>OV179149.1:20034605-22434605 GCA_921972225.1 Euplexia lucipara
CAACCCTAATGCTTTGTCAAATACCTACAAAATGCAACCTTAACTTTGATTGCATAAGATTCATATTTGTTCTAGGTGCTAATATTATGATTGTGTCTATTTTTAGATTAATGTATTTGCAAACATCAGAACGTCTTAAGTAACATAATGGTTGCTAATTAAAAATCTCCTATAAATTTAGCTTCGTTAGGCTGAATTTCAAACACTCACCTTCTTGAAGTGGTTGAGGGTGTCAGGGCTGTTCTCGCACATCTCAGTGATGAGGGTCACGCCAGTTATCAGCACACCTGTGTTGTTTAAACATAGCTTAATAGGTTTGTTATAAATGTGTTAATGCAGTTAAATCTTTTAAATCTTACAACAAATGCCATAACTTGATACTTTTATGTCAATTGGGTGTCAAACGTGTGTCCAATTTAATGTCTAAAAGCTAAGGACATACACAAACACAAACAGTAAAATTTTCCCAATGGAACATGGACCTTATTTTGTTTGGTATAAAGTTAAAAAAATATCAAAGAAACTTGACACATTAGGGTAGCTTGATGTGCTGGCCTCTGTACCATAGCGAAAAGTAATTTAAATCATACAGATCGAACAAAAATCTCGTATTGAAAACTCTAACCAATTTCCTACCGCACGGCATACTCAGTAAAATCCGAGCTGCATATTTCATAGTCGCTGCAAGGATTTTCTCATAGCTAAAGAATGCAGGTTTAACACGTTACAACTTCGTTATTAGTTTTTAGAAGTAGTTCCGAGCAAGGTAAGTAATATTTTGTCTATACCACAAAAATAGAAGTGTCTGTTTGCTGTGTCAACATTTTAGCTTTGTTTTCTTATTGCATTAGAATAAAATTAAATAAACATAACAAGAAACTATTTTTGTCTATCTGTCTGTTTGTTGGAGCTAATCTTCGAAAAGGCTGAACCGATTTTGATGGCAGATAATTAAACTTATATTACAACAAAAACACGGGTTAATAAAAAAAAACAAGGATCTAATAAAATTAATTCTTTAAATCTGTGTGGACGATGTCACGGGTAGTCTATACTTATAATTTGTAAGGATAGATTTGATTTATTGTACGTGTGTATGTTAGGATTTACCTCAAAAGCTACTCAATTGATTTAATAAAGTCTATTACCATTACGCACCTTTATGATCCTCACCGAGTTACATAAACTATAAGGGGTGGGAAAACTATGATGTTAAAGTTCGAAGGAAAAAGTACGAAATTCCTGCGGATGGAGCCGCAGGCGGAATCTTAGTTGGTAATATAGACGTTACGCGAGCTATGAAGGTGCGACAACCTTATTACAAACCATACGTGTAGAAACTCTACGTCGGTGTTAACATTCATTCACATAGGTGACAGAATCAATATTGTACAGACGCCAGCACATCAAGTTACCCCAATGTGTCAAATTTTCCCAATTGAATATGAACCTTGTTCTGTTTTGCATTAAGTTGAAAAACGATCAAAGAAATTTGACACATTGGGGTAACTTGATGTGCTGGCGTCTGTACCTATTCTTATGGGCCGTGTGACTTGCAATAATATTTTTATGAGTCTGTCTGTACGTGTAGGCTACACTTAATATGTACGAGATTTGCATATAAACAGCTTTTTAACCCCCGACGCAAAAAGAGGGGTGTTATAAGTTTCACCGCTATGTGTGTGTGTCTGTCTGTCTGTCTGTCTGTCTGTCTGTCTGTCTGTGGCACCGTAGCGCCCAAACGGCTGAACCGATTTAGATGCGGTTTTTTTTATTTGAAAGCAGGGTTTCTTGCGATGGTTCTTAGACATAATTCATCAAAATCGGTTCAGCCGTTTCAAGGTTATCAGCTCTTTTGTGTTAGCTACCGTTGCTATTTTAGACGTCTATGGGTATTAACTTTACTTACAAACATATGAGTCTCTTAAAATTTCAAACACCCATGTGTGTAATATTAATAAGCAACGTTATGGTGTATTTGGTCTGATGCAGCCAGGATATCTAGCAGACTTATACACTCTTGGGAAAATAACAGCAGATATGTCATGTTTGGATTCATTTTAACCTGTATTTGATTATGCACACAATGCACTGATGGCAACTTGATGAGCTGATGCTGCAGCCAGGCTATCCAGCACACCAGTAGGTAGACTCTTGACAAAATAATAGCAGATATGTCGTGTTTGGATTCATTTCAACCAGCATTTGATTCTGCACACAATGCACTGATGGCAACAGGATGAGCTGATGCTGCAGCCAGGCTACCCAGCACACCAGTAGGTAGACTCTTGACAAAATAATAGCAGATATGTCGTGTTTGGATTCATTTCAACCAGCATTTGATTCTTAACACAATGCACTGATGGCAACAGGATGAGCTGATGCTGCAGCCAGGCTATCCAGCACTCCAGTAGGTAGTCTCTTGACAAAATAATAGGAGATATGTCGTGTTTGGATTCGTTAAAACCAGCATTTGACTCTACTTATAGTGCACTGAAAAATTCTCATAACTGTAAACTCTATAAAACAAAATTAATGCGTTTAAAAATTATAAAATAAAAATTAAATTAACAATTTAAAAAACCCCCACCGCAAAAAAGTAAAACATTTAAAAAGTTAAAAATAACACTTTAGCCATGAAATTTTACGTAACGTCGGGGTACCGTTAAAATAAGTACCTACATACCTACAAGTACTAGGAACATTACTTACTTAAGCGGTACCCCGACGTGAAGTAAAATTTTATGGCTAAAGTGTTATTTTTAACTTTTTAAATGTTTTACTTTTTTGCGGTGGGGGTTTTTTAAATTGTTAATTTAATTTTTAACTTAAACTTATGTAATATTCTGTCCTTTGTTTGATGTCTCACTAGCGAACCGCCCAGGTGCAGTTTCTTTTACATTGAATTTACATAAATCCTGTCTTTTTAAAATCAATATATAAAAGTTTTGACTGTGCGTTTATAGTCAGTCAGGGCAAACGATTTTAAAGGTATGGATTAATGTCGCTTCTCAATTCATGATTACAAAGGCAAGGTAAGATGAACGTCGTCTACCCAAGAAGTCTAGACACATAAAACTTTATGTATCTATCTACCAAAACCCAGTCTAGCCTAAACTTACCCCCACCTAGACTAATCAGTATCATAGACGAGGGCATTTTTCGCCCAATGTATTATATAATACCTGATTATAATTAATCTTTATTAATATTATAAAGAGGAAAGGTTTGTAAGTTTTTGTATGTAACGAATAAACTCGAAAACTACAGGACCAATTTGAAAAATTCTTTCACCGCTGCACCGTTAGGAGGCTACACTATCCCCGGGTGACGTAGGCTACTTTTTATCCCTGTATTCCAAAGACATTTTATACTTACTAATCTTATTATAGACAGGACATCACGAACAAAATTTTCATCCTATATGTCCTAGTGGACACAAGTCGATGAGTCTAGTTTAGTACGCTCCGCTGCCGCTTCAATATTGCTATACGAGTATAATGCTAGATGGCGTCTTAAAACCTACAGTCGTCCGACGAAGCCGTCAAGACAGGGCAATCGTGCGGGGTGTGAGGGGCGAGACGCGGGTAAGCCGCTCCCGAACTGCGAACAAAACGATGTTCGTAGTTCGTGAGGTATTATTCAGGGCTAACGCGTGGCGTCGTCCTACTGAATTAATATTTATTCTGTGGCGTTACTGGAGAGAGGGGATCATAGTTTTTCTATGATATATCTTCGCATGTACTTACTCTCTACAGTATCTTAAATCTCTTTGCTGTATTCCCACGGGAACGGGAACTACGCGGGTTAAACCGCGTGTAATATATTATCAATGGAACAGGGCCTTACCATGATTCTTCTCAGTCAGTAAACTCCTAGTAGCAGGCAGGAACATTTCCATCAAATCAGGAACTCTTCTAATGATACGGAACGCGCATAATGCAGCCTTCTTCTTGATATACGCGTTAGGGGACTTGATGAGGCGCTCCACTTCTGAGGCCAAGTCCCGGGCCATTTCGGGGGAGGCTATGGCCCCGAGGGTACATAGGGCCAGACCTACTACGAACTGGGTGTTACTATTGAGGTCACTGTGAACAAAAGGTATGTCAAAGTTAGAAATGTGGGTGTGCATTGTATAAGTTTAGTCAAAGTCAAAGATTTATTTGTAGATAAATATGCTTACATGGTTGTTACAATACCAGTAAAAGTAGCTTAACATTTATTCAATTATAACAATTTTTTAGGATAGAATTGATTAATTGATGGGATTCATTTATTTTGAACATTTTTCGTCTCAAATTTGTATTTTGTACATAAAAATAATATAATATTATGAAAAAAAATATACTTTATTCTATTCAGGGGTAAGTTTCTCAGGTTCGCTAAAAGGTACATGTTATGGCCGGAGCCCCATATAAAAATGAAAAATCTCCTTTAATCTTAAAGATTTCTTTTATATTATAGAACGGATCCACAATTAACCATTTGTGTAAAGCCTTTCTGAAGCGGATCATTGGGAGTTCTAGGAAATGTTAGGCTAGTAACATGGTTGGTAGAGTGGAACATAGGAAGGTCAAATGTATTTTTCAATGTCAAATAGCGTCTATTTCCCAAGAAAATTACATGAATAATGTTTATTAGTGAGTCTTTCCGCGCGAAGATTTAATACATAACATTTGTGAGATGTGATACTCTTGTACGTGGGAACAAACTTCTTAGGTTCAAACTACGACCCTTTATTACAACAAAAGGTCGCGTAGGTATTGTGAATAAGATCTTATTGGCTTATTAGGCGACTCGACCGCTGAGTCTCGTCCGACCCGGTCGAAACTAGAATTTCATTATTATTAGGTAATATTTTTGAGTGGTGTTTCGGACGAATCCTTTTTTAAAGGCAAAGTACCGTCAGACACAAATTTAATAATACATATTTTACTTTGTCTGTAATTCGCACTTTTATTTTTAATTTAAAATAATTATGACGCTATTAAAAAGTAAAATATTAATTTAGTTCATATTTTCTGCCATTAAAGATTGGGAAAAAAAATATTTGAACCAAAAATAACACGAATTTCTTATTATTATCGTACGCTTTTTAATTGATATATAAAACTGATTATTGTGATTTATAATGTTTACTGTTGATTGTTGTAATTGTATATTAAACTTTTTCGAACAATTCCCTGACTTTTACTTAAATAATACAACTCTACCTAAGGTTTTCATTCTGACTGTACAAAATTTGCTTAAAAGAAAGTATAGTCCGAAACACCACTCAAAAATATTAATTATAATGAAATTCCTGTCTCGACCGGATCGGACGAGACTCAGCGGTCGAGTCGCCTACTAAGCCATCTTATTGTACTAAGGCCTGAATGGTAACACTACTTTTCTGTAGTCACGTAAAGGTAATTTGTTATTTCAAAACAAAAGTATGACAATAACAGAAGGCAAGATATGAAGGAATAATGAGGCAGAGTGACATGAGTTGGTCAATCGCGTAGGGGCTTTTCGATCGAAGTAAAAGATGAGTGGGTGAACTAATCAGCTTAGCATTTTTTTAGCTAAAGTTGGTTATTCCGTTAGTTGAAAGGTAAGGTCGCAAAGTGAAACGTAATTGGCAATCTAGTCTAGACAGCGTTATTAAGGAAAAATCTTAGTTGAAACAATTGAAAACCAATTACATTAATGATAGACGCAGTTTATACAAAATTATTACACGGTTATAAGAACTGTTTAAGTAAACTAGACTACTGATGTAGAACTAGACATCTGAAAACAAAAAAACATGTAAAAAAAGCCGATGAAAACTTTCAATTCTGGGGGTTAAGAATCACTTACTGTACTCTTGTTATCGATATATGGATGGCCTCAATGTCTTTTCTATCAGAACATAATATATGTCATTCCTGGAATCTTTAAGGATATTATGGTTTATTTTATTTATTTTGGTATAACAACCAGTTACAAGGATAATACTCTACATCTACCGTTTTAAATGTTACCTCACTTTCCTGAAAATAGAGGCATATCAGTAATCGCGTGTTTTCATTTTATTAATACCTACGCTAAGAAAATACAATGGATGCCTTTTTAATAAAAAATTGCGCGAACGGACTAGTGTGACATTAAATTAGGCATACTTAAAGTCTATACGGAGAATTGCAAAAAGGTAAAACGGTCGCACTTCGACCACCAGCAACCACTGATAAAGATATTGTTAAGGTAGTCGTAACTATACAAGATGTTTTTTTTGATATCCCATAACTCTAGGGTTATATTCTGTAGGTAAAAATAATACTAAAACTCCTAGAATAGATGGTCCAAAAATGCATAGTTTCGGAGATATCATCAATCATAATTAAATTATCAGTTGTTTAGTACCCGTAACACAAGCTCTGCTTAGCTTGGGACTAGATGGCGTTGTGTGAATAGTCGTGGAATATTATTATTAAGTATTTTCCGGCTCTTCTTTTTGCATTACAGTGTACAAGTACATAATCTTTATTTCTATGTAACTCTAAAAGAAGTGATTTATTAAATTTTTAAGAAAAAAATCTTATTGGGTTGGATAAAAATGAGTTTTTAACGTTTTTTTTTTAATTTTCGATGAAATAAAATCTAAAACAATACCTAAAAAATTGTCCACAAGCGATTAAACTTGTTTACGATAGGGGCTCCAGAATCATGTAAAGACCTCGTGGTGTCCGGATGTACGGTGATGCCCCTAACACCCTGTATAGCGCAAGGCCATACGTGGCGAAGTCAACGACACAGCGCAATCTGCTTGCCGATAAAACTGGCAGGTGGAGGCGTTATCAACTAATTTATGCAAAAAGTAAACGTAATAGTTTAGGTGTACTTTCTGGTGTATTTTTAATGCCAGTTAGGTTTTAATGAGCTCCTAGACTATTCTGTAAAAAAATTAACGCGAAAAGTTAGGTGTAGTGAGCATAAAGAGAAGAGTTCAATCCTTAGTATAAATGGATCGCCTAAACTTCACATACATTTTCACGGGAGATTTTTATAGTATAGCAATTAGCTGTTGCAATTAGCCGAGACGAACGACGCTGGATAAATCTATTTAAATATATTATATTTTTAGTCCAGTGTCTATGCGGTTCCTCTACACAGTCTACACAGACCCAGGCCCACCTTATGGCTTGCGTCGCTTGCCTTGGCACCTGCACACGTGAGGACCTAATGACTGCGTCATCGGATTGTATTGCCGTAGCCGAATTCTGGGCTAAGCACAAAATTTGACAGACTACGACACACACACACACACACAAGTCCAAAAGTCTAATAGTTTCATACTACAATTATGTAGTTTGAAGTTGTACCTAACTAGCATATTCCTCGCCTTTATGAAGAAAAGATTACTTAGATTTATTCTCGTGGGTGCAGGATTAATATTAGGTGGGTGCAACACCCACTTACACCCACGCAAATAACTTTATCCAGACGAATACAAGTTCTACTATTTTTAGATTCACGTAAAAAGGTCAAAGCACAAGAGTTCATACTAATCATTCTATTATAGCCATAAATTGTCTGGGCCAATGTTTAGTGCTATAAACAAAACATCACGCCTGTATTTCCAGAAGGATTAGATAGAGATGTACCTACCTGTAATACCTACATCCACAATAGGCATATGGACGGTTTATGTATATCAAAATTATATTGAATCCATCAGTTAGATTATAAAAAAACTAGCAGACGTCCCGCGGTTTCACCCGCGTAGGTCCCGTTCCTGTGGGAATGCAGGGATAAAAAGTAGCCCATGTGTTAATCCAGGGTATCAGCTAACTCCATACCAAATTTTATTCAAACCCATTTAGTAGTTTTTACGAGAAAGAGTAACAAACATCCATCCATCCATCCATCTATCCATCTGACAAACTTTCGCGTTTATAATATTAGTAGTACACAAGTACCTACTTTTTTGCTTTTTCAAATTGATGGAAAACATTGGGCTTGTGACGTCATTATTCAGTATAAACTGTACGGGATAGTGACGTCGTGCGACATTTTGACGTTTTGATTACGTGAGAACATAAATAATATGTGTCGAATATTTTCTAGTAGTCTAGATGAGGGACTTAAAACTGAAATTTAGTCCAACTAGCCTGTTTGCCAATTATGTTCAAGTACCTAGGGTAGGTTTCTATGTAAAAGAACCCTCTATTACATGGTACTTGAACATAATTGCCTATCGCCTATTAACTTTCGCCCGATCCGGGAATTCAATCCTTGGAGTCACTTTAAGTATTTCTTATCAGGGAACAGACAATTTAAAAATGCCGACGCGAATTAGTTTTCAATATATTGATAAGGGGAAGTTTCTGTAAGAGATTTACTTATTCACAGAAATTAAGACATATAATTTAATCATGACTTCACGCTCAGCTGTAGCGCTTGTGACATTAGACAAACCAACAAGGTAATGATTACTTAAATTAAATAACGATGCCAGTACATCAATGGCAATGAACCTTCAAATATGGCACCATTAAAACGAATCAAACGTGACAGATGATGCAACCAATCGCGATGGAATATAATATGATGACACGTTTTCATTGGTTCACAGGATTTAGGACAAAAGGCTTTAAGCATGCAACGAATAGATGCAAATATCGATTGTACCTTGATAGCAAAGCAATGAGTTTTGAAACATCAATGCAAATTCGTGATTCGTATATTGATATAACTTTGGTCGCGGATTTGAATAGTATGAATACAAATAAAGGTCTCAAATATCACTAGTCTAGAAGCGTGTAGGTATACCTAAACGTGATTGGTAGGTAGAACGATGTACACACGACTACACATCAAGCTAAACATTTCCAATATAAGCTGTTCTCGCATTGCATACAATTTTCGCACATTCCAAGGTCATCATTAACTGGAAATGCCTAACTTGATGTGTAGCCGTGTGTACAGACGCCAGAAAACTAGCCAAACTATAACATTTTCTATTTTCAGCTTTATCTCAAGAGCATAAGGTTCACATTCAATTGGGAAAATTTTACAGCATGCTTTATGTGATGGCGTCTGTGCATTGTAAGTGCTTTAAAGAAGTTCAGTTTACTCATGAAATCAGTTTCTTCACACGTTAATAACTTAAAAAAATTTAGGGAGCATGTCCTCCGGATTGTCTAAGTGGAATTCGAATCCTACCTAACCTAAACTTTGAATGATACAAAATTTTAAACTGAACTACTGAGCTGTGTGTCTCTATGTGACATAACACACTGTTGTCAATTCTTAAAGATGCCTGTTTAATCAAATTTCACTATTCCCACCACTTGCACCCTACAATTCTGGGTCTTTTGAACCAAGATTTTATTCTTTGCATATCCAGATTACGGTAGTAAAGTCTTGTCCAGATTTAGATATAAATAAAAGCTGATCCCTAATCCTACTTAAAAATGCAAATGGCCACTTAGTAAACGCAGCGAAAATGTTGTAACCTGAATAACGTAGTCGAATGTAACTGTTAAGGGCAGGTTGAATTCTGTGGCCCTAGTGAAAAGGGGTATAAGTCCAATTTTGTCGAAAATGAGTTAAGTGTACCAAAGTGATCAGAAAAAAATGCTCTATCGTTTGGTGAAGACAGATCTAAGCTATCTCTAAAAATAAGAAAGTTACTTTGTGTAAAAGGGTCCAACTGACACCATAAAAACTGTAAAAATCGGTTTTCTGATCACTTTGGTACACTTAACTTATTTTCGACAAAATTGGACTTATACCCCTTTTCACTAGGGCCACAGAATTAAGGTACGGTCAATGTATAGTAGGAGCAAGCACTTGGACTGCTTATATTGTGTATTTTGACAAAAAAAAATACAAATAAGTATACAATGTGTTTTTACCACTCCCAAAAAATAGCACCTACTTGCGAGTCCTATTTTATCCGAATGCGCCAGAACAATTATTTACATAGGTTTAACGCGGTTTAATAATAACATCATTGAGCAATGTACGTTTTAAACCGTTTTAAACAGTGATATAGTTTAATTTTTATTTTGTTATCAAGCCACTAGCTTGCAGCCGTCACGCGGTTTCACCCGCGTAGTTCTCGGTCCCGTGGGAATACAGGGATAAAAAGTAGACTATGTCACCCGGGGATAGTGTAGCTTCACAATGGTGAAAGAATTTTTCAAATCGGTCCAGTAGTTTGGGAGCCTATTCAATGCAAACAAACAAACTAATAAGTATTGTAAAGAGTAAAGGTATGCCTTTACTCTTTACAATACTTATTAGTTTAGATTCTTTCTATTCCACGTTTCTTTCGCACACATTGCTTAGCCGTATTTTCAATTTTGCATATTTTTGGCGCGAGTTTTCTGTTGACAAATGTTATATGTATACTATGCTATGGCTGCTGTTAATACATATTACTTGATATTACTGACACTGTCTTCACCTGTTCTTTGGCTGTGAATATTAACAAAATCCATTTGGCTGAACCCTATCTTTTAAGATACTGGCTAGTCCCAGTTTAAAAGATAGACTCTATCATTGCATAATAATGTAATATTATTTTATGTATGTACGTTTACAGTGCAATGTGTTTTTCTAAAATAAATACTTTTTTATATTATTATTTTATTAGTATTATTATTTTCAGGGGTTCAAAATGAATGCAACCTCGCCTTAACTTTTTGTTCAGCGGTAATCAAGTCGCGGCCCAACCCGCCTAGGCTTATCTATGCAGATGCGCCCACAAACTTTCTGTGGGAGCCGCGGATAGGAGTCTATTTATGAGAAGGTCTAATATGCAAAATTCTCGGGAATCGGAAAAGAGCAAACAGCGAAAATGTTCAGTGAATATTGCTTTTGGCTGAAAACGGCCGAGGATATAAGTGTTTAAAATTCTGTTGAAGATTTCACTCGTTCATACTAAATAATAAATATTGGATACGTATCAAAGGGCTTTAGGCGCTTCATACTCCAGAAGCGCTTGAAACGGAACTTCTACGTAAAAGTGTACCAGGTCGCGGAATTTGTTCGAAAAAGTCACCGCGACCCTGGAACGCAAAAGGCATTAAGATGAACACGGATGGGTTTTAGTCAGTAAGAGTCTGAAACTCCCCTCCGCTTCACCCAGAGCGAGTGGAGTCATATGATGACAAAAAAAGGTAAAAGTGTACCAATGCATGACGTCACTCGAAATATTAATGTACTGTCGTTGTACTTTATCTAACTGAAGGAACATATTTTTTTAAGATTGCTCGTTTTTTCAGGGTTCGTGATTCGATTTTGTTTAACAAAAATGTCTTTGGTTTACAAACGTCAACACTGTCATCTCTGAGCAGATTATCCACTGTGCAAAATGGCCAGACATCCTTCCAAGGTAAGCTGTATAAAACGCCTCAAAAAATTCTGTTTAAATAAGGATAAGAGTCGAAGCCAAAAAGGCAAAGAAAAACTTCCTAACAATATTCTCTCGAGCTTTATCAAAATCACTTTAAGATAATCCGAAAGACATAAAAAATGCCTCTTTTTATATAGAGAAGGTACGAGCATTAATCAACACGCTTTCTCAAGACGGATTGGTGATTTCAGACTTATGTTAACTACAAGCTAACATAAGTCCAGCTAGGTTTCCTCACGAATTTCCTTTATCGATGTCAATGAAGTCTTAGATAAACTTACCCCCATATAAACGGTAAATACCAGTGTGATCTACAAATTTCATTCGTGAAGCATTATTTGACGCCACGTTTACTAATAGAAGGGTAAAAATACATAATTATGAATGGAAAAAGTCACGTTGCTACTCAAATTCAATCCAAGTTAATTTATTAAAATGAGGCTAAGGATCAGCACTTTTTGAGCGTCAAAAACTACACAAGATAGTCTCCCAAAATGCGCACTTTTCGCCACTTCTTAGTGTTTTTGCTGGGAAGAAGAAATGGTGGAAGAAACTACCCCACGACCACAAGGTCATGGGGGGAGTTTCTTCCACCATTTCTGCATGCCTCTTATGTACACAAGTACATAAGAGGCAGCTCATAGACCCCCAAGTATTGAAGTAAAGTTACTATCGTGCATTGCTACTCAAAATCAAACACTTTTTTAATGTGAAAAAATTACATTAGGACAACACCCTAAAATGCCATTTCGTTTTTAAACGCCCTTTGCCATTTCGTTATGTCATGAGATGCAGGCGCCTTAACCACTAGGCCATCTTGACATTGAAGTAACAAATTTTAAGTAAAGGCAAACATGGCAGTATTTGCAGTGACATCGAAGAACAGAAGGCTGTTACACAAGAATTTAATAAGCATACGCCACAAACCTACGGGTAGCAAATTACGTAGGTGGGCGAATGTCATTGTATTCGGAATTATTGTCTATTCGTTTTTGTTCGCGCGCCTACACGGTGTTCCCTAATGTGAAATTGTGATTGTTAAATCATGAGGTACCGGACATGGCGGGATTACGGTACTTATAAGTGTTCTGTTGCGTAATCCCTTGTTTCCTGTGATTGTAACGTTATTATATATTTCTAGACAGCGTGAATGTTTAATTATAAGGCAAATTGTCACAGGGTATTCTATGGTAACTTATGAATATGAAAATCAGCTGTTTCATACATTTTGGTCGGGTAGGGAAGTAAGTATCAAACTTTTGTATGTAACAGCTGATTTTATTTTCGCGATTTCTGAGTTGGGCCCATAGTAAAAGTTGTTTATCACTCTGCGAAAATTTGACCCATGACTATAAGAAATATAACTTTTTTTTTAATATAAAAAAAACTTTTTTGCAAAAAATAAAACCGACTTCAAAAATAATAATAATAAATATATAATATGTTTTTTTTTTAAGTCGGTTTTATTTTTTGCAAAAAAGTTTTTTATTTTTCCATTTTTAGTTGTTACCATAAAAATATTTGCCATGAATTTATTTCATATTGTTAATTGTTTACAATACATGTCATCCTAATAGGGTTTTCCACTAATCCCCAATAAATTAAAATTAACATACCTAACTGACGAAATCTAGGTATATTGTACCCACCTGCGTACCCCTCAGAGCATACAGGCGTGATGATACGTCATTATGTTGTATAAACAATAAACATCCAAGCGATTCCAGCAATCACGACAGATTTGCCGTTTATTTTTGAAGAGTTCCGTTGTATATCTCCGAAGATCAGGGATCTTCACCAAATTAAAATGGGACCACCTCAGGAGTATACTCTTTCAAATAAAAAAAGAATTTTGAGAATCAGTCCACAAATGGGGGAGAAATCAGGTAACATACATAAAAAAAAAAAAAAATACATACACACGAACATAGAACCTCCTCCTTTTTTGAAAGTCGGTTAAAAATAGATGGAGAGTGAACAACTGGCGATATGTGGGTGTATTACAGGTCCCTCCGAGAATTACAGGCGTGAAGTTCTGATAGTGTGCTGAAGAGCTTGTTCATATTTAAGGCGTTTTGAAATTTTAACAGATTGTGTATTATTGTTGCTGCTATAACAACAAATAGTAACAAAAAAAGTTAGAGGGCGAGTGAAACTAATCCTTGCATGGGCCCCATAAGTGATTCTTCCGAGTTTTTTTACTTGACATGATAAGGTACCTTTAGTGTGAGAGTTAGACTCGCAATTGGCTGGTACTTATTTTTGTTAAAACACGCGATCTCTAAAACTATGAGTCAGAAGTAGTCAGAATTAAAAAATAAACTATATAACAACCCAATTCTTGAAGAAGGCTATTTTACACTACGCTACTAATGCTTAGATGGTTTGGTCACATTGAAAAGATGAATAAGGCAAATAACTAAAGATATTTACAACGCAGAATGTGAGTGGAAACGCGGGGGGGAGGAGGGGTCGTCCGAGAAGGACATAGACCCCTTTAGGTGAAGTTCTTCAGAAAGGTCAGGTGCGTAGTACACGCAACCGGCGTGTGTGTATGACAACATGTATGAATGTAAACGAAGTAAAAGATGTATGCAAGAATCGTAGCATACGGCGCTCTGTAGTTTCTGCCTACCGTATGGGAAAAGGGCGTGAGTATGTATGTATGTATGCTAGCTACTACCCATTAAACCACGGGGTAAAAAAATAAATAACAAAATCACTTCGAGTTCGTTACTTTTCGTCTTATTATAGAAAGCCTTTTAGTACAGTCAAATTAGGTCATTTTTTGATAAAGATTGGAATAAATTCTCTGGAGAGACAAAAACGGTTCTGATGGTTTTGTATGAGTGGAAAATCGAGTATGAAAACAAAAAAACATTTACTACCCCTACGGAAGGGGGTGAAAATTGTTTATTGGCCATAACTAACTAGATAATACAGATGTACTCTGCGTAATTTTTTGTATGCTGTATTACACCTTAATCTACATTATTACAATTTATTTATTTTATTCTGACTAACGCAGCGTGAGAAAAAAAAATAAAAACATTATTTTTTTCTTTTTTGGTCATTGCAACTTTGGGGAAAACTGTGTAGTTGTGTAAATTGAGGAAAGGGTTATACATTTTGACCTAAATACATTACTGATTTTGCACCCTAGTGTGACACATGGAAATTAGCTTTTTACGATTTTCTGCCGCTGTACTTCGGGGGAAATTTTGGTTGTTTTGAAATTAATACAGTCATATTAATTTGGTTTCCTTTACATTTGCACCCTATAAAAAATTGGCATTTCTTAAGGGAACATATAATTTTCTTGTATTACAGCAATTGCCAAAGAGCTATTACGCCATGGAAGTGACAAGCGACATGCGCTTGTCACTTCCATAGAATATTGTTAGTCACGTAACCTATTTTTATTCCAAACATACTCATTTATTATTTAACTAGCTGATGCCTGCGGCTTCGCCCGCATGGATTTATTTTTAAAGGTTTTGGAAGGTTTATTTTTAACCTCCAACAAATACAATTATATTTTTGCCAATGCATACAAAAACTTGACAAATTATATACTAATAATTTCCTTTAGAAAAACACTATCTACAGGCAAAAACAGCATTGGCGTAGTCATGTTTGAGTTCATCGCGAACAGACAGACAGACGACCGCGACGCAAGTGCGGATCCACTCGATCAACCAGTCAAAGTAATATTTATGTATGGATGATACCAATCGAGTTTAATTATTACCTCCTACTACTGCTACTTCAAATAATACTTACTACCTTCTCTAGTATTGTATAATAATGAAAGATGGTGTAACAAAATGAAACACATGATTTTTTCATGATTTCTAATAATAATAATAATTAAAAGCTGCACGACCAGCTATACCAGCCTGGCAGTGCAGGATTGAGCGTCGTATCGATGGGGCTAGAGCACTCATCGGCAAGCTTATCTGCTTCAGGGAGGGTAATACTCGCCCTAGAGTGATGCGCTTTGTGAGACGAGCATTCTCGGGTACTGATGTCAGTCCCCAAGACTATATGTTCCGTGTCACAGAGCGCATTGACTTCCTGAAGCAGAAGGTGTATGCATGGGCAAACCGTATTCGTCGGTATAAGCGACGAGTGGAGCGATACACTCAGAATCGCACATTCCGAAGCGATGAAAGGTGGGTGTACAGAAGCTGGGAGCGACCGAATCTGGGTGTGACTGATACGCCTCTGCCGGATGATGACGCCATGTATTCCTTTTGGCGCAACATCTGGTCGGAGCCTGTCAGTCACACCGAGGGCGACTGGACTCGGGAGATCGAACGGGCTTGCGAATCATTACCAGAAATGGGGGCAATCAACAGCAGCCCCCAAGATGTAGCACGTGCAGTCCGTCCGTTGCCTAACTGGAAATCTCCAGGACCGGACGGACTGCACAACTTCTGGATTAAATGGCTGCAAAATTCGCACGCACGTTTGGCATCCCAATTCCAGTCAGCTTTAGAATCAGGATCGCTACCCCAGTTTCTCACATTAGGAATAACCCACCTGCTCCATAAAACAGGTAGTACTGCGGAACCCAAGAATTATAGGCCAATCACTTGCTTACCGACGGTCTATAAAGTTCTTACATCCATTTTGAGATCAAAAATTAATAACCATGTTGACAGCAACTCGATCATGTCTGTCTCTCAAAATGGATGTAGGAACGGGTCCCGCGGTACTAAGGAGCTACTCCTCATAGATATTGCCATTAGCCAACAGGTTCGTCGTTCCCGAAGGGATCTGTCGACATGTTGGATAGACTATAAGAAGGCCTATGATTCGGTGCCGCATACATGGCTCATGAGGGTGCTGGAGTTGTACAAAATAGATGCAACTCTGCGCACCTTCCTGATGTCGTGTATGGGGCAATGGAGGACGGTCCTTCACTATCCTGGATGTCGACAGATCCAGTCAAACAGCGAACCTATAAGGATCGAGCGTGGCATTTTCCAGGGTGACAGTCTCAGTCCGTTGTGGTTTTGTTTAGCCCTGAACCCTCTAAGCACACTGCTGGAGGGTTCGGGTCTAGGCTATAGGTTGAGAAGAGGTGGTCATGTCATATCCCACCTTCTTTACATGGATGATCTGAAACTCTTTGCCCCCAGCAACTTGCAACTGATGAAGCTACTAAAGTTAACAGAAACCTTTAGTAGTGGCATCAGGATGGATTTTGGTGTGGACAAATGTGCGGTCATGCATGTAAAGCGAGGGGAGATTGTGGAATCCGTAGGAACCCATCTTTCGGATTCCACATGCCTTCGCTCCCTCTCCTCAACTGAAACCTACAAATATTTGGGTATGTCGGAAGCGTTGGGTATCAATGCTGCCGACATGAAACAATCATTGAAGGAGCGCTTCTTCGGCCGCCTGAATAAAGTATTAACTAGTCTTTTATCAGGCGGCAACAAGGTGCGCGCCTTTAATGGTTGGGTCATGCCGGTCTTGATGTACTCTTTCGGCATACTCAAATGGACTCAGACTGAGATTGACGGCCTGGATAGGAGGGTCCGCACACTGTTGACTGCAAATCGGATGCATCACCCACGATCATCGGTGATGAGACTGTATATCCCGCGGAAGTGTGGAGGTCGAGGTTTCCTTAATGCCAAGACCCTACACAACCGCGAGGTATGCAATCTCAGGGAATACTTCCTAAAAGCCGACGTGGGGATGCATCGGGATGTAGTCGCGGTGGACAAGGGCCTCACACCGCTCTCCTTGGCTAACGAGAACTGGCGCAAACCTGTAGTATTAGATACTGCTGACCGCATGGATGTATGGAAGAGCAAAGAGCTTCATGGACGCTTTTATCGGGCCCTTCATGGACCTGATGTAGACCTATTAGCGTCCATATCCTGGCTACGCTTCGGTGACCTCTTCGGGGAAACCGAAGGTTTTGTCTGTGCGATAATGGACGAAGTTATCATGACGAATAACTACCGGAAGTATATTGTGAAAGACGGTACGGTTGACATCTGTCGGGCATGCCACCGTCCCGGGGAATCAATCCGCCACATTATTTCTGGTTGTTCTCGTCTTGCTAACGGAGACTATTTGCACAGACACAACCTAGTAGCCAGGATTATCCACCAGCAACTTGCTCTTAAATACAACCTTGTGGAATCCGAAGTACCGTACTACAGGTATGTGCCCGACCCAGTTCTCGAAAATGGCAATATCACGTTATACTGGGATCGATCTATCATCACTGACAGGACTATTATCGCGAATAAACCTGATATAGTGGTGATAGATCGATTGGAACGTCACACGATGATTGTTGATATAACCGTCCCGCATGACGAGAATCTCGTGAAGGCAGAGAAAGATAAACAACTTAAGTATCTTGATCTGGCTCGCGAGGTTGTCGACATGTGGGATGTGGATACAGCAATCGTCGTGCCGATAGTCGTGACGGCCAATGGCATAATAGCCAAGAGCCTCGATCAACACCTTAAGAGGCTCTCGTTAGGCGGCTGGATCAAGGGCTTGGTCCAGAAGGCAGTACTCCTAGACACGGCGCGCATTGTTAGGCGTTTCCTCTCTCAGTAGCCCTGACCACCGGTAGCTTGGACCCTGTTCCCGATACCGGTGGGCTACTATTTTTTATATTTTTAAATGTTTTTTTATTTTTGTATTTGAATATTTAAAAATATAATTTATATGTAAGATAGTGAAATAAAGAAAATAATAATTAAACCCGTGGCACTAAGGAGCTACAACTCCATGCCACATTCATGGCTCGTGAGGGTGCTGGAGTTGTACAAAATAGATGCAACTCTACGCACCTTCCTTGAGTCTTGTATGAGGCAGTGGAAGACGGTCCTTCGCTATCCAGGATGTCGACAAATCCAGGGGAATGATGAACCTATTTGGATTAAGCGGGGAAAATTTCAGGGTGACAGTTTGAGCCCCTTATGGTTCTGCTTAGCTCTGAATCCTCTAAACACATTGCTGGAGGATTCAGGTCTAGGCTATCGACTGAGAAGAGATGGTCAGGTCATATCTCACCTACTTTACATGGATGACCTAAAACTCTTTGCCCCCAACAATTTACGACTAATGGAGCTACTGAGAGTAACTGAAACTTTCAGTAGCGCCATCAGGATGGAATTTGGTGTGGACAAATGTGCGGTCATGCATGTAGGGGAGATTATGGAATCCCAGGGAATTCAACTCTAGGATTCCATACACCTCAGATCCCTCTCCTCATCCGAGAGCTATGAATATTTGGGTATGTCGGAAGCGTTAGGTATCAATATTACTGACATGAAGCAATCGTTGAAGGAGCGTTTCTTTGGTCGCCTGAAAAAAGTTTTAAACAGTCTTCTTTCGGGTGGAAACAAGGTACGCGCCTTCAACGGTTTGGTCATGCCGGTTTTGATGTATTCTTTCGGCATACTCAAATGGACTCAAACTGAACTTGACACCCTGGATAGGAGAGTCCGTACACTGCTGACCGCAAATCGGATGCATCACCCACGTTCTTTGGTTATGAGGTTGTACATCCCGCGGAAGTGTGGGGGTCGAGGCTTTCTAAATGCTAAGACTCTCCACAACCGCGAAGTGTACAGCCTCAGGGATTATTTCTTAAAAACCGAAGTGGGTATGCACCGAGATGTGGTCGCCGTGGATAAAGGGCTCACCCCGCTTTCCATGGCTAACGAGAACTGGCGCAAACCTGTAGTGCTTAGTACAGATGACCGCAGGCGGGTATGGCAAATCAAAGAGCTTCACGGCCGCTTCTACCGGGCTCTTCATGGGCCCGATGTAGATTTACTAGGGTCGGTATCCTGGCTACGTTTTGGTGACCTTTTTGGGGAAACTGAAGGTTTTGTATGTGCAATTATGGACGAAGTTATGCTAACGAATAACTACCGGAGACATATTATGAAGGACGGGACGGTTGACGTGTGTCGGGCATGTCATCGCCCTGGTGAATCCATCAGACATATAATCTCTGGTTGTTCTCGTCTGGCTAACGGCGAATACTTGCACAGGCATAATCAAGTAGCCAGGATTATTCACCAGCAACTTGCTTTGAGATACCAGCTTGTGGACACTGAGGTACCGTACTACAAGTATGTGCCCGACCCAGTTCTCGAAAATGACCATGTCACGTTGTACTGGGATCGGTCTATCATTACTGATAGGACTATTGTCGCCAATAAGCCAGATATAGTAGTGATACACCGATTAGCGCGCCGCGCAATGATAGTTGATATAACCATCCCACATGACGAAAATCTCGTGAAAGCTGAGAAAGATAAACAAATAAAATATCTTGACTTAGCCCACGAGATTGTCGACATGTGGGATGTGGATTCTGCTGTCATTGTGCCGATTGTTGTGACGGCCAATGGTCTTATTGCCAAAAGCCTCGACGACCATCTGTCGAGGCTATCGTTACGCGGTTGGGTCAAAGGCCTGATACAGAAGGCAGTACTCCTCGATACGGCTCGTGAGGAGGTTCCTGTCTCTGAGACCCTAACCACCGGTAGCTTGGACCCTGCTCCCGCCATCGGTGGCCTACTATTTTTTATATTTTTAAATGTTTTTATTTTTATATTGATATTTAAAAATGGAATTTATAAGATATTTAAATAAATACACGACATAATAATAATAAGTTTATTAATGATTCAGTTTACATTGTTTAGGTTTATTGGTTTGGAGCCTCCTTTTAAGAAAATAATGCTTCTGTTAGGAGCAACATAGAGACACTCAGCGCAGTAGTTCAGTTTAAAATTATGTATTTTGTATCTTTCAAAATCAATGCATTGCAGTAAGGTAGTTAGGTTAGCTATAGGATAGGTGCGCCGTGCCCTCGTCTTTGGAGATAAAGATAAAGATAAAGATATTTTAGACAGAGGCAGTAGGCAGTGACTTGTCGCTGGTGGCCGTGGTCGAGAGGATAATCGGCAGCGTCAAGTCCTGGGACGCGGTGGTGTCCTTCTGCGAAACAGTTATCTCGCAAAAGATGGCTGGGAAAGGGAGAGGGAGATCACCTCCACTTACCCTGCCCGCAGCAGGCGCACCGGGCGCAGGCGGAGGGCGGACCACGCCCTCTTCCAGCCCCCCACGTACATGGACCCGAGGTGTCGCGAGGGGAGTCTAACACCTCACTCCAGTCGCTGACTTGGCGAGGCCTGCGGAGCCGGCACCAGTCGGGGGTCGCGGAAGTATCTTCTGTTCCCGTGACCCCCGGCGCAGGTGTGAGAAGGAACACGGGTTTTTAGTCAGTAAGAGTCTGACAGACCCCTCCGCCTTCCTTGGGGCGGGGGACATGTACTTAACCTTTTTTTTTTGAGGGGTGGAAAATCCTCATGGATGTCCCCCGCACCAATCAATCAGTTTAGTAATATTGGTGTGAAACTCTCCATACAATTAGATAGGACATGTATAGTTCTCAGATTTTATAACAGTATCGTAACTAACGCATAAACTAACAAAAAAAAAATACGATTTTTCTAAAACAGTATTATAGGGTTTGAACTGGCACCATTTAGTGTGGTAAACGGTCGCTTGACCTCTCCGCTAAATTCCCCGTTGACATATTGTTGAATAGCTGTTCCCCTGCAATTTATAATATTAATGCCCCGCTCCTTAATAAAAATAGCGTGATTTTTATGTTCCCAGAGTTATTATTTTATTAACTAAATAACATGTCATTTGTGCATTATATTACGAAAAAAACTAAAAAATCAATACTGCTTACCTCCCTAACATAAGGCGTGATAATATGTAGCCTAAAGCCTACCTTGGTTTACATAGAACATTTTTGATCATAGAATTTCAATTCATTCTATCCAATAGTTTTCGCGTGAAGCGTACCATACACACAGACAAACAGACAAACATTCTAAAAAGTCTTTTTTGTCATTAGTTACGTTTTTCTAACAAATCCCACTTATTTTTTTAGAAAATTCTCAATGTACAGTTCTGTCTTGCGTTACTGTTTTTAACCCCCGACGCAAAAAGAGGGGTGTTATAAGTTTCACCGCTATGTGTGTGTGTCTGTCTGTCTGTCTGTCTGTCTGTCTGTCTGTCTGTCTGTCTGTCTGTGGCACCGTAGAGCCCAAACGGGTGAACCGATTTAGATGCGGTTTTTTTTATTTGAAAGCAGGCTTTCTTGCGATGGTTCTTAGATATGATTCATCAAAATCGGTTCAGCCGTTTCAAGGTTATCAGCTCTTTTGTGATAGCTACTTTTGCTATTTTAGACGTCTATGGGTATTAACTTTACTTACAAACATATGTGAGGCTTAAAATTTCAAACACCCATGTGTGTAATATTAATAAGCAACATTATGGTGTATTTGGTCTGATGCAGCCAGGATATCTAGCAGACTAATACACTCTTGGAAAAATAACAGCAGATATGTCGTGTTTGGATTCATTTTAACCAGCATTTGATTCTGCACACAATGCCTTGATGGCAACAGGGTAAGCTGATGCTGCAGCCAGGCTATCCAGCACACCAGTAGGTAGACTCTTGACAAAATAATAGCAGATATGTCGTGTTTGGATTCATTTGAACCACCATTTGATTCTAAACACAATGCACTGATGGCAACAGGATGAGCTGATGCTGCAGCCAGGCTATTCAGCACACCAGTGGGTAGACACTTGACAAAATAATAGCAGATATGTCGTGTTTGGATTCGTTTTAACCAGCATTTGACTCTACATACAATGCTTTGAAAAATTCTCATAACTGTAAACTCTATAAAACAAAATGAATGCGTTTAAAAATTTTAAAATAAAAATTAAATTAAAAATTTAAAAAACCCCCGTCGCAAAAAATAAAACATTTAAAAAGTTAAAAATAACACTTTAGCCATGAAATTTTACGTAACGTCGGGGTACCGTTAAAATAAGTAGCTACATACCTACAAGTACTAGGAACATTCCTTACTTAAGCGGTACCCCGACGTGAAGTAAAATTTCATGGCTAAAGTGTTATTTTTAACTTTTTAAATGTTTTATTTTTTGCGACGGGGGTTTTTTAAATTTTTAATTTTATTATATGTATAGATAAATTTGTTATTACTGTAATGTGTATTTCTAACAATACACTGTCACTTTGCGTAAGGAAATATAATCCGATATTTATTTTTAATTTATTTTTTTATTTTAGCTAAAAGTAAATTTGTGTAACGCGCGGATTGATTCTTGCCACAACAAAGATCTAAACGCATCTTCTATTATCATGGCATGCACGCTTTTGTTCTCGCCCCGCCGCCGGTCGCGCTCGCCCCGCGTCCCGCTTCGACCCCGCGCGCGCCCTGCGAACGCCACGAGGCGCGATATATATCCACGTTAATTTTACATAAACTTCCAGTCATATATTTCTTATTTTTATTAGGTGCGAATATAGTATATTTAGAATACATCATGTATAAAAAAAACCACGACTACAATAATTTGCCCCGAAGCACAATTTACAAATATTGTAAAATGCTGGTTTCCAAGGGGTGCAAAAGGGTGCAAATTTAACTGGGTGTTTATGATGCTATAAAAAGCTTATTATGAGTTTGCACCAACAGACAAAATTTCCCTTATGCCGCAAATCAAAAATATTAATTTATTAATGTTTCATACACCTCACACTTTTTTCGTGACCAGTAATTATACACCAAAGGGGTATCTACATATTTGCATACCTAGCAGAATAAGTTACTAATGAAATTTCAAAATTTTGGGACTTTCAAGTTATTACCTATTAATAAACGATGTTCCGTAAATAATAGGAATGGTGCAAACTCGGAGAAAACTTATTTTCATGTCTTCTAATGATTCCACAAAAAATTACAACTACACGAATTACGTCCAATCTTTTTGCTAATTTGACTGTACTATTTTGTGTTCCTTCATCTATTGTTGCGATACAAAGGGTTTGTTGTTTCCCCCAAACCGCTACGTTTTTTTACGCATTATGGCGAACACTTTAAGCTAATTAACCTATTTAGCAAAATTTTTGAGCTAATCAACGCTAAGCATTCAGCTATGCAGGTCAAACACAGCAAAGATAAAGTTAAATCTAGATGAGACACTTCTCAATGGGTTAAGTTGACATCAAGTAACTTAACATTTCAGGAAGTTGGCCATCTATTACAGTTAAGTTAAACTTTTAAGTCGAAAAGTTGCTGGTAATGGTCGCAAAGGGAAAATAGATAAGAACAGACGATTTTGTTAAGTGAGACTTTTGTTGTGACTGCTTCGTTGGTTTAGATTGTTTAGACGTTGCAAGCTGTACTGCTAAGCATGACGTTCGGTGTTCGATTGTAATGGAAGTAGTAGTAATGATAGTAATGAGTAAAAGTAGTCTATTCAACACTTCAACTCATCACACACAACTCAACTAAGTTTGCCAACTTTTTTTGCATGAATCACAGTAAGTAGGTATATTCAGATTGGAGAAAGCAAATCAACAGTATTTCAATACAGTGAACAGTAGGTAGGTATACTTTATTTTTTTCATGTTTTTAAAAAGGTGTAGATAGGTTACCTAAACAACATTCGATCTTCAAAAACGGCACACTGACGTACGCACGCGTCCGTTGACAGTGCGACGCGACACTGAGGTCTAATGTGGCTAGTTAGCCACATTTTAACGTGTCGCTTGCTGAGCGCTTATAACCTATCTACACCTTTTTACTTATAATATCATTGTAATATAAAGTTTATTGCACTGAAAAACAGTAAAATACTGTTTTTAATAGTAACGTTGCGAATCCTAACCTCAACACACTACTGACTACCATGCTTAGATGGTAGCAGGCCATTCTGTTTGTTTCTGATGAGGAATTGTCTGGTTATAAAATTGAAAATCCGCCATTCGCTGTAAAATTAGTTTATCATTCAGCATATTATGTAAGAGGTGTGGATTTTGTTTTTTTGGCTCCAGCCCCCAGAGTTTAAATTGATGCCCAGTTGATGGCTAGGCCTTACCTCTTTTTACATGGAATTTACACATAACTGGGGAAAATTAGGGGAAATGTAGGTTTATTTAAAATACATATATCTGCCTAAGCCTTAGAGGAAAACAGGTCTGTCATATCTATGGTGTATTTTTGTGTTTTCCTTATTTTTTTTTAAAGTAAAACCACTTATAAAATACGTTAGGAACACAAAAAACACGTCTCATAGTTCTTCACGTAATTTAGGCCAGTGTTTATATTGATCTCCTAACGCCATTTGAAAGTTCAAGGCCCTGGGTTATTGAAAACGGAACCGTGGGCCGGTGGGGTCTGATCTCATTACGCTAACGTCGTTCGGCTGAAGTTGTTTCGTAGGGGGTTAGAAAACGAACGTACGAGAATATAGGCTTACCGCGCGTGAATAAATTGAAATTGATTCCCAGAAACGTTATGAAACAATTTTGGGATAAAAATAATAAACGTTTTCTTCTATTTATGACTTGCTAGAAAAAATACAAGTAGCTTGAACGCCATTCGACTTAATTAACTTCTGATTGATGAATTTTAGCTCGGCACTGATGTCAGATGTGTAGTAAATATGGGCTTTATTGGCGACAAAGGAACAGAATAAAAATCAAATCCTGATAGATAGAAGGAACAGAATAATCAGGGTGTCTGTGTGACTTATTTCTTTAACAAATTATCTACTCGTACTCCATATTATTACAGTCTAAAAACCTACAGTCATCCGACGAAGCCGTCTAGACAGGGCAATCGTGCGGGGTTCACACCCCGTTGGGCGAGACGCGGGAAAGCCGCTCCCGAACTGCGAACAAAACGATGCTCGTAGTTCGGGAGGTATTATTCAGGGCTAACGCGTGTAGACTTTGTCGGCATTTTTCCAGAGATCAAAGGCGTCGTCCTACTGTATTAATATTTATACTGTGATATTATTTTCCTTATTTACAGGAACACTCCGTTTTCGAAAGGACAGGACAACACTTCACCTTACCCAAGGACTACGAGGGTCCTTGGTTAGATTTAAGGCGAAGGGTCAACGAGGGGACAGAGGACACGGTCCCTATTAGGGAATGCAATCTCGTACGAGATTTCCACCTAGCGAGATCTCGCGAGACTCAAAACCCAGTCTCGCGAGATCTCGCAAATTACGGGATCTCGCGAGATTGGGAGAATCGCAATTAAAACATATGCAAATGCTTGTTTAAGAACTAGTAATTGAAATGATATGTAATTAAATAGAAACTGCGTTGCTTAGTTATAAAAATAATGTAAGTTTTATTTTAAAAATCAACAGAGTACTTATTATTTTGTCTCTAACTCTAATTACATTTGTTTATGTCTATAATTATTATACCTACTGTAGCTAATAAGTTCAAATTCTTACAATATTGCTAACATAACAATAATTGTCTATATTTAGTCTTTTGTAAATTATTACTTTAGTTTCAATAATTAAAAGTAATAGGAACATTACTTATGGTAAATAAATACAACAAAACAAAAACTTAACTTCACAAGTTCTTAAATAAATGTTGTGAGATCGTATTAATCAAATAAAAGAAGTTTAAAGTAGAAGTCAGATGAAGTTATCAAGGTACGGAAAGGCAAGTTAGTTTGTCTGAAAATGGCTTCTCAAAAATCACATCATGACGAGAGTATCATCTGACAGACGACTTCTGATTTTGCATGCAAAATCAGAAGTCGTCTGTCAGATGCGCCAGGCGCGGCCGCACGGCCGGCCAGGATTCAGTTCGCGCGCAGCCACGCTATGAAATACACATCGTCACGCTGCATTTGTCGATCTCGTTATCTCGCGAGATCTCGTACGAAATTTGACGAGATCCAATCTCGTAAAATATGGCCGGGATCTCGCGAGATCGGGATCTCGGCGAGACGAGATTGCATTCCCTAGTCCCTATTTCTGCTAATAATAAACACGAAAATAGGACCGCTGAATAATTTGTCAGCTAAGAATGATGACTATTGAAATATCCATTTCGCCATATTTGGAAGATATGTAGGTTCTATTCCTAATAAATCTTGTGATGTGAAAATGCACATGAAAATCTAGTCGCAATCAAAGTAATCATCTTATGATAGTTGTTTTTGCCAGTTATTTTTCATTAATTTTACTTGAAACTTGGTTGATATGATTTTTTGGAAGATTATAATTTTGTGCAGTAAATTATAAAATATCTATCGATAATAAGGAACCGGTTTAGGTACAGCTCAGAATTGAGCTACGGCAGACACTACTTTATAATACGTACTAGAACCTAAATGTAAATTATAAATATTTGTACGCCTCTGGGCAAAATATAGAGGATCTACCAAACTTTAAGACCTCACACTCTGTTGTAATCGGACCTATGTTTACAAATAAATTATTATTTATTTATTTATACATGGAGGACTTACAGATAATAAAAACAAAAAAAAAGAAACCTTAGTCACCAGAAAGCCAATTACAAGTCCTCACGTATAGTGATTTCGATCGTATTCTGATTCTGATTCACTTATTCATATTTTTTTAGTTGCGTTCAAGGTAAAAACATGATGTTCACAAAACGCGCCACTCTGTTATAACCCCCTCATTAGTAAACGCAGAGTAAAAATATAATAAATGTATGGTCAATCGGAAGGTGCCATAGAACCCAAGCCAACTCAAAGGCGCATGGGTGGCAAAAAAATAGTCCTTGTAAATTTTCTCTGCGGTTATCAATTTAGGGGTTAAGGTTAGTTATTATGTTATCCACTTACTTCTTCAAACAGTTGGTGATGAGCAGGTGGACGTCTTGCCGCTCATCCAGCAGCAGCATCGCCCCGAGGTAACCGACCCGCTTGTCCGTGAACCGTGGACTGGCGATCAGTTTGAGGCACTCCAGTTGACCGAAGTGTGCTGGGTAACCAAGCATGTGGATGTATAGGAGCTTGGCTATGTTCCGACATCTGGTGACAAAAGGAGATATTTTAAAAGACTATTACTTTAAATGCGCTGCTTAGCTGATGATCTGGTGAGGATTAGGGATGAATAAGGGTAGTGCAGGACCGATTGTAGAGGAAATCTTCTCTGAGGAGACCTATGTCGAGCAGTGGACGACTTTTAACTGAATTTATGACAAGTATGGTGATAAAATATCCGCAATGGGTCCGCGTGATAGAGATCCCGGCTCACTCCTTCTCACAGAGAAGAGGCCTGTGTGTCCCAGCAGTAGGAAAATTATAGGATGCTTATGCTATGGTAATTAATACTCGTGCCTTCACCGAGCAAGACGAGGCCCTGGCCCTGCAGTGGGACAGTAACATGCAGATAGTATTATTTATTCACCGGCTAGTTTTTTAAATGTCTTGCTATGCTAGTTTAAGCTATTTTTTTCCTATGTACATTCTCAATTAAAATTCATATCGATAGATACCCCACAAGCCAGTAATCTACCAGTATACACTACTAGCAGACGTCACGTAGTTTCACCCGCGTAGTTTCCGTTCCCGTGGGAATACGGGGATAAAAAGTAGCCTATGTCCACCGGGAATAGTGTAGCTTTCCACCAGTACAATAATTTTTAAAATTGGATCATTAGTTCCGAAGATTACCCCCTACATACAAACTTACAAATTTTACCTCTTTATAATATTAGTATAGACTAAAACCTTTTATTTCGGTTCGGTCGCTATGTTTTTTTCCTCGCCCAACCGGCTTATTCATTGTCGAATCTCAAAGATCGCGTGTGTTATTTCTAGCATTCATTTTGGGCTGTTTTCTTAGTAAGTCTCGAGAATCTGGTACATAATTTAACGTAAGATGGATGGGTAATTTAATGCTTGGGTTACAGATAAGGAAAATCTGTGTCGACGTATCTAGTGCTTAAATATTGAAACGGTGATATTGAGATATCTTGTAGGTACGGGTAGCATGATCGTCGTAGAAATGGATGAATTGTATTGTCTACATAGATGTATAAATGACTAGCAGACGTCCCGCGGTTTCACCCGCGCAGGTTCTGTTCCCGTAGGAATACAGGAATAAAAAGCCTATGTGTTAATCCATGGTGTCAGATAACTCCATATCAAATTTTATTCAAATTCATTCAGTAGTTTTCACGTGAAAAATCCATTCATACTCACAAACTTTCGCGTTTATAATATTTGTAGGATAAATTTAATAAGGCTTCCGAATTGAGCTCAATAAAGAGCTACAATCTCATTCTATCTGTAGATTGCTACAGACGTAATGAGTGAAAGTTTTTCATTAGGAAAGTTTGAACTCGTAATAGAAACTACTTACGTGAAGACGGACCCCACTACGGAACTTATCAGTGTTCGATTTCCGGTCATCTAGTCTAAGGGAAACGAAAACGTCTCGAGTCCCAGGCAGTTTCTTTAGGGGTGGAAACGAGTGATGTGGCATATACCTATAAGGGAAAGTTCATATCTGACGGAACATGCGCCGAGCGTTTGCGACAATGTACGCTCGACGCACTAACGTATCATCGGTTGAGTGTGAACGGTCAAGTGTTTTTAACATTTGTCTGTTCGGCGTTACGCGACCGATAATACGCGACGCATGTTCCGTCAGATATGAACCTTCCCTAACTAGTTACAGGCAGTATTATCTCACTACACCCGATTTGAAATGAGATTACGCATTTAAATAAACCTATTTTGCAGTCCTTGCAACCAATTTTGACTTCTTTAGTGGTGGTTGGTTAGTGGCATGACAAATTGCAGCTGCAGTAAACAATTGGTATTGCATCCGCGTTTCTACTTATAATGCCATACTTATTAGTACAGAATATAACTATAAATCGGTTGATCAGTCTGTAACACTATTTGTATAAATTTCTAATCTTAAATTATTTCAAATTGACTATTATTTGTTAATATAAAGCAAGAGCGGTATTTTTAACCAGTCAACAAAAATATCGTCATTATAAAAACAAAACTACTTAGCCGCCAATTTCGCCCTGTTGATTTACATTATTCGGAATCAGTGACTGTCTGCAGCAACCTATTTAGATAGCATTGACATCGAAATTACGGAGGAAAAAAGAAAAATGCGCATAAGATTGGCGGCATTGCCACGTTGAATAACAATAGTCCACATAAACGCTAGTCAGAATTTAGATGGCCACACGGATCCTATGGCGTGTTTCAAAGTTTCAACCCCGAAACAGTAGTGTTATTTGAATTTACTTGTGTATTTTTAATAAGAAATATTGAAATTAAGAAATTACTTTACTATAGGATACCTGGGCCACTTAAGATGATTTTCTTAAAACAAAATACTGTATTAAAACTAGACGTAATGCATAATGGATAGCACATAGACCTAGCGACCCGAGTGGACTAAGAATGATGTTATGTGCGCAATTTTACATACATAAGAACATCGATCACCTGCTGCAAATTACTTTGTACCACAAGAATTAAGTTTTGCATGTTGTTTGAACACGCGCTGAGATAAAAGCTATGAAGGATCGTATCTTTTATATAAACCCCCAAAGTATTGAAAATCAAAATCTAAAATAATGTATTCAAATAAGAAGACTATTTCTCAGTATAAGTCCGAAGTTTGGATTTGTGTTCGGTTGATGACTATAGGCTTGCCCCCAATCCATCGTACGATATTGGACTTCAAAATAACTGTTTAAAGGTGTATTACAGGTCCACGTCTACCTAACTCTTTGGGGAAAAGAGGCATGCTGTTACGTTTATGTTTAGCCTGAGAGTCAGCATTTTTTGAACGTTGATAATTACAAAGACAATCCCCTTAAACGCCCGCTTCTTTCACCCCTTCTTTTTCCATTTAATTTACTGGGAAGTCCTTATAAGTACCAACCTACTATTTACTTTTAGCCCTAAGGAATTCAGCATCGATTAAAAACATACATGATTGTACAGGGTCGACCCTTTTATTGTCACTAATATTTTCTAATATGAGCAAATGGCAGTCCCAAGTTGTTTATTAAATTAAATTCAGGATTATTGGCCCATTGTGATTTAAAAAGTATGGGAAACTACCATAAAGATAACATTCCAATATTAATTTATGGCAATCACCGGAAGCCTAGGGGCGTGAACTTCCGTTCGAAACAAGGGATCGGCAAATCACTTTAAGTGATTGTGGAAAACAAAACACTCCACCGAATCACGTTTTTCTCTTTCAAAATTAATAATACATAAAAAATGTTGTCACCAACGACGTCACAGATAAGAAAATACCCTGGCATTCTTATTTTACTGCTCCATTAAGTTTACGACACAGTCTTAATGAACGCAGTCTGTCTGTTTATATCCTTAGAGTAAGACATCAATCCGAGCAGATTGGATACAGCTTTAGATTTACAATCACAAACATGGTTGTTTTTGTGGTGATTTTGATAATTGTGTGGCCTCCTGTAAAAGGCATGATGCTGGTGAATGAATTTTAAAATTTAAGTTTATCGGTTACATAATAAAAAAATAGACAATTTTTTTTTGCTGTTGGGAAACTACTTAGATTAAGCGTATTAAAATTACGAAGCTTGTGACGACATAATTCAGCATACACTGTGCTATTTTGTGACGTCTTGCGACATTTTGACTCAATGAATCGTCGTCTTTTTGGATTACGTGAAAGAAAGATAATATGTATCTTATATTTTCTAGTACCTAATACATAAGGGTCTAAAACTAAAATTTTGTAATCTAGCCTGTTGAAAGACAAAAACTTATTATTTTATTTCCTGTGGTCATCTCTTGTTGGGAACCCTCAATAAATTAATAAACTTTAAAAGAAATCCCAAGGGCGTAATATGACAGTGAGCTCTTATAAAGGTAGAAAATGAATACCCTAGAGAGAATCGGCCGAGCTTGGGCGGCCTACCTAATAAAGAGCGTTCTAGTTTCAGCAAAATGTCATGTATTTAGGGACAATGATGTACAGGCTACGATACGAATATGGGTTGACTTGGGTGAGACAATAAAAAGGAAGATTTCAGAGTACAGAACGTGTAAGTAATGATTATACTACGTTACAAGGTTACAAGTACACATTTGTTCTTAAAAACGATGAGTACCTATTGCTTTAAGCGAAGTAGAAGAAGACATAATGGCCGTTGCTACTGCGATGTTTTCAAAACTGAGTGTAAATGTCTCATTAGTTCTCTCATTAGCGTACAAGATTTCATCATTATGGATAGGGTGACTTCGATCGACTTTTGTATAGGGTTAATCATTCAATTCAATTAATTCATTTTTGTGAAATAAACCATTTTCATATGTACTTTCCATGTCCTTAGGTGCCATCGATTTAATGCAATGTAAGTAAGTATCTACTTCGTTATCACATCATTTGAATCTAATTTCTAACTCTCAATACCACCTCTTTGTACTAATACCATACGAGTATAAAAGACAATAATAACTTGAATTGATTGACTAGAAGTCTTAAGACCTCAAGGTCTGCTTCCAACCTGTTTAGATTCAGTTCAGAGTTCAGATAGTACCATAATTAAAAAAAAAAACAACCAAAACCGTTCTGTTTTCATAATGTAACCGAACTCCACTTTTCATAAGTTTTCGTAGATTTCTATTTTTGATACTTACAAATTATTAATGATGTTTGATTTCTAAGATATTACTGATCAACTTTAGCTGTTCATTAATTTACGTATCCAGCAAAAAGTTAGACACAGCAGCCATGTAACTTTGCACCTTGCGGTTTTGTTGTGGTTTTCGAACAACCTTCAGGCCATCGTATCTATGTTAGAGGTCTTATCTGACATGTATAAATATTTGCCGCGAAAACAAGCAGCTGTCGGGAAATTATCTAGTGAATCAATGCGACGTCAAAGGTAGGCAGGCGGCTGAAACTTTGACTAGGGAACATTTTACTAAGCGCCAAAGGTCACAAGGACTCATGACCCGGTTTATGAAGCCTATGATAAAAGAAATACCTTATTGGTGAGGTGCTTCAGAAAGGTCAGGTGCATAGTACTAGAACCGGCGTGTGTGTATGGCAACATGTATGAATGTAAACGAAGCAAAAGAAGTATGTAAGAATCGTAGAATATGGCGCTCTGTAGTTTCTGCCTACCCCCATGGGAAAAAGGTGTGAGTTTATGTATGTATGTATGTATGTATGATAAAGGAAGAACGAAGAAGGTTATCCTCATGAATCTGCTCTTGTCCCATGTTATTTGAAGTCGGTGCAACACGTGTTTTTTATCCATTCCCCTCGGTCATTTATTATAAGTAGGTACTGTCATTTACTCCTTTCCCCTTCACATCATTCCTCACACAATCCATCCATTTTTTCTTTGGTCTTTCTCTCGCTATCCATCCATCAACACTCAAATGCATCACTCTTTCTGTCACAGGTGCTCAAACTTAGCATTTAAGAGTAAAAAGACACAAGTTTACTGTATAATATTGACTTTCGCACCTCACAAAAGGTGGTGTCAGACAAACAGGCATTCGTATTTGCTGTTGAAGAAAAACCTATTTGTTACTATCGACGTTTGGAAATACCTCATTTTAAACAATACATGGATTGAACATCTAGATTCAAGCCTGATTAGTTTGTACGTTGCTATCGCATCATTTAAATCTTACTAAAGGAACCGACACCTGAACGAGAATTGACCAAAATATAATGGCAAAACTGACCAATCGCGGTGAAATACGAATTCTACAGCCCATTTGCAGAGTCAAGGCAATTTTGGTAAGAAAATCAATAGAGCTATTCCGCTTATGGTAGTTTTCAGCATTACGCAGTTGTTTCGACAAACGTTCTGGTATAATAAATCTACTCGACTAACCAGCAATTAAATCAGCATAATAAATCGCCGTAAATGATTACGATCTGACGCGTTTTTAGTTCACTTTCGTAATATTTTCATACAAGAGAATATTGACTGGGCTACAAGCCAATATGAGGTTCATTGAACTGGCGAAACTAAGGAAGTGAGACTTCATTTGTTTACGTAGTCGTTTTTGGTAACCGGACCACAGGTGATTCACACTACAACGAACGAATATTAAGTCAGCTCTCAGGTCTACAGGTCCTGTGAATCCTGTGATCTGAAGAAGTGTCTAAGTAGGTTGAGTAGGTAAGTAGTCTTTTCTATTCTATGCTAGGTTACGGGTCTTGTTTATAAGGCAAACTATATTATGCAACTTTGGCGTTCAAAAAGTGCTGATCCTCCTAGCTAATTTGAATAAATGACTTGAATTTGAAGTGCAGATCTTTTTGGAAAAAGTGTCAAAGTTATAGATAGCGACTTACGCCGCCCATTGTGACACCCTATACAGCTCTTTTGGTTATGAATTGCATTTTTTATGGAGTACTTTATAGAGTACTCATAGGGACGTACTGTACTCTTAGGGACAAGAATGAAGCAGGCTGTTGGTTTGGCTGAAAGAAAACACAAAGCTATAGAACAAACTCACCTCCACACACTGTCTTCTTCTCTGAAGGTAGACCGTATGTAAGCACACTCCTTGTTCACAACGCTTCTCTCTTCGGCCGCCGTTCTTGCGGCTCTGATCTGCCTGATAAGGTCCCGGAGACGGGTCGGAGTCGGCATCCGCACTGAAACCGGCGCGACTGTTACGGACGACACACACACATAGAAAGCATTGATCAGTGCTTGTTTGGAGTGCGTTATCTTAAACTAGGTGATGTCAAACGTGATTGGTGGATCATTGTCGAATCGATTATGCGAAGGGGTTATGATTGGTGACGCAATGTTGGATCAATATACTAATACTCAAGGCTGTTGAAATTGATTGACGATTTAAAAATGTCTTCATTCATTATTTAGTTCTCTTTATTAATAGGAGTAATTATCGTTTGGTTATCTTTCATTACCAATAAAATTGCTTATCTAAACAAAGGGCCACAAGACTAATTAAAAGAATACACTAATTAATAAACGCGGAATCAAGTGACGTAATACCACAGTATAAATATTAATACATTAGGACGACGCCTTTGACAACGTCTACACGCGTAAGCCCTGAATAATACCTCCCGCACTACGAACATCGTTTTGTTCGCAGTGCGGGAGCGGATTTCCCGCATCTCGCCCCTCACACTCCGCACGATTGCAAAGTCTAGACAGCTTCGTCGGACGATTGTAGGTTTTTAGACTGTGGTATTACTATGTAGGTAATTTCTAAGTGCATCTTAGGCCTCGGCGAAGAATATGTTCGTTAGGAAACCAGCAGGGCTCTTGCGTGTCTCCGTTAACAGTGTTCAACGATTCACTGTCAAACAGCTAGGTTCGTATTGGCTATTATCAGTGTGTATCTAGGATAACGTCATGCGCACTCAGAACCCCATCTCATAGTCACCGTAACTTGAAGTTCACTTAAAGTCCAATAAAACCAACTGTGTGCAACTGAACGCCAGTTGGTCAATGGCAACAAAAAGGTAACCAGCACTACAAAACATTTGATTAATGTACAGACGCCAGCACATCAAGATACCCCAATGTGTCAAATTTTCCCAATTAAATATGAACATTATTCTGTTTGGCATAAAGTTGAAAAACAATCAAATAAAAGACATGGCCGGAATTTGTATAGAGCTGTGCCCTTACAAAAAATATTCATGTACATTGACATACAATACGTTAAAATAAAGCTTACAGGTGTGTAATCATAATAGTTTAAGTTTTATGATCAGAGAAGAAGCGAGAGATACTATAAATAGGTTACAAAAAATGTGCCTAAACATTTTGAATAGCAATGATCATGCGTGGGATACTTCAAATAGGACATCGTGAGCGTCAGAATCCAAATCGTAAGGAAACAAGTCCAATAAGCACAGCAGAATATTAACATTAGAAGCGTACACGAAAGTCCGATAAACGATAGCGTGGGGTCAAGTGAAAATATCCAATACAATAACAAAAAGACAACACAAGTGTTACGTGATAAGATCAACGTAAGACTGTACAGATAGTTTTGAGCGTAGAAACGTCAAAATAACTCTAGGATGTTTGGATACACCCTTCTCAAAATAAATATTTGAATATATTCATCAAGACGCGCGGCAGGTCGAAAAGTGGTGTCTGCGATAATCGTGAAACCATTAACTTAATAAGGTACCCTAGTAATACAATTCTGGCAGTCACGGATGTTTTATATACATTTTAGTCTAACCTTCAGGCGTACTACAGATGGATACAATGTTTGTGTTATGCGTGTATCCAAACGTAGATGCATTTTGTAGGTATTGCATTCAGAAACATAACCACAAAAACCAATTAACACACATATTATTTGAGATTTTTTGTCGCCAGTTCTAGAGAAATGTAATTGTTGCGATAAATTTTTATTTATTTTAGAAGTGATTTTAATATTTGAATAATTAGTGTACATTATGAATTATGAATTGATTCTGAGGGCAGGATTCGGCCATGTCTTTTGACACATTGGGGTAACTTGACGTGCTGGCGTCTGTACGTCTGAAACTACCAACTAGCTTTGAACAAGCGTGGTGCTCATACTCATGATCAGGCCTCTACCCCGTAGCGAATCAGTGATGATTTGGGCATTTAAGTACCATCCACGTGGAGCCCTGACACAGCTAGAAGGCGTTGCGGCAGACCCCGAAGAAGATGGCGGGACGACTTGGACATATTAAACGACCAGTGGCCCACTTTAGCCCTTGGGCTCGAGTCTGCTATTGCAATCGTGTCTCAATGACCGGTCATTGATCGAATATTTGACACCTTTAACAGTTTTTGTATGGGAAATGTGTCATAAGTTTGACGTTATACGTCAAAAATCGATCATTGACCGGTCATTGGATCGAAAAAACTGGAAGTCATGGAGCATCATCTCACTGCTGGGCAAGGGCCCAGCAGTAGGATGATGCAGGCTAGCAGTATAAGTAAGTACTATCTACTGTTACCTTCAGAGTGACATCCTCCCGTTTGAGGTTTTAGATTGGCATAACTGAAAAGTTAGTAGTAGGAGTATAAGAGTACCTACATTTTAGTCTACTTAGGACTTAAGCAATTCTACCGTATTGCTTTTGGGAGTGCTTAAGTAGCCCAGCAAGGCCATTGGGTATCTTGTCACTGCCAGTGACTAACTGGCGTCCTGTTGCACATAGAGTTATTTAGTGGGTTAAAACCGAATCTTCCCATTCGAGTTAAAACTGGGCGATTTGAGTTTTAACCAGAAAGAAGATTTTCAAGAATCAGAAATATTTTGTTTTCACCCCGCCAAACCACCCAGTGAGTGGAATGAAACGTGTGATAACTGGGTTTTAACCCAAAACTGGGTTATTAACCCGGGTGATTACCCATCTCTAGTTGCACACCGAATGTTGATGACAACTGAGAATTTTATTGCACTTTAGTGGAATTCAAGTTACGATGACTATTAGACGGTGTACTGTGCACTTCGTCATATCTCTGCCAGTGGGCATGAATTTATCCTAGATACACATTGATGATGCCTATACGAAACTGGTTGTTTAACAATCGTTAAACACTTTGCCCGGTGAACCTCACCATGAACTGTCAACGAAGATACGCAATATACAGGGTGTTTTTGAAATCGTGGGCAATATTTTCACAGGCATTATGGGAACAACCCGGAAATCGCGAATAAAAAATCAGCTGTTGCTACGACATCTTAATACCTAATCGACTAAAATGTATGCAACAGCTGACTTTTTTTTCGCGATTTCCGGGTTGTTCCCATAATGAAAGTTGTTCATATTCATGGGTAGAACAGCCTGTGAAAATGTTGCCCACGTTTTCAAAAACACCCTGTATAGCCACATGAAAAGGTGTCACGAGTGCTTCTCGTTCAATTTGTGAAAAGTTTAAAACCGTTTTCCTACTTTAGGCCGGCAATACACGGACCGCTTGAAGCAGTCAGGGGCGACAGCTTCAAGCTGCGACTGCACTGAACTGCAGAGTTCTATGGACGCACATACACGAACCACTCGAGCATTTGCAACTGATTCGGGCGGTCGACAGCACATGAATTTTCATCGTGCGGTCAAGCAGTCGCCAATACACTGACTGCTCGAGCTGTCGACTACTCTCGCGCAGTTACCTCCGCCTTTCATTCCTTAGTTCGAAAAACAAGCGATTAAATTCTTCATTAAAATTTCGTGTTTCTAATATTGGATGAACCCCCAATTTTTTAAGCAAAAGCAGTAGAAGTGCTTTCTCCTCAAAATCTATGATGATACTGATTTGAAATTGGCAACTGCTCGAGCAGTTAAACTAATTAATCGAGCAGTTATCAATGGCAGCCTCAAGCTGTTGACTCTTGACTGCAAGAGCAGTCCGTGTATGTTGATCACTAGGTAACTGCTCGAGCAGTCCGTGTATTGCCGGCCTAAGTGTTACGATCAATTAACCGGAAATGAGCCGGTTACGAAGCGTTAACTTTGCGAGATAGAAATTATAGCATTCGCGAGGCAAGTTAACAAGTTTAACTTTAATAAAATAGACATTTCAAGTTATGACTTTGGAATAAGACTTATTTCAGTAGGTACGATATCAATTTCAGCGAACCAAATATAAGGTATTCAAGTTTTGTACAATATAGGTATAAGCCTCTTAAAAGTCGCCCGTTCAAAGGTTTCTGTATCGATATCGACAATGATACTATGAAATGAATTTCTTTGGTTAGTAAATAGCTGAAAGCAATTTTTTATGATACACAGTGTTATTTTACATTACTTATATTAAATACTTAGGTAATATTATTGAGTAGGTAATCAGTAAATTGAAATTGTTAATTTTTCACTAAATTAAATCATCATCTGCCTAGCCTTTTCCTAACTATGGGGTCGGCTTCCAGTTTAATCGGATGCAGCTGAGTACCAGTGTTTACATAGAGCGACTGTCTATCTGACTTCCACAATCTAGCTACTGGGTAACAAGATACCCATGGTTTAACTGGTTGTCAGACTTTCGAGCCTCGAACAACCCGCAACGACTATCTAAGTTCTTCAAATAACAGCCGGGACCAACGGCTTAACGTGCCCCTGAGGCACGGAGGAGCCTTGGTATGTCTTGAATGGCCATCCATCCACGGACCAACCTCGTCAAGCGCTGCTTAACCTTTCGATCGACACGTACGGCTGTTATTATTAAGCCCACAGGCTTCTCATAGCAGTACAAATACAACTGAATCAGTCATAGCAGTACAAATACAACTGAATCAGTCATAGCAGTACAAATACAACTGACTTAGTCATAGCAGTACAAATACAACTGAATCAGTCATAGCAGTACAAATACAACTGAATCAGTCATAGCAGTACAAATACAACTGACTTAGTCATAGCAGTACAAATACAACTGAATCAGTCATAGCAGTACAAATACAACTGAATTAGTCATAGCAGTACAAATACAACTGAATTAGTCATAGCAGTACAAATACAACTGAATCAGTCATAGCAGTACAAATACAACTGAATCAGTCATAGCAGTACAAATACAACTGAATTAATCACAGCAGTACAAATACAACTGAATCAGTCAAGGCGGGAAGGTAAACTGAAGTGATGTAAAAGATTGATTTGAATGCCATTTATTCATGCTTGGAATTTTAGCTGGCAAGTTTATTTAAGACTGCATCATTGTTACACTACTGTACAAGGACTGACTCCCGGTTTTACAGAACGAAATTTCCGACTTGTCACAAATTGATTGGCTGTTAATAACTCATTCAATCAATCACAGCAGTTAACGCGCACTCAACTATTTATCAACTTAATGTTGCAATTATTTTCTTACTATATATAGGCTATCTATACCATTTTTAGTGCCGAAAAGGTATATTCACGTAAAGAATATAGGTTTACTCCTATCCTAGCTGAAAATTGGGTTGAAGAAGGTTCACTTACATAGTGCTTCTTATGGTGGTCACGAATCATATTTTAATATGTATACGTACAACCTGACATTGAATAGCAAATTGCAATAAACATAAGATAATTTGAATGTCACGGGCTACTGGTGCGTCCGTCTTAAAAAAATACAGCAGCAGTATTTTTAATATTTTTTAAAAATACTATCACATTTGTGATACATTCTTTAGTTGAATTGGCGCCATAATAAAGATTTAAACGGAGAGTCCTGATTCACAAATAATGCCAACATTTATTAAGAACTGTGCTTACCTCTCTCTATGGCCTCATTTACCACCTGCTTTATAGTAGCAATGTTAAATGCCGGGTTAAACCTGCAAAGAAACACTCAGATTAGACATATACGTGGGAAGAACCATGTCCTTATATGACTTTGGAGAAGTCTATCTCCAATAGTTTCGAGTTACAAGATAATTGCATCATCTGCCTACCCTCATATCTCATAGCAGGACCTCTTTGGTCCAGTCTGACCGGATGCTGCAGCTGAATACCAATATTTTATGAAGCGACTGCCTATCTGACTTTTAGAAACCAGTTACTGGTCTTTAAGACTTGATTTGAGACTTTGAAGTGTTTGACTATAAGTAAGGACTAGTAGTATACTGTGATTGGCTATAATTAACAGTAATAACATGCTATTAACAAATAAAATTCGTTAATTTCAGGAAAAACTTTTAGTAAGTAGGTAGTCATTTAAATAACAATTTTATAAGAAAAATCTTGGATTTGTCATGGGATCAAAGTTTAAAATAAAATCTAAGATAATATCAAATCAGTCATCACACGGATTAAGGAGATAGCTGCAGTTTAAGTACCCTGTCTTGCTAATATAGAGGCAGTAGCATTGCTAAAGTACCATCTCCAGAACAGTATTGAAACTGACCCGCAGCTTACATGTGCACCACATACATTAGTGATGTAAAAACGTTGTTGCATGCTCCTGTGTTTGCAGGAGCATGCAACAACGTTTTCACATCACCATTCCTGTGGTGTGGCCAAAGTGAGACAGGTTTAACAAGGCCCTGCAGGGCTAGCATGGCCGGAGATATTCTTTCCACGGGGAGAGGATAAAAATATACTATTCCCCTCTGTCATTTTTATCCACCCTCCGAGCATGGCGACATGGGTGGATAAACTATTCACGGGGATAAACCAGGGGAAACGCTTGTCCTCGAAATTATTGTCATTATAAGAAAACTTATGAAATTACACAATAGTCGAGAATGTCACGTAAACCAAAGTACTTACATCTGTACTGGATATTTATTTTGTTTTGTTGTCAATTGGGATTGCTCGAATCACGAAATCTTTCACTAGTCGCCATGCTATAAGCCGTGGATGAGTATCCACGTCTAATGTCAAAAAGTGATATAATTCTCTTTCCCCCTGTTGCCGTGCTTTGGCAGGTGGATAAGATAATTGTATCCCTTGTCAGTGGAAATAACCGGTGGATATAAGTTATATCCCCAGCCCATGCTAGCCCTGCTGCTGAAGGCATTGTTATACTAAATATTACAACTTTTTTTCATATTTATACATCATTTCTTCTTTCAATCTACTGATACAAAAGACTTGTTCTGATAACCAGTTTCAAAACAGATTTGTAGAAGTCAATGTACCTACTCACTCAAACAAGATCCTAAAATTATTTATTATGATTGCTAGGTCATACCTGAATTGCTCTGATCAAAAATGTATGATATCATTAACAAAGATCATATGAGAGGTCAATAATTGAATGTATGATCAGATATGCAATTGATAACTTCATAGATTTGCACAATCAATTAGAACCAATTACCAATTGGACATGTCAGATGTAATAGTAAGCAAAATGTGTTTATGTACTGATATTATGATGTGGGTGTGAAATTGTTGCAATTGCATTCTTTATTTGGTTTCTGCGAGTTGACACACCTAAATAATGACTTGCTCCTATTGGCTATTTCAACAATTAAATTGTAGGTACCAATTTTTTTACTTTTTTTATTAATTAACAACATGATGCATTTTAAACAAACTCAATAACTAAAGATAAGAAATATAATAGCTAAATCAGAAAAATACTTTTGCACCTACTTACTTAATTTGAGTATAAAAAATACAGTTTAAGGATAAATAAATAGTTATCATACTTTATGTTGGTTATAGTTATTTATAGATAGGATTCTTCTATCCCTAGTTATATTATTCTGTACTAGACATCAAAATTTGATGTCAATATACATTTCTCAAAAAAGTATTTTAACCATGGAGGTAAAGCTACTCCGTGTTACTGGTAGAAGGCTCAATGACCTCATGCCCTTTGCTCTATTGAACGTAACATGCCATCAAAGCTTTGTACACTCTAACAGTACCTTTATATAATGGCTAGCAGCATTGTGTACAAGCTATAGTTATAATATTTAGACAGAACATCTGTATAACATATTATTAGTGAGTGGTATTATATAAAACTTAATGAATCTAATTGAATTTATAGAGGAACTAGCAGACGTCACGCAGTTTCACCCGCGTAGTTTCCGTTCCCGTGGGAATACGGGGATAAAAAGTAGCCTATGTCTACCGGGAACAGTGTAGCTTTCCACCAGTACAATAATTTTTAAAATTGGATCATTAGTTCCGAAGATTACCCCCTACATACAAACTTACAAATTTTACCTCTTTATAATATTAGTATAGAAGTATAGATTAACTACCCACACAAAGTTTGTTCTGCCTTAGAATCAATTTGTCAGTTTATACAAAATTTTATAAAATCGGTCATACCATTATAGAGGAGTTTTGTTACAAACACTGTGACATGAGAATTTTGTATATTAGATTTGATATGTCGACCATTTTAATTGTGTAAGTCTGAAAAGGTCAGAAATTGAGCCATGGTAACGTTATAGATATCTTTAAACAATCATTATTAATCAGTTAAAAGGGAAATTAAGTACCTAATTTGGGAAGTCTTTTTTTGTGTGATGGACTATTTTGGCTTCGAAAGTAATTTGATAGAATGCAGCCAGTGTAAAGGATTAAAAAAATATACAAGAAGTAAATAAGTTTGTTTATATTTCGGTTATAAATTATTGATAGTGGTAGGTTAGTTAAATTACAACAAATTATTACAGACTACATGAATAGTTCTTAGATTACATTTAACTACTAGGGCTAGAAATATATTAGTCCTCAAACTTAATTTAATACAAACAACTGAGGATTTTAGCACTGAGGTTGTTTGAAATATGCTATTATATGATAGAATAGTACTCAGTTGACTCTAAACATCTAAAATAATATAAACAATGAGATCATGATCAATGATTTGCATCAACAAGAATGAAACATTGCTTGTAGTAAGTAGCAATAAACACCATAAATATGTCTGTAAATGTTCTTTTATTTACTACGTAATTTAGTGCAAGTAAACATGCCTCACGCCAATTTCACAATTTACACAAGACGTAAGTCATCAGGATATCATAGAAGATAAGGTTCTACTCTAAACAATAGGTAAGGAAAATAAATAACAATAAAATTTACCCGGATTCAGAGCCGTTCATCTTGTCAGTTTTATCAATCCTGTACAGGTAACAACAGATGTTTCTTACGGTTCACGAGCACGGTCTTACTTCACGGGGCCAGGTGCAAAGAATGAGAGGTCAAAAACCAGTCAAAGAAAAACCACTCCGGTACAAAAACTATCACTGGAATACTCTTAAAATCATAACGTAAGGAACTAAAAAGGAATTTCCACGTATTTAGTTAGGTCTGTGAGCATTTTATTTCGTCACAAACCATAGAAATGCAAGTGAAATCGCATGCCACCTTTGACTAACTTCTGTCATATTTTCACTTCTAATTAAAACTGAAAATGCGGCATCTGATCATTTTTGTGTTCACTTATTATCACAGAAAAAGTGCTTTGTCAAAACTTAACGCTTTATTTTAATAATTACAAAGAAATAATACAATTGCCAGCTGACATTTCCGTGGTGCGTTGCAAGAAATTCAACATGGCCGCCGTGACTCGCACATGACGTTTGCTTAATTTTTGATCAAGTATCTTTCCCTGTTTCCTTTTATAATATTTGTCGTTTATAGTTTTATAGAAAACAAAGTTTAAATCAAATGTATTATTTTCTACACAAATTTAGGGTGTATTAGTAAATAGTAAACAAGTATACATTTATTTTTAATGAATGAGATGAATGAGACTGGCAACTTATGATTTTGTGAATCCTGAACGAACGCTACGTGGAAAACCTTTTTGGAAAACGGAAAACAATTTCCGTTTCGTTCTATTTGGCTTGCTACTGTGCGCGATTGACATGTTTACACGGTTGAATTTATTCAACAGATTTTATCATGATCTATGTTTTTTATCAATATCAGCCATTAATAATAATAAAATAATCACCTACCTTCTGTTTTGTTCTGGCGGCAAAACACTCCAATCAACTTCATACATAGGATAGGCCATAATTATAATTTGAAAACCACACTATCAAAATGTCCTAAAATTGTTTTATTATAAACATTTCACTAGATATGCCACAATATTCCACGACGGTGTAAACTATACTGTTATCAGAAGTGTTTTATCAGGTGCAGGTACTCCTCAAATATCCAGTCACAACGTATCTCTTATCAAAAGTACAATTTATCACTGAAAAAGGATAGCAATACAGCACCAGTTCTTGTAATGTTTTATTCTTAAATGTCAATACTGTATGTACAAAACAATGGGCCGTACGAGTCACATCATTATCTTAATAGGAAAACTAATTATTATTCATTGTATCGGTAGTGTCGTTCGGTCGGGCGTAAGACATATTATACATGCACCGGGTGTAGGTGTCGCCTTTATAAGTTGTCTTCGTGGTTGCGCGCCGGTCGGTCGACGCTGTTTCTCTTTATACAGTCAACTAGCCATCTGATGCCTTCATCCACTCCATCCCTGTAAAGGAAAAATAATGAGCAAATAGGTCATCACAATTAAAATTAAATAAACCAACTGGAATTTCCTGTTTGTTGTAAATTGTGTTTTAATGATAATGTAGAGTTGTTAATTGCAGTGTTCAAATAACAATTTTTGAGAATTTAAGTGCTATTTATTTTCTGTTTCATTAAATAAAATAGAAAAATGTGATAGATTTTAACAAGTACAGTGGACTAAATTCATTCAGCTATTTCTAGTCTGACATAACACACATATTTCAAGAAAAAAATTTGATGTTAACATAGTTTTAGAAACAATTTTTATGGATCACTTACTGATTTTGTATGATTTTAGGTAATTAAATACTTATTAACTCATTACACGTAGTTATGTTTGTACTAGGTACTATGGTAATTACATAAGTAAGCATCATGTGCGCCGGCGCAATCATTTAGCGCCGTCAACCCACAAAAGATAAGTTTGATGGTAGCTTAATATGTTAAACAATAGATAATATCCTTATTTCAATCAGGCAGGACATGTTTTCGTAGTCAATAACTTTCTATCTTTTACAAACAAAATGGTTGACGGTGTTCTGACTTCTGATATATACTTTTTGCTGGGGGGTTTGTTCCCCAATTCTTTCCCAGAAAAGACACTAAGAAGTGGCGACGGGCGGGCTTTTTGGGGAACTGTTTAATATAATTCTGGCGACAAAAAGTGCAGATCTTCAGCCTGATTTGAGTAAATGAATATTAATTTAGATTTTTTGATATTGTATAGCAACTAATTATTTGTTTTTGATATTCCATAATACACACTGATGAAAATGAATGCTCTTTATTGTAAAAACAGTCATTATCAGACTGACGGAAGTATTTGTTATCTATGACTCAAATTATATTTATCGAACGCGATATTATCGAAACCAATCAAAGGGACCCAGAGTGTGGAGAGGGGACTTGCTTATACATTTTGATGATATTAATTTTGTAAGCTTTGCAAGCACTAGTCTACTGAATATAAACAAAATATACAATCGAAATTATGAATGTTCGTTCAGCTATCTCATAACAGATTTTACTACTATACTTAACCGCGTGCCGCGTAGAGTCTGTCATGTTCTAAAATAGGTCATGGTCTATCCATGTGCCAAATTTCATCCAAATCCGGTCAGCCGTTAAGAGGCTTATTATAATTATAAAATCGCGTTAACTCGCGCTTTCCTGCCTGAGTTCGAGCAGCCGACCCATAAGCATTAAGAAGCAGTTTATTTTGTAATTTTGTTTGTGTTTTGATTGTTATTATGTTTTGTGTTTATTTTGTCTATTCTATTTTTTTCAATGGTATGAAACTTTGATTTTTATTGAACTACCTATTATTATTCTTTTATTTTGGTTTAATTTTCACAAAGACGTTCAATACCTATAGACCGGACATCACGAACAAAATTTTCGTCCGAAAAAGTGTGTCCTGCTGGATACAAGTCTATGAGTTTTTTGTAGTACGCTCCGCTGCCGCTCCAATATTCATATATTATTCTAGATGGCGTTACTGAGACATGGGATCAAAGTTTTTGTATGACATTTCCTCGCATGTCCGCTCTATAGTTTTTTTAATATCTTTGAATTTTCATAATATAAAAGGCCCATTCTGAGAGAAAATAGTATTTTTTCGTTTAGAACGGAATCTATAATGATTCTAGGTACGTTTAAAATTCTGAGGCCGGTATGAACTAAATATTAACTAATTAATTTAAAGAAAAGAAATTCCCTATAGGTACATAAAGGGATTTTCTTTTCTTTAAATTAGGTAATATTTACATATTCTTATTTGTCATTTGATTTGCTTTAGTACCGTAGTAGGTATAATATCCGCGACCTCGAAAAGCTGACGCGCATTTTGTAAAAAAAACTTGCTTCAGAATTTTTGGTTTACGCAAATATTTAGATAGGTAATACATACCAATATGCGAAAAGTTAAGACTATAAACTATACTACATTACAACAAGAATTCTAAGTAATCAAATTGTTCAGATTCTCAGATTAAGATCGTCTAGTAAAGAGTTAAGATTGCGTTAGCTAGCTCTCGTTTTTTTAAATAGTGCTCAATAACGCTTGGCTGTCTAGCCTGGGACCGAATCTGAGACCTCTTGCTCAACAGTAGCGCTTAACCTAGAGAAACGAGGCAGTCGCAAGCTAATACCTACTGAGCTGTAAATATCTGTAATAGAATTTTGATTCTAAAGGGTAGCTTATGCATTCACCTTAAGGGACTGCGTATGTAAACGTAGACACTTTTTGTTAGTGACACTGCACAACATCACCTTTTTAGGATCATCTAATGTTTACGTCTGCGCAGGGAGTGGCTGATTTCATACTGGTGATATAGATATTAAATATTAATTAGTAACTTGTATCCGTCACAAGACACAAAAGTGTCCACGTTTGCGCAGCGCCTTAAGACGGCACCGACCAAAACAGTCCAAAACGGCCGGCACGATAAGGGTTGATGTGATCAATACTATTACAATAATTAACCAAAAAGAAATGCTATGAACACCGCAAAGAATGTGTTTACAATTATTCCGAAGCAAAAAAAAGAAATATTTTCTAGTTAAATAAATAAAGTTACGTAAAGTTGTGACAAATATCTAAAAATGGCATGTTGGTGTTTCGTTGAATTTTGATACTAAACTGTTGATTTTTTTTACAGAGTTAAATTCATATTAATCACAAATGTTTATTCTACAATTCGATACTTTTAGATTTTCAAAGTGTCACCTGGTTATTTTAGTATATTCATTTTTTTAAAGCATCTCAAATCCGCCATACAAATTTTCTATGGACACGGGACGTTGTATTATAAGCAACGTACACCGCTCGGAAATTCAGTCGCCCACAAGAGCTCAGAGAGTGGTCACGTCTCATTGCGGAGCGACGCACCAAAAACGACAAATCGCGATCTTTTGTGTACACATACGTGCTGCCACCAGATAAAATCAGGTAAGTCATAATTTTTGTTTTTTGAGTTTCTTAGTAAATGAAACAAGTAAGGATTTGTTTTAGTAAAAATGGGAATGCGAAAGGAATGATACTATAAGAAGAAAAGTGGCGCTCTTTTCCGGGAAAAAAGCCGACCTCATAAGTATGTACCTACTTCAATATAATTTTCTCTTAGAATTCAATATGAGTATGATTTTAGGTTTTTGGGGGTGCCGCATGCCGATTACAAATCATTCATTTTCAAATCCAGGATGGCGGATGCGTTTTTTTCTCAAATGTTTGATAAGGGTATCGTTTAATTGGTTTTTGGGGGTGCCGATTGCAAATCTGACATTAATTTTCAAATCCAAGATGGCGGAAGCGTTTTTTTCTCATATGTTTGATATGGGTATCGTTTAATTGGTTTTTGGGGGTGCCGATTGCAAATCTGACATTAATTTTCAAATCCAAGATGGCGGATGCGTTTTTTTCTCAAATGTTTGATATGGGTATCGTTTAATTGGTTTTTGGGGGTGCCGATTGCAAATCTGACATTAATTTTCAAATCCAAGATGGCGGATGCGTTTTTTTCTCAAATGTTTGATATGGGTATCGTTTAATTGGTTTTTGGGGGTGCCGATTGCAAATCTGACATTAATTTTCAAATCCAAGATGGCGGATGCGTTTTTTTCTCATATGTTTGATATGGGTATCGTTTAATTGGTTTTTGGGGGTGCCGATTGCAAATCTGACATTAATTTTCAAATCCAAGATGGCGGATGCGTTTTTTTCTCATATGTTTGATATGGGTATCGTTTAATTGGTTTTTGGGGGTGCCGATTGCAAATCTGACATTAATTTTCAAATCCAAGATGGCGGATGCGTTTTTTTCTCAAATGTTTGATATGGGTATCGTTTAATTGGTTTTCGGGGGTTCCGATTGCAGATCTGACATTTGTTTTCAAATCCAAGATGGCGGATGCGTTTTTTTCTCATATGTTCGATATGGTCATCGTTTAATTGGTTTTTGGGGGTTCCGATTGCAGATCTACCATAACTTTAAAATCCAAAATGGCGGATACGTTCTTTTTTCAAATATCCAATATGGGTATGGTTTAACAGGTTTTTGGGGGTTCCGATTGCAAATCTGACATTAATTTTCAAATCCAAGATGGCGGTTGCTTTTTTTTGTCAAATGTTTGATATGGGTATCCTTTAATTGGTTTTTGGGGGTGCCGATTGCAAATCTGACATAAATTTTAAAATCCAAGATGGTGGATCCTTTTTTCCTCAAATGTTTCATCGTTTAATAGGTTTTTGAGGTGCCAATTAATAATATTAATAATAATAATAATAATAAATAATAATATTTTTATTTCCAAAAAGTACATACAGTAGAGTGTTAACAGAAAAAATAAAGCATTTTCATTCAAGATGGTGAATACAACTTTACATACATCTATGCAAACCTTCTGTCAGCATTATCCTTACTACCTACCTAAGTCTGTTTATTTTCTTGAAAATTTTGCGCTACAACAAGATATTTTTTATTTATTTATAGATTTACACCCCCCTCCACAAATCAAGAAATTGAACCTACCCCAATCTGTCAAATTTATTTAATAGATTTCAACGGTCACGTAGGTCAGTCTGCTGGAGAGCACGGACGTGTTCACGGTGGTTTTGGTTATGGTCAACTAAATGCAGAGGGAGTCAGCATACTCAGGACCTGCGCTGTGTCTGACCTAGCCATCGCGAACACATTCTTTCAGAAGAAGCCCCAGCATCTTATAACGTACCGTAGTGGTGCCTACTCAACCCAAATAGACTACCTGCTGGTGCGACGGTGCCACATTGGCAAGGTTACCAACTGCAAAGTCATCCCAGGCGAAAGCCTAACGGCTCAACACCGCCTCCTTGTCCTGGACTTTGCGGTCGTGCCAACAAAGAAAGTAATCGAGAAACGCAAACCCCGCACCAAGTGGTGGTTGCTTAATGGTCCTAAACAGTCGGACTTCATCGCGGAAGTCGAGCATCTCGAGGTTAGTGCTCCGCATGAGTCCGCTCAAGTGATCTGGAGTAGAATCCATTCAGCAATCACCGCTGCGGGTAAGCGCGTCCTTGGCACTTCTCGTGGTGGCCGCACCATAGACAAGGAGACGTGGTGGTGGGATGACGGGGTGCAGGGGGCGACTCGGAAGAAGAAGGGGTTATTTAAACAATGGCAAGAGTCCAACTCTCCGTATGACAGGGAAGCATATGGAGCGGCTAAGCGCGCTTGCAAAAAAGCTGTAGCCAGAGCTCGCAGCAAAAGTCTGTTGCCCTTATACGACAAGCTAGAAACTGCGGAGGGGCAAAAGCTTATTTTTAAGCTGGTGAGTGCCCGGGAAAAAGCTACACGAGACATTAGCAAATGTCTCTGTGTAAGGGACGCCCAGGGTAAGCTGCTCTACGATGCTCCCCTTGTTAAGGAGAGATGGTGCACATACTTTGCGGAGCTGTCTAACAATTAGCATCCCCATAACCTTCCTCCCGAACCGCCTGCTAACCTTGGACTTATTTCCCCTATTTCCCCCAACGAAACCCGCATTGCTCTTTGCCGCATGAAGAACCGGAAATCGATCGGACCTGATAATGTGCCAATTGAAGTGTGGAAGGCGATGGGCCCACATGGTGTGGACCTTCTGACGGATCTTTTTAACCGCATCCTGATCACCAAGGAAATGCCGAACCAGTGGCGATATAGCCTCATTATTCCTGTTTTCAAAGGCAAAGGTAGCGTACAGGATTGTAGTAACTACCGCGGTATCAAAATCATGTGCCACACCATGAAGCTCTTCGAGCGCATCATTGACACACGGCTCCGTAGCGAGTGCACTGTCTCTGAGTGTCAATATGGCTTCCGGGCGGGTAACAGTACCATGGACGCAGTGTTTGCCTTACAGACTCTGGCTGAGGCTTACAGAGAGAGAAGGAGAGCTCTGCATATGGCCTTTTTAGACCTGCAGAAGGCCTTCGACTGTATACCTCGGCAATCCATTTGGTGGGCACTTCGCTTCAGGGGCGTTCCCGAAGTCTATATTGACATTATCAGAGACATGTACCGCGATTCCGTGTCCTCTGTCCAGACCGCTGTTGGCGAATCCAAAGGCTTTCCAATATCTGTTGGCGTTCACCAAGGCTCGGCTCTTAGCCCGTTCTTGTTTAACGTAGTGCTCGATGTAGTTACGGCAAACATCCAAGATCAGCCTCCATGGCTAATGATGTATGCCGATGACATTGCCCTCGTTAATCAGAACATATCACATCTTGAGCGCAAAGTCAATACTTGGAAGGATACGCTGGAAAACGGTGGTCTGAGACTAAATGTGGCGAAGACTGAGTACATGTCCTATGGCAGCACGGATTCAAATACCATCCGAATAGGTTCGGACCTGATCTCTAAGTCCGATAAGTTCAGGTACCTTGGATCCGTGCTGCACGAGTCTGGCAACGTGGATTACGATGTCCAAGCACGTATAGGCGCAGCTTGGGCGAAGTGGCGCGAGGTAACGGGCGTTGTATGCGACCGCAAAATGCCTCCGAAGCTCAAGGGGCAGATATATAAATGCATCATACGGCCTGTCCTCCTGTACGGCGGCGAATGTTGGCCAGCATTAAGTAGACACACCCAGGAACTCCGCGTCACGGAGATGAAGATGCTTAGGTGGATGAGCGGCGTAACGCGATCCGATCGCATACGCAACTCATTCATCCGGGGTAGCCTTGGTGTCCGCGACGTGGGAGAAAAACTACAAGAGTGTCGTCTCCGATGGTATGGACACATCATGCGCCGCCCTATCGAGTACGTTGGTCAGAGATGCATGTATATGGCTGTCCTTGGGGCTAGGCCCCGTGGTCGCCCTCGCAAACGCTGGCTGGACGTCGTCAAGTCCGACATGAGAGCCAATGGCCTGACCGAAAAGGATGTTGAAGATCGGGCAAAGTGGAAGAAGCTCAGTCGGAAGGCGGACCCTGGCAATAGCCGGGATTAATGCCAGGTGGAAGAGATTTTCAACATTATCACAAAAGAAGAAGGTTCATATTCGATAGGAAAAATTTGACAGATTGGGGAAGGTTAATTACATCGGCCTTTGGAAATCGATAATCGACTAGTTTAGGTTCGTATCTGTCATATCTATGTGACGATTATCACTGGGTCGCCGATCATTGTCTGTCTCAGCTATTTTATGCAGAGCTCTCCAGTTATTGTAGTGAGCAAACATGGACATGTATTGATACTAAACTTTTGGGATTACGTTCAGAGATATACACATTCTTGAGTGAGGCGCACGGGTCAAAGAGGTGGCTCGATCACTGTCTAGTGACAGAGGCAGCTGTGCCCTCCGTCAGGAATGTGTATGTAGTTTATGACGTGCTTTGGTCTGACCACCTGCCTCTTGTGGTCGAGTGTGACTTAGATGTAGTACGGCCGAAGAAATGTGCCAATGTTGAATGTGTAAACAAGGTAGTGTGGGGGGAGAGAAGTCAAAATCAAATAAAAACCTATCAGGTTAAGTGTCGTGAAAGATTAAAGTTAATCGACTTCCCACACGAACTTGGTTATTGTTGTGATAGAATGTGTGACGATCTCAGTCACAAAATTGTTATTGACAACCTTTATGCGGAAATCGTACATGCTTTAAGTGAGGCTGCCTCTGTAAGTCGGGGAAGCGAAAATAGGCGCTCAAAGCGGGTAATAGTAGGCTGGAACAAACATGTTGCCGAGGCTCACAGGGTGGCTAGGCAGAAGTATTTATTGTGGGTGTGGTATGGTAAACCAACCACTGGAATAGTTTATAAAGGCATGAGTGAGGCTAGGAGAGTCTTTAAATCCAGGTTAAAATGGTGTCAAGACCATGAAAACCAAGTTAAAATGGATATTCTGGCCTCACACCACGCGAAAAACGATTTTCGTGGTTTCTGGAAACACACCAGTAAGTTAAGAATGAAACCGGGAATTCCTGTGAGCGTCGGTGGTATGAGTGAGCCAGAGGATATTGCCAACCTTTTTAAAGAGGCGTTTTTTGTTAGGTCTCCTCTAGGACCTTCACGGTCGGTGCCCGATGTTACGCCTGGTGTTGAATTAGGGGTTAAATTTTAGTCGCCAGAGATTACTCGGACAATTGGTGGCATGTCAAGAGGTAAATCCCCTGGTCATGACGGGCTTAGCATCGAGCACCTCCGATATGCTGGCCCGCACTTGCCAAGGGTACTTGCTATGCTGTATAGTTTCTGTGTGAGTCATAGTTACCTGCCGAGTGAAATGATGCGAACAATAGTTGTGCCAATCGCTAAAAACAGAACTGGTGACCTCGCCGACAGCTCTAACTATAGGCCCATTTCTCTGGCTACTGTTATCTCTAAAGTTTTCGACAGCATGCTTAATGCACAATTGACTAGAGGAACAACCGTGCATCACAACCAGTTCGGTTTTAGGGCTGGATTATCAACTGAGACTGCAGTTTTGTGTGTTAAGCATGCTGTTACGTACTATGTAAAGCGTGAGACGCCTATTTACGCTTGCTTCCTGGACCTTTCAAAGGCATTTGATCTGGTTTCCTATGATGTTTTATGGACCAAATTAGAGCGGTTGAATTTACCCACAGAGCTAGTGAACATTTTAAAGTTTTGGTATGGAAACCAGATCAACACTGTACGTTGGGCTGGGGCGTTATCTCGTCCATATGGGTTGGAGTGTGGGGTGAGGCAGGGTGGGTTGAGCTCACCAACCCTGTTCAACCTCTACGTGAACGACCTGATTGGCGAGCTCAGTAGTACCAGAGTTGGATGTTACATTGACGGTATCTGCGTCAATAATATCAGTTACGCGGACGACATGGTGCTACTGAGCGCGTCAATATGTGGTCTTAGAAAGCTTGTGGCTCGTTGTGAGGCATATGCAAGAATGCATGGCTTGGCATATAATTCCAAGAAGTCGGAGATCATGGTCTTTGAGGCTGGGGGTAAGAGTCCTGGTCAGGTACCACATGTATTTTTAAACGGTATGCCTTTGAGAAGGGTCTTGACCGTCAAATATCTTGGTCATATATTGACTCCTAGCCTTAAAGACGATGATGATATTGAACGGGAGCGGAGGGCGTTGTCGGTTCGAGCGAACATGCTGGTGCGCAGGTTTGCACGTTGCTCACTTCCAGTTAAAATCACGCTCTTTCGAGCCTACTGCACCTCTTTCTACACGTGCAGCCTGTGGGCAAGATATACGCAGAGATCGTACAACGCTCTCCGCGTTCAGTTTAATAATGCGTTTAGGATGCTGGTGGGGCTGCCTCGCTTCTGTAGCGCCTCAGGAATGTTCGCTGATGCGCGTGTTGAGTGTTTTTTCGCCACCATGCGTAAAAGATGTTCTTCCTTGGTGCGTAGGGTGTGGGGCAGCTCCAACAGTATCTTAAACATGATTTCTAGTCGCTTTGACTGTCTGTACGTGGGTCACTGTTGCGCAGTTTCACATGGGGTGCCGCGACGGTGATCTACTACTTATGTATTTGTGTGTTATGTTTTTATTGTTTTATGTTTAGTGTCAGTGCCTACTAACATAGTTGTAAGTTTTACTAACCATTCATAAATTTGTGAAATATGGGATTAATTTCTTGAATTAAATGATTATTATTATTATTATTATTGTATTTTTTCTTATTTTTATTGAAAACTACATAAACCTTGTAGTTTTTTCTGCTAATTACAAAAATAACCAGTTTTTTTTTTCTAATATGATGCTTTGTATGTCGTTCTCTTAGTGTGAAGTGTTTGTCATTTGATTTCGATGTCATTACAAGTGGTTACACACGGGTGCAATAAACTAATGTTTTTTTTTTATTTCGAAATCTTCGTTAAACCTTGCCTGGATAATAACATAACACTTCGTTTTTTAAATAGGCCGAGCCCTTTACAAGTTTATTGTGGCTAACGAAGCACTTGGTTTTAGGTAAGTAGGTAAATAAAACGATAAAAAGTTTAACAGACTGCCTGATTTTAACTATATAATTATATACCTACTCGTATAAAGCTGCTACCCTTTTTTATGTAGGTACCTACCTACAAAAATTGTTAAATAAACAAGTTATTGAATTGTTGGACTTTTATTACAGACTAATTTTATTATTAACATACCTACCTTACCTACATACCCAGAAAATATCCTGGGTATGCACTGAACAACGTCATCGCAATCGGGTGAATAATATACGTATCTATAATATCACGCCTTAAATCGTAACAAACAAAAATCGAATCTTTCCTCTTTATAATCTTAGTTTAGGTTATATTATAGTGAGAATTACTAGAGGTATCTCTGTCATTATCACCTTGTACTTATAAACATTATGGTGAAATAATATTTTGAATTTCCCAGAGGCCAGAATCCCCACTAGCTACATAGCAACGCGAGAGCCGGACGGACCAAATAACTGCCGCGCGCGTAATTATTTTGTCGCGCGGATATTTTCATATTGTGATATCTTCTAAGATATTTATTTAAACTATATAGACTGAAGGGCACAAATATTCTATATTAAATTTCCATTCTAACGAACATATTTTTATAGATATAGATTCATACAATATGGGTTTAATAACCTTCGCAAAAAATCACTCTTTTTAATCGAAAATTTTAAAAGTAAAAGCAGTTATTGTGGCGTACCCGTCGCTGATAGACATATGCTGTCGCGGACTTTTTTTTAGAACTTTTTAAGAGGAACAATTCCATCGTACATGAAATTTGCGTAACTTAAACGGTTTACGCAGCGCACGCTACGGAAGCTCTCAAAAAGGAAAATTTTATCTCGTTTTTGAAACATTTTTCATTTATGCTCAGCTCCTTTTGGCTGTAGCGTGGTGTTATATAGCCTTTAACTTTTCTCAATAATTGGACTATGCAACACATAAAAGAATTTTTCAATTCCAACCAGTAGCTCCTGAGATTAGCGCATTCAAGCAAACAAACAAACTCTTGATAATATTTTAGTATAGATAAATAATAGATTATTCGATTTTATTTAGTGAGTTACGAATATAAAATCATGTAAGTAAACAGTATTCGTCTTTTCATGTCATTCAACGCAACAACATTTTTTTTAAAAATCCTAAGTTGTCTACTTTCGTTGTGCAAATGCACTCGTGACGCGGGAGACTTGCCGTAGTGTGCGCCGCGCACGCACACAACCAGCGAGTGGTAGTTAATACCTATTCGCCGGACGCCGTTTACGCTCGGAGCCGTCTTAATGAATTAGGGTTATATAACGCGTGAGGCTACTATATGAAGTACTAGCTGGTGCCCGCGACCTCGTCTGCGCAGGATTAGCATGCCAGACTAGCTCGCAGATGACAGGATTTTTTTCTACTTAATTACACTTATCGTTATATTTTGGACGATTCATTCAATATCTTTATAGCCTATGTGTTATTCTGATGTGCTATATTATTGTAAAGTTTCATTAGAATCCATTCAGGAGTTTTTGCGTGAAAGTGTAACAAACATCCATACAAATTTTCGCATTTATAATATTAGTAGGATTATTCCTTGTTTGTTTAAGCATTTACCCAGTAAGAGCAGATATGGCCATAAGCATAATATCCCTCGCTCCAATGAGGTGAGCGTTCTGGTTGAAAATGGGCTTCACGGTGTGGACTCCCATGCAGTCTGGAATGTCTTGTTTGTTCGCTAGCACCAGTAGCGGGACCCCGGACAGGTGCTCTGAAGCTATCATTCTGTCTGAAACATGAAACACAAGCGCATTTAGGAATGTTTCAACAAAAAAAAAAATAGGGAATAATCTACAAGACCATAAACTAAATCTGTACGAGGTGAATAGGATGACTAGTAAATAATCAATGAAAACGATTTTTGTTCAAATTAGACAGAATTGGCAACATTTCAAAATTTTAAGATGCATGTTTTATTACGTTATGTAAAAGTAAATCCAAAACTAGAGGACCCGTATTTTTTGGTTTTTCGAAATTATGTACTTTTCATTCATAATTTTAACTTTAAAATTCGGTGCATTCTAAAAAGACGTAAGCGCCAAACGTCATGCATACGGTGGAATGGCGATACATCCTTTGCTTTACTGTGATACGTCAAAAAAAAATTAAAAAAAAATCATTTAACAGTTGTCAATGTCACACATTGACATTAGATTGTCTTGTTTGATATTAGATATGTCATTTTTGGCATTAGATGTGTCTTGTTTGACATTATGGTTTTCATCTTAAAAATTAGCTTGCTTTCGCAAAGGTAACCACCTCATTCCACCGTATAAGTGACGTCATCGCATGTTTCTTGGATTTTATTTTATTTTCTCAAAAACTAAGCAATGAAAAAATAAATATTTGAACTCAGCATACAAAAATGAAGAAACGGTATTTTTGTATTAGGGTCATGTCAATTTTGAAATGTTGTCAATTGGCACCTTTTGAATGTCAAAAACCCAAAGACCTATCGTTTTAAAACTACTATTAATTACAAGATAACTTGGTCATATCTAAGTAAGATTATGATCTGCTTATAGTTAAGGCCTCGCCTTTTCCCAACAATGTTGGGATTGGATCGCTGTCTAACTGAATGCAGCTGAACACCAATATTTTACATGCAACTGCTTGTCTGACCTCCACTTTCCGGTTAAATTTGTAACACAACACCCCTTAGTAAGAATAGATTTCATAATCACGGGCATCTCAATAGCCAAAGCAACTGTTAATTATCTTAAAATGACAATTGCTACCGTGGGGCGGCAAACACGCTTTCTAAGGCACAGTACTTCTTCTAAGTAACATACATTTTTTATAATGCCCCACACTAGGAATTTCACCTGCATTGTGGGTGTGATTAACGTTTAAACTCATATACACAACAGGCAGACCCGGAAAGTTAGGTACTTGTACGCCATACAAATATTAGTTCCATGCAGGAATCGACGCGCAGCGTAGGAGCCAATCACTCAACCAGTGCGCCAATCCTGCCGTCGCCAATTTTTATCAATCAGTAGGTACATGTTTTAGCAATTAAACTTATGATTAATCAGTAAAGATTATAGAATTGAAATAAATTCTTGCCTTTTTTGCACTAAACCAGAATGCAATGTTACTTGCAATCTTAATCATTCAATCGTGTCAATTAGAGACATAATAGAAAGACAATGACAGCGCGGTGTCCGGTGTCCTCTCGGGGTTTAATGAATTAATTATTAGGATTGGCTGATCCATCAAATATTACATTGGGTCCTCGACACTGTATTTTTCCGAAGTCTAATTATGATAAAATTTAATCTGTATTTCCCAAAGGATTAGTCAGAGGAGTAACCCAGACTCCAGGCTTTTACTAAGACTTCTCATTAGAAAAATACAAAAGTACTTTTTCCGACCTGGAAATACAACCAAGTCTTCGGTTTTCTATAAGCACAGACAAAAATTTATCCAGCATCAAAACTATATTCCTTCATAAGTAGATATAACTATAATAAACTATTTCTAACCAAAGGTCTCCTTTGACTCTGAAATTCTTTCTCTGTCGGATGAGTCTACTATGTAAATGACAGCATGGCACTCCGCATAGTACTGAAAACATGAGAAGATTTCATTATAACAACAACAACAATTAATTAAAAACAACAACAACATTTTTTTTTAATAAATCAGAGGATGAATGAAAGGCAATTAACAAAAGGTATTCTTTTACTTAGTCTGTTGATGGCAAACATAACTAAATAGAACAGTTTTAACGGCTACATAGAGTGTTACAATGGGCAGCCTTATCGCTAAAAGCAATCTCTTACAGACAACCTTTGGATGGACTTGATAGTGGACGAGAAAAGATGAGTAGGCAGTTTGTGGTGTACTATTTACTTAAATATATACCATACATGACTATCTCAATAGATGTATAAAATAAGTATAAATAAAAAAAAAGTACAAAATAAAATAAATACAATACATAAATACTAATCATTTACAGAGTAACAAACTGTTACATTAAGACGCCTTTGGTGGGAATCAAACCCATGACTTGTAGCCATAGCATTGTTATACTGCGGATCCGACATCAGCTGGAACCACGAGTTTAATCCATTTGATATTATGATTTCACTACTTTAAATAATGCAGACACCTATGATGTATGTGTAATCTACAGCAGCCACCACCAGTTCGTTGACACAGTGTAGCGACATCTATCTCGCCACATACGAACTATCCTACATCGCGATATCAAAGTTATCCGCGCAATTTGAACGCATACAAGTTCCCGACAACAACCGTCGGGCAGTAGTTAGCCCACCAGACACAACACCCGTCTGGTCGGAGGATCCTCCCTTTTCAATGGTGGATGAGGAACTTTACACCCTGTTCCTCATACCTCCAAACTGGTGACCCCGAGCATGAACATCAGCGCAGCCTTCGTGCAACGTCATCCATCGTGACGTCACCATCACTTCCTCAAGCTTTCGAGCAGCGAGTCACCCAGCCAGCCAGCATCTACGGCTTCAACGGGTATCCTGACCACCAGCATGCAGCAGACGCGCATACCTGGTCATCACCCACAGCCGCCTCAAGCAACCTTGGCACAGCACACTGCACTTCGGCCGGTCAACAAGCAGAGACGCATTACTCTCCTGGTCGACGCAGCAACAAGCCACTTCGCAACACTGCAGCACTCCGACTCACTGGAGCATATATGCAGCATCACCCCGACTCACTGGGGCATCAGCAGCAACACCCCGACTCACTGGGGCGTCACCGCAGACAGTTCCGACCCACTGTGAACTATGTGGCATCGGGTTCCGACTCACTGGAACACCTCACTGGCCTGGCAAGCACTCTTAGACTCAACCTGCTAATGACCTCCGGTCTCGGAGGGGAGTGATGTAGCGACATCTATCTCGCCACATACGAACTATCCTACATCGCGATATCAAAGTTATCCGCGCAATTTGAATGTATACAAGTTCCCGACAACAACCGTCGGGCAGTAGTTAGCCCACCAGATACAACATCCGTCTGGTCGGAGGATCCTCCCATTTTCAATGGTGGATGAGGAACTTTACACCCTGTTCCTCATACCTCCAAAACAGGATAAAATGGTGCAAAGAAGCAGTTGATTTTATTTTATTTTTTTATTCATTTTGCTCCATTAGTGTAATTGCTGTGTGGCGTTCTGATGCAAGGGTAAATAAATAAGTAAATAAATAGCCCCCCGGTTGCTATTTATTTTGCCACTAACCACTAGATCAACAGACCAGTCAGAGCCAGTCAAGGGGACATGTGAGGAAGTAAAGCTCTAATAAGGCATACACCCCAAAGTAGTAGATTGTCACAGGTGGGGTTCTGAAGTCTTCCTACCACCATGGGGAAAACAAGTGAGTGTTTATGTAAGTATGTGGTACTCAAATACATTTACAATTTTAACCTTTCAATCGTGTCAATTAGAGACACAATAGAAAGACAATGACAGCGCTGACACCGGTGTCCGCGCTGTAGGTTGATGAAATTAAAACAAATTAATCTAAATACAAAAATAGCACAATGTTAGCTGTAAGTATAAAGTGTAGCACAGCTTTTGATTTATGTGGTAATGAATAAAGTATGACAAGTTTGCTTGTAGACCAAGTGTTTTAATGTTATTAGAACTTACTTTGTGGTATAACTATTATTTAAAATGAGATATTTACTTTGTCCCAAAGAGACTGCAGTTCTTGTTGTCCGCCGAGGTCCCAGAAGTTAAGTCTCACGCCATCAACATCGATTTTTCCTATATTTAATCCCACTGTAGTTGTTATCCTATTGGGGTTCATTGCTTTATATTTCTTTGTAAATTTTGTTTTCGTAGCCTCCAGATAAGTCTGTAGAAATATAAAATATATAAGTATGACCATATAAAATTGTTTTTGGAAAACTTTTAATGTTACTTCGTTTATGAACAGATAAGTTACTGTGTACAGTAATTTACCGTTTTGCCTGCATTGTCCAGTCCTAATATTAACACACAAAATTCGTCTTTTTGCACCAGATATTTGTAAAATCCATGTAGTAATGTGTACATTTTATATCATTTTCTGTTGTATTGTTTTGTATTCGCTAAAAATATTTACAACTCAAAAGAAAACAGCAGTTTCTCATAAAATGTCACTCACTCACTGCAATTTATTCAGCAAATTTTTTGACATTTCTGCAACGTTACGTATCGTTGTCTCTTTCTAAACAAAGAGAAAGTAAGAGACCGCTGGCAAATAAAGTTCAGAATATATACTCAATGCACTAGAACGCAACTTCAAAAGCAAGGAAACCTGTTGTCGTTTTTCTGTCAAAAATGACGTAAAATGTCAAAGGCCTCTCAAAAATGAGATCAGTGTTGTATCACAGTCTAAAAACATACAGTCGTCCGACGAAGCTGTCTAGACAGGGCAATCGTGCCGGGTGTGAGGGGCGAGACGCGGGAAAGCCGCTCCCGCACTGCAAACAAAACGATGATCGTAGTGCGGGAGGTATTATTCAAGTGAAAAGCGTGTAGAAGTTGTCGAAATTTTCCCAGAGATCAAAGGCGTCGTCCTACTGTATTAATATTTATACTGTGGTTGTATAGAGAGAAAAAACATTCGTTCCGAAATACAAAAAAGCAAGAATCCATACTTTGCTACGATTTTTGAGGCCATCCGGATGCGTGATAAATATTAACCAGTATTTTTATGGGCCTAGACTTAAGGCCCAGTAACGTTTCGATGGCGCCATACCCGTCGCGCGCGACAGTTCAAATCAAATTATATTCTTAGCCCTAGATAGATAACCATATTGCACAGTACACTAAAGATAACCATACGTCGATTCGACGTGCGAATGTTTGAGTGACCATATTTTGGATTATGTATATACTAGGTTTATGAATGTGATATTATGTCTTTATATATGTAATTTTATTGTGATTAAAGGAAAAAACATCAGATTTTACATACATTTTTGTTAAAAAAAGAAATGAAATACTAAACAAGTTACTTCTTGCTTTACAAAACTTAAACATTTAGGTAACTTTTCGTCAGGCTTATAATTTACTATGTAAACTCTTCAAAATATACTTTTTGTAATCATTATAACATAATAAATCCGACTAATTAACAGTATTTATTCATTTTGGCCTCAAAAGCACTTAGGATAGGCGCTGGACTTGTGCTCTCCAGAAATGGGATTTTTACAGCTGTCGCAAATTGTCTTTGTCATCCTTCTAATTTTGGATGGACAAAAGGCACAATATTTTCTTTTCTTTGCTTTAGGTACACCTTCACGTTGTGTGGGGAGGTTCGGCTTGTGTTTTTGGCAATATACCACAATCTTTTATCTTTTATATTCGTCGGCAAATCAAGCATTTGCTGCCTTGTCTCCATCCATGAGGTCATCAAGCTATTGCTGAGTTTTTTTCATAAAATCTCTACTCTATTTTTTTCTTGGATTAGGACATTATCACAATAAATCATATATGCATTTATAAAAGCTTAATTTAGGATCCCATAAAACACATACACATTATATACACGTCATTTGATTTAAACTGTTGACTCCCGCTTTTGTTTCATTATAATAATGAATCATATTTTGCTTTGCCAGTTGTAGGATAAATTGTGCCCTCTTTGTAACACGATGATAAAACAAACACCATTTTCTAATAAATTATCTTCAGTTTTACTATACGCCCCCTGAATCTCTTCATCGCTCATTTTGTGCAACAACTGACTGATTTCTGCATCGTCTGCATGATTTTGTGACGTCATTATGTTATTTTTATCATGACCTCTAACAACTAAAAAAAACTAGTAAAAAACATAATGCATTTGTGCAAAAAAATTGAAGTAACACTTTTTCTCAAAAGTCTAAAAAATTACATTAAAGATAACCATACGTCACTTCGACGTATGGTAGGTAAATATTGACGAAAGTACTGCACATACCAAAGTGATAAGGGTGTATCCTGCAAGCTCCGACGGTCGGCTGAGTTGGCAGGAAAGGGCACTTTAGTAACGCGCGAAACAAACGAGTTCTACAGATTTTTCAAAATCGTATACGTCATTTCGACGTAGGTTATCTATCTAGGGTATTAAAACGTTCGTTTGGTCATCATTTACGTAAGAAGTCTACACGTGGCCGCGTGGTAACGCTTTTATGCACAACCCCGTGACGTTGATTTTGCACTGCACCTATCCACGGATGGCGTGTCGATGGCTGCAAATAAATGTAATGTAATCTGGCGTTAAACAAAAACTGAGTTCAGCCTTTGTCTCCTTGGTTGTTTGTCAATGTCACTAACAACCAGTTGTGAAGCACATACAAACCACAATATTTTCCACAAACGGCATTAAAGTTGCCCGTGGTGCTTTAGACGCCAATAAAGCCACAAATCAAGAGTTGTAGCTAGAATTTTGTTCAAAATGCTCCGTAGAAGTAATAAAACATCTTCTGGGACCACTGACAATCAAACAGATATATTATTAATAGAGGACTCCAGTGAAAGTTACACAACCCCACGTTCCGTGAGCCTGACCTTAATTCTTAAAGGTACCCCACCTGGTCCAGGAGATTTTAATTTGTATGCCTATTTTAACGGAGTTCTTTTATTATCAGGTCATTGGGGTAATGACAAGATTCTTGAGTCTGAATCACTGCCAATTATAAACCTTAGAGATCCAAATATTCAAACAATGGTCGCAAATGCGCCTTTAATTCTTCTACTGCGTGCCGTCACAGGAAAAAGTCCAAAGGAACAAGATCCTTTGAATCATCCGGAAAACCGTGCTGGTGCAAGTGTAGATTTATTTCCACTGCTATTGGGGCAGCAAAAAATACTGGTAACATCTCCATTAGTTACTATAACTACAGGAGAAAAGACTGATTGTTCCGTCATAGTTCGCGCCATCTCACTGGGTTCGAAAGATGATATCAAGATTCCCTTAATACTAACTATGATTTCCGTCCATTGTCTGCCAGCAGCAAAAGATAACACATTGTATGTCAGTGCAATTGGATTAAATAATATACATGATCCAAAGGCTATAAACTTTAATTTATCTCTTAGTTCACCTACTGCTGAAAAAATTGTGTTCGCAGCGGCCAGCGCTGCCGGTTGTGCTGCCAACACAGCAATGAACGTCCACAGTGAAGATAAGTTTGTTCCAAATGATTTACATTGCCAGGATAACAATAACTGTCGTTCTTTCTACTGGAACGCAATGAGGCGAGTGCTAGTTGATCCTGACGCACTATGTCAAAGATTATCTTCACCATTTATGATAGAAGTGGCTGGTGTGCCAAGAACTGGAAAGACAGAAATACGAGGACGTTATATGGGATTAGTAGATGCAAGAGTGTTATTAGAACCAGGCCAAATGGGTGTCACTGTTTGTTCGAAGTTGGTACCTTATAACGAGGCTAATACACCTGACGATATCGGTCCACTACTAGATTTCCCCCCCACGAGTGCTAAACCAAGTGCGCGTGAGCACCAAAATATAATAGATCCATATAACATAATGGATGAATTTGGACACACAGCCTATGTTGTCATAAGATTTGATTTAACAGATGCTTTAGTTCCTAAATCGAAATTGGAAAATCTTTTTAAAATAATAGGATTTTTCCCACCAGATGAAGCCGATATACCATTTAAACAGAATTCTGAATCCGATAGTATTCAGGTTGACCCTGGTATTGACGCTAAGACAATAAGTAAGGAAGGAGGGGCTCTGGCCGTGCATAAAGAGCTAAGTGGGTTAGCTTGTAAGGGTATGATACCAATGAACCAGGGTATAAAACGAACTGCTGCGAATCGTCTACTGATGCGAGTAAGAGCAATGCTCAAAAGCTTCCCGCCGGGAGAATGTTCCTATCTAGTTTACGAGGAAACAGTGACTAGCCAACATGCTGCAAGTAGACGTGCAGTGACAGCATCTTTTGCTCCTCAACCACCACCACCCCGTCTTCCCAAAAAGGTCGCTGCAGCGAGATGTCGGATCGCTGGAGATACTAGAATTGCCGATAAACATTTGGAGACAAGCTTACTAGTTCCAGAAAATCACGCAAGCTCATTAATTTCTAAGATTTTACGCTGTTTAGAAGAAGGTAATGAGACAGATGCTAAAAAATATTTGTTTGAAGCTTTAAAGAGCCTAACCACGAACAGATACTTACTGTGGATTTATGGCGGCCTAGAATTTGACCAAGGAAAGGAGGGCTCAGATAAAGGTGGTGCCGCCCTACGTATCGCTGTAAAAGGTGAATATTCAGATGGCACAGCTAATTCAATTGGTTGGGCAGCCCTACATACCTTCCATCATTACAATGGTAATATGTTTGCCGCATTTGTTGCTGCAAAAAAAATGAGAAAGTCATTTTCACTACCCGTAGAGTGGAATCAGATTATAGAGCGATGGACTGAAACCAGTGGAGAGGAAGAAATATATTGGGTACCAAAAGTCATATCAAGTGATAACCCTTTATTGATTGCAGCTGCATTTTTTCTTTGTCTTCGATGCTACAGATTTTCCGAAAAAATTCTGCAGTGTCTTGAGCAGGGATGTGCTGGCCGTGGCATTAACAGCTTCAAATACCACCTGTCTTCGGATGTGTATTACTTGCGAGCTGCCTCGCTTATTTTGACGTATGACTTTGGCACCGCGATGGAAAAAATCCTTGAAGGAATTCATATTTTTGGGCCTTCGCCTAAAATGTCTCAAATCCGTGCTACCTGTCTGTCGTGTGTTCGTAACTGGGATAGTGAATGTGAGAAAGCATTACAGGAAGCTGAAAGGTCAGGTTCTGAACTGTGTTCTTCGCTTCTGTACTCAGCAGCTTTGTCGGAACTTAAGTCAGATCCTATGTCGGCACTGCAGAGAGCTGCTCGTGCGCATAAAAATAACCCTTCGGCTCATACAGCTCTTCTTATTGGGCGAATTTATGCTCAATTGGGCAATCAATGGTTTGCCGAACGTTGGTTGGCTGCTGCCGTTAATACTGAGCCTTTGTTGGCAGATGGTTGGGCAATGTTGGCTCTACTGGCAATGAATGACAGAAACTTGGATAAGGCGAGAGTTATGATGCGAACAGCAAGACAAGTTGGGCCGGTCTGTCCAGATATTGAAAAAGATGTAAGAAAATATATGCAATTGGTGGAACTGGATGAACTGCCAGATTCTCTTGTAACTAATCTTTGTCTTTGCGATCATATTTGAATAACCTCCTACCATGAATTATTACGAACTACCTACTTATTTTGTTTTCTTTCTGTAACGTAGGTTAATTAATTTAAAATATTTTTATTAAACGAGCAATAAAAAAGAAATTGTATTTTTTATGATTTTGATTACAATGAGGGTCGACAGGAAGGGACATCCAATGTGAGGTAAAGCGGACCCCAAAGGTACTTTTTGAAGATGTTAGGTACTTACTGTTTCAAATAGAAGTGACTTTTTCTCGATATTTTTTTAAGATAAGTATTTATGTTATGTTCTAGTTTCTTATTTCTCAGTTATAACCGTAGAACAGTATTGTAGCTGTAGCTATAAAACAAACAAAAGTTATTCTTTGGTTCACAGTTAGGTACCTACTTTACCATAAGAAATAAAAACTTATTTGGGTACCTACCTTCAGTGTCGGTAAAGTTATTGTTGTAATTACATTATTGGTAGTACCTACCTATGTTCATCCCTTAGAGGTATGTACTTATACAGAACCTTTTACCGTGTGTGGTCAGACCCGCATTTGGCCGGTTTTTAACTTATTAAAAAACGAATAGAGAAATAGGTATATAGGGCTACACAAATAAACAGAATGGAATCCAAAACGATATTGCTACTGCTGTGGGCAATAAACGGAACTAAGAACATTAGAAATCAGTCAAAAATCATATATTAATAACCGTAGTACCTACCTACTTATGTAGGTACTTACCTATTATTACCTACAGTGACGCCACAAACAGTAAGTGTCAACTGGTTATTTATAACCACTAGGTACCTCGTTGCAAAAACGTAAACTTGTGCTAACTATACATCTATCTCAGTTGAAAACTAGGTTAGATTACAACAACAGTTTTATACTGTTAGGTACTTATCTGATAAGCTGATAGCGAACGATCGACACCATTATGAAGTCATGTTCTCAGAAGCTTTAGAATCTTTGACATTTAAAAATGACGCGCCTTTTTTCTGTTAAATGAATAAACTGATAAGTTGCGTTCGAAAGATAAAAATGTCGAATGTTTAATTTCGTACAGTTAGCGGCGGTGCCGTGGTTGCATCACTCGAGTCGCGCGTTGCGGCCACTACCTACACTGTCTGTACACAGTGTACACAAACATTCCCAGTGCGGAACGAGCGCTCTTTGTTTTGAATCAAGTTTCAAACAAGATATCTGACATGTGAACAACAAAATCACAATGGGAATCTCTACTAATTGCTGGAAATACTTCGTTCTAACCTTCAATGTCTTATTCGCAGTGAGTATTGTATTGTTTTAGTTAAAACTTCACGTTTATTTTGGCAGAACACAGCTGAGACAGTGAATTTCCTCTTTGTTGTCATAACAACTATGTTAAAACATGCACTGGTCAGGTCAATAATTTCAAATTAATGTAAATCTTTTAGCTCAATTTAGTACTGGTTCTAGAATATAGCAATACAGCGGTTGACACACATTTTATTCATTGCTGTAATTGCAGGGACTTTTTCTTGCGAGTGCATTGTACGATCAATCAAAACAACGCAACAAAATCTAGTTGCACATTATTATTTTGACAGTGGCGCTAGTAGTCCACCCGTATCAATAGGAAAGAGCGAGACAAACAGTTTTGACAGCTCAAACTAACGACATTTTAATTTGGTCAGTTTATAATAGTTTTCCATAACAGTTCCGTTTATTGTCAACAGATGTCAGCTGTCGTGCTGTTCGGCGTAAGCGGTTTTCTTATTTACAGGCTTTTCATATATCGACATTTCATTGGGGTCAATGTGGAGTACCCCGCCATACTTCTATTAATGATGGCCATTATCACATGTTCAGTCGCATGGATCGGCTGGAGAACAGCCAAGTCAATGCACCAGATTCATGTCATTATTGTAAGTATTCATTCGGTTTCGTGAGTCATGAAGCTTGGTGTGTCAGTATTTTATAAGAAAACGCGTAGTTATCTAATTGATCCCAGAGTTAACAGATCAACTGTATGATTACAGTACAAAGGCCGGATGGTAGATGCGATGCTGAGAATAAAATTCTTGGTACTGACTTTGTACGAGAATCTATACCCTATGTATACATAGATTCTCGGTTACAGGTCAAGCCTAGCGTAGTGCTAGTAGTCTTTGGAATTGTCTTTATTTTCTAAGTAACACACGGTTTCCTCACTAAGTTTATTATTTAACAATCATAAGTACCAAAACCTGCATGCATAAGAGATAGATCTCGACCGCGTGCGAAGATAATTCAGCGGCCCATGGGCGGCATAAAAACTCTGAAAACAGATTAGTCATAAACCACACCAATAGCATAGGAATCTGAGAGAATTTAGCTGGGTAATTAATAGTATCTAGTTTCGTACATAAGTAGGTGTCTGTTGTAAAAGATTGGCGTAGGCTAGGGAGCCGTCAACGGACGATAGATCGGGGACTCTATCGTACACGTTGCAGGGTCCCTAGAGTTGTGGTGATGTCCCAGTGCATCCGGACATCGCTGCAGGTGGAGAGAGCACGGAGGCGGGCAAAGAAGTAGAAGCCCAGAAGTGGGCTCCGCTGGATGGGTCGCGAATGTCATGCGTGTTCTCGCGGCCCAGCCATCAACGGCACGGAGATTTCTTTGTATTTGTAATTAATAGTCCCCTATCCGCGGACCAAACTTTTCAAGCTGGCAGTATCGAACCTAATTGTAACAAAATGTATTTTTTTATTATTGAAAAAAAATATTTTTTGATATAAATTATTTTTACTTCCCGTTTCATATCTTACGGAATTGCACAGACCTACCACTGTTTGTCTCTGCATGACCTAAAGGTTGACTGGTGATTGAGATAAAATGCTTAGGGCATTAAGTCCGCCTCTGTTTAAGTATTTTATTTGCTTGAAGTATTAAATAAATAAATAAAATATTTCCAGACCGGTATCCTGATAGTCCTGGTGGTGGTGATCGAGTTCTCCTGCTTCGTGTGGGCCATGGTAGTGTGGGATAACGTGGAGATCGACATCAAGTACACCATCATGGACTACTTCGAACATGCCCTGGTGAATACTGACAACACCAATGTTGATACGATACGGTGGGACAGGATTCAAGTTAAGGTGAGGTTTGTTTTAATTATACATTAGCTCTTTGCTCGCCATTTCGTTTCCTCTTAACCCTTTTCCCTCCCAGAAGCATTTGAGTTCTTCCATGACAAATCATAAAATGAATTTTGAACAAAATAACGAAACCTTATCCGAAGAGGCTTGTTAAGTTTTTATGCGTTAAGCAAAGTGAAATGTTCTGTGCTTATTGACCTTATTTTTAACCGACTTTCAAAAAAGGAGGAGGTTCTATGTTCGTGTGTATGTATTTTTTTTTTTTTTTTTTTTTTTTTTTATGTATGTTACCTGATTTCTCCCCCATTTGTGGACCGATTCTCGAAATTCTTTTTTTATTCGAAAGCGTATACTCCCGAGGTGGTCCCATATTAATTTGGTGAAGATCTGGTGCTGATCTTCGGAGATATGCAACGGAACTCTTCAAAAATAGACGGCAAATCTGCCGTGATTGCTGGAATCGCTTGGATGTTTATTGTTTATACAACATCATTACGTATCATCACGCCTGGTATGCTCTGAGGGGTACGCAGATGTGTACAATATACCTAGATTTCGACATTTAGGTATGTTAATTTTCATTTATTAGGGTTAAGTGGATAACCCTATTATCATGACATGTACTGTTACAATTAACAATATATATAGCAAATATTTGTATGGGAACCACTAAAAATGGAAAAATAAAAAACTTTTTTGCAAAAAAATTAAACCGACTTCAAAAAAAACACTAAACGGTGTAAAATAACTCTAAATTCGGAAGTCGGTGGCCCATCATGAATAAGACAAAACCACCAAAGCCACAGACTTCCTAATTTAGAGTTATTTTACACCGTTTAGTGTTTTTTTTGAAGTCGGTTTAATTTTTTTGCAAAAAAGTTTTACTACTTATACTATTATATAGGATGACTGGTAATTAGTGACCGATACTTAAACACGTAAATGTATTCTTGATTTCAATACACTGTCCCAAAATAACTTTTTTTATACAACCTTCACTATAACTTATAACACAATAAAATAACAAAAAGCTGTTTATAATTCCCGCGCGCGCGCTTATGATCGATCACAGTAGGCAGGCACGAATCAGCACGATCTATCAGCTGATAGTCTGACCTCGGGAAGGGCAAAATCTACTATTAGTAGCGTCACACGCTCCCCGCCACCCCCACCGCTCCCGTTGTGCAGTACTGTCGTAATTGAAGTTAATGAGTATAAAAACAAGTTTTTTTGGGAAAATTATTCGTATTCATGAGTACAATCACGTGTTTAAGTATCGGTCACTGATTACCAGTCACCCTATATATACCTATCTACTAATTTTAATACTTTGGTAGATTCCAACCCTCAGCGGAGTTAAGCCCCTCCCAAACGACAAACCTTACCACCAAACTCTCCATCTTTCTTCATCATCTCACCCACAATTCACTTCACATTCCAGTTTGAATGCTGCGGCGTGACAGGTCCAAGCGACTACACATCCAAGGGTCAGGTCCCCTTCTCCTGCTGCGGCCAGGGTCCACTAGATTCCATCCACAAACCTTACGCGTCGGACTGTTCGATGCTGTACCAGAGAGGATGCGGGAAGCCATTGCACGATTACGCGCGACAACAGCTCCTGTTGGTGGCAATGACGGCTTTAGCTGCATCCATATTGCAGGTTAGTTAGCATGTTATGAATAATTAATAAAGCGAAACCGAAGAACAAGTTGGATTCAGGCGCAGATCTAGCCCCCAATAAACGCTGTGGTGACGGCTACCCAAATATAAGCCAAGTGCTAGTCGAACTACGGAGTCCCTGAATTAATTCCTCAAAAACCGTATACGTGAATAGGTCTCTACAACAAAGTCACAGGGTTAACACCGTTTTGGCCCTTTTGGGAATGCACATCGTGCCCACAACGGTGTATTCGCGCTTGGTAGGATTGGCTTACTGAGAGTTCTGTTACATGCCTTGTGTACCATACTTGTGTCAGTAGAAATATAACATTTTCTGTTTTTAAAGTAAGTATCGTTATCTTGTTGGTTTTCAAAGGGATTTTAATTATTAAAAAAAAGTATGCTAGTCTTCTTAATCCATATTTTTCCTGTATTTTTTTTAATAAAATTCTATCTAGACATAACTCAACTCTGTGGGGCTTACAAAAGAAAAATCTTTTACTTGCCGTTTTAGTGGGCCAACATTTTTAGTTCCTGAAATAAGCAGAACAGTTGTGACAGACAGACAGACGAAATCGCACCAGGCAACCATTCCGGGTATTATAAATATGTGGGGAGCAATAAAAGCCGATCTTTACACCGACATACACTTTGCCATTGGCCGCCCCGTGGAGAACATTGCTCCTAATTAATTAATTTTTGTAGTTCCAAAACTTTATTATTGTTAGTACTTTTACTGAAATCAATCGAAATAATAATTTCTTTTATCTGTCAGCATCAGGCATTGGTGTTGAATATTCTTAGAATATTCTAAGGCTAAACAGGCCTATTTGGCGCAGCCGTGAGACACATATTCTTAGAATAATAATAAGCATATAAAACTGTGTATATTAAAGTTAGTCTTGTTGTGCATTAGTCAAAATGTAGCCGAAGTGAGGGCGAAATGAGTGAGTGAGTGGGCTGAGGGCTATACTAATGACAGGGATTTTAAAAGATAAAGATAAAGATACACGTCAAAGCGCGTGCACACGGGCCCAGTGCGAATTGGTAGATGTCACATGTCTTCAAATTGTTGGTTCTAGGACATGCCGGTTTCCTCACCATGATGTTTTCCTTCACCGTTTTTGAGAACAGTGGTGATGAAATAAATTACACAAAGTAATGCGCCTGCCTGGGTTCGAACCCACGACTTACTGTTCGTAAGTCGAGGCCGTCAACACTGGGCCACCGCTGTTCATCGACTTTACGCTGACTAGATCTTTAATTTCACGGAGTGTAATTACTGAATAGACCACTAACCAGACGTTAGTGTTTTTGTCTGTCTAACCTGGGTCAAATAAATGTATTTCTTTCTTTCTAATTTTTCTAAAATAGAACTAAAGACTTTTCTCCGTTACCCAAATTCAATGCCCCGTCTGCAGACCACCGGCACTTATTTAGATTCGATTACATATTCAAAAAAAAACAGCAACGACTTCATTTGAATACAAAATGTTCATTCCGATTAGAAAGTTTCTTTATTTACATTCGGAATAAATTGTGGATCGAGACAGTAAACGAGGGGTAGACCAAACAGGTTTCTAAATGTCCTTGAATCTCCCTATGTGAGTGATGTCATTCGTCTGGCATTGGCTATAAAGAGGGGCTTGAGATCAAAACAATACTATTATTTGGCGATAATACCTATATATTTTTATCTACTTTTCTCCCCTAAAGACTAGGGCACAGGCCATGGCGCCGACTCCTACTTAAGGCCAGGGGTGTGCCCAGCCTTCTTCCAAAGATATAACCAGCAGAGCTGCGCCCACTTGACTTTTTTGGAATATCTACATCTACAGTAATATTAGAAAGGTAAAAAATTATGTGTGAGTATGATTGTGTGTGTGTGTGTGTGTATGTTTGTAATGAATAAACTCAACAAACGATTGTGCCGATTTCAAAAATTCTTTCACCATTGGAAAGCTACATTCACCCTGAGTAATATAGGCTACTTTTTATCCTTGAATTCCCACGGGAACGGGAACTAAGTACGCGGGTGAAACCGGGTGACGTCTGCTGATGGTTACCTATAAATAAATGTCGATGGTAGTCCAAGAGGGCCTGATTTCTCCAAAGTTATAAATGCAGCTTTATCTCATCATGAAACTTCGGAGAAATTGCCATTTTCACCATCTATTCATTCAATGTACCTAGTAAACCTACTCCTATGAATGGTCAGAATAATATCGGACACAACCTTTTAGCTCAAGTTCTCTTAATTCTTACACTTTTTTTGAACACATCGATTCTGTATGAATAGTTAGTCGGTTAACGGAAATACTTTGCCTTCCTTGCTTTTGCGGCCTACGTTCTCTTATTTTTTTTATCTTTTCTGCTAATTTAGGCTAGTCCTGTTTTAGATGAATGATGAAAAGAAATCGAACTTGAGCGAAGCAGGGTGGTAAAATTATCTAGAAGGTACCTACGTTCTAGCTTGCTATTTGTCTCTCTCGTAGATTCTCTCAACGCAAGTTGATATAACAACTAGCTTTTGTTAGTATGAATGGCTAAAATTAAATGTTAGTTATATACCATTCCAGGTCTACGGGATGCTTTATATGTACTTATCAATCTTTTTAGCTACTTACTTATTCTGACAAGTCAACAATCTACGCGAAAGTCCTATTTTAGTATGAATGCAAAACTAACCCATTTTAGGTGCCAAAGTGTTCGAGCTACAACTGTAATGGAACACCGTTACCAACAGTTTCTAAGTAAAATTGGTAGATATACTTGAATGACTGCCTTGCCTTGTTGGTTTAGTGGTCGAAAGCATAAGTAGCTACTGAGTTTTTGGGTTTGATTCTCGGTTTAAGCAAATTGGTAGAATTTTCTGTCTGAAATTTCTTTGTGGCGACCTAAATTGGTGCCCGACTTATAGCAGTTAATGCACTAATTGTACGTAAAATATTGAATAATCGGGTTCACGTGTTTACCTTGGTTGACAATTGTAAATATAATAATTGAATAAAATATTTCTCTAACTCTCGAATATGTTTATAAAGTCGGCGCCCCTAGGGTACGAAACTTTCAAGGCCGTAAGAAGCATTAATCTTGAGGGTGCAAAGATGAATAGGTACTAAAGTCGTCTCGTCTGGTGAACATATTCTTGAAACTTTAGAGCTGTAGGGCTACGTAGGACTAGAATATTGATAGGGTTTTAAGATAGTAGGTAGGTACGCTCTAACATTAAAATATAAAATCGATAAATTATGGATGTTAAACATTTTGCTAGCAGTCAGTCTTTTTCCATGACAGCGAAATCTATACTAATATTATAAAGAGGTAAAATTTGTAAGTTTGTAAATTTGTATGTAGGGGGTAATCTCTGGAACTCATAATTCAATTCTAAAATTTTTTTAACTGGCAGAAAGCTACATTATTCCTGAGTGCTATAGGCTATAAATTGTTTCTTTAACATGTATATTAACCGAGCTATCACAACTTTTGTCTAGCAAGTCGGAAAAAAATACCTCATAAAACAGAATTATTTGCGTGCGCTGCCTAAACAGTTGCTTAAAATTAAAAACAATGTATGGCTGCCTGGTTCGTCTTAATTATTTCTACAAAAAAGTCCGCGATACCATATCTCTATCTTTTATATTTTAGCTTTTATACTTCTTTTATTGCATTAAAAAAACATTTTTTCGGCATACTTACGTTTGGTTGATTATTTGAGAAACAAAATATTAATTATTATGACAATAAATTATTTCAGTATCACAAGAACATCATACAGATAAGATTTGCCATTTACAGTATATCAATTGGTCATACAGTTTCGGAGATAATATAAAATTACTAAATCGCAAAATGCCCAGGCCCTAGCTTAACTTTCATTGTGCAGACGTTTTACCTATTTGCCCATAGATGGCGTTCTGCAATTACGTCATTTTTTTGAATCGCGGTGTTAAGACTTTCCGTGGATTGATGACCCTCTCCAATTTCAACGCTCACGTTGAGTTAGTTCTAAAGTTCTAAATATTACATGTCTGTTGCTTATTGGTAACGGTTGATTCGTTCGTATGTATGGTTGTTGTTGTTGATAGTTTGATAGATACTTCATACCTAATCGAAAATATCGTAATTTCGTAATTTCGTTGTTTTGTATGTTCGTCTTCGTAGATCGTAGTTTCGTACTTCGTTCTATCGTAAGAATCGATACGAGTTATTCGATATTACGATTAGGATTACGATAGTTTTGTTTTGTAAAGGCAGACTGTGTTCGAGTCTTCGAGTCGCTCTCCCTTTGTTCATTATTGTTTTCAAGTCTGTGCGTAGTTTGTTGAGAGCATGCCTAAAAGGAAATCTCAACTGTCCCGGCAGACATCACAGACAAGAGCCGCTCGAGCACGCAGTACGGAAGAATCTGCCCCTGAAAATGAGCAGCGCCTCTCGAGAAATAGAGAAAATATTTCGCAAGCACGCGCTAGAGAATCTAGCTCCGAGCGCTCACAGCACCTCGCTGGCCAAAATGTGACGACGTCGCGGGCCCGTGCTCGAGAAACTAGCGCTGAACGTGCGCACCAGCATGTCTCTGAGACAAGGGATAGGGAGACTAGCGCTGAGCGCTCGCAGCGGCTTGGTAGGCAAAATGTCATAACATCGCAGGCCCGTGCTCGGGAATCTAGCGCTGAACGTGCGCACTTGCGCAGGGTCTATCTCATTTAAGGCAGCATGTCTCTAAAACAAGGGATAGGGTAACTAGCGCTGAGCGCTCGCAGCGGCTCGCTAGGCAAAATGCCATAACATCGCAGGCCCGTGCTCAGGAATCTAGCGCTGAACGTGCGCAGCGTCTATCTGATTTAAGGCAGCATGTCTCTGAAACAAGGGATACGGAGACTAGGGCTGAGCGCTCGCAGCGGCTCGCTAGGCAAAATGCCATAAAATTCGGTAATCTTTGAAGTTACTGATCTGATTCCAAAAAATATTTAACTAATAAAATTAAATACAGTGATATCAATCGAGTGTAATCTTATGTTAAAATAAGAAATTTTCCGCGGACGAAGTCGCGGGCAGAAGCTAGTCAAATAGAAAAAGACTAACTCCTAGCAAAATCTTTAAGATCCCAAATTTATCGATTTTCAATCTGGATTATTGTATATTTGTGTATTGTATAGTATTTATATGGAACATACCAATACTATATCATCAGCAATTCAGCAGGCTTCACCCAAGATGAGCAGTAAACCCTTTCACTCCAATTCTGTAGCCTTTTATCTTTCATCTTCTTTATTGTAGAGTCATGTAGACACCTTGATTTCACCATCCTTTTTCGACCTAATTTGCAAGATCTGGTTTACATTACTTCATAAAATTCTCTCATAATTATTTATGAGAGATTGTGGGGTCTGTCTAGATGTATTTTTTCAATTAATTATATAATTTCAGTCTATACTATTAGACATTACTGTAAAGGAAATCACCGTGAAAAAACCTATTAAAAAAAAAATTGCCAATAAAAAATATAAAAAACAGCTAAGTAAAATATCGCCTTATTTTAATAAGAAAAAAAAAATGCCAATTAACCGCCATTAGCAAGCTTGCCTTCTCGGCGAGAAGGGGCCTTTACCCAACAGCGAGGCAGTAACTGACTGGTATTTTTTTTACAATAGTTTGCAGATACTGCAGATAGTATAGTAACACTTTATCCCTATAAAAAATTACCTTATCTTTTCCTTATACATACGCATGTCTCACGGCCGAACCGCCTTTTAAAACATGAACATAGACAAAATATAGCAGATCCTAAAGGACAGCTGGCCTCGGAACGTCGATACATTTGTAGCACTATGAATAACAATGGCGACCTTGTCATAAACAATTGCGCGCCATAACTAAACGTCAAATCGTCAATGGTGTCCCCTGGGTTTTTATTGAATCATCGTTATGCTGCGATAGGCGCGATAGCCGCCAGATAGATTGGCTGAAAAGGCGTCTACTTATAAATATTGAGTATCCATTGCATGCTACTACCTACTTAATGTAAAGCTGTCGTTTTTTTTTTGTATTTGATCTATTTATACGCGCTTGTCTCTGGAACTACAAATCGGATTAGAAAAGATGATTTAGCTTTTGGTAGCTCCATTTTTGAGGAAGGGTAAGGGCGAGACTCGACCAAAGCGGAGACGACGATGACGACGTAATAACCAATAGGATATTATTTTTATTGCGCTGAAGCTAAGCGGCGAGCGGTCAAAATGACGCAAGCTGATTGGTTGTAAGATACATCTCTGCTCGTCTCCGCTTCTCTAAGGTAATTTATCAACAAGCTAGGACCCTCAAAAACAGCCGAAACAACAAAATACGACTAGTTAATGCTTATAGCTTCATACGATCCATAGATAACGTTGAAAAGTTTAATTAGGCCCCAACGTATTGTTTTCTATTATTTTTTCACTTGTTTTTAAATTAATGTTATTACCTACATTTGTAAATATGTGAGCACAATGTATCTAGCTGTACCACATGTAATTATCAACTCCATTGCTTTTTGTTTTTTTTTGCTTAACCTATCTTAGTAGTTACAGTACCTACTTTTATTCTAGGTGCATCGTCCTCAATATAATCTTATTGATGTATACAAAGTATTGTAAAATCGATTTTAAAAGAGTAAGTATGGAGTTTCTTGCCCATTCTTCTCCATACAAATCTACTTTTTGGAAGGGGCAACTAGAATCATTTTTTAAAGTTAATTTTTGTTCGACGTTCAAAAGTGTCCCGCTTGCTTGTCCTTTGGGTTCACGTAAACCCAAAATTGAAAATACCGTAGATTGTCCCTTGGGTTCACGTCAACCCAAAAACGACAAAATGGCGGCCAAAAAAAATAGCGAACAAAATATCATCTTTAATTTTCTTTAGTCGATTTGTGCCAAAGGGCCTTGTATCCAGAACGCTTTAGTATTAAATTGCGCTGATGTTGGTATACGACATCACTAGTTTTGTTGTCTGTGGAGTGTGCAATTTATTTTTTTCAATGGCTGACGTCCGCGCGTGAATTGTTTGTTGTTTTTATTGTGTTGTGTTGTAAATCGTTCTAAATTGGAATTTAAAACAAGAATACCCATTGGAAAGTGATATAATCTTATCAGAAATATTATTCTAATAAGAATCTAATAGAAATGTGAAGTGTATGAGTGAACTATGACGTAATTTGTGTATTTTTCGTCAAAAGTGCCGTTTTGAACAAATTGTTGGCGTCTAATTGTTTGGTAAGTAATTTTCAATACATTTTTGAATTCTATTGCCATGATTCTTTTAAATATGATGGAGTATTAGTTATACTTTCTTGAGGTGCCAATATTTTTAATCTAACCTATCAGATTTATGGAAAAAAAAATATTTATTCTAGGCACGTAAACTTTTTTGACGCCGTAATTGTTTTCGCAAGTTTTCGCAATTTGGGATGCTTGTAAATACTAAATATTATACTGTGCAATGTGTTTTTATTCATTTAACATGTTAATAATAAACACACTATTCATTTAAAACCATGAAACATACAGGTAGTTACTTGTTTTCTTATACTATGGGCATTTCTTTGAAATCTAACCCAAAAAACGACCTTTGTTCTAAGAACCAATTCTATAAATAAACACAATCGTACATTCAAACGAACCATGTGCTATTTCAAAGCCCTGTGACTCACCATTATAAAAACAACTCAAGTGTTTGTGCCGTTCCAAGAAACTCGAGTCGTAAACCGGTTTGTTTAGATTACGGGCGGTCGCCGAGCGCGCGCGCTGATAACGGTAACTTGAGACGCTTGTAAATAATAATTATTGTACTGTGCTAGTGTGGTTTTATTTATTAATTATGTTAGGAATGTAATTACCTTGCATTTAAAACCTTAAAATATATAGGTCATCGATTTACTTTTCGTGCTATACCTAAATTTACCACAATTTTTGGTAAAAAAACCCTTTGCTAAATTTCAACCAATTTTAGAAAAAAAATAAAGCACACAAACACACTAAACTTGAGTTAATAAAATGGCTCTGTTCATCACCTTTAAAAAAAACAATCAAGTCCATAGACCATTCCCAGAAACAAAGCCGTAAACTCAGTTTGTTTACAAAATTCCGACCGCCAAATTCCCGCCAAAAAATGTACTGGTCAATCTACGGTGTTTCGGACACTCTACTCGTATACCTATTTAAACAGTTGGGACAAGCAAGCGGTTATAGGGGCCTAATTGAAATAAATGGTTTGACTTTGACTTTGAACGTTTTTTAAGTAAGTAGGTATCAGATAATGGACCCGTTTAGCGAGAGACAGGGATACGTGGATAACTTTAGAGGAGGCTTTTGTCGAAAGACAAGCTGTTGTACCTACTACAAAAACATCCAGTTGCCGATCATCAAAAATACAGGTTTAACCAAGTTAGTTTTAGTAAGTAGGCATTTGTAATTTATTATTTTTTATAGAAACGGCATTAAGTATAGGCTACTTTATTTATTTATTTTTATTTAAGTATTAGATAAATAAGAAGTATCATAATACCTCACAGTCTCAGAAAGAATAATTTAAGGACCTATTGTAAAGGTCAGACAGGTCGCTCCACAAACTTGACTCATATATTTAACCTTACAAGGATAAAAAATAAAAAAATATAGCTCTACGTTATCGCTTAGCGATAAAGCCCTTGAATTACAAAAAATGAAGCGAGTTAAATCGCCAAAAAAACATGTTCTTCATGTATCAACGGGACCTTATGGTGTTATAATCGTAGTGTCAATAGAATTACACACTCCGTGAAAATTTCAAGTAGGTACCTACCTAGGTTTCGGTCGGTAAGTAGGCTACTAAAGATTTTAAAGATACAGCTACAAAAGCAAAAGTTCATTGTATGGGAACTGTTTCGTTTCTAACTTTATTGTATATCATTTGTTGTAATAGCAACTGTTTGTACAGACGCCAGCACATCAAGTTACCCCAATGTGTCAAATTTTCCCAATTGAATATGAACCTTATTCTGATTGGCATACCTATAGTTGAAAAACGATCAAAGAAATTTGACACATTGGGGTAACTTGACGTGCTGGCGTCTGTACATTAGAAAAAAGAGGCTCGTAGAAGTAGGAATGCAGAATATTTTATTTTAAAGATAAGTAAAAACAATTTTTGTTCAATTTTTTTTATTTTATATTTAGAAGAATAAAAGTGAAACGAAGAAGGTGTCCATGTTTTGTTGATCTCTGCTTCTCTAAGGTTTTTATCATTGACACTACAATTTTCAACTAAAATTATATAATAATTATAACCATAGATATAATAAATATAACCAAATGAAATCCATATCATTTCTTAAAATTAATTGTTGAAATGGTTACAACTAAGTGTGACATCTGCAGTAAAAATAGCTTATTGTACTTTCATATAAAGTGTGCATTAAAAATGACCTTTTTTACTACTATCTAATGCTTTTGTACTTAAATAGAGTTTAGTCTGCGGGAATTTCAGACTCTTCCCTTTAAACTTTCAAAATAAAATATTAGCCTATGTTAATCAGTGGTAAATAAAATAGATTCCTATATTGGCAAAACAATTTTGAAAATCGGTTGAGTATAGTTTTTGAGTAAAATTTAAACAAACACAAAATCAAATCTTTCCAAAATTAGTTTAGTTAAAAAACCAACTCTTCTAATGAGCATAAAATCAAATGAACAGTTGCATTAATCTAATCCTATTAGCATGTCATGTTTGCATACAAGCTAGCCACAGAACACTAAAACTAGTGTAAATTAAAACGTGTAATATCTATTTTTAGTGGCCACTCATAGTTCGAACGAACGGTGACTGACGTGATATGGGTCATTGGCAGCCGAATAGAAATATATGAGCGTTTGTATTTTAGGTGATGTAGGGTGATGTACCTACCTGTACCCAAGAGTGCCAACGGGGCCTGTAATACTAATCCTCCGCAGTCCACTGTCCATCCATTTGTCATCAACCCTAATGGTTGTAGAGTTGCAATTGTCATAATAAGTATGCATTTATTGCCCGCTGTAACAATAAATTAACCTCCGGCATAGCAGTCAGGGTCACTTCCTACTAGACCAACAGGCCAGTCATCAAGTATCACTAGAAATTACTGTTCTTCGTAAAATGACTAATTAAATGTAAGTAAAATTGTGTGTCATGGCAATAGACACTTATTGACTTATTTTTAATGACTTCGGAAAAACCTACATAAATTCCCGGACTTTTTTCCTAAGTAAAATAGGTTATTATAGTAATATTCTTCTTTTCTTGTGGTGATTGTTATTGGGATTTCTCCATCTGGAATGCCTGAGTAGCGTGATGGTAAAAGGCTGGGTCCTTTTCACGAGAGTTCAATATTTTATTTTATGAAATTAAATACCTTAATATAGGGACTGGTAATTAGTGACCGATACTTAAACACGTGATTGTACACATGAATACGAACATCTTTCCCAAAGAAACTTTTTCTTATACTCATTAACTTTCAATTAATTCAATTACAACAGTACTGCACAACGGGAGCGGTGGAGGTGGCGGGATGGCGGGGGTGTTGGGGACTAGTAGTTTTTGCCCTTTCCGAGGTCAGAGTATCAGCTGATCGTGCCGATTCGTGACTAATTTATAATCTATCACAGGCGCGAGCGGAAATTTCAAACAGCGCTTTTGTTATTTTATTGTGTTATAAGTTATTGTGTATAATAAAAAAGTTTTTTTGGGCAAGTTGATTGAAATCATGATTACAATCACGTGTTTAATTAAGTATCGGTCACTAATTACCAGTCACCCTATATAAATAAACATTCCACAAGTCTTACACAACGCCATCTAGTCCCAAACTAAGCAGAGCTTGTACTTTGAGTAGGTATTAGGCAACTGATAAACAATATGTCTATATTTCTAATTCTAAATACATGCAGATGCATATTATTGATAAATTACACCCAGACACAGAACAAACGGTCGTGTTCATCACATAAACTTTTGTCTTGGTGGATGGAATTTGAACCAACGACCTCCGGAATAGTAGTCAAGGCTACTAACCACTAGACCAACAGGCCAGTTAGTTAAACTTAATTTGAACTACAGTCTCTACAGATTAACATTGTGTAAAACCAACGAAAACCTTACACATGGCTGAAGTAAAGTTAATTAATTTAAAGGTAATGCGATGGTATCGTGGGAACTGACGAAATGTGCCTAAAGGGCTTATTACACTATTCGATTTGTAAGATCCTAAACTAGGATCCTAGTTAGTAAGCAACCAAGCGGTCAGTAAGTAACATAAATCCGGATCCAACTGCGATTACATCTTCCGATTTCCTAGTTAGGATCCTACAAATCGAATCCATAGGACAATCATTGGAGTCTTGACAAAATCAACCTGGTTGCTATTTAATCTAATAATGTACCTACCCATGTATTGTTTTCTAATTTTTTTTTTTTATATTTTCACTTTTTTTTAATGAATGTTATTACATTTGTAAATATATGTGAGCACAATGTATCTAGCTACCAAACGAATTATGTAATTTTCAACTCTTATCATTGCTTATTTTTTACTTTAACCTATCTTAGTACTTAGAGTACTTTTTATTCTAGGTGCATCGTCCTCACATATAATCTTATTAATGTATACAAAGTTTTGTAAAATCTATTTTAAAAGAGTAAGTATGGAGTTTCTTGCCCATTCTTCTCCGTACAAATCTACTTTTTGGAAGGGGCAACTAGAATCATTTTTTAAAGTTAATTTTTGTTCGACGTTCAAAAGTGTCTTAGGGGCCTAATTGAAATAAATGGTTTGACTTTGACTTCGAATAGTGTAATAAGCCTTTAAGCCTATAGGGAAAATAAGCGTATTATGTACACAAAGTATAAAGTTTGCGACGAATCATATAATGCCTACACCACGTAGGCACTTAACCTTATGTTTTTAAAGTCGAGAATCACTTGGGGGTTATCAGTTATCGGAGCTGAGTGACCAACGAATAGCAACGGTTACTAATTGGGAAAAATATTGTTCTGATAAATTTTATGTTGCACCATGTTTTTTAAAGTTAGTTTTCTTTGTACCTACTACAAAGTTGTGAATTTAGATAGTAGGTACAAGCAGGTATGAGGTTAATGAAAGAAAGTCCGTAGTACAAAAGTAGAAGAAAGAAAGTTTATTGGATAGTGCAGGTTACAGTTCGCAGTTTAGCACATATTTATTTATTTATTTAACACATACACAAGAGTTCCTCTGTGAAGAAGGAGTGGTAAAATAGAGGTACCGGTAGGTACTTTATAGTTGTAAGTGTGATCATTTAAGGTAGGTCACTACAATTATTTAAATAATAATAATTTATTACCGTGGTAATGTGGTAACAGGTTGGTAATATGCGGCCACTGCAAGGCAAATACCTCTTCTTCTATACAGAAGAAACAAGCATTTATCACCACGCTTGCCCAAGGCGATTTTCAGACTTATATTCACTACGATGGGCTTTTTGGGGACTGTCAAGATGTTATTTTGACGTTCAAAAAGTGGTGGTCCTCAGCATAAATTATTTTGATTTTGATTTTATAAAATCCAGGTTTCCTCACGATTTTTCCCGTCATGATATCTGAGAGTTTAGAAAGAATCTAGGTACGAACTCTGAATTGAAGAAGCTGGATTTAAACCACAAGCTCGTGCAGAGGAATTGATATTAACAAAGACATTCAAGACATGCCCGCTCTATAGTTTTTCAAATCTCTTTGGATATTAATAATTTATTATTACTTAGATTTTTATGAGAACAGGGTAAAAATTAGAATAGTAGATTTGAGCCTTTTGTTTCATATTTTTTATGAGCTGTTAAGCAAATGTACCTACATGTAGCCATTGTACCTAGTTACAAATTAATCACAGTATCAAAATAGACCTTAGTAACGTCACATTACAAATAACAAAGATATTTTAAGTACCTATATTGTTGTGTGCTCACCACGTTTATATAGCAATTAGCAAGTGGCATCATATTTACGCCAGCAGCGGGCTAAATTCAATCTCTTGCATTGAATGAAACTGGGAAGGTAATCGGCATTATTTTAAATTTACAAGACGTAAACTCAAATTGAATTACCTATGTGAAAAAATAGAATGCCATGAAGTTTTGTTCCGAAAAAAAGATATAACTCAAGATACAAGATACAAGACAGAGATATAACTCGAACTTAGAATAGAAGATTCTAAACTCTCTTTAATTTTTACCTTTTTTTTTCATTTGTCTAGGACTCTAGGTACAGACGCCAGCACATCAAGTTACCCCAATGTGTCAAATTTTCCCAATTGAATATGAACCTTATTCTGTTTAGCATAAAGTTGAAAAACGATCAAAGAAATTTGACACATTTGGGTAACTTGATGTGCTGGCGTCTGTACTTAATTGGCTTTTTAATTCAATTTTGTAATGTTATCAATCATACGTACATAGGTACATAAACTCACGCCTTTTTCCCATGGGGGTAGGCAGAAACTACAAAGCGCCATATCCTACGATTCTTACATACTTCTTTTACTTCGTTAACATTCATACATGTTGTCATACACACACGCCGGTTGCGAGTACTACGCACCTGACCTTTCTGAAGAACCTCACCAATAAGGTCTATGTAAGTCCTTCTAGGGCGTCCCCTCCCGGCGTTCCCACTTACATCTGCCTTGTAAATAGGTACCTTTCGTTAGTCGCCTTTCATTCATCCTTTCAACGTGACCAAACCATCTAAGCATACTCTTTTCAATCATACATACATATGTATAAATAAAATCATTATCAATAAGACATTAAATACTTCGGGACATCACGAACAAAATTTTCATCCGATACTTTTGTCTTAGTAGACATTAGTTTATGAGTTTAGTTTAGTACGCTCCCCTGCCGCTCCAATATTGCTATATTATGCTAGGTAGCGATACTGAGACATGGGATCACAGTTTGTCTATGGCATTTGCTCGCATGTCCCTATAGTATATTCAATCTCTTTGTCCGTATCATAATACTCGTTAATGTTAGAAAAGAGCGCCCTCTACAAACAAAAATGCGGCATAAAGAGGAACTAAAGTCACGTCATGGAGATTTATGATATTTTAGGATATTACTCACCTTAGGTCGTAAGCAGTGCAGCTATGAGAGACCAATGTGGAATGGATGGACTGGTTGCTCCAGAATCATTAAAAGATTGATCGTAAATCACGATCGATCGATAGTAGGTATTTTTAAAATCATCTTGTATCGGTTTGATAATATCTTGCTGCGAATTTTGATATTGATGATTTGATATTGAGAAAATAGCGCTAAACCTAAACGAAATGATTTTTATTTCTGGAAGTTAATCTTTCTAGACACTTTTACACGTCAATAAATGATAACCATACTAAATGCAATAATACCTATAGCTTCTGTGAATTATAATTAAAATAAATATAGTTTTGGGATTAAGTTACATAATGGATTTAAAGCTTACTAGCAATGTGGGTTACACATTACAAGTAGTCTTATTAACTCCCCAAACTAAGCTAAATATGCTTGTCTCAGTGGGTTCATGTCAATAGTGCAATGCGTGGGGTTTGAACTCCAGGACCTCTCGATCGCCCGCGCCAGACCGATGACGATTTTTTAAAATGTAAAAGGGATTCGTTTTAATTGATAGGTTTCTGTGTACCTGACAACAATCACGCACACACCTGCATTTATTCCTATTTCTACAAATACAGTTTTCAGTTATAATTTTCCCGTTTCATATTTTTTTTCTATTTGTTCTATACACACTGTTAACTTAATTACTATAGGCTCTCTTAAATAACTCTATTAACTTGAGTGAGTTCAAGTGTGAATGTCGGGGTCAACATTGAAAGGTCAGACGTAACTTATGTTAGCTTCAATTTAAATTATTTATAGAATCTTTTTGTACTTAGTCGTCGTTTCTTAGCAAAATCTTCACGATAAAGTCTCCAGTTGGCGTAGTTACTACCAATAGGATTCGTGTTATTGTTGAAAAGCTGTTCAGAGTTAGTAAGGTGTTTTGGAAACTCTAAAATTTTTCATAAGTCTTTACTGTACCTACTAAGAAATGGAAAGTCTCGTCTTATATTTATAGTGGACCATCTATCTAATGGGTTTTGGTTTCCGCATTTAGTCCCTGGTGTGGACCATTGTGCGTGAGCCATGTGGCCGTTCTTTGATCATTCCATCCAGGCCAACTGCTCAGAGCATCCGCAAGGGATTTCACTGATCCTAAGAACCCCTTTCCCGTCCTGACTTCAGTATCACTTATGGAGCACGTGTTCCTCATCCTACAAGCTGATTAGCTGATGCCTTTTGCCTGTCTTTTGTTTTGGTTTTTTTTTTTTTTTGACACGTTGGATTTAGTGTTTTGGTTGTCAATGTTCCTGTGCAGTGTCTCAAATAAATTAATTGTCTTACTTTGTTTTTTTATAGAGGACTGTCCGGTCGCCTGTCGTATAACCGGTAGCGCCCGGTCATATGATGACCGTCTATACTATGCAATGTAAATCTTTACAATTTTACGCAAGAAATGGACTATCTATTTTGCCTACACCAGTAACTGCATGGCAATGCCATACACGAGTTACAAATCACACGCCGTTAAAAAAGTAGTCGAACCGGTTCCAACAAATGGTACCACGTCGTCGGAATCTTGCGCAATCATAGAAAGCTGCACCATTCGCGTCGCCTACGCATAACCAAACCAAGACCTCTGTGACACCATCAAATTGCCCCTTCGATGCCCTTTGTCAGGGAGGCAGGAGGGGGAAGGGAGGATCTTTCAAAATGGTCATACTTTAGAATTTTTGTTGGAAGTTATCAGTCTGTAATGCTAACATTTGGAATAGTGAAAGTGATTTGGCTTTGTTTGCAGTGTGACGTTGTAATGTGTTAATTTGTATGTAGGATCTGTTTGGGCATCTGTTTATTTTGTCCATCTTGGTAGCGTGTGTTTGCATTACCAACACATAGAGAACGTTATGGCAAATATCAGACACGCCTTTTCTTCTCTATTTTGTTGGTCGGCTTTCAGTGCAGTTATACACCAATATATACTTCACATTGAGCGACTGCGTATATAACACATAGCTACCCGCGTCACCCTATCAAACTATTACGTCCTTCATTTCGTAAGACTGTTTCAGGGTCCAACTCCCCAATCCCAAGACTTTGCAGGCTTCTTAATAAATGTGATAATGTCATAGATATTTGCTGCACATCAACTCCTAAATTCAAGCACCAATTCCACCAAAAATAACTTACTGATATGGATTTTATTTATTATTTCTTCTTACTGTCTAGAAATTAAGTATGGCTGTACAACTATTATGTAATTAATTATTTTCTAGTTAAGTTTATGCATGCTGTGTCTATCGCTTTATATTGTACACTTGGCATGTATTTAGCTTGTATTAATAGATTTAAAAGTGTAACAATTGTGGATAGACCAATAAATAAATAAATAAATGACCTACGCCTCCCAGATTCTAACTAACACACCCTTTGGTAAGACCGGTTGTCTGACTTTCAGGCTTCTGCCCATCCGTAAACGTACTGTCAAAGGTCAGAATAGGACTTAAACGTCATTTCCGAAGCATCGAGAGTCTTAGCATGTGATAGATCACCACCCCTTCACTGCATGACCGCCTTTGGCAATGATGTAGCTTAAACATTTAATTGACCAGTAGTGCTATTCTGTAAATATCACCTCGTGAAAATGTAGGTGAAGTGAAGACAAAATGAGCTGTGATTTTATAATAATGCTAGACATTGACAGGTTACGTAGTACTTCACTCAAAATCAAAAATCAAAAGTCTTTATTCAAACTAGGCTGAGAATCAGCACTTTTTGAACGTCAAAAAATACATAGAGACAGTCCCCCAAAAACGGCCCACTCAAGTTTCCACGGGGTGAACTGAATGAATCGGGCTGTACTGCTTTTATTAGCCGTGCATACAAAAACCCCTCATCGTCATAGCTTATTTAAACATAAGCTAAGCTATTAGAATTTAAACGATACACAAATCCTAAAATCCTTTCTCCTTTGTCTTGTTTGACGCTATTACAACGTAGTATGTAGGCGGGTTCCCCAAGGGTGCCTTTAAGTACCCTAGGGCAGGTACCTCCGAATCCTGTCGCGTCTGTCTGAATCAATATTGGAAGTTCATCGTTCGGGGCCAAAACTATTTCTTCATTTTGCGTATTCAAGTACATCGTACCCTTACCCTTGAAAAGGTCGTTTGGAGATTAGAAAGGAACTTCTAAGGGCTCTGCAATCGCCGTCCGATAATAAATCAATTTGGGCGAAGTCCTTGCAATATGGCTTGGAGCCAAGTAGGTACTTGTTAGAAGTTGATAGTAAAAGAGTTAAAGGTCACCAAAAAAGGTCCGTTTTAGGATTTTTTTGTAATGTATTGGAAGGTGTTTTTTGTGAGATGCCACGAAAGGCTAAAGGAATACAGAGACTGTGAGAAATAGGGATTTCAGACAAGTGGTTAGAGTTAGTACAAAACCACGAAACAATATTTATAAGGTTCGTTGAATTAGAATATTTGCTTTTGATAAACTCCGACAAGTGAAATAACGTATAGAAAAATCTCTTGATTCATAACTTTATTTGCATAAGTTGTCAAACTTGCCTGAACTTTCACAGATGACAAAATTTTACATATTCAAACCCATTCGCAACTTTTCATGCACACACAGACACACACACTGTACCTACCCTTAGCAATGCTTAGAACTAGATGATGCTAACAATGAATACACTTCATTCTTTTGTTTCTGCTGCATGTACCTATTACATAGCAATTAAATTGTAAATCTTTAATTAGCTGTAAATAAATAAATAAATAAATAATATTCCACAACTTTTTCACACAACGTCATCTAGTCCCAAGCTAAGCTAAGAGCTTGTGTTATGGGTACTAAACAGCTGATAAACATACTTATATATTTCTAAATACATACATATCTATATATATAAGAAAGTCGTGTTAGTTACACCACTTATAACTCAAGAACGGCTGGATCAATTTGAATGATTTTGGTATTTTTGGATTTCTCTTTGTCCGGAGTAGCATAACAATTAATAAAAAACATGAAAAGTCCTCGAAAAAATAAATATCAAGAACATTCGTTGTCTCAAACATTTTTCAAACGCAGCGCCATCTTGGATGACATGACAGGAGTGAAACTTCCCAGTTCATTATCAGGTGACAATTTGACAATGACAAGTCTTAAGCTAAAACTAAGAAGGTAAGGTTGTCAATTTATGTAGCATAAAAAAGTCTTATATTTCAGAAATCAATTTACGTAATTAACAATGACGACAGAGACAAACAGAACTTATTCTACTGTTAAGACTTTAATTAAAGTAGACCGGGAAAACTATGTAACATTGAGGCAATAGTTCAGATTAAAATTATGAATTTAGTATTTTTTAAATCAATGCATTTCAGTAAGGTAGTTAGGTTAGGTAGTTAGGTTAGCTATAGGATAGGTATGGTGAGTTAGGTTAGGTTATAATTATACATGTTGTAATTTTAATTCCATCGAACACAAAAATGTTTAAATAAGATCACAGTAGAGACTCGCTACATAAAAAGTAGTAGTAGTTATTATTGGTTTGGATTTATTTGTTGTCGTCTTATTAAACGTATGTATTAGATATACATACGTTTAATAAGACGACATGTAAAAAAAAAGATAAGAGCTATAAATTGACTCTAGGGCACAACGAAGTTTGCCGGGGCAGCTAGTTATAGATAAATTACATCACACAAACATTTGTCCTGTGTGGAATAAAATCTAGTTATTATATTTTGAGACAAAATTTTAATTAGCTCTGGATTTTATGAACAAGAATAAAACAATATGATTTAATAAAATTTAATGGCACAATATATTTACTTGCCGACCTCTTTCAAAAGCTTGAAACTACCATAATTAGTCGTTTGCCTGCATTTAATATCTATGTCTGCACGAGATCTGAAAGCTACCTAGAACTTTATGTCTAAAGTCTAGACTCTAACCCCCTTATAACGCGGAGCAGAGTTTAAAACTAGTTAAACCTTCAAATTTCCTAAAAATTCGTGGTTTTTGTATAATTTGACTCTGCGTTTACATATTGATAAGGAGGTAGACGTATTGTGCTAATTTCTTATCGCATAGTAATAAAACTAACAACAGTACAGTTAGCTATTAATTACATGAACAGTTATACTTTACCACATTTGAAGTTACCTCGTGTTTGGAGATATGCGCCCGGTTCCCAGTACTTACGAAAATTAACACAATAATTAGCAAAGAAATTGTCAAACGCCCGTAAGCTGCTGTGAGCCTGTGAATCATCAATAGCTAATCGCATTATACTGCTAGATGAAGTTATAATGCGATTAGATATTTATAAAATTCATGTGTCCCAGTGTTTGTAACAAAAGTCCTCCGAAACCGCTTGACCGGTTTTTATGAAATTTTGTATATTTAGTAGTTCTGAGTCTCTTCTTTGTCCCAGCCCTTTCCCATTATTTGGGGTCGGCTCTCCTCGTTCTGCGGCGCTAGGACAGTCTGTCCTGGGTTGTCGTAATAGTTGTTTGTTTGGGCAAGCTTCAAGTCCTAGTTTAGTTATAATAACAATAATAAATCATTTCATTTTATTATCAAGCACCTCATAGTGTTTAACAATGTACTTACAAACCACATGTTAGATCCTCATTATAAGTAGATATTAAGAGTAAATTGTACAATTAAAATAAAACTTAAAATAACATTTAAATTGATTTTGATGTGGCTACAATTTTACTGATAGCGGGTGCTAGAATGGTTGTGGCCAGCACCAACGTTGGCGGTATTTGCGTAGACGTCTTAATGTAGTAATTTATTTTAGACTAGCTTTTGCCCGCGGCTTCGCCCGCGTGGATGTCGAACTTCCGTCCCCTATGTTTTCCCTTTAAGGGTTGAATTTTCAAAAATCGTTTTTTATGGAAGACTTACTCTTCACTAAGAACACCCCTTCACGTTCCATGTCTCTAATACCAGCGGTTGGAGCTGTGCGTTGATATATAAACGTAATAATATAAACGTAATAATTTTAGCTTTACTTCCGGAATTCCGGATAGACTACTTTCAAAGTAGATCCTTCCGATATGTATGCATAAAGATTTCTGGAACTACTGATCCGGGAAAGAGCGCCGTACAACTGACCATGTGTAAAACAACTGGTACTAAGATCAACCTGCCCAGCAGGGCTAGCATAGGCTGGGGATTTAACTTTTATCCACCGGTTATTTCCACTGACAAGGGAAACAATTATCTTATCCACCTGCCAAAGCACGGCAACAGGGGGAAAGAGAATTATATCACTTTTTGACATTAGACGTGGATACTCATCCACGGCTTATAGCATGGCGACTAGTGAAAGATTTCGCGATTCGAGCAATCCCAATTGACAACATAACAAAATAAATATCCAATACAGATGTAATAAAACGATGAAAGTACTTTGGTTTACATGACATTCTCGACTATTGTGTAATCTCATAAAAGTTTTCTTATAATGGCAATAATTTCGGGGACAAGCGTTTCCCCTGGTTTATCCCCGTGAATAGTTTATCCACCCATGTCGCCATGCTCGGAGGGTGAATAAAAATGACAGAGGGGAATAGTATTTTATCCTCTCCCCGTGGAAAGAATATCTACGGCCATGCTAGCCCTGCTGGCGTATTGATTACCTACAACCGTACCAAGTTTGGTTAAAATCCCTATAATAGTTGTTGAACTATGCGTGCACATACAGACAGAAAGACAAAACATTCACTAATTGCATTTTTGGCATCAGTATCGATCACCAATCATCCTCCAATATTAATTTTGAATAGATATTCAATGTGCATATTATATTCGTAGTGTGTGATAGTCCATTGAATGGTATGGCGAGCGATATTGTATCTTAAGATTAAATATTATAATATCTTAGCCGTGTGCAGCGCCCTTTGGTGAACTCCACTGCGGGTGACGTAACCTACGACAAACTTATTATTTGCGGTTGGTACAGTAGTCGGGTCTAGGGATTGAACCGCAAAATTAAGTTTGTTTTTTATTGTATATACTTTTTCGGGATAAAAAGTACCCAGTGTGGTGCCCAGGATATCAAAGAATAAGTATACCAAGTTTCATCGTAATCGAACCGGTAGTTTTTGCGTGATACCTGAACATACAGACAGACAGACAGACAGACAGACAGACAAAATTTTTTTTAATCATATTTTTGGGTTCGGTGTCAGTCTAGTAACACCCCCTGCTATTTATTTTTTTGATATCTTCAATGTACAGAAATTTTACTTCTACAGATTTATTATAAGTATAGATATAGATCATATGTACCTACCTTAGATACTTTTTGTTTACATATTAGACTAAATTAAAAAAAGTTCGAATTTACATTACTTAAATTGTATGTAAACCATTCGTATTTCTTAGATCATACTCTGAAGTGGCCTCCTAGAGTTAGTGACGATAAGGATTTGAAATACTTATGGCAGTAAATTCAACTTTTCAACAGCTCTTAAGTAGGTTGGTACTTTAAAATCTTTAGTTCAAGATAATCGTGAACTCCGGAACTCGTGAAGCGAGAATTTAACGTAAACTCAAGTATCGCTGTACAGGCTTTTAGTAAGTGTCTAGCTCATGGCGAAGACATTTTTTATGTTGTGCGTTGGTTGTTCAGCAAGAAACTAATAAATTATAACGACAAATATAACCATAAACGTACTACAACCGCCGCAGGGCCACAAAAACCTTATCTCGATGTAAACAATAACATGGTCTGCCGCGATAAGCCAGTGTTGACACGCGATGACACGGCCTTGGTCTAACTTTTTATCGATAGTTCTGTTAATTCAAAGTTCACGTGATTTTAAACTGCTGGGTGGAAAGGTAATCGATGAACAACCTGATGTTACCTGATTCCGGACCTCCCAGTGTTGAAAGTTTAAAAACATCAGAAAGAAGTTGGAAGGAGGAGCCAACAGAAATATTACCTACACGTTAGGACACAAAGTCAAATCATTTATTTAAAACTAGCTTCTGCCCGCGACTTCGTACGCGGATCCTGTTGCTTATGCCAGCGACAACGGGGTCGTCAAAATCGAAGATCTGAAACATCTGATGTCGAATTCTATAAGCCCGGGGACGGGAAATCAATGGGATGCGCGAGACGATTCAAGATGTTCCAGATTTTTTATTTTTGTTGGTCAACAGGAAATGCCATCAGACTTAACAACTTTTGCTAAGACGCCATTTCTATTATGTATATGTTATATTGTGTCTGGGCTTTGGAGTTCCCCTACAGGTGCTCCAGATCTTCAAATTTAGTCTCACAGCAGAAAACACTCTTCACGTGGAATACTTTTTGCAATGGCACCATTTTTATATCTCTTTCACTTTAGGTGTTCCATTTTCCAAAATAAATTATAGCCTATAATATGTTGCGTGACGTTCACGATCAGCGGTCAGTCGCGCATCTCCTTCCCCCACTTATCTCTAGAGTCGATGCGTATATACGCTGAAAACTCAAGCGTCATGGTTTTTCCGTGAACGTCTCCAACTCGCGAGACAGTGCATGATGTTCACGATCAGCGGTCAGTCGCGCACATATTCTTCACTGGTCTCTAGAGACCTGGATGTAGATACGTAAATACGCTGAGAATGCAGGCGTGCTTCGCGATCCCAAGAAGTTTCCACGGAGCGAGTTGTAGCCTCATGTTCTCGAACAGCATCAAGTCTCTCCTAACGCTCTTCGGTAGATTGTTAGGATCTTATGGTCTTCATATCATTTAGCACCTTTGGAACATTGGGAAAAATTTGACCTCTTTCTAGGCATGGTTATAGTTTTATTGTGATGATACCTGATCAATTAAAATCTAAGTGGCTGCTCCCCTGCGTTACCGGGTAAGCTACCGTGTAACGAAGATAAATGGAAAAGGAAATTAAACACTCAAATAACGTAAGCCCGAAGGCATACGATAAAAAAAATGGAAGTTTTAGCCAGTAGAGTCTAATTTTCAACGATATACCATCGTCATCGAAAATCAGTACTGAACTGTTCCCGCCTTCACCGCGTAGTACCTCCTACTTATGTTATTTTATAATTAAGCAATGAAATTAGTGATAGTTTTAATTTCTATATCAAATGTTTCTGATCTTCGATTTTTATAAGTCAACAGGAAATGCCTATCAGACCGAACAACTTTTGCTAAGACGTCATTCCTATTTGAGTTATCGTGTAGCTGGGCTCTTGGAGTTCCACAACAGGTGTTCCAGATCATCGATTTTTGTACGTCAACAGCGAGTGCTCATAAGGCTGAACAACTCTTGCTGAGACGTCATTCCAATATATGTTATAGTGTAGCTGGGCTCTTAAAGTTCCACATCAGGTGTTCCGGATCTTCAAATTTATTCTCTCAGCAGAAAATGCTCATCACGTGGAACAATTTTTGCTATGGGACCATTTTTGTATCTCCTATAGTTTAGCTGGTCTGTTGCGGTTCTGCATCAGGTGTTCCGGATCTTCAAATTTATTCTCTCAGCAGAAAATGCTTATCACGTGGAACAATTTTTGCTATGGGACCATTTTTGTATCGCCTATAGTTTAGCTGGTCTGTTGCGGTTCTGCATCAGGTGTTCCGGATCTTCAAATTTATTCTCTCAGCAGAAAATGCTCATCACGTGGAACAATTTTTGCTATGGGGTCATTTTTGTATCGCCTATAGTTTAGCTGGTCTGTTGCGGTTCTGCATCAGGTGTTCCAGTTTCCAAGATAAATTATAGCCTATGTGTTGCCCAGACTTAATATCTATACAACAAAAAAAAAATCATTCAAATCCGTCCAGTGGTTCCGAAGATTAGCGTGTGCAAACAAACAGACAAACAGACAAACAGACAAACAGACAAACAGACAAACAGACAGACTTTTTTTTTTGGATTCGTGCTCTATTACTGTTTCTAAACCCCCCTCAATTATTATTTTTTAAATATATTCAATGTACAGACACAGTTTTTTTACAGTCTTATTATATGTATAGATAAGACACAATTTTGGCTCGTTGGAGTTACTTAAACCTACAGTTCAGTTGCAAAGTTATTTTTTACTTTTGATTTTGCTGCAGAGTAACCTTTATTCTTGTACCAATAAGATTACTGTCAAAGGTAAAATAACTATGAACGGTCGGTAGCATTAATTAAATAGCTTTCATAACTGGGTGTTATGGTCGCACCAATGATGATTCAATGTTTGTGGTTAATGAAAATTAGGTCTGTCAGTAAGCTTTGTAAGTATACGAACGCCTATTCTACGTAATATGACCAAATTCCTACCCTTCGAAAACAAAAAGGCAATGGCCACGTTTAACCAATGAGCAAGCTAATACGTCACTCATTGACAGTTGCGATTTTTTTTAATAATAACTTCATGTTCTGTGTCATTAGTTAGCGACAAAAACTGGTACTTACCTACTCAAACGTCAAAGTCAACGTCGAATCATTTATTTCAGTCAGACTATTAAGAAGGACTTTTTAACGAACATGACGTTTTAACGAACGACGAACACGAAATTGAACAGTAACATAAATTACAAAAGTAGGTAACATTAATTATTCTAGTTGCCCCTTCTAAAATAAAAGAGGAATAGACAAGAGACTTCTTACTCTTTTAAAATAGTTTTTTTACAAAATGTCATAGTCTTTCACAGCCAATTAGATCATTGTTTTGTGTGTGAGCATACAATAAACACAAGTTCTCTACAATGACGTCACAATGAATATGCAATAGCAATTGAAATGAGATACTTAACAGTTTTTTCTTGAGATAAAACGGTACATCGTCGTGAGGGCTTTACTTAAGCTCTAGCTTTGGTTAAAATGGTGCTCCACTTGCTGCATTATTGCATAGTGCAAGTGTCTTATTTATCGTAACGCTGGCTAGATGCCAAGATCTGCTGAAAAGAGCTGTTTGCTCAGACAATGTAACAAACTCCAAATAAGTTAAACCACCAATCAAACCTTTCCCACAAGTACGTCACGTGGTTTCAACGATGGCGCATGTCGCTTTGTATAAAAAAGTAATAAGTCATACCTACCAGCCATATTCATTGTTGTACTATTTTTAGGCATCTTCCCATACAGAGAAGACATGATTGCTACGCTTGTTAAAGGCGTTTAGAGTTCCTCACGATTTTTTTCTTCATCTCTCTATTATAAACTTAGAAAGTTAATTTACTTATATGAAAGAAGTCATGTTGGTATTTATCCGGTTGATATTAAACCTTCAACCTCGGACAGAACAAGTAGGTATGTATGTGGTAAAGCCTCAATCACTGGGCCATCACGACATAATAAGTGGTACCAACTTCAAGCGAAATGGGTTGTCACCATCTCATTGGTCAAATTAAATAGCGCTTCCCTGGTTTCCTGTAACACGTATCCGTGCCTTTTTGAACGCACTCCCACAAAAAATAACCCATCGCAAACACCTAGATTTTAATCTATCGATAAATAATAATCGACGCACGCACGTCCCTATTTTGACATCAAACGTAGTTAAGCTAAATAATTTATGAATTTACGATGCTTGACCTAAAAACGCGCATATTAAGTACCAATTTCTTTGTGGCTATGACGTGAACTGAAATGTATGCCTTCCAACAATCCTTGATGTTTGAGTGCTATGTTATTTATGAAAGGACTCGAATGTTTGTCCTGATTTTGTTTAGTCTTTGCATAGTTTTCGTGTTGGTCATTGGTCACAAAGAAGTTTTGTTGTAGTGCCAACTCTTAATAGTTTCGGTTCTTAACACTGTCTGATTTATTTGATTTATGTGTTAGAACAAAATGTTGGTGGAAAGTCTTTGTTACCAACATTAAATGGATTGTGTGTATTCCTATTTGTGGTCCGCAATTAATGTTTTAATAATAATAAAGCAACCTTCTTATCCCTATTATCTTATGAACCGGACACCTTGGATATTGTTCGTCGAAACCTTTTTCACCCACTCCTATAATGTCGTGAAGAGATTTTAGATAGTCTGAAGAGTTGTATAGAGTCTATAACATACAGTTTTTGTTTGCAGCAACCGCAAAGCATAGCATTCATAGTAATATCACATTCTTTAGTAATATTGTTTATTTTTAACCGACTTCAAAAAAAGGAGGAAATTCTCAATTGGACGGTATGTTTTTTTTACATATTATTTCTGTTTAGTTTTATTTTTTGTTTTTATTCGTGCAGACTATTTCCCTGAGCCAAATAAATGTATTTTTTTCTTTATTAGTTTTCCCAAGAAATAAGCTAGATGGTTAAATTTAGAGAGGTCAGCACTTCTTCGTTCATGTTCAACTGGGAACAGTTTGCGGTAGCTTAATGTGCTGGTGTCTGTAGGTACAGACGCCAGCACATCAACCTACCCCAATGTGTCAACTTTGATAGGTTTTCAACTTTATTCTAAACATTATAATAGGTTGATGTGCTGGCAGACGTACATAGTTTTTTTCCTAATCGGATGACAATTACAGTACCTACAGCAGCAAATAAAAATGATTTTTAAGATTAGGTTATTGGTGGGATCTTATTATTTCAAACCTACACCTAAGGTTTGAAATAATAAGATCCCACCAAAATATTTCATGTAAAATGTTGCCAAGACGACCACATAAGGTTTGCCCTGTGAATAAGATATTAGATCTCATGTAGAGCCAAGCTTCTGAATCTACACGGCCTAACCTACCAGTATAAATGTATGGGTATAATGGTATAGGTCTGGGTGGGTTGCTGTATGCTGTGATCTAAAGACCTTTCTCTCCTCTCCTGTCTATGGGAACTTTTAAACTAGTTCCCTACGTTTCCTAACATGATTTTTGAGAACTGTTTTATGCTCTTGAATAAAGTTAAACATTAATGTCAAAAATGTCAAATCGATACATTGATGATGATAACCTTTGTAAAAAGAACTCATGATAACCTTAGCTTTAGCTTTAAGAACAAAAAAATGACGTACTTAAACTTGAGTACACATTATACATAATAATGTGTAGGTATTGTACCTATAGGTATTTAAATAATTCAATAGTTCTATGTAGGTGTACAAATGTTAAGAAAGATACGCATACCAGCAATATTCAGTATGAAGATACTTTTATGTACAGGTATATCACCAGATAGGTGATATACCTGTACATAAAAGTAAGTATCTTCACCCAAATTGATTAATAGAGTAGCTATAGCCGCTAACGGCTAAATACTGTAAAAATATGTAAAATTTTCGGTCAAGTGAGTGTGAAGTGAGTTCACTTCATATGTAATTTATGATTAAACAAACAAGACTTACTTAGGTAAGTACTGGTATCTACGTGAAGTTCGATCATAATTATAGATAGGTACCTACTATTAGTGCTTCGTTCTCGAGATGAGTAACCTGAAACATTAAACTTATTACTTATTTACACATGTTACACCCAGTATTTTCATTTCCCTTTTAAAATAGAAGGGCGTAATGATATGTTGTGGAAATACAAAAAATGTGCATAGACATCTGACTATAGGAATCACAAATAATTTGCTGTTATGCGTTGAAGAGTTCCGTCGCCTGTCTTCTTCATCAATTTTTCTTCACAAATTGATACTTTCTAAATGTAAATGCTTGATTTGTTACTAAAAATGTAAAAATTGGTACGTGGGTACCTATATATTTTGAGGAGTTCCCTCAATTTCTCGAGGATCCCTCATCAGATATGAGTTTTGATACAAATGGAATCAATCTGCTAGTGTACCCTATCAAATAAAAAAGAATTTTGAAAATCGGTTCATAAATGACGGAGTAGATACTAAACCCTAATAAAAAAATATATAACCGAAATGAGAACCTCCTCCTTTTTTGAAGTCTGTTAAAAAGATAGCCCAGAATACCCCTACAGGTCATTCCATTGAAAATCTGCAAGTCTGCATTCTGCATAACCGTTATCATTGACGAGCGGTCGACTATACTTTATACAAGAGGGGACGGAGATTGAACCCATGATGATAAGCAGGATGTTGATAAAATCATCACTGTGCCTACACAAACAAACGCATTGTTAGTTAACACTTATGTACAGACGCCTGCACATCAAGTTACCCCAATGTGTCAAATTTTCCCAATTGAATATGAACCTTATTCTGTTTGCCATAAAGCTGAAAAACGATCAAAGAAATTTGACACATTGGGGTAACTTGACGTGCTGGCGTCTGTACTTTGTACTAGACTCTTTAGTAAGATACTACCAAACAACAACTTTATCTTTTCATTACTTAGAAACATTACCTTACCTTGGAAGTTAATTCAGTAATCACTTGTATTCAAGACAATGTAAGCGGTGTTGCTATAGCAGAAAATACGATAGGTACTAGCAGCCTCTCGCGGCTTCGTATGTGTTTTTATCTTTATAATTTGTCAAATCTGAACAAAACACTTGTTTACATTAGGCTGAAACTTAGCACTTTTTGAACATCAAAATGCGGTTCATAGTTTTTCCGTGAAATGGTAACTAACATCAATTGCATCACATTTATAAACTGGCAACAGTTCTTTTTAATAATCAATTGGAAGAATAATCATCTGTCATTCTACCTGTATCCTGACATAAGCAAGTAGTAACAGATGTTAAGATTCTCATTGGAGCTCGTAGGACCCAAGAGGCACGTTCTAGGTTCCGACTACCATTAATAGTGATCTAGGAAGACAGTCAATTAGCCTTCATTTGATTAATATAACTTCATTTAATTTACCTAAATGTAAGCTAGTGTAATATCAGATAATCTATTAAGTATCATACTAGGTATCCTATCCTACTAATATTGTAAATGTGAAACTTTGTGAAGATGTTTCGATGGTTGTATGTTTGAAAATTGGCTCATGAATACTTTTTATCCAGGTAATGTGTTCCTTAGGGATAATTTTGGGAAAAATACTTTTTACACAAGCAAAGCCGCGGGCAAGTCGGGCAATAGCTAGTTTAATAATAAATCTATCAATACCTATCACATTTATAGCATAGTCATTTAAGTTCATCTATAAAAACACAAAGTCATTGTCCAATATTAAAATTAACAATGCGGAAAACCCATTTATGAAAAAATATATTTATTTTTTCACAAATAACGCTGTGTTGTTGGCAACCCTGAACATTAGGCACCACGATAGATGCGCGGGAGTGAGGTCATTGTATTATGTAATATTTAAATGCCCATTATCTTGTGGCTAGATTTAAATTCAGCACGAAGGAACAAAGAATTTGACTTGTACGACTTATTATCATACAAAACATGAATGACTGGACCGATGATATTAGTGCTGGACTGGCCTTACCTTTAGATTCAGGTTCAAATTAAGCTGATTGTTAGGATCAGCACTTCTTGAACGTCAAGATTTAAATAAGACAGTCCCTCAAAATGCCCGCCTTTCACCACTTCCTAGAGTTTTTGCTGGAAAGTTTACACGCTAAGGGCACCCCTTGTAAGGTACGGGCCTAGGATTAGGGCGTTGCTGGGAAAGGGTAGCAAAGGGCCAGGCTGGATCTGATTGATATGATTTAGGGAAGAGTCTCAGGTCTGGCACAAGCAAGGGTCTGTAGGAGCTGGAAACTATAAAGCACATGTAACTAATGTCCCAACAATCATATGAGTATCTAATATTAAAAATGTCGCAAGCAATAATTAGTTAGGTATACCTACTGTAAAAAGTATTTTATATAGGTACTTACCTACTTACCTTATCGCTGGATGATGATTTTAGGCTATTAAACAAATACTTATGTTTACAATTAGGTATTGTCTAACACTCAATAATAAGAACAACAAAGTACGCTTGTTTGTTTTCAGTTTTTCCTTTGTTCGTGTCATTTGCACTGAAGGTATCAACTTTGTCGACGACTTACCTAGTGGTTAGGTGCCTACATACATCATGGTCAGGAATGTTTGATTTAATAATTAAGAAACATTTGAATGCCTTAAAATATTTACACTGTTTGATTTCCAAAGCTCGATTCAATTCTGAGAATTGATAATCTTTTGTGTTTATGTAACATTTGAAAAAGTTTTTTATTAGATAGGTTACAAACAGACCTCTTCGTTCTTCCTAAGGGTGCTTCTACACGGTGCATGTAGCTGGAGCAAGTAAAGATGCGGGTTACACGCGTGAGTAATATGCGCAAGCTACTTGTTCAAGTTAGTAAAGACCTGGGCTACTTGCGCAAGCAGTACGCACAAGTTATTTGCTCGTGATCAAGAACTACATGTATGCGCAAAAAACCCGCGCGCGCGCCACGGAGTTCGCGGGTTAGTTGCGCGGGTTGCTCGCTTTGGTACGTACTCGAGTCGCTAGACTAGACCCGCACATATTTTTAAACGGTGAAGTTTACGATGCATATAAGCTGCGCAAGTGCCTCATTATGCGCAAGCTTCATGCACCGTGTAGCAGCACCTTTAGAATCAATTTATGTCGTGTAAAAATGGATCGGAAAGACATTTGTCTTCTGTCATGGTCATTAAAGATGGCGCCAAAAACACCGAAAAAAGAATAGACCAAAGAAAATAGGGATTCATTTTGATTTGAAATATGTAAATGTATCTAATAGATTAGATGTTTCGACTTGTAACATTTTTGTACGCTTTGCAAGGCAGTGCATACTTAGTATGAATTTTTATATTTAACATTATGTTCTAGAAAATATTACCTTTGTGTCACATATAAATATGATTTGATTCGAAACAGTACAATAAGGCAATCGTGTAGAGTCCATAAGCTTATTTTTAGTAAAAAGGGCATTAATTAAACCGATACAGTTTATAGTAAAATCCTAAAATACCTACTTAGAAACGGCAATAAAGACCTCTAAAATTAAATGAAACCCATTAATTTCTCTTGAATTATTTTGCATAATCACGATGCCTGTTTTTAGCAACTGCTAGCATTTATTTGCATAATAAATAACTCGGTCGTTCGTTTTAATGCTGTTATCATTCTTTTATAAAATTGGTGTCGTTCACCTGCAGCCTGCAGCACTCTGATAGTTTTCTGAGTATTTCTCAAATGCCCGAAAATCGAGAACATAAAAAAATACTTTCTCACAATCACCGCGTCTATTATCCTTTTTTCTTTAATTTATTAAGTTCGCATCGCAGTCCTTAGGTCGTCATCACTTCATGATCTGTTATCCAATAAAATCAAGGCAATAGGCTCACCCCCTATTACATGGGACTCATACATAACTGGCTACATATGGGTGTACAACACTCTAGCATGTGATCAATACTTCTATGCATACAAATATTATAATGAGAAAAGATTTGTATTTTTGTATGTAACGAATTAACTTAAAAACTACTGGACCTTTTTGAAAAAATCTTTCACCGTTGGAAAGCTACACTAACCCCGGGTGACATGGCTAATTTTTATCCCTGTATTCCTACGGGCGCAAGAACTACGCGGCTAAAACCGCGTGACGTTCACTAGTGTTTCTAACCTATGCATAATCAAGATTACAACTCACTAAACCAACCTCAAGCGACTAATTAACCAACCAACTAACCTACAGAACCAATTTCCTTCTCGATCAAGCCCATCCAAAGGTTGTCCCTCAGAGATCGCTTTTAGCGATAAGGTCGCCATTGTAGCACATTATGTAACTCGTTTATTTAAACTTAAAGTCACTAGGTATACTTATTAGTAGTTTTTTAAGCGTAGTAAGAGTCCAAAGCCAAGGCTGCTACTAGGAAATTCGGCGTTCTCGCATAGGTCAGGTAGCTACTTCACACCGGGTCAGCAACATTAGTAATGTTATACAAAGCACAGGTCCGTTCGTGTGTGGAGTACTGCAGTCACATATGGTGTGGTGCTGCTAGAAGCCACCTAGCAGCTTTGGACTCAGGGGAGAGGCGTGCGAAGAGGCTTATTGGTGACCCTGATTTGGTTAAAACCAATCTGCAAAGCCTTGAGCACAGGCGTAGGGTAGCTAGCCTTTCAAAATTCTATAGGATACATTTTGGAGAGTGTGCACGGGAGTTACATTAATTGATTCCGCCATCACCCTTCTACCATCGGACAACCCGGCGCGGCGTACGGCGAGTTTACATCGTTGGCACCCCAACGATTCGGACAAAGCGGTTTGCCTCGTCGTTTATACCACATACGTCGAAGGACTGGAACATCTTGCCTGCTGCGCTCTTCCCGTCCGCCGCGAGTATAATTATTTAGGTGTCGTCAAGGCTAGAGTGAATAGGCTCCTAATAAACTAGTGCGCCTCACCATCATTGATTGCATCACTACTTACTATCAGGTGGGATTGCAGTCAAGCACTGGGTAATATATATTAAAAAAAAAAAGTATTTTTATTGACACGTTGCCCTACATTAGGAATGCAGTGCTATTGTGTAAAAATCATCCGGTGAACATTTAGGAGAAGCTGTGAAATCAAGACGGCTGTATCGTGGGTGTATTTACAAACACTTAAACTCAGATATACAAAAAGCTATTCCCGGAAAAACTTCCTGTTGAACACACAAATTATAAAATAATAATAATAATAATAAACGCCATTTAGTCCCAAGCTAAGCTAAGAGCTTGTGTTATGGGTACTAAACAGCTGATAAACATACTTATATATTTCTAAATACATACATATTATAGATAAATTACACCCAGACACAGAACAAATGATCGTGCTCATCACACAAACATTTTTCCTGGGTGGGAATCGAACCCACAACCTCCGGCATAGCAGTCAGGGTCACTAACTACTAGACCAACAGGCCAGTCGAATTATATCCACCATATTCTATATTCTAATTGAACCACCATCTAACAGTTCGATCCCTACAACTATCTCAAAGACCATGTTCCACCGACCTTATTAACTCCAAAATCCGCTAACAGTAACAACAAGGTGTAAATCAGGATTAGAGTAGTTATCGAGTAGCAAGGAGCGCTCCATGCAACGGTCCGGGTAACCTTGTTCTGAATTAATGCGCCCGCGCAGTCCGCTCTGCGACTGATGACGTCAGCGGGCGTGGTCGCGGTCGTATACCGCGAGGAGATTCGGATATTACTTGTTGAGTTGTTGCTGGATTGTCGTTTGATGAATGTTAATAAACTTTAGTAGAATGTTTAATAAAAGATCTTCGTACTGCGTAAGTATGTGTGCCTAACAGACAGGCAAAAGTTTAAACTACTATTTGGGAAGACTTAAGACATGTCTCAAAGAGGTGCGCGGGCGCCATCTCCTGATGAACACAAGTGCAAGGTGCAGGCTATTTTAAAATGGCAATTCATACTAGCCGCTACCCGCGTAGTGGCCGTTCCCGTGGGAATACAGGGATAAAAAGTAGCCTTTGCCACCCGGGTATAGTGTAGCTTTCCAACGGTGAAAGAATTTTTCAAATCAATCAGGTAGTTTCGAAGCGTATTCGATGCAAACTAACAAACAAATAAACAATCAAACCTTTCCTCTTTATAATATAAGGCTTTTCTATACTAATAAGTATAAAAAAGCCTTATAGTTGGTACTAGCAGACGTCATGCGGTTTCACCCGCGTAGTTCCTGTTCCCGTGGGAATACGGGGATAAAAAGTAGCCTATGTCATCCGGGAATAGTGTAGCTTTCCACCGGTGAAATAATTTTTAAAATTCATGGATAATTCCGAAGATTACCCCCTACATACAAACTTACAAACAAATTTTACCTCTTTATAATATTTGTATAGATTTGAACCCCTTTTTCTATTATTAGATGTTGTTTCGGTTCAAAATAAAGTCGATGTGACAGTGACTTATAACCTACAGTACTGTAGAGAAGATAATATACATTTTGGTAGTGTTTAGTGCACTTAATCAGTCGTTGTTAAAGTTGCTTTTTTCAAATACACGTAGGTATTTGTTTACTATTTGCGAAGCTATCTTGCAAATCTAGGATAACAAAGTGGTGTCTTGCTGACTACGGAAACGCCCGCCCGTTGTGATTTACTCCGTGATGTACAGAGGCCAGCATATCAAACTGTATATTTTCCCTATTAAATGATACTAGCACACGTCCTGCGGTTTCACCCACGTAGGTCCCGTTCCAGTGGGAATACAGGGATAAAAAGTAGCCTATGTGTTAATCCAGGGTGAAAGCTAACTCCATACCAAATTTTATTCAAATCCATTCAGTAGTTTTTACGTGAAAGATTAACAAACATCCATCCATCCATCCTCACAAACTTTCGCGTTTATAATATTAGTAATAATGAACCCTATTGTGTCAAAAGTTTTTAATATTTTTCAACTTTTTTTCAAATAGAATAGGGTTCATAATTTAATAGGGAAAATGTACACTTTGGAGTAACTGGATGTGCTGGCGTCTGTACTAATTCAATAATGGTACTAACAGGATGTACCTGGGTGAATACCACACCAAAAATAATATAATTATTTGGTTTGATCCGAAACTAATTTAATTAATTGCGTTGGTAGCCGCGAAACCACGGACAAATAATTAAGTGACTAGTTATTAATTCACGATCTATTTTATTCATTATTTATAAATTGTTTCAATTAACAAATTAAACCATGGCATGGCATGTCCCTAGCTAGATAGAGAATTAAGAGGTATTCCTCGAAGCGCTACTATTTTGAGGCGCTCCTAATGAGGCGCTCCTATTTTATTCCTCGGAGCGCACCTTTTGAAAACATTTGATTTTTTTTCCTCGAAAAAAAAAAAATTTTTTTTTAATTGCTATCGGGAGCGCTCCTAAAAGGTCCTAATAGTAGCGCTTCGAGGAATACCTCACAAATATCAGTAATCTACGTAACAAAACAACTACTTTCATCAATGGCGCGCTGATATCAGCTGGCGCAAATGTTCTAACAGCTGTTTTATTATAAGTTTTACGCTTCTATAGAGTGATAAATTCTGTATAAATTCTTTCTGTGATGTATTTCGCACCCGAAGAAAAAGACTGTTACTCGACTACGGCACATAGTAGGGTTTTGGTTTTTACCGGTACGTTTGTGTGTTAATTTGTATATACTTAGACATACATACATACATACATAAACTCACGCCTTTTTCCCATGGGGGTAGGCGGAAACTACAGAGCGCCATATGCTACGATTCCTACATACTTCTTTTGCTTCGTTTACATTCATACATGTTGTCATACACACACGCCGGCTGCGAGTACTACGCACCTGACCTTTCTGAAGAACCTCACCAATAAGGTCTATGTATGTCCTGCTAGGGCGTCCCCTCCCGGCGTTCCCACTTACATCTGCCTTGTACCTAAATGCCTTTCGTTAGTCGCCTTTCATCCATCCTTTCAACGTGCTCAGATAGTCAGATGGTATATAGTTAGGTATTTATTTTAATAGACTCACTTCTGTTAGGATGTAAAAAATAAAATAATACACTATTTGGTCTCTCATCCATCATTTTGGAAGGAAAATTGCTGTACTGTAACTTTTTCCGTGTCAACTACTTATATCGATCCCAACCACACAATTTTATTTATTTATCCTTGTTGTCAGTTCTATTTTAGGAATATTAATTGTGGGAAGCGAGTCATGAAACTGTTATTCTAAGTGACCAATGGTTTGTTTGGGTCGTCGGTATCCACGTTACATTGATCCAATATACCTACATATAAAATTCAATAATACGTACCTACTTACGTTCAATAAATTCACTATGTAAGTAACCTATGACATTATAGCTCATTAGCAGCTCAGCAGTGATAGCCTAGTGGTGTGACCGGTGGATTGCCAAATCATATGTCTCGAGTTCGAACCCAAGGCACGCACCTCTGTCTTTTCGGTATAATTATCACTTGCTTCAAAAACGGTGAAGGAAAACATCGTGAGGACTCCGGCATGCCTGAGAGATATTTCTCATTTCAGGCGGCATTAAAACTCTGACACCAACTTAGCTACTAACCACACGATAAGAAGAAGATAGCTCATCTATATCTATATCTATATCTTCTATACTTATAATAAATCTGTAGAAGTAAAATTTCTGTACATTGAAAATATCAAAAAAATAAATAGCAGGGGGTGTTACTAGACCGACACCGAACCCAAAAATATGATTAAAAAAATTTTTGTCTGTCTGTCTGTCTGTCTGTCTGTCTGTATGTTCAGGTATCACGCAAAAACTACCGGTTCGATTACGATGACACTTGGTATACTTATTCTTTAATATCCTGGGCACCACACTGGGTACTTTTTATCCCGTAAAAGTATATACAATAAAAAACAAACTTAACTTTGCGGTTCGATCTCTAGACCCGACTACTGTAACAACCGCAAATAAAAAGTTTGTCGTAGGTTACGTCACCCGCAGTGGGGATCACCAAGGGGCGCTGCACACGGCTAAGATAGTATAATATTTGATCTTAAAATACAATATCGCTCGCCATACAATTCAATGGACTATCACACACTACGAAGATAATTATGTACCTTGAATATATATTCAAAATTAATATTGGAGGATGATTGGTGATCGATACTGATGCCAAAAATGCAATCAGTAAATGTTTTGTCTGTCTGTGTCTCTGTCTGTATGTGCACGCATAATTCAAAAACTATTATAGGGATTTTAACCAAAATTGGTACTGTTGTAATCAATACGCCTGGGTAGGTTGATCTTAGTCTCAGTTGTTTTACACATGATAAGTTGTACGGCGCTCTTTCCTGGCTCAGTAGTTCCAGAAATCTTTATGCATACATACCGGAAGGATCAACTTTGAAAGTAGTCTTTTCGGAAGTCTTATGCTAAAATTATTACGTTTATATATCAACGCTCAGCCCAAACCGCTGGTATTAGAGACATTTAACTTAAAGGGGTGTTCTTAGTGATGTAAGTATCCACTAAAAAACGATTTTTGGAAATTCAACCCTTAATGGGAAAACATAGGGGACGGAAGTTCGACATCCACGCGGGCGAAGCCGCGGGCAAAAGCTAGTAAGTAATAAAATTTCTCCTTAGGTACCTACCGTTGACCACACGTGTCAGTGGTAACTCTTTGTCCATAAACTACAGGGCTATTGTACAGAGGCCAACACATCAAGCTACCACAATGTGTCAAATTTCTTTGATAGTTTTTCGACTTTATTACAAGCAGAATAAGGTTCAAGATTAACTGGGAAAATCGGTCAGTTTGGGGTATCTTGATGTGCTGCCGTCTGTACCTAACCCTCGGTGCACGAGTACGATTTGCACTTAGCCGGTTTTCCTGTATTCCAGGCTTTCAGGCAAAATGTTCGGCAAAATATGTATGTATCTAATCTGTGTTCGGTTTTTCAGTTTTTGGGTCTGTCAACCCTAATATAGTACAAGTTCAAAGTTTAAAACAGTTTTAGAAAATTGCGAGGTCAATTTATACTGGTTTTGACATTGATATCCAAATAACGATTATTATCTTGCTAATAATAGTCTAGATACAGACGTAATCTTATAGACCATTAGTGTACTGATTTCAAGAATGTTGTCGTAGGGGGCGTAGCTCAGATGGTAGAGCGCTCGCTTAGCATGCGAGAGGTACCGGGATCGATACCCGGCGCCTCCAACTAGATTTGTGTCTATTTGTTACTTAGACATTCACTCCAACTATTTTTTTTAAATAAGATATAGGCTGTGTTCTTTATGGACCATGTTTCATTTATTTATTTATTATTTAAAGTATATGTTCTGTGGTTTATCTATATCCTACTAATATTATAAACGCGAAGGTTTGTGAGGATGTTTGTTACTCTTTCACGTAAAAACTACTGAATAGATTTTAATAAAATTAGGTATGGAGTTAGCCGAGACCCTGGATTAACACGTATGATACTTTTTATCCCTGTATTCGCACAGGAACGGGCCTACGCGGGAGAAACCGCGGGACGTCTGCTAGTACTTATATAAAAATGAATCCCTATTTTTCTTGGTCATGGCATCAGGCGTGAACGGCTGGACCAATTTCGCTAATTCTTTTTTTGTTGTGTTTGTTATGGTCAGAAGAAGGATCTTATTTGAAAAGTTGAGCGGACCCATAAAAAACTTGACGACATTTAAACATTTTAAAATGCAGCGCCATCTTTGTTGACATGACAGGTGACAAAATGTCTTCCCGATCCATTTTTACACGACATTAATCACTTTAAATCGTGTCAATTAGAGACAATAGAAAGACAATGACAGCGTGGACACCGGTGTCCTCTTGGGGTGTAATGAATTAATTGATTTTAAGGCGAAACGAAGTCTGCCGGGTTAGTTAGTTTAAAATAAAAATACTTTTATTTCTGTAAATTACAACTACTTATACATTAAAACTAATTAAAATAAATTAATTATGTACACTAAAACTAACTACAAATAAAATAGTAGCAGAAAAAAAAACAAATTTATTTGAATTAAATAAAAATAATTAGGAACATAGCACAACATAACATTATAATATTCTTTAATAATCACTAAGTTGCATAGGTACCTAGGTAGGTATATATAGTTTCCCTACATTTTTATGTACAGACGCCAGCACATCAAGTTACCCCAATGTGTCAAATTTTCCCAATTGAATATGAACCTTATTCTGTTTGACATAAAGTTGATAAACGATCAAAGAAATTTGACACATTGGGGTAACTTGACGTGCTGGCGTCTGTACGTAGGTTTACCTACCTATTATTATACTACATTTAGAATGATGTTCTACTGTATTGTTAATGTTATACATTTTTTGAATAATATGACTATGTAAGTAAGTACCTAACAGGAAAAATATGATAATAACATGTTTATTTCTGCTACACCATACAAAAATGCTTCCGTCATTTTAATGCAACTTTAGCAAATTACAAGTAAGTAACTATTTAAACAAAACAAACGCGAGGCGACGACCTTCCATTTACAAAAGCGTCTCCTCCATCTAACAAAAAAAAAAACAGTTTTTATTTATGGTAAGTAACATTTATATTAAACATTTGAAACTCGTTCACGAGTTCTCCTTTGTAACGTTTTCTTGCTCAATTTAGCCGTTTTGTTCACGGTCAAACTCAATAAGCATGAACTTATTTGTTACTTTTAATTTAATTCAGTTGGCGCAACTAACTATTATATTTATGAATAAAGTAAATTAAAATGTAGGTATGTACAACAATGTGTGGAGTCCGCCACGAATGACACAAGTCTAAATGTCATAAATATGTCAAACGTCAAATTTTTAGCAGAGGGTTATTCTCAAAATATTTACCAAATTTCACCACCCACGTTAATCAACTTAGGATCTGTTCGTTTTAACCTGTTTAATACAGCATTATTATATCACAGAGCACATAAATGCCAACCGGGAACGATACGACATTGAAAAACGACCACCTTAATACGAAAATTGCCGTGGCGTAGAACAGAGAGGATGTCATCTAAATAACGCGTCATTAAATGCAATGTACCCGCGGTCGCTAGTGCGGCCTAGTACACTAAGCAACACTTCCTAAACCCAACTAGCTCTAAATCACACACGATTCTAGACTGTAACACAAAGAGATAAACAGTAAAATTATTTGACAGAGCGTGATTTTTATTTAAACGCTGTAGGTACCTACAGTAAATCTCAAACAATTTCACTCTTGAAATTGTATTCAATCAAAGACATTCAATATTTATTATAGAACGAACAACTAGGTGGACACAAGTCTATGAGTTTAGTTTAGTACGCTCCGGTTCCGCACCAATATGGCTATATTATTCTAGATGGCGTTACTGAGACATGGGATCATAGTTTCTATATGACATTTCTTCGCACATCCTCTCTATAGTACAGACGCCAGCACGTCAAGTTACCCCAATGCGTCAAATTTCTTTGGTTTTTTTCAACTTTATGACAAACAGAATAAGGTTCATATTCAATTGGGAAAATTTGACACATAGGGCTAACTTGATGTGCTGGCGTCTGTACCTGTATTAAATCTCTTTGTATTTAATACATTCAACTTCGATACTGAAGTGATTTTTGTTGAGCTATTTGTGATATTATTATGTCAGATGTAGTGCGTGATCACCCAATGTCATCGCCCCTCATATACGAGGCTATGGGTACAGACGCCAGCACGTCAAGTTACCCCAATGCGTCAAATTTCTTAGATCGTTTTTCAACTTTATGACAAAAAGAATAAGGTTCATATTCAATTGGGAAAATTTGACACATAGCTGGATAACTTGATGTGCTGGAGCCTGTACATATATCAGCCACACGGGTTGATCGAAGGTTAAGGAGGTCGGTTCTTGGAAAGGTTACATATCAAGACTCCTCCGGGCCTCGAAGAGCTTGCCGATGGCCACCGCTGTCATTATCTAGATCTATAAAATTTGGTACGAAATCACAAATCCAGCCACCACCACAGCCAGCCAGTTCCAGGAATCTGAAGATCAGATAGTTAGTCTCTCTATGCAAAATACTGGTATTATTTATGCAACATCCTATAAGACTACCATTGGAGCCTAAAATATAGTTAGGAAAAGGTCAGGGAGATGATGACGATAAAATGACATAAGTACCTACTGTCTAAGAAATCACTAACGGTGAATAAAAATATTGTGAGAAACCCAAAACTCATACAAGTCAGAAATCACGTACCCATTTTGAGCAAGCGTGACGATATCAATTCTATTATCTTCTCTGTATAAGAAGATGCCTTTGACTCAATAATAAGCTGATATTATTTATTATGCTATGAAATGAACAAGCCTAAGTTTTTCTAAGCTTTTTTTGAGTGCTCGGAAAGTGAGTCAGATTTAAAGTTTTTGTTGGGTAGTTATTTAATTAAACATCCTGGTTTTGTCAGAGCGGTTCAAGTCTAACCTTGTAACGAAATTACAATGGAACAAACTAATTTGTTATTTTGAATACAGACCTACTACTTACAAGTTTTGCATCAAAGTTTCCTACATAAATAAAAACAAGAAAAAAAAACATCATTATAAGGTCCTTTGTGATTTGTTTTAAGTTGGTATCTCTCTAACTTACTGTAATTAAAAAATTCTCAAAATGCGAGTTGGACCTGCAAATGTGCACTAATGCTTATGCGAAAGCGACATTCTGCGAAAGCGACATTCTGCGAAAGTGACAGAATGGGACGTTTTGCGACAGAGCCGTCAAACATAGTATTGGTTGTTCGAATGTTCGTGTTCTATAGGCAGCTGTGACAAAGAGATCGACAGACAAAGTCGCACCATAATGATTCCTTATTTACCATGTTGATATGAAACCTTACCAAGAGAGATAACAGAGAACAAAGAAGTAAAGTAAGTTTTAGTGGTGTACAATAAAGATTATTCTATTCTAAGAGAGAACAAAATACAATAAGCAAGTACAAAGAAAGGACAGACCACGGAACATGAATCATTTGGACGAGATACTAATTATCTTCAATTAATGTAATGACGGACGGGTCACTAGCGGAACATATAAACTATTATTACATAATTTATTATCCGGACATAGCAATGAACACAGACATTTAGTTTCTTTGTTAGCAATTAGAAAATATTAATTAGATTACTTCCGCTTGCTTGTACGAAAATTACCCAATTTCAGTAGAAATGGAGTTACTTATGGCAGTTTAGCCATATATTTTTTTGTTACTTAAATATAATACAGGGTTATTCGTAAAACACCAACAACCTCGCAGGAGTAGATTACTAACATCATAAACAACAACATTTGTTGTACGACTTTTTCGAAAACAGACAAAAAAAAATCAACTCTCCATACAAAACTCGATCAACTGTTCGGATATATGTATGGAGAGTTGATTTTTTTTTGTCTGTTTTCGAAAAAGTCGTACCTAGAACAAATGTTGTTGTTTATGATGTTAGTAATCTACTCCTGCGAGGTTGTTGGTGTTTTACAAATAACCCTGTATAAACAGTTCATTCTGTTCTGTCATTTAACAACAATCATCATCGTATAGATATTTTTCATCATCATCACCTACCTAGCTTTGTCTCAACTATGTTGGGGTCGTCTTCTAGTCCATTAATAATTAGTTAAAATTTAAATAATTATTTTAAAATTAATATTTATCAATTAATTCATTACAATCGGATGCAACTAGGAAATGCAAACTCGATCTCGCGAGATCTCGAAAACACGAGATCTTGACCATTTTCTCGATATTCAATCTCGAAAATAAGCAATCTCGTTTTCTTAATCTCGTTCGAGATGTCGACAATATAGATTTATATCGAGATAGAAGCTATTTTCAAAATCATAATTATTGTGTGTTTGTGTACTGTGTACCTACATAATTACTTTTATAATATAATTCAAAGATGCGCGCCATAATGCCGTATTTTTTTGCTTTGTAAAGTATAATTTTGTTGACTTTTTAAAATAAATAGATTTCATTTTTATTGTTTTGTATTATCCATAACTTCAAAAGATATTACAGCGATATCCTAAATAGTATTACGAGTATTCTAATTAATGTAGTATTCTAATCTAATAGCATTCCTCGAGTTTTGTATCGATTTAAGGTTGTTCGAGTTTTAAAACCAAAATCTCGATAATCTCGAAATCTCGCCAGAACTCGACTTGTTTTGCACGAGATCTCGAAACTGGTAATCTCGACACCAGGTTCAACAGGCGAGATCTCGATTGGTTAATCTCGGCTAGAGATTGCATTCCCTAGATGCAACCGAATACCAATATTTTGCATGAAGCTACTATCCATCTAACCTCTCAGTTCATTTATTGGGTAACATAATAATGCCCATTACTAAGTAAGGCTGGTTTATAAACTTTCGGATTTTTAACAGAAATACTTACCTCTCTATTGACTGGCAAAGATCTGCGAATAACAGAGGGGCAATTCTCAAACTTTTAAGAACGTTAAAATTCGAATCACAGTGTCAATCTGTCAGAAAATCGTGTCATTTTACTCCATTTTGGACAAGTTTTTGACATTAGGTAGTCACGCAGGGGAGTTTGTGACTAAATTTGAACATTTTTAATTACAGACAGGGAGATTTGTTTAGACAGGTTGTATAGGTTTACAACCTGTCTAAAGAAATCTGCTGTTCAGTTCATTATGCTCGTATTTTTTGTAATTCGAAAAGTATCCGGGTAAAGTTTCTTGCACGGACAAAAACGCTCAAGCGAAAAACCCGAAATTAAACCCTAAAAATTAATCACGATATATTTGCAAACAGACAACTGTGTCAATTGCAGGAAAATGAGCAACATTTCAATTTATTTATTCTCAAATGCATACTATATCCTTTAATATGTAGAATTTATACAGAACAATACATAACATTTTCCGCTAATGATGATTACAAAGTGGATTGTCTGATTGAAAATATACTATGAATATATTATTAAAAATAATATCGTAATAAATTAACAAATAGAACAATACACTATTTAGGTACCTAACCTACCTACCTATGTATATAAGTAAATAATATTTTATTTTGATGATCCGATAAAAAATACCTGCCTACATGTATTATTATTCTTCACAATAGTTAAATGAGCTAACATGAACGTACAGATAAGTCTTCAGTCGTACTGATTTATTACCTTATGAAACAGGAAACTAATAAATTGTTAATTAGCAGGTAAACATTGAAATATGTATAATTTTATGGTTAGATTAAAACGTGCTCATTGTACACATACTTACAGACAAGTTTACAGTCACGAGAGTCTCGGAAATATCAATCACTTTTATGAATCATTTGTTTTCGACTTATATTACGTCATACCACTCGTGACGTAATTAATGCAATTTGCACTTACCAATTGTAACACTCTATAGTTAACACTACAGTTATCTTATTCTACTGGAAGCTGCTGTTAGTTTGATGAGAAAACTAGACATCTTTTGGAAGAAAAAAACCATTGTCTCTAAGTACCTATATCTCAGGTTCATCAATGAACTTCGATGTTTTTTAAATATCAGCTAGAAAGGTAGAACAGAGAATCAAGCCCTGGTTTTAAAATGAGCTAAGTAGACAGAAATCTGTTCAATGTCAGCAGGTAAATGTAGGAAGTTGAAGTTACTCTTCGAAAGTTCCCATACTTTTTAGATAAATGTAGTAGCCTGCCTCTCTGCAGTAGCCTGTGAATAAGTGCAACAAGCAAGCATTTAGGAATCACATAAAAATCCTTGACACCCATGCAGCTATCTATTATTTTATTAAAACAATTGGCGTAATTGACTTTTAATGATCCTTATAAAAGAGGTGTATCTAAAGGCCGAGGTTACCCGAAGACTGATCATAAACTAGCAATAGAAGGTCAAGTTATCTAGAGTTCTACACATTTAAACATCACACACTCTTATACTATTTGCAACTGCTATAATTCACGCGTGATCAAAATGGTTTACAACCTTCTGGAACTGAGACGCGTGAGGTCTGGCCATTAGTGGTTGCATCGGTAATGTTTCTTCAATGCCTGCGAGAAGATAGGACAAGAAGAAACTATATTAGTGCCAAAAGGTCATATTCCATTCTGATTGCGCGCTTGCTACACAACAGACTTGATGCCAGCGGAATCTTGAGCTTCAAACTACACATTGTCATGTTCACATTTGTAGTTTCTATACCCACGTTACGCCTATCTTCTCCGAGGTGGATGATGACCTTATGTTAAGGTCCCGTTTCTAAGAGGCGGGACATTTTGCCCTATTTCCTGATGCTGTCTTTTTTAAGATAGCGTTCAGCGGGTAGCATTCAAAAGACTGTGATTTATCCCCGTAATATTTTTATGAGACACAAGAGGAGAAGAGAGTCTTTTAGCGTAGTTTATATGCTTTTACATACCGTTTAGAAATATGTAAAATATCAGGATTACAATGTTTTCCTTCGCCGGTACCCAGCCCACTGAACTCTGACACTAGCAGTGCTATTCTGTAAAACTCACAACGTGAATATATAGGAGAAGTAAAGGTGAATTGAGCTGTCATTTCGTACTAATACTAGGCATTGACAGTTCGCTTCTCTCAAGCTTTCACGGGATGACTTTTACTAAATCGAGCGGAGGGTTAGTCAATAACCACACGAAAATAAAAAGAAAAATACTTTTTTAAGCGTACTCTAGGTATAGTATTTTTATTATCCGAAGATTGAACCATACATCAATCAATTCATGGTGAGTGTGTAACCTTATCAATATAATTTATGGTACAGACGCCAGCACATCAACTTACCCCAACGTGTCAAATTTCTGTGATCGTTTTTCAACTTTATGCTAAACAGAATAAGGTTCATATTCAATTGGAAAAATGTGACATATTGGGGTAACTTGACGTGCTGGCGTCTGTACCTACTTGTAATCCTATAACGCGCTGCATTCAAGTCATTCGTATTCTCAAATGATTCAGTAGGCACAATGCCTAAGGCCGAAGCTCCTTGTATGTGGTGTAGCATCATCGTATGACCTTTAACACTCAGATATTAAACCGAAGTGCCTACAATTATGGCGCAATATTGAGGAAGTTTGTTTTATTTTAAATTGTTAGCCGCTAACAAAACAGCAGCAAGTAAGGCTAACTTAGGGAAAAAAACATATTAAAGTATTGGGCAAATTAAATTGTAGTACACCATAGCCTTTGACAGAATTTGTTCGTTTTTTTTTCCTGTACCTATGTTAAACCTTATTTTTAATACCTAGTAGTTAGCTGACTATCTAGATTATACAAATAACTATGCAAAATCAAACAAAAAGTAACTAATGGCACTTATACAACCTTCCAAGCCCTTTGTTCCTACCTAGCTAGTATTCATGTAAATGGTAAGATGGTAAGTATTTAAAATTTTAAAATCGATATATTTGGAAGTTTTGTGGTGTTGGTGGGTCTTTATTGTAAAGAGTATTCCAATCTGATGCATAGTATAGAAGAAACCACAATACTGTATTTCCTGAAGAGTTAGACAAAGGTTTACTTAAATACACCCATAAAAAGCGGGTTATTTCAACACTCGTTAAGTGCCAGACTACGAGTGAACTCATGTTAACAATAATAGTTTTTCTATTGTGTTTATGGCGGGGCAGTAAATGTGTTAAGTGTTAAGTACCGTGCAATATGGCCTTTTGTGTCACAAATCTAGATACCAGGCTACTGAAACAAGCGAGCCAGTCTTACAGTAGTGACATATGATGTGTAATATGAATATCGGTCATGTTATCGTGAAAAATACTCCGCCATAAAAAAAACTGACAGTACGACGCGATACCAACCTCGTGCAAATTGGGTCAGACCATCTCACAGCCGTTTTTCAGCCACCAGGTCAAATAAAATAAATAAGTAGTTTCCTAATTTAATTTTTTTTAGTCACCACATAAAATATATCCAGGAAAATGGAGAAAAGATTTTGACACGTCATAAATCCAGATGGAAAAAACCTAATAACACTTTGTCCCAACCTAGGGTTTCGCATTCTCAGCACTAACGCTTGACTTGCGACAACTATAGAGAAACCAGTTAGTCCATTCAGTCAGTGATATAATTCCAATCCTATTGAAAGTCGCTCTAACTAAATCAATTATTAGCAATGTGTTATAAAATTAGGTAACACGTAATCATTTCAAAGAATGTTAAACATTGCAGAATTACACTTCCTAGTTACGTCACATGACACGAATATTTTTTGTGTAAACTTTTATTATTGTTTCTTAGAAATTCGTTATGTTAGTTTAATTTATAATGAAACATCACTATGCTCTATCTTAATATTTACTGATTGGGAGCCTAATGTACCTACTTGGGAAAAGATAAGAAAATGGAGGTACTGTTTTAGACAATCTTACCACTGTATTTGCACATGAACGGGTACCAAAGTCCAAAGAGAATATTTACAAAATTTTCATCCAATACCAGTGTCTTAGAGGACACAAGTGTATGTGTCTAAGTAGTTTTGTACGCTCCGCTGCCGCTCTGCAATTGCTTTTTTTATTCTAGACTATCAGACGTCACGCGGTTTCAAAAAACACCAAGACACAGTTTGCTTTACATACAAGCGAGCAAAATGCATACATTCTCAGATTGCTCTGAACTCGTATGCACTTTGCAATTTATTTGAGATTTTAATGAGCACGATGTAGTTCAGACTACGGGTGTCTGGGTCAGTATACAGTTTGGCAATACGCCTCCGGGACTCCATTTTTTAGTGCCTAGATAACACATATTCAGCATTGGTGCCCTAAAATAGTTAGGTACTGGTCCAGGAAGGAGATGATGGGACGACCTAGACGCCTTCCTTAAGAATTGGAAAGATGCGAAGGCCTTTGCTAGCAGTCGGAGAGTTTAGGCTAGCAATAAAAGACATTCAATAATATCTTACTTTAAACGGGACATCACGAACAAAATATTCATCCGATACTTGTACCCTAGTGGTCACAAGTCGAGTAAATGTAGTTTAGTACGCTACACTACCGCTCCAATATTGCTAGATTATTCTAGATGGCGTTACTGAGACATGGGATTCTTTTCTTTCTTTCTTCTGATTTCTTGACATGCCCGCTCTATAGTATTTTAAATTTCTTTGGCTAGCAATACTCATAATATAATCATGCATTATATTCACAGTTCAATATTATACGGAGTAAAAGTCATCTAGTTTGGTGGGTACTAGTTACTGACAAAAATATAAGATAATATTCGTTCCGTTACATACCACCATTGCTGCTGGTTGTTGAGAATTTGGAGCGTGATTGGACGATACGTACCTAACCATTAAAATATTCGAATCATGTTACAGTATTTCAAATGTCGTTCTCGCGTGTGTTGCTGATCGCTGAGGAGTTTTAGAACTGATTGCATTGGTCAGATATTCGTACCTACTTAAAGTAATAAGGTACTCTGAAGTCTGATTAAACTAATTAGGTTAGGTTACTACTACTTACCTACTTTTTCAAAAGCTGCGTGCGCCCATGGTGACAGACAAATCTTAGACAATGTTCTGTGGTACCGAAAACTTGAAATAAAGGGAAACCTAAAACTTGGTAATATATACATACATACATACATACATAAACTCACGCCTTTTTCCCATGGGGGTAGGCAGAAACTACAGAGCGCCATATGCTACGATTCTTACATACTTCTTTTGCTTCGTTTACATTCATACATGTTGTCATACACACACGCCGGTTGCGAGTACTACGCACCTGACCTTTCTGAAGAACCTCACCAATAAGGTCTATGTATGTCCTTCTAGGGCGTCCCCTCCCGGCGTTCCCACTTAGATCTGCCTTGTAAATACTATCTTCTTTTAAACCACAACGTTGCTTTATCACATCATTCCTCAATCTGTCATTAATTGTTACACCACACAAACTTGGTATATTTAGTTCTAAAAGCTGGCTACGCCCTAGGTGGCAGACAAATAGACGATATCGCACCATAAACTGTATCAGTATGCCGAAAGGGTAAGGCAACTAGTAAACAGTTACAACTTGACGTTATCTTCGATCTTCCGGCACTGTTCTGCCTGCTGAATGTAAATCTTATTGTACTTCTTAGTACGTACCGAAGCTTCCCGTTCCGTACGTGTTCCTTCCTCTTTGAGTTTAATGCCTATCATTAGTAAATGCTGCCTTGTTGGTCTTGCTGTCGGGTCACTTTTGAGCATAAAGTAAAGGCAAAGGGTCCTTTACATCTGCTTAACCCTCCAGGGGCAGCATGAATGAGACCCACCCATGTAGAAGACAAACTAGTTAAACATTTTTGCTGCTTATTTTTACACTGACCCCCAAGATACTAGCCACTTAGTTTCGGGGCCAACGGTTAAACCAACAATGGTAGTGTACAAACTAAAATATGTTTATGTAAAATTACTGTCTGTCATCCAAATAAAACTTTTTGTTTTTTTTTTTTATAGATCAAGTAGTACGTTGGAAAACGTTAGTCGTAGACCTTAGATCACATAGTATTGACGTGTTAGTAAATAAAAGTCCTTACTTATCTATGCACACCCGGTTTAATTTATTCTGTGAAAATCTTCACGAGAAAAATGAGCGTGGAAGGAACTGTCAATCCCTAAAAAAGGGCGCACAGGTCTTTTTTTGTTATTACCCTGTTAGTTTATGTTTGTCCCAAACCATTGTATTTCTGTCTATTTTCTTTCACTTCCTCTGAGTAAAATAATCTATCAAGTGGCCTTCGATGCGGGCCTTTGATTTTTTCCACCCTGAATTGGACTTAATTTAGGATACATTAAAACCTTTTTTTTCCGTAACCCTTCCAAGATTGTTTTTCAAAATAATATATATTAATCTACACAATATAGAGCATGTCCTCTTCGCTTCAAAAAAAATAAAAATATAATTGAAATATCATAAATAAATATGCAAAGTGGCCTCTGTTTTTGTAACTTATTACCATTTTTCTCTTTAACTATCAATCACTGAATATTTTAATTGCCACCAATATATTATATTAAGTAATGCCGAGGGGACCTTTGGCTTATTTTTGCCAATAACTTTCTTAATTATTTATATGGATTTTTCTTCGTAATCGCTACTCGCAAATCGCGTAGCCACCCCTCCGGCGCCCAATAAATCAGTGCGGGACGAGACGCTGTGCTGAACGGACCTGTGACACTTTTCTCCGCAAACAAAATTATTGTCAGTAGCCCAATCAATTAGATTTTTTTTGGGTTTATCTAAAGCGTGTGTTAATATTAGGTTATTTTAGTGTGTAATTAGGTAGCGTTGTACATAATAATTACTAGTTGTCGTTAATTCTTATTATAATATCAAAATGGGTGACAAAAAAAGACGCAATAAGCGTAATTTGAAAATAAAATACAAGAGGAGATTACAAAGAATAAAATGGTAAGTACCTACTTCATATTTTATGTACTTGTTAGGTAATAAAAGAAATACACTGTTCTCCAAAACTTAGTTGATACCATACTTATACAATTGCAATAACTTTTAAAGTAGGCATACACATAATTAGTAGGTATACGGTATAGACTATAACAAATACTAATACGAAAAGCGAATTAGGTCTTTATTACTTAACCATAAAACCGGTGAAAATTAGACCAAACTAGGTAAGTATGCAGTTAGCTAAAATTATTCTGAGAATTCGATGTACAATCGAATTACACGGTTAATTTTATAAAAATAAGGTCTTATTTCCGTCTAATATTTTCATAGAAATGGGCACCTCGCAACTAAAAATGAACTCTATTTCGACGGAAGAAACGTTTTATTTTGTTGTTCGTATTGTCTGCCTTTGTAAAAGCCGCTTGCTACCGCCATTGTCACACAAAAATGTTTTTGGAACTACCTATTATTTTATAAATCATTTATGGTTGATATTTTGGTACAAACGTAAAAATATGTCAACAAAAAGTATGAAAGTAACGAACATGGATGTTAAACATTTTGTCAATTTTATTTTTATAAAATTTGTGTAGATATCTACAACATTATTTTTAGTATAAATGCGAAACCTGAATATAGTTTGTTCAGAATCAGTAACAGAATCGATTTCAATAATTTTTACACCATGTTATATTTTGTTCCAAAAATATTATAATTAAATTTTATCATTAGTTAATTACAATACAATCACTGTACGGTTAGGTACTATTGACTACTTCTCTTTCCGTCTCGCCCCGCAGTATGAGTTTGACCAATGCCACCTAGCTAACATCAATTTTTTTTAATTTCCAGTTCTAATACTAATGATTCATCATCTAGTTTACAACGAAACCAATTGGAAAATGAGGGCGAAAGGTAAAAGTTTTCACAATCTTTTTTGAAAATAAATATTGTGTCAGTTTGGTGAGCGGTTATTTTATGAATGACGACACTTTCACTCATTTTTTTTCTATTCCGTGATTGAACCCAACATTTTGCTTAAAAAAACGTTGTTTGTTTACAGCTCCACTGCCAATAAATTATTATCAGCCAGCGCACAACAAAAATCGGTGCATTTAACAAATTATAAAGAAAACAGGTATAATTTTGTTTTTAAATCACGACTCAAGATATTACAGATTGAAGAAAAAAAATTGTGTTATAACAACAGTAACATTTATTTATTACACTTATACACTTACACAATGATTTTCGTGACTTTTCAGTTCTACTACCAAGAGTCCCCCAAGTACTCAAGAGTCACCACCTATTGAACATAGTTTACAGCAAGATCGAAACCAAATAACAGATGATGAAGAAACAGAAGATACCAGGTTCTTTCTGTTCTTTAACAATCCTGAGTGAAATAGATAGAACATATTTTGAAGTTTGTTCCACTAACTTAAATTAATTTTGTTTCAGACTAAAATCTATTGGTAGACGTATTGTAAATGTAAGCCATTTTTTTAAAGAACTACAGAATATATCATCCCATGGGCCTTTGAATTGCGGCTTACAGTCAATTGAAATTATATCTGAACGACTGTCAGGCCTAATGACTAAACTGACGCTGAAGTGTCGTTTATGTAATATGATTTTTGTAATCGATGGAGACAATAGTCCAGAAGAAATGAACCTAAATACATGTGGAGTGGCTGGTGCAATAGTCGCAGGATGTGGACACGATCAATTTCAAGAAATTACATCTGCTCTATGACTTCCTGAAATCTGGCCTAAAATGTACGACTATCATATGAACATAGTAAACAAAAAATGGGAGATCGAATTACTGAAGTCTATGAATGAAGCTGCTGAAGAGGAGCGATATGCAGCTATTGCAGCGGGCAGAGTAAATGCAGTAGGAATACCAATTATTGATGTCATAGCTGATGGGTGCTGGGCAAAGAGATCATATCAGAAAAACTACTCTTCACTCTCAGGAGCGGCAGCCATACTTGGTAAACATACCAATAAAATACTCTATATGTCTGTCAAAAACAAATTTTGCTGCATTTGTGCCCAAGCAGAAAAGAAAAAAATGCCAGCCAAGGATCACATTTGCTATAAAAACTATACAGGTACCTAATTTAACATATAATTTAAGAAATCAGAATATTGTAACAACATCATCTTACTTTTTATTAATTAACACGCTAAAAATATTACACATTTACAGGTCCATCTACCGGGATGGAGTCGATAATTATTGTTGAGGGATTCAAAAAGAGCATAGCTATGCATAATTTGATTTATGGCAGAATTATATCGGACGGGGATGCCAATACTTATTCTAAACTTCTACAAGAGAGGCCTTATGAAAATTTTACCATAGAAAAGATAGAATGCCGAAACCACCTACTCAGAAATTTCTGTAACAAGCTTCATAACCTTATAACTGACACGAAATTTATCATACGGTTCAGAAAACTGATATCAAAAAAAAAAATCTTATCTATGAGAAAAGTTGTTACAAGTGCAATTGCCAAGCACAAGAATACTGGTAATCCGATGCAACTGCATAATGATATAATGCTTGCGGCCGATCATGCTTTTGGACACCATATCAGCTGCAAAGAATATTTTTGTGACAAACATGGCCAAGCAGAAGATGCCAACAAAGAATTGTATACAAACTCTCTGTGGCAAAAAATAAAATTAATATTGTCACAATTAGCTGCACACTCACGTAGCTTGTTGCACGATGTTGATAGTAATTCTGTTGAAAGATATCACAGCATTGTTGCTAAATTTGTAGGTGGTAAAAGGATCAACTTTGTCCAAAAATATCAATATCAAATGAGATGCAATGCTGCGGCTCTCTCATTTAATACTAAAAAACCATTGAGCCTTTTACATAAATCCATTGTGGGTAGAAGTCCAAAAGGAAAAATACACCACTTAGAAAGAAGAAGAATACAGCGACTCGAGAAAAATAGAAAATATACGAAAACTAAAAAAAGGGTATTTGAAAATAGAAATGTCTCCGCTTCAAACTATGGAGAAGATTGCAGCAAACCAGACATGACCAAAGAAATTATGGAAGAAACCAAAAAAATATTCTTAGAAAACCTTAAAAAATCTGAAGACCAAAGAAAAAGGATTGAAAGGGACACCATTCTCCAAAGTGACTCAAGTGAATGGCTTGAGTTGAGGCGAAATTTGCTTACAGCCTCCAACTTTGGAAAGATCATTAAGAGACGCCAAGACATTAGTTGTAAGAACCTTGTAAAAGATTTAATATATAAAAAACCGCTAGATCACGTCAAATCCATTAAACACGGACGTGAAAAAGAAGCAATTGCGAAAGCACAATTAGAAAAAGAGATGAATATAAAAATTCGGGCCTGTGGTTTGTTTCTGGATGAAACAATCCCGTTTCTTGGAGCTTCACCCGACGGCATCATAGAATCAGACACAATTTGTGAAATCAAGTGTCCCATTAGCGCTTTCAAAACTGGACTAGAGAAAGCCATTGCTGACAAAAAAGTTACATTTTATAAAAAGACAAAAACCGGCACCTATGTAGTTAATAAAGAACACGATTGGTATTATCAAGTCCAAGGACAACTGCATGTCACAAAAGCAGTAAAATGCATATTTGGCTTATGGTCTGGTGAAAATATACCAATGAAAACTGAAATTATACATAGAGACGACGAGTTTTGGAAAACTAAAATGGAACCCAAACTTACAAGATTTTACATAGACTGCATATTGCCAGAGTTAGTTGATCCGCGACTCCCAAGAAAAATGAATATACGGGATCCTGAATACATAACCCAGGCTATAAACCAAAAAAGAACACAAAAGGATGGGAAGGAAAACAAACAAAAAGATGATGATGAAGAAATATCGGTTAATAATTTGCAAGATGTTATAGCAATTGGCCAAGCTTCTGTATCCTTACCAATTGCCTATAAATCACCAACAATCACGATTCAACGTAAACGTGAAGAAGAAATAATGAACACTGAAGGTGATATCGACGAACCATATTATGAACCAGAACCAAAGCGAGTATGTTTAAGGCAGTTAAACTTTTCTGAATTTTGAGATTAAATTTTTTCATACACATTTTATGTTTCGTGATTTTTTATTTTCCTTTAATTCTTCTGCAATAAGTTTTACCAATTTAATTATAACTAATAGATTTTTTCAACTAACAGTTTTAGTAATCTGACAATGGTATAATTTTGTTGTCATGGTAACACAACAGCAATATCATATACAAAATGTATATAATGTTGTTAAATAAGTTAGTATAATAGAACGCTTCAAAATCACGCAAATTGGCGATGTTATAGGTAATCCGGTCTCGGAAGGATGGAGTCAGATTGACAATTTTGGTAAATCTGACCGGTCCTTCCAGGTTCATAATGTGGAACATTATGAACCTGGAAGGACCGGTCAGATTTTTCAAAAGTAAGTAGTAAATTTTACCGAGTAAATTCAGACATAAAAAGGTAACATGTAAGTCTCTTCATCATAGTTAAACCTAAAACGCGTAATAGGTTCATAGATGTTTATCATACAATTAGCTGTACCCGGCATGCACCTACTACCTATCTACTACTTACCTACAACATAACATACACAATATTACTAAAAAATACATACATCATTTCTTACCGTTTAAACCTTCCCTGAAATGCTACAAATACATATTTCAAAACCAAAACTAGCCAAATCGGTCCAGCCGTTCTCGAGTTTTAGAGAGATTAACGAACAGCAATTCATTTTTATGTAAATATATATACGAATAAAGATACTAAAATATATAATACCAAAACTCATTCATTTATAGAAGAACTAAAATTAATATTAATATTTAAAAAAAAACTACAAATTATACATAAATAATTATATTTTCCCTTGCTTTCGGCCCTGGACATTCAAAAGGTTTTACACCTCTGCATTAGAGACAGCTACTGGAAGCAATAAGTAGATAGCATGCGGCGGGCGGCGGGCGGCGGGGGCCGGGCGCCGGGCGCTGCGATGCAATATTATAGCACAATAATTTATAGTTCGCGTTGCACGAAATTATTGTTAGGGGTAGGAGGCGCACGCGGGGGGCTTTGTCGTCGTAACGCCCACATGAGCAAGGTCAATGGCGTATATCCAGCTCTTAATGCATACAAATGTACAGACGCTACCACATCAACTTCCCTAATAGAGGTGGACTTACTGCTATAGGCATTTTGCTTCAGTCAACCTTTGAGTGATGTAAAAACAAACAGTTGTAGGTTTCTTTGGGACCAAGTTACGCAACCCTAAAAAGCACAAGATATTCTAAGAAGCCTTCATTATCAGTCAACCATTAAACTTAAGTAGGTATTGCACGACATCAGCGATTACGCGCCATTTAAAGACAATGTACCTTTGTGGGTCTCTTTCAGTTCTTCCCAATTGACAGCCCACCAGGATGTTTAGCTAACAGTTACAGGAAATATTTGAATAAATAAATATACAACGGATCAAGTCACATGGGAACTTAGATGGTCACTGATTCGACAGATCGGATTTTATATTTGTCTAAGTATCAAGTGGTTCAGTGATTCCACATATTACAATAAGTACTGTTGATAATTTGTTAATCGTTTGATGAAAACAACTGGTTCGCATGAAACCATAATATTTGTTGGAGATTACTGATTTTTGATTTTATGTGAGACTGACAGCCAATTAAAAGTCATGACTTATAAAAAACAGGTTGGAAAGAAAGAAAGACACTATTCGGCAAAGGCGACTGTAGGTCGTGGAAATTCAAATCTTTGGTTTCTTCTGAAACAGCAGTCCAGTCGTATTAAAAAAAAGGGAATTGAAACAAAAAAAATTTAGCAGCATTTTTTTTTGTCCTTCGGATGTCCTTGGGTTGGGGAAGAGGTCACTGAAAGACACGATAATCTACATATATACTTACATGTCAATTTTCGGGATTCGCACCCGGATGTTATGTTTCCTTACAACTGTAAAGAACCATGAGAAAGTCATCATTTCTTTCTAACTCAATGATTTTTTCTCTTTTTTCATTCGGAGTCTCATTCGTTTGGATAGTAATTCGAGTTTACACAGTTTAAAGCAAAAAATAATGGATATTCGGAAAAGCCGATGAAAAATTTCAGCACTGGGGGTCCAGGATCATTGGCTGAACTCATGGTGATGTGTGACGATGTTCTCTCCACTCTGTGTGTATAATAGGACCAAAATTGTAGGTAATAAAATTCCGAACAACTTTGGTAACTACAATAAAAAAAAAAAACTATCTGCGGGGGATGTAACATTTATAGATTATAATAAACTCTGTTTGCAACAGTTTTAAATGTGTCATGTTAGTGGAGCTATCTCTCGTCATTGCGTTGCGACCACTTCACACCGAAATTTGATGACATCTGAGAATTTACAAAAAAATGTATTGAACTGATGAGACCGAAAACGCATGTGCATGGAGCACATTGTTGTGTTCCATGGCTTCGTCAAATCTCTGCGAGTGCGCATGCCGTCATCCTGGATAACTATACATACATACACTGATGATGGCCAATATACACGAATCTAACTGCTCTATTTGACAGTTAATAATACCTATGTTAAACAAAAGTAAAGTTCAAATCTCATGAGAATATAACAGAATCAGAGCATGTGGATATCCAGAGAGGGGTCTCCAATTCTCGTCATTAGCTCACATGCCGCCGACACCCGTGGGTGGTGTTCAATTGCAAGCCGCGATTCAACCGGATCGTAGTACCTACATGAGCCAGTTATTATCTATCACGCTATGTATGTATGATCAGTGTAATAACGTTTTAAAGTACTTAAAATAACAACCAAGATTTTTGCTTGAAACATATATGATTGTTTTTAACTAAATTTCAAAAAAAGAGGAGGTTTTTATGGATTGTATTTTTTTTATGAACCAATTTGATTTTATGTTTAAGATTAAAAGGGTAAGGGGTTAGGCTCAAAATAACTGTAAAAAAAGAAAAAAAAAACAGTAAATAAAAACTTAAACTAACTCTACTTTGTGGCAACTAATGAACGAAACAGTTCCGAAACTAAAGTCAGTAAACCCCTTTTAGTTGTAGTGTATTTTTTCGTTTTTTTTTTATTCTGTGCTAGCTATACCTTGCGGTTTTACCCGTATGTTCGTGTAACTATTAATTTGTGACTTATTTGACATTATTTGCGTCGTGGATTTCCCACAATAAATGCGACAATTACGAACACTACTGTATAAAAGAACAGCCAAGTCGTTTTCTAGTATTGATCAATGAACTTGATTGATCAATACTAGAAAACGACTTGGCTGTTCAGTGATCAGTCATACATATTACGGCAATTGATTTTAATTTGTAGGTATACATTTTTAGATTTTTAGAGTCAATAAGGACACGGGTATAGATACTTACTTACTGTCTCTTTTTATTAGTATTTTTTTCTTTTCAAATTGTCATCCTACCTACAATAATAATACCTAATCCTTCTTTCAAGAACAAATTTGAAGAATTGATCAGCTCGCTTGCTCAAGGCTGACTGTTGATTTTAACTTCCACAAATCCAGGTTTCCTCGCGATGTTTTCCTTCACCGATGTCAATAATGTCTAAGATAATCTTAGAAAGTACATACGAAATAAAAAGGACACATTGGTACTTGGCCGAATTTTGTATAGCCTTTTATTACCTCGCGATAGTTCCCCATACCATGCTCCGAAAGGAACGCATTTCCACGGCATTTATTTTTCTTTCATGTTTCTTTTACCACACCCAGTGGCCTAATTAAAATAAATTATTCAACTTTGACATGCATTTGGTGCAAGTTAGTCAGGTTTTCTTGGATTAAAATGTAGGTTACTTTGAGTTCGAATGTTTTATTGATGCATCACTTACTAGGCAGGAGCTTGTGGTTAAATAATGGCGTAATACGGGTTGATCAAACGTTAAGCTACACTTGCCGAGGTCGATCCATGGATAGGTGTAATTTTAATATGTCTAGACCTGTCTCGGAAAGCACTATCAGTCGTTGGTCCCGGCTTTTATTTGTAAATCTTTGACAAAGCAAGTTCTGAGTTTCTGACGAACCCCAAAAATCTGGGTAAGGGCTTAGGTTAGGCACTGGTTTTCTAAATTAATTTATCAGGCCCAAGAGGGTCTCGGCTTTCACGAATAATTTAATTATATCTGGAATCCCGGTAGTTGATGAGTAAATTAACATAGGTACTTAAAAAATACTTATAATATTTATATTTTGGTACCACCTATTAATTCATGCATTAGACCCCAAGAGGATTCCGATGTCCGCGCTGTCATTGTCTTTTTATTGCGTCTCTAATTGACACGATAGAAAGGTTAAATTGCCCCATCTGTCTAGTAGCTGCAACTGTTGCAAGAACAGCTGCTGAGCATTAGGTCTTGAGTTTGATTGCTTGGCCATACAAAAGTGTTGTTGGATTACCTATTGCTTAAATTTCTCAGTTTTTCGAATTTCTTAGTAGCAGCCCGGCTTCTGATTATATGTTCGGTTGATAACAATAGGGTCGCCCCTATTACATGGGATTTAAACATAATTGGTGAAATGTGGGTATTATAAAAGATAAGTTCATAGGAACCTACAATTCTGGTGTAATGAGATGTTACAATTACAATATACAAGTAACAACCGATTACTGTTTTATTTTATTTTTATTTGAAAAGTAAACTATCGCGTAATAAAGATTACAGGACAATTATGTAAACATGCGTTATCACAGAATTCTTGGAGTGAAATATAAGTCATAAGCTTGGAGTGAAATAAAAAAAATGTGACTACTTGATACTAGAATGTAAATATTCTGCTGAAATTAAGTCTCATTCCTTGGTTGCTTTGATTGAAAAATTACGAAATCTTACAGTAGGATATTATATGAATGAACTAATTTCGAAAACAACTAAGTATCTATGTCGTTAATAAATAAAACAAAAGGGGTCCCAGAATCGATCCCTGAGGAACACCTGAACAAACAAATTGTACTGATAAATACTTTGACTGACAACTGAACACAATTTTATATAAATAAATAAAAATAAATAAATAAATATTCCACAACTTTTTCACACAACGCCATTTAATCCCAAGTTAAGCTTGAGAGCTTGTGTTATGCTGGGTACTAAACAGCTGATAAACATACTTAAGTATATATTTTCTAAATACATACATATTATGGATAAATTACACCCAGACACAGAACAAATGATCGTGCTCATCACACAAACATTTGTCCTGGGTGGGAATCGAACCCACGACCTCCGGCATAGAAGTCAGGGTCACTAACTACTAGAACAACAGGCCAGTCTAATATTTAATTTAACTTGAGTTGGATATTCAGTACCAATTTAAAGTGGTTTAATTAATTAAAATAAATTATTTGAATTGGCTTGACTTACCACACTAGCATCTTGTATTACCTCTCTCTCAGCCTCCCAATCAATTGTTCCAAGTCCAGTGCTCATGCCTATGGGACAGCTTAACCCCATTAATGAAGATAGGATGAACATAACAAGCCCTGTGTCCATTAAGTGCACTTATTGTGTTAACCAAGCCGTGGGTGGTGACAGCGGCTGGACTCAACTCAGTTATTATGGCCACTATATTGAATATTATGCAGAAGGCAATAACGGATCCATAATATAGCGTAAACTTCAATAAATATTGTAATAATCGAACTTAAATCAGTAAAATTAACTTGTAAGGTACTGCTAATGCTATCCACTTGAAATTGGTAATTATATTATAGACAATCCTTCTCCACTTACATAGCCCTGAAGGGATTAATAGAATATTATTATTTTCAAAGAAGTACGAAAACGAAATTAGGGGTTAAAAGTGGGTTATGATTTATGCTGAAAATTACCTAGTAGTAAGTTCTCCGAAATTCGTCAAGCAAAACAAAACTTGTCTGTAATAAGTACCTAAATATTACAGGCAAATAAAACGATGTCTTGCTTTGTTTTTTAAGAACCAATAAAAGCCCGTGACAAACAAACTTCGTTAAATCAATCGATAACAATAAAACAACTTTCAAATTAGAAAAATCTACCAAGGTATTATTAGGCACAGAACCGTCGCACGTCGCCGCGTCGCCGCGTCGCCGCGTCGGTTGGCGAGTTCCATTTGGTCTTTGCTGCAGAGCTGAAGAAATTCTTCCCTTTTTCTTTCTCCCATATAAATTATTATACACCACCTTAATCTGGTATAACTGGTGTTCAAGTTTGGTCCTTTGAATGAAATCTATGTATTACCTTACCACTCATAAGATTTTTTTGTTTGAGTTGGCTTTCTGGATATCTTGTGCTACGATGTTATATACCTAGTGATTTAATTTGATATGTCGGAGACTTGGCGCCTGTCCGCCCTGGATAGGTTTATACGTATCATACAGATTAAAGGGACAGTTATCTATCTCGTCGAATAACATAGGTAAGTATAAGGGAAGGTTCATCAATGTACCTCGACGCACTAACGCATCATCTGTTGAGTGTGAACCAAGTGTTTTTCTATACAATTGTCTGTTCTGGCGTTACGCGACCGATAATATACGCGACGCATGTTCCGTCAGATATGAACCTTCCCTAAAGGCTGTCTTGTATGTCAGCCTCATCAGTTATTCCAGTAGGAACCTAAGTATCATATTTGCATTTGGTTAGACTGAAAGCCGAGGAATTCCTCGAAGCGCTACTATTTTGAGGCGCTCCTAATGAGGCGCTCCTTAGGAGCGCAAAAAAAAAAAAAAATTTCGTGGAAAACAAAACAAATATTTTTAATTGCTATCGGGAGCGCTCTCAAAAGGTGCGCGCCGAGGAATAAAATAGGAGCGCCTCATTAGGAGCGCCTCAAAATAGTAGCGCTTCGAGGAATACCTCTGAAAGCTGAGCCCCACATAGTTGTGTGTGACATATTCAAAACTCTGTGCTGCCTAGTTCGCCATAAATAATTCGCATTTGGGAAAATGTTAGACAGATGCAGCTATTTGGGAATTAATTTCTCATCTCTAATGGTCTTATGGTTATCAGACTATCTTGTGGTTGTAAACTAAGCGAATATTACTAAAATTGTTTTTAATTACAACGTCCTTATGAACATTGGGTAAATTATACGCATCAATGTTCTGCTGCGAAAAATGGAATGCCACTCATCATACTGCAGTTAACTGCACCGAATGATGCTGGTCAGATTATGGAGTTATGAGCCATCAATTTTCTCATCATCATTTTTCATCTATTTTTTATTAGCTGCCCACCATCGTAGCCATTGTATAATGTAGTGTTATGAGTCAGAAAACCTACGGTCCTAGAACATACAGATAACAGCTGTTATTCTGTGTAAAACCCAAATCAAACATTCTCTGAGTAATCAAGTAGGTATAATTGAGACAAAAATAACACAATGATTTTAATGACACATCCCAAGCGATGAGTGTCAACCAGGTTAATCACCTTATTAAACTCAAGCAAATAATTAATGAAGATAAAAAATACATTCATCTGAAAGTATGTATGGTAATGTCTTATAGCTCAGTTTGATACAAGATGGATGAACTTGTTTTAATTTGTGATTTGGTCGTAAAACTGGATGAACTGCTTTTACACTGTTGCCAAACTTGCTCTTTATTGCTTTTAAATTGAATCAAAGAGAGCATTGAAATAGTCTTCTACGACAAATTATTTCGAGGTATAGTGATAGGTACTGTTATAGATACCAAGTTAAAGATCTGCCTGTTCATTTTATTACGTAATACTCGTACTGTCCCTGCAAAAATGTACTTACAGATTTATGGTTGCGTGTCGTTTTCTACAGTGTTAAGTGTAGTTTACTTAACACTAGTGTATTCAATTCTTTAAATTGTTAAAAAATATCGAGATCGTGGAACTACATGACATATATTATATTATTATTAACTGTAAAACCTTGTAGAACCTTATTCTATTTAGAATAAAATTAAAAAACCAGTTAATAAAGAAATTTGACACACTTGTACTACCAGTACGACTAAAAATCTATTATAAGTGTAAACGCCATGCAAATTGAACACTTTCAGTTTAGAATTCTATAATTCGGTGGTGAGTAATTTGTATGCCTATTTTTTATTAACTGACTAGACATAATATCGAGTCGTGGAGCTCCACTTTTCCATTGAGGCAATTAGAGACACAATAGAAAGACAATGACAAGCGGACACCGGTGTCCTTCCGGGGTTTAACGAATTCACCATAAAGTTGAGCTCAAGATGACGGGCATATACATATACATGCCACTTACCCAAATTGTTTCTGGCACTTTCCTCAAAAGGCTAAGCCGGACTGTTGTTCTGCATGGTTTGTTATACGAAAATTGACAATATTTTTAATGTCTGGGCTTAAAAAGAGACGATGATCCCTGAGTTTGTTACGGCTTTTCTTCTTAGAGGTAGTCAGTTAGGAAATGCCGACTTCAACTAGTTATAAAGGAAAAAAATACGTGTACAAGGTATACCTATCCTACTTACATAACTTGAGTGTAATTTTATATTTTAGTTGTTGTAATTATTTTATTTATTTACATCTCACCAAACACTTCATGTGGGATTCTTGCATTTATGTGTATACTCTTGTTTTAGCAAAATAAATAATCTTGTATCTTGTGCAATTGTTCCTGAATAAACTTTTATTATTTTACTAGCTGCCCCGGCAAACTTCGTTGTGCCTTAGAGTCAATTCATTGCTCTTATTTTTTTTTATATTAGATATACATACGTTGAATAAGACGACAACAAATAAATCCAAACCAATAATAACTACTACTACTTTTAAATTACAACATGTATATATACCCTAACCTAACTGACCATACCTATCCTATAGCTAACCCAACTATCTAACCTAACTACCTTACTTAAAAATACTAAATTCATAATTTTAATCTGAACTATTGCCTCTATGTTACAAACAATAATTTATGCCTATAGTTTTCCCGGTCTACTTTAATTAAAGTCCTAACAGTAAAATAAGTTCTATTTGCAAAGAATTATTAAAGTTCGTCTCTGTCATCATTGCTAGTTACGTAAATTGATTTCTGAAATATAACACTTTTTTATGCTACATAAAACCTCTAAGTTTAGTAACAAAATAAATTTCAGAACGTACGTGCGTATTATAAATTGACAACCTTACCTTCTTGGGTTTAGCCTAAGACTTGTCAGAAAAAAAGGCGGGAAACTGTTGAATGGGAAAGGCGCGCTTTTGAAATAATTTTCGGAAAATAATAGTTTTCAGGGTTTATTGTACTATAATTTTGTAAATATTTGTGTTATAAGTCGTTACTAGGTGTAAATAAGTATTTAGGTTATTGGTTTCTGAAAATGTCGAAGAAAAAAAGGAAAAGGGATGAGGTGGTCCCACCGGACAAAAAGCTGCTGCCGGAATCGACCGACTCCGACTCTGCCGAGTCTACGGTTTCGGCGACCCCAAATACTAAATACAGGGACGCTACTGATAAGTATGCCGTGTACAAGGTAAAAGGGTACACCCGTAAGTATGCTGAGGACTCGAAACAGACGGAGCTCATTGTTTTTTTAACTCATTTTGACGATCGAAACATATTCTCTGATAAAGATCGCATGTCTCTGTCGAAGGGTATCAGAGAGCACGGAGTTTCAGGTGTGATGCACCTGCGTACAATAAATAAGTACAAGGTTGGTGTGACATTTGACTTGCCCAACAATGCTAACATGTTTTTAAAAAATAAGAAATTGTTTGAACAATTAAACTTAAAAGCAACAATACCTGCTGGCGACACAGAGGTCACTGGGGTTCTTACCTCGGTCCCTATTGATATGTCTAACAAAGATATATTTTCGTTGATAGGAAGTTCCAAAAATGTTATTCAAGTTAGGCGTTTCATGCGCAGAGTCAGGAGTGATGAAGGCTTGTCTTTTGTCCCCACACAGGCTGTTGCTGTGACCTTTGCTTCGACCATCTTACCTGACTATGTCTACTTGGACTCTTGGCGCCATGAGGTCAAAAGGTATATCCCACCTGTTAAGCAGTGCCTTAAGTGCATGCAGTATGGGCATATTGCAAAATTTTGTCGGAATTCTGAAGTATGTTCTATTTGCACTGAAAATCACAGTTATAAAGTGTGTCAGGTTAATCCAAAGAACGCCAAATGTATAAACTGCAATGGTAATCATTTAGCTATCTCTGCAATATGTAATATAAAAAAACAAAAAGTAGAAGAAAATAAAATAAAAAGTAGAAATGCAACATACTCTGATCTCTTCAACGCTAACGCATTTCCAGCGCTATCTGCGCGTAATTTAGATACACAAGTAAGTAATCTTATGAAATCAGACAAATTTTTGAATAGTTTAGTTGAAACAATTACTAGAATAGTTACCAATAAGGATACTCCTATCAATTCAGCATCGATTAAAGAAGCATTAAAAACTACTCTAAGTAATAAATTTCCTTCAACCTCGTAATGGATTTTTCTGATTTAAATGTAGTACAATGGAATGCTCAAAGTTTAAACAGTAATAAACACATATTAATCGATTTTTTATACAATTACAAAATACACATAGCAATTATCAGTGAAACATGGCTTAAACCTCAACAAAATTTTAAAATCAATCATTATAATATTGAAAGAAATGACACTGGTAACAAACATAATGGAGTAGCAATAATTATTCACAAAAGTATTTCATACACTAAAATTAATACCTTTTTTGATAACTCATTACAAAATATCTGTGTAAAAATTAAAGTTAACAACAAAGAGTTAAGTATAGTAAGTATTTATAGTCCTTTGAATTGTAGTCCAGTATTCAAAAAAGAAAATTTTGACTTATTAGTGAAGTCTATTCCTGAACCTTTTATAATTGCTGGTGACTTTAATGCTCATCATACTTCTTGGGGCTGTAGCTCTGACTCTGAACGTGGACGAAACGTTTTGGATGTAATTGATAATAATAATTTAGTTCTGCTCAATAATGGTCAGGCGACAACAATTGGTTCTTTAACTTGGCGTCCTAATGCATTGGATTTGACGTTAGTTTCTTCGTCTTTAGCAATCAATTGTGAATGGAATGTACATGATTGTCCTCTTGGTGGTAGTTATCACATTCCTGTAATGATAAAATTATTTATTAGCAAAAGTAATAATATTGATAGCAATTGTACTAATGCTGAACATTTGCCTATTTACCCTAATTACAAATTGGTAAATTGGGAAAAGTACAGTAATTGTGTTGATGAATTGTTACTTGATTTTAAAGTTGATGAAACAAGTCTTCCTGATTCATATTCCAAATTTTGTACCATTTTGCGCACAGCCGCTGCGAATTCTATGCCAAACTTGAATCATTCTAATTCCAGTCATTTTGTCAATCCCTCATGTCATAGAAATAATCCTAAAGGGCCTTCACTTCCTTGGTGGAATCAAAAATGCACAGAAGCTGTATTGAATTTTAAAACTGCATATTTACTGTTTAAGGATAATTCATCTGAAGAAAATTATATAGAATTTAAAAGGCTTCGCGCAGTTAAAAAACTTACATTAAAAACAGAAAGGCAAAAAAGTTGGTTTTCTCTTTGTGAAACATTTAACAGGTGCACACCATTGTCTGTTATATGGAAATTCATGCGCAAGTATAATAAAACATATAATTTTAGTACTCAGGAGGATGATAATTGGGTTTTGGATTTTCTTAAAAAATACACACCAGACAATGTATCAAATGACTTAAAGTCTTCTTCCAATGCTAGCATTAATTCCAGCAATAGTTTTCTACTTAATCCTTTTTCCTTACAAGAATTAATATCGGCCATATCGTCCAGAAGAGATACTACCCATGGTCTGGATGGAATACCATATATACTGTTAAAAAAACTTAACCTTACTAGTTTGAATATTCTTTTAAAACTTTTGAATTTATTATGGGAAAATGATATTTTACCTGATAGTTGGAAGGTGGATTGTCTTGTACCTGTTTTAAAACCTGATAAGCCAAAAATGTGTCCTGATTCGTATCGTCCTATAGCTCTGACTTCTTGCGTTGGCAAGTTATTTGAACAATTATTAAAACAACGCTTAGAGTTCTATATTGAAAAAAATTCAATCTTACCATCAAATCAATTTGGTTTTCGTAGGAATCATTCTGCTAGGGAAAGTGTTTGTCAATTACAGCTTGATATATGCAATTCTTTATCCGCAAACCACAATTTGGTTGGAGTTTTCTTCGACGTTGCAGGTGCTTTTAACAGCGTAAATATAGATATCTTATGTAATGAGTTATCACAGATTGGGATACCTGTAAAAATTATAAATTGGGTTAAAAATTTTCTTCTTAATAGGCAAGTTTTTGTAAAATTTAACAGACACCTCTATGGACCTAGACTATCTTCAAAAGGAGTTTGTCAAGGTGGTATATTATCGCCTTTAATATTCATATTGTATATACGTAAATTAAATTTAATTTTAGGATCTCATGTTAAAAACCTCCAATTTGCAGATGATTTAGTTGTATATGCATCTGGGAAAAATATAACACATGTAGTTGAAATAGTTAATGTTGCATTAGCGAATTTGTATAAATATTTTTCTTACCTTGATCTTAGTGTTAATCCATTGAAATCCAAAGTTGTTGTATTTGGTAAACAAACTCTTAATATGCCTGATGTGGTGTATAACAATTGTGCTCTACCCATTTCACTTGAGGTAAAATTCATGGGTGTTATTTTTTCATATAATTTATCCTGGAACAATTATATAAAACATTTAATTAGTAAAGCAAATAAAGCTCATAACATATTAAAATCCTTAAGTGGTACATATTGGGGTGCAGACCCTAAAATTTTATTATTATTATACAAATCTTTAGTACGTAGTCACTTTGAATATGGTTTCTATTGCTTTGGTGCAGATTCCAAACATGTAAATAGTTTAAATATTTTGCAAAACAAGTGTTTGCGTGTAATAACTGGTGCATTCAGAAGTACTCCTGTGGTTGCAATGCAAATTGAATGCAATGTTCCCCCATTATCTATTCGTTTTGATTACTTAAAAGAAAGATTTTTGTTAAAACTTTATAGTGTATCTGGTAATAGACTACTTCTTAATTTGTTACATTCACCTACTCATACTTCTTTAAAATCTTTTTATATGGTACAAGGTCTCCAAAGTTTTATGAATTTTATTCAAAATGTTAACATTTATCAATCAAAACATATTTTACCTTGTTATGAGGGTACTTTCAATGGTAAATTTCCAGCAATTGAAGTAATTATAAATAATAGAAAAAATTTGCCTTCAAAAGAAGAAGTTTATGCTATGCTGTCACAGTGGTCTGATCATAAATTAGTGTATACTGATGGTTCCAAGAGTGATAGAGCAGTGTCTTTCGCTATTTATGACCCCTCTTCAAATATTGCTATTGGACGGAGAATTGATACGAATGCTAGTATTTTTACAGCTGAAGCAGTTGCTATTTTGAGCGCTATGAAACATATTAAAAAATGTAATCTAGAACATGGTAAATGGCTTATAGTTAGTGATAGCATGAGTGTTTTGAAAAATCTGGACAATAATAAATTACTTGCTAACACCAACTACATAATTCTTTTGATAAAGCAACTATGGTTTGAATTGTCACAGTTGGATATTGTTGTTCGTTTTGTTTGGGTACCATCACATATTGGTGTTGCGGGGAATGAAAAAGCAGATTATCTTGCAAAAAAAATCGTTGAATTTGAAGAATTAATCTGTGACACTGATGCGAGTGTTTTCCTGCCACATACAGACGTAATTAGCCTTCTACGGCGCCGCATGTGTGAGGCATGGGGGAGACATTCATACCATTGTACACATGTTGAAAACACGGGGTCTTGGTTTAATAGTCTTGATGTTCAAATTAACTCTGTACCTTGGTTTTGTAAAAATAGTAGTACATACATGAATAGAAAATTTTATTCGATTATCTGTCGTATGCGCTTTGGTCATTGTCGTTTAAATTTTCATCTTCATCGTCTTAAAATGGTCAGCTCGCCGCACTGTGATTATTGTCAATCTCAAAAAGTTCAGTCACTGTATCATATCTTCTTCGAGTGTTCGTCTTTCAACATTCAGCGCCTTGTGTTGTCGGATGAGCTTCTAAAAATTTATAAAACGCCTGATAAGGTCCCGTCGTCCATACAGGAGTTACTTGTGAATGCTACCACTTATATATATTTGTACAAATTCATACTGGAGACTGTAAATGATATATAATCGTTTGTGTTAGCTATATGTATGTACATATCAAAATAATTATTACCTAAGTACTTTTATCTTGGTTATTTTTAAATAGATTTAAGATGGTTAGAAATAGCTTGTAGGTTATGTGCCTATCTAAACATAATTATGCAGAGATAGCTAAAAAAAAAAAAAATTTTGACATGACATTACCCAGGATTTGACTGTACTTCGTACAAACTTGGATTTGACTAAAAAACGAAAAATTGACTATTAAAAATATCGAATTATGACTACATACGAAAGACTTAAAATAAAACATTATAATTACAAGGGAAATTACGAAAGACATTATATAAAAACTTAACACGACAGAAAAAAACATACGAAAGACTAGGCGGTATGGTCGAAAGACTTTAGCCTGCCCACTGGGCAAATAAAAAAAAAAAAAAAAAAAAATTAAGACTTGTCAATTTCAAATTGTCACCTGATAATGAACTGGGAAGTTTGACTCCTGTCATGTCATCCAAGATGGCGCTGCGTTTGAAAAACGTTTGAGACAACCGATATTCTTGATATTTATTTTTATGATGTCGAACGGGATAAAAAGTATCCTATGTCCTTCTCCTGGCTTCAGCTAAATCGGTTCAGCCGTTCTTGAGTTATAAGCGAAGTAACTAACACGACTTTCTTTTATATACACACATCAAAAGTGTCTAGGGATCAAGCATTTTTATGCGGATTTCTTGAGATTGAGATGTGACTTTGTAATAAATTTATGATTTTATAAATTTATATGGATCCTTTTTGGTGCATTTCATAATTTGGATCAGGAACTGTGAATCAAATTCGAGTAAAAGATGAAAATCAGCTGTCAATATTTTCCCTATAAAAACATACAACGCATTGAAGACATTATTAGTGCTACTGTTTCCCTACTACTGATTAAAACCAACGTTATTATGGAGCGGCGACGTCATTTAAGCTGGGAAGAAATGCTCAGAGCCGTGGGAATGATAGAAGCTGGTTCCCGGCAACGTACTGTGGCTTTAGCTCTGAATACAAGTCAGAGTGTTATCAGTCGACTTTGGACACGTTACCGAAGCACTGGTACCGTGGCTGAGCGCCATGGAGGACGGTATCGCTGCACCACACGGAGACAAGACCGATACATTCAAATCTTAACTCGAAGAGCTCCAACAATAACCGCCATGATGTTAGCCGTGAGGCTTCATCACTCTTCAGGGAACTTAATTAGCGACCAAACAGTCAGAAACCGCTTGCATGAAGTGCACCTTCATTCCTGAAAACCGCTACGGGTACCACCTATAGCAATGCACAATCGTAGGATTCGATATCAATGGGCTCTTGAACACAGAAATTGGGCAGAAGAACAATGACGTTTCGTGTGCTTTACTGATGAGTCTCGTTTTGGTATGAGACCGGATACAAGACGTATACGACACTGGAGAACCCCTGGACGCCAACAGCGATTAAAATCCTGCCAGGAAGTCCATCCTTATAGTGGTGGAACCATCATGGTATGGGCGGGTATTTGGATCGGCGGAAGAACTGAGTTGATTTGGATCAGAGGCAACCTCAACGCTCAAATTTATGCTGAGACGATTGTATCAGACGTCATCGTTCCTCTACAAGTGCAAATCGGTCCCTTATTTCAGTTAATGCATGATAATGCACGACCGCACACCGCTAGAGTTGTAAGACAGACTCTCGCCGCAGCTAACATCAATGTCCTGCCCTGGCCTGCTCAGTCGCCAGACTTGAACCCGATTGAGCATGCATGGGATATGCTACAGAGAAGAGCTCTGCCGAATATGGAGGGTATCCAGTCGCAAGAAAACCTTTTTTTGTTGTTGCAACGAACATGGGCGGCCATTCCACAGCGTGATTTGGATGAACTCATTTTGAGTCTGCCAAACCGATGTTCTTGTGTTGTTAGTGTTCGCGGTAGAAACACGGATTATTAATTGTTTAAGTTACCCAATAAAATTTTAAAGAAAACTGTTATTTCAGTCTTTTTTTCGAACTTTAATGTTAGTGGTTCAAATGTCAAAAATACCTTTATTAGGAAAATGGCAAAAGACATGGCCAATTTCTGTATGGGCGTTGGCATAGTTATCGAATTCAATGTACACCAACGATTTTTGGTGTTTATTATTCGTGAATATTGGTACATTGAATTGCAATAAATAAAACACTTAAGGAACTTGTCATTACAACAGAATAGACGTAAACAGTTTCACTAAACCTTTAGGCAGATTGCTGGCAATAAGTGCATAGAATAGGTTTTGCTATTAAAAACCATAAGGCGCTTAAACGAATTATTTATTAAAATCAGACAGAAGTAACAAAGTACATTAGATTACAATGTTTTTCTTTAAAGTATATTTTTATGGGTTGCCATAAAAATATACTTAAAAGAATTATTGACCAAAACAGGTTTATTGTCCAATTAACAAGAAAAACACAAAATAAAACAAAAGAGCATAAATAATTATTTATTTATTACAGAAAATAAATAAAAATACTTTGTTACATTATAATATACGTATCGTAAATGCCTACTTAAATAACTCAATATACATTAAAGCGATGAGTTAGTGTTAAACGAGTCACAGGTCTACCAACCAGCTTTGATAAAACAGAATATATTTATTTCATTCATACACTAGACAGCATTAAGTTTAAGGTTTTTTAGTGCTTCAGTCATTACATAAATAACTGCTTTGAACATAGTAAAACAAATACAAGCATATCTATGCTTGTATTTGTTTTACTATGTTCAAAGCAGTTAAAATAATGTATCCATCTGGATACATTATTTTATCATTGTGATTGCCGGACAAAGATTCGCTTTTGTATACATTAGTCTAATATTCTTGAATTGTTATCTAAAAATCCTGCTGGCATTTGAATATTGTTTTGGTGTCTTGCCCAACCAAGGTACCAGATTATTGTCATACCGTGACAACAACAGCCAACGGTCGTGTTCCCTACAAGGCAATTACAGTAGTACCCTAAAATAGCATACAAGACAGAATCACCATCATGTTCTGTGTCAAATAATACATAAGAAAAGTAAACTAAATCAGAGTCCAGTATTATTAGCAAGGTAATCGTGTGGTAGAAGGTATCAGAAAATAATCGCAAAACACAAACACAATAGGGACGTTGACAATGACATTATATTGTCATTTGACATAAACAAAAACACACTGTCAATGTCAAACCAGTAAACTTGTTCCGTTTTAAAGCTTATTTTGGGTGGATTAGATAAAAACGCATTAAAATATATTATTATATTGATAAAACTATTTTATAAAATGCAACAAATACCAATGAATACAATCGTATGAATAAAATGTTCCTAATATAATGCATAATATGCATTTGTCGACCATATCACACATTTTCTACAAGTAGTACACGTGATTTGGAACGTCTTTTATTTTATTTATCTTTCTCTATGGTCCATTATGGCGGAACTTGACAACCGGTTCTTTGAATTCATCTTGCATTACTTATTATTTTGAAATAAAAACTGACAAGTTCAGAGAAGCTAAAAACTACGTAAGAATTCATTTTTCTATTTTTATTTTACAATGTATTTACTATGTATGTGTACATGGAATGTCATTTTTGTCCATCTCCTTTCTTTATTAATGCAAAGGTGACTTGGTTTATCGTTACTGTGACAAACGAAAACACTTTATTTGATGAATCCTTAAAGAAAATTTTAATTAATATCAATCAGGAGAAAAGTTATTGCAAAAATATATGTTGATCCCTAGACACTTTTGATGTGTGTATATAGATTATGTGAGTCCAGACTCGCCTTTAGCTGGTACTTTTTATCACTTTTTCTAATTCAATTTTCTCTTGTTACAGAGTACGGGCATATTCTGCACATTCTTCCTCGCACAGGCTATCAAGGAAAGACGTCGCGCGTCCATCAGGAACTCGACGACCATCAGAGAATCGACTTTTGCGAATCCAGACGATTCGCTGCTAGCCACTGCGCCACCACCTACCCTACCTAAGTATTAATAGAATAAGCCCAGAAAGTATGTGCACCTAGAAGTAGGTACTAACGCTAAAGTCCACGATCTATCACTTCTCGCTCATATTTTGTTAGCAATAAGGTCGAAAAGCGATCGACCGGGAACTTTCATGAGAGAATATCATGTGCACATAGGGTTGCTTTGCCAAATGTCTTTAATTCGAACCCGTCGTACGTCCCCGAACATTGCTTGAACGTCTTACGATCCCCCGTGGGCTCATAAGGACATTTGAGAAGTTAATTAATCATATCCTGGACTGAATGTTTTTAGGCATCCCTTAAGCAATTATATATTTATTGACATATTAAATTGAATATAAAATAGGTTTCATTCATTAAACATCTCGGTGAAGGTCGTTCATTAGCGGGATCTTAGACTAAAAGTTAGAAATAAAACACACGACTATTTTTTTATTTTTTTTAAAGCGAATGTTTCAGGTTAAGTAATCTGGATAAATTATATTTTAATCGACTCTTTTATTGCGGCCTGGCAACCCTATGTACACAGCAAATGATCTTCAAAGGTCGTTAGATTTCAAAGGATGTGTTGACGTAATCTGCCCACTAATTAGGTTTTAATTATTATGCCTACGTATATTAATTTATTAAGATATAAAAATATAATTGTCATGGTAAACAGTGAGTATTGTCGGTCTAGTAACATAGAAATTGAAGAAATTCAACCCTGAGGACAACAGTGTTTGTTACTCCCATCTTTGTTTTATTTTATAGATTAATTTATTGACACAGCAGTTAATTAGTAGCTGTAGAGCCTTTTATTATAATTTTATTATGTTGAATTGTTTATCATACTAGTTGGAACGTACTATTTTATTCTTGCCATATGTATTCATAATTTATAAAAAAGTAGCAGCTCTATTCTTTTAGCTGTTAGGCTGAGGCTACATTAGGCCGTGACGCGACCTGCGACATAGTGAGCGATTAAAACAAATAAATGAATGCTCACGTATATGGCTACACCGTACATCAAATATTACTAGCGATCTTTGATTTCTTTATGCGATAGGATAGGAACAACATTACTGAAATCACGGCATCGGCTACATCAACATAATGAGCGAATCGCTGAAAGTGAATCGCTCTTGCTAATTTAATTCGTTGTTGAGCACGTGTACTGTAGCCATGTCATCGCCGAATATACGCCGGAATTTCGTTTGTAATGTAGACATACCATGTTTTTCTCGTTTCGCTCTTCCAGTCGCATCGCAAATCGCTGCCTACTGTAGCCTCAGCCTTAGTCCCGGGCTCTCGGCTGTCATTTGTTGGTCTTTGACAGTTAATACTAGTAGTGAAAATTTGACAATCAGTGCAACTCAGGGGTACCTATTGTTAAATCCAGTCACTGGGTTGTGGAGGACAGATAGGGAGTCACAGCCGCCCAGCATAGTTGGGATAAGGGCGAGATTCCACCAAAGCGGAGACGAGAGGAGATGTCTCGTAATTAACCAATAGGATATTGTTTTGTGCTGAAGCTAAGTACTGAGCCAAAATAACGCAAGCTGATTGGTTGTAAGACACAGCTCTTCTCGTCTCCGCTTTGGTGGAGTCTCGCCCTTAGGCTAAACAGATGAGATGATGATAAATCTCGATAAAATGTACTGAACAATGTTTCCGCGTTTTCTTAGTGGGTCAAGTAGTAAGTACCTACCTAAAACTGAAAGTAGAACAAAAGTAGAAATTTTTCATTAATTTCGATTTCAAAACGGGTAAGTAATAAAACAATAAAAAAAACCCATCCGCTGTAATAACCAGTACCTACCTACATACTGCTCTGTACACATCAACCCATGCATTTACAGTTTACGCTGACCTCGCAATGTACGGATATCTCTAACAATGCGAGATCAGCTTATACTGGATATTTATAGCTCGATGTGTAGCCTAGCCGTGTGTACCACAATCACATAAACAAAACAATCATAGGTATTGTTTTATTTGATTGTATTTTTATTAGGAACTGATTAAGTACACTGTTTGTTTAAAACATAGCTGCAAGTGTAAACATCGTGAAATAATACTCTTATTTCAATCCTAAATAGTAAACATAACGTAAATCTTGTTAGAAAACACTAGGTATACATTGTTATAATAATGTTTATAAAGTCTATAAGTTTTGGGTTACACCCACTTTAAATACAATGAACACTTATCAGTACAAATTAGGCTTGTTTTGAAATTAATGGGTTACTATTACTAACATTGACGATGGGGGCTTCGTTTTACAAAATGACGTAAACGCAACGTAAATTCGGTTTTTGAATCGTGATTACAACTATTCAAATAGCATTTATAAGCCAAGTGCAAATAAGTATCCAAAGAAAAAGGCTAGATATCTATGAAAAAAAAAACTGTTTAAAAAAAAGTAAATCAAAACATGTAAGAATTCAAATTTTAAAAGACGTTCCAATTACCTACTCCAAGTTTATGTCAGCATTCGTGCGATGTACACGCACAGTTGTTTTTAACATGAGGTTTGATCAGGTTCTTTCGATGGAGTTATTTACTCCTTGAATAAAACTATATTGGACTAAACACGGTCTGGCCTGACAACGGCTTCGCCTGACCTCGTCCTGGCCTACCCACGTCATGGCCTGACCACGTCATAGCTTGACCACGTCCTGGCCTGACCTCGTCCTGGCGTGAGCAATAGGATTATAGCCTCAGGCTGAAAAGGTGAATATCATTCTTTACGCAAATTCCGTCCGCTGTAGTACCAATCATTGTTTTGTATTTTGTATTTTTTTGTCAAAATGCTCTATGAGTGTCCCGAATTCACCTAGTCTGCAAGTGTGATAAGAATTAGACTTTTGTCTATACGCAATATGTCTTCCTGTTGCTTCCAGTTTCTACCTCTTTTTTGTAATCAAAGTAGACTTAAATATAAATTATTTCTGTATTTTTATTTACCAACAGGTATATGTATATATACATTTATTTATTCATCTATTTTTCCCCACATTGAGCCATGAGGAACTAGATTTCCGATATGTAAATGACGAATAGCTATTAAATTCGTTATTCAGTGACGAGTAGGAAGTTTCAATGACGTCACGGATGTCTTACCGTCAACTCTTGACTTAAGCGATGTTAATTAAGTTATCGGTAAATAAACACTGCCTTAGTTGTTTGCTCTGTTTAAATTAAATTTTGGCATCGGTTTCCTTGTTAAACTAGGTACCTACTTAAGTGTAATGTTTGTTTGTGTACCAAAATTTAACATTTCAAGAACAATTTCAAGCGTACCGTACCTAAGTGCAAAAACAATGAATTATTACGATGCTGCTGGACGCAGCTCCAATGCAGTTTAATATTTATAATATTTATTTTTATTTAGCCTTAGAAGTAAACAAGTTTCACAAAATGATTGTCGCAAATTGCCCACATTTTTAGGTAAGAAACCACTTTTAGTTAGAAATTAAAATTTTTACATGTAGGTACTATTTATTATTCATTAAACGATTGGGTTATTATTTTAAATTTTAATATCTACTTCTTGTGGGCTTGATAAACTATTCAATTTGTAGGATGATAAACTATTCAATTTGTAGGATTCTAAATCGGAAGATGTAATCGCAGTTAGGACAGATTGGATCCGATTTAGGGTACCGGCCGCTTGGTTACTTCCACCTAGGATCCAAGTTAGGATCCTGCAAATTGAATAGTGTAATAAGCCCTTTTTACTGTCTACCTTCCTACAAACTGTAGAACACTGAACATTTTCAAAAGAAGTTATAGTTATAGTAGTCCATCGAAAATCTACAATGTTAATTGATGTTACTTGTGTTAGTCCAACGTCACATAACAAGGTAACAAACGAAGTAACTACCGAACGAGAATATTTTGCCATTTTCCTCAAGTTCCGATGAGTCAAGGTTGTGCAATAAAATCACACTAAAAGCGCAAACAATACGTTCTGACGTCACTTCAACGCAGTGTCACTGGGACTTGTGAATCAAAGGCTGTATGCTTGTGCGCATAAGACTCAAATCAAGATCACGTCATCAAGAAAACACAGGCTGTAGTGAGAGTCAGATGATGCGCTACATAAGTCTCGCAATTTGACTTAAAATAAAAATATTATTGGATAATCTATGGTCAATGTAGTCTAAAATCTATTGAAAAAGAACTAAACTGTTGTGTTTACCGAGTATTATCCAAAGCAGTTTGTGAATCCGAAGTCACAACTGTCACACACAAGTCTCTTACGATTGCGTCTTGAACTTTTGGATTAAGTAATCTTGAAAACTAAGAACTGAAAATTTTCGGCCATTTCTAAGAGATTTTTTGAAAAATGTTTTTATAGAAGAAAGAAGTCTGCCATTAAAATTATTATGGTGACTTTGATATTGGACAAATTTTATTCAAATGTTACTTGAAGCGACTACAGTAAAGTTAGTTTGACCGCTGAAACGTCAAAAAATCCAAGATATTGTAGCAGACTACGCCATCTTGGATTTATTGACACGTCATCTGCGACTTCCAGATGACGTGATAATCGCAATAAAATAATGTAGGTAATGATTAAGGTTGTAAAAGGTTTTAATATTTATAATAGCTTTAGTATACTTAGTGATTGTGAGGGTTGTGTGTGCATTAATAAATAGCATTAATTGCACCCTAGTACCTATTAACGAATTTTGTATACCTACCTAGGTAGCTAAGAATTTAGTTGTAACATATTTGTAAGGATTGATTTTTGTACGTTTTAATATCAATAAATGATCCAGTAATGATTTTGTCGTTTGTCTATACAATTACCCTAGCACTAAACAATATCGAAAAGAAGCCATGACTGTGATGCCATCCATAGGTCTGTACTTATGCCATATCCTATAAAAAATATAAAGCATTCTGGGTATCAAACTTGAAGACCAGAAGAAAACAAGAATCCGTTCCATCACAAAAGATACTGAAGACACTCAAAAAACTGCCACGCTTAAATGAAACTGGGATGTGTACACATCTGCCGCATGTTAAGTGGGCCAAACGCACGACCCGACGGGTTCCCTTACATAGCAAAAGACATCGCGGGAATCCCACCTTGGACCTCGTGCTCAGTAGTAGCGCTTGCGTTTGCGACCAACGTGGCAGTCACAAAATTACTCCCACAAAAAATAACCACCAATCAAGAGGAAAGATATACATACACATTAAAAACATCAAATACCTTACGTCAAATATTCTCGTCACTCAATGAACGCAACAAAACAGCCGAAGGGCGTAAATACGTATTGGAAAGTGTTCGCGAGTTCTTTAGAAACTTTCTCCCTTCGCTGCTTGTTTATGGTCAGGGCACGAAGCCTCCACTTTTTGCTTAGTCGAATGGCGGTGCAGGCGAATCGAAAGCGAAATAACTACATGTCTAGATACCCGATTGGTATTCGTAATGTGGACTTTCGTAATGTCAAATTTTCGTGTACTTAACTGTTCATTTTTTCCCGCTAAATTTTGAATTTCTTAAACATCCACCAATAAGGCAAAGGTATTAAATGTGAGGGCCAATGGGCATCAATATAATAGGGACCTTTTTTTATAATACTCACGGATGTCTTCCAGTCTGGGGCGAGCTGAGGCATCTGTTTAACTTTTACTGACGAAAAGTCACCCTGGTTTTCACTTCCTATACCTACTTGGATCTTCATTCATGGGAACTTATGCGCCTTCCACGATCCCCGGCTAGTACCTACACCTGCCTGCCTCAATACAAGAAAATTTAGAAAATGTCTTCTAAAAGAACCTAGGTAGGTTTTGATTTTATCATTTTACAATTAAAGTATAAATATGATGATGTATTTCGACTTTGGAACTTATAGCTAAATAATTACAGTCTCACGGGTCGATTAAAGGTTAAGCTACGCTTGACGAGGTTGGCCCGTGGATGGGTGACCATTAATTACATTACATATCAACACTCCTACGTGCCTCGGAATTTACTCGGAAAGCACGCTAAGCCGTTGGTCCCTGGTTGTCATTTGTAGTTCCATGACAGTCGTTACAGATAGTCAGAAGCCCGAAAATCTGACAACCAGTTTAGCCAAGGGGTACCTACCTATCGTGTTACCCAGTAACTGGGTGTCCATGTAAAACACTGGTATTCAGCTGCATCCGGTTAAACTGGAACCCGACCCCAACATAGTTGGTAAAAGGCTAGGCAGATGATGATTAAAGTGCATCCTAAAGCCCCGTATTCATGGTCAACATTTGTTTAGCAACAAAGTTGGATCATCGTGTTGCGGTGTTCACGCTCGATGAGCGTAAACACCGCAACACATCGAGCGAGAGCTGTTAACAACTCTGCAACACACAGTGTTGCTAGCAACATGTTGACAGCAACTCCGCAACACGTTGATTCAACTTTGTTGCTAAACAAATGTTTACCATGAATACGGGGCTTAACGTACAGGCGCCAGCACATCAAGTTACCCCAATGTGTCAAATTTCTTTGATCGTTTTTCAACTTTATGTCAAACAAGGGAAAATTTGACACATAGGGGTAACTTGATCTGCTGGTGTCTGTACCTATGATAGTTCTTATGACATCATCACAGTTCAGTTTAAACCTAATATCTGGGTAACACGAGGATAAGCAGTACTTGTACCTTATACAGGCTACAATAGTAGTTGGTAAATACCACCATAACCAAAAAAAGGCATCGCGTCATCGTCATGCCAAACGCGCATCGGGAAATCCAGAGAGACAATACCTACTGTGACATGAACTGTACACACGGCTCATTCAAGCTTCAATTTCCAGTATAAGATGATCTCGCTTTTAACTGGATTTCTATACAGTGGGGGGTCAGTTTATACTAGAATTAAATATCTGGATGTAGCAGCACGTCTACTGATATTAGGGTGTTTTCTATGGACCCTTAGGTTTCAGTCAGTACCTACCAAAATAGAAAAAAAATCCCTTACGGTGAGATTTCATAGTGAAGTATAGTCTGTCGGTCTATCACAGACTTGGGTAGGAGTAAGCCTATTGTATTGCCATCAACCCATGTCGAGTCCAAACTCCGGGCCTTTACTGAGAAATCCCAGATAGAATAACCCAATAACAGTTTGCCCATCCCAAATATCAAATCGCGGACCTCAGAATCTTAGGACTAGGGTAAATACGCCAAACGTCGGCCACCCCCCAAAGGTCGGCAGTCTGCACATTTTTAACTTGCATTCAATGAAAAGGTAAATAAGTGACAATTTGGCTACTGGAATTGGATCTTTAGTTCATACTCTATACGTAAAAACTGTTACTATTCGATTACGTCCCTCGCTTTTCGCACACTGAGCGTCCTTAGAAATGCCGGCGTTGAAGTGTCAAGTTCGTAGTAAAAATAGCTTACTTTCTGTGAATACCCATATTTCGGGGATTGATATTACAATGGTAAGACATTCTTTTCTTTTTGTTTTATGGTTTGGTATTAATATAAGGTTAGTTTTACTATATTTTGAGTTAGTGTTTTTAACGTTTTGCGCATTGATTTAAGAGAAAATAGGGGGCCGCCATTAGAATACCAGTTTTGGTTTAAAGCCGGAATCTCGACCGGGGCCGACTTTGAGTAGAATGCAGTCTGTTTTATAATCAGCAAATCTACCAATTCCTTTGGCTTAATAGGAGAATTCGCAAAGCTTATAAGTAAATAAATCTATTTCACGTCTAATCGCCTAAAACCGGCCGGGGTGATTTTAGTAAAATCTTGAGAAATAAGGCATGAGAAATTGGGGCCGACTTTAGAAATATTTAAGATCGTAATATCGGCCAGCCTCGAATCCGAGCGCTACTATACAGGGTGATTACGTTGGACGGTTAGTCAGTTTTAAATTTTTAATATATAGGTAAGTATATCAAAATAATTTGCTCAAACTTAATTATGTAGGTATTATTATAAAAACGAAGTTAAGTTTTGATGTAACTAGGGGTTCAAATTAATGAATTATAAAATATTACAATATTGATCAACCATATTAATATTTATGAAAAAAAAATAAGTAGGGTTCGGGATACAAATATCAATTTCTCTTTGGAACTTACTACCATTGAACTGATTGAACCCATCTAGCTTAAAGTGCGAGGAACAAAAAGTAGTCTATAATGTTTTTCATTGTCTTATTTTAAACCACCCTATACCCGGCCGACATTTGGGAAAAACGCGACCGACTATGGGGCCTAAATGGCCGAGTTTAAGGTTTTTTCGTTCTCGATGCATTTAAACCTTATTACTCTTTGCTTTTAGTAGAAAAGTCAATCCTATGCCTATAAACATAAAATAGATTAACCAACCTATCTAAAACTACATCACAAGGCATGCTTCGTTGCAAACTGATGGAGCCAGAGCGATCCAAAGTTAGAAAATTCGTTAGGGGGCCGACTTTTAGCGTATTTACCCTACTATGAATAAAATCATTTATAAATTAAAAACGCGTAAGTTCGCGTCCACCTCCCATACATCCAATTTGGTTGGAATTAAGTTGGGTACACTGAACTAGGTATTTATTAAGTAAACAAATACCTACCTAAGCACTTACTTTAAGTATTTATTTACATAGGTAAGTATCTAGAAAGTTTACAACATAATTCATTATCTATTATTGTAAGTATCAATCAATATTTCAACCATATTTCATATAATTACAAGAAAATAAATCTAGTATGCAGAACTTGCAAAGCGATCCTGTTGGTTGAGCTTGAGATGAAATATTAGAGCGGGACGGAGAATCACCTTAGGTGCGAGCGTAATGGTGTAAGCGAGATAGACGACAGGTGAATGAGGGGTCATGAATAGGGCCACCATACGGAGCGGATTTTTATGTGAGACTGTTCATACGAGAAACAGTTTTGGGGAACATTGTGTTAAAAAGAGTAAAAGAAAGGAACTGAAAACAAGACTAGAACGCTTACATTCGCTTTTTTCTTTAGGTATTTTTTTCTCGCTTTCTTTAATTGTTTTTTTATAGTGTACCTACAGTAAAGAATGTCAAACTATTTTATTGTTTTTTTTTTTATAATTGTTTAAGCGAGTATGGACAGCATTGTAAATCATGCCCAGTTCAGTTACTAGCATCTAAAAATCTCAAAATTTACAAGAATTTTTCTTGTAAATTTTAAGATTTTAAATATTGTAAGATTTTAGTTGAGCGTACACTTGTATCCATACACTGACTGGACTGGTCCACTCATATCTGAGTGATTATTTCTTCAAAAGTCGATCTCCGATCTGTATGATCCTTTTGACTGAACTTTAAAAAAGAAACTGTGATCTCTGAGTGTCTTGCGAATTTCTTCTCATAGTCAGATATTGACACATCGACCTCAGTTTTAAAAACATTTTGCTTATTTAAAGTGTTTGTAAAAATCATAGGTATTTGCAAAATAAATATCATAATTTTATCATTTATTGTTCCCCTGCAGACCTAAACATTATAACAGTATCACAATAGTTCGTTTTATGAAATTATTGCAAATAATTTCTAAAAAGAAATCACTTATTTTAAGTTCATATATTATAATAGGTATAATATTGTATATGTAGGTACGACAGACTTTCAAGTATAAAAGAAATTATAACAAAACAGCTGTTAAAAGAACACAGGGAATTGAAAAAAAGATTAAACATTGACTCAAATACACAGGTTTAATAAATTTTGTACATCATAGGGAATGCTACAAGTAAACTACAAAAATACTAAAATACAAATAAATAAAAGAAAGAAGTTAATAGAAGTGTGTAAATGTAAAGATATGTAACCCTACTGGCTTTTTTTATGTTTTCACTCTTGATGATTAAGGATCATAAACCAAAAAACATCATCAAGTAAGCAAGTAGGTACTGACTCAACGTTAAAAGATCAGTTCTAAATCTCAGAAATGAAACCAGTGTTGGTGTAATTTAAACTAATTTATTATAATAATAACAACGTTCAAATCTTAGTTCAAATCAACAGTTCAATCATTAATGTCACTCATGTCAGTCATGGTTTTCTTTCTTAATTCTCATAGGTACGTCAAAATCAATTCATAGTGTTGTCATAGGTAAATTTATAATTCGGTAAATAAAATAACAAGTTAAACAATATCAATAAAATAAACTAATCATTCTAATCTTATTCTCATATCAACATGTTCATAGTTTAGGACTAAGTAATAGGTTACAAATGTAGTATGTAGGTACCTAGCTGATGAACCTTACAGCTCGGCCATCCTCCCTTAAGTGAGTCCTCTCACTTACTCACACACACAATCATTGTTCATACGACAATCTAAATATAATTAAGTTTTTTTGTCAAAATCAAAGCTCAATAATTCGGTAAGTCGTATCACAATCTAAATCAATATCATTAATCTATTCTATCAACGTCAAAGTCAAAGTCAAAGTCAGTTTTGAACGTCGAACAAAAATTAACTTTAAAAAAAAAAGAAAATGATTCTAGTTGCCCATTCCAAAAAGTAGATTTGTATGGAGAAGAATGGGCAAGAAACTCCATACTTACTCTTTTAAAATCGATTTTACAATACTTTGTATACATTACTTAGATTATATGTAATAACATTCATTAAAAAAAATGATATAATAAATAGAACACATTACATAGGTACATTATTAGATTAGCAACCAGGTTGATTTTCATATCATAGTAAGTTCCGTTCTATATTCATGCGCAGTTTGTTAGATCTACGGTCATCTATGCCGGTATCGTTATCTTAATACCATTCAATGTCTGCACTGAATGGATGTACCAACCAATCCGCATTCGCATCATGAAATCCCATTCAACATCTTGTCAAAATCTATTCTATCATAAACCTATTTTGTTATATATTTCAAACGCAGTTTGTTACATTTACAATCATTAGTGCCGGTATCGTTATCTTGATACCATTCAGTGTCTGCACTGTCTGGATGTACCAATCCGCGTTCGCATCATGAAATCCCATTCAAAATCTTGTCAAAATCTATTCTATCATAAACCTATTTTGTTATATATTTCAAACGCAGTTTGTTACATTTACAATCATTAGTGCCGGTATCGTTATCTTGATACCATTCAGTGTCTGCACTGTCTGGATGTACCAATTTGCGCTCGCATCATGGAAACTCATTCAATGTCTTGCAATCATCTGTGCGACATTAATTTCTCAATGTCATTCAATATCTGCACTGATTGTTAATCATATGTTCTTTGCGATATTTCATGCGTAATTTGTTACATCTACGTCATCTGTGCCGGTATCGTTATCTTGATACCATTCAATGTCTGCACTGACTGAATGTACCAATTCGCGCTCGCATCATGGAAACTCATTCAATGTCTTGCAATCATCTGTGCGACATTAATTTCTCAATGTCATTCAATATCCGCACTGATTGTTAATCATATGTTCTTTGCGATATTTCATGCGTAATTTGTTACATCTACGTCATCTGTGCCGGTATCGTTATCTTGATACCATTCAATGTCTGCACTGACTGAATGTACCAATTCGCGCTCGCATCATGGAAACTCATTCAATGTCTTGCAATCATCTGTGCGACATTAATTTCTCAATGTCATTCAATATCTGCACTGATTGTTAATCATATGTTCTTTGCGATATTTCATGCGTAATTTGTTACATCTACGTCATCTGTGCCGGTATCGTTATCTTGATACCATTCAATGTCTGCACTGACTGAATGTACCAATTCGCGCTCGCATCATGGAAACTCATTCAATGTCTTGCAATCATCTGTGCGACGTCAATTTCTCAACGTCATTCAATATCTGCACTGATTGCTCATTTAAATCTTATTGGCTCCGTCGTAGGACGAAGTTAACCGTCATTGCAACGGTGCAGTGTTGTCTTATCTAAACATCATTTAAAAATATGCTCAATAATTATTACCTCTCTCCTAACACGTCTTAATATAACAGTTCGTTACTCTTTAAATGATTAGTATTTATGTATTGTATTTACTTTATTGTTTTTTTTTTTACTTTCTTTTTTCTTATCTACGCTTATTTTATACATCTATTGAGATAGTCATGTATGTTATATATTTATGTATATAGTACACCACAAACTGCCTACTCATCTTTTCTCCTCCACTATCAAGTCCATCCAAAGGTTGTCTGTGAGAGGTCGCTTTCAGCGATAAGGCTTCCCATTGTAACATCCTATGTACCCCCCAAAGTTATAACCTGTAAGTTTTCATGGTGTACAATAAAGAGTATTCTATTCTATTCTATTCTATTCCATGGTTTCTACTGAAACTCGATCTCCGCCTGAGATGACTGCTTACCACGTACTCAGGGACTACATACAACTTCTACAGAGCTATGGCTACACGACACAACTCTTGTACAGTCTCATCATCACGTAAGCTTATACTCTGTTTGTGTGCGTGTTTTTTTAAGTGCGGTTACAGTCAAGTCACCATTAAGAATTTCTATGATCTTAAACGATGTTCCTCGTTTTCTTTAAGTTTAATGTCAAACCGGAAATCTTTTAAGTTTTATGTTTTCTTTTATTTGACTTCAGTTCTACTCAAAGATCGAAACTCATTCATTCTCATTCCTCATTTTGATTAAATAAAGATCATGAACACATAACACATAATTATGCTAGCAGCCACATAAAACATCTTTAGAATATCACAATAGACTAAGCAGGAATCGTATTCGTGGCCTGTGACTTTTCATTAAGCTCCAACAATCCTCGTGTTTGTCACTAAGCATTCTCATCAATGCCGACTCCCACGAAGGATTCTATGGTCTCTACTTCTTTAAGCACGTATAGAATTCTACCAAACTACGGCTACGAAGAGGCTGTTGGTACTGGTTCGCTCCTACTACCAGCCGACCTAAAACTCACCGCTAGTAAACGGTTCCCCTCTTCTATTTCACTTAGTACTTACTTAGCTCTCAGGCATCCGCTTTAATTAACTTATCATATGCGTACTTGCAAATACGTTATGAACGGTCTCTTTAATTCGGAGTTTAGTTTATTGCTAACTGAATCTCGATTACCGAGTCTTGCTAAAAGCGACTACCATCTGTTTCGATCGCTGTGAGCATCGACTTTGAAACTGTCATTCATAACATGTTCAAACTGTCTGTTGTTGAACCAGTAGCTTGTGTAAATCAATGTTACTAGAATTACAAAATTCTTTGAACACTTATCTCGCAAAATATTGTTTTTATTCAGCAATGTAGGTAGGTACACGTCAATGTACCAAATATAGCTAAGACATCTAATTAACCCTTGTAAACGCATTATCCGCCCTCATACTGCTTTGCTTCTAGCATCAATAAATCGAATGACTCGGAATGAAACATTATAAACTTTCTTGGTTAAAACCTACGTAACGTAATTATCAGTCGACCTGTAACGTATCGCGCCATACCATCACACCAATAGAAATATAAACCATTCTAATGTTTTATCTAAATCCTGTAGGTATTAACATTAAATAGTTCGGTTTAACATTCTTGAAAAGAAATTAGGTACCTAGTTGTTATCAGTTCATTATGATGTTTTTTTAAAAGTAGTAAATGACGTCACAGTTTATTGACATTCAGTGATTAAACGTAAACTATCACAACGTAACATAATATACCTACGTAAACCAACGTCAGGCAAAACGTAATACAAAATTTCGATCGCATTATTGCCAACTTTTACAAGGCTAATTTACTTCGAGTAGACTAGGTACCTATAATTATGTTGCTAAAATAATAGGTTTCGCAAACGGGGCTTACTGGGGCCTATGAACTATACGTCTAATACTTCTTGGACTAGTGTAATTATCTAAGCAAGGAAATTAAGAAATTTGAGGGCTTTATGTGACCATCCTAAATGTTCTTACTTTGGTATTGTTTGTCAAGACGTGAAGCTCTACAAGTTCAGAGTTGACCTCACATTTTATGATAAACGCTTAAACCAACTGATCTGGTCCCCTCATATCTGTGAGGTTCTTTCCTCAAAAACGATTTAGACACTAATCTGTTCTTTTCATGATCTGACCAAGACAATGTCTGGACTTTAGAAGAGACTGTGACAATTGTTATCTTTTCTCAGACTAGTCAAGTGAAAAACCGCAAAACACTTCCTAGTTAAAAATTACATTTATATATTTTTTTGTATAGGTGAACCTATTTAGAGTAATTACTATCATTTATTATTAAGATACTATAGATAGAACATGTAAAGAAATGTCATAGAAAAACTGTGATCTCATGTCTCTCCCTAGCATAATATAGAAGAAACTCGAATTACATGTTTCATTAAAATAATATTGACTAGCGCCCATAAGGAGCCAATGCTAGCTAGCACCATCCGCAAATCACAACATGCGGCTTTCAAAATTTAAAATGTGGAAATTTGTGCGCTGTACCTACTCCATAATTGAAAAATTATTTAAAATATACTCTCTGGACGTCCCCGCGTTGGCACCGTCCCTATTCGTTTCCTTTATACAATAATTTGCATTCATGTCAACATATACCAATTTTCCAATCATCATAAATAAATAATCACACATCAAGAAACGCATATTAACCCAACATTGGTTCTTCGAGTCTCAATAATACAAAAGTATAGAACTTAGTTTAACTAAACTTTTTTACAATTAAAGGAAAATTACAACTTTGCTTTGCATTTCTGTTAGGTATGTCAATATCAACTAACATATTATTTGCTGTCAAGTTTTTGTTTATTTCTAAAGAGTTGATCACTGTGGTTATGTTATAAACTTGATGTTGGCAGAATTTCTAAACGTCGAAAACATATATTGTTTATGCATGAATATTTCATTTCATTTTATATATTTCTAGCATAAATTAAATATTACATTTCTACAATTATCTGCCCCATAAACTATCACTATTTCACACGCTTCCTCACATTCAATTTTCTCAAAAAGGGATCCATAGATTTTGCTTAGCATATTAATGTATTATTCTGCTATCGCTCGCTTGGTGGCCAATGTTATCAGATCAGGAGGATAATGCCAGAAAAAAAATCTCCATTTTAAAAAAAAACTAATCTAATCTAAAATATGACAAAAAAATCAGAAACAGTAGGTCTGTATATGTAGTATCAATATCATATACACTCAATATCATATCTACTTACTCTGTCTGGTAAGAAAACATTCGGTACCGAAATCAAACAAAAATTACACGACTCACCAGATTGCTGTAAATCTAGCTATTCCGCGCGCATTTCTCGGCCGCGCCGCTCCACCACCGACACTGCTGCACCATTCAGGCAGCGTGACCTGCAACACCAGCGCCTTTTATGGGACCTCGCTTCCTGCCTGCATGCCTCCTGTCTGCACTCCAGCTCGCACGCAGTACACGAAGACATCGCATGACTGCAGCACCGACCACGGCGACTCTTTCGGCGACGTCTCGCCTTGACGTGCGGGAACGTCTGCCTCCGCCGTCTTTGGATTCCAAAAAGCTGTCATGTCATCTATTCGCTTTTTCAGCCCACGAGTCTGTTGGGCTGCGATCACGACGATGTCGTGTTCTTCGTATCCGTTCTTCTTCGTTGCCGCGTCTTGTAGATAACTTTCATCGAAATGGTGGACGTTTAAGTAGCTATCCCACTTCTGAGATAAAAGATCAGTTCTAAATCTCAGAAATGAAACCAGTGTTGGTGTAATTTAAACTAATTTATTATAATAATAACAACGTTCAAATCTTAGTTCAAATCAACAGTTCAATCATTAATGTCACTCATGTCAGTCATGGTTTTCTTTCTTAATTCTCATAGGTACGTCAAAATCAATTCATAGTGTTGTCATAGGTAAATTTATAATTCGGTAAATAAAATAACAAGTTAAACAATATCAATAAAATAAACTAATCATTCTAATCTTATTCTCATATCAACATGTTCATAGTTTAGGACTAAGTAATAGGTTACAAATGTAGTATGTAGGTACCTAGCTGATGAACCTTACAACGTAAACCCCCCGATGGCCACCCTAATCATGATTCATGGAACCCAAGCGGGGCGCGGGGGGGACGCGCCGCCATCGCGATCTCTTCATGCTTATTTTCTTTTTAGTAGCATTTCCAACGTCAAAGCAAGAGGGTGCCTCTCGCGTTCCGCTCACTAAACAAGTAATCGCGAGTGAAATAGTGCGATTGTGTGTGAACATATATAAAAACAGTGTGTACTTCAACCATTCAAGATGGGATGTGGAACGAGTTTTGTGAAATATGTGCTGTTCTTCTTCAATCTGCTGGTCGCGGTGAGTAGGGGAAAGGGCGGGCTTGGTAGGAACCGGTTTGAATGACTTATGTTCCGGTAGACGGCTGATGGCTTGACCAGCCAACAGTGAAACTGACGCCCAGCGTTGACCACAAACTATTGAAAGGTTCAATACGAATCGTACATCTGGTGATTCCAAGTTTTGCCAGCAGTAGACCGTACGTAACTAAAATCCACGATCTCTTTAAATTGGTTTTCCACTTTACTTTATTCAGGTGATAATCAAATTACAAAGTTAATTAAAGCTTTCGTTGTAAGCTCGACAACAAAATAGTAACATCTTTATTTCTTGCAATCTGGCAATAATCTTAGTTAACAAATTTTAAGTAGTTAAACTTTACCACATCTTCTATTTCTGTCTCTCGTAAGCATTAAGAAGGAGATGGAAAACGTCTTCCCTCTCTCTATGGCTGACTGGATTTGAAGGTAGAATTCGTAGGGTTGAAACGCACTGTTGTCATTGAATGTTTTAACAAAAGAGTAAGTTAGAAGTTCTCAAAGCTCTATAGAGATGAAATATTTTGGCACCTAACTATCCTTTTGTAGGTAACCTAAGGACCTAATATAAGGTGCCTAATTATTTACCTAATTTAATTCTGAAACGTAAAAATACCTAGAAGTAAAAAGTAGGTAAAATTGATACGAAATAAAGTTATTGCCGCACAATGAAATATCAATGTTAAAATGCGACCTAAAGCAGCAAAGTGTTTAGATATTATTATAATTGTAGACTTCGAATTCCCATGATAAAATAATTTCACACGCTAACCAAGGGTTAGGGAACTTCACGCCACCATTGATGTAAAGCCTAATACCTACCTATATCAATGCACGGCACACCCATTTATCCATCTGTCGTTGAACCAAAGTCCAACTAAGGACACCTTTAAAGTTTATTAAAATTATAATAAAATTGTTATTATTTGTTTACTTACCTAAGTTTAAAATATGCTCCCACGTCACACGAGATTTCATAGAGTGGAGCAACATTTTACCTTTACTTACCTATTTAAAAAAAATGCCTGAGGTTGGCAAAGTGTTCACAGGCGCTGAGCGTGAGGTCCTATTGCGTTTTAACGTCTGGCAATGAGTAATTATGTTTTTCCATCAGGAATTTCTCAGCAGATGGGCGGCAAAGGGCTCGCTGCTTATTAAATGACGTGTCACTTTTAACATAACTGGTGGAATATGGGTGTATTTTACGTAACCGATTGGGGAATATACTGGGGGCTCGAGTCTGCTATTGCAATCGTGTCTCAATGACCGGTCATTGATCGAAAATTTGACAACTTTGACACTTTTTGTATGGGAAATGTGTCATAAGTTTGAAAATTTGACGTTATACGTCAAAAATCGATCATTGACCGGTCATTGTGACACCACGATTGCAATGGCAGACTCGACCCCATGTTATGTTTAACTCCTACGAATTCCTCAAAAGATCTGTTCTACAAAGAGTCACCCAGCTTACCACCTAGATTCCGCTCAAACCGGTTTCTAACCCTAATAGGTACGTTTTAAATAGTAGTGACTATTCATATAAAACCGTGAATCATAAACAATGCCGTCGATTACTGCAATTTTTACCACCATAACAGGCATGCAAACGACATTGCTAAGACAAACAATATGACATCATAGATGTTTATAGAAGTACAGTGGAAGGAAGCTGCCTACACTGCTATAATGAATTCGATCCGATGATTTATCTTGGTACATCTTGGCGCATTTTTGTTCGTATTGTCTTTGGGACGTGTCTTCGCGGGCCGCGGTTATGGTTGAGTGTCACGTTGTCACGTCGTAGCGAAAAAAAATGGCCGACTATCGCTGTTTAATGAATGTCCTAATTGAAGGCAGTTACTGGTTTTATGAGTTGTAGCGATAATGGACCGGTCTCATCTAATGTAGAGATAAAACTCAGAATTAGTAGTTCTTATAGCCATATTCTAATATTTTTGTCCTGTCAACCCACAGACACATTGCCAAATTTTTCCTCAATAAAAATACCTAAGTAATCCTTGAGACTTGAACACTACATACATTAACAAATAAAGCCATTCTCTTTAAATGAGCTTACAATGTCAAAGAACCTGGGTTTGACAGTAACAGATGTACAAATATTAGTACATATTACTGTCATCTTGCTCACAGCTTACGTTTCATTGAATGTAGGTAACATGTATGACCTTGCTTCGCAACTGCTTGGTACTGGAATAATTACACTTAATACCAAGCCACGCTCTGGTGCCGTTGTGTATGACCAAGACCTGTTTTTACGCTTATTCGATAAGAAATTTAACGAACGACGCGACTTCGATAAAGGTTATAGTTATAGGATAAGGTTATTAATATAGCTAATGTTCGCCTAGTGGTCGAAACTCAACCGTTTTAGCTTTTTCCTTTTATTCTCCATAAACATGAACGATGCCTGACTAGGAAGGTATGATAAATTATATAAATTTTGATCAAACTTTTACACATCATGTTTTACCTTGATGGTGAAGTCGGTGTTTCATTATAGGACTTCAAATGAGACTAGACAGTCTCAAACGAAGTCCAGACATTATCTTGGTTAGATCATGATAAGAACCATGCAGATTAGTGTCTGAAATGGTATTTTCAGGAAATTACCACACAGATAGAGCTTTTGCTGCCTCCTCCGTGCGCAGAATATTCTTAAAAGGGAAGGGATCCAAAAGTTTTCGCATAGCTTATTAATTATAATGATACCATCTCAACCAAACATGTCTGCTTCTGACGAGGAAAGAAACATCTTTCTAATTAATAAAACTGATGCACACTAATGGTTTCCGCAAGCCACGTAATATTTATTGACCCAAAAGAATGCGGTGTCCCATTTGGAGTAACTAAGTAATGATGCGAGACGAAACGGTGTCCCTAATGGAAGAAACTTGTTTCATTAATTACGTCTAAAAGCTTATAGTTGTGGTTAGGAACGTAACGCAAGTTTTCGTCCATTAGCCTTGCAGTTAAACTACAATATTGGACTTACATCAACCTTGTGACTCGGCCACAATATTAATTTCCCTGTTGAACTGGGTCAACAATGAAGATTGCGTGATAAAAGTCAATTCTCCTTACTCATTCACCCTCCGAAAGTCAACAGGTGAATTCATTGAATAATTAATGAAAACATACTGTCATCGTTTTGGATATTTTTGTGTGGGAACGTTACCATAACAGCGACACTCAATACAAAACTTATGACTTCACGTTGACGAATAATACTGTTTTTAGACTCATATTCTCAACAATTCAGCTGTTTAACGATTAACATGAAGGCCACGGAATTTATCGTCTTGCACTTCAATAAAACCATAGTTCAGCCTTCCTTGTATTTTCTGTTGAAGTGGGTCAAGGAAAAGTCCCTGGTCTGCTTCTGAAGGATAACGGCCAACATTATCGTGACTCAAGGCTAGAATTTCCCGAAGCTTATCCTCATGCATGACGTAACCTGAGCTAACCATATGAATAATCCGTGCATATAATGTACTTGCAATACTCTTTGCTTACATGTATTACGAAACAAACCACGTAACGGTCAAGAATACACCACAAAGCAATATCTTGTCAATTCCTACGACCAACTGTTACGACTTAGATGATAATATTGATGTCCTAAGATGGTTCTTAATATCAATAAAGTTTACTGCTGGTGATTAATCTGGACATTTTGTCCATTGTCCAAGCAATAAAATCATTGTTGACGATACAGCTCATACTGCCATAATCCATGATATTCAAACATGGTACACGTGACTTGGCCCCGAGGTGACATCATCGCCACGACCGCCTTTACCGCCAATCTGGCGCCCGCAACACTTAACATGCTTGCTACATATATTCCTTACTTACTTTAGTTCGAGAGCCTAAGCCATATTATAAGGACATCATCCACAAAATGAAAAAAGTAGGTAGGTACTAAGAAGTTAAAAAACAAAGATTCTGAACGCGTTTAATCACCAAACGCGTCCACTTTACTTAATATAAGCACGTGCGCCAGCAGACGCTTGCTTCATAAACAGGCATTTCCGACTTCAATTTAAAAAAAAAGTATTCGTTTCCTCGAAAACGGTTAGTAGACGCCGAATAATTTCTGTCCGAGTCCAGAAAAAAAAACTCGTTTTAAAACTGGTTTCACGTATGCCAGTGTTGCCAACATCCAGCTTTGTTGTTGCAATAGGTTTTTTTTTTGTAACAAACGTACACGTCCGCGGATGTTGCGCACAACAGCCTTGCCCGTTCGCCACTAGTATTTGCGTTTCTCTTTGGAAATCCTCGGGATTATTTGATAAGGTCACACTCTACCTCACTTCGGTAAATAAAGGTATTGTTTACTTGTCACATTGTCGCATTGAGATTAAAACGTTTGCTTCAAAGATTTTAACAGATTTTCTGATCACATCTTTTCTGCTACTGTGTAGTAGGTATTAACACTTTTTTCACACTACATGTACGCGAATTCTTATCTTGAAATTTTACAAGGCCGTTTAATTTTATACCACTAATTTGACTCATTCATAGTGTGTGGACTGTGGTGAGATCACGTCCTATTTATCTTGTTATATTTTCCGTGTCGAATGTCTTGCAGACTTCTCCCAAGCTGAATTCTTAAATATGATTTTATTACAGATTATTTTGCCATTGGCACCCACGGACAGACGACCTCTAGCGCTCGGATGACGTACCTAAGCCATTTCAATGTCGTTAAAGGATACTATTCAAGGACACAGTGAAATCGGACTAAGTTACGTCTTTATAACCTTGGTCATATTCATCCTTTAACAAATTGATTTGTAGACATAGGCCAGTAAAATTGTTGCTGAGTTTGGAGTATTTATTAATCTTCTTCTTTTCGTGTGATTAGTGAATAACGTGTCAGAGTTTTAATGCCGTCCGACTTGACATCACATACCATCGAAGAATATCTCTCGGGCGTGTCGGTTTCTTCACGATGTTTTCCTTCATTTATTAATGATTCAGGCTCTTTTAAAGACTTTACTTTTGCTTTTATATTTATTCACTAGCTGCTGTCTTCTGGCCGCCACTTCGTTCGCAAGGAGGTCTTCTATACCATTATACATGATTGTACAATCTTTCCATCAGTAATTCGGACATTACTCTTTAATTATAACACAATATTACTAAACTTTATACACTAGAAATGAAAATAAAATCTAAAAACTAAATCTAAAATATGGCGTCAAAAAACTCATCCGCATCGCTGTCCACTGGAAGTGTACCCAAAAGACTGGCAGCATTGCCACGTTGTGTAGCAAAGCTTATCCTTTGACCAAGCTAAAAACCAGCCCTTGGGTCACGCGAAGTGTCAATTAAGTGTCAATATGTTACTAAGAGTAAAAAAACCAAACACAATCAACATCAAAATAGATTTTTTATTGAAATTAGGCTGACAATAGTGAGAGTAAGCACTTCATAAACATATAAAATGCGAACTTCAGTCATCCCTCCCCCCCAAACCTCCGATCTTCACCACTCATCCTAGTGTTAAAACTCCCCTGCTTCTTTATATAATATCAGCAGTGATATTCTGTAAAAATCCGTGGAAATGCAGGTGAAGTGAAGGTTCCTAAATTCAGCTGTTATTCCACCCATTTCTCTTCATTCAAGTTTTACGGGGTGACTTACTGAATCGACCGGCAGTATAGAAAAGTCAGCGTTTCATCACTTTGACATAAAAAATTAAACCAGCAAAAGTAATATTCAAACATAAGCTTGTCTTAGCTTGTAATGGTTCTATCAGCGATGGCATTGGAAGCTAACGTTTGGTTTAGAATAGTAATGTGTGTTGTGTTCTATCCAGTAGCCTAGCACCGACACGTGATCTGGTTTTAATTAGATTAACTTCTTACTATATTTGCTTTGATATGTTACACACACAAGCTGACCTTCTAGTACAAATGGTTTGTGGCGAGCAAAATAAAACCATTAAAAGAAACTACGGTCTGGAAGAAAAATATTTTGATTTCTGATGGTTTGGCCCCAGACTTCCGAAAATTAGAAGATTTTGGCACTTGTATTCATATTAGGCAATAGAAAAAAAAAATATAAGAAGTCTTAAAATCTCAACTAAAAAGTAGAATTTAACAAGCTTACTAGCTTAGAGTGTATAGTATAATGTAAACAGATCAGAATTATATGCATTTCAAAATACATTGAAAGCATCTTATCCTAGTAACAGGTGACGCCTCAAGCTTTTAAATGTCCCATAAACTGGGCCATATTTTAAAACAACCTACGTTAACAATACAAACTCCGCGAAAAAGTATTCCAAGATTTCGTTGAACCCGCCAGTTCGTCGTCATGTCTATTTAATGATTCCACAGATCGCCATGGTCTGTCTATGCCCTTCCGCCCCCAGACCTCACCTCCTTCCTCGTCATTGTCGCTCGGTCACCGACCTTACTTATGCAATCCTCGCCACAGTAGTACACCTGGTACCTAATGGTATTGGATGGGTCACGCACGTTGTGTAACCTCGCGAGATTTGCTGATGAATTTTTGGCTCTTGAAGCCATGATCTGCGGACCGTGAAATTATGCGATGAAGATTGGTTAGTAGATAGTTGCGTTGATTCTCTTGTTTCAGAACATAATTATCTAAAATTGTATACGTCTATTTCTGAGATATAGCCCTGGGAAAGTAATGGATGACAGATAAGAACTTAGTTACGACTTGTCAAATTTGTTAATGTCATGAACTTCGCCATGCTTTTGCTCGATGGTTGTAAAATGTCAAGTATGGAAGCTTCAGTTTGCCCAAAATTGACACCTCTGAACTCTCTCTCCTAATTTATTTTTCCTCCTGTTCTATTGGTGAGAAAATAGCTTACTTAGTTAGTCTGGTTTTAAGATGCTCCACAATTTCATATTACAAGCAAAATCTGAACTTAAATGAATTATGAACTTTATTGTCTGAATTTAAAGCACAAACGAAAAACAGAACATTTTCAAATCCTCTATAGAAACTTTTACCTCTAAATCATGTCCAAAGTTTATCCAAGTTTTGCCTTTGTTTAACGCACAAAGCCACCCAATGTTTGACAACTTTTGGCTATTCCCAATGGCTAAAGAAAACTCATTATAGCACCAATTTTGCCTCGTCAATCATCATCACGATGTCAGTTCTGTACTCCATCGTTTAAATTGATTTCGGTTTGATCGACAGCCGTAAATCTGGGCAACATGGTTTACGAGAGCATTAGATAAACATATAATAAACAATGCCTCTGGATTCTGGAATCTGATGTATTGCCAGAGAGGTTTATTTTGAACCTATCGGAGTGTTCACTGCTCAGAATTCCTGGCTTTTCACACCATCTAAATCTCATACAGTCAACATCTGCCTAGCCTTTTTCCAACTATCTTGGGATCGGCTGCCAGTATATCCGGATGCAGCTGAATACTAGTGTTTTTGAGTTGCCTGCCTATTTGTTCGCCACAACCCAGTAACTGGGAAACACGATACTTCTTGGTTAGAGCCTTTCGGAGGTCTGCCTACTAGTAATGGCTGTCACAGATTATCAAATGATAGCCGAGACCCACACCTTATAATGCTTTCCCAGACTCGCTCCGTATCTCTTGAATAATCATCCATCTACGGACCACACTCAGCAATCAGTTATTATTAAGCCACAGGCCTCCCATACAGTTTTGAATACAATTTCTCACCAGACTTGATAATAAACAAGCAAGCAAGCTTTCTTTTAAAGTCACGTACTGCTTTCGCAGTCACTGCGTGTGTATTGTCGAATATCTAGGTCGCTGATGTAAAAGCATTCGATACCAGGGTGTACGGTCATAAAAGTGTGTGACGTGTCGCCCCATTGTACAAAAGCTACCTGTGATTATTATGGTGTTCAACCTTCCGTAACAACTAAAGGGTACTTAAAGGCAAATTTGGGGGGAATCGGTTTAGTTCGTGATGTACGAAACACATTTTGGCTAAAAGCAAAGGATATTCGTCGAGATTTGTAGATTCAAATTATAGCGCACAAAAAATAATGTAGTGTAATGTGTAAATCAGAAGATGACGAAATATATTGGCTTCAAAGCAACTATAAACTTAATTCGTCCGTTGTTGCCTGAATTAAAATAGAGATGTTCACATAGCTTTTGTGTGCTCACTTTATTTGTGTAGGAATGACCAATGACTGGCAGATGAGGTGCAGTGCTTGAATTGCGAATGAAAAACATCGGATCATAATAATATCAATGACCTGCCCAGCCTTAGAGAGTTGTTTTAAAATAACAGGCAATTTAGTCTGTGTTTAATTGACGAGTAATGACTTCTGATAAAATTTATCTTTGCATAGAGTTTATTTTAAAATCATATTAATTGGTGTCAAGCGTGTCAAGTTCATTTGGGAAACTAATTATTCGTAAAAGTTTTTTTTTTAATTTGACATTAAAATAAAATAATATAAATAAAATATTTTATTGACACAAAGATAAAGGTGAGACCTGTGTTACAGTAACTTCCATCTATTTTTGAAACTAATGCTAATAAAAATGCGTTATTCCTATGGCTAATAAAGTTTTCATTATGTAAGTAAGTGGGTTTTCAATAAATAAATAAATCAGTCAGGTAGGTTACCGACAAGTAGGTACCTACCTAGACAATTAAAGCTCTTTAGATATTTTAAACAATTTCGTCATCTTTCTTAATTACCAGTTTCACGTGTTGTTGAGTTGACATAAAACCTATTTGTAAACATGGCATAATCATACCAAACTCAACAACACTGTAATATTGTCTAGAGATCATTCTGGTCGTTACTGTACCCCGCGTTTATTTATAAGGGGGTTAATGATTATTTCAACTCCACAATTAGGTATAACAAAGCCGATGCTGTTGGCAGCTTGCCGATCGGGGGAATTCCGGGTTTCATGCTCCCTTGAGTCATGCGGCCATCAGTCTGGTCTCTGGTCTCCACAGGTAAATGGCCTAGGCTTTTGAACTAGTTCAGTAACCGGTTGAAATGTTAATTATATTGGCACGACACCGTTATCAGTAAAACCGTTATTCGGTAAGTAAATATGGCGGTTTAACTGCATGTCGGAAAAGCAACTCGTTCGCTTTTGCAACAGTTATAATTGTCGTGACAAATATTGATGCTCCTCTTTTTTGTTAATTTCCTGTGCGTGTGCCAAAAATAAAGTACTTACCTAAGTGCAGGAGTCATGTTTCTTTCTTTGATGTTAAACATGAAATATCTCTATTATTCTCTATGCATGACAGATATTTCCTGACAGCATGTAAAGCTAAGCAAACTAAAAACAACGTCCAAAAAACTAACACCACTAACCACTTTAAAAAGTAGGAGTTATTTGTATGTAAGTATTGTTAACTCAAACAACAAATAAAAAAGGCCGAAGAATTAGCATTGCCATCCACCGGGGCAATATTGCCAGTCTTCTGGCCATATTTCTGGATGACAGCGACGCGCGACGGGGAGGAGTCCTTTAACAAAACATTCCCGATTTTATATTACAAAAAATCGATAAAAGAACGGCCCCAACGCCCCCAACACTACGCTCTCAGTAGGTACTACAGACTCAAACACGACTTTATCGGTTACTCAAATGAAATTAATAAAGATAGTTATATAAATACAAATTTTCAAGTGAATGCGATCATGGCTGCCATTTCATTACTTACGTAACATGTGCACAGGATTGCTCAGCTGCCGTACATAATCTATACAGTGTGTGCTGTGGTTATGCAAACGCAACCGCCTCAGAAATATCTCGGCCACGACATGCATTACCATACGACTTTTAAAACGAGACGTGTTATAAATTCACGATAATGAAAGGGGGTCGGTCAACTGGGGCGTTTACCTCGCAGGCGGCGCGTAGAAGTGTTTTCAAAATAAAGAAAAATAAAAGTACTGTTTATGAAAGGGCGATATTTGTTTTAGAAGCGTTTTCAAAATAAAAAATAATAATTACTGATTACTAGCACTTCGTTAGCGACTTGGTCCGCGTACATTTTGTACTATTCCCTTAAATTTTTACATTCTCCTAACGCTGAGTAGTTTTGAAAATAAAATAGGTATAGCTATACCAGCCCCCCCCCCCCCCCCCCCTAGCCTGCTGGTATAGCTTATGTTACTCGGTGATAATAATTATAGTTTTCTAATTGTGGAAGAATTTTTATAATCGGCTCTGTAGTTTTTTAGTTAAATGCCTACAACAAATCTTCTACCTCTTTATAATATTAGTACAGATGAAAGTGAGATTTGTTTGTGGATAGAAATGCGACGTTACTGAGTTCTGCGGGTTGCCTAATAAAACTTTACAACAATATTATTTACTTACGATGTATTGAATTAGGAGTCGGTCGTCAAGGCCCTTCGCGCTTTGGTCGGATTGTATCTGCACTGCAACTGTGTTACAAAATAAGAGTTGCCAAGTCGAAAAATAGAAAAACACAGATTCATGTTTAGCCAACAAGCACGACTGCACAGCCCACTGGTCTTTAAAAAGAACATAAAAAAAGTGTTTGTGTACTTATGACTGGCCTGTTGGTCTAGTAGTTAGTGACCCTGACTGCTATGCCGGAGGTCGTGGGTTCGACTCCCACCCAGGACAAATGTTTGTGTGATGAGCACGATCATTGGTTCTGTGTCTGGGTGTAATATATGTATATCTATAATATGTATGTAATTAGAAATATGTAAGTATGTTTATCAGCTGTTGTAGTACCCATAACAAAAGCTCTCAAGCTTAACCCATTGCCAGTCCCATGAGCCACATATGGTTCATGTTGATTGTTTAATTATTGTGTCTACTTTATGAACAGTTAAAGTGTTAACTTGGGACTAAATGACGTTGTGTGTAAAAGTTGTGGAATATTTATTTATTTATGTACAGTACACGAGTTAGTAGTTAGGTTACTTCTTTGGCGTAAGATAAAAATCTTTCTAAATATTTTATCTTGCGTTTGTAGAAAAAACGACACTAATAATAGAAATGAAAAATAAAATGTTGACTATAGCTAACTTCAAGGTGTCGGTTTTTCGTAACGGTGTGCGCGCGCATCGTATAAATTTACTCACACCTTTTTTCCTTGCCATGTTTTGGCGCGGTGAGCTAACTAAAAGCCCAACAAAAACTGGACAGACTTGTATACAATAAGGCCGGACACGACTGTAAAAAGCCGGACACCTGACAACCCTATTCGCAATACGACTGAGTCTTGCGTTGCGCTAGACTGACTCCATTCCTGAATGGCTTTCAAGCGTCAAGCGAGACGCCCTAAGTTACTTTGACCAATGACCTGAGGAAACGCAAGAGAGACTAGTTGTATACAGATGGCAAATAATCAACTGTAGATAGGTACTTCCGTGTTTTAGCCAAATAAACTTGATCTAGTATTAGGTTCAAGCCTACATAAGAACTGTAAACTGCAGATCCATTACATTTATAATAGGACTAGCAGACCCGTGTTTCCGTGGGAATACAGGGATAAAAAGTAGCCTGTGTCACCCGGGGATAGTAGGTATATCTTCCCAACGGTGAAAGAATTTTTCAAATCGGTTTTAAGAGTTTCGGAGTCTATTCCATGCAGGGTTGGCATGATTAAAACAAGTTGTTTTAAAACACGTGTTTTAAACAGTGCTTAAAACAGTTTGAAATAAAACTATGTTTTTTATTATGTGTTTTATTTAAAACACAGTTTAGTTTCTATTCTTTTTTTTAAACAAGTTTTAAACAAAGTTTAAAACAATAAGAAAAAAAAACACGGTTTAAAACTACCTTAAATTGCTAAAACTACCTTTAATTGCATGCTTTTTACGGCCTGGAGTTGACATCTTGACATCTAAACATGTACTTAACTATTTCTGATAAACGCCTAAGTATTTAAACTTGGAGAGTTCTCTGTACTTATACTAATAATTTTAAAGATCAAACTTCTCAAACTCACCATTATCACAAAATAAAATAGGTAAGTATAATTATATTTTCATGACTACGAGGGGTGGTAGGGTTATTAAAGTTTGAAGGGGAAAGTGCAAAATGAACGCGGACGAAAGCCATGAGTGAGGTGCTAGATAAAGATAAAGATAAATTTATTGCTTAACTGTGTACATTGAGTTCTTATTAGTAAATCATTACATTTTTGGTTTCAACAGTCTACCCAAGTCGGACATGCAACAATAGTATTAGACAATTATAGATTATAAGACATTAGATATTAGGTACATTTTCAAATATTATTTTTTATCAAAAAATTCATTAAGATTATAAAATACATTTTCAATTAACATTTTTTTCAATTCATTTTTAAATAAATTTCCATTTAACTGTTTAATAGCTAGTGCTAGTTAATATTATAACATTTCGGTGCGAATGAGTTTGAACGGTCCCGAATTACTAAGATTTTAATAATAACACAACTTAATATAGGTAGAGCTAGAATTTGCAAAACATGTAAGTTAATTTGAATTTCGCCGGTTAGCGTCCGCAAGAGACTTATTTAAATTGCTTTAACAGCCTTGTATGATCAACTACAGGCTTGGTGTGACAATTTGCTGGTAATGGCCTCCATGGTCCCCCAAGTCACAAGTGAGCCAGCAATAGCGGTCTAATTCGTTGATTGGTATGAATTTTGACCATATAATATCGCTACCAGAGCTTCTATTTGTAGATTCAATTCTGAGAATAAATAAACGTAGGCTAGAATATAATAAGTCACAAAAACTTATAAATAATCTTACTAAATCCAAAAGTTTGTTGGTACCTATATACTTAGGTATGTGTTATTTTCTCCTTTACCATGAAACGGCTGGACTGGACTGATTTGGATGAAATTTGGTTATAGGTACTAAAACCATTAACACGTCATTGGCATTTTAATTTCATAAAATTGAAGTTTCCGTGGGAGTTCAAAATCTTCTCATGTTGAATTTTAAAGCGTATAAGGGGCCCAGCTGGTAACTTATGAAAAACATTGTTATTTTAGTGTGATAAATGTGATACCTATTACCTAGAAGCGGTTATCTTGTTTACCTAGAGTCTAGACGTTCTGCAGAATGCAAGCATATCTAAACTTTTAAATTAAATATTTTTGAAGAAAGATAAATGCAGGAATAAAACAGCATCTTTACCTAACATCCTCAAATACAACAATAGCCATTGTTCCATGTGAACATCAAGTAACTATCAATTAGCATACTAGCTAAGTAAATGAGTAATGAACGTGAAGTATCTTCGTCATTTTCCTACCCGAACAACGAACAGCTTAAGTACCTATTCCGAGGTTAACTTTGTAGCCATAATTTACTTATATTAAGGTAAATACTATTTGTTTCTGTAAATTAGGTTTTAATAAATGTAAATTAATTTATTTCAGGTAAGTACCTATTGACAAAACAATAAATTACACTTCAATTAAATTTAACTAAAACCCGAACATATTAAATCAAACTAAATCCAAAGACTATGTCAATTAATTACACATACTTATAGACATTTTCTCCAAAACCTTAGGTATATTTAAGTTGCTGTTACACTCAAAACTTAACGTTGAGTAAGTGTTGATCTACCTGGCTTACCATTCACCTCAATAATTTTTCACTGGCCTGTTGGTCTAGTAGTTAGTGACCCTGACTGCTATGCCGGAGGTCGTGGGTTCGATTCCCACCCTGGACAAATGTTTGTGTGATGAGCACGATCATTTGTTCTGTGTCTGGGTGTAATTTATCTATAATATGTATGTATTTAGAAATATATAAGTATGTTTATCAGCTGTTTAGTACCCATAACACAAGCTCTTAGCTTAGCTTGGGACTAGATGGCGTTGTGTGAAAAAGTTGTGGAATATTTATTTTTTTATTTATTTATTTCAATTCAATTTTCTTTGTTCTTTTTACATTTATAGCTTACTACGAATGGCTTATTTTACTTTACTGCCTAATAATTGTTTGTTTGGTATTTTAACGCAAGTTGTACTTAGTTTATACTTATACTTTATACTATTTATACTTAGTTTAATTTAACGTGTAAGGTGTAATCTTTGTTGGAGATCCAAATAAATACAAATTAAAAATCAGAATAAATTTATATTTAACCACATGTGTCACCATATTATTGTGTCATTTATGTGTAACCATATTAGATAATGTATATGCACAAATATACACATTTATGATAATGTAGTCATATTTTGCATACATGCAAAATATGACTACATTATCTGAAACATAGCGTTTGACTACTTTAAGAAGTAACATCGAAATAAACTCATCGGTCTCATAGGTACTTCTTTAAAATCCATAAGTTAGATCATGTGAAAACAATGCGAGTCGTTTTATGAGGAAACGACCACACAGATATGAGTGGACCTGTTCAGCCAGTACACGCATTTGTCAGTAATCGACTATGACTGAGAAGCTGAACATAGCTCAAATAAGCTTATTACTCTATAATAATGGAAATAATTGTATTATTATTATAATACATTTATTTCTATTAATAGCTATTGCTTAAAATGGTTATGATGGTACCATATTAGATAACAAGATTTGGTACACTCGGTACAGACGCCAGCAAATCAAGCTATCCCAGTATGTCAAATTTCTTTGATAGATTTTCATCTTTATCACGAACAGAATGAAGCTCATGTTCAATTGGGAAAATTTGACAGTTTGGAGTAGCTTGATGTACTGGCGTCTGTACAATAATATGGGCGTAATACAAACGACATTATTTTATATATAATAATAGAGCACTAATGTTATGTCTAACTACAAACCAAACCATTCACAACACAAACAGACAGACATCATGACATAATACTTGATAACCTTTGCCCGATGTGTGGGTTTGTGAGTTTCTGACGGATTTGTTCAGTTAACATTGATAGGTACCTACATTGATTAACAGCCCACTAAATATCGTTATCAAATTATGGGCATTATTAATATGTCATATTAAAACGCTTTTATAATAATAAGTAGGTATGCGGATTTAAGTAACATACGAGTAGGTAGCATATTTATGAAAATTTAATTATTTGCATAAATCGCTATCGACACGGAAATTGAGGCATATATATGGCTTAGGGGCGTGGCAACCTAGTTATATGCGCTTTATTTGACGTCTATACTATAGAATTATAAAGAGGAAATATTTGTTTGTTTGTTTGCATTGAATAGGCACCGAAACTACAGGACCTATATGAAAAATTCTTTCTCTATTGGGAAGCTAGACTATCCCCGGGTGACATAGGTAACTTTTTATCCCTGTATTCTCTCGGGAACAGGAACTACGCTTGTGAAACTGCGTGACGTCTGCTAGTGGTCAATAATTGCTTCGCCCTACTTATTTTGAAAAATGACCTATCTTCAGCTAAAGAGTCTTCCGTTCTTGCTATTTCCTCTAGCGACTAGTGATGGGCAAAGGATAAATACTCGAAGGACTCGAGTATTTATCCGAAGTGGATAAAAACTCGTTTTTACTCATTTTTATCCGATATTTACCCAAAATGATGGATATTTATTATTTTGCATGTTTTTTTTTATATTGATAGGCTAGTTATAATATTAAGGCTTTCGAAAATACTTAATACATTATTACTTTTTCAAGTTCTGATTGTAAAGACGAAGCAACGTGTTTCTAACCGCACCGCACTATATCCCGGCCTCCTTTTGTCCCATTTCTTTTGTTTTATTACCTTTCCCCTCACACCACAGCGTCTGCGCTGTGCCAAGGTATGTGTCTTAGATAGCGCACGCGCGAGTGCGTTTTTAACAAAAAAATAATTATTATAAGGTGATAGTGTTCTAGTTTTATGAGACATTTAAGTGATTTTGAAGTTGGATTAAAGCGTTTCAAGGTATGTTTTAACAGCTGAACCTTTTTTTGTTAAAGGTTTAAACACTGAATAAAATCGGCGGATAAGTAAACTACTAAAAATAAATAGAAAAGTGTAGTTTTATTATTGTTGATAACGCTAGAAACCTACAAAAGACTGAAGAGTCCCTTGTTTTGAGTGTTTTGAAATCTCAGTGCGTCATGAGCCAGCAAATTAATAGTGTGCTGCGCAGTACTAAACTAACTTAGTAAAAAAAGTTTAACAACATGTTGTGCCTCTAAACTGCTAGCAGTGCGTAATGAGCTAGCACACTCTTGCTAGCTCATTACGCACTGAAATGTGAAGTTTTCACCAATTTTATTAAACTCTGCATAAAGAAAGAAAGAAAGAAAGAAAGAAAATATGTTTATTTGGGACACGCACAGAAATTTAACAGTGACATAGACGTCATCATCTGCCTAGCCTTTTCCCAACTATGTTGAGGTCGGCTTCCAGTTTCACCGGATGCAGCTGAATACCAGTGTTTTACATGGAGCTGTCTGTCAGACCTAAACAACCCAGTGGCAAGGCAAGGCAGTGAACTGGGTAACATGATACCCCTTGGTTAAACTGGTTGTCAGACTTTGGACTTCTGACCACAATTAACGGCTGTCAAAGATCTACAAATGACAGCTGGGACCAACGGCTTAACGTGCTTTCCGAGGCACGGAGGAGTCTTGGTATATAATAAATGGTCATCCATCCACGGACCGACCACGTCAAGCGTAGTTTAACCTTCGATCAACCCATGCGGCTGTTATAATTTAGCCACAAGTTCCTCCGACGACTCCTCTGCATAGACGTAATAAAATCTGTGCAAAATTACACGCGCTCGGGCTATACTTTATTTTATGGGCCATATAGTTGGAAGTCCATTTTTTTTTTTGTAGATAGTACTCATAAGCAGAAGGTTTTTTACATTTTTTTAAGTTGCGGAAATTCCCAGTTATAATAAAATAATAAAGAGAAACGTATTTTTTAAAAGTTTCCATATAAATTATAAATAACACGCCCGGTATCACCACTTCGTCGAATGTCGGGAGGATACGGCGTGGCATACGCTGGCAAAGTGTGTGCCGCTTGAGAGGAGCCGTGCCGTGCCCTCGTCTCTGGAGTAGGCAGTGACTTGTCGCTGCCGGCCGTGGTCGAGAGGATGGCCGGCAGCGTCGAGTCCTGGGACGCGGTGGTGTCCTTCTGCGAAACGGTCGTCTCGCAGATGGAGGCTGCGGAAAGTGAGAGGGAGAGCAACTCCACTCACCCGGCCCGCAGCAGACGTACCGGGTGCAGGCGGAGGGCGGACAACGCCCTCTTCCAGCCCCCCTGAATGGGTTCAGGGGCGACGAACACGGGACGTCCGCCGCCCTCATGTACATGGGACATGGACCCAAGGTGGTGGCGCGTCGTGTTTACGCGCGCCCCTCTTAGACGTTGCGAGGGTTGTCTAACACCTCACTCCCCTCGCTGACTTGGCGAGGCCCTCGGGTCGCAGTCAGTCGGGAGTCGCGGAAGTATCTTCTGTTCCCGTGACCCCCGGCGCAGGTGTAAGAAGGAACACGGGGTGGTTTTTAGTCAGTAAGTCTGACAGACCCCTCCACCCTCCCCGGGGCGGGGGACATCCATGAGGATTTTCCACCACTAAAAAAAAGTAAAAGTCGCGGGGTCGTAGTGAGTGAGCGAACACAGACTCCTCTCCACCTCCTTCCTGGTTATTTTTTTAAACCACCCAGAAGTAGGAGCGCCGCCAAGCGGCTCCGGCGACATCTTGGCAGGTAAGGATATAAGAATAATAATATTCCTTGTGCTTTATTCAACTTATCCGAAAAATACCCGAAACTAATTTCAAAATGCTAACTTTTAAATTTTAAAATACGTATATCTCCGTAACCTTGGGGTTCCGCGGGTTGGAGATGGTACAGGAGGTAGGCCCCTGCCACCCTCGCCTTCCCTGGTCCATAAATATATGGAAATTAGAGTGAAAATAATGGAAATTAGTGTTTTAACCTAACCTCAAACTTTAACAATGAATATCTCCATAACCATGGGGCTCCGCGGTGTGGGAATCCGACAGGGGGGTAGCTCATCTCCCCCTCCCTCTCCCCAGCCCCTCTCCGATCCATAAATCGATGACCCATAAAGGAAAGTATAACCCAATTTTTTTATTATTGTGTGTAATCATAGGTTAGACAGGCTTGTTTTTTAAAACTTCTAAATAAGTTTTAGAATTTCACTTAATTTCATCCTTTTCTTCGTAGAAATATAAAATTTCCCTTACTAAAATCGTGTATAATATTTATCCGCCGTTTTGGATAAATACTCGAGTAAAAACGGATATTTATGAGTATTTATCCATTTTGAGTATTTATCCGGATAAATTCCCAACACTACTAGCGACTCATAAAGTTGCCAAAAATTAACATTATATTATATCCGTATTGCAAATCGTAGTGGTTTCATATTGTATACCAAATTGATTTACACATAAGTAAAGTATTTTCACCTGTTTAGCGAGTGGGCAAAATCGTGATTTTCTTGTCAACTTTGTGACTTTCAAAACTGTGATTTTTTTGAAATCTTTAAATGTAGATCTAATAAATAAAATTTGTAAAACAAACATAAGTTTGTCCATTCTTGTTACTTTCTGCTTCTTCACATCATATCCTAGTATGAAAATCCAGCAGCTAAAGATGAATTTGCGAACAGCATTAAAATTTGCACCACTTTATTAGGACCCTGTAACAAAATGGTACTTGGTTTTGCTTTCATGTTTCATTTAATTGTTCACCTTTGGATGATGCAGAGAAAAGCAGTGGTACACCTACCACTGCTTTTCTCTGCATCATCCAAAGGTAGTAAATGGCTATGACGTGAATTCCGCCTTTGTACATTATTGTGCTCGAAGTATTCATCATCTGCCTAGCCTTTTCCCAACTATGTTGGGTCGGCTTCCAGTTTAACCAGATGCAGCTGAATACCAGTGTTTTACATGGAGCGACTGCCTGTCTGATTTACACAACCTAATAACTGGGTAATACGAGACCTTTTGGTTAAACTGGTTATCAGACTTTCGAGCTTCTGACTAGCTGCAACGACCGTCAAAGATCTACAAAAGCTGATACGTCCTTTCGGCGACTTTGTCAGTCGGACTATCTGATATCGACTTGTATCTTAGAAATAGTTAATATACACTTTCTTTTATCCACGATTTGGCTTTCCAGCTTAATGTACCACCTTAAATTATTTGGCAAACCATATTTACCAGTCGGATTTCTGATACCAGCTCGCTTAAAATTCTGAATAAGTACGTCCCGAGTTCATCTAAAAGTAAACGGTTAGCATACATTGTTTTGTATACAGGAACCATAGTACACTCGGCTACACTACACACCAAGCTATAGGTACATTTCCAGTTAACGCTGGCCTCGTATTATATGGAAATCCTATACAATGCAAGATCATCTTATATACTGGAAATCTTGTATATCTTGATGTGTAGCCGTGTTTACATAGTTCACACACATGGTATTGAACTTTTTCTTTTACTGCACTAACTATTTTCATATCAACCATCTGGCGGCATATTACTCAGACACATTAAAAGTTACGATTAAACTTTTCTCATAAGCTGCCACGGTGGTCTACTGCTCACCTGGGTGTGGGCCTGGGTTCGAAACTCTTGTTGGGTTAACTTTTTTCATATAGTATTTCTCGGTAGCAGCCTGAAGTCTTGATCTGTATCCTGTTGATAGTAATAGGGTCCCCCTAATAACATGGGGACTTAAACATAACTAGCAAAAGTGGGTTCTATAGGTACACCTGGTGTTAGGTTATGTTATGATTCTACATACCTTAACATAAATACATAAACTCACGCCTTTTTCCCATGGGGGTAGGCAGAAACTGCAGAGCGCCATATGTTACGATTCTTACATACTTATTTTCCTTCGTTTACTTACATTTACATGTTCTCATACACACACGCCGGTTGCAAGTACTACGCACCTTACCTTTCGGAAGAACCTCACCAATAAGGTCTATACATATGTCTCCTATCGTTAGTCGCCTTTCATTCATCTTTTTCGTTAAGAGTCTAATACCATAGAAATATCCAATCCCTGCTGTTTGTGCTCCAAAAGCTATCAGCGACTCCTATGTTGCCACCCATAATTTTCTTCCTATGAGAATTGAAACAACCGTGAATTAAAACAGCCGTGCTCGAATTACTACGGAAATAGTTCAATCATGTTTTCAGCCTGATCCGTTTCGAGCTCGCACATTACCCACACGAGTGAGCTAAAGGGGTCACTCATATGACGTCACAGCGTAGGAAATAACACAACAGCCGAAGTACAGTCAGCCGCACGTATTTTAGCCAGATATCCGGTTTTAGCCTGACATGTCCGGTTTTTTTACAATCATGCTCAGCCAAATATGTATTCTATACAAGTTTGGCCTGTCCGACTTATGTTAGGTTCCTATATAACCCCGGTCAGCCAAATAATGTCAAAGGGAAATGCCCATTTGCTAAGGAACCTTTGGCCAAGTGATGCACACGAAAGAAACAAATGATAGGCATTAGGATTGACATCACAGATCAAGGAACAATAGCTGTTTTTCACATAAAACTTGGTGGAACTATTTTATTAAGAATTGTAATCCCCATTTTGATGGCACTGACTACCGAACGGAAATATTAGACTGTAGGTAATAAACAATTGAGTGTCATACGAAAATCTGCTTTTGATACCTATGTAGTCATCCCAAATTGGTAATAGCAATATTTAAGTTACTAAATAAGTATATTTTTAGTATTTATTACATAGATGGGAAAAACATGGCCAGAAATGGGTATTGCCCTTTAACACTAAATGACTCGCGTGGTCACTTGTAAGAAGTAGAGTTTAAAACACAAATAAAATTACTGTTATATTATATACACAAACAAAATAATAAATGGATGAGTCCGTTTTTTTCCGTTAAATTCAATTTTTTTGTTTAATTTTATCTTTTTTTCGGGTTTCAAGCCAAAATGTCCGGCTAAATACGTACATACGTATTCGGCTTTTACTTTTTTTTGGCCTGGCAACACGTCAAAAGTGAAATTTGACTTACAGACCTTGACTTTGTAACTGCGGCTTTCTTTGTTACTTTGAAGTGCTGTTGACGTTATTTGCTTACGTGAAGCTCCGGTGAGGCATTGATTAACGCGTTAATTAGGTCACTAATGCTGGTATTGTTTTGTTGATTGTAGGGCGTGCGAGGGGAACAAAGAAAGTTGGATGCATTGTATGGGGATTGTTAGAAAGGAAAGGGGTTATGATAATGAGGTGGGTTTTTGCGACAAACCCGCAAAACTATTCCCAAATCACTTCAACTTAAGAAAGCTAGAATCAATAGTGATGACCACCAAGAAAGCTTTAAGCCAATGAACTCCGACGAGTCCCAGAGAAACGCTTTGACTGTCTTAGAATAATTTTGTTTCTTCTTCGTCCGTATGGGAATAAGCTCTAAAATGGTTGGACTGATCATCACGGAACTCTTACTTTCATAATAGCTGATGCTAAAAGCAGAAGTTAACGCTACAACAAATACCTAGTTAAAAAAACAATTAGGGTACCGTCCAAAAAATAAACCCATAAAATTCCAGGCCGGAGTCGCGGATAGGTACTGTTGGTAAGTAATAAAGTCTTTTTTTTTTCACACGACTCTTGTGATATTCAAAATAATTAACAAAAACAATCGAGTTAATGCCGTGTGACATGTGCGCCGAATTTCCATCCGGTGACATTGTTCGGTGTGTGAATTTGACAGTGGGAAGTGATAGTGTAGCTTAATGGGAGGGTCGGCCATCTTTCCTATTAAGTACAGAATATTGGAATCAGCAGGGCTATTTACTATTGGTTATATTTTCATAAGTACCGTGCGTCATAAAAATGTCGTGATAGCCCAGAGGTTAAGACGCCTACCTCTCATGCACGAGGTTGTGGTTCAAATCCGATCAAGTACCAATGTGACTTTTTCAATTCATATGTACTTTCTAAGTTTATCTTAGACATCATTGACATCGGTGAAAGAAAAACATCGTGAGGAAACCTGGACTTAGTTAATATAAGTTTCAAATCGCCGATCCGCCTTGAGCAAGCGTGGTGATCAATGCTCGAGCCTTCTCTGTATGGCGATTAACACACGGCACCGCGCACCGCCGCGGTAGGCGGTGAAGCGGATCTCATGTTGTATTGGCCTCTAATAAATCCGTTGATACCTTACACACGTACACCGCCCGATCGCGCGGTCGAGCGGGGCGCCAGACCTTCAGCAGGGCTAGCATGGGCTGGGGATGTAACTTTTATCCACCGGTTATTTCCACTGACAAGGGATACAATTATCTTATCCACCTGCCAAAGCACGGCAACAGGGGGAAAGAGAATTATATCACTTTTTGACATTAGACGTGGATACTCATCCACGGCTTATAGCATGGCGACTAGTGAAAGATTTCGCGATTCGAGCAATCCCAATTGTCAACAAAACAAAATAAATATCCAGTACAGATGTAATAAAACGATGAAACTACTTTGGTTTACATGACATTCTCGACTATTGTGTAATTTCATAAAAGTTTTCTTATAATGGCAATAATTTCGGGGACAAGCGTTTCCCCTGGTTTATCCCCGTGAATAGTTTATCCACCCATGTCGCCATGCTCGGAGGGTGGATAAAAATGACAGAGGGGAATAGTATTTTATCCTCTCCCCGTGGAAAGAATATCTCCGGCCAACTTGAGAATTTACAAAAAAAAAATGGTATTGCACATTAAATGAGCTTCAAGTTACGGTGACTATAAGACGGGGTACGTGTGCGTTTCGTCACATCTCTCCGAGTGCGTATGACGTCATCCTAGATACAGACTTTGATAGCCGATACGAAACTAAGTGTTTGACAGTTAATTGTTGCCAACACTTTGCTGATCATTACTACTGTCAAAGGAGGTACGCAATACCCTGCGATTGAGAAAACCCTAATATTGGATAAAAAATGGATGGACAATATTCTAAGAGAAAATACTAAACAACCTAATATGGTTCCAAAATCCACCAAGCATTGAATTTGCTTGCCCCAAATTCCGATACCTAGGTACGTTCGCGTATTTATCACTCATTAGTGCTCATAAAAGTTATTTTAAAATTAACCTCCTGACATTGGTATCAGAATTGTGTGCTTTTAACCTCGAACGAGATAAAAGTATGAACAAAACATCATTCTTTCATTATGTTTTCATATTATGGATATAGGTAAAATCTGTATAGAAATAACGAACGGTGCTTGGGCCAACCTCAGATCTAATTTTGGACGCACCTCGCCATCATGCTTTCCCGGCACTGATTTGTAGGGTTCCGTAATCAAAACAGTAAACCCACCTGTTTGACCGCCTGTCTGTCAGCAGATCATGAACAGTGGATAGTTGAAATTTTACGTGTGTATTTATTTATATAACGTCAAAGAATGATAATTTCCAAAGAGAAACGTGTGTTATACGTAAACCACTTTTTTTGGGCCTTATATGCTCGAACTTACAGTCGCTGTATCCTTAGGCTGTGTTTCCACCAGCATGCGTAGCATGAACACATTGTACACCGAAGAAACGGCCTTTGTCTACAGACGAATCGGCAAAGTGACATTATATAGACAGGAACCTCAATCTGTCAAATTTCTTTCAATACACCTGCCTGCGTAGCATGAACACTTAATTTCTTTTCTTCTGAGACACGACAAAGACCGTTTCTTCGGTGATCATGCTACGCGTGCAGAGATGTGTAGCGAGGGATGTGTTTTTAAAAACCAATAGTATAATCACAGCGGTTACCTAGCGTCACTCAGCGCAGTGATTCTATTGGTTTTTAATAAACACACATCCCTCGCTACACATCTCTGGTGGAAACGCAGCCTTAATCTTGATATTATCGATGGTGCAGAACACTTTGAGTGCGAGTCCAACTCGCACTGGCCGGTTTTTGTACCTAATTAGGTCAAATTATTTTGCCGTTTCTGGCATATTAGACGGGACTGTTGAAAGATGTGTGACTGAGAGATGTGGTAAATCCTAATAAGAGAAGCAAGATGATGTTTATGCGCTTTCTAAATACGTATATAAATACATTTGGAAATTAGTAACCTCTGTAACAATTGTTGTTACGAAAGTAAAACTGCCACTCTGGAAGGTTACGACTCCCGTAAATTCAATGGGAGCTTGTGGCTAAATTATAATTACAGCCGCACAGGGAGGAAGTTCTAACTACGCTTGCCGAGATCAGTCTTTAGATGGGTGACCTTTCATATTCATATTCTTTTATTTGCATACCATAATGTCAGATAAAGGTGTTAAAAAGGCTTATAGCTATTATATAGTACAGTTATGGACCCTGTAACAGCACAGCAACATTAAGTAACAAGCAAGATTACCTACAATTTAATTCCATTTAACACATAACAATACTTGCCTTATTAAGTAAATATTTTTACATTACAAATTACAAAAATATACCTACATTTATTACTGAGATCACAAATTCACAACAAACCAATAGATTATTTATTATAATTATTGATAGATAATACAATTATTATGTCACGACAAATTACATTACATTTCATACAAGACACCTCCGTGCCTCTGAAAGCACGTTAAACTGTTGGTCCCGCCTGTCATTTGTAGATCTTTGACAGTTGTTACAGATACCTAGTCAGAATCCCGAGAGTCTGACAATCAGTTAACCAGTGGGGAGGTCAGATTCGCAGTCGCTCTACAGGTTGTCTCATTCAAATCGGTCAGTATGGGAAAGTCTGAAACTATAAGACATACGAAGATCTGTTCTGAGGAACCATGTCGTCGATTTTAATAACAAGAAAAACTGCATTCATACATTTTAAAAAACATCTGTACTCCGTTTGGGAATCGAACCCGGTTATTTTGAAAAAAAAAAAACCTACACTATTTCTATTTAGATATCGATTGTGTGGGTTTTGAGCAGTAAATGTCTGTATGAAACATGATGTCTAAAATGAATAAAATGTATTGTTTCCACTTACTTTCATTTATTTCAGCAGGTGCGCGAAGTGCCCACGTTTACAATATTACTACAATAGTACAGATGTTTTTTAAAATGTATGAATGCAGTTATTCTTGTTATTAAAATTGATGACATGGTTCCTCAGAACAGATCTTCGTATGTCTTATAGTTTCAGACTTTCCCATACTGACCGATTTGAATGAGACACCCTGTATATAAAACACAAGTATAGCATCCCGTTAATCTCGTACAATCCAATTTAGTTTAAAAGACTAGTCAGATGTGTGTGTTAGTAGCATATAAATGTCAAATTGTCGCGATTTAACAGTCTGCGGGAAGCCTTTACTTAAAATAAACGTTGTTGGCACCTTTCCTTATTGTCCATGAATTATGAAACAAAATAATAACAGATTAAACTGGCTGCTGCAGGTGCTGAAAACCTCAAACGGCGAAAATATAACAACCTTTTCGGAAGTTATATATTTGAACCGTTTGGGGTTGAAACACTCGGGCCGTGGGGTCCGAATGCCCATATAGTTTTCCGTGACATCGCCAAGCTGTTGATCGACTCTTCGCGTGACCAGAAGGCTGGCCTTTATTTAGGTCAGAGAATCAGCATTGCCATTCAACGTGGCAATGCGGCCAGTCTTTTGGACACGTTTCCCGTTGAGAGCGATGCGGATGAATTATTTGATGCCTTATAATTTTCTTTTCTTTTAGTTTTTATTAAGTATGTAATAAATGTATTATTAGTTAGATAAAAATAATAAATCAAATACTTAATAACAGATACGATTTACTTATATTTACATTTGTCATTTGACAACACCATTCGAACAGTCCCATGCTCGGTAACCAATTAAATAGGCGTAGTCACCGACAGCAATGCCATTGTGTTAGATGACCATGACCCGATAGATTAGATGGTCAGATAGGCCAACCAGAAAGACCAACGCTTGAGTCACCGGCAAAACCGAAGTGATTCGTGCCAAATAATACATATATAAACTAGTGATCATAATTCACATAGTGGTGAAAATGCGTCATTTTTTTCTTACAGCAAGTTAAAGACACTTAAGCGTAATACAAAAAAGTAAAAAAACTAAAAAAAAGGACACCCCGATGGTTCGAAGTTCCTTTTGATTTATCTTGAAGGAATTTTACAATTCCTTCACTAATCGATCGAAAGGAACTTCGTTCCATCCAAGTGTCTTAGTTACAAGTTTACAACTCCCGGTCTTAATCCTCCCTCTCCCTAAGAGCTAACTAAAATCAACATTCATTCATTCCCATTAGGCTAAACATCAGCACTTTTGAACGTCAAAATTACAAGAGGCAGTCCTCAAAAAATCCCGCCGTTCCACTTCCTAGCGTTTTTGCAAAGCCAAAAGTTCATAAATTACGTAATCTCCAAGTGAAGTTTTCGGTTTTTCTGCAGACCTTACATAATATTTGCCGTCTGGGTTGAACTTTTTACTCCATCAACTTTTTATACAATCATGTACGCACATACCTACTTATTTTTCTATGATAATGGAAAACCTTTTTAAAAGATCTTAGTACAGACGCCAGCACATCAAACTAAACCCAAACTGTCAAAATTTCCCAATTAAACATGAACCTTATACTGTTTGTGTTAAAGTTGAAAACTATCAAAGGAATTTGACACATTGTGGAGCTTGATGTGCTGGACCTGTTGTCTGTACCTACGAATTGATACTTTTCGCAGCCATCTTGCCTTTCAGCCTGACTAAAATCTCCGATAGACTTATCCGTCAACATGTTACTAAATCCTTAATTTTTCTGTCCACAGCTTCTTGGCCTAGCAGTCATAGGCATTGGAGTGGCAGTCCAGCTCAACTGGGCCGTTGCGAAGAATGAGCTCAAGTCACACCTGACAGTCGCACCATGGGTGTTCATTATCATAGGCGCTATCATGTTCGTGATTGCCTTCTTTGGTTGCTGCGGAGCGATACGGGAGAGTCACTGCATGGTTGTCACGGTATGTAACTAACACAAGATTTATTTTGTTATAGCTAGCGACACGGGTCGATTGAAGGTTAAGCTACGTTTGGCGAGGTCGGTCCGTGGATGGGTGACCATTAATTACGTATTATGACTCCTCCGTGCCTCAGTAAGCACGTTAAGCGTTTGGCCCCGGCTGTCATTTGTAGATCTTTGACAGTCGTAACGGGTAGCCAGAAGCCCGAAAGCCTGACAACCGTTTTAACTAAGGGGTATCGTGTTACCCAGTAACTATATTATTGTAGTTGTAACTGGGTTATTGATATTCAGCTGCATCTGGTTAAACTGGAAGCCGACCCCTACATAGTTGGGAAAAGGCTAGGCAGATGATAAAGTGGAATTTTTTAGCCCAAAAATTACTGGGATTGAAGCTTTTGCACCATGATCAAAGGGGGCGGACAAACGACTGTTCGACTCCTACGTTAACAAGATGAAGGGGAGATCATCAGACATACTGTTACCATGGGTTCTGCCGCGCCGTGTCTTAATTTTTACAAGTTTCTTGCTTAAATCTTTAAACTCATCATTTCTATCAAACAGAATCCACTAAAAAGTAAATAAGCCACTTTTTCTTTACCACCCATAAAAAGAGTGAGAGTTTATGAGAGAGAGAGAAATCATGATTTTATGCAGTTTAAAGCAAAAAGAACACCAAGAATAAGTTGGAAATTAGAAGGCCAACGAAAGATTTCAACGAGTCCAGGTTCATAGACTAAACTAAATGGTGTCCTGATTTGCGACGGTGTCCCTTTCTATATAATTCAAAAGGAAAATAGTTTAAAACAATTGTGTTTGGTTATATTGAGGAAATATGAGCACACAATCAGTATAGTTATTGGTAAAAGTTGGTGTACTTAAATAAAACCAGTTCTTGCAATTTCCATAATATACGACTTAAGTAATCTAAACCTCAACACCATTTTAGTAAGGCCCCGGCCATGTTCAAAATATATTGGGTCAATTACAAGCCCACATTTGGCAAATCGAAACAAGAACACAAAATATTGCTACCTGCACGCGTAGCATGATCACCGAAGAAACGGTCTTTGTCGTGTCTCGGAAGAAAAGAAATTGAGTGTTCATGCTACGCAGGCAGGTTTATTGAAAGAAATTTGACAGATTGAGGTTCCTGTCTATATAATCTGTCACTTTGCCGATTCGTCTGTAGACAAAGGCCGTTTCTTCGGTGTTCAATGTGTTCATGCTACGCATGCTGGAATCACAAACAAAACTTTCAAACAATCGTCCAAGTTTGAACGCTCGTTCTTCTTCGAAATACGCAATGGAATGTAAACTATGAAAGACGCCTGTTATGTTTAATGTATGAATGTATGAAACATCCCTGAACATTCCTGACGATTAGCGTAGAAATAATGCTCTATATTGCAGACTGAAGAATCAACACATTTCTTTTATTTATTCACTACATTATTGCCATGCTCAAAGGGTCAAAACGAAAATTTGAGAAGAATGTTTGTGCAATCTGACACTTTGATTCCTCCGTAGACAAAATCCGTTTCGAGAAACGGATCCTGGGAACGAACCCAGGATCTATCCTGGGTTCGATCCCAGGTTCAGGAAAAGTATTACTGGGTTCGTCTATTCAGAAAGTGTCGGCAGAATTTTTTATTTGTTCCTGGTTATTGGTCAATCAGCTCGCATCCTAAACGCATTTTTTTTAAATCAAACACTTTTTCATTTCAGTACGCGATCTTCCTGCTGGTGATAATCATCGTGCAAGTGGTGATAGCAGCTCTAATGTTCGCCTACGGGGACACCATCAAGCAGAGCCTGGTTCATTCTGTCGGCGCGATATTCGATAAGCGTTCCAGCGCTTCTGTCGACAAGGCTGCTGACGCTGTCGTTGACAGTATTCAGCTGCAGGTACGATGGTTTACAGATTATAGTAGGGCTCTAGACAGACGCACTGCATTTCAAGCAGCAAATTTGCTGCTTGAATGCAGGTTAGTGCAACAAGCACGTAAACTGATAATTTGCAGTTAAATGCACTCCGTCTGCCTAGAGCCGCCGCCGCCGATCCCATGTTTCCATTGTATTGTCAATTTGTCGTCACAGCGCAAGGCGTGAACGACGATTTTATTAATCGTACCGTCTTAAATGTGAGCACCTCCAGTGGAACATACCAGCTACAGCTATCTGACGTCACGACAAAGTAGGTATGCGGCCTATCTGGAGTCCTGACGCTAGCTGGAAGAGCGTGGCAAAAAAAACCACAATAGCTGACGTTAGTCCTGGGGACCCAGACAAAGTAAGCATTTTCACTAACGATGTCGAAGTTTGATAAATCCGTAGTATAAGTACTTCAGCATTTCTAAAGTCGATTTCACTCCATACATTTCGGATTTATTATACTATAAGTACGTTACCGTAAATGAAAATGTGTCGTTGTTTAGGCCCCCTGAACCGAATTAGCTGGAAGAAGAAATGATCCATTTCAGACTTAATTTGACAGATTAGTTTTTCCATAGACGTATTTTTTAATCTATCTTGACTGACGCCGTATTTTTTTTTATTTTAATGGATATATGTACCTATCTATTCTGTATATTCTCTGTATCTTTATGTTAGTTATTTCGATTTTCAAGTTATTGTTTACCTTGTTGCACCCTGTTCTGTCTCCGCATCACCTTAAGGTAGACTGGTAGAAAAGCTAGCTGAGGCATTAACTCCGACTTCGTACAGTTTTTTTACTTGTACAGACGCCAGCACATCAAGTTACCCCAATGTGTCAAATTTTCCCAATTGAATATACATACATTTCAAAGGCTATTCCTTTGAAATGTAAAATAAATACACAGGAAAATAAAACTACTTCTCAAATAAACAAATGAACAATGGGCGTATTGTTAAGTTTGACGTGATTGCACGCAATAGTTGTTAATTTTTATTGTGCAGGAAAATAAATAATTTACCGAAATAGGTACTTCAGAAAACCCCACGAGCATATTTACAGGTTGTGAATATTCCACTCAAATATACACAAGCACAACATTATGACACATTCACAATAATTATCATAATCTTCTTCTTCTTATCGTGTGGTTAGTAACTAACCTGGAGTCAGAGTTTTAATGCCGCCCACGGGCCTCTGACTTGGCATCACATGCCGTCGAGAAATATCTCTCAGGCATGCCGGTTTCCTCACGATGTTTTCCTTCACCGATTTTGAAGCATGTGATAATTATACAATACGCACATGAATCCGAAAAGTCAGCGGTGCGTGCCTTGGGTTCGAACTCGAGACCTATGATTTAGCAATCCACCAGTCAAACCACTAGGCCATCACTGCTATAATATCATAATTATAATATTTAATAGAATGGGTCTGAAAACTTTTCTAAAGTTACAGTTTGTAGTTTACATGTAAACTATTTCGTTTAGCCACCATTGAGTTTTGGGCGCAAAAGAAACTAAAAACTTGACAAAGAACAAAGTTGAGAAATGAGTTAAAAAAAAACAAATTTAATATTTCTTTCACACGTGATCTTTTTTTAATCAACTCCGTGGTTCAGCCTTCTTCTCTAGTATCTATATAAAAGAGAGATTGATGCACTGATGGTTAACTGATGCATTCTTCCTTATCCATCAAAATATTGTTCTATTTTCTAGTTCGCCTGCTGCGGTAAGAACGGTCGCGATGAATATGGCCTCCTCTCCCTGCCCGAGTCGTGCTGCAGCGCCACCAGCACCTTCGGCAACGTCATCGGAGGAAGGTGCACCGTCGACGCTGCCAACCCAGGCTGCACGCAAACCATAGCCAAACTTTACGACGACTGGAACAAACCCATCGCTGGAGCTGCTATTGGTATTGCCTGTATTGAGGTGCGTAATTTAGAGTTCTTTATTAACCGACTCTAGAAAATAAGAGGATGATTAAGGTGTTGGCCTGGCGATCGAGAGTTCGTGAGTTCGATCCCCACCCACTGCACTATTGACGTGAACCCACTCCAGACGCAAGAATATTTATTTAGCTTAGTTGGAGGGGTTTACAAGACTACTACTTTAAAAGAGACCGTGACCCCTGAGTTTCCTTCGGCATTTCTTCTCAGGGATGTCATTTTGGAAATGACATTTAGTTAAAAAAAATGACACGTAAAAGTATCTGGGAAGATAGATCTACTTACAGAAATAAATATAATTTCATATAATTTCATTACTAGTGCAAACCACATTATTAATTGTATGATCTGTTTATTAAATGATTATTATTATTATTAATCTTTTTGTAAAAGACAAAAAAAAACTCAAGTAAATACCTAAGTCTTTTTTTTGTTTTACTTGTCTAATTGTCTTTTTAATAGTTCAATTAAACTAAATGATTGAACTATGATATAGATAATTTTTGTCTAATGTCATACGTGGTGAAAAGAAACGCGGTGGTTTAAAAAAACTTTGGGGAGGAATTTCACGTAAGTTAAAAGTTATTTGTTACATACGAGGACGCCAATGCTTAAAAATCGTTTAGATAAATAGCTTTGACTCCTTGTTAGTAAGAAATAATATAAAACTAGAGTGTAAATCCTCTTTAAAGCACTGTCTCTACTTCCCCTGTGTTTCTATTTACCCCGTCTTACTGTATTTAGCTACCCACACATGCGTAACCGCGACGTATAAGGCATTAATGCATCATACGTTGTTTGGAGAAAGTCGTATTTTTATGTAATAGGTTCGCAAGCAGGCGATCAGCCCACTTGAGGGAAAGTGGTTTGATGCCGCCTACATAACTGGGAAATCGCCCATGGTTTGTTTAGAACTAAAGACGGAATTTGACCTACCCAAATAAGTATTTTTAGGTTCAGGTTATCTCTGGGCCTGAATTTAATGGGTAAATAAAATTTATAATAGCAGCCTGTTGCTGTCCCGCTGCAGGGCAAAGGCCTCTTCTCATACAGAGAAGGGCATAGATCACCAATTTTGCTCAAGGCGGATTAGCGATTTCCAACGTATAGATCAAAAGGCTAACAAAATCCGGACAGCCAGGACTTGTAGATACTAGGCCAGTCACGATGATGGTAAAAAGTCGGACTCTTTGCAACCTTTACCACAGATAAAACCGACCGTCTGTGTGTACTTTATCTTGTTGTTTGGATGTTTCTTACCTACTCAATTAAACCGTTGGACAGATTTGGATGAAAATTGGCATAATAGAGAGAGAAGCTTTAGTTCTGAACTTTGTCAATAGATGGCACTGTATCAATGTTTGCTTATTTTTTACTCAGTCAAGTATAATCCGTTGGCCGGATTTGGGTAAAATTTAACCTTAGGAAAGTTACTGTTTACGCGGACAAAGTCGCGGGCAGAAGCTAGTAGTTTGTTCTGTGTCTAGGTATTATCTAAATGCATGTATTTTGCTTAGGTATTATCTAAATGCATGTATTTTGCTTAGGTATTATCTAAATGCATGTAACTGCCTCGTTGGTCTAGTGGTCGCAAGCGCCACTACTGAGCTTGAGGTCTCGGGTTCGATCCCCGGGTCGGGCAAAGTGTTATTGAGTTTTTCAATCTGGAATTTCTAAGTAGCAGCCCGGAGTCTGGAATTGTGCCCGATTAATGGCAATAGGCTCGCCCCCTATTACATGGGACTTAAACATAACTGGCGAAATGTGGATGTACTACCAGGTACATCTCTGCCTAGCCCTTCGGGGATTACAGGCGTGACGTTATGTTTTATGTTTATGTTTTATGTATTTTGAAACATACAAGTCTTGTATGTTTATCAGTTTTGTCTAGTACTCAACACAAGCTTTGCGTAGTTTGGTACTAGATGGCGTTGTGTTAAAGTTGGGGAATGACAAAGAGATTTAAAATACTATAGAGCGGGCATGTCAAGGAAATGTCATACAAAACTTTAATCCCATGTCTGAGTAACGCCATCTAGAATAATATATGAATATTGGAGAGGCAGCGGAGCGTACTACAAAAAACTCATAGATTTGTATCCAGCAGGACACACTTTTTCGGACGAAAATTTTGTTAGTGATGTCCGGTCTATAGGTATTGAATGTCTTTGGGGAATGATAATTTTATTTGAATAAATTGTTATTTGTTAATGTTTCAGGTGGTCGGAGCGCTGTTCTCGCTGTGTCTCGCCAATTCCATTAGAAATATGGACAGAAGGTCTCGCTACTAATATTTTGTACATTACAACTGGTACCTATGAACACAATTTTTTTGGTTGTTTTTTACTTGTTAACTAATTTTGTGAGCGGACTGTACACTGCATGGCTAATTGACTTTTTTTTAAGACACAATGACAGGAAGCACAAATGCTACTTTTGGCGATCGATTTAAATCGGGTATTTAATCGATTCTGTTATCGATTCGATTTCCACTTACGACTTTTTAATTTTTTTGACCATTATAGGTAGCATATTCATATAAAAGCCTTTTGAATTTCACTTGAGATTTTGTCCAAAGGGTTAAGAATCTCAAATAATTTGTATGCCATATTAAAGGCTTGATAAAATCAAGTAGTATTCACAATTAAAGGCTAAGTTTAACGTTATTATAAAACTGATTTTGTCCAAAATTACGCACTGTATACACTTACAATGGTAATTAAAACAAAAATCATGCGCCTAAAGTTAACTTCATAGCAATAAATAACTTATAAACAAATAATTAAGTAATTAAATTAACAGGTATGTATGCTATGTTCACATATTTTTGCCAATAGTATGCGTTATCTATTAAGGAAGTATTCTCTCTCAATTTAACACCTTGTGTGTGAATAAGTTAACTAATATATTCATAAACCTCCTTAATTTACAACCGTGCGTAATTTAGACAGAAAGATCGGTGTTTTGAACTGTATACTTATTTTAAAATTAATAAAAATAATGCTTATTATATTTAGAATGTGCTTAACTAACAATAATGCGCAATTAACACCAGAACGAATGCAAATTTGATTACATTTAATTTGAATTATAATAATGAACACGCCTTAGAACGCGTTGGATCCGTCATCATTTGATGCGAGAGAGATAGAGCGAATATCATCATACCTTTTTCGCAGCGTTGTCACCGCTATTCTGGCTTAGGACTGGTATTCAGCCAACCGTGCCATGACGTCATTTGAGGGCTTGCAGACAATGAAAATTCTAACTTATGTTTTTCGCAAAGCAACAGACTTTTACTATGAGCAGGACAAAAAAAGTAATAGAACATAAAAAGTAAATAGTCTAGTGCTAGCGGGCCTTGAACTTTATTGACATCATTTTAAACTTGACTTTCGAGTGCATTAATGAAATTATCTCAGTCTGTGCTAACCCTAACGATCATAAAGAGTAGTCTACAAGCTTGGGTTCACTCTTGTATCAGCTTTTTTAATGTTTCCAAGCTTCCGACGATTTCAATGTGAATATGCATTTTTTCCGAAAAGAAAGCTGCATTTTGCTTTAGCTTCACGGGTTGCTTTCATCGACAACAATAAATTATTCAAATAATTTAAGGTCTTAAATCTAATATAATTCTTCAAATGTAATAACTAAATTAGAAATATATTTATAACTTTCATACAATTTTGGCAAAGCGTGTCGGGCTATTAACAAATAAAATTATAAATGATAAAATATTTATATTAACATAAGCATTTAAATCATTCATTTAGATATTACTAAAGAATCTTTGTCTAGATATTAGAACTTATTAAATATTATCTCGATAAAGCATCGATTTTAAGGAATCTCCATTTATTTTTTATATGTATGAACATTTAGAATCTTGCTATGTGATATTGTATTTTCATTAAAAAAACTTGTTTAGAAATTTTTAGGTACCAACATAAGTTTATTGACAAATTTTTACTGCTGTCAATTGTTCTAACTTTTGAAAAAAAATTTTTTTATTAATAATAAGTATGCATTATCTGTGTCCATTTTTGTTTTATGATTCATTTGTTTGATATTTATTGAAGCACAGGCTTTTAAGTGTTAATCAGTAAATTTCTTAAAATGTTTGTGCCAAATTATTAAAAATATCCATTTAAAGGCATAATGGTTAGTTTGTTTTTCTTAAATGTGGAGGAAAGGAATAAATAATAAGAAGAAAGAGTTGTGCCTTGCACTGATTGATTTGATAGAATTTTGTAATCAATAAAGAATGTGTGTAATAAATAATAATGTTTGTTTTACTAATCTCACCCTAATTTTAAGGTCAATATCTATAAGCTGCCGAGCCCAAAGCTTTAAGTATTGCACAAAATTTAATGTCCTACTTTTATTTATGGAATTGTTTGGCCAAAGCATGAAACCTAGGTAAGTCACGTTCTTGTAAATAAAAATACTAATCTGCATGTTTGTGGTTGTTTAAAGTATTCTTGTTGTAAATATTTTACTGTTATTTTAATTTTTTGTTGTGGGAAAGCATGGAAATTATTTCTACAATACCAAACTGAATAATTTCTACTTGCTGAGAAGAATATTCGTTCAACAGAATTCAAACTATTCCTGTTAAAGAATGTTTTTTGTAAATTGTTTTGTACTAATTATTTTTGGTTGGCATGGGAGGGTTAAATTTTTGTTTAAGCAATAGTTATTTTGTATAATATTTATGTCTGTACCTTTAATACCTTTGTGTTTAATTTTCAATGGTACCAGTGTTCTTAGATCCATTAGTTTTTGTATTCAATTGTGTTTTCCCCATAAAAGTTGCAAATACTGATTTTATTTTTGTTAATTTACAGGTATGCCTAAAACGAAGCGATCACGAAATTAACATTCGAATAAGAACAATAAAAATCAACGACAGATACAAAAACATAAGTTACTTATGTACAAGTTAAGTTAAGGTTAGCTCGGTCTAGCGCAACTCCCACCTTATCAAAAATACAACCTGGATAAAGTTTACTTTTGTATTTCAGAAAAAAAAAGATAAGTATTGAGAATAGGCTTTTGAGCTCAACTATTAAGCCGGTCATCTATGGTACTATATAAACTTTTGACTTTGGCCTTTTTGGCGGGAACTTAATTGATAAATTGACAGAAAATGAACTGAAACGTAGGTAAACATTTATTTCATACTAACCACAATAGTAAACTTTTTCCGGTCAAGTTATGTATCTCATATAAGACGGAACGTTATTATATTTACCCTGGTATCTTCAAGCGTCAATGAAAATTTGATGCCTCGCACATGTCAAGACGCGCTGTACCTTACCATTATAATTAGTTATTCATTTTCTTTTGTTGCACTATTCTAAAATAATTATAAAGTTTAGGTACTGTTAAGTTAGTTAAGCGACTGTTTGTAATGTTGATAAACAATAGTAATTATGATATAAAGTAAAGATATTTTCATAGATCGGCGTTATAAAGTTTAAGTACGTCCATTTTATTACAAATAATATTAACGTGTTGAAAAATTCATATTTATGCATTTCTATTTAAATATGTGACTTATTACTTGTTTCACATGCCTGTGTAAATAGTAAATGATATCGGGAGCAAATGTCTGTTTATTGTATTTTGAATCTCTTTTTGTGCATTTCTGATGAAACTGCTTTTGTGGATGAATTATATTGTATTGTATGGAATAAATAAATTTTCTACTTCATTATTTTTATTTTATTTCTTATTGTAGATAACTTATAAAATACGAATATATTGACTACAGCACCGTTACCTACAGTACCTAGGTACTTAGTTAATATGATTATATTTTACCTTCTTATCTTACCCACTTATTCACCTACTTTTTGGGACTACCTAAATAGGTAGTCCCAAAAACAACACACAATGACATTCTACAACTTAAATCCTTTTTTAAATAAAAAAGGATTAAAGTTGTAGAATGTCATTGTGATTTAATTTCAAATAAAAAACAAGTGTTTAATTAATACACAATAGTACCTACCTATATTTAAATTGTTTGATATTTAGCTAATACAGCAAGCTGTATTACCTAACAAACAATTTAAATATAGGTAACTATCTTGATAAAACGTGGCGACTACGTCCCGCCCTAAGTAAATTGTTTTTTTTTCATGGTTTTCGTAAAATAAGTTATGTCTACGAATAATGGGTCTGATATAGACATTGATTGACTCAGTTTTTGTGGAATCCGAAGGGTTTGCATTTTTGCAATTATGGACGAAGTTATCAAGAAGAGCCATCTTATACCTAGGGCATAGCATTGTAACAACTTCGTAGCCGGGGTCATCCACCAATTTGCTCTAAATCCCCCATAATCACCGTTAATTTGGGTCCACCTCGCGGCGGGTTGCGGAGCATTATATTTGACTGAGGCCCGGTATCCACCAAAGCGGAGACGAGAGGAGATGTCTCGTCTCGTAATCAACCAATAAGATATTGTATTGTATTGTGCTGAAGCTAAGTACTGAGCTGCCAAAATGACGCAAGCTGTTTGGTTGTACGACACATCTCCTCTAGTCTCCGCTTTGGTGGATACCGGGCCTTAATGTCCTATGTTCCCTGGATGGGGCAGAGGGCGTATACAGATGTATTCCATCGCGATCGGTCTTGAGCTTCACGCTTCATCTGACTCCACGTCAATCAGGTTTGTAGGGGACGGCCACGCTTTCTTTTCCCTTATGGATTCGATCGAGCATTATATTTAGTATTTACCACCTAAATATAAAAAAAGGACATTACAAAAAAGTTAAACATTTAAAAAGTTAAAAATAACACTTTAGCCATGAAATTTACTTCACGTCGTGTACCGCTTAAGTAAGGAATGTTCCTAGTACTTGTAGGTATGTAGGTAGGTACTTATTTTAACGGTACCCCGACGTTACATAAAATTTCATGGCGAAAGTGTTATTTTTAACTTTTTTGCGATGGGGGTTTTTTAAATTTTTAATTTAATTTTTATTTTAAAATTTTTAAACGCATTAATTTTGTTTTATAGAGTTTACAGTTATGAGAATTATTCAGTGCATTATATGTAGAGTCAAATGCTGGTTAAAACGAATCCAAACACGACATATCTGCTATTATTTTGTCAAGAGTCTACCTACTGGTGTGCTGGATAGCCTAGCTGCAGCATCGGCTCATTCTGTTGCCATCAGTGCATTGTGTTTAGAATCAAATGCTGGTTGAAATGAATCCAATCACGACCTATCTGCTATTACTCTGTCAAGAGTCTACCTACTGGTGTGCTGGATAGCCTGGCTGCAGCATCAGCTCATCCAGTTGCCATCAGTGCATTGTGTGCAGAATCAAATGCAGGTTAAAATTAATCCAAACGCGACATATCTGCTGTTATTTTCCCAAGAGTGTATTAGTCTGCTAGATATCCTGGCTGCATCAGACCAAATACACCATAATGTTGCTTATTAATATTACACACATGGGTGTTCGAAATTTTAAGACACACGTATGTTTGTAAGTAAAGTTAATACCCATAGACGTCTAAAATAGCAGCGGTAGCTAACACAAAAGAGCTGACAACCTTGAAACGGCTGAACCGATTTTGATAAATTATGTCTAAGAACCATCGCAAGAAACCCTGCTTTCAAATAAAAAAAACCGCATCTAAATCGGTTCACCCGTTTGGGCGCTACGGTGCCACAGACAGACAGACTGACAGACACACTCACATAGCGGTGAAACTTATAACACCCCTCTTTTTGCGTCGGGGGTTAAAAACAGCACGCCAGCAATCTCCTAAGGGTTAGATAGAGGTGTACCAAGCGCGGGTCCACCGTTGTAGGCACTGTGGGCATGCCCACACAACCCTAATTTGACGTCAGACAGAACAAAAATGATCGTGCTCATCACACAAACATTTTTCTTGAGTAGAAATCAAAGAGATTTAAGATACTATAGATAGTTAGTAACGCCATCTAACATAATATTAGTGATGCCCCTTCTGTATACTATTGAATATCTGTGGTGGGAATCTAACCTACGAATTCCGGCATAGCAGTCAGGGCTACTAACCACTAGATCGACAGTCCAGTCAAAGTAGTACTGTATGTGTGGAGGATAATATACCAATCGAGTTAAAGTATGACCTACCTACTACTATTACCTACTTCAAATACTACCACGGCCACCTGCTCTAGTATTGTATGTAGGTAACATATAGACAAACAGTGCAGTTCCAGTACCTATTTCAGTTTAAAATTATGTATTTTATTCCTTTCAAAATCAATGCATTTCAGTAGGTAAGGTAGTTAGGTTAGCCTATAGGATAGGTACAGACGCCAGTACGTCAAGTTACCCCAATGTGTCAACTTTTTCCAATTGAATATGAACCTTATTCTGTTTGACATGAAGTTGAAAAACGATCAAAGAAATTTGACACATTGGGGTAACTTGATGTGCTGGCGTCTGTACCTATGGTAAGTTAGGTTAGGTTAGTATATGTATTATGTAAGTATAAGTATAATATTATCATTCTAATTTTACATTATTATTTTAACATTATTTATTTATTATTATTATTATTTAAATATAAAACATAGAATAATATAATATAACTACCTAAGCATTGCCAACAGTAATATAAAGTAAGTTTTAATTCAAGCTCTAATCACAGTTTCTCTTAAAAAGTATTGCTGGCTTTGTAGTGAAATAACTTGAGTAGGTGGAACATAAAATATAATACACTCAGTTTTTCTGGTGAATTTTCTATTTCCTAATGGCTGGAAGCATTACCAAGCAGCACCGCTTGCGAACGCTGTGTAAGTTATGAAATTAAATTTTAGAAAAGTTTACCTAATTCCAAAGAGATTTAAATGTCTTTGCCTAATTCTAATGAAATATTATATTTCATATTCTCACATGGTTGTATTCAAAAAAGTTTGAATCAGTAATACTACTAAGAATATCATGCCCCCACTAAACAACGAAGCTGATTGGTGCACGTCATAATTTATTAGTGATGTCCAATTTCGATTAATGCTCAGACTCTTGAGTAATTTCGTGTAAAAACTTCTTGAACGCACTTTTGACATTGACATTACAGCTGCAATGATTTCATTTGTCAATTTAGCTGTCAGTGTCAAATCAGTCCGGAATCATGAAAAGTGCGAACGCTTGTTTGAGCACGTCCTATCTTTTCGTCGTCGGTGTGTTAAATTCTACTTTCACCACTTCGTGAATACTCATTAGTATCAGTTCCAAATGTGCTGTGATAGAACACGGTCGTCTACTTACATTATTTATTAGAAATACTCATGCCATGGCGAAAGTCACTACCGAAATGGCATACAGAAATTATTGTGTTGTGTTTATAATATTCGCTCTAGTGATAGTCCAAGCGGTCGGTTACGACACGGAGCTGTATGAAACAAAGCCTTGCGACAGCAATGCTTGCTTTGACGAACTCCACGGGTCTTTGGGCGACTGCTCGTGCAATGTTGACACCATCGATTACTTCAATAACGTAAAGGTTTATCCGCGCCTCCAAAGTTTAATAAGGAAAGACTACTTTCGTTTCTACAAAGTGAATTTGAAAAAGGAATGTCCATTTTGGGCAGACGACAGTAAATGTGCAATGAGGTACTGTCATATTAAGACCTGTTCTAAGGAACAGGTACCTGGTGTCGAGAATGGCTACGAGAATGATCACATAGACGAGATTCCGGCGGCAAAGTACACCAAGGAGGCGCAGGAGCACTGTGACACTGATTCAGACTATGACCATGACCTAGGCTACCTGAACATGACCATAAGTGCTGCCAGTCAACATGAGATCGCCAAATGGAAAGCTCACGATGATGCCCTTGAAAATTTCTGTGGCTATGATGACAAGGATGTAGATGCAGAATATGTGGACCTATTATTAAACCCTGAAAGATTTACGGGCTACAAAGGTCCTTCAGCTAACAGAATCTGGAAGAGTATATATCAGGAAAACTGCTTCAGGCCCAAACCAAATCCTTATGGATCTTTCCCATTTGTGATGACTTCAGATCTAGGCAACATGTGTCTTGAAAAGAGAGTATTCTACAGAGCTGTGTCAGGTTTGCACACCAGTATTAATGTTCACCTATGTTCTAAATATTTATTGTTTGAGAAAGGAGCGGGATTCACAACTGACGGTGAGTGGGGGCCTAACCTAGAAGAGTTCCAACGTCGTTTCGATCCATCCCAGACCTTTGGTGAAGGACCCAATTGGTTAAAGAACCTATACTTTGTATATCTGCTGGAAATGAGAGCCTTGGCTAAAGCTGGACCCTATCTGGAGAGAGAGGAGTATTTTACTGGTAATCCTACAGAGGATGAGGAGACACGGCAGGCAATCCACAACATGCTGGGTGTCATTTACTCCTTCCCTGACCATTTCAACGAATCCTCTATGTTTAACGGAGGCAGCCAGGCCGCTAAACTGAAGGTAGAGTTCCGAGAACACTTCCGTAACATTTCAAGGATTATGGATTGCGTTGGGTGTGACAAATGCAAGTTGTGGGGGAAGCTGCAGACGCAAGGTCTAGGAACTGCTTTGAAGATATTGTTCTCTAGCAAGTGGAACAGTCCTGAGAGTGACCCAGATCAGGGCAAGTTGCCCGTAAGACACAAATCACATGAGAGGCTACAGAGGACCGAGGTTGTGGCGCTGTTCAATGCCTTCTCAAGACTATCGGAGAGTATACGGCAGTTGGAGCAGTTCAGAGTTATGCTAAGGTAAGATTTAAATTTTATTATGTGACCCAAAGGCCAATTCCCATAATTGAACTTGTTTAAAATGTAGTCAGAAGCTCATTACAGCAACAATTTATGTCTAAAAAGTAGGGAAATTAGATATATACTTTCTTAGAGTATTCATAAAACTATGGAAATTGTCCCTCTGGTTATAATTTGGTGGTGGTTTGAGAACAGATTATATCTGTATAAATATCCTTCTAAATAACTGTTAAGGCCATGAATCTACTTATAAAATTAAGTAATAAATAGGTCAAGTCATATTATTTCGCTTGACTGGTATCCAATTGGAATTTAGAGGATATTTATTTATTTCAGTACTCTATGTTATGTACGAAACAATTTGGTGTAAATGCATTTAATGTACAGTTACTAATTATCACAAATAATATTGTATTTACTCATATAAGAATGATATAATTTGACGTTTATTTATAACTACAATCAATTATAAAACCCAAGTTTTCCCCCTATTGATATTATAATTATGATCCTGTACTTATATGCATTTATTACTTAATAAATGAAAATTATAAATGATTATTTGCATGTCCTATATTAATTATCTAATCAATTTTAATGCTTCTAGTTCTCCTAAATATTGTTGTAAGTAGATGTTTTTGGTGTTGGTTGGTGTGTGTGCATGGTTTTTGGTGCTTTTTTATGTGATAAGGGTGTGGAGTGGGTCAAATATCTCATTTAATATATAAACGATTATTTTAAAAGTATTTGCAACTGTGTAATCTTCACTGAGACATGGAGTTGCGGATACCAGCCTGATACAAATAAAGCACAATTTCAAATCTAGTCATTCACGTTAATGGATGTTACAAAATTCAATTGTTTGTATTTTTGTAGTAAAAGTTATTATGATAAGAATCAAAACAGAGAAAATTGAAATGTCATTAGACGACTTTAAGGCTAATGACATTTGATTTGATCAAATCAATCTACTGGTACAGGCGAATACCAGTAGATTGAAAGTAGATACTATGTTGTGGTGGGCTTCCAGCCTAACTAGATGCAGACACAACTGGTTCAACTAGAAGCTGAGCCAACACAGTTGTGATGGTTAAATGAAACTTAGAATTAAAATGTTAATTTTGAATGAAGCTGGTAGCCTTCCTTCCACTTGACACCACCAAAACGACACCACCGGTGGTGTCGTATGGAATGTCTAGTCCATATGACACCACCGACTATTAGTGAGGTTACATACAAAGTTGTTGATATGAAAACTCCAATTAAGTTCAAGCAGTTTCATTAATGAGGTATGTCATTTGACAAAGTTTATAATATTTATCTGTCACTCAAATGGTCATCTTGACATCACTAGGGTGGTGTCATATGGACTAGAGATTCCATACGACACCACCGGTGGGGTCATCGGTGGTGTCAAGTGGAAGGAAGGGCTGGTAGCACCAATTCATTATAATATTCTATAGTTTTTAAATGGCTCTACTGGGTCTACTTATTATGAAGATAGATATAAATACTCTAGCATAAGTGGTGTGTAAAATTACATGTACAGATGCCAGCACATCAAGGTACCCCAAAACTGTATTTTTTTGTTCCGATGGAACATGAACCTTATTCTGTTTGTGATAAAGTTGAAAAACTATCAAAGAAATTTGGCACATTGGTGTAGCTTGATGTGCAGGCTTAAGGTCATGGCACATTATAACGGCACCGCAACTGCACAGCAGCCGCACGTCGCCGCCTCAAAATAAGGCTGCGGCTAGCTGCCACTGCGCTAACTAGATACGCATCGTCGGCAAGGTGCCAGCTTGCAGTCCGCACGCCGCCTGCGGGGTGCAAGCTCGCAGCCCGCGCGCTTGCCGCGAGGTGCAAGCTAGCTGTCACCGCGAACAATAAAATTGTTATATATGGCATTTATGATTGAACACGCCTCGGACTTGCACGTTCTCATAATGTCTCTATTTTGCTGGCGACTCGGAGTCGACGTGTTGTAAGCGTGCGGTCGACGCGCTGTAAGCACATGGTCCGCTCGCTATCGGCACGCGGGCTGCGAGTCGAGTTGTATGGTTGTTGTTTTATGTAGTGGCAAGCGCGCTGACTGCTCGCCGTTGGCTTTTTCACTTTGACATTGTGAAATATATTATACAACCCACGATTTAAGGCTCTAAATTGAATGACAAGTCAATTGCTGGTTTGGAGCGGTGCCGGTGCCGTGCCGGTATAATGTGCCATGACCTTTAGGTACTTACTTACTTAAAATTTTAAGAAACTACAAATTACCAATCACAAGTTAACTGTGTGTAGTTACAAACCTTATACAATCAAAATAAATAAAAGAACATCTGTAACAACATATAAAAAATTACTTAACTTAACCTAATAATTTATTCAAAAATGTCAATGTACCTACCTTAATTATTTACTTCTTTAGGTATGATTGGCGGTAGACATTTTTATAAGTACCTAAGTAATCAAAAAATGGCAATACAAAACTCGTTAAAGACACGTATGTCAGCAAAATGGTAACAAACATTCGTAACTTTCATATCAGGCAAGAAAAACAACAACAATTATCATTATCAACTTTGTTTTCCGTGAGTTAAAGTTCAAAGTTGAGTGTGTTCTAAATGTCTTGAACTGTAGTGTGGCCTATACATTCTCTTTTATCTATTCTGACTATGATGTAAAAAAGTGATGTTGCAAGCATGATAATATGAGTTTAGTAGTGTCACCTGTCGTCACTTAAACTGGGTAACTAATATATCGAGGGTTGCGGAAGAATCGTCCGTTCCCGCGACCCTCGGCAGCAGGTGCTAGACTGAACACCGGGGTGGTTTTCGGTCTGTAAGAGTCGACAGACATCTTTGCCTTTCCCAGGGCGAAGGTAACATACAAAAAAAGTTCTCTAATAACCCGATTTGATTAACTATTCATTTTTAATATCCTTCCGCCAGCCTGTTAGCAACAGCTGTTTCCAGTGCACAATTAAAACAACTCATTATGCGTGCTGAATTAATTATTTAACATGGATTATAACGTACATATTTCATGAAAGATTCGTTTTCTTAATTTTAAAATAATCGTTTTACCAGTCTGTCTTGATGTTACTCCTACTTTCGGCCCCAAATTTTGATGATTGACAAATTTTCCCAATAGAGCCTTTAGTATTGAAATGATGTTGAAAACTATCAAAAGACATATGACATCTTTGGGTAGCTGGACAGTGCTGACCTCTGAATCTTCCACTTTCCCACTAGTCCATCAAAATATCACCATCAGGTAGAGGTACTTACATTAAAAAATCATAAAGGTTTCCATATTGCGATATACCTATGCAGCTTATTCGGGGCCAAAAAAATCTTATGTTTAATTATTCTCGGTTGCCGCCCCTATAAATTTTTAAACGGCAATAGCTCAATGTCTACGGCGTCGACTTGGCGACAGAGAGGTCTTGATTTCAATCCCCACCCATTGCGCTATTGATGTACAGACGCCGGCACATCAAGTTACCCCTATGTGTCAAATTTTTTTGATCTTTTTTCAACTTTATGCAAACAGAATAAGGTTCATATTCAATTGGGAAATTTTGACACATTGGGGTAACTTGACGTGCTGGCGTTGGTACCTAAACCCTCTCCAGACGAACGAAAACAAGTTTAGTACGAAAACAAGAGAGATAAAAATGTTTACTCCTCTTTTCAGTTAGTGGGCAGTAGTAGGTACCTATCAGACTAGCAAATAGTACAGACGCCAGCACATCAAACTGCCCCAATGTGTCAAATTTCTTTGATAGGTTCAATTGGGAAAATTTTACTGTTTGGGGTAGATTAATTTGCTGGCGTTACCTATGATCCATTACAAACTTTACATATTATATTATTTTTGTACCTACGTTACACCGCTCGACGCTCGTTAGTTATAGGTAACTATTAAAAATCAGCACATACTGACCAATTATTTTTTTAAACTTGTCTTGTTTCTCAAATCAGAACTATTAATCCACTTAAGCGAAATAAGTAATAGCATATCCCCGAGAGGACCCCGGGGTCCTCGTGCTGCGTGTATTATGTTAACACTAGAGTAAGTAGTCATAGCGAACAAAGTAGACTTAGTCGTTCATATAGAACGAGCAATTAAACTGTTAAGTCTAAAGTTCTAGATAATAGTTTTTGTTAATTATTCCATTCAAGGTTAAATTATTATCATTGAGCGTGCGATCGGCTGTTCATGCTCATAATCCATGATATATATGTAAACAAAGTTATCCCGTTCCAATCATCGTTCCTAGCATCTCGTTATTTACTGTCTGTACGTAAGCTACACATTGTTGCCAAACACGATATCTAAATTCAAAAGAGGAAATTTATACATACACACATACACCGTTTTCCGTGGGCATAGCCAAAATGTGCAGTGTCATCTCCTACGATTCTTACAAACTCCTTTTGCTTAATTTTATTTATAGACGAAATATTTGAGAAACAGCAAATAGACAATATTATTATAGGTACCTACCTAGTTACGTCACAAATTGTGCCAAAAACGAAACCAAAATTCATATAAGGAATCCATAGACAAAATATTTGGTAAACACTGTATACAGCAGATTGGACCACGTCGTCTATATCACGTAGGTCGGTTAAGAGTAGGAGGTAAATGTGTTTGTCACCTACCTAAATATGGTGTAATTCCCGCCCGGCCGGTGACACCGATTTGTGTGTCTGTTTTATACAACTGACGTGGCCTTTAGTAATTTTAGCATAATATCTTGCGGCATGTGAAAATACAAAGATATGAATAAGCACTGATAAATTGACTGATTGCCAGGGGTTTTAGTTTTGATAAAATCGGTGTTATTTGGCTGATGTAAGACGAATTCATCATCACCTATAAACATTGCGTTATGCATTTAACAATTGAATAATCTATCTGGTCTCCGTGTTTCAACCACGTCGAGGAATACTTCTTAATTAATCAAATAACTAAATAAATCCCAACAATTCCGTTGTCTATGGCTCAGCAAGCTCTCTATGGTGCTAGGATCTACAAAATAACCCTGAAGCAGGTGACGCATTATTATTATATTTTCGAGACAACTTAATACAGGTTTCAATTATACTTTTTGGGTTCTAGACTATGTTATTGGATATTTTTTCCTCTTCATTACAAGTTATGTACTAGTTAATGCTTTTGATATTTACTGATATCGCCAAAGTATTAGTACCTAGGTACTAGGTATTATAATAAGCAGTCAAGTATTGAGTATTGGAGATTTGAAAGACTTTACTCTTAGGCGATTATCACACTGCCCCGCAACACGCTGCTTGTTGCGTGTCTCTGAACTGAATTGAACGCGCGTGGATCCATTTTCTGTGTGTTGGACTGTGCGTGTTTTCCATACAAACGGAGATACTTACAAGCAACGGAAGAACACGCATCCACGCGCTACGCTGCATCATGCAGGGCAGTGTGTTAATCGCCTTAATGAAGTAAGGGATTCATTCGTTATTTAGTAAACTAAACAGCTTAATTTGGTATACTGAGTCATATTTGACCGAACTCTTATGTTGTTGTCTATATTTGATTGTTATGATTTTGGCTAATATAAGCCGGAAACAGTATCATTATCCTCATACAAGTTGGCAATACAAATAAATGTTTTATCGCTCGACTGTGGTAGCGAGGTCAGGTTTTGTTCGATAACGTAAACAAATAGTCTGTTTGAAAAATACTTTTCTTATGGAATTTCCAATCCCAGCGAGATCTTCACCTTCCATTTTAGGTCATATATAATTACTTTTACTAATGAAGCACCATTCCTTCACACGACAAACAAACAACATATTTTTTTCAAAAGTAAGGTCGGTGTTTCTCCATCTGAGAGATATCTACTTACTCTGAGAAAATTAGACAAAACAAATTCGAAGGTCTCTTTTTAAGTCCAAACAATAGATATCTTGATCATATTGATCATATGAAGACAACAGATCATTCAGATAAATGTCTATGATGGTCTTTTTTAGGAAAGAACCGCACATACAGCTTTGAATAGACCTGTCTGTGTATTTACTTCTCAACTTAACCTGTTGACCACTACGTCAGAAAAGCAATGAAGTGTCCCCGGCGCCAAACTACAAATTAATCTTTTAAAATTGTCACATAGTCGTGACGCGTGGCGTGTTGTACTCAGTTAGGTTTGTGGGTTTTTTGTCAAAGGGGGAGCTTACCACTATCCACTCCGTCCACATCCGTCACTTTTCCCCAAAGATGCATTTGAAAACCAGGCAGCATCTCAGCATCTGTCTGGCATTAAGTAAAGAAATCTGAAAGGAACCTCTTGGCGCAGCCGTTTTTTCTTGCGTGCTTTAATCCGTTGCCAATAAATGTTTTCTTTCTTTATAAACGACATTATTAATATGTTCCTTCCTGTAGATGTTGTTGTTTTTCTGCTTGACTGCTCCGATAACATGTAATTACCATAATCATGCTTCGCGGACTCAACTCGTTTTCCTCTTACTGTTCATATCAAGCGCTTGTTTTGAATGCACTCTTGTTATTAGTTGAACAATAACTTCAAGTCTCGCAAAGGTGTATTGTGTATTTGTGTTACTTTTCCTCATCTCGAATACCCAAATAGGACATGACGTGGAATATCACGTCGTCATCATGTTGTTTAACATGTTGCATATTCATGAAGTTTTTGTTTTTGAACTCATCAGACAAGGTAAATTCTGTAATTAAGAAACTTTAGGCATTCGCTCCAAGTAAAATACTGGTATTCAGCTGCATTCGGTTAGACTGAAACCAAACAGATTTAAGAAACTATAGAGGAGACATGCGAAGAAATTTCATAGAAAAACTGTGATCCCTGTGTCAGTAACGCCATCTAAAGCGCACTACACACCAAAGCCAACATTTTGCCGGCGGGCTAGGTTGGCGGCTTCAGTCATTGCAAGTCGTAAATCTTTGCCGGCGGCATGTCGGCGGCTCGACATCAGAAACTTATTTGGCAGTAAGTGATTGTGTCGCTGTTGCCTGCCGACGTGTCGGCAGGCAATACGCGCGCGCGATGTGACATGCTTCTTTCAACATAAGCCGCCGGGTTGTGTCGGCGGGCTGTGTCGGCGGGTCGGCGGCTTTGGTGTGTAGTGCGCTTAAGATAATGTAGAAATAATGGAGCTTCAGCGGAGCGTACTAAACTAGACTAATCGACTTGTTTCCTAGGACACAAATATCGGTTGAAAATTTTGTTCGTGAGATCCCGTCTACATAGTGAGTACTAGCAGACGTCCCGCGATTTCACCCGCGTAGGTCCCGTTCCCGTAGGAATACAGCGATAAAAAGTAGCCTATGTGTTAATCCAGGGTGTCAGCTAACTCCATTACCGAATTTTATTAAAATCCATTCAGTAGTTTTTACGTGAAGGAGTAACAAACATCCATCCATCCATACTCACAAACTTTTGCGTTTATAATATTACTAGGATTGAATGTCTTAGACTAGAACTAACCCAACATATTTGGGAAAAAACCAGGCAGATGACGATGACTATTTTATCATTATATCTTCTTGATTTGTAACGCTCTAATCAAGAAGACGCTCTAGACAAATAAGTTTCTCCTAGAGCTAATTTTTCATTAAATTTGACATTATATTAATAGTACATTTGGCGGTTTGACATAGTATCGTTTAGATCAAACAAAAGCCAGGTCTTACCGCCATTTTTACTCCTCAGACATGTTATATGACACATTAAAAAAAATCAGACAGTCCAGGTAATGAGGTATCGATATTTAAATTAGACTAAGCACCTAATCGACTGTTTTCACCCCGGAAGAGTAATCAGGTATTTCGTACACTTATCAGTAATTAATATGGGTTTACGTGTACCTAATGATAAGGATTTAATTGCAAGCCAGATGGGCGGATATGTCGATAAACTGCACATGACATGTGACACTTATATTGTGTGAAGGCCTGTCGAAAACCGTCGGGAGTGAGGACACGTGTCAAGTCTGTCCTCGCCATGGACACTGAAAATGTGGCTTACATTAAAATACATTAAACAACTTGGGACCACTTTTTTAAAGGCAAAAAAGTGATATCAAAGTGTGCATTTACATTTTAATTGACGTAGTAATAACCTTTTAAAAAAGTAATTACATAAATGGCTTATCTTTGGTTACCTATTATTGGCGAAAACCTTTTAGCTTTGTTTTTGGAACGCTAGACAAAAAGTGATATTGTATCTCTTTCTATCTCTATATCTCTTTCTCCCTCTCTCATCTGATTCAAATATCCTTAGTTTCGGAAGTCTGTGGCTTTGGTGGTATTGTCTCATTCATTATTGTCCACCGTTTAGTAATTTTACACCGGTTAGGGCTGATTTTTCAATCGTCAGACAACTTTTTTCTAAAGAATAAATATGGCGGTTTGACATATTATCCATAGAAAAGCTGTCAAGCCGCCATTTTTATACCTCAGTTGTCAGCTATTTGACCATTGAAAAATTGGCCCTTAGTGTTTTTAATGAAGTCGGTTGTGTGTATTGTTTTATGGTGTACCAACTTACATACATAAAAAAAAACCAATCGAATTGAAAACCTCCTCCTGTAGTCGGTTAAAAAGAAGTTTGTTTGAGTATTAGTATTATCTATTGTTTTACTGAGAACGGTAATTTAGTTGTTGTCGCCGTACAATTTGCAACTTGCCAAGCAAAACAGTTCTGGCAATTTTACCTCCAAGATTGTTACTTGTTGCCATTTTTTAAAAAAAAACACATGTTTTGATGGCCATTTTGTTTCATTATAAACGGATGGTCATTCCGCGAAGTCGAAGTATGAGTGTGAATGTCATGATGCCGGCTGTAACGATTAATCCGCGATTCTTATCTCAACGATGTAACGGAATTCCCAATAAAATTGATAAGAATATTAATTACAACAGCGAGTTATTACTTTCACGATGATATCAAATAAATAAGGTGATAAAAGATACGGGGAAGTTCATTTTGTGGGTCATTATTATAAATAAGCACTTGCTAAATTCAGGATATCAGTAATTTCTCTGTAGATATAATGCCGCGCTTATTGCGTGTGTGGGTATGTACTGTACATACCTAACATGATAAACTGTTTGTCTCTGCATTACCTAAATGTTGACTGGTTGCAAAGACATGCAATACTTACGAGGGGACATCAAGTGGACACAAGTCTATGAGTCTAGTTTAGTACGCTCGGCTCCCGCTCCAATATCGCTATATTATGCTAAGATGGCGTTACTGAGCCATGGGATGACAGTTTTTCTATGACATTTCTTCGCATGTAAACTCTAGTAACTTAAATCTTTTTGACTGGTTGAGAAAGCCTATGACACTAATTGGCTCTGTACAAAAGTGTGATTAATGAAAATAACAAAAGCTTAACCTTTCAATTGAGGTAATTAGAGACACAATAGAAAGACAATGACAGGCGGACACCGGTGTCCTCTCGGGGTTTAATGAAACAGGTTCTAAAGCATGCATTGCATTAAAGCATTACAGGGTTATTCTTTCGGATTCATGTGCGCGTTGTATAATTATCACTTCAATAGTGTCATCATCAACTTATAATGCGTTTCAAATAAGAATAGGAACGTCAATGACCTCTATCTGTCAAATGTCGCTTGAAAAGTACGGCCTGCAACGAAACCTTTGTCGCATATCAATTGTTTTCTTATTTTTGTTTTACTGAGTTGAAGTTATTCAAAATGAAAAAACGTTTTAAATTAATTAGCCTTGTGGAGTGCTTACGTTTTATTTATTAATTCTGTTTGTTACACGGTTGTTTGTTGTTGTTGTTGATATTGGTTTTTGTTTTCATCTCCCCGACTGCTCGAAAATGTGTGAACGAGGCGCTGTTTAGCATGGGAGGGCTCGAGAGATTATCTCCAATGTAAACAAATACTTTGTAATGTGTGTGTTAATTATTCGTTCGTAATTCGTAAATAAATTATATATATTAAAAAAATGTTTTGTTGATCTTACCCAATTTATTCGAATTGACAGCTATGACGTCACAACACAACATGGCGCAAAGTCATTCCTATTCTCTATTGAAACGCATTAGTATTTTTGGTTGTCAATTTATGCGTAAGTACCTACGACGTCCTGAAATTTATTTTGTTACTAAACTTAGAAAGAGGTTTTTAATTGCATAAAAAAGTCTGATGCCTATTTCAGAAATGAATTATCGTAATTAATAATGATGACAGAGACGAACTTCAATAGTGTTATTTGCAAATAGGTTTTCGGTGTACTGGCTGAATTTTAAGGTAGACCGGGTAAATTAAGCAAATTGTATGTAACATAGAGACACGCAGCGGAGTAGTTCAGTTAAAAATTATGCATTTTGTATCTTTAAAATCAATGCATTTCAATAAGGTAGTTAGGTTAGCTAGTTAGGTTCGCTATAGGATAGATATGATGAGTTAGGTTAGGTTATACATCTATATATATTATGTTGGTATTCTAATTCTATCTACCACAAAATGTTTAAATAAGAGCACATTAGAGACTCGCTAAATAAAAAAGTAGGTAGTACTTAGTAGTTATTATTGTTTTGGATCTATATGATATGTTGTAAAATTCCCGTTTCACAGTGTTTGTAAGAAAACTCCTCGGAAACGGCTTTACCGATTCTTATGAAATTTTGATTGTTTGTTTGTTTGTTTGCATTGAATAGACTCCTACTGGACCGATTTGTAAAATTCTTTCACCGTTGGGAAGCTACACTATCCCCGGGTGACCATAGACTACTTTTTATCCCTGTATTCCCACGGGAACGGGAACTACGCGGTTGAAACCGCGTGACGTCTGCTAGTACTTCATAAAAGCGTTATAATAGTCGACTGAATAGCAATAGTTTACATTGAGTACCTACGATTATTCGCATTCGATTTACAATAAACTGATTAGTGATAATACATTGTTCAGTAAGTACACCGATAGTATTATTGTTATATCTGTTGACACAATTTGCGTTAAGTAAGAACAATGTTTTCTTTGATACTGTATGGATTGTACTTTTATGTTCTTAAATAAATAGAAATTTGTAGTAAAATCGTAAATGGGTTAGTTATTTGATGTGATGTAATGACTAACTTTTGTGATTTCCGGTAGTGACGAAAGAATTGGTTTCTTTTTTGGTTTTTATTTATAAATTGAAACTTTTTGCTGAAGTAAAAATAAACGTAAAAATACGGAATTTATCCCTTACGCATTTCCTACCAGTCAACCTTAGGGTGATGCAATGAAAATACGGTAGGCACCCACAAAATAACTTGAAAAATAATATGCATGATTGACATGACACAAACTTACACGCCGCACATACTTCACGCCTGTATTTTACCAAGGGTAAGGCAGAGGTGTACCTAGTACTCGCATATTTCGCCAGTAATGTGGAAGTCCCATGTGCATAACTAATAGCGGGCGTAACGTCATTATCTATTATAAACTGTACTGGCTAGTGACGACATGCGTCATTTTGACTCGATGTATCTCCGTTATTTTTGTGAAAAAAGAAAGAATATGTGACAAATATTATCTTCTAATCTAGATGAGGGATTAAAAACTAAAATAGCCCATTACAATGCCATTAACTGAAGTGCGGGAAAACTGCGATATTGTATCCACAACATTGTCTTTTAAGTGTAACCATTCTCTTTGTTATTGGAGTATCGTGGGAAACGCTCAGGTGTCTATATTTACAAATATTGGCTTTGTCTTTCATCTGTTTTGTATCTGTCAAATTGTCAATTGATTGTTCCATTATTGTGCTAAATTATGCACGTGTTATTTCAAGCATGTGGTACATATTTGTAAATAAAGGTTGATTTATGTTGCATGATGCATGTTTTTCTAAAAAAGTAAATATTTGTACAATTTTCGTGCATGCCTTAGTATTTTTGAAGGACTGCGCTGCTGACGCGATACCGTCTGTTTGTAATGTCAAAATAACTTCACTTTTAACTTAGCTTTTGTAAGCACATATTATCATATTTATGCATTCAGTAGGAATGCATAAATATGATAATATGTGCTTACAATAAGTATTCCATTTTTTTATTGCCTGCTGTTTGTACAATAAGTATTCCATCTCTAAACTGCATAACATCTGTGGTGCAGTTATTCATACCAGCACTAGTGCGGGAATAGTTAAATTGATTGTGAATTAAGTGGTGCATTTGAATCAATTAAGTTGGTACTTAAAGAAAAATATAGTGACATAAAAATTACCAGAAAAGCCAGAGAAACTTTCTGTTGATTTTTTTTTAACCTGTGGTGTTACTTCGCTGGACAATTCAATAAAATTGTCACGGTATTTACTTATTCCTTAAATTGCAATAGAAATGCGTGTGGTCAATATAATATTCTTTTAAATTAAATAGATGCCTAATTTGTACCATAGATAGTTTTGGTGAACGTATAAGTCTTAGATGGGAAATTGCATGTTAGTAAAAGTAAATGGTTGTATGTTGTACTTTTAAACCTAAATATACCTAAATAAGTTTAGATAATATTACAACTATGGATTCCATTTTTTTATGAGAACCATATTGTGCTTTTATCTAGACTTAGACTTAGGGTGCTGTACCTATGTAACTTTAAAATAAGTGTAATTTAACTAAGTTTATGTAGTTTTAATTTTAATTAGCGCGGGCTTGAGAAAAACTAGATATTAAATTTTAAATCAACACAGCAAGTCATTTAAAAAGTCACAATAACTAATTCAAGGGCAACATTTAGCATTTTCATAATTAGATTTTTTAACCTGGTTTGAAGCCCAGCTCAGTGCTGTTCGAATTGCAAACGTGCACGCTATGGTTTTGCACGAATAATTTTACTTTTTTTTTGCCATAAACAATAATAAGAAAATATTTTACACAGCTCGCATACAGAAGCAGCCCAGAAGCAACCCCTATTTGGAAGCAGTCGGAAGGACATGAAGTGAGAAGATTAGAAATATTCTAGAATAATTCTATTGGCGTTATTAGGAATTAGAGTAATACCTTAATATAGTTCCTTGAACAAGTCGCTCTGTTCAAAATAAGGGATTCTTTGTGGAGGAAGGAATTGGTCGTGCTTGTTCGAAACACGAAAGTCAAGCGTAATGATGTTAAAGAAAAGTCTATCCTGACTGTAATAGGACTGTGACTGTTTTATTTTAGTTTTCACTTTATCTGTGGATTTTTTTCCACGTTGACGGATAATTTTCCTAGCCTGTTTCATCTGTTCTGATGAAAGTTATACATTACCTAATACTCTATCTTTGAAATGATCAAAATCTACTAACAATTCTTAGAAATATGTTTGACTATTTGCTCTTTTGAAACTACTTGAATTACTTTTAGACTCTCAAAATGTAATTGTCATCATCAAGTTGGAGTATTCCCGTTTGAGCACCTATTTATTGAGCACCTATGCATTAACCTATGGGAAATGGGAATACCTTTGGTGCTAAATGCAGAGGTGCTCAAAAAATAGGTGCTCAAACGGGAATACTCCATCAAGTTGACAGTCAACGAAGCCTTCCTTATAACGCCAATTTATTTGAAATTCATCACAAGACTTAAATATTTATTGAAAATCCAGTGGAGTGTTGAGCTTAATTTTTATACAGGGTAAAGCTAAACATTGATAGGTATCGACCGAGCCTTATCGATAATTACAGTACATTTTGTGACACACCATTGCTTTAATGTTAGCTGTGCTCGCGGCCATTTTACTTAGTAATTATAAGGGTAATTTGCCCATAATAATGGTTTTGCCACCATTATTATACCCAGCAGTCAATTACTCAAAGGTATATATAACCTATATATATTTTTTAAAATTTAAAAGTCATTTTCTCTTCTGTATACGATGATTAAATCGATCGATTCCTATCACCTCTTTTTGTCGTTTGAATGTACAATTCAAACAACCAACGTCTTCCATATATAAAACGAAAAAAAATGGGCCGAACTGTTTTTTTCTATTTGTCAACCACCTTCAAATGTTCAGCTTTGCCCTCTGTTTTGTTCGTGTGTAGACTAAGGTTAATGTTAAGTAAATAATGTAAAACTGAGAAAAAATAACAATAGGTATTTGGAAAATATTGTTTTCTATTGTTTTGTCGTTTAGTTGGCTTAATAGCTGTAATTAAACCTACATCTCCGTTTCTTTCCATCGTCGTCAACTATATCCGTATCTATGCTACATGATTTGTTCACCTCTATTCTAGACCTAAAAGACCAGAGTACTAAAATGCATATTCTACTTTTAAAATATATTGTTGTTGTTATGTATCTAACCAGTAAAATACTTGCCTAGCTCTTAAATTTAAGACAAACTGTGTTTGAAAAAGGTTTAGCCTTGTGTGTGAGATATTTCAGTATGAATATGTTTGTGTCGAATTAGTATAGAATTTGACCATTTCATATTTTGTGAATTTTAATATTTCGCTAGTCATATATTTTTGGCAAATGAGAAAAAGGCGTGCAATAGTTACTACCCTTCTTTTAATGTTGTTTGAACGTAAAACGACACTAGTTTTTTTATTTGTTTGTAAGTCGTCTCTATTTTAAATTTTACTTTACACCCTAAAATTTCCATGTAGGTACTATTTGCACATTTCGATTGTAAAGAGATTCCATTGCAGTTGAGCATTAAAAAAATACTGATTGCTTTGTTGTTTATGGATCATTGTGTGATATAATCTGTATCCTACCATTATGTAGATCAGTACGGTCATTTTCATGGTCAGTAAATATTTTTTATTCAAGGTTGAAGCCAGAGTGATACAATCTTAACTGTAATTGGCCGCTACCCAAAAAACAAAATTAACCAAAAGCCATTGTAATTGTGCGTTTTCGGTAAAATGTACCATAGAGATTCTATTGATAGTTTTTTTCATGACTTTTCATACTCAGCAATATGTTTTTATGACGGGCGATGAAAATATTGCCATTACATTGACGATTTGATTAAAATTATTATTAAGTATTTGAAATGCGAAATGCATAATATTTTTTATGTGTAATACCCATGTTGATTTACTCACAGTTCTCATTAATTGTTGAAACATTATTTTTATATACCTACCTACCTTTAAGTCAATTTGGTCACAAAATGATTGTTACAAGATGAAGTATTACTAGATCAATAATATTATATCTGTTCTGGCAACACTTTAATGTTTCAGTTCCTTGCAGTTATTTTTGATGGGCTCCTGTAAAAATGGCTCGTAGTGGACAAACTTTTGTTTTATTTTTGAACTATTTAAGAGCTGTAAAGATTAAGCCATTGTTTTTGTATGAGTTTTATTTATTTGTTGTCTACAATATTTATTATTATAGGCATCGTATACTTAGTTATGATTTTTTGTAATATTTTGTTCTCGTTCGTTAAAATAAATAATCGTTGCCAACTGTTCGGTATACTCGTATTCAATTTATTGATAGAAAAGGTCTATTAGGACATATTTTTGATAAACCATTTTTTTTATTTTTCCGTTTTTATAATGTAGTATGCAGTCTATACTTAAACAGAACTAGTTTTCATTTTTATGTATTAGTAATGTACTATTAATTACATATGATGACTTTTTACTCACTTAAACATCGAAGAAATAATACTGAATCATCTTCTTAACTACTTCATTAATTAAAATAGGAGCAATCGCCTCTGATATTTGACTTAGTAGTCATTTGCATTCCATGTCCCGATTGTTACGTTTAATTAATTCTTATCGATACCATAAAATCGACGTATCGGTAGATTTACGACTGCAACACTTATTTTTAGTTGAATGCTGTAAAATTCGGTTTAAAAGAAATAAAGCAAACTGATTATAAATAATAATATGTCTGTGATTTTGCATTCAAAATAATGATATCATGACAATTTCATTTTTATTTTTATTTAATTTTAAATAAATGTTTTAACTTATATCTATGGTTTTTTTTATAAACCCTTCAATTCGCCTTCCTGGTCCTGGCTTTAGGCTCAACTCACACTGGCACTGAGTTGAAGACGCGACATGTCATGTCTTAAAACGTAAACGTAGATTGATTTAGCGACAACCATCAACGCACGTCGCCGCGTGTTTTCATATTTGCAAATTACAAAAGTATACATTACATAAAAACAGATGAATTTAGTCAAAAGTTTTAAAACATGATGCTTCGCTTCACTTCGACTAAGCGTCAATGTGAATTGAGCCTTAGAGTGACTTAAATGCGTGAAATACTGTGTTAACTAACCATTTTTGAAATGTAGCTACTATTGTGTGTTTCGCAGATTTTCGCACTAACAAGATTTTACTAACACCTGAATTTTACACAGTTCTGATTTTAAATTGATTTGGTTTTTCAGGTCTCTCTACGATCATCCGGCATTTCTGATATGCGCAAAGACGCCTGCGTGATGTCGCAGCCTTTTGACTATCACAACTAGTTTATGGTTCATACATTAGTTTTATAATTTTTACCCAGTCATTTTTAAAATAATATACTTTTAACAGCTAATATACAGTTTTTCAGTTCTTGTAAGTTTTCATTTAATCATTCGGAAGGTCGATTCAGTAAAAGTCACCTCTTAAAACTTGAGAGAAGTGAACTGACAAACCAACATTAGTATGGAAGTGCAGCTCATTTAAACTCGAGTGAAGTGAAGTCAATGCAGTAGAATGGAATGACAGATCAATTTACCTTCACTTCACCTACATTTTGACGGAGTAATTTTTATAGAATAGCACCGCAGTATATGAAGTCTTCTTGCAGGGAGGATTCTTAAAGAAATAAAGGTATCAAACTAGGTAGGTGCAATTAAAATCTTGAAAATATCCAAAGGTCCAATATATTTTTGTCAACCTTAACTAAAGTTTAACGTACATAGGTACGCTAATCATAAGTGGGATACTTAGTAGGCAATGGGATTTACAATACTATATAGAGTGACTGGTAATTAGTGACCGATACTTAAACACGTGATTGCACTCATGAATATGAGTAACTTTCCCAAAGAAACTTTTTTATACTCAATAACTTTCAATTAATTCAATTACGTTAGTACTGCACAACGGGAGCGGTGGGAGTAACGGGGGAGCGTGTAACGCTACTACTAGTAGATTTTGCCCTTACCGAGGTCAGACTATCAGCTGATAGATCGTGCTGATTCGTGCCTACTGTGATCCATAACAGGCGTGCGCGCGGGAATTTCAAACCGCGTTTTTTTGTTTTATTGTGTTATAAGTTATTGTGTATAAAAAAAAAGTTTCTCAGGGAAAGTTTATAGAAATCATGAATACAATCACGTGTTAAAGTATCGGTCACTAATTACCAGTCACCCTATATAGAGCACATGCAAAGAAATTTCATTGAACACAGTGATCCCATAACGCTATCTAGAATAAAGGTCATGGCACATTATAACGGCACCGCAACTGTACAGCTGCCGCACGGCGTCACCTCGAATTTAGGCTACGGCTAGCTGCCAGTGCGCTAACTACGCATCGTCGGCAAAGTGCCAGCTTGCAGTCCGCACGCCGCCCGCGAGGTGCAAGCTAGCTGTCACCGCGGACACAATTGTTATATGGCATTATAATTGAACACGCCTAGGACTTGCACGTTTTCATAATGTCTCGGTTTACGACGCGCAATGACGTTGTTGGCGACTCGGGAGTCGGCGAGTAGTAAGCATGCAATCGGCGTGCGGTCGACGCGCTGTAAGCACGTGGTCCGCTCGCTATCGGCTTTCGGTCTGCGCGTCGAGTTGTATGGTAGTGGCAAGCGCGCTGACTGCTCGCCGGTAGCTTTTTCATAATGACGTTGTGAAATATATCATACTACACACGATTTAATGCTCTAAATTGAATGACATGTCGATTGCTGGTTTGGAGCGGTGCCGGTATAATGTGCAACGACCTTAATATAGCAATATTGGAGCGGCAGCAGAGCGAACTAAATTAAACCCATAGACTTGTGTCCAAGACAACGTATCGGATTACAATCTTGTTCGTGATGTCCCGTCTATAGTCAGCATTGAATGTCTATGTTAGAAGTGGTAGGTACAGACGCCAGCACATCAAGTTACCCCAATGTGTCAAATTTTCCCAATTGAATATGAACCTTATACTGTTTGAAATAAAGTTGAAAAACGATCAAAGAAATTTGACACATTGGGGTAACTTGACGTGCTGGCGTCTGTACATACATAATCAAATCAATATTACTACCCAGTTAATGTTTATTTGCAGCAACAAGGTAAATGAACACACTTAAATATTAATATTTTGCTCAAGCAGGCATTATAAATACTGACAGGTAGGTATTTACAGAAACTATTGCACTCTGTAAATTCCCATGGATGTCGTAATAACAGGCAAATAATTTAATATAGGTACCTATTTATACCTTTATGTTTATAAATAAATTAATAAGCTTGTGGCTGACTATAAAAGAAAGAGAAAGAAATAATAACTGAGCGGCAGGGGTAAAAATCAATGATTTTAAAAATAAAAAGGTGTAGATAGGTTACATAAACAACATTCGGTCTTCAAAAACGGCACGCTAACGCACGCACGCGTCCGTTGACGGCGCGACGCGACACTGAGGTAAGTGTGGCTAATTAGCCACATTTTAACGTGTCGCTTATAACCTATCCATACCTTTTTACTTATACCTAATATCATTGGTAAAAATGAGAAGATAGTTATGGTATTTGACCCGTTTCATATAGGTAATACCTAGTCGTTCTCTTATACGATGGTATCCTCTCTCTACGACTCTCACTCCACTCTCAATCCTCAATTCCTCATCTTGATATTTTCCTCTTTGGAAACGTAGGTACCATATAAAAATATCATTGTCATCATTACGAGTAGAAAAATATCGAGTAAAAAATTATAAGGACCAAATTATATTAAGTATATTAATTTAATTACAAACAACTAATAATTAATAATATTTTTTTGTTTACTTAATACTAAAATTAAACGATTTTTACAATATCAATTCACTCCAGACATTGGCAGAATAGTCGACATCGGCTTTGTTTGCCATCACAAAAAAAATAGAATACCTAGACTTATTAAATAAAAAAAAACACTTCTCTTTTTGGGTCTTACGGTCTACCTCATTGACAAATATATTGCGATAAATAGAGCTCTGTAATTGGTTCAATTGCTGCGTACTGCTCTCTAACTGACATTTCATTTTTTTAAACTTGTGCTCGTGTGAATAACCTAAAAGTAATCAGTGCTTGAGAACTACTTACTTTTTCTTTGTTTAGTGATTCATTCTTTGTGAGTGTTGTGTCGATTCCAATAAATATGGATATAACTACGTTCATCATGCACAACTGTCAGGTAAGTACCTACCTACCTACCTACGTAAATCTGTAGCGTCGCCTAATTTTTTAGTAGTTTAGTTTTTTATAGTTCCGAACTTGTGAAAAAATATAGCTATAGGTACCTTACACACCACCGCAACCGCACCGTAAATACACTCCAATGCAAAATAACGTTTCTGGAGTTCAAAACAACCTCAAACTAAGCAAAATCGAACAAATTAATCGTACTTTTTGACGTACCTATCTAAGTTAACCATTAGGCGTTGCTTGAGTAGGTATAGCTTCTTAACTTAGCGTCCAATGCGTCCATTAGCATATAGGTACAGTTTTCTTGTAATAGGAGTAGGACGCATTGAATAGATATTTTTGGGATCCAGTTGGCTCGTGCGCATTGTGTCCCAAAAATAGACCTCGTAGTATTTTTTGTAAATTTTATACGTGTGTTCAATCTCAAAATATGATAAAATTAAGAAACAAAAAGCTATATATTCTATTTTTAAAAATGGAAAGACATCGCCTTTCGTGGGCTGCAGCGCCTGCAGCTTATTTAAGTTTAGAACGGTGACGGATATAACCTTATTGCGCTGTGTATTAACTTCAGGATATTATTATTTAGAGTTTGGTTTCCGCAAAGACATTTAAAATAGGTAGGTACTAGGTAGGTATAGAGAGGACATGCGAGGAAATGGGCAGCTCAGATTTTTTGTATTGTGATCGTATTTTCGCAAGATTAATTAAAGTTAAAATATTAGATGAAATTAGGTTAGGTAAAGCTCTTCCTGCTTCAACAATGCAAAACCAACAAAAAATAATCTGAGCGAGCTCGAGTTTTTTAGCATTAGGTACCTACCTACATCTCGGATATATTTGGAGATTGCCTTATTTTTTTTATCTTCTCTACCACCAGGCTAATTATGCAAGCGAAGCGACCTCTAAAATTTTGAACATATTCCTATTGGGCAAGGATGCCTGTAAACGGACTTGGCGCTCTAGTCGCTCCTAGAGGCCCAGAATTTCTAAAGCCAGCACAGGCTGTAAGCACATACATGCAGCTTTGATATTATCGACCATCTTATTTCTGATTGGGCCTCAAAATTATTTAAATTATCTCATTTTTTGGAGACGTACCTACATTGCAAGGTAAGCCGTTTTTAGCACTCTACCTAAGACGGACCTGCAGCCCTGGGCAACGATTCCAGTTGCCTAATATACCTAAAGTTGGTACTAAACATGCGCAGTTTTGATAAATATCAAAACTGCAAGGGCCGGCTTATAGGTCAATGTGAACTTCTGGAATCACATAAGATTTCTAACAGTTCAAGCAATTTTTGTACGATTACCTACTACTCCACGTGTCAACAATCAAAAATGTATTTACATTTTGGAAATGTAAATTGCAACGGGGACTGAAAATAATCTGAGCGAGCGGAGCGAGCTCGAATCATATTAAATAATGTATAGGTACGTTAAGAGCATTTACACAGCCCTCCAAACTTTCCCACGCACTTCTCCACGGTAATGTAAGATATCAAAGGATTTTTAACCCAAATCCCAACTATTTTCGGGCCCATTCCGCCCGAGTCGTATTTATACAACAAAAAAAACTGTTCGTCCAATTTAATTTCTTGGTTCTACTAAACATTCTACCAAAAATAGGCTAATTCAGGCAACATCATAAATGTTTTGACGATTTAAAAGTTGGGCGCTGGGGGCACGGCAAATTCATACAAAATCAGGCGGTAAAAGGTTAATTTGCCGAGTTTTTTTTTTGTTTCCTAGTCTTTAGCAGTTTCTATTGGTAGCTTATACCACATCAAGCTTAGCTTATCTCGAGCAGAATAGGTACCTCCGTCGTCACAGTCTGCGTGTCGTCAGTCGCATTCTGCATGAGCTGACTAATCCGAGGAGTCAGAACACTTACAACAGCCTCGTACATAATGCGCATTATATAAAACTCAAATCAGAATGGCCTTTATGCGTCATGGAGTGTACGTGATGGTCAACAGGTGCGCCCTAATTGATTGGTTGTTTACCCCACTGAAGTGGAGAGACGTAGGTAGGTACTTATGATTACCGTGTCTACATCATACGTCCCGTTTTTAAGGTATGGTCCCACTGTTCCCAAAATATGTACCTAGCATTGTGTCACTGAAAACACAATAGCAATAGATGGAAGTACTCACTCCCTTACATTTTACATATGATCTCGTACCTATACCATGTTACGTATGATGCAATACCAACACCACAACAAATTGTTCATGGTCTCGCTTTTTTCACTAATTTCTACCTATTTATCTACTTAAATAAAGATAGAAAGAAAGGAAATAAAGAAAGCCCTGTAAAGGCACTGCAAAAAACCAACAAAAAAAAACGTGATTGTTAAAATACCTACTCAATGTAAAATGTTATTTAGGTATTTGCGTCTATTTTAGCATTAAATAAATAAGATCAGTCTAATATTAGGTGTAGGTAGGTTAGAGCTAGGAACCTAATGTAGTGGCACAGTATAAATATTAATACAATAGGACGACGCCTTTGATCTTTGGAAAAATGCCGACGGCTACACGCATTAGCCCTGAATAATACCTCCCGAACTACGGACATCGTTTTGTTCGCAGTTCGGGAGCTGCTTTCTCGCGTCTCGCCCCTCACGACCTGTCTAGACGGCTTCGTCGGACGACTGTGGGTTTTTAGACTGTGGTAGTGGTTACCGTAAAAAGCGACTGAAAGGCTAGGTAAGTAGGTACCTACTTATCTATCTATTGAAAGGTAAGTAGGTACCTATACAGATAACCTAAGTCATTGTACTGATTGAGGTCACTGATCGCTGGCATTTTGCAAGTCAGGTTTTACCGTGAACTGATTTTGCTGTGTCTGTTGTATTCTGCTCAATGTTTCGTACCTAGCTATACATATAAATTTTGAAAGGAATACGGAAAACTGGTATACCCCAGTGAGCAGCTGGTATAGTGTCAAAGACGGATGAAATCATCATCTTTATGAAATGCAAGCGGACGTCGCGCAGTTTCAGCCGCGTAGGTCCCGTTCCCGGGGGAATACAGAAGTAAAAAGTAGCTTAAGTATGTCACCTGGGAATAATGAAGCTTCCCAACACAACGGTGAAAGAATTTTTGAAATCGGTCCTGTTGTCTATACTAATATTATAAAGAGGAAAAGTTTGAATGTTTGTTTGTTTGCAGTGAATAGGATCCGAACCTACGGGACCGATTTGAAAAATTCTTTCACCGTTGGAAAGCTGCACTATCCCCGGGTGACATAGGCTATTTTTTATCCCCGTATTCCCACGGGAACGGGAACTACGCGGGTAAAAACGCATGACGTCTGCTAGTGTTTTATAAGTTTATTATTAACATGCAAAAATATAAATCTTTTCTCTTTCAAATATTAGTATATATGATAGGTATGTAGAAAGGGACCTTTTGAGTAATACCGGAAGGGTTTTAGAGTACTTGAAAATGTGTGACAAAATCAGTGACTAAGTACCTAATCATTGACTAGGTTACAAGATACCTCTACCTCTTAGTTATACAGGTTTTCAGACTTTCGTGGTTCTCACTACTCATAACGACTGTCTCGCAAGATCTGCAGATGAAAGTCTCAGCGTGCTTTCCGCGGCAAAGAAGTCTTGATATGTCAGGAATCGTCTGGTCACCCATCTACCTTCTACGCTACCGTACCCTGGTTAAAAAAGCATTGACAAATCAGGAAATTCCCAGCAGCTTCTAGTTGTTGACATTATAAGGAGGAGAAATCCCCAAAGTGATGTTGCGTCATACTTTTCGTAAAACTGAGGTTACTGTTTCAAGAATCTGGGTAGCGGTTGAGTCACGTAAAGATCAAGTATAATAAAATTACTAAGACACCAGCACGCGTAGAAACATAATACGTATTATAGGAACATTTATTTTGTTTTGAGCACGACAATGTCGAGAATGCAGAGAAGAAATGTGTTGATTCTTCAGTCGACAATAATAATAATAATAAATTGTTTTATTGGGAACAACATAGGAACCATGTTTTGTAAGTACACACCTTAGAAACTACAGCTTAAACACTAGGGTTAGTAACAAATTTAAACATATTATATTAAAATTAATAAGTCGTATACTTACGAGGCACTTCATGCGGACAATGAAGCCGCATGAGATGCCCTCAGTACAGGAGCTCCCGGGTCCTCAGCCACGACTTTCAGGATGCTATTGCTACTCCCCCGAATCCTCCTCACAAGCGATGCCATCTTTTGCCTGACGATGGCCTGGAAACCATCTGTACTCGAACTGGCAAACATCCCCGAGGCACTACAGAAACGAGGGAGTTTTAACATCATCCTGAAAATATTATTGTATTGGACGCGTAGGGCATCTAGTGCCCCCCGTAATAGTTTTTTTTTAATTACTGAAAGGCACGCGTTTCACCACTATCTCACCTGATGGTAAGCGATGATGTGGTCGACGATGAAGCACGTTTGCCTAGAAGCAACCTGTTCACTCTTGACTTGAAGACCCCTAGGTTGTAGCTATCAGGAAACACCGACACCGGCAGGGAATTCCACTCTAGCTGTTCGCACAATGAATATGTTTCCATAGCGTTTAGTACGTATGGTTGGGACATCTACCATGTACCTACCGGTGGCGCAGTGCCGTACGTCTGGTGGTCCGATGATGAAAAGGGCTTTGTGGAATTAAATCGTGCAATTCCGATGCACACTCTCCGAAATATAACCGATAGAAAACCGACAGGCTAGCAACTCGGCGTCGATGCTCAAGACTTTGAAGTTTTCACTCAACGAGTGCATCATTGCCGATGATCTTCTTGGCTCGTTTCTCAATAGACTGCAAATGATGCACAATGCCGAGCATTATTTCTTCTATAATGAGCAGAAACATTTCTACCATCGGTCACTTTGTTGATTCTTCCATCGATATACCTACGCGTTTCTAAGGTGATCTTGCTACGTTTGCTGTAGATAATATATTAAAGAATACGTTTGTGGGTAAACATAAATGACTCACAGTTGACCACTAGACTTTGCCTACACTGAAGCAAGTTTATTGATCTTAGAGTATTTTTTTTATTAGCTATTAACAAAGACATTCAATACTTACTACCTACCGATCGAAAAATTTCCATGCCTGGAGTCCAGAATCATGTACAGAACTCATGGTACCTATATGTATTTGCGACGATGTTCTTTCCACCCTACTTAATGGACTCGTCCACGGATCGACCTCAGCAAGGGTAGCTTAACACTTTAACCGTTTGTGTCGCATAAGTGACTATTTCGTTTTATTTTCAAAATACTGACTGTGTGGTATAAACTAAAACCATTATCGAATTGAGATATTAATATTATAACAAAAATTAAAAATCGATGCAACGATTGTTTCTCCTTATTTACTGTAGGTATTATATTATTGATTTGTAGCAATTTTGGCCCGGCAGGGGCACGGCAACCAATATTTAGCCAAGCGCTTAAAAGGTCTTCACTCAACATGTGCGGCTTTTATTTTCAACCTAAGTTTCAACAAGTAGGTATGAAGAATAAAATAATCGTACTTGTAGAAACCCATTTTGCACTGCTAAATAATATCTATTAAATCGATCCAGTAAAATATGCTGCGTATTCGTTTTTGCGCAACTAAATTTAATGCTCGGGAAGCTAGCAGACGGCAAAATCGATCCGATAAAAAAACCGGCCAAGAACGTGTCGGGCCACGCTCAGTGTAGGGTTCCGTAGAATATGTAAACGAAGTTAAAAAAAATGCTTGCATATACTACACTACAAACTTAGTCCAGAAATTATTTTGTACAACTTTTTGTCTTTTTTGTATAAAAACTGTTGTTTCCATCCAAGTTCAAAATAATTTTCCTAGAAAGTCCATATAAAGTTCTACATTTCAGATTTTTTTCATAATTTCTAAACTTATGGTTCTAATAGTTAGAGGGGGGGGGACACACATTGTTTTTTACTTTTGTACCGATTATTTCCGAAGTTATTGACATTATCAAAAAATGATTTTAGTAAACTCCTATTAATTTTTAAATACCTTTCCAACAATACATCACACGTTAGAGTTGAAATAAAAAAAAAATCACTTCCCACTTTACATATAGGGGGGCTACCCTAATAAAACATTTTTTTTCAATTTTTATTTTACCACTTTGTCGGTGTAATTGATACACATATTGGTAGGTACCAAATTTCAGCTTTCTAGTGCTAACGGTCACAGAGATTAAGCGAGGACGGACGGACGGACGGACAGACAGACAGACATGGCGAAACTATAAGGGTTCCTAGTTGACTACGGAACCCTAAAAACTGGGCACCCAATCTGTATTAATTAGAAGAAGGTATTTCTATACAAAATAAATAAATAAATATTCCACAACGCCATCTAGTCCCAAGCAAACAGTGCTTGTGTTATGAGTACTTAACAGCTGATATACATACTTATATACATCTAAATAGATACATACATATTATAGATAAATAACACCCAGACACAGAACAAATGGTCGTGCTCATCACACAAACATTTGTCCTGGGTGGGAATCGAACCCACGACCTCCGGCATAGCAGTCAGAGCCACTAACCACAAGACCAATAGACAAGTCGATGAAATAAAAATCAAGAGTGCGTTTCATAATAATATGATTTATGCCTTGTGATGGCCCTAATATATACTAAAAGCGTGAAAGTAGAGAATTATATAGAGTGGTCATATCGTCACACAAAGGTACTGTCACCATGAGATTTGTACATGATTTTGAACTTCCCAGACCGTACTTTGCGCCAGCTAATCTTCGAAACGACTAGACAGATTTTGTCGGTACTTTCGACAAAATCCGGTTCTTTCGTTTTGGCATTATCTGCAAGACTTTTGGGTTTCACGCAAATTGTATTTCACAGCTGGTTTTATACAAGGTGTTTTTTTATATCCCATAACTCTAGGTTTATATTCTGTAGGTAAAAATAATACTAAAACTCCTAGAATAGATGGTCCAAAAATGCATAGTTTCGGAGATTTTAGTACCCGTAACACAAGCTCTGCTTAGCTTGGGACTAGATGGCGTTGTGTGAATGGTCGTGGAATATTATTATTAAGCATTATTAATATTATTTTTATTGCCTAATTAGTTCAAAAAATGTCACCAGTACGACGAATCTTCTTTCTAATGTCACTTTTCTTTCACGTAAGGGTGTTTTACATTAACCATCGTGACTTTGTCGAATTATTTTGTATGATAGTAAAAATAAAAAAAAAAGGATGATTGAAACATAATTCTTTGATATGGTCTCAATCATACCCGAGAGTTATGGGATATAAAAAAAACACGTTGTGTGTTCCATTAATCCTCACAAGTAGGTACTATTTAAGTAACCATTAATAAAAAATCTGACGTCAGTTTTATCTGGCGTCATAAATCAATCAGAAAAAGTCGGTTATTAAAATATAGGTAACGTAAAACCCACGTAACGTGCAATCAGCGTCAGTTCGTACTAATTGTTATACAAACTAAACTAGGTAGGTGCTTCCTTATCAGCCTTTATCGATGTTTAGGTAAATGGTTGTGTGGTTATAATAGGCATCTACGTATGCGGGTAACTAGGTAGCAAGAAATGTTAGAATGCGACCTTGCTGGATATTGATTTATACTGTACCTAGATTTTTCACACACACACAAACACGTGATGTTAAATAATATGATATGTGACTCCACGTAAGTAGGTATATGTATCACTAGCGGGCGTCACGCAGTTTCACCCGCGTAGTTCTCATTCCCATGGGAACACAGGGCCAAAAAGTAGCCTATGTCACCGGAGGATAGTGCAGCTTCCCAACGGTGAAAGAAATTTTCAGATTGGTCCAGTAGGTATCTAGTGTTTCAAGTTTATTCGTTACATACAAAAGTACAAATCGTCCCTTATCTTAATTAGTATAGGATATCTTAGTGAGTTTAGTCAAGTGACAACTTCCGAACTTTCGATCTGGCCAAGCCTGTCGCATTCCTATCCTCCCCCAGCGAAGCCCTAAGCCAGGGTCCGTTCCCCAAAGGGGATGTCCTTACCGAGTAGTAAGTGGCTAAGTTTTATGTATTTTTTGCTCTGACTGGAAACCATAATTTATTAACGCATCCTAGGACTGTTCGGTAAAGCAGTGGATAACCAATTTCTTATTTGATAATATTTGTTTCTGTAAACTACTTGTTTCTCTGATGTAATTTTTCAACTAAGTAGTAGGTGAAATCGACGCACACCCGAACAACAGTTGTTCCGGATTGACTGTTCGTGTATGTAAGTCTCAATGATTTTAAACACAACCACGACGCTGCAGTAACTCCTAGTGTGTAAAAAATATTTTATATCTCGTTATGAGTACTTACCTGTGAGGATGGAGGTCAGGTTTAACCTTAATTCTATTCCGAGTATACTTACAATGTTTAAGTTCCATAACTTTGGTACCTCGACGGGCTCCAGGCTCAGCATTTCCGGTTATAGACTTTGCTTACCTTTCAAATTACGTCGAAATGTAGATGTAAGTAAATGTACCTACTATAAGTAACACCTCTTTTTTCGGAGGGGGCCAAAAAGCTGTGTGTACATTGTATTTAGAACACGGGGCGGAGACACCGACCAACAATGGTTGGGTGATGCTTCCTCTCTGTAGTTTACTCATAATTATAATGTTCTAGAGAGTTAAGATGGATCTAGCCATATAATAGATAATGGAGGTTTTAGTATAATTAGAATTTCGGGGCGATATCATCATTGTTGACCGAGTCCCCTTAAATAAAGATAAAAAGTACACCTCTGCCTCTCTTCGAGGATTACAAATGTGTTGAGCTCTAAGACACATTTTTACTACCGTGCCGATGCTGCCACAGTCATGTATAAACAGATGATAAACCGAAATGTACCCAGTACGCCACGCGTCACGACTACGCGACAAATGTAAAGGAATAATTAGGAGCTTGGCGCAAAGGGCACGTTTTTGCTTCTATGACGTGGAGCCCAAGATTAACCATAGATTGAGTTTGCGACATTGAAGATAAGGTAAAAAGAGGAAAAGATGTGGAAGGAAAAAGGCAAAGTAATTAAAACAAAATATATAATTTGGGAACGGAATCGTTTATTGAACCCATCTGTAATAGTAGATAATTAAATTATACTGTTACTCTACACATTTTGTACTGTTCAAAGTACCTACTTATGTCAAGTATTCCTATCTCTTAGGTTAAAATGTACCGACAAATGCACCCAATACCGAGCAAGTAACCTACCACATTTTATTATTATTAAACTTTAAATTTATTTCCAATTGTGCTCCAGAATTCAGTGGTAGCTACCAATCACAGTACCTTTTGGATCCTACGATTAAACACATGGACATATTAATTTCCCATGACAAAAGTATAGTCGATTTTTTATTCTTTTTTTAAACATGACAGTGACACTAATGAATGATAGGGTTTAAACGGATTGGTCGTTTGAAAAAAATATTCGTTTTGACTATAAATACAACTACGGTTGTTATTCAGATAGATAAGAGCCAAGAATTTTACTTGTAGTAACTTACTATAATAAGGATTTTACACTTCTTGTTTGGATACAAACACTGCATCACGTTTACATAATACCTACACATTGTTTACAATTGTATAAATTCGTTACTTTAATAATTATAAGAGGAATTTGAATATAAACATTAGTATATAAACATTGGATAATAATGTGGATAATCGCGTCTTTACATGTTTTTTTTTAAGAAAACTATCATCAGTGTGTGTATCCAAAACAACTAAGGGGACGTCTTTTAAATTTCAAATTAGGCATTACATCGTAGCCATTAGTAGCTTACACTAAATAAGTTAATATTTTAGATAATATCGATCGAGTCGTCGCTTCGTTTACATTAGTTAATAATAGGTATAAATCTTCCTTTATTGTCTTCTTTCTTCACCATTAAAAAAAAGCTGGGTATGAAATAATTGCCAATTAAAAAAAGTAAGAAACAGTGTTGTAGCGTAACAAGTGGCGGCGAAAAAATTGTTTCGTGTAAAATCGCTTTGGTTCAGCCATTAAAATAACAATATAATTAAAGTGTACATTTCTGCCAAGGTTTATAACCGTGTCCAAAGAGGATAATTTTACAGATAGCATATATAATAGCGAGACGCTATTGTCGTGATAAAAATAACAAGCGGATGGTAATTTTCAAGATTTGATATTTTAATTTTTGGCAATTGTTAAACTTTCTCAACCGCAATGTGTGTAGTTAGATTTCGACTTTATTATTCGTAGTTAGTGACGTACAAAACAATATGCATAGATTTATCGATATCGATAGAATTAATATTTTATTAAATTACTTTGTATCGGAATCACCATCATCGTTTGCTACCTTTATCAAATATTAAAATTATAGTGTATCATTGCCTTAAATAAATAATATAAATTCATGATATGTACCTAAGTATACACATAAAAGATCGACAATACGCAAATGATACAAAATAAATAGCATATCGATGACATCATAATAATTATATACATACACTTAACATACTTTAGTACCCTTCGATTTTAATGGATCTTTATAAATGGTTATTCGATTGTTATAGATGACTATTCTTTAACCGATAAGTAGTTTCTAGTTCGATAAGTAAATTGTAATCGATATTTACATAAGTACCTATTATTATGATTATTACGCTGCGATCGCGCGATTGGATCATCTGTCCCTTTTTGATTCGTTACTAAACACGTTTGTGCAAAATAGAGGGTAGCAGTGATCGATTCGCGCGATCGAGTTTACGTGACAGGTGCAGAGACTCTGCTGAACAGAAATCCACCCTAGTTCCAACGTTAACGCTTCGTTCGGTTAGAAAGGAATCCATTTAAATGTATATGAAAATAAGTGGGACTTACAGTATATACAAAAATATCACATTACTTCGAGGCCGCAGCTTTCAATCACTTAGTCAATTAATTATTTCGTCTTCTTACCTAAGTTGTCGGTCGTTGGTACGAAGCGTAAGCAAGTTAACGCAGGAAGTAATCGATCCAAATGAACATTATATTGTTTTTGAAGCTTCACTCGCCTGAAGCTTTTGCTAAGCGCAAATCACTCAATAGTTCCGATGGTTCACGAGATACATCAGTAACTTTAACATTATTGCTGAACGAGTCAGTCGCGTATAAACTAAACAATTTCCAATTATACAATTATCATCGCATCCGTGCCTTTAATGCGTTAGTCTTCCCACACCTACTAACGAATATCTAGAAAGAATTTATTTGTTTTAAAAGACTAGGTGCCTCGTCATAGACCTACTAATCCAAAGTGAGTACTACGACACCTACGAGATCTAGTTTTCGAAGCAGAAGTATCTAAAAAGCTGCAGCCGGCGGATCGCGCAGTCGTCGTCGACGCTGCACTACAAACATAATCGGCCGACACGCGTCGGACGGTGACGTCACACCGTCGGCACTCCACCGCGGTCTATCACAACGACATAGAAAAATATAACGATCTGGGACGCGTTTTATTGCTAAACATTTAGGTACAGTCTTTGGGGGCCTCCGGGGAGGATCCGCCGGAGAAGTCGTCGAGGAAGTCGAAGGTGGCGACGGCGGCGCGCTCCGGCTCGCCGTAGCGGACGAAGAACCCCTCGCGGCCGAGGATGGACGGCCGCCGGAAGCGCCCGCGCAGGCCGCCGGGCCCGCGCACGCGCAGCGCGGCCGCTGCACCAACACGAGCGTCAGCACGAGCCTACTCTACAAGCGAGCGCCCTCTGGACGAGACAACACGCGTGAGACACGCGCCCCGTCGTCCAGCACCGCTCGCACACACACGCGACACAGGCCGCACCACGCTCACACAGTGTGTTTGTATTCCAAAGTGATATTTTCTCCGCAACTGGGTAGATAGAGAGCAGACAAAAGGCGAGCCGAAAGCGGCAGTTTTAAACTGTATACTAACTGTAGACAAACTAAATATTATTTTGGAATCAAGACTCGGGCTCGGCTTTTGTCTGCCACTAAATATTTCAAAACTCCAACATTCTCTAGCTCACTTTAATATGTTACAAATAAGTTACACCCCAATTTTAAATTAATGCGTAACTTTGAAATAAAAACGTCCATATTTTTTTACATTGATGCATTGTGCCCCTCCTTTTAAATCATTACTCATTGAATGTTGACTCCATCAAATAGAAAACAATAACCCATGTCCGATAGATTGGATAGAGTAATGAGCGTGGTGTTGCCTGCTGATGACGTTCTACTCGGAATGAGGCGAGAGAGTGAGATGGTGCGTGTGAGTGAGAGCGGAAACGAGTGACGTGGCTGGTCGTGACGACAGACAACATGAAATGACATGACACATATACGTCAGCACAGATCTTTGGTGGTTTGCCCTCGAGACTTGTCCTGCAATGCAGTTCACTGAATACAATATAAGATAATCGTTAAAGCATGCAGTTTTAAATTTTTGATTATTATATTTAGTGAGCTGTCATGCAAGAATGTCCTAATCTATATTTTATTATTAAAGAAATTTATTGTAAAAATCTAAGAAAAATCCCGAAAGTGGGTTTAAAAATAATTAGGTATGTAGGTATTCTAAATCATGCAGTCAAGATCTGTGCGGGCTTAAGAGAAACGTTAAATGCAGATATTGAGATTTTGGAAATTATTGTGCTATAAATATTTGAGAAATTAGTTTCACGAAAATATATTTACTTAAAAATAAATAAAAAAATGCAAATTATAATAGTACTTTCAACATTTAACGTTTGCCGAAAAAAGCAAAATTAGAAACAAATGGAAAATGTAACTGAATCAAATTCAGAAATGGAAGAGCATTTTAATGCTTGATTTTATGAAATAATAACAAATTATTCGAATCGAGAACAGAATTAAGACTAAGTAAAATTAAGGATTAATAATTGTAAAAACAAAATTACCTACTCTTGACATTTTCGATATCTGATGATTTGAACGCTACGCACAACACTAGCAGTTCAACTTGATTCGATTATGAAAATATCTAGAGTAAGGCTGGCCTTATAAATCTGGAATATCTTCTATTCATAATTGGTTTTCCATATTTTAAATTCGGATGCCAACAATCGCCTATCATTTTTAATTACTCACTTGTTTCAGAAAACCTTTTGATTCAATGTATCATAATTATTGATTTTCAGTCTGTATAAGGCCAGTCTAAATCTTGGTTATTCTAGATCCTGGACAAATGTACACACATGTTTCGACTCTTTAGTAAATTATTAAAGAACACAAATAATTATGTCAATCCAAGTGCGCCCATTTGTAGGTACTTACATGTCGAGCAAACAAAATGGCCGATTCATGATATTGCATGAGGATTTTTCTGGGCTAGAAATACTACGTATTATAGATAATTTTAATTGTAAAAGTTAAGGAAATCGAATATTAATTTTAAATGAGCTCAATTGCGTGCGACGAGACTCAATTACTACTTTTTCTATCGTTACCGATCTTAAGGCGATTTCTCCACAACGGGCTGGAAATATGAAAGCTTGAAGGCAATTTGAAGTTCAAAATGGGGAATGTTTCCTGAATCGGCCATAATATTTGTCTTCCATGGACTAAACGCTCGCTATCAGTACTATAGTCACATTTGTTGAAAGTTCTGTGTTTATTGAGATTCAAAACAAGTAAAAATTAAGATAGTAGATTTTTTTTTCTCAACATACTTAAAAATACTAACATAGCGAGAGTCTAACCCACTTCTATCTGCTTGTAAAGATATCGTCAGTACCAACTGACAAAGAGGGTGAAAAGAAACGCAAGGATCAATAGAAACAAAACCTTGTAGGAAGTTTTGTAGTTTCCTTACCTAGTTAAAAGTTGTTTGTCACACACATGGACTCTAATGTTTTGAAAAAATCGACACGTTGATAATAAAAACGCTGGTGAGGTTTCTGTTATTAATAAATAGGTGTTATTAAACATTTACTATTATAAATGTTTCTTCACGAAAACAGTTATAAATCTAATGTGTATTTCTGTAATATTTTCAAAGACAAAAAAGGAATCAGAAATCTGTATCCTCTCTTATACTTAAGTAAGTGACAAAACAATCTTCTGCTAATAAAAGCAATAAAATGGCTGTATGATTACCTACACAGTATTTTTTTATGTGGCAACACTAATACCAATAGCTGGTTTAAATTGTTATTTTACTGTTATGTCAATCAATTCCCTTCAAAGCTTTGTTTCTAGTCACCCCTGCGATTTTTATCACCCCCATAAGAGAGTATAATTCGAAAAATAGGAAACTATATTCACCTGTCTTTTGCCTCCTGGAGCGATGCAGTCGATGTAGTCTCGAGTACGGAGGGGGCGGCTCGGCGGGCGACGAGCCGCAGGACGACGGCGAGGAGTCGCTCGAAGCCAGCATCACGTCTAGCAGGTTGGCGCGCGCCTGGAACACGTGACGGAAGTCATGAGAAATTTGATTTAGAGAGTTTGTTATTGATGATCATGATGATGATGGTGATGAAGATGATGATTTACCATGATGATGATGACTTACCATCATCATCATCATAGGTTCATACAAAAACTTGTATACGTTATTTTATTAATCTATGAATATAATTTTATAAAGAGGTAAGTTTTGTTTTTTGTTTGTAATGGATACACCTAAAATCTACTGGACCGACTTGAAATATTCTTTCACCGTTGAAAAGCTATCCACGGGTGACTTAGGATATTTTTTATTATTCCTGTGTTCCCAAGAAACGAAAACTACGCGGGTGAAACCGCATGACGTCTGGTAGCCAATAATAAAATAATAATAATTACAAGTAAAAAAAAAACGGTACAAAGGCGAACTTAACGCCTCAGGCATTTTCTACCAGTCTACCTTAAGGTGTTGTAGAGATGGACCAAGGAAGGTGTAACAGTGTTAAAATTAAGAACAATTAATGGCACATGAAAAAAAATATGATTAGTACCTTCGGGTCACTGAAGTCGATGTCCTTCTCGACGTGCACCCAACCAGTGTGCGCCCACAGTGCGGCGTCCGGCTTGTCTCCGCGCTCCTCCGGCTTCACCTCCGTCGCGCCCGACGACCCTTCGCTCTGACGAATCATTCTGAAAATATAACCCAACAACCTACTATTAGTCATGTCTAAAGATAAAAGAGTGATAACCCGACAGTTGATAAAAAAAAACAGCTGTTCTTGACTGAAGTCTAGATACAACTTTGACACCTACCGAACGACTAGTCCATTTTAATTTGTTAAAAAAAAACACGAAAAGAAACTGAGTAACTTATTTTTTAATTTTTCAAGTAAAATTTTTCGCTAAGTCGTGAGTTTATATTTTTGCGATCTAATCGTAATTATTCACAATATTAGATACGAGTTATCATTTCCGATATAGGGAAATAGCGTCACCTAAAACTGTTATCGTTATCTTGAACAGTTATTGGTTGCATAGAAAAACCCGTATTGCATTTTAAACCTTAAGTTAAGGACAAAAAAGACAATAATAATCAAACCAAACATCGTAACAAACAGATATTATCCGTAAGTGTCAATTTAGCTTTCAAAACTGTAAACGAATGTGTGTTTTTGAATAAATAACTTTAATTGTCACGCATAAAGTTCAGTTTCCGCTACAGTTTCAAGATTTCTTATGGCTTGTTCAATCATCATTAAGAAATCGACTCAATTTGCATGCCAGTAAAGTTTAAATGGAAATAACATTACTAAGAAACATAGATATGAATACGAAATAGTTAAATGTCTTTCTATGAGAATAAACACTCACCTATTGAGCTCCTCAATAACATCTTTAGAAGTTGCAGCCTCATGGAAACTCAACGTATGCTCTTGCTTCACAATGATAGGTTCCGGGACCGACGCTTGCGCAGTCCCGGGCTTGTTCCTATCGATAACGGGGATCTTCGACTTGTTCCGGCTTGGCGAAGACGGTGGCCTCTTCCCTCCCATCAGCGTCGGAATCCGGCTTCTCTCCCTCAGCTTCCCATCTTTAGTTGCATCGTTCTTATTACTTACTATCACAGTTTCAGCCGTAGACGTGCTAGTTGTATTGGATTCAGTCATTTGTGGGGAACCAGTCTCCGGGGACGAGCCTTCTTCCTCTTCAGGGACAGGAACTAAAGCACCCGTGCTTCTTCGGCAAGCGCTTAAAACTTCTTCTACCAAGGATATCTCGTCATTGCTGACGTACGGAAAACTGGACGATTTTGTTAGACATGGCTCCACTTCTCTTTCAAGCGGCGATTGCTTATTCAACATTATGTTCACAGTATTCTCTTTCAGTGCTGAATTGTGGTCTAAACTCCGACTAGATTCGATATCACTCGGCCTTTCTTCCTTCGCAGCAGCAAAAGGCTGTTCCTCAACTTCGACAGTTTCGATCACATCAATACTTTTATTGATTTCATTTTTTCTCTGAACTTTAATGAGATGACGTTCGTCTATTTCGTTCTCTGCGTTTTCGACTCTCGAAAATTCATCAAAGAAATCTTCAGACTCAGTGTAAGGGTCTTCGCGTTCGATAAATCTCGGTGTGGACCGTGGCTCGGAAACAGTATCACAGAAGGCAACCCGCGGCCGGTCAGCGTGGAGGACGTCACAAGAATCGTTTTCAGAGAAACTGCCGAAGGAGTCAGGTCTCTGTCTATCTTCAGACACTTCACTACGAGGGCCTACTGAGTCATCGTCGAAGTCTGCCGCGGCATATGGAGGTGGTAACTCCCTTATTTCCGACAGAGGCCTTGACGACACAGAATCTGACTCTTCCCTATCCCTACAATATTTTTGCTGCTCGGCAATAAAGTGCAGGACGTTCTGCAACGCCACCTCTCGATCCTGCAAAGCCATTGCTTGAACATCGTGGATCCTTAAATGACTGCTCGTATCAGGCGCAGGGATACCTCGGGACGAGTTTGAAGCTAAGCTCTTTGTGCTTTCGTATTTGACGAGACGATAAAAATCTCTTGTAAAATCTAGGCCCACATTTGCACAGTCGCCGTCTTCGCTCAGTGCTGTGCTAGATCTTTTATCAGGTGCGTCAGAAGCACTGGACCACGAACCACCGGGTGAATGTGTACCATTGCAGTCCCACCTTTTCTCCGACGTATCTGGATCATCTTGTATTCTGCATTCATCTATTTCTATCGTTGCAAATCCACAATCATTCCAAAGGCAATCACCGACATCTTCTTCTAATTCTAACGCATCATCTTCCCTAATGCTGGGTAAGGTTGACAATGATATTTGGCCAGGTGTTGTTATTTCGGCAAAAGGGGACTGTCTGTCCCTGAGATCTTCGCATGAGAGTGATAAGCTCCAGTCTTCTAATTCGGCCCTATCATATTCTAAATCAGCTAGATCCCTATGCCGCTGTTGTAACGCTGATCTTGCATCATCTAGTTCTAGCCAATGTTGGACGTAATCAGCATCGTATTGGGAGCCATCAGCACGATCATCAAGTGTGCTTCCCCAAGATACCCTTTCAGAGCTTGTTGTGGAAGCGATAGCTGCTCTCCTCAGCGGTCTTTCAGGGGCAGGTTTCAGATCTAGTACTAAAACACCCGAGCTAGGCGTTGGGGTATCTAGACAGCTGGTTGGGCAAGTTGTTCCGGCGATTAACTTTAAACACAGATGGGAATCTGAGAAGCTTCGCACTACATGCTGGAAAGGTAGCACTGGTCGCGAGGGAGGGTAGCTCCCTCGGACGCCAGCAAACGCAACTCCTATTGGGAAGTAGATGTAGTCAGCATCTGTTCCTAGGAGTCTTGCATGTCTTCGAGATTCTCTTGGGTTGATGGAGACGATGGTTTGGTTGTCTGTTTCATCTGATGCTTCGTTGAGGTCTGGCAGAGCTCTGTCAGCTGCGTGGTCGCTCTGCCTGGAGGCGTCCGCTTGCACGTCACTAGACATAGTGGAGTAACCCTCGTCTTTGGCGCCACTCTCGGGAGACTCGGCTCCTGCCTCGCCGACTTCACCACTTTCTTCTTCTAAAACTTTTTCCCCACTTGCCCCTGGAATAACAAAAATATTCGTTAAAGCACAAATTAATCAAACTAGTACCTTCATGATCTTAACTTGTTTATCTTCAGGTATCTGTTGTCAAACGGAGATTAAAAAAAATGGTTAAACGGCTAGCTTTTTGCTTAGTAAAAAACCCGCGAACTGCTAGTCACGTGGCTTGACAGGTGCCCCAGTTTTCACAAAAGTTATAGCAAAAGCCTTGGTCGACAGAAACAGATTTGTCTGGCTGTAAGCACCTGTAAGCACCAGTGAGTTATTCGCGCTGCTTGGTCGATGGATAAACTTTTAATAACTTTTGATAAAATTGGTCCCTGAGTTATTACCTCTGACAGGGTCGGTGGTGGGCTGCGGCATGCTGAGGCTGAGCGTGTGCGGGCGCGGGGGAGGCGCCCACAGCGTGGGATCCACGGCTGATAGTGCCCGCGCCAGGTTCGCAGGAGTCACCTCCAGGCCCTGGAACGTTACAGGAGTATTTTGATGTTTGGTACTTAATGAAACTGCTAAGACGTGAAATAAATCAGGGTGAAACAAATCAATGGGCACTGGAACCATTAACAAGAGGTACATCAATAAGAACAAACCAATATTTCCTCTTTGTTTGCCACTTTATTCTTAATACAAATTGTTCTAGAAGCCTAATTCTTCTGTCACACTACCTTCAGTTCTGTCCAAATATCAGCCAGTATTTGGTGGCGCCGCTTGTCGTCGTGGCTGAGGGGGTGCGGGTGAGGCACGGGCGGCGCGGGGGGCGGGGAGTCTCTGAACGACACCAGAGACCCACAGGAACCGACGTCTACCAGGTGCACTGGAATTTTAGAAATAGATTATTGTAGAAAAAACAGATCTAACTAGGTCCTAATCTATTATAGGTTTTTGAAGATTGATAGCAGTAGCCTGCAGTGATAGTTCAATGGTGTTTCCGGCGGACTGCCCAGTCACGAGTTTGAGCCCAGGGCAAGCACCTCTGGAATTACGGATTCACACGTACATACATACATAAACTCGCGCCTTTTTCCCATGGGGGTAGTCAGAAACTACAGAGCGCCATATGCTACAATTCTTACATACTTCTTTTGCTTCGTTTACATTCATACATGTTGTCATACACACACGCCGGTTGCGAGTACTACGCACCTGACCTTTCTGAAGAACCTCACCAAGAAGTCCCCTCCCGGCGTTCCCACTAACATCTGCCTTATAAATAATTTTTGTTAGTCGCCTTTCATTCATCCTTTCAACGTGACCAAATTTCACCAATTACGGATTCGTTTCTTTACGATTAGATATTTCTCAACGGCATGTGAAGCCAAGTCATGGGCGGCATAAACTTTGACACAAAGGTTTGAAGTATTTTTATAGTCTTACGTCAAAATACGTAATATAAGACAAGGTTTTCTTAGCGAAATATCACAATATAGCAAAAGTAAATGTTTGGCTAAGTATTCAGCTATGACAACACCATCCACTGACGCAGTCATTTAGGTCCTCACGTGTGCAGGTCACAGGGCACACGGCACAAGATAAAATGTAGATTCCTAAAAAATATTTGAAAAAAGTACAGTCAGTAGTGAGCTGCTTAGCCTGATCCATCTTTCCCGGAAGATAGATCAGGTTACGCAGCTCACTGACTGTACATAAAGTTGAGGACTAAATAGCTTGTTCCACTGTTGTTATAAATATGAATATTATATGGTTCTTCTAACCTTGCAGATCTCTTGGTGTATGAGGCGTCAGTGGCGTATGAGGGGTGGCAGGCGAAGGTCGTGGCTGAGGTCGCAGCTGCCGCACCAGTAGAGCGCTCAACGCGCGGTTCTGTGCCTCCAACTCGCGGATACGAGCGCGCGCGCATCCCAATTCTTCGCGAACGCTCTGTGGAAAGAAACATACGATTACAAAAATATGGTTAGAACAAAGTCGAACTAGATTATGTGGGCAAGGATAAATGAAACTTTCCAATTGTTATTTTGAATCGTAATTACTCGATTTTAATAAGTACCTGGCAATTGCTTTGGTAGGTAGGCGATCTAATACTGTTTCTGTTCAAAGAGTCTAAGACATGATATTTTTTTAAAATCAAAGAATCAAAGTAAATATTGGTAATTTTTTTTAGTAAAAATATTTAAATAAAGTTTTTAAAATGAGTTGCATATTTTTAAAAACGTAAAAAGAGCAGTCCTTTTCAAGCATGGACACAAAAATAATGTGATACATAAAGTTCAGGTTGCGCTACAACTTTTCAGATATTTACAGTCATTCTGAAATCACCTACATGTACGCAGTCCTAAAGTTGACATTCCTTCAAGTAGAAATAAAGTCAATTTGGAAACAAGGATTTGAATATAGGCTACATAGATATCAACATCAACGTAGGAAGTTTTACCGTTCCTCTCCCCCTAACAGGATCTCGTCAAAATGTCTAAGAAATAAACGCGTACATTTTAATTATACTTCATTAGTTAAATTAAATTCGAGTAAGGTAATTATAGGGGGATCTCGGATACGAAATAAGGATGTTTTGGGACACTCTCGGACTTTGCTTTGGGAAGATTTGTCGGGTTTAAAGCGCTCGTAACTTAGTTAGTAGATAGGTTTAGTTCGTAACTTTGGGCAGCTTACACAAGTTCAGTTGGTAGGTTAGATAAACCTAAGTCGCTAATATATATAATTCTAGGTTTAAAATAAATTTTCCATAAGTCCTGATTGTTAATTTAGTTAAATAAAATAAATAAATATTCCACAACTTTTCACACAACGCCATTTAGTGCCAAGTTAAGCTTGAGAGCTTGTGTTATGGGTACTAAACAGCTGATAAACATACTTATATAATTCTAAATACATACATATCATAGATAAATCACACCCAGACACAGAATAAATGATCGTGCTCATCACACAAACATTTGTCTTGGGTGGGAATCGAACCCACGACCACCGGCATAGCAGTCAGGGCCACTAAACACTAGATCCACAGGCCAGTCAAAGTAGTACTTTATGTATGGATGATATACCTAACGAGTTAAATAATCACCTCCTACTACAACTACTTAAAATACTACCACCTACTTTAGTGTTGTATGTAGCATAGAGACACGCAGCGCAGTATTTCAGTTTAAAATTATGTATTTTGTATCTTTCCAAATCAGTGCATTTCAGTGAGGTAGTTAGGTTAGGTAGTTAGGTTAGCTATAAGATTATAGTTATAGTAAGTTAGGTTAGGGTATACGTTTATATACATACATATTCTCATTCTAATTCTATCTAACGAGCCCATTAGAGTATCGCTAAATAAAAATGTATAGTAGTACTGTTGTATTTTTTATATGTGTAATACGAATACTTATTCAATGTGATTTTAAATAAATGATATGGAAGTTCCAATCAGGTATTGGTCAATAATTTCAAACACGCCTGAATATCGCAGGCTACAATGGCGCATCCACCTTAACAAAATCTAAATTACATCGAATGAAATCGGTTAAAAGCTAGTACCTAATAAAAAAAAACATTTAAAAGTAAGTACAAAGGATACAAAGATTCTTATTTATGAGTACACAGATCGGTAGATATCTATCGAGATTGTTATTTACCTGTGTGTGTGCTAAGAATCTCTGGCAAAAATTAATATTGCGATACAATTTTTAATACTAAGAAAGAAGAAAAATGTGTTTATTGCATCACAGCAAAATGTACACACCTTAAAACTCAGAAGACAATGGTTGTAATGCCATAATGGAATTAATTCAGTAAAACGCCAGATAAAAACACAGTGTGTTTTAAGTTAAAACACACTGTTTTAGCTGACGATTTAAAGCGTTATGAAAACAATAACATTTTAAATGTGAAAGTTTTAAAGCACTATACAAAATCAAATAATATTTTATGTACTCGTCCCAGTATCTTCATCAGCCATATAACCCTATCGTTTCAGACGACCTCATTAACCAAAATGCATAAACCAAGTTTGTTTAATTAAACATTTTCACGAACTTCTACCAACAGTTTTAATAAATTTAATTAAGCGTAAATAATATTAATGGAGAGTAGAGTTATAATAAATTTTAAGTGATTTTCGTTTAGACTGATAGGATTTAAATGTAACGGTTATGCCATGTCGGGGGGACGAAGATAAGTTTCTTTGAAGATAGAATGTGCAGATGTACTTATTCGCGAGAGAATATTAATTAGAGCTGATTTAATTATTTCAAGGAGTGAGATTGTTTGTTTGTTTCTGTTGCCTTGGTAGGTTTTATCGATATTTATGTCAGCGTGAATCACTTCTTCCCTTTTAATGAATTGGTTAATTGTGATTGGATTAGCCAGTAGAGCAAATTTTATTGAATTTCCAATCTAGAAACTCTCTGTAAAAGTGCAGAATATGGATTTGTTCCAGGTTGTTGGTTTAAGTTCGCCCTTTATTACATGATACTTAAACATACCCAGGGGCATGTAAGTGTGCTATAGAAATGCGAATGCCTTAGGAGAGTATCTCTATTGTGTGAAAAACGGTATTCAAATAATTTATTTCTAACCTTACCTTTCTGACCTTTAGGTCGGTTTTCAGTCACCATAATACCAGTAGTTCACATGGAGCGACATCCTATTAGGCTTCCACAACCCAGCTACTGGCTAACCCAATAGCTTTTAGTATGGTTGGTTGTTGGACTTAAATATACCATTAACACACACACACACACATACGATACCTATGGTATAATATTGCTAAGTAATATTGTGATCTTCGAAGTACAGTTACTCAAAATTACTCTTACGTAAACTAATAATCTTCCCTGTCATCCCGAATGGGGAAGTCTCTAATTGCTTCAGAAGGAGTCTGTCTACATATACCTATGCTATATGTTATTAATAAACTCAAAGGAGACAAGCATTCATCATTTCTAATCACCATATGACGTTAATTACTTGATAATATCCTTAATGTCATCTCAGAATTACAACGGTTGAGTAGCTACTTAATAGATTTAGAATATTGATGAAGATTAAGTAGACGAAGTTTTGTCGTAAATTAAGTTTATAGCTCCAACTTGACCATTTGCAGTAATAAAATTATTCAGGAATAATTTTGTCAGTGTAATCTTTCCAGTAATGTTAACTGTACAAGATAAATATTTTATTATAGATACTGTAAAGTTAGGTGCATGCAGTATTTTCCTGTCCATTTGTTCTTCACATTTTTATGGATCTTTTAGTTTAAACAGTTTAGGTACAACATTTACGAAGCATCATAATATCTGTATGTATATATAACTTTACGCTGAATGAATATTTAACGACCAAAGTTTGTCATTAACATTTTCCAGCGTTATGTGAAAACAGGAGCCTTTGAAAAACAATCAAAAGCACTCGTCGTTTGCAACCGGCGCCATCTTTATCAGGAAAGTTGGCGCCAAAACTACAGCAACATGGCGGACATTCACAAACTGGATTTAAACACAAACGGTCGCATTATCGGACAGATTATGCCCAGATTATAGTGGGCCAGGCCTTCTGAAATTATTACGGTGCCAGCTAAGGCCGAAGTGTCCCATTTCGTGCGATTTATGTGCGAATGTAGGCACCACATAATCCACGGACGCGGATACAAGGGCGACTATAATTATGAGAAAACAATTTCCGGGATGCATCTTAATGCCACCGGGGATTACGGTAGACATTCCCGTTTTTTTTTGCGGATATACATTGCCGACTGGGTTCCTTTGTTTTAAACTTTTAAATGACTCGCCGACTACCCGTTGGTTTACAAATGTACGGCGACTAATTATGGTTTGTTAATATCAATCAACAGCGAGAATTTTAAGGTTAAAATTCTGTAGAATAAAGGTGCGAGCGAGACTTAAACGCAATGCAGGAGGAGCCAAAATCATCTATCTTTAAATATTGCTAGAAACTAAAAACGGTGCTCTTACCAAGAAACATTAAAGTGTTTGTTACCGAAAGAGCGCAGTGGTCGCTTTAGGAGGAACAACGACGTACCTAATGAGTTTGCTCCAGCAATATGACAGGGTCAGTGTGGGACAGGCAGAGTGGAAAAGAGAACTATAATCATTTGTCTATGACTACTATGCTCAATATCCTCACCTTCTGCGACAGAAGCGCGCGCACGACCTGCTGGGCCACATCGTCGAGCCGTCTCTCGTGGTCGCCCGCACCCAGCCCGGCGGATAACGTGGACAGTTGACTGCGCAGCCGATCGTTCTCAGAGCCTAAGGTGGACAGTTGGCTCTGATAGTGCGCCGCAGACGCCTGCAACAATCACGCACGTTGAAGGCGATATAAAAAGCGAGGGAATTGACGCCCTTGACAAATTTGTTGTGTCGGTTTTGTTATTCAAATTTCAGTTTTGTTTTGTTTATTTCCTAACAAATAAGGCGTAAAAATATAGCAGTTTAATAATAACTTGACGGGCGTAAAGGAAAGAAAAAAAACAAGCTTTCCTATCACCCGCAGCAATGTTTTTTCAGTCTCACTCATCAAAACGTCAGGGCCACTCCTGTCGTCGGTACCTACTGCTTCACTAAAAAAAATACTCCCGAAAAGGGACCATCGTTCACACTCTTAATTAAGCCTCACAGAGTTCTCACAACAAACGAAACCAGTGTAAATTGACCCTCCTCATTCGCTCTGGCCTTAAAACACGACATCAGTCAGGGGTATTCCTATTCCGCGTCATGGATCTACTGATATTTGCTATTCTAGGATTCTACACAACGTAAAGGACTTTGAATCTTAATGACTGACCAATAAAGAGTATTATTAGAGTTATATTTATTTGGTGTGAGGTTTTCATTAGTTATCAAGCGAGGGCGAGACAACGAATTCGTTTGTATGTCTGCAACAACACGCGGTTGATAAGCAATGAAAGGGTTAGGTTTGAATGGCAAGGTCTTTCAATTTGGATATGCTTATAATTATGGCTGCACAGTTTTAGGTGTAAAAGTCTAGCTCAACGATATACCGTTTTATAAAACGCATGAAAGTGGACTTACATGGGAAATTCAATCCAACAAATTGGATAGGTAACCTGGTTTTTGACAGAATCACCACAATTATTCCATAATATCACGCGCTGTATTTAGATTGTTGTTTAATAATGCAGTACCGGTATTTTCTACTATTCACACGTGGGTCTCAACATCTGTCAGTGTCAACCGCACTAATGTCAAATCTAACAACTTTTTTTTCAAAGATAATTCAAAAAGGTCTTGTTCTTTCCACCAAAGAGGTTTGTTATTAACCTGTCATGTAGATATTTTGTGTTTTTGGGTTTAATGATACGGGAACTGGGAAGAAATTTCTATATTCTAACAGTTGTGAATGACAGATAATGCAACTCACCACCGCTTACAATACAACAATTTAACAACTCAATGCTAATTAAAATTCCTCGTGATTGACGGGCAAATCAAATGTGCGTTTATTTCATGATTTAATTATTTATCAACCGCCACCGCCATTTTGCCGTCTGCGCACTTAATTTAGTGAATTTAATTTATGTTTTGAATTTCGAATGAAACCGCAGATGTTTCACGAGATCAGGTAATTAAAGCGAAGGGCCTCTGTTTGATTGCTTTCCCATCCAATCGTGGAGTGTATAGGACGCCATTTATTAATTCGATTTTATTTGTTTTAAAGCCATGTTTACATGTGCGATTTCAAAAATTTCAGGGTGGCCAAAAATACGAAAATACGTAATGATTTTAGTAGGTTATCTTATTTTATAAGGGAACACAGAATACAAAAGCAAAAGTTAAAAGCATTTTTTGCGGAACAAATCTAAAAATAAAAAAAATACACGTCAATCCAAGAAAACTGACCATTTATAAAACTGATTTATGATATCAATCACCGGCTGGCTATTACGCTTTCCTTAGTTTTATGTTTGGTATTAGCAGCAAGTTTGAGCATAAATCACAACCCTTTGCATAACAACCACGATTTGTCAAATGCCACTCTCTTTGTGTTGTTTGTAATGGCGATATGTCGTTTGTAAAGGTAGATTAGGTAACCTAGCACTTTGTTATGTCGAGTGGTTTTATTCATAGCAATTATTCAGTCTTATTAGAGGCTTGCAGCTAAATAATAATAAATGCACGGTAAGCTACCTTATACGCTTGCCGAGGTCGGTCCGTTGGGTGACCATTCGTTACATATCAAGACTACACCATGCCCCGAAAAGTACGGGCAGTTGGTCCCGGCTGTCATTTGCAGATCTTTGACAGGAAGGTTGGGGAGGTTTAGAAGAGGGGGAGGGCGGGGGGAGGGGAGGGGGAAGGAAGGGGGATGGGAGGGGGAGGGGAGGGGGAAGGGAGGGGGAGGGGAGGGGGAAGGGAGGGGGAGGGGGGGGGGAAGGAGGAGGTGAGAGGGGAGGGGATAGGGGGATGGGTAGAGGCAGGGGTTCGGGAGGGGTTAGGGAGGGGAAACAGAGGGAGGGGTGAGGGAAGGGGAGGGAGGGGTGATGGGAGAGGCGTGGGAGGTGTGGGGGAATGGGAGGGAGGGGGAGAGGGGGAGGAGAGGAATGGGGAGGGGGAGAGGGGGAGAGGAATGGGGAGTGGGAGAGGAGAGGAGTTGATAAAAAATGCTATGCAATAGCTTTATCGCGGCAGTCTCCGAGTGCCACACGTCATTTTTTGTTTTTGTCCTATTTCACCTCTTGGTTTACACTCTAGCAAAAAAAATACATAATACACTAACCTATTAATTCTTCAGAAAGGTCGAATCTGTAGTACCACAAGACTAGATGTATGTTACCCAGTAACTGGATTATGGAGGACAATAACTAGTCGCTCAATGGAAAACACTGGCATCCAGCAGTATCCAGGGCAGGGGCCGGGCAGAGGCCTTTTTGGTCTCGCACAGGTCTTTTTATTATTTTATTTATGTTTTTAGTTTTTGAATCTTTTCTTGTTTTTTTTTTATACTCAGTTTTGTTGTTCATTATGTTCTGTGCGTCCAAAAAAAACTTTCTTTCTTTCTTTTATCCAGTTTGACTAGAAGCCGATCTCAGCATAGTTAGAAAAAGGTTACAAAGATAGTGATTTATTCAATGCTATTAGCATAAGCATTACAAAAGTCAAATATTCAAGCACTAACTGTTTTGTCAAAACTCATTTTGTTTTCTCACACGTTACCTATTTACATCGAAATACACACGAACAACTGACAATAAACACATTAATTAATTCACCTAATTAAATTATCCGTACCTACCATGACGAGTAAAACCGCAAATTAACAATTACGTAACATCATAGTTTCGCAAAACAGACGAATCATAAGATTAATGGCTTAACAGAAATCGGAATCGCGTTGATGCCGAAAATAGTCATTGTTTCGTATGGAACGATGGGGGCTTTCATCGAAGTGATTACATTTAAGGTACCTAATAACTGGAATTAAAGCAGGGGGTCATTAATCATGGCCTGCAGTGTAGACGTCATTAGGTTTGTTCGGTCACGCGTCACCAATGTTGGGGGCAGAAGTCACTGCTGTATTTACTATAAGTAATCGAGTCGATAGAATAGTTTGTTACGTAGTGATTGAATGAAGAAATAGATAGAGTACTTACGTCTAGCCTCAGAAAGCAAGCATCAGCGACTTGGTTTTATTCTTAGAACAATCATGCATTAAAAACCTAGTACCTACCTAAGTACGAGTACAAAAAGTGAGGTCACTCAAAGTCACGTTCCATCGAACACGACTCGCCTAGCATAAAGTGGACACACGATTTCGCTAGTGTTTTGTACTAGATGCGGCTACTATGAGTTAGGTATTATTCTAAGGTTCTATTATTTAACTGCCAAAGCTGTCATATATTTTCGTGTCCATTCCGTCTTGTGTCGGATTTTACGACAAGAAATTTTTGTTTGTCCAATTTTACCTCTTAGTTTACACTCTAGCCACAAAAAGACATAATACACTAACCTTATTAATTCTTCAGAAAGGTCGAATCTGTATTGCCACAAAACTAGATGTATGAACGTAGACGAAGTAAATTAAGCCGGTAAATGAATATAGCAGCAGATGACGTTAAGTAGATTCTGCCTACCTCTATGGCATAAGCTTGAAACCAGCGGTGGTCCAGTGGTGGCGGCCAGGACTTACGAACAGTAAGTCGTGGGTTCGAACCCAGGCGCCTGCCTGGGTACGCCTGTATTACTTTGTGTAATTTATTTCGTTACCACTGCTCTCAAAAACGGTGCAGGAAAACATCGTGAGAAATCAGGCATGTCCTAGAACCAAAAATTCGAAGACATGTGACATCTACCAATTCGCACTGGGCCCGCGTGGTAGATTTTAAAGCACATACGCAAAATACGCGCTTTGACATGGAGTTTTTTAATCTTAGTATGAGCTTATAGATAGATAAATTATCATAACCTAGCATTTTATCTATCTCCTGTGGCAGTCTTTAACTGGACGGAAAAGCCCAAAATTAGGTCAAGAAAACACGATTTATTATGTTGTTTACCGATTGTCCATGTACATTTACTAAAGCAAAAAACTGATTGTAACGTCAGAACAGATTACCCACCCCTCGTCACTGGTGTGGCAACCGTTCATTATTATTCTATCAATAATTCAAATAATCCTACCAGCCGGTTAATAGATGGCGCCACTTTCCAATTTAGGCGGATTATCTTGGCGTGGAATATGCGAGGAGTTAGTTTGGCATCCTGTGCCTGTAATAGCTACCTTGGTCGGGTTTCCATTGTTTAACGGTTTTAATTTAATTTTTAAAAGTGGTGGCCGCTTAATTTTTGCCTCGCCACTCATCTTCAACGATACGGTTGACCCAGTAGCTGAGCAATTACGTGCTACGTGACGTATCGATTCCTATACGAAACAATTTTTTTTAAGGCCTGCAGCGCGCGTAGTGCCTCGATAAACGGATTTTGTGTTCAGAAGAATAGACAAAGTGACATATTGTAGAAACATTTCCCTTTAAAACAAAAGAAATGCTTCAAATTCAAATTCTTTATTGCTACTATGTGTACACAAATAAAGTTCTTAACAGAGGATATCAGTTCTTAGAACATAGTGGCCCTGTTAGGGCATTGCAATTTCATCATGCATATATGCTTATAATTGTAACAGTAACAGTTGAACATGCATTATTTACATTCATTAATTAAAAAGATAAAAGTTATAATTATTAAATTTTATATAGGACATCGTTTTAATTACATTATATAATTTTATCATTTACATCATATTAATTATAAATTATTAAAGTCATCCCTAAATAAAAATACACATGTCATGAGTTACCTGATTTAAAAATTATCATTATTCATTAATTCAATTATGTCACAGTATTGCAATCATTTAATATTAATTATCATAATCCTTTTAAAAATATTTTATTGAATTATTTTACTGAATTATATTCACTTTAGTGATAGGTACTTTATTGAGCAAAATTATTTTTCCTCAAGATATTCTGCTATTGAGTAATAGGCCTTTTTAATTAAGAAAATTTTCAGCATTCTTTTAAAAATAATAATTGGATTTATAATCTTAATGTCCCTAGGTAGCTTGTTATAAATCTTTGTGCTCATACAGAAAACACTATTACTGTACGCTCTAGTGTGGGACGTGTTATCTCTTAAGGTATGTTTAAGTCTTCTGCTTTTTAACGTATCATAGCTTGTAATGTTTGATTTAACTAAAATTGAGGCCAGGTAGATATATAGAGCAGGGAGTGTTAAAATCTTGAGATTTACGAAATGTGGTTTACATGAATCCGTTTGACGTAACCCACATATAGACCTAATACACTTTTTTTGGGCTTTGAACGCAATTTCTTTATCAGTCGAGTTTCCCCAATATAGTAACCCATACGACAGAGTGGATCCCACATACGCATGGTAAGCAGTAAGAAGCGCGGTCTGGTTGGATACTTTTTTAAGCATGTATAGAGCGTAAGAAAATTGACTCAATTTGGTACATACACTATTTACATGTGTTTTCCATGACATATTCGAATCTATATGGATTCCCAAAAACTTTGTATTTGCTACTTCAGCCACTGTTTCATTATTGTATGCAATACTTAAAGGAATAGATGTCGCGTTTTTATTTTTAAAGTTCATGTAATGTGTTTTTGTGAGATTAATTTGTAAATTATTTATTTGAAGCCAATTTATTAATTTAGATAAGGAATCATTTATTTCTTGTTCATGATTTTTGTTTTTATTATTTGTGAAAAGAACCGTACTGTCATCTGCAAATAAAACCATAGGTTGCTGAATAGTATTAGGTAAATCGTTTATGTAAATGAGAAACAGTAGTGGTCCCAGTATTGACCCTTGAGGTACACCATATTTTATAAATCTAGGACTCGATGTATACTTAATCTCTGTCTTTGTAAATGGACATAACTGTGCTATTTCAGTGAACTGTATTCGGTTACATAGATATGATTTGATTATTTGTAGTGCTTTACCCCGAACTCCGTATATTTCCAGTTTTTGCAAAAGAAGTTCATGATCAACACAATCAAACGCTTTTGTCATGTCCATGTATAGAGCTGTAACTTGTTTTTTTTTATCTAGTTCTTTAAGTATTTTTTCTAAAAACTGATGAATTGCTGAATTTACCGATTTCCCTTTTCTGAATCCTACTTGATTATCTATTAGTATTTTATTTTTCTCGAAATATTCTGTAAGTTTATTATTTAGTACTTTTTCAAATATTTTGGCGAATATTGGAATGAGAGCAATCGGCCTGTAACATCGTACATCTTCTGGGTTTCCTTTTTTAAATAGTGGTGTAACCACCGTAGTTTTTAAATATGTTGGGAAAATGCCTTCCTCAAGACACTGATTTATAATATGAGTTATGATTGGGGCAATTATGTGCACTACACGTTTTATTATTTGCGTTGAAATTCCATCATAGCCCGTACTTCTGGTGTTTTTAATGCCATTATTAATTTCACAACATCGTTTAGGGTAACTGGGGTTAAGAAACAGGAGTTTGGTTTATTATAAGTTAGAATCTTTGCGTAATTTATTTTATTATTTGTCAGTTTCGAGATGTCATCAATAAAGAAATTGTTAAATGTTTGTGCTATAGTATCAGGGGCCGTTATAACTTGATTATTATATCTTAATCTATCAATTTTTTCAGGGGGATTATTGTTTTTATTTTTATTTATTATTTGCCATATTGCTTTAGGTTTGTTTGTGGCTGTTTGTATATAATAATTATTTTGCGACTTTTGAGTAAGTTTTACAATTCTTTTAAACTTTTTTGCATAATTATTAAAGTTACCCTTATCTGACTTTTTACCTGAGAGTCGATATATTTTAAGAAGCATTCTTTTACGAAGAGAACATATTTTTAATCCTTTACTAAGCCATTTGGTTTTGCGAATAATTGGAACTTTAATTTTGATGTTTGGAAAGCAGAGGTCATAAAAAAGTTTAAATACCTTATGGAATTCTTCAAAAGAAGCATTTGCGTCACTTTTCTCATAGCATTCAGTAAAATTTAGGGCTTTTAGACATTCAATAAATTTCTCAACATTTTCGGTGCTAAAGTCTCTTCTGAATTTATACCAATGGGTTATTGAGTAAGTTTTTCTAACTGGACATGAGAGAATTTGTGCTGTATGATCAGACAGAGCTAGTTCAATAACGCTTTGTTGACAGCCTCTAATATTGTGTGCAATGTTATCAATGCATGTTTTACTTTGCAAACGGGTTGGCTCATTTATTGCAAGTTTTAAGTTAAAGCTCTGTAACAAGTTTTCAAACTCTCTTGAAACAGGAGTGTCTTTCAGTCGATCAATATTATAATCGCCACAAATAACAATTTTCTTAAATTTACTACATAATTTTGCTAGTAAAGCCCCTAATAAACTAGTGCGCCTCACCATCAACGATTGCATCACTGCTTACCATCAGGTGGGATTGCAGTCAAGTACTAGTTTATAATATTTAAAAAAAAAAAAAAAAAAAAGCCGCTAAACGGTCGAAAAATAATTGTAAACAATCTTTTTTTGTCTTTGGAGGTCTATACAGGGTGTTTTGGGGATGAGTGTAGGCATTTTGCAGATGGATAGGGTCGGTCCATACGATTATTTTATAGTATGGGAACTATGGTCCGATATCCTTTAGTTTTTATGTTATGGGCAAAAATTGTTTTTTATGAATACTTTACACTTTATTTATTTATTATTTATTTATTTATTTAATACTTCAAGCACACAAATGTACATAGGCGGACTTAATGCCACACACACACATGCACTTTTTGGGTTATGAAGCTAAAAATAAACACAATTTCATATTAAATACAGTTTTTTTATTATTTGTCGATTTAAACACATAACACACGATAAATTAAAAGTCTTACAACTATTCCGGTAGCAAAAACAATCAAATAGTGAAGAAAAGAAAATAAGCATAAAACAAATCTTAGTGACTTTCATAGATTTTTTTTTGCCCATAACTTAAAAACTAAAGGATATCGGACCATAGTTCCCATACTATAAAATAATCGTATGGACCGACCCTATCCATCTGCAAAATGCCTACACTCATCCCCAAAACACCCTGTATATACATACGATAATCAATCCATGCTCTAACAATTCAATAGCCGAACACTCTAAAAGGTTGGGTATGCTTACAAGTTTTGCTTCCTGTATAGTCTTAAATTTATGATTATTTCGTACTAGGATACATGACCCACCATTTCTATTTGTCCTTGTGTAGTTTGCCGCTATAGTATAATTTGGGATATGGAGATGTTTTAAATCGTCTGCTATCATATTATGCTCGGTAACACATAGCACATCAATATGGTTCTTTACAATATTATTTAGATTTACAGTAAATTCATCAGCTTTGCGTAATAAACCATTGATATTCTGGTGAAGTATATGGATTCTATTATACACGAAAAAAAATATTATTATTAGACTTATTATTTACTAAGTTTTCCAACATACCATCTGCGTCAGTTACTTGTTTTTCTGTATCTGAACTTATATCTAGGATAAGATCTTGTAAGTCACTTAAAATAATATTCAGGCCTTTGTTATTTAAACTTCCATTTCTTAAGGTATATGTTTCGTAAGTGAATGGGAGATTTAGGTTGGAATCCAATAGATACGCATATTTATATGTCTTAATATCCATGTATAATAAATTATTAAAGGTATCGATTCTACTGTTGATCATAACATTTTTATTTACCATATACTTAAAAGTCGGTAGACATACTAAAAAGTTCGTATGGGTTAGGGGTTGTAATTTTCCGCGAATGAAAGCAACTAATTCTATATAATTATGCGTCCTTCTGAAATCCTCTTCCCCAACATAAATGACACAGTAGTCTGAGCCTGTGAAATCTTGCACTTTTTTATCAATATTATCAAGCAGTATCTTCAATCCACAGTTTGGCATGCGATAGTGACATATATTAAAATTACATAAATTAGTTTTTTGACAAATTGTGTATAGTCTATTCGATGTTTCACTACTTATAATACATAAATTATTCTTTACTAATGACGACAATTGGTTACATTTATCAATATTTTGTGACGTATATTGCGACGCTTCAGTTCTAGAATATTCAGCAGTAGCAGACGTGCAATCAGGAACCTCGAATATCTGAGAGTTATTTGACGGCTTGTTTGAAGGAATAATTTTGTTTCTCTTTGGTGTTTGTATTTTCTTCTTTAAAGGACTACTGGTAACTTTTTTATACATCTCATTTTTCTTCACTAATTCAGCATTAGCTTGTTTTAAAGAGCTATTTTCCACAGAGATAGTCTCAATTTCTTGATGCGCGCTTCTTAACTGAGACTTCAGATGCAGACTGCTTTTACAATCTGTCACACGATAATGTCAAGAATGAAGAGAAGATTCTTTATATGTGTAGATTCTTTAGTCGACAATAGTTTACAATGACGAGCATTATTATTTAAGTGACGAGACTGGATTTTGAAAACTGATTTAACGCATCACAACATTTAAACATTAACATCACACAATTTAATTAGGTATAGTAGATAGTATTCATTACGTTCGGCCTAGCTGCCAAAACAACAATGACAGTGTCATCTCAGTATGAAAAAAAAAGAAAAAGTGTTTATTTGTAACTTAAGGCAAATCATTACATTTTATTTCTGCCAAACTACAGAGCAGTTTGTTGGCAGACGTAGCACCCACGATACACTCAATATTATCGTATGTACAGACGCCAGCACATCAAGTTACTCCAATGTGTCAAATTTTCCCAATTGAATATGAACCTTATTCTGTTTGCCATAAAGTTGAAAAACGATCAAAGAAATTTGACACATTGGGGTAACTTGATGTGCTGGCGTCTGTACGTTCACTTTTCCATTTACATAATAAAATTACAAAAATAATCTGACCACAACAAAATTACTGCAGAATACTACAAACATGTTACACTACTAGATTTAAATTTTAAATTACTGATTTGAGAAATTGCTGGGGTATGACAGCCGGGGGGCTCAAGCTGTTAAATTACTGTGTTGTTGAAGTCAGATGGGCAGTAAGCCATGCTTTCTGAGGTCGGTCAGTAGCTGGATGATCATCTTCTACTTGCCGAGATTCCTGTTTACCTCAGAAAGCACGGTACACGGTTGGATCCGGCTGTCGTTATAGATCTGTCTAAGCTATAAGTATTGCAGTCCTTACGAGTAGTCAAAATGACATTTCGCCTCAGAACCAGTCTAACCAAAGCACCATAAACTAGGTGGTGGTTTTTTTTTGGTTATTTTTTTTGTCCTATTATTTCACTTGTTTAATTTCTTTTGACTGATTTTTTTTGCTATTGTTATTTTATATTATCGTGTGCCTTTTGGGCCAAATAAATGCTTTTTCTTTCTTTCTTTATTTGGTTAGACTGGTTCTGAGGCGAAATGTGATCCTTGTTTTCGGCTACCAGTCTAACTAGACTAGTAGCCGAATACAAGGATCAGCAGATTATGAATCAAAAGTGTGATCCTGATAGCTAATTATCCAAAACAGGACTAATCCGACATTCACGTACCGTACCAGCGAATGGACACATACTAATTGGTTTCGTTAGTGCACAACTATGGCGAGCCGTCGGAGGTTCGCTAACGTAATTATGAAGATACCTCAGCTTCTGCCTAACCGGAAACAGTAATGAATAACTTGCTTGCTTGCAGTTTAAAATGCAGCGGTTTAACGTTCCCAGTAAATATTGCAATTATTTTGGTATTTTGGTTTAGACAAGTTTAATTAGTGGTGGGTTCTAACTGGAATATTTGAATTGAGGTTACCGGGCGTATGGTTCGATAGGTTTCTAATTAGAGCGTAATTATTAGTGTTAGTTCATGGATATTGTCTAGATAGCGTACTAATTAGGAGATCATTAACTATATTGATGGCAGGAGGCATGTTGGTGTCAACTCAAATCATTTCATCATCTGCCTCATCTTTTTCCAATATATTGGGGTCGGTTTCCAATCTTACCAGATTCAGCTGAATACCAGCTCAGTTACTGGGTAACACAATGAGCTGAGACTTTTAAGCTTTTAACTACTCGTAACGACTGTTAAAAAAGATCTAAGGTTGAGAGCCGGGACTAACTGCTTGATGTGCTTTCTTAAGCAATGAGGGTGCTAGGTCTTGGTAAATAGAAGATGGTCACCCATTAACGGTCTGATCTCGCTATGGGTAGCTTAACCTTCAAAAAGACATTATTTAGAAAATTGTTAAATTGGTCCCTATAGTCTTAAGTTTGAAATCTATCCCAAAATTATACACAACTAATTTTCAATAAGTACAAATACTTAAAGGGCAGACAGGCTTCTCATTATATTTTTAAAGTATCAATAAATAATATTCATAAACAGCAAAGTTATTAGCGTTTGTTTATATCCCAAAAAGACACCCAAAATCTGAAAATATTGTACAGGCTATTTATGACATAGTAGTATTCATTAAAAGTCATTTCTCGCTCACGTTCGCGTGATCTCGCTCAAGCATGCCCCGCTTCCAACAGCTGTTTTCGTTATTTAAGTTTAACTTAATAGTAACTGAATTAAAAATAGAACTTCGTTTTTTTTACTTTTGATTACGCAAATATGATCAGTACGTATACAGCCCATTTTTTTGTACTAATTAAAAAATAGTGGTGTATTAAAAGGTAAGTCTGTGAGTTTGTGACGTTAATCTCTGGATCTATAAACCGATTTTGAAAATCTTTTACCAATGGAAAGCCACATTACAAACTTATGAAATAAAAAATAACAATAGTAAGACTTCGACAGAGAAGGGAATTGGCCAACTAAAGCTCCCATATCTATGTATTCCATAGCTTTTTCTCCTAAATAACAGATGCACATATTTACTGGGTCATCTCGTAAATGGGGCATGAACCCAACCGACTTGTACACTTTGTTTATCTTCAGATATTTTCCTCTTTTTCTCTTTATGTAAGTTAATTCGCAGTTGCCGGCGACATGGCGCCGCTCCTAACAAACTGTGTCATTATGACAACATTTTAGTAGTCACGGACAAGATATAAAACAACATTTGTAAGGGAAATGCAGGGTTTTTTTGGTGGCCCTTACTTCTTATGGAAGTAATTGTAACGATTGTGAAAATAGTTGGCCGTGGCGTGGCAATATAGAAGCTACTTCTTTTATTTTCGTCAACCAATAAGTTTTTTTTATTTATGTTTTTAGTTTAAGTTTTTTTTTTGAAATGTGCAATAACTTAGGTTAGTTTACCTGTAATGTTGTACATGTATATTTAAATAAATAAATAAATAAACGATGCAGGAATGCTACATACATATTTATGATCAACCAAATGTGTCATGATAATACGTACTTTAGTTGGATTGGAGATTTCAGACTTGTATTACTTATTTGTAAACTAGGTACTTGAATAGCGCAAGGTTGTTATTTTGATTTGGTGAATAAAAGAAGTTTTTTTTTTTTTTTTTTTTTTAATAGGTGTGGGTTTCCTCATATTAGTTTTTAACTCCCGACGCAAAAAGAGGGATTAGTTTGTCCTTCACCGCTGTCATTTATAACGAAGACCAAAGTCATATTGAGTGAAACCTATCATCAACATTGTAATCTTAATCTTTCATATCGACCCGTGTTTTTTTGTCCCCTAGTGTAGTTTTCCCAGACAAAAAAAAACACTATAAGATGGCTAAGAACGGGCTTTTTGGCGGACCGTTTTTTTCCAATTTTGACGTTAAAAAGGTTCTGGTCCTCATCGAATAAATTAATTTTAATTTTACTAAAGACTTAAAATATTTAAAATTTATTTAATACCTACCCAAAACCCTTACACTCACACACTAATCCCAAAAACGTTCGTTTACAAATAACATAACCGAGTAACAGACAAACACAATTAGTATGCGAGTGTAAATTCGTGGCGCGGGCGGCGCCGGGGGGCAGCGTGCACCCTAGACCCCTGACTGCGATCCGTAGGGGTGCAGCCATTTTAAAATAATGTTCGCAGATAGACAGATAGGGGGTACTATGTTTTAAAAAACGAGGTAACTTGTACGAGGTCTTTTTTGTGGTTGGAGAACTAATTTTGTATGCATAGTTGTGTGTGTAAGTCAAAATTTAGTGAGCTCTATCAATTCATAAGGTATTTCTAAGAGTAAAGGCATGTTTTGCGTTGTTAAATATCTTTCAATAAGTTAATCATGCGAACACAAATTCTGTAACAGGCTGTAACAAACTGTTCTGAGTATGATTGCAAATAGGTTGGACTGTCCTTATGTGCGACACTGCTGTGACAAACAAGTTACATATAGTGTCGCACGTAAGAGAACTAGGTATATAAATTGAATGTCATGTGAATTACTTTTATCTTTTTATTTTTTATTTTTATTACGTTTTGAATTAAGTATGATTTTGAATTATTATTATGATTATTAATGATTGTTAGAGAATTATTTTATTATTATGTTGTATTTGGATTTATTTTTTATGTGACTCTTTTTATGTATGATTAAAATATTATGTGTCTAATATGTAATCTAATATACCTGAAATAAATGGATTTTATTTTTTTTGTTTTACAAACCAATGAAGGCCTATTTTTATTACAAAGAATGAACCAATATGTGTACTGAAGTCAACGTTTTTTTATCAGCCGTTACTCAATAGAGCCCAAAGTTCATTATCTAAATAAACAATACTGTAAGGAGTTATGAACATAATTTGTTATGAACTATACTCAGTGTGGAGATGGCATTGCAGTCTATCAATGAGAATAATTATCAGTGCGATATATGTAGGTATGTTTGTTTTTTAAATATTACTGACTTAGGATGAGATAAGAGCCTTTTTAGCTTCGTAAAGGTTAAATTACTTTTATCTGTTAACTTAGTAGTTATAGTTTTTGTCGATTATGATTTATTTGCGTATCCCAAACAAAACCTTTTTTTCTTTCTTTCATTTCAAAAGCATTCAAAAGCATTATAATTATAATTGTGGAATGTAGTTTCAATCTTACAGTGTTTAGATTTCACAATTTAATGTTTTGTTATTCTCCTGATCTAACTGTAACTGTAATAGTAGGTATACCGTTATGGTGTGTTCTTACCCTTTAAATCTTTTTGTTCACTACTTTCTAGTTAACATAGTTTTATAAATTCCGTGAAACTCTGTTATTGGTTTAACTGATAATTGTCACCGTCTGTTGTTGATGGCAATAGGCTCGCCCCCCTATTACATGGGACTCAAGCATAACTGGCGAAATGTGGGTGTACTACCAGGTACACCTCTGCCTAGCCCTTCGGGGATTACAGGCGTGACGTTATGTTTTTGTGTTGTTGATAATTGTCACCATTTCACTATCAATGTGCACTTGTGCAGCGTGCGTAGACCTCACTTTTACATGCTTAACTTCCACAAACTACATTAGGCTGTTCATTGATAGTGAGGTGGGCCTTCTTTACTCATATAACGTAATAAATAAACTATCGAGTATAATAAAATAAATAAATAATATTGAACAAAAAAAAGAAAACTCTACGAGGCCCATGCCTTAAAATGTCGGCTTCAGCTCCATATTTGAACTGGAACAGTACTTCCACAACTAAGAAACAGGTCCCAGCTAAGCGCAAAACGTGTACCATGTAAATCCCATACTTTTCTCCATAGAAAGTAGAGCTTAATTACCCTTTATTAACGGCAATCGTGATGGTAATGGCAATATCCACCAATCACGAGACAGCGTAGTTGATAGAAATAGTGGACTTTCTCTTAGCCTAGTAGTTATTTATTTTCTATTTACGTGTGGGAGGACCTTATTATCGTTGATTAGTAGTTCGTTTATCTTGGGGAACTCGTAACTACGAATAACAACCTTGTGGCTGAATGAGGAGCTTGTGGCTAAATAATCACAGCCTCACGGGTCGATTGAAGGTTAAGCTACGCTTGACGAGGTTGGTCAGTGGGTGGGTGACTATTCATTATATATTAAGGCTCCTCCGTGCCTCGGAAAGCACGCAAAGCAGTTGTTCCCGGCTGACAATTTTATTGTAGAACTATGACAAAAAAAGAGAAAAAAAGAAAAAAAAAAAGAAAAAAATAAATTAAAATAAAATATAAAAACAAAAAAAAACAAATAAAAATAAAAAAAAAAAAAAAAAAAAGAGAGTAAAGAGTATTCTATTCTATTCTATTCTATGACAGACTTTACAGATTGTCAGACCAAAATTACGCGACCTACGCGTTCAATATAATAATGCACTGAGAGTGCTGCTGCGGCTGCCGTGGCGATGTAGTGCGTCAGGGATGTTTGCAGATAATAATATTGATGGTTTTGCCGCTATTATTAGGAAAAGGTGTGCGTCCCTGATGTCTCGTGTTCGCGGCGGCACCAACAGCATTCTCAGTGTGTTCGTAGATCGGTGGGATTCCCCGATGTTGCGGAGGTGGATGCGGCTCCATGCCGAAATCTAATTGTATATTTTTATATCTCTGTCAAAGTCAAAGTCAAAGTCAAATCGTTTATTTCAATTAGACCCATAACAGGCACTTTTTTCACACGTTAACTTACAAAATAAAATAAATTAAGAGAATGATTCTAGTTGTAACTTACTAACACTAGAATTTAAGTTAAAATTGTTACTAACCCTATGGACTCCGGTCTGAAATAAAAATGTTCTATTCTATTCTAAAATTCTGACAACCAGTCCAACCATGGGATATCTTGTTACCCAGTAACTGTGTTGTAGAGATGTGAAAAAAAAAATGAAAAAGTGTTTATTTGTAACTTAAGGCAAATACATAACAGTTTACTTCTGCCAAACTACAGAGCTGTTTGTTGGCAGACGTAGCTCCCACGATACACTCGCGAAGGCAGTCGCTTCACGTAACTCACTGGTATTCAGCTGCATCCAGTTAAAACTGGAAGCCAACCCCAATATAGTCAAGAAAAGGCTAGGCAGATGATGATGAGATTAATCGTTGCTATAAGACGCTTGCCAAGGTTGGTTCGTAGATGGGTCCTAGGAAAATACGCCGCTTATTAAGACGCTTGGCCATGCTGATGTTTGAAGACGTGACAGTCATTACGGGTAGTCAGAAGATCAAAAGTCTGACTACCTTTATCACGCTGGTGTGTTTTTTAATGGTATAATCTAGAGCGTGTCTGCGATCCAACCAGCAGTAATAGCAGTATAAAAAATAATAAAATAAATATTCCACAACTTTTCACACAACGCCATTTAGTCCCAAGTTAAGCTTGAGAGCTTGTGTTATAGGTACTAAACAGCTGATAAACATACTTATATATTTCTAAATACATACTTATTATAGAAAAATTACACCCAGACACAGAACCAATGATCGTGCTCATCACACAAACATTTGTCCTGGGTGGGAATCAAACCCAAGACCTCCGGCATGGCAGTCAGGATCACTAACTACTAGACCAACAGGCCAGTCAATGATGGCGAATCGCACTAGTTTATTAAAAACCTATTTACTCTAGCTATACCTATACACAGTGTTTTTTTAATCGTCTGACAAATTTTCACAGGGTGTTCTACCCATGAATATGAACAACTTTTACTAAAGGACCACCTTGGAAATCAAAAAGAAAAAAATCGGCTGTTTCATACATTTTGGTTTAGTAGGTATCGAACTTATGTATGCAACAGCCGTTTTTTCATCACCCTGTGAAAATTTGTCAGAAACTTAAATACATTCTTATTTCGCCAGTTTAAGTCTCGTGCATAATGATAGGCTGATACCAACCAAACCTGATAGATAAATAGGCCCCATGTGATAGTCAATGGCCTCCTTTTTCTATTACCTAGTAACCCAAGAAATCCTCCAATCCTAATAACACTGACCGATCACAGACATTATTGTAAGAGCATGTATGACGTTCACCGTATCTTATTAACGTTTAAGTCTACGTTAAGTTATAGTTTTCCACGAATACCTTCACATGAAACATCCACTCATTTATTAGGCAGCTTAAACTATCGATTTTTGAACCGCAACCCTATCAGAGTGCCCTCAGTAACTGCGCCCTTGCACTTCGCTGGGGTGTAGCTGAATTATTGTTTAGAGGGGGTGGCCTTTTAAAGCGGGAAACCCCAGCTATTGTGCATAGCCGATTTCCCGCTATCCGCCATTTTAATGTCCTTCCAGCGCGGGCGTTTTTTGTGAGTGTGTGCGTGTGTGGTTTGGTTTTAGTCAAGAGAGGTAGCGATTAGATTGAGAGGCGTATTAGGTTGATTAAGCCTGTTGCAGTTTAAACAGTAGTGCTATCCTGACATAATCTCTCCGTGAAAATGCCGTAAAGAAAAGTCGCTCTCATACTAAGGCTTGACAGTTCATTTCACCCAAGTTTTCACGAGGAGAACAGAATAGCTCTGTGTGGACGAGATATTTTAGGAAGCCTGTAATTTCAGTGTGTTACTATTCCGTAAAAATCTGATATTTAATTTCGACAGTAAAACTAATAAATTTTGTTTGTTCTGAAAGCAACCAATATATCTTCTGTGGAATTTTAGAAACCATTAGGCAATCGTTCGTACGGGTACCATTAACGATATATTTTTTATACTCAACAACAAAGAAATTTCTGTAATCATTTTTGATATAGCTAAAGTTCAAAACTCCTAACGAACCCATTGACTCCACTACCACTAGTTTAATTTTAGTGCACGCGACGCGCTCATCACTTGCGCCACGCATAATTTTTCAGTGTGTTTATTATTAAGGTATGAACACACAGTCGTGTGTGTGATCACTCTACAACCTTTATTACTGTTCACTGTATTTTTCTATTGTTGTCATGTCCGCCCTGCAGGGCAACCTGTCTGTGTCATATTTAGAGCAAAGTAAAGCTTTTTACTAAAGTGCCTTCTTGATACCTGAGAGGGGTTTTAGTTCATGTTTTAGGGAAGAATATGATTGACTCGGCCAGGCGTTGTGGCTCAGAAGTTTACTCACACTGTTATTTATTAGAAAACTATGATACATAATGAAGGAAAACATTTAAGTTTTCAACAAAACAAAGTTCAATATTCGAGATAAAAACTATTCTTTTAGTGTATAATTATCTTGCAGGCCTGCCATATTACAAATTTTATTTCTATTATATATTAATCGATACGGCGGCAATAGAAAGAAAATGGCGTACTATAGATGGAATCAGCTGTTTGTCAATGTCAAGTGTTAACGAGTAGAATTTGTAATATGGCTGAAAATTAAATACTAATTCCATACGCCATTTTCTTTCTATAATAGAAATAGAATAGTAATAGAATTTGTAATATGGCTAGGACCACTGTTTATGATAGCGAGCAGGCTTGATTGTGTGGTTTGTGAACCATTGGTGAAAGGTTCTGGTTAGGCCTTTCACCATTCAGCAATGATAGTTTAAGAGTGTTAAATAAATAAATAAATAAATTATGTCACAACCTGTTTTTGTCTTTTTATATTATCTACTTACCTATTTAGTTTGTTACTAATTTGTAGAAAATTGTATTACCTTAATAATACGAAGTAGGTGGGTGCAAATAAGGTTCAAATCGTTACGTTTTCGCAAGGCCAAGTTGAAAACATAGACCTAACGCGTACGTATGAGGTACTTAAAGCATATTAAACTATCAGGGGTCTATCAGTCCGTCATTTAGCAGTTATTACGAGGGTGCGCTCTGTAATCTTCGTGGACGACTCCTAAACCTTTGGTGGTGTATCTTTGTTGTTATATTTTGGATCAAGACTGTAAAGATGTACGAGTAAAGATGTACGCACGCCACGACAAAAAATGAGAGTGAATGAATGAATGAGTGAGTGAATGTGAGTTGTGGAATATTTATTTATTTATTTATTTAACATAATATCACGCTTGTCACTCCGAAGGGTTAGGCAGCAGTTTACCAGTTGGTAATACTTATACCCACATTTCGCCAGTTATGTTTTTAAGTCCCATGTAATAGGGGTGAGCCTATTGCCATCAATCGGGCGCGTATCTAGACTTCGGGCTGATCCTGAGAAATTACAGATGGAATAACCCAATCACGCTGAGCCCGAGCCGGGAATCGAACTCGGGACCTCATGCTAGTGCGATCACTAGACTAACGAGGAGTCCACAAAAATTGTAAAATGTTAAAATTAATGACATTGGCATGTATTGTATCGTGAATATATCGAATTGTAATGAATAATTCATTGTACTGTTATTGTGTAACAAATTGTGAATGTATTGGGTTATTGTTATTTCAAATTGACCACAGTTCTTTGACCATTTTGTAATTAATTGGAAATTTGTTATAATTAATTGACTTTATATTTATATATTTGTACGCCTGGAAGGCCAACGTGATAAATCTTCTGATAACTGATCATCTTGCATGCTCTGTATATAATTATGTGCACTCATGTTTTCACAAAAGAAAGTATATTAATAAATATATCTTGAAACAGTAGCCCTAGCATAAGTTTTTGACAAAACCGATGAATGGTGTTCAACATATAGCTCATCTAAAACAAAAGATATATATATAGTAATCTACTATAAGGTTATTTTGACCTAATGACCATTACAATACCATACGAGTATTTAAAAGAGCCTGCGTCACTGGGAAATTCATGTTTCTTTTATAGTATATTGGTTAAAAATTAATAAATGTATAAAATGTATTTGCGGACGTCACTTATTTTCTCTATTAAAAGATGCTTATGTCACCCGCCCATTATAGGGGTATCATGTTACCCAGTTACTGGGTTGTGGAGGTCAGACAGGCAGTCGCTCCATGTAAAACACTGGTATTCAGCTGCATCCGGTTAAACTCGAAGCCGACCCCAACATAGTTGGGAAAAGGCTAGGCAGATGATGATGATGTCACCCGCCCATTATAGTGAATTTACCCAACAATGAAAATTTTTCAAATCGGTCCTACTTACTTCTACGTTTTAAATCCGTGACGTAAAAAATACAAATCTTTCCGCTTTATATTATAAGTAAGTAGGTAGAGATATAAAATCGTGCCGCATATAGCAAGTAAACTACCACAACAAACAAGGCCTGTCCCCGGTTGGGACGACCGTTTAGCGACATTAAAGAGCATTTATCGACCAGAGGGGACACGCAATCATTTTTGGATTATAACTGCTCCAGAAAGACGAATTAATTAACGACAAAAACCAATACATCTAGATCCCTGTCACTTTAAGAGTCCCCTATAATGTCATCATTATTCTTTGATCGCCGCGGGGCGAGGCGGCTCAAACCGGCTCAAACTGGTTATGGTTGGTTTGCGCCGGTCATAACTGGACGTTCTTTGAGGGATTATGGACGAAACGTGTTTGTGAGGGGGATGAGACGTTTTTGCGTAATTAGTGGCGCAAGTGGGTTTATTGATAAGTACCACTTCAGTGCAGTGTGGGTGGTAATGAATATTATGTAAGAGGATTACTTTAGTAGCGGTAGAAGAGACAAAATAAGCTGTTAGAGCTCTTCATATTTCAATGCGCAATCATTCGTCATAAGCCGTAGAATATTAATTTGTTTGTGAATGAAATATTACAGACAGCAAACATACAGAATTTTCGCTCGCTGCTCATTGAATCGAACGCGTGTATGAAAATAAAATGAAACGCGATTCCCGCGCACATTTTCAGCAAATATAAAAATTTCCCTCCAATTTCGACGTCTGACCGTACCGTGGAACGTTAAAAGACGATATTAAAGCATAGGGGGTTGTTATACAATGGGGAACAGGTACGCAATGCACGGAATATCATTCAAAAAGTGACGGGAAATGGAAAAATCAAAATTCTCATCCGCCATTCAAAACAGATAGCTGTGACGTAGAAGGGGAAAAGTACAATGACCAACGGTGTAACGAAACATGAATATACAAGGGATTTTTCTACGAAGGTGAATGGAATTTTGCAGCAAAAAAGTTCAGGTGAAATTTTTAGAGCTAAATATGTGCGAGTAATGGAAGTCATGTTGCTACAAGTGGATTAAAATTGCGTTATTTCTTAGTTAATTATAAAGATATTTAAGGTACATTTACGTTTTTAAACACTAACTGGAAATGTATTAAGTAGGTACATTTTGACAATCGGTTAATGAGTGGTGAATGTTTGAACAAGTGTGAGAGATTTTGATACAACGATACTTGTACTACAAGTGTATTCAGTGTGTAGCAACTAGTAGCAAGTACATAGTATGTATGTGTGAATATGTGTGAGTGTGTTTTTGAATAATTATAAATACATAAATTATGGCCACTGTTTTTGTGATCACATTTATTATATTCATAAAAAAAACAAATCATTGTTACGCCTGAAATCTGATCGGCTAAAAACATTACGGCTGGCAGAGTCCATTGTAAGTCCATCTTACTCGCTTTTACCCTTACGAACTTTACAACGAAAAATGGGGGAGACCGGGGAGACAACAATGCAGCGAGCCATAATGAAATATTTTGAATATTTGTATTTGATTCCTCTTAAAAGTCTGTATTAGAACACCAGTCTAGCAAGACCTCCCGGTAAAAAAAACTTTTATTAACTGTCTGGGGAGATAGGGCTTATTTTGCATTGGACAGGGGAGATATGGGGATCTCTCGTAGATTTTTAATTCCACAGTTTAGAGGATATTTGCTCAGGAATTTACGCTATGAAGATAAGTTTTTATTCGTATTTTACGGTTTCATATACGCGAACACACCGTTCCAATAGGGATAGTAAAGTCTGGCTGTCTGGCCAGGGAATGTTGTGGTCAAAGAATCGGTTTTGGTACCTACATATCTATACTAACTTTTATTACATTCGTGCTTGGTATGAATATTACAACGGACAATGCTTACAATGTTCCTCATCAGTTTTTTCTTAAACGAAACTGATACAATGTGTTGATTTTAGAACGTTGTATGAACACTATGAATATTGTAGGAGGTACAGACGCCAGCACATCAAGTTACCCCAATGTGTCAAATTACTTTGATCGTTTTTCAACTTTATGTCAAACAGAATAAGGTTCATATTCAATTGGGAAAATTTGACACATTGGGGTAACTTGATGTGCTGGTGTCTGTATGTAGCCTATGAGACTGCACGAAGCCGATATTTTGCGGCCGAAAACGCTTTTTTTGGTCTCGAAAATTATTAAAATAACGAGGTAGCTTTAAAATATTTTACCTAAACCTAAGTTTAACCGCTCATTACGCTCATTAGTTCAAAGTATTTTGTTATTAGCTAACTGATTCACTGCAAGTGGTACCTACTGATGGTACTTACAACATTTAGGTGCAGCACAGATGACAGACTATCCGTGACGCTCTTTTTAGTCTGTTATAATATAACCGACTAAAATCATGTTTAATATTTAATTTTACTTAAGTTAGACGTTCAAAAGTGCCTTATTTTGGTCTAATCGAAAAAAGTGACGCGTGTCGTATGGTAATAATGCTCATAATTACATATAGGTTATAATTTGACATACTAAAAACGAAAACGACACGGATAGTCTGTCGTCCGCGCTGCATTTTTTTATGACTATCATAGGTATATCATCGTATTTATAATAATGTCGCCTGTGACACAGTACAGGCATAATAATTTTGTAATACCCATATTATTTCTCAGACTAAATAGTGTATTTTACCAATTTAATTTTTCCAATAAAGACTATTAGACTATTTATAGGTGGAAGCCTTTACGGAATAAGAGGATGCATCAAGAAACTAACCTCTAGTGCTGATGACAAGGACGCCTTCTCCTGCTTCAGAGTTTCCACGCGGCTCTTGTATTGCAGCAGCGATCGCACTGTCTCCTCCATCCTGAAACAATACAAAAAAAACACATTAAATATACTTATTACAAGAAGACGAGGTAAAATTCGAATAGATATGCTCAGAAGTGGACGTCTTTCGAAATTCATCTCAAATGATGACTAAAATTACCAAGAAGTAAAAGAATCGTAGGATCTGGCGCCGGAAATCTTAAGTGAAGTGAACTGTCAATGCCTAGCATAATTAGTATGGAATGACAGCTCAATTCGCCCTCACTTCACCTACATTTACACCGGATGATTTTTACAGAATCGCACTGCTGTAGTTTCTACCGCAATTAGGAAAAGGTGTGGGTATAAGGATGTATGTATGTATTACAAGTATTGGTGTGTAAAAGTGTTCATAACCAATTTACAGTTTCAACTGGTCGATTCTTTGGTATTGTTCGTCAGCACGTGGAGCTCCTCAAGTTCCGAGTTGAGCTCATGATTACTGACAAATGCTTGCACTGACTGATCTGGTCCCCTCATTCTGTGTGGTTCTTTCCTCAAAAGACCATTTCAGACACTAATCGGCATGGATCTTACATGATTTGACCAAGATAATGTCTGGACTTTAAAAGAGACTATGACCTCTGAGTTTCTTTCGGTGTTTCTTCTCAGAGTAGTCAGGTAGTGAAACTCCGATCTTATCTACTAGTTAAAAAAAAAGACGTGTAAAAGTGTTTGTGAAAACCTATTTAAAGAAATAAATATCATCATCAGTAGTCCCCGTGAGAAATTGAGTGAAGTGATAGGGAGTTTGTTGTGCCACTTCTTCTTCCCAGCAATAAGGCTAGGAAGTGGTGAAGGGCGGGCGTTCTGGGTGACTGTCTTACGTATTTTTTGACAGTCAAAACGTGCTAATTCTCAGTCTATTTTGAGTGTTGATTATGGTTGCTACTACCTAGCATTAGTATGGACCGACAGCTCAATTCTCCTCTATTTCACGTAAATTTTCACGCGGTGACTTAAACAAAGTCGCACTGCAATGTCCTTTATCTAAAATTGATAAGGTAAAGTTTGACTGACTATCACTTCTAAGTGAAATAAGTTTCAGATAATGCCCGTATCAAACACTCAAGGCCAGCTTCGGGCAAGTCTGGTAAGTTGTCGCACGTGCTTAGAATGTTAAGCTTAGTATCAGTTTCACTTTGTATAATACTCTGGTTGAAGATGTTCATCATCTACTGTTGGAATGTGTTAGGACGAAAAAATAAATAGAGTCACTATTAAGCATTCTAAAGATAAACAAATTTGATATTGCTCCATAAAATGTAATAATTTTTTAGCGTTCATCTGAGGTAGCAAACCTACTGATTGATTTAGGTATTTAGTTTTTAATATTGTAAATTGTATTTTTATTACATTTAGTTTAGAATAGTTTTAAGTCCTGACTGACATGCCATTGTGGGCAGAAGATTCATTTAAACACTTAGACTTAACTTACACATACATGTATGTATTTAGAAATAATATGTATGAAAAAGATGATTTTGTTTGCGCGATTTCTGAGTAGGTCCTATATTGAAAGTTGCTCATATTCATGGGCAATAATTTGTCTCATGAATATAACATAACAACCACTTACTTAATCTTAACATCCAAGATGTTTATCAGTTGTCTAGTATAATCATTGCACAAGATCTGCTTAGTTTGGGTTCTGGATGGCGTTTTGTGAAAATTGTGGAGTATTATATAATTATTTGCTAACCTTAACGGTTTATTCATTAGCTACGTTGAGCACGAGGTCGTGGATTAATTCGCGGGTCGGGCAGTGTCGTTGAGTTTTGTTTTGTAAGTTTAACGTTCAAAAGTGCCTGTTATCAGTCCTAATTGAAATGAATGATTTGACTTTGACTTTGACTTTTTTTCCAGTCACCCAGGGTTCGAACTTATACCCGGATGATAGCAGTTGAATGAAAAAAAGCAGTTCACCCCTTACCAAGCACAATAGCAAGCAATTGTTAAGTTAGTTGCACTAGTGTTACCTGTATTAATTTCTACTTAAGCAAACAGGACAAAAAAATACAATAATATAGATTAGGAACATGGAAAAGATTATTACCAGTCAATATCTTTAATATTAAGTAGTTCTATTTCACACCTATCTTGAGGATAAGTATACAGAAATTTTATTAAGCTTTGGTGAACTGTCTGTTTCATTAAGAAAATTATACCGAAGACAGAACAAAGCAAAAACAACAGAAGACAAACGATCTTGCATAACAGTTCATTATGCAGATGGATCAAACTGGCGAGCAGGAGATTTGCATACTCAGCGATAGAGCGGGACAAAAGACTTTCTGCTACAGTAAGAAAAAGACGGAAGAAGTGCACTTGACGCATGTCGGCACTTCATTAGTAGGAGACGTCCGTTCTCGGGAGCGCATCAACGTCAAATGACGGCTAAGTGAAGAAATATGGGGCTTGTATCTTTTTTGTGTTGCTATTTTAAATAATAAGCATTAGTGGCGCGGTGAGAGTCATTTAATAAATACAGGGGTAGGCAGATACTAAAGAGCGCCATATGTTACGATTCTTACATACTTCAGTAATACACACAATACAGTCATTTTGTATTTTTGTTTAATTGGTTTTCCAAGATATTCTATGCCTTCCGGAAAAAATATATTGACCTTTTTTCTCATTTAGGCATTTCTCTAGCAAAACTGCGAGTTGATTGAAGGTTTAGCTACGCTTGCCGAGTTAGGTCCTTTGATGGGTGACCATTAATTACATATTAAACACCTCTCATCATTCCGAAAATCTCAGTAAGTCATTTCTACATTTTTAACAGTCGTTACTAGTAAGAACCGCGATAGTTTGACAGCTAGTTTATCTAAGGATTATCTGGTTACCAAGTAACTGGTTTGTGGAGTAAGTTTGTGGTATAAGTAAGTTTCATGTAAAGCACTGGTATTAGCTGCATTCAGTTAGACTAGAAGCGGACCTCAACATAGTTAGAAAAGGGATAGGCAGATAATTTCCTTCAACAAAACATATCCGAAGTAAACAGGAATCTTAATCGGATTTCCTAATCCCTGATTTAAATGAACGTAAACAACCTGAATTATGAAAATTCTCATCGTGAAGCCACAATGCCACTGTTTTAATCTCAGAAATTAATCAACGTCGAGTTGCAATTTTAATACTTAATTCTGACGAAGCTGTATTAAGGTTTTACATCACAAAAGGCCTTTGGAGCCTTCTTATAAGATAATGCCTTAAACAAAAACCCCTCGGAATGATTATTTCACCCTCTTTTAATTATTAATACACCGTTGAGGGCCAAGATTACAGTATTAAGGGACGTAAAGGGTATTACGGGGTAACACTAAATATTACGTTTAGTAACTCCACAGAACCGGTCAAATAGCTGTACAAATGGAGATTGGTGTTGTCTGTTAATTAATTCAATTTGAATCTGTGGTATTTGGCCCTAAATCGTGAACAAGTTCTTTGAAATAATTAATAAATTGTTTCTTCTATTGGTTGATTACTGCAGGCCTAGCCATATTACAAATTCTATTTCTATTCTATTTCTATTATAGAAAATGGAATATATTATGGAATCAGCCGTTTGTCAACTGCCGTGTGTGTATTTAATTTTCAGCCATATTACAAATTCTACTCATTAACATTTGACAGTTGACAAACAGCTGATTCCATATACGCCATTTTCTTTCTATTGTCGCAGTATCGATTACTATAATAGAAATAGAATTTGTAATATGGCTAGGCCTGCTGGTTATTTTTCCTATGGGGAAATATTTTTTCTTTGGTGATTATTAAATTTTAACGCTATTGTTAAAATGTGTGTAATCTTCCGAGCCACATATTTTTAATGCTTGTTTTCTAGTATTTTTATAAACCTATTGAAACAAATAACCAAGACCTAGTGAGAATAGTTTTAATAGGATCAGCCGTTGTACAACCTCACATTTTTTTTTCTTATATATTTTACATTTGAAAACACGGAGTCCCAATTCTTCAACTGTAAGGAGTAAGTAAGGATCCGCGCTTGGTTACCACTCCATTATTAACTCGTTCCATAACGAATCCTTTTATTATAAAGCTGGCAACAGAATCCATTCCACAGATACTGAATAATGGAACTTTTTCAATAACTCTGAATAGAACGGAATAGAATGAGATCTCTCCATCCGCTGTAAGAAATTATTCACTTTTTTTTTTAAACTGGCAACACAAGATCTTTTGATTAGAATATTAAAATTTCGAGGTCGTGTTCGATTTTCAATATCTTTCCGTTGAGTGTACGACTAAACGCCGACAGACACTACGCTGACAGACCGAACACCGACAAGACTTTACTTCGACGGAACTCTTCGCCGACAGGACACTTCGCCGACAGGACTCTTCGCCGACAGGGCTAATCAGTGCCGCAATTTATCTCCGATAATCAGTAGCATGTAGCGTTCGCCGGCCGCTGCCGCGGCACCGCTCGCTTCGCTCGCTCGGCTCACGCGTGGTTGGTCACAGTTCTAACCTAACCTAACCTACTTTTTCGACCTAAAACATGCTGCATGAACGCTACATGCTACTGATTATCGGAGATAAATTGCGGCACTGATTAGACCTGTCGGCGAAGAGTCCTGTCGGCGAAGTGTCCTGTCGGCGAAGAGTCCCGTCGAAGTAAAGTCTTGTCGGTGTTCAGTCTGTCGGCGTAGTGTCTGTCGGCGTTTAGTCGTACACCGCTTTCCGTTTGATTAAATGTCAGCTTTTTAATATATTCATAATAAACTGTTTATTGGAAAACTGTTGATAGGTATGCATTTTGAAAATGACGTCCATAAGAACTAAGTTTGAGATGTCAAAGTAGTTTTTGTCTTAAACTTTGTCATGTCTGACAATTCGTTTGAATGGTTAACTATGTTTTTACCTAAGATGTCCAGCTTGCATAACTTTTGTTGTAAATAAGTTACGCGGCACTAATGTTTGTCATAAATGGGTATTTTTGCAATGCACATAATTTTTAAGACAATATTGGTTCTGAGTGCGAAGCCCGATTACTTGACGTTTACGACGTTTCTTTTTAACTAAAATATGTTTGTTTGGTTGTATTTAAACAATATAATAAAACGGAGGTTTTGCATATGAGCGGTAAAATTAGTAAAATATTTACATACACAACAAAAGTTATCAAATCACAAATCTCAAGTCAAACTTAAATAAAATTAATCATCCAAAATTAATTTCTGGGGTAGCAATTGAACCTTTTTTGCGTATTTCCCACGTGGCGTATCTAGCTGGTTGGTTCGGAGGTCAATTACCTTATACCGAGCCTTATTACTGTGTAATTTAATGTTTTGTTTTTTTTTTCGACGGTGTTTTTTTTTACGCGGGCAATGTTTTACTGCGGCCAGTCACGGCAACATCGACCGGGGTGTGTTCCTATTTTTGATTAATACCCACATGGTTTGCGGGTGAAAGGGAAATTTGTTTTTCGTGAAGGTATTTTCGGGAAATTGCTTGGGGATGATAGTTTTGGAGGTAAACAAGTTTTGATTGGTACTTGCACAAAAAGAGCAATCAAAACTGCTGTATACGAAAACAGAGTACGTTAAAAAAAAGTTGAAAAAAGGCACTCAGACAAAATCACTGCCGTTGAACCCTAAACGATCTTTTAACTACGAAAATCCAAAAAAAGAGTATTAAAACCACAGTAAACAATTACCATTTTTTACCAAGCTAGCCAAACATGGCGGCGGCGTCCCCTGGCCTCCCCTGCCCTCCCCTGCCGCGACAAATTACGTCGCATTCAACCCTTGACCAGATGAGAGCTCGTAAATCTTATCTATTAAAACCTGTGTCGGTAGGTACTGTCGTGTGGTCCAAGGCAGGGGAATATTGCTTGGGCAGGGGAATATGCAACTTAACATATTATTAATGTCAGGTTAAAGTAGACCATAGCCTGACATTAATAATTATGTTACATGCTTGTTCTGCGTTGAACGACTAAAAGGTATAATTTAAACGTGGCTGAATTAATAATAGAGCTATGCAGATTGATTAGGAGAAAACAGATTCCTAAAATGTAAATGCCTAAGTACTAAAGTGGCCTAACTATACGAAAGTAAGCGTCGTAGGTAGGTACTAACTGGTCAGGCAAGTAGAGTTTTGCATTCATTTGAAAACCAACGCCATACAGCACAAGCTATTTGGACCGTTGAGCGTGCAGCTGAGAGAGACATGCCATTTTCTCGTTGAAATTTTTTACTTTAATCATTGTTTACAGTGTATGTTTTCCTGTCGCTTTATTTTTATTTCTTTCTTTTATGCTACACACATTTTATATCCAACATTTATTTTACAACAATATTTCGACATTTCTCTTGCACTCCTAACCTCAATAACTGTTTGAAATCGCTCATCGCTTACACATGGCCCACTACTCCCCATATCGATGTATTAGCCTAAACGCGTGGATTACATTCAAGCCACGCTCCTCGCATTGTCGCCAACGCGCCACAGAGTACCAGGGTACTGGGCACACTGCTAATGCCGAAGTAATTACTCATTGTATATCAGTTAGTCTGTGGCATTTGCATGATGTTCGAATCATTGGTGTGGGGAATAGATTATTTTTTTGTAAAAAGTGGGATGATGCATGGAAAATGATTTTTAAATAATGGCAGTAAAAATCTCCATGAGGACATGCAAACCTAGCAAAGTTAGACTGTATAATGTTTACCACTTTATTTTTGGTTAACCCAATAGTAATTGATAGAAGCCGAATTAACAGTTTCTAGCTACATAATGACAGCTGTCATTTGTAGATCTTACTGACAGTCGTTACGAGTAGTCAGAACCACGAAAGTCTAGTAATAGATCCAATCAAGTGGTAACCTGTTACCCAGCCGGTTGTGAAGGTCAGATATGCAGTCGCTCCATGTAAAATGCTGGTTTTCTGGTTACACTGGGACCTTAACATACTTTTTTAAATTTAAATTTTACTAATTTTGGTGATAGGTAATTAAATTTGTAAATTTGTATTTGAATTTGTATTTGTATTTGAATTTGTATTTGTATTCGAACTATTTGTATATGTATTCGCATATTTTTGTTCTATATTATGTTATGTCTTATGGGTATATACCTGAAATAAATGAATTTTATTTATTTTTATTTTTTTAAAGCTTACGGGCGATGTGGATTGTACATTACCTACTAGGAGTCTTGTTAACCTCTCCAACTAAGATAAATACTCTTGTGTCTGGAGTTCACGTCAATAGTGTGCCCTCTCGGTGGCCAGTTCGACGCATTAGAATATACTAGAATATATTGTATTGTAAAACACGAGCCTATACAGCAAACAATTATGTGCAAGGTCTTAAATTAACTGGTAGATCTGCGTGTTCTGCCATTTATGGCGCACAAAATAATAGTAAGATTACTTTTTAACCATACAATATTTGAGTCTATACATTAAAAATAGGAATAGAAAATAGGATTAGATATTCGGCTTAATTTTTGTTCTGTTTTTCTGCACTGTCGTGTTAAGAGACTGTAATGATAGCTGTATGTATATGTGTAAATAAAAAAATCTATAATATTGCCGCACAATAATAGGGACTGCCTCGTTGGTCTAGTGGTCGCAAGCGCTACTGCTGATCATGAGGTCCCGGGTTCGATCCCCGGGTCGGGCAAAGTGTTATTGAGTTTTTCAATCTGGGATTTCTCAGTAGCAGCCCGGAGTCTGGATTTGTGCCCGATGGATGGCAATAGGCTCGCCCCCTATTACATGGGACTTAAACATAATGGCGAAATGTGGGTGTACTACCAGGTACACCTCTGCCTAGCCCTTCGGGGATTACAGGCGTGACGATATGTATGTATGTATGTATGTAATAATAGGGAAAAGGTTAGGCAGATAAGTGTCTTCAAGTGTCTCCAACCAGGGTAGTCACCAAGAGTATTTCATTAATAAGAAGCAGCGTCTTTAACTAATATAAGATTCCGTAAGCAGTAGCAGCATAATCCATAATTTAAGTAAAGTGACGATACTACATCAGCTTATTAACACGTAAAAGCCAACCCACGAAGTTCATCGTCATCATCAAGCGACTTCCTAAATATTCAACCTCATTTTTAAGTCTCAAAATTCACTTTGATAAACGGCCCGGTGGTCGCATAATTTACACCTCGGTATACCAAGAAGCCGCAGCACAGAATACTGCAGAAGGTCGGCTCTGAACAACGAACGAAAACCAGCCATCGTTTGTTTAAAAAAATAACCTTTGTTTTTATTTATTACTAACGCTACCTGAGACTTTGTCTTATAGTGTGTATTTATAAACTAACTAATCAATGTGTTATTTTAAAGTGTTAGCTACGGATAGTACAGTTTCATCAAAATCCGTTCAATAGTGTAAGCGTATAAAAGGAAACTTATAATCAAATCAATTTTATTTTTACTTACGAACGTTATATCTAAGACCTGCATATATAAGGCATACACACACACTTCCTTTCTTGATGTGTCAGATGATTTATAAAATTCTATGACTACATACGGCTTTAAAATTATCGGCTAACTTTTCTCTGATTGATCGAGGTATAGAAAAGGTACTCCGCAATTGTGAAAAATACCATTTTATATTTTTGAACACTTTTATTAAGCATTGGGGTAGGCGACATGCCCATTGCCCATGGATGGGCTTATGGTTAGTAAAAACTAAGCATGTTTACGGAGCAGACCTTCTGTTAGTACTTATCTATTATATGGTAGGACTTCTACTGACGATACGCCTTAGTGCGGGCGATGGATGTAAATTTTTAATAAAACGCAAACGCAAACTCGTGACGCACCTGTGTGGGCTGAATGTGTATTGACAGTTATATTTTTTTGACGGCTACACCCTGTCTTTTGGGGGACTTTGTACATTGTAACGATAAGGAAGTTTGTGGGTTGAAAAGGTTTCAGCGTGTCGGTAACTCGACTACAATCGGATGGAAACGGTATAAAGTAATATAGAACTATTGGTAAGATTGGTTTGTAACATAATTCATGTTTTAAACATCACGTTATTGGAATATTGCAATAGTTATTCTATCATATTTGGCACTACCACTTCCTACTAATATTATAAACGAGTAAGTTTGGGAGGATGGATGGATAGATTGATGGGTGGTTGTTCCTCTTTCACGTAAAAACTACTGAATGGATTTTAATAAAATTTGGTATGGAGCTAGCTGACACCCTGGATTAATACATAGGCTACTTTTTGTCTCTGTATTCCCACGGGAACGGGACCTACGCGGGAGAAACCGCGGGACGTCTGCTAGTATTCTATAATACAGTCTTTATCTTGAGAAAGAGTCTTTAGTATATTTATATGATGTTAGAATCTCAGAACTACCGAATCCGGCTCGGTTTTGACTACTTGATTGAAATCCCTACCTAATACTTTTCTCAGACTGTATGTTTTATACGCTAACCAAGGTTCCTTGAAATCAAGTCAAAATCATATATTAATAAGCCAAAAAGCCTAATGCCTATTCAATTAGCCTAATGTGGTGCAAAATAAGACATATTATTATGTGACTTGTATGTGAAGTCTTACCTGAAATAAAAACCAAAATACACAGTCAATTAAGCAATGCATGCAGCTACAAATTAGACCAACCACCACAGTTGCGCGCAAAACCAAATATTCTCTCTATTTACTTACAAGTTCCTCATAATTGCTTACTTCTCACATTGACGTTGCCCAAGAAACCCTACAAACTATTCACATATTTTTTAGAAATTCCCCTCACTGGCTACATAAGGTGGTCAGCAGTATTTCTCAACCCAATACATAACGGTTGGTGGCGATATTTCTTTCTGCGACACCCAATTAGAGTCGGGTTGCGATAACGAACCTCTCGTTTCAAAGGTCTAAGGATTATGAAGACCTTTTGTTGCGATTACGCTTGGCTGGTACAGTAGAATATATGCGTATATGTAGGTTAGGAGCTTGTCCAACAGCTGACTTTATTTTGGCTATGTAGATCAATGAGTACTAAACCTACAGTTTAAATTGCATTATGCCAAAAGTATTTTATGTAACAATAAAACCGACTTCATAAAAACGCTACAAGATGTAAAATAGGTGTAGTTTTGGAAGGCGGTGGCTTTGGTGCTCTTGTTTTATTCATAAATTGCCACTGACTTCCAATGCGATTACCGAAAAAAATACTATCAGGTATAAAATACCTGATAGTATTTTTTTTTAGTTATTTTGCCGTGTACAGGGTAGTAATAGGTTTGAGCTAATAAAATATTTACGTGAAGGGACTCCGGCGCTTTTAATTTCCCATCAGACGAAAACTAACCAGATTAAAAACACAATATTCTTGCAACCCTTCTTGGTTATGAATAACTGAAGACTATCTTTTCTCTGTTAAAGCATGGCTCTCTTTCAGGTTTATAACAACGAATAAAGAAGTGTAGATAATTCGTATACCAAAATACAGGTTTTCCACTAAGTTCGGCTACAGGAGCTAATAAAGTATTTTTTTTCATTTAAGCCTATAATATTTTTCACGCAATATGGGTGATTAAATCTAAGTATAAACTTCACGTGTTAGTTACACAACTCCTCCGAAACGGCTCGACCGATTCTTATAAAATTTGGTGACTATATTTAGTAGATCTGAGAATAGGTCGTAAACTAATAAAAACTAACAAAATGAATCAATTTATTCTAAGACGGAACAAAGTTACCAGGCAGCTAGTTTTATAAAAATATTGTAATTGTATTTATGAACGTTACCTACTAGTTAAATATTGCCCAATGCTTTCATTGTCTCATTCTGTGCAGAATACAACTGCACCCTTTCAGGAAATGATGGAACGATGGTGTAATACTTCAGTAAAGTTTGTAGGTCGAACAAACAGAATGTCAGGTAAATGCCATCAGGTCAAGGCTTAGCATTTAGTGAATCGTTAGCAGTTCACTGGAACTGTGTTAATGTGAACGTATTTTATGTTATTGTTCAGGAAATAATGCTCCATGTATAACACTGGTATTCAGCTGCAATTGGCTTGTTAGTTTAAGTGAAAATACGGTGTTGAACAAGTTATAATAATAATAAAAGCCTTTATTCACTGACCAAATACAGTACAGTTCTATTTTTACTTATATTCTATGTTTTTATTTAAGATTTAATTAGGTACATCCATTCTTCAGCAACCAGTTTATTGGTCAGGTTGTCCTTTGACATAGGCCTTCCCTAGTTTTTTCCATTCATCCCTATCACACGTTACTTAGAAGAGTTAGTTGAACAAGTTACTTAGAGATAAATTACCAAGGTTGTATTTTACATAATCCTACTAATATTATAAACGCGAAAGTTTGTGAGGATGGATGGATGGATGGATGTTTGTTACCCTTTACGTAAAAACTACTGAATAGATTTTAATAACATTTGGTATGGAGTTAGCTGACATCCTGGATTAACACATAGGCTACTTTTTATCCTCGTATTCCCACGGGAATGGGACCTACGCGGGTGAAACTGCGGGACGTCTGCTAGTAAATGATATTTATTTTTGTAAACAGGTTCATACAAACACTTTTACATGCCATTTTTTAAGTAGAAGATACTACTCTGAGAAGAAACACCGTAATGAGGTCACAGTCTCTTTTAATGTCCAGACATTGTCTTGGTCAGATTATGTAAGAACCAAGCACATTTGTGTATTTTTTATTTTTTTATTTTTCCTTTATTGGCCAACCAACAATTGTTTACACTGATAACATTTAAAGTAAGTATCTAATATCTAAGGTTAGTGTAACAATTAATTACAGGTTAGCACCGCATGCACCATAAACAAATAAGATGTGCCACAAGCACTGATAAAATAAAATAAAATATAATTAAAGACTAATATTTGAGTACTTAACTTAAATTAAAATTGATAGGTTTAACAAGCATTACGTGATTTGATATAAGACCAGCATTTACAGTAAAAAAAAAAACAAACAGAAAACACATAATAGCAAAATGGAATCTGAATTAAAAGTCAAATTAAAATCAGTGTATGATATCTTTGGATATTACTGTTTTATGAAAAATATAACGTACCTGTTACTTTAAAATAATATTTAAAGACTAATTCTGATGAAGGTAAAGTTAACATTGTGCTTAAAAGTATTAAATTTTCGAAATATTTCATGATTGCCGAGACCATAATACGGACTTAAGACTAGCTATATTTTAGTTTGGACCCGTCTTTATTCACTATTGTACAGTGCGACGAGTTGAATTTTAAGTTGGTTCAATTCTAGATTTATTAAGGCTAAGCTTATACCTGCCTGAACTTACTATTGTCCGATGGATGAATAAAGACTTACTTGGGTACCTGGATACCTCGTTAAGAAGATTTATTGATAGTCTTTGTACCTATTCGTGCGAAGGAAAAGAATAGAATACTCTTTATTGTATACGAGAATAACTTACAATTTATAAAAAATTAAAAATAAATAAAATGAATGAAAACATCTATCTACACCTTTTTACTTATAATAGATATCATTGACGTATTTAAGAATAGTAAGTTTATATGGAAAGTTGTGCTTTTTTTACTGCTTTATAAGTAGTAATATATCGATATCGTATTCTGCATGCACTAATGCCTAAAAGGCCAATTTACGTGATCAGAAACGCTTAAAATGTAGCTGCAATCTCATCTCAGCGTCAAAAGTTTGTCAAAAACTTTGGGGAATTCGACGGATTTTAGGAAATACAGGAATTGCACCGCTGTACACTGGTCCAGTGATACTATGTTACTGATAGCGGAAACCTCCAAGCTAAGATTGACATTAACACGATGACAATAAGAATACTTACAAATTTCAATATTTTTTTTTTTAATCTGTAACATCCTATGTAGCTGTTATGGTGTACAATAAAGAGCATTCCAATGTATTATTTTCTTTTTTGTGAAACCGACACTAATTTTAATTATATTTTGTAATGCAGATATTTAATAAAATTTCACCATCTCATTATTTTTTCTAGGAAAGCTGTGCTACATACAACTATTCAATGTACCACCTAGATGATGAACCCTGGTTGATGCACCTGGATGATGGTGTGTCCTAGATGTTTATTGCACTCTTTACGTGCCCCTATATTTTATTATTATAAAATAAGTCTCACTTAAAGTCCCTCAACAAAACATAGATTTATGTTACCAAACCGAGTATGTCGTAGCCTTTAATTGTCCGTTTCTAGATTCACAGAAAAATAAACCCGAGTACCAATTAAATAAAGCATTAATCCCTTCACAATTTTCACAGTTGAACGCTTTTTTAGTAACAAAGCTGAAAAGGCGTTTAAAAACCGTTGGGCGTGTAACACGGTCGCTATTAAGGCCCGCATCGACAGAACAATGTATTAACACAATGCCGCGGCGGGTGTAAGCCCATTTCGTAGTGTGGAGCAGGCTTTTAGTCGTACCGAGCTCGAGAGTTTACGGGGTGGGGCCGCAGTAACGGGGAAAAATAGCGGATTGATATCATAGACGGAATAGTAGTAGTAGTAGTATTTATTATAGTAAGCGTAACTCGTCTCAGTTAAATTTCAATCCGACTTAATATTTGTCTAACCTTTTCGAAACTATTTTCGAGCCCGTCTGAACTGAGTAGGTGTCGATCATCTTCCTTAATTTTACGAATTACGTTGGGGTCAGCTTGCAGTCTTGCCGAATGTAGCTATTATAATATCAGTATTTCAATGAAGTCAGCTGATTCTTCTATAATCTTGTTACTGGGTGACAAGATATCCTTTTACTCTAAATTGAAGACCGACTTCAATTTGATACGACCTTAGTTTTGTAAGAGAAACTCCGGTTTTTTGACACAGTTACTAACTTTATAAGAAGTTTATGACATATTTACATTTACAATACTCAAAATGATAGGTATGCAACTGTTTTATTTGTTCACCATACACTTGGTTAAAAAAAAACCAAAGCCGAAGTTATATACTAAATAAATATTTATGCAATCACCTATATTTGACAAATAAACTGATTAATTGGTTGACAAGAAACCATTCTGGAAAAAAAAACAATTAACAAAATCGCTATCGCCTATGTATAAAACCGCAGCCTTAGCCCTTAGACGCCGCTGACTCGGCTCGGATATTGATGTAAGCGATAAGCGTTTTATGAGCCGCACATGTGCCACTTTTAACAACACCTGTAAATGAGTTTTTGTACACAATATGTGAATATGTTGCTGGAATGTAGGTTGTACGCATGTTGTCGTAAATCTTAGCTATGTTGCGGCTTAGAAACATGATATAGATACCCATCTATAAGTTGTTTGTGTGAGAAATATTTGAAAGGAAAAAGAAAGGCACTCATTTAACACTGAGTCAGGCACCCAAAACTAAAACAAAGGCACACAAAACAAGTCTTGAATTCAGTTTATGTGTGTGTATTTTTAAGTAAATCATAAATACATGGTCTACATGAATTTCGTAGCCCCTCGTAGATAAAAAACAACCTATGTTACAACAGTGATAATAAACTTTCTAAAAGTAAAAAAAAATGTCAGCTGACAAATTATTGATTAAAATCCCTACAAAGAAACAAACCAACATATTTCCTCTTTATAATATTAGTTTGGAACTAAAAAAATGTGCCTCGTGGCTCCACCAAATAGGTCGAGTTAAGCTAGACTAGTGCCAGACACTGGTGTTTAACTAGAACTGAAATAGATCCAAATTTTATTTCTACCTACTGACTCGGTGTCCAGGTTATGTATCTGAATATTTGAAAAGTGAATGGAATCGAAATAAAAACAGTAAATAAATTTCACATCTTTCAAACAACGCCATCTAGTCCCAAGCTAAGCAGAGCTTGTGTTATGTGTACTAAACAACTGATAAATATACTCACATATTTCTACATACATAAATATTATAGATAAATTACACCCAGACACAGAACAAATGATCGAGCTCATCACACAAATATTTGTCCTGGGTGAGAATCGAACCCACGACCTCCGGCAGTCAGGGTCACTAACTACTAGACCAACAGGCCAGTCAAAGTAGATTTGATGTTATACAAACATAACTAAACTTTTAGCTTAATTGAATCTCATTAATAGTCAGACTTAACTAAATTAATAACTAACCACATATTAATATTGTAGATGAATCTATGTATAACCTTTTTCTTCAACCTCTTCATAAGCCTTTGTTGGCCACAAAGCGATTCAATGAAGCATATCAACCGTTTTCATAAGATCTGTAACAGTTTACAGATTTGTTCAAATACAATGAGATTTCTTCAGCTTGAGGGCTCTACGTTAACTGGGTTCGGATACTGAAATCAATTTAATTTCGACAATGGATTCAATTTATTTCTTACCGTAGAAGCAGTGTTATTGAAATAGTGTTCATAATTTACTTACATTTAAAGCATACATTTTAATATTAAAGAGAATTAACCTTATTTTTTAAAACTGACTTTACCCAAGAATCCTTGAATCGCTAGCTGTGAAATTGTGAACTTTATCTTTTTAGCACTTAAAATAATAAATACTTAGTTTGTACATTTTATGTTTATCTGGGACATTATTGACATCGGTGACTTAATACATGTAAGACTAAAATAATAATACAATTAATACCTAGTCAATTAAAATAGCGCGCACGGTTGCAAGTTTACCCGAACTAGGTTTGCTCAGGCTAGAAAGTGTATATACTTAATGTAATAAATTAACAATGATTATTTATTAAAACGTAAATCTAAAAAACAGAATACGCTTTATTGTGTACCATAAACTTACAAATTATAACTATAAGGGCTACATAGTATAGACGCCAGCACATCAAGTTACCCCAATGTGTCACATTTCGTTGATCGTTTTTCAACTTTATGTCAAACTAAATAAGGTTCATATTTAATTGGGAAAATTTGACACATTGGGGTAACTTGATGGGCGGGCGTCTGTACATAAGGTGATTCAATGAGTGATGCGCGATCTCTTCCAGACAACCTTTGGATGGACTTGAGACAACAAGTAGATCTTCTGTCGGTGCATAATCGATGGTTAGTAAGTAATTCAGTATATTTTTTTGTAGCTGTAGTAATTGAGTTAATAGATACATAGTTAGTTTAGTGAGTAATAATAATTATAATAAGAATTTATGAATACCTAATGTTTAATTATATTTTAATGTGAATGATTATTATTGAATTTAATATAGTAAAATAGACTAAATAACTATTCAACTATTTTAAGAATGTTACTAACCCTCAAATTTGCTATGCCCGAAAAAGGCCGCTAAGTTGTAAGTTCCTACATTATAAAATAACACCAAAATGTACACTTAGTCTGCAAACAAATATTTGAACTTGAACTTGAACTTCTAGTATAGGTAAAAATGAGCATAAGATTTCAGGCAATATGGAAACACCTAGAACGCATATCCATTATGAAGTCACCAAATAATTCTCGAAAATCTTACGGTCTATCTCCGAAATCCCCCACCCCATAAGCTAACAAATCAAGCAAGATCCAATAGCCATTAAATGATATCCCATAATTCCCCACCTGTTTGACACATCTGCCGCATAATCTATGGTCACCGGCCACTTCGGATCACTGGAATCACCGGCGATTAGTAGCCTAATAGCCTCAGTAATAGCCCATGACCATAAATAGCCGGACTATGAATTTGTGGCTAATTTTGGGATAGGTATTAGAATCATAATGTAGTTAGACGAGGCTTAGCATCAAGGTGTTACGTTTGTAAAGGTTCAATATTGGATGTTGTCAGTATTTAAGCCAAAGTTTAAACAGTCTTTGTTGTTTTGCAAAGAAGACACTCTGCATAATTTACGAGTTAACTTTCGCCAGTTGTCACTAATACTGTTATATGTTTAAATATAAGTTCGTTGCTGGATTTATCATTTAAAAAAATCAATAGCGCGATGTTATTTAAGCGAGTTTTAAATAAATCCTAACTAATTTAAACATAATATAATATAATATAGGTAATAAATTTTATTCTCAGATAACAAGATCCATATATTTTTAGGGACTATTTTCATTGCACACACACTACCTTTTTGCTTATTCAAATTGATGGAAAACTAATAAGATTAAGCGCATTAAAATAAAGGAGAGGGGGCTTGTGACGTCATAATTCAGTATAAACTATACGGCATAGTGACGTCATGTGACATTTTGACTCAATCAATCGCCGTTAGTTTTTGATTAAGTGAAAAAAGAAAAATTCATGTGTCAAATATTTTCTAGTACCTAATCTAGACGAGGGACTTAAACACTGAACTTTAATTAACTAGCCTATTGTCAACAAGTGTCCTTAATATAATTTCTAACAGCCAAATACTTTAAACGGCATTATCTTTATGCTATAAAAGCTCCCTTAGACTCAATCCACTGTACCTAGCTTCTTCCCCCTTTCGATACAGTACCATAACTTACCCTGGAGTACAGAACACGGGCTTCCACTCAGCACCTACATTTCCATAGCCGATTGACTTATCGGCAGTTAAGAGGTCAGTCTGATTTATGTACTCCCATTCAATTGTAGCCGCTGACTGTGGTACTGTTTGAATTTGAGGGTAGTATGGATTTTGGTTTAGTGAGCTAGACGATAGTAATTCGTTGGTCTGATGGTCGCGAGAGTTACTGCTGAGTTTGAAGTTCTCGGTTCAATTTATGGGTTTATTGGAATATTTTGGTAGTTCTTTCTGCCACCTTTTTGAGTTGACCATGTCTCCTTACATAAAATATTTTTAAATAAACACATTACTGTTATTAAATAGAAGAAAAATGTTCTTAGACTCAAAACGAAATCGTCAATTTTGTGTGAAGAGGTACCGGAAATAATTTTTTACAATATTATTTACCTAGATTTTACAATGAAAAATTGCGACCTTTTGAAGATGAAGGAGTAATCTGTCTGTGGTAATTATTATTTAGATTCAGTTTAGTTTAGTTCTGCCGCAAAATGTACCGAAAAACTGTTCATTTTGGTCAGATTAGTAAACGCGTCCTTAAGCTTCTTAACCATTCTTCTTTCAAATTACAAAAAAAAAAAGAAAAATTAAGGGACGACTAGAACATATTTTTTTTATTTCAACTTTTAAGGCTGACATTTAAAACTACCTTTAAATGGTCTAATTGAAATAAATTATTTGACTTTGATTTTTTTTTCCAAATGGATTTTTTTAGTAGCAACCTAGAGTGTGGTTTTTACCTTATATACCGTCTGTACAGACGCCAGCAAAACAAGTTACTTACCCCAATATGTCAAATTTCTTTGATACATTTTTAACTTTATCGCAAACAGAATAAGGCTCTTGTTCAATTGGGAAAACTTGACAAGTAGGAGTAACTTGACGTGCTGGCGTCTGTACCTTCGACATCACGAGCACGACTGACTGCTACCCCGTCTTCGTATTCAAACCAACCAAGACCAGCCATTAATAAATTCCACCTGTTCTCATATCACCATTTTTATCGACCATCAAAGTTTCAATAAGAAGCAGACACGACACTCCTTATTAAACTCTCTCAGGTACAAACGTTCATTTTGATCGTATCAATAAAAGTAACTGTGATGGTTCAAGTTGAACGGTTCGTTTTTGTCACACATTACTGTTACAATGAGATTAGAGTTGCCGTCAACTTGTTAAGCGGAGCACGTTCAGTTTCACGGTAATATGTTTTATTGTACCGATTAAGAGAGGTGACACACTGTCGTGAGATTAGGTGTAGATTTTTTTATTTGTTGGCGAACTAAATCTATGACGATCTTATAAAAGGACAGATTTGTATTTTTGTATGTGATAGACGAATAAACTTAAAAAGTACTTGACCGATTTGAAACTACACTATCCCCGGGTGATACAGGCTACATTTTATATCTGTATTCCCACGGGAACGAGAACTACGCCGGTAAAACTGCGTGACGTCCCTAGCGGACGTCACGCAGTTTTTTTTCACTCAATACTTTTACTGTATTTTTACAAATATATTGATCTTAGATCGATGGTGGGTGTGTATTTATATACCTATTACGTCTTCTTATAGTTCTCAAAAAAAACATTTTACACTAGGCCACGTAATGTAGGAAGAATAAATGTTTTATTCCATACCATAAGCAATGAAACTAAAAAGAAAACGGTTATTCTAACGATAGTGTTAGTGAAGACAAAACGCAAAATAAAGGCAATGACGAATTAACGAAAATATTTCATGATGGATTTTGTATGTATTTTTTTTTATTACAGAGGTTAAAGAACACTCAAGAAATTACAAATCCTTTTGCGTACCTACATCTAATACCTTTAATCCTCCCCACCGCTTACAAAATTTTATCCCCCACGCGGCTTTAATCTAATTTATTTTCGCTACCTTGCATTACAGCTTAATTACTTACAATCGACCTTTTAAAGACCTCGATCGCGTCACATTTTCGTGACTGATATTATTACGCACGACAGCGCGTGTGCCGTGTGTCAGTGCTCTTATAAAGCGCGGGAATTAAAACAGCCGCCATCTTGAAGAAAGTTCGCGAAAGATTGCTTTAGTAATGAGTGCTGTATGTGTAATGTTGAGCGTTTAAGGCGTTTCATGTGTTTTTCATACAAAACAATGTCTTTTAAGTTGGAATTAGGAGTTCTTTTTTGGTGAAAGACATTTTTTGGTTAAATTTAAGGAGAGTGATCTTTATGTACGTTTGAAAAGTCTGTTATTTTATGAGTAAACATTTCGGTGTTTTTTTTTTGTTTGTATTACGTTGACCAGGCGCCTGGCTCATTCTTTAGCCAAAGAATGAGCTTTGCCATCCAATGTGGCAATACTGTAAGTTTCTGAGCACAGTTCTTGCTGACAGCGATGGTTTTGGGGTGACTGTTAAAAAATATTAGTTAGTTCTACGTCGTAATTAAGTTCACATATTAAAATAATGTATAACGAAAGACACTAAACACACTGACACTATTGAGGTACTGGATAAGGAATTAACGTAATTAATTATGATTCTGGCCTCTTAATAAATTTCTCTTTTATTAAGTAATATTTTATATAGATTCTTATATTAATTTTACTATCTCTCATAGTTTAAGGCAAAATGTAAGTCTTACCGGTTTCAATTTGAACAATTTCTATTTTGTATGGAGAGGAAACAAAATTTACACCCTTCGAGCATTCAACTAAATGTGAATTAGTGAGAAGAATTTCTCTGCATCCATCACCGTTACGTTCAAAGTTCAAGAGACACGTTTTTGAGTTAAATGTAACGTTCAAGATTTTAGAGTTTAATCCATTGTTTTACAGAATAAAGGTGTCATTGCGTATCATGTTTTTAGAAGAGGGAGATCTATACGAGTATAATATATTATATGTTTAGGGAAGTCAGACATTTTGAATCTCAAATGAGATTTGTTCATTGCATTTGGGGGGAAAAGAAATTTGAATCACTTTTGTAACCCAGATTGTATAAATATTAAAGTTTAATTGAAACTTTGTTTGTTTTGAATGATTTGTTAATTTGAACAATAAACAATATTTTTTTCTATTGCGTGTTTCATCTTTAGTCATCAACAACTTGTATTATTTTTGCAACGTTAGTATTTCCACATATAAAAGATAAAGATACCGGGCTGGTATCGGCAACTCCACGTCCAAGCGCGTATTTTACGTATGGGCCATAATCTACCGCGCGGGCCTAGTGCGAGTTGGTAGATATCTTCGAATTTTGATTTAGGACATGCCATTCCTCACGATGTTTTACCTTCACCGTTTTTGACAGCAGTGGTGATGTAATAAAGTAATGCGCCTGCCTGGGTTCGAACCCACGACTTACTGTACGTAAGTCCACCACAGGGCCACCGCTGCTCTCAGGTATATATATTCACTATTCTTATATTTACCACAATAGGAATCCATCATAAAAACGGGTCCGTTAAATAAAACGTTCGTTACATAACAGTGACCCTTTTTTCATGCAATCAACGACACTATTGTCACTATCTGACTTTATGTCATTATTGTACCTCTAAATCATTATAGTGTCATTTTATCACTATTTTCTTATAAGGTTGTCGCAAGCCGGAAGTCGTGGGAGCGGAAACGAGCCATCCCGACATCCGGATGTGACGTCGGCTGAATGGCGCCAGAGATTAGCGGCGCCATCTTAAATCCTCCACTTTTCATATGGAAATTGACTTGAAAAACTTTCGCGAAGTTATTGTTATGGTGATATTAGGTAACGGGTGGATCTAGGATTTATGTTTAAAAAAAGAATAGGATTATATCTATGGTATAATGTTTTATTAATGTCTTAGTTCAAAGTGCTTTTTGTCTCTTCGTTGTAGTTTGAGACCCTGAGTTCGACTTTTAATTTTATTTCATTTTATACTTTTTGGAAACTTATATAACTGTATACCTACGGCAGATACAATAGTTTCATCTGTAGGTTCTTTATTGCATAACAAAAAATCTAAAATACAATAAAACTAATTGAAATAAATTAAATATAACTTAAACTAACTACAAATAAAATAGTAAAGAAAAAAGTACTACCTATAGTTACTTAGTTTTTAACATGATGATGGTCAATATTACAAGTTGTTATTATATATATTTTTTTTTTAATAAAACAAATATGATTTTTGGGTGTATTGGTGAGATCTAAATTAAAAACCATAATTTAATGTTACTCTTAAAAATAGTAGTTGAAGTTTGAATATTTTGTCTAAGTAAGTTAAAACAGTTTTATTCTTCAGCATAAAAAGCTGCAGCGTAAATCCTACAAGCATATTTTATTACTCAAACTATCACAAAACATCCTACACGCATTTCCCCGCCATTTTCATCCCAATGTTCCAACATGCCAATCTGATAGACAGCTGATGATTAATGAGAACAGGCGAGACAAGAGGGGGGAATGGGATGGAGGGGTGGGGGGCAGTGCAATCTCCATAAACGACGTCTAATGGCCGGCCCGTCTTAGACTGACGGTAATCCAATCCAGGTCGAATCGATGGGTAGATGATGAAGCTACCTCTTGTGAGCACGAGCTGTTGTTCTGTCTTTCCCCAGAAGAGGGAAAAATTCCGTGTTTTTAAGAACGTTGGTATATTTGTCTGTCTGTCAAAGTTACCTACTTTGAATTCCCCTGCACTTTTGATAAGATTTTGACAGAAATAAATTATAATTTGTGGTGTAAAGACGCTAGCTCATCAATCTACCTTAATCTGTAAAATTTATTTGATCTGTTTTGTTATTTATTTATTTAATACTTCAAGCACACTAATGTTCAGAGGCGGACTTAACCAACCTGTAAGTAAATAAATAAATAAATAAAATATATATATATTTTTTTTATTGATACCAGATACATTCACAACTTTGCAGGCTAAAGCGGGTAACAATTGAAATGTATAGCACAATACATGCTGATATTGATTCCCAAACTAAGCTAGAGCTTGTATTTTGGGAAACAATGTTCAGTCATAGTGATGACATACAATATACATTGATTGGTGCTTGAGGACAAAGGTGAAATATTGTGGAAAAATTGTCGCTGCACGGTGCATATGGTTACAAAATAATTATTCCTAATTATTATATCATTATATATTACGGTAGGAGTAGCGTGTAAGTGCGTGCATGTATCTATGTATGTATGTATTTATCAGTAATAATAATGGGTGAGTGTAAGTGATGCAGAAAAAAGCAGTAGTAGGTGCAATTTAAAATGAAATTTTCTACTTGATTACAAAAAAGCATAAAGGTCATATTCAATTGGAAAAATAAATACTGTGTGCTAGCGTCTGTCTACAATAAAGAGTACTTTATCTGTTCTATTCTAAATAAAAATAATTTTATTTGACCCAAGTTAAGGTATTCGAACTTAGCTCAAAAACACTGACCTTACTTAAATAGTATTTGTTCAGAGCCTGAAAACGAATGAAACAAGATACTGGTTTTTGTCTATTTCAATTTCTCTATGTAACTCTGTCATTAAAATTCCAATACAAAAATACAATTCCTAAAAAAAAAACACAAACCCTTTACATCCGCTCTTCAGACCCCACAAAGGCTTTATCGGCCCATTGACAACAATAGATTGGGGTCAGACCGCCTTTGTCTGAACTACTGCCCTGAGGGTCATTGTTCTGACATCGAGTGGTGGGTAGAAATCTTTGGCTTCAGTAAGTAAGTGGTCGATGAGATGTTGCTTAGGGCAGTGACGAGAAAACGAAAACTGTGGGACTTGTGACTAATAAAAAATAGACGTATGGTTCAAACAAAGGTTAAGCTAAGGTTATACAAGTCGGTAGGTGAATGAAAACCATCTTAAATTATATTTCAATAGCGTTCATCTTCTCTCCTACTTATTTAAATTTAGGTGTTTAAGATTACAATCAAAATCAAAAGTCTTTTATACAAACTAGGCTGAGGATTTATACAAACGGCACTGTTTGAAAGTGAATATTACATTAGACAGTCACCCACAAAGCCCGCCCTTCGCCACTTCCTAATGTTTTTGCTAGAACGAAGAAGTGGCAGACCAAACTATCCAGTAACAGCTTCTTATACATGCCGAGACATCTATGTATTTTTTTTTTAATTTACTAGGAATGTGGGTCGCCCATTACCAGTAATTTTTAAACCCTCCAAAACTATTATAAGCTACGTATTCTTTTGACTAAAGTGGGTTCACGTCAATAGTGCAGTGGGTGGGTATTGAACTCACAGCTTCACAATCGCTCGCTTTAATTTTGTTTTAAGAAATTTCTGAATATATTTTGCATGTGATAACCTATAGGCCACCTATATGCCCTTTGTGCTAATATCAAATACAAGCTTCAATACACACGCATAAATCAAAATTGATATTTCCACGCACCGAATATGCCTACGCCGTAGCTTCGTAGCAGCCTACGATACTCGTAGCGCTTGCTACGACGTAGCAAGGCTAGCGTTACGCTTGACTTGGTCCGTTGAGTAGAACTCAGTGAACTGACATGGCTATTGAGCATAACATTTGTCGGGAGACCCTGATTGATATTAGTTTCTAGAAATGATGAAGTATCTCTGTTTCTACATCATACGTATTTTTTTGACACGTAATTTAATTAAAAACCGTAAATGCCTCGCAAATATTAGTTTTAAAAATAAAATAAATCAAGGGTATGTTTCTTTAATACACAACTTACCGTCCTATTTAAAAGGTTTTTTAAATAGCACGGTACCTTGACTTGAGATTAAAAATAAAGTTGACGCTAAAAACTCATAAAAAGAAGCAAGTTTTTTTTCAAAGTTTCACTTATTTTATAATTATATCTCTAAGGTATTGATGAAAGAATATTCTGCAAACAGTGGTACTGTTTTCCTTGTAGAAAAGCTTAAATAAATATTATAAGCATATTTCCTAATATCATTTTACAAAACAAAACAAAACATTTGGAAAAAATGGAGAAATTAGGAAAACTTAAGAAAACTCCAACTGGTCCAGAATCATGGTCGATATTCCTTCCACACAATATATTCTACAATTTCTCACATCACACCCTTCAAAATACAACGTTAGCACATTTTCGCCAAACATTTTTACCTTCAATTCTCCGAAGAGATCAATTTGACGATCATTTTCGTTCGCAGTTCGTCATTAAGGTGTTTCAGCATCTGTCAGTATTCAGTCCCCTCAGGTAGCTGATAATATATCACTGCCGCCAATAATATAGGGGCCGGTTAAGACGGAAAAAAATGTGTTGCGGTATTTTTACGTCAATGTTTTATTTATATGGAAAGATATTAATGTTCCAAATAGGACTGTCTTAATAATCTCTTTTTTAGACCCCACTATTTATACACTACTAGCAGACGTCCCGCGGTTTCGCCCGCGTAGGTCCCGTTCCCGTGGGAATACAGGGATAAAAAGTAGCCTATGTGTTAATCCAAGGTGTCAGCTAACTCCATACCAAATTTTATTAAAATCCGTTCCGTAGTTTTTACGTGAAAGAGTAACAAACATCCATCCATCCATCCTCACAAACTTTCGCGTTTATAATATTAGTAGGAAATATAAATATCTAAGTATGATTATTGGTTGTCTAGAACTTCTTTACAAGCTGCTTAGTGTTTTTTTGTTTTTTTTTTCGCAATATATTTTTTTTAGCCATTCATTCCCACTGCAGGGCCTCTCCGTATACAGAGTACGCACGAAAATTGAAACCACCACGCTTGCTCAATGCGAATTTGTGCTTACAAACTTATTTTTACTATAAGCCCAGGTTTCTTCACGATATTTTCCTTCATCGATGTCAATGGTGGCTAAGATAAACTTAGAAAATACAAATAAATTCAAAATGTCACAATGGTATTTGACCAGATTTGAACCACATCTTCGTGTGAAAGGTAGGTGCTTTAACCTCTCACGATTTTTTTATGTTTCTTAATATGCCAGTAATTTATAAAATACCTGAGGAGGTTCGAAGGCCCTTACAGTACCTCCTCCATTCTTCGTAAATTCAAGTTCCGTCACACATTCACAGAAAATTGTCTGAAACCACCCTTCGTCTGTATCAGACATTTATTTCGACATCCATACATCTGGGGGCACGGGAGTGCCCCCGCCAAGACGAGCCAAGCGAAGCGCTCAAAGTGTTTCGTCGTTTTTTTGAACTCTCATAGACTTGGTTTCCGATGTACCAGAGAGTTCATATTCTCAGCATGTGATGTCATTAATAGACTTATTAAACATACAAAGTCTTAATTGAATAGCTTTAGTACTTTAGATTTTATTGATATCTAAAATACACCGATTTCGTCACTGACACACTGACACACTGATGATCATCAAAATGTTTGGGTTCTTCCTGAAGTGCTAGAGAGCTGAAATTTATGTAACCTGAGTTTAGTATACAACCAACAAAAAAAAATCATAAACTCGCACGTTCCTCCCATCCCCTAAAATGGGGGGGGGGGGGGGGGGCGGAAGTTTGTATGAGATAATATAACCGCTTAAGAGCGAAATATCGCCCTGATTTATCGCTTATCTTATGGTAATCAGTAAACCATCAAAGAAAAAAGGCAAAGACAGAGAATGGGTTATGAAAACCGGCACTACTGATGTGCAAGAAATATACCCCAAAAAAAATACTAAAAGACTGCCTAGCAACTTACAAAAAGAACTGAAATCCCACCAAACATTTCATGTAAAAGGTTGCCAAAACTACACGGCCGGGCCTAACCTACCGACCCTTACTTCACAAATTCTACATATCAGTATAAATGTATGGCTTCGCTGTTTCGCTACCGTCGTGGAGGTGATGCGAATATTTAGTTTCTGAAGTAAGTAACGAAACAGCCAAGCTATACATTTATACTGATATGTAGAAACGTTTTAGATATCAATAAAATCTAAAGTATTAGAGCTATTCAATTAGTTATGTTTAATAAGTCTATTAATGACATCATATCCTGAGAATATGAACTCTTTGGTACATCGGAAACTAACTCTATGAGGGTTCAAAAAAACGACGAAACACTTCGAAAAAAGGTAGGTAGTGCCATTGCGCTTCGCTTGGCTCGTCTTGGCGGGGGCACTCCCGTGCCTCCAGATAAAGAGGAAATGTTTGATTGTTTGTTTGCATTTAACAGGCTCCGAAACTACTGGACCGATTTGAAAAAATCTTTCACTGTTGGGAAGCTACACTATCCCCGGGTGACATAGGCTACTTTTTATCCCTGTATTCCCACAGGAACGGGAAAAATGCGGGTAAAACCGCGGGACGTCTGCTAGTAGTAAATATAATTAAATACAACCGTAATAATTCCACTCAACCGCCAATCAACTGGGCTTGTCTTATGTGATGTTAGAGAAAAAACGTACAAAATAAATTGCTTCTTACGCCTCTGTAGACAAGTACAAAGAAATTATTTGTACAGAGGTATGTCGAGGGCACAATTAGGTCGGAGTGACATCTTTCTCGCCACATACGAACTAAAGATCCTACATCGCGATATTAAAGTTATCCGCCTGATTGAACTTGTACAAGATCGCGACAATAATCGTCGCGTCGGACAGTAGTAGCCCACCAGATGCAACACCCGTCTGGTCGGAGGATCCTCACTTTCCTATGGATGATGAGGAACTTTAGACCATGTTTCTCATGCCTCTAAATGTATCATAAATAATATTATAAAGAGGAAATAATTGATTGTTTGTTTGTTTGCATTGAATAGGCTCCGAAACTACTGGACCTATTTGAAAACATCTTTCACCGTTGGGAAGCTACACTATCCCCGGGTGACTTAGGCTACTTTTTATTTCTGTATTCCCACGGGAATGCGAACTACGCGGGTGAAACCGCGTGACGGCGGCTAGTGTATAATAAAAAAAGATACCTTGTTTATTTTGCTTTTATAAGCTGCAAATGGCTGAAATACGTTTCTTCTTCTTTCACATTTTATGAATAAAATCTATTACACATCGGTAATTTAGTACTTAAATGTATAGTAATTTATAATTTCTCTTCAAGGCACAAGCATTACTGTAACTTTTATTATACATTTTCTATATAACTGGATTTTATTTAGAAACAACTCACACGTTATACACTTTATGTCTGTCTGTCCATTAATGTGCTATCCTAGAGGCACTTATGCGATAGACGTGGATTTCACATGATTTTTAGATAGCTAGTCTTTAGGTAAACAAACAAATATCACTATTAATGGATAAGTGGTTTTTGTATTGAGTTTCATGAAGTCCCCGCAAGCTTATTTAAGGGGTAAAGCTATTGTAAAATATATTACTCGCTATGAACATAATTATTTATAACGTGAATTCTAATTGAACAATATAATTAATGTTTAGCAACTACACACATTCTTAAACTTGTTTCAGTCACCCAGTTAGATAAAGATATATTATAACACACGTAAATGATACAAATTTAAATGCCGTTGTGTCACTGAGTCATTCCACTGACGATCATCATGGGCCTAGCCTTCCATGTTAGAGTCAACGTTCAGCCTAAGCGTATGCAGCAGAATACCAGTTGTCTATAACATCTTCTGTCGAAGTTCATGACTGATTTGCATCACATCTCATTCGCCATTCTTACCCACGTTCATTTATTATCTATCAATCGAAATGTAAAAATCCTTGATAGCACAATGTGTTTAAATTATATTTATTTAAAAAAGCCTTAAAAAAAGATAAAGATACCGGGCAAGTATCCGCAACTCCACGTCAAAGCGCGAAATTTGCGTATGGGCCATAATCTACCACGCGGGCCCAGTGCAAATCGGTAGATGTCACATGTCTTCGATTTTTTGATTCTAGGACATGCCGGTTTCCTCACGATGTTTTCCTTCGCCATTTTTGAGAGCAGTGGTGACGAAACAAATTACACAAAGTAATGCGCCTGCCTGAGTTCGAAAAGAAAGCCTAAAAAAGTCTTATCAAACTTATTTGTTAATCGTGTTTAATTCGATGTAAACACTAGTGTTTTCCATGGAGCACTTGCCTATCTGACATCTACTACCGGTACCACGATACCTCTTGGTTAGACTTTCTAAATAGCATATCTCAATATACAATGCCTGTATATCGTACTTAGGCTTCAATTCTCAGCCGTCAAACTGCGAAGGAGTCGTCAGTGAATGTATACATAAACATAAATATTCACAGTAAACATTTGGTTATCGATCAGCAACTGGCAAACGTTCCAGTTGATTATTCAGCGTATTTTCCTTTATGCTTTATGTGGTTATAAATCTCTGACGACTTCACGCGTTCGTGACGTGGTGGGGTCTCAGTAACAGTGGGCCGGGAAGTTACCTATAGTAATTATTTTTCGGTTTCCTAAGTTTTGAGTCGAGCTACACTACTGCACTGATTGGACAAGTCTACTCGAATCTGTGTCAAAATACCATCACAAACACTAATTTACAAGGTAAATCGAATATGTTCATAATAATGACTGGACTGGACGGGACTTAAACTCTTAATAGAGATTTGATCTTCGAGTTTGTTTCGTTTTTAGATTAGTATACTGAAAATGAGATAAATAGACAGTAAACATTTTTATTGTAAGTGATGTTGCACCTTTAGTATTAAGATTTATCTTTTGTTTCTCTTGTAAATGAATATTGTAAAATTCTTTTGTAGAAATAAATTCTTGAAACCGATAAATATTAAATATTTGACGAGTGTGTTTTTAAAAAGTGTTTTTAAAAAGTGTTTTTAAAACCAATTTATTGCAATAAATATTATCTGTTATTATAAAACAGATAATATTTATTGCAATAAATTGGTTTTCAAATCATTAAGTGGTACTGTTGCGGTGAGTGCGATTAATTGAACATTACCAATTATATTATCTACCATTAATAATGATTACCTTATGATTTGGTAAACAAAAATATATAATGGATTTTCATCACTTTTGGTAGTAGTTATTCACAATGCAATAAAATTAGTGTTTTATAGGAAGACTTGAAGTTATTAATTGTTTATTTAATTAACAGTGTAAATATAGTAACCTTGTTAGTAGTTATACTTTCGAGCCGTTTGGGGTTGAAACTCTTGGGCCGTGGGGTCCGAGTGCTCGTCTTCTGTTCAAAGGCATCTCCAAACGTTTGGTTGACGCTTCCCGTGACCCAAGGGCTGGCCTCTACTTTGGCCAGAGGCTAAGCATTGCCATTCAACGTGGCAATGTCGCCAGTCTTTTGGGCACTTTACCAGCTGGCAGCGATGCAGAGGAATTTTTTGATGCTTTGTTATTGTTTTTTGTTAGGTTTAGTTATTGTTTTTTTTTTAGTGTTTGTATAATATAGTTAAGATTAACAGTGTTAATCATAGTTGCAAAGTTCAGCAGTTCATTACCATGATGTATGTACGTAACTGCAACAGTTTAGTGCCCACAAACGATTTCATTGGAAAAAAAATCACTTCAACTACCTACTTTCAGTTGCTCTGCCATCACAAACCGCTGTCGCTGCGACCCCACCCAGATATTTATGTAAAAGCTTTATGAGTCAATCCACTGACTTACGCTGGATGTTATTATGCGTTCCATTTTTATGTCACTTTCATTTGGCAGCCTGCAGGCACGACATCAACTATTTTTGTACGATCGACGCGCTCGTAAAACGAAACGCAACGTTTGGTGTCGCATTGAATTTTATGAGAATTAAGGCATTTATTTTGTATATGTGTTGTGGTATCATCCTTTACGGCGTTATTATATGGGTCGTAGGCAGACCTTCCGGATTTACTGTTTGTTGAAGTGTCGCTAAGGTATTTTATGTAAAAAGGTTTTTATATAAGACTTCTGTGTCTCTATTGAATCTGGTTATGTGGAGTTAGATTTGATGAAGATTTTTTGCTTTTGCCATTGGAGGAATGAGCATATTGTGCGACAAATGGACAAAACAAAACTTCAACCAACCTAAGTATCTTGTGACAACGTACTAGGACAACTTGTTGTTCTAGTATTTAGATGCCCTGACTTCTATGCCGGAGGTCGTGGGTTCGATTCCCACCCAGGACAAATGTTTGTGTGTTGTGCATGATAATTTGTTCTGTGACTGGGTGTAATTTATCTATATTATGTATGTATTTAGAAATATATAAGTATGTTTTTCAGCAGTTTAGTGCCCATAACACAAGCTCTGAAGCTTAGTTTGGGACTAAATGGCGTTGTGTGAAAGTTGTGGAATATTATTTATTTATCATCGCTCATTTCACACGTTTACACGGGAAGGTTATAATATTTTACGGAATCAGTGGTTGCTACTTCATCTGCGAGAAATTTTAAGGATTTCGTACGGATCCCTATTTGTTTTTTTAAATAAAAGTATTATGTTACTTTTTATTAGCTGTGAGTAAAAAGTGAGTTCTGTCTAAATTGATGTAACCGTTTCAGAGATTGGGTCAAATAAACAAACAGACATTTTGAATATTATATGCTATGTATTTTTAAAAAGTTTTAGACTAGTTTATAGTATTACTTAAGTCACGTGAGCCTATAAAGTCCGTTTTCTAATAACTCATTTGGTTAATAAGATAAAAAAATCAGCTATGAAAGTTTTGTTCGAAAACTGACTTTTCGTTTCAAAGCTTAACTTAGAAATTGCACTTTGAAATGACAAATAGCGTGTTTGTTAAACAGGTGATGAGGTCCACCCAAAATTATGCTATAGGTACTATTTACAGCATTTAGTAATGAACTGTTACTTTGACATAACAAGCAGAGACTTAAATTTTATTTGTATACCTATCTATATGTACAGATTATACGACGACACAAAACACTTTCTTCCCCACCAATTCGAAACCTATAGCAACCATCCCCATTAAACTGCGCACCCATGTCGTGTTCAGAGCTATAAATAGTAGCATTTCGTCAAACTTCAAAGCTGTGATTAACTCATAAACTTAACATTCGGACGAGGCTTCGTGTCGGTGATATGTCGATCGGCACGCAAAACGAATATTTGTAACGTATTGAGATTCGCTTTTCTTTGAAAGGGAATTGGGGGGTTAATTTGAGTGATTTTGAAAGTAAATTTCGATGGTTTGTTGAGTGAGTCTTCTTCTTATCGTGTGGTTAGTAACTAACCTGGTGTCAGAGTTTTAATGCCGCCCATGGGCCTCTGACTTGACATTACATGCCCTCGAGAAATATCATCAATATACAATCCGCACATGAATTCGAAAAGTCAGAGGTGCGTGCCTTGGGTTCGAACTCGAGACCTATGATTTAGCAATCCGCCGGTCACACCACTAGGCTATCACTGCTATAACATGCTGCTGTTAAATGAGTAAAAATGTGCGAGTATGCAGGAGCTTGTGGCTAAATTATGACAGCTGCAGGAGTTACGCTTGACAAGGATAATCCGCGGATGGGTGACCATTCAAAACATATCAAGACTGCTCCGTGCCTCGGAAAGAACGTTAAGCCGTTTGGTCCCGGCTATCGTTTGTAGATCTTTGCAAGTCGTTACGGGTAGTCAGCAGCCCTAAAATTGTTTGGCTGAAGCTACCTCTTATTTGTTAATAAACTGAATATAACATAGACTGTATGACAGATGATGACAGTAAATGTTATAGGTACTAATATGAGCCTTTGACTCGAAATAAATTTATATTATTATAATTATTTATTAAAAGTCTGACAACCAGTTTAAAGGTACAGACGCCAGCACATCAAGTTACCCCAATGTGTCAAATTTTCCCAATTGAATATGAACCTTATTCTGTTTGGCATAAAGTTGAAAAACGATCAAAGAAATTTGACATATTGGGGTAACTTGACGTGCTGACGTCTGTACATATTAGATACAGAATCTAAATTAAATCTAAATAAGTGTACGAATAAGTTACTTTCGGTAACTACAGTAAAAAACTAAATTACGAACTCTTCTAATAAAATTTGTATTTTACAACTTTAAAATGTCGCCCATTAAACGCGACATACATCAAAAACCCACATCAAAATTGTCCAGAAGCATTGATTTGAGTTATCAACCAACTTCACAATTCAAGCTAGAGCAAGATAACAGTACTCCTGAATACCTCCATCTCTTTCTACCACGTCATAAACCGGTGGCCAGTTGGTCTAAAGATTTATGGTCCAAAGGTTTATCACCTTGACCATTGCATTTGGGGGTTTAAAGAGATAAACCGGAGTCTTAACGGGCATAAATTAGACTTCTGTGTGAATGTGATAAATGTGAATTTATGAGGTTTACAAGAAAACCCGAAAGACATTATTGTGTAGATTATACGAGTTACAACTTATAGTTTACCTAGCAGACGTCCCGCGGTTTCTCCCGCGTAGGTCCCGTTCCCATGGGAATACAGGGATAAAAAGTAGCCTATGTGTTAATCCAGGGTCTCGGCTAGTTCCATACCAAATTTTATTAAAATCCATTCAGTGGTTTTTACGTGAAAGAGTAACAAACATCCTCACAAACATTCGCGTTTATAATATTAGTAGGATTTAGTGGAGTTGTGTGTGCGATGTATTGAAGGCGACAATTTCTGCTTGACTTTTAGTAGTAGGTACGGTAAAGCAGCTTTTGGCAGCAGGGTAATAACAGCCTCACTGAACGGTCGAAGATTAAGCTAATGTTGACGAGGTTAATTCGTGGATGAGCTACTTGATAAAATGTTGGTTTTTGTCCCTCAAGTTAGATTACAAGAAAATATTCAACACATTTTTTTTCTTTTTTCACGTAATCAAAAAATAACAGCGATACATCGAGTCAAAATGTCGCATGACGTCACTAGCCAGTACAGCTTATACTAGATAATGAGGTTACAAGCCTTCTCTCCTCAACTTTAATGCGAATAATCTAAGCAGTTTCCAATCAATTTGAAAAATAAAAAAAGAATTCTTGTGTATTTTTTTTATTTTCTAACTGATGCACTAATTATATTTTTATGTTCATATTCTGTCAATCACCCTATTCATTACATATCAAAACTCCTCGGTGCCTCGGAAAACCGTTGGTCCCGGCTGTAATTTGTAGATATATGACAGACGTAACAAATTGTCAGAACCCCGAAAGTCTGACAACCAGTTTAACCAAGGGCACCGTGTTACCTTGTCCTTGGGCTTCAGTAAGACTGTAAACCGACCTCAATATAGTTGGGAAATGTTGGAATGCTAGGCTGATATTGTTGGCTTAGTAGGCGACTCGACCTCTGAGTCCCGTCCGATCCGGTCGAGACAGGAATTTCATTATAATTAATATTTTTGAGTGGTGTTTCGGACGAATCCTTTTTTAAAGGCAAAGTACCGTCAGACACATAATTTATTTTACTAAAATGGCTTGCTATGTATGTGGCAGTGTTAGTAATCAATAATAATAATAATAATAAATATTCCACAACTTTTTACACTACGCCATTTAATCCCAAGTTAAGCTTGAGAGCTTGTGTTATGGGTACTAAACAGCTGATAAACATCTTTATTATATATTTCTAAATACATACATATTACAGATAAATTACACCCAGACACAGAACAAATGATCGTGCTCATCACACAAACATTTGTCCTGGGTGGGAATCGAACCTACACCCCCGGCATAGCAGTCAAGGTTACTAACTACTAGCTAGACACATAGCCCAACAGGCCGTAATAGTTTAACTACCAAGGATCTAAAAGGGTAATGCTACTAATGCTTATTGAAAGGAAGCTTTAAAATTATTAAGTTTTGACAAAATACGAGTACATTTTTCGTCTAGCAAGCTTCCTCAAATACTCGCACCGTCAGGAAAACTTTACAATTCTCCCTTATAAAACGTTCACAGAGTAAATTTTCTATTCAACCTTATAAGAGATAAGCTGAGGAGAACGGGGAAGAATGTCCTCTCCGCGAGTATTCTAATTAATGTTATACGTCAAGACGACGGTTCTTCTCCGACAACGTTACGACTTTAGCGTCAAAGCGAGGGTGGACATGAATTTGAGAAGAACAGGACAGTCGTGGAAAGAGTTTTTATTAAGAATTAAACACACATAACATAAGCAATTCAAGATATCATAACTAAAAAAAAATAAACTAGTGACTATTCAAGCAGTGCTTTGCTGCTGTTGATGGCCGTTATACATTTTGTTAGAATTCAGATTGACGCCATATTCATATAGATACTTCTCTCAAAGCTTTTATCAAGATAGGAAAAGTCTACATCACAAAAAAAAAATCGTATGATAAGGGGTCAAAAATCGGTCGGTTATTTTTTATGATTTATTAACCATCTCGCGTCAATAGGACGGATAAAACGACCATCCAAAAAACTGATATTTAGCTGCAATTGGTTAGACTGGAAACCGACCAGACCATTGTATAGTTGGGAAAAAGCTTATCAGATAATGGAGATTAAATACCTATTATTTTTATCTTTCATTTAATCATGTCCTTCTAATTAATATTTCGACTAGTTTATTAACTTAGAACGTCTTCAAAACTACCCAAGGACAGGTCCTACATTATCCGAGATTGATGGCATCTCTCTAGAAGGTAATTCGTTTACGTAGTTAGACGGATTACGTCGGGAAGTAAAGAGATTTGTTCAAGACAAGACTGCCTTCTGATATATTACGTGTAGTAATCTAATTAGCGGATCTCCATAACTTTGGCGGAATGGAAATTATGAACATTATGTTTTGATTTCGTGTCAAGCTTTTTGAAATCAGCCAGGATTGGAAAAAGTCATTGAATCGAATTCTGCATGACATTTATTTTTGTAAATTGCTCTATATTAAATAAATTAATAATAACAAATAAATATTTCACAATTTTTAACACAACGCCATCTAGTCCCAAGCTAAGCTAAGAGCTTGTGTTATGGGTACTAAACCGCTGAAAAACATACTTATAAACTTCTAAATACATACATATTATAGTTAAATTACACCCTGACACAGAACAAATGATCGTGCTCATCACACAAATATTTGTCCTGGGTGGGAATCGAACCCACGACCTCCGGCATAGCAGTCAGGGTCACTAACTACTAGACTAACAGGCCAGTCAAATACATACAAACACAAACAAATACATATTACTTTCTAAGTTTGTCTAAGACATCATTGATATCGGTGAAGGAATAACATCGTGAGGAAACCTAGACTGGCCTATAAAAGATTGAAATCGCCAATCCGCCTTCAGCAAGCATGGTGATCAATGCTCGTGCCTTCCTTGTATAAGAAGAGGCCTTTGCCTGTAGTACAGTAACAGGCTGGTATTATTATTAAATTGCTTTAATACGTCAACCAAGAAACTTTTTGTATTGGATGATTACAGAGATCGCAATGGCTCTTCCATTTGTAATCGCATGTTTCGATAACATTTTGTTCAAACCAATGAAAAGTATTGTGTAATTCATTATCTTTATTCTCCTGCCCTTATACCAGTTTATTTCCACAGTATGCCTTCTTTTCTTTACATTTTCATTTATACTCATATTGAAATTAGTCACCTCCTTCACAGCCATATAATTTCACACAATCCACTCATCGTTTCTTCGGTCTTCTTGTAATTCTCCACATTCGTATTCAAAACTGTCCCAACATATTCCTAATTCCTTTACATTACATGCCCATACCGTGACAACCGAACTTTAAAAGTAACATAAAAAGTAATTCAAAATCCAGCAAAAAGACACCTAAAATCATTACATTAACCCCTAAACCCCAAGCAATTAACAAAATCACATATTAACAGCTAACACGCAAAATCAATTACACAAATTGGAAGCATCTTCATGGAGCTAATTACGAAACCACATCACTGCAATCATTGGATTATTCAAATTAATGCAAGTCCCCCAACCGCTACCAATTGATTTGGAATTCAATTGAATTGAAAAAAAAATCGGGATTTAATTGAACCCTAGCGTACCCTTAATCTTGGGACTCGAAAATTTGGTAAAAAAGGTACCTTTAATAATGAAGGACGGAGCTTGTTGTGTATGGAATGAAATATTTAGTTCGGCTAGATGAGTTATGATGTGGTCCAAGATAAAGAAGGTGGGCGATTACTTTAAAAGATAAATCCTATAAATTATCCGTATTATCCGTTTATCCGTTATTATTACGTTTAATGACCTATTTACTGATTTGACATTAAAAACAAAAAAAAAGTATTGGTGATTTTTATTGCATTAAATGTATTTTTGCCACCAACAACAGTAGTTCATAACTAGAAAATAGTCCAAGAACTATAAAAATATGGATCTAATGAGGTTGTGAGCAGAGTGAGAGCAACCGAATCAAGGCTCTAGAGACAGGAACCTTCAACAAATGATAGTCATATCAAAAAGTACCAACAGCCTTTTAAATCAGGCCCTTGAGTCAACCACGTAATGAGAGCCTGGAAGGTGCCGTTCGCGCTTCCGGCTGATAAGAAAATAAAAAGCATGCTTTTGCAAACCGTTGCAAAAGCATGCTTTGAATTTACTTACACCGGTAAGTAAATTCAATATTTCTTAGTAGTTCAACTGTCACAATTGATTCACTAATTACTTTTACCGACCTTTACGATAGATGAAGGGATTATCCCTTCATCTATCGCTACACCTTGTAAAGGTCGGAAATTTTCCATTTTAAACCACACCCCGCTTCATCTCTTAACTTAAGCACCGTAAAAGGGTTGTCTAAACTGACAGCTGCAGCATCACGAACAAGTAATTAAATATTTCATCTGATTAACAACACAAAGAGGTAGGCAGCGCTTTAGGGTGCTTACGAGCCCGACTTTTAATTTCTCCTTCAAGAAACCTTAGATTTGCGACTGACGGGCCCAAGAAGAAAAAAAAAGATTTAACGGACGAGAAGGGGTGGAAGTACTATGAGTTATTACGTTAAATATTAATCGGTTTTGTCGTTTCCGGTTGGATTAGGATACTAGAGCACTTTTTAATTCGATGGGCGAGATTATTTTTTTTTTATTATCCTTCCTCCTTCCACCTGGCGTTAATCCCGGCTATTGCCAGGGTCCGCCTTCCGACTGAGCTTCTTCCACTTTGCCCGATCTTCAACATCCTTTTCGGTCAGGCCATTGGCTCTCATGTCGGACTTGACGACGTCCAGCCAGCGTTTGCGAGGGCGACCACGGGGCCTAGCCCCAAGGACAGCCATATACATGCATCTCTGACCAACGTACTCGATAGGGCGGCGCATGATGTGTCCATACCATCGGAGACGACACTCTTGTAGTTTTTCTCCCACGTCGCGGACACCAAGGCTACCCCGGATGAATGAGTTGCGTATGCGATCGGATCGCGTTACGCCGCTCATCCACCTAAGCATCTTCATCTCCGTGACGCGGAGTTCCTGGGTGTGTCTACTTAATGCTGGCCAACATTCGCCGCCGTACAGGAGGACAGGCCGTATGATGCATTTATATATCTGCCCCTTGAGCTTCGGAGGCATTTTGCGGTCGCATACAACGCCCGTTACCTCGCGCCACTTCGCCCAAGCTGCGCCTATACGTGCTTGGACATCGTAATCCACGTTGCCAGACTCGTGCAGCACGGATCCAAGGTACCTGAACTTATCGGACTTAGAGATCAGGTCCGAACCTATTCGGATGGTATTTGAATCCGTGCTGCCATAGGACATGTACTCAGTTTTCGCCACATTTAGTCTCAGACCACCGTTTTCCAGCGTATCCTTCCAAATATTGACTTTGCGCTCAAGATGTGATATGTTCTGATTAACGAGGGCAATGTCATCGGCATACATCATTAGCCATGGAGGCTGATCTTGGATGTTTGCCGTAATTACATCGAGCACTACGTTAAACAAGAACGGGCTAAGAGCCGAGCCTTGGTGAACGCCAACAGATATTGGAAAGCCATTGGATTCGCCAACAGCGGTCTGGACAGAGGACACGGAATCGCGGTACATGTCTCTGATAATGTCAATATAGACTTCGGGAACGCCCCTGAAGCGAAGTGCCCACCAAATGGATTGCCGAGATATACAGTCGAAGGCCTTCTGCAGGTCTAAAAAGGCCACATGCAGAGCTCTCCTTCTCTCTCTGTAAGCCTCAGCCAGAGTCCGTAAGGCAAACACTGCGTCCATGGTACTGTTACCCTCCCGGAAGCCATATTGACACTCAGAGACAGTGCACTCGCTACGGAGCCGTGTGTCAATGATGCGCTCGAAGAGCTTCATGGTGTGGCACATGATTTTGATACCGCGGTAGTTACTACAATCCTGTACGCTACCTTTGCCTTTGAAAACAGGAATAATGAGGCTATATCGCCACTGGTTCGGCATTTCCTTGGTGATCAGGATGCGGTTAAAAAGATCCGTCAGAAGGTCCACACCATGTGGGCCCATCGCCTTCCACACTTCAATTGGCACATTATCAGGTCCGATCGATTTCCGGTTCTTCATGCGGCAAAGAGCAATGCGGGTTTCGTTGGGGGAAATAGGGGAAATAAGTCCAAGGTTAGCAGGCGGTTCGGGAGGAAGGTTATGGGGATGCTGTTTGTTAGACAGCTCAGCAAAGTATGTGCACCATCTCTCCTTAACAAGGGGTGCATCGTAGAGCAGCTTACCCTGGGCGTCCCTTACACAGAGACATTTGCTAATGTCTCGTGTAGCTTTTTCCCGGGCACTCGCCAGCTTAAAAATAAGCTTTTGCCCCTCCGCAGTTTCTAGCTTGTCGTATAAGGGCAACAGACTTTTGCTGCGAGCTCTGGCTACAGCTTTTTTGCAAGCGCGCTTAGCCGCTCCATATGCTTCCCTGTCATACGGAGAGTTGGACTCTTGCCATTGTTTAAATAACCCCTTCTTCTTCCGAGTCGCCCCCTGCACCCCGTCATCCCACCACCACGTCTCCTTGTCTATGGTGCGGCCACCACGAGAAGTGCCAAGGACGCGCTTACCCGCAGCGGTGATTGCTGAATGGATTCTACTCCAGATCACTTGAGCGGACTCATGCGGAGCACTAACCTCGAGATGCTCGACTTCCACGATGAAGTCCGACTGTTTAGGACCATTAAGCAACCACCACTTGGTGCGGGGTTTGCGTTTCTCGATTACTTTCTTTGTTGGCACGACCGCAAAGTCCAGGACAAGGAGGCGGTGTTGAGCCGTTAGGCTTTCGCCTGGGATGACTTTGCAGTTGGTAACCTTGCCAATGTGGCACCGTCGCACCAGCAGGTAGTCTATTTGGGTTGAGTAGGCACCACTACGGTACGTTATAAGATGCTGGGGCTTCTTCTGAAAGAATGTGTTCGCGATGGCTAGGTCAGACACAGCGCAGGTCCTGAGTATGCTGACTCCCTCTGCATTTAGTTGACCATAACCAAAACCACCGTGAACACGTCCGTGCTCTCCAGCAGACTGACCTACGTGACCGTTGAGATCCCCCCCAACCAAAACACCTTCAGAATTCGGAATAGCGCGTAAAACATCTTCGAACTCATCCCAGAATGCCTCCTTTTCAGACTCACAGCAGCCAGTTTGAGGGGCATAGGCGCTGATTAGGTTCGTTACCGACCCTTCAATCAGCACCTTAACTCGCATCAACCGGTCGCTGTATCGATCTACTTCAAGGAGTCCATCCTGAAGATCCTTAGACAGCACTACGGCCACTCCGTTCCTGCCCGATGGTGATCCGGTGTACATTAGCCGGTACCCCTGCCCGATGTCGCGGGACTTATTCCCCTTCCAGCGTGTCTCCTGAAGGAAGGCGCACTGGACCCGACGCTTCGCAAGTACGTCCGCGAGTTCTCTGCAACGTCCGGTTAGGGAGCCAATGTTCCAGGTGGCAAAGCGGAACTTTCTTTTGGGTACTAACTTCTTTAGCCGTGCTCGTACTTGACACGGTAGCCCTAGCCCACTTATCGCAGGTTTAGGGCGATGTGCCTGCGCGTCGTTGTGCGGCGACGCCCTAGCCCGAGTACCCTTCCTTAACTTGTCCCTGTCCATAAAAGTATTTGACTGAAGTTGGCTTTACGTCGGGCGACCAGCCGTCTGACCCCCACAACCCTACAAGAGGGAAACCAAGTTCGCCAGAGCCTCGTCCGTTGGACAGCAGGGTGCACCGCTAGCAGGTAAGGTTGGCTTGGGTCCTTAAGATGTAAACGGACCCCATACACCCCCTATTTTTTTTTTTTTTTTTTTTTTTTTTTTTATTATGAATAGGGAAATTAAATTAAATTTTGAGATAGTACGTATATATACGTTCATTTTTTTCGTCAGATAACTAGATAAAAGATTTCGAAAATCATTTCAAAAGAGTCTGAAGGTAGATTTGGTTTTGATTTCATGAATAATTAAATGAAATTGCTTTGTGGGCGGTGATGGAAAACATTGTAATGCCTGAAAGATATTTCTCAACGCCCTGAATTGTAACACCAAGTAGGTAAGTCACTTACCACGCGAAAAGAAAAAAATAAAATAAACTGCCTCATTGGCTGAAAGTGCTACTTTTGAGTATGAGGTCCTGACTTTGGTTCCCGGGTCGGGCTGAGTGCTACAAAGTTTGTCATAATTATCATTGTTACCATTGTTTGTCATTGTTACCTTTAGGTGGAAGCTTGTAATTAGCAAAAGTGTCACCTACCTTAAAATTATTTATATTGTTATTAGTCTGTAAGCTTTCTTTAAAATAAATAAAAAAATAAATAATGTGGACCTTCTCAGAAGTCTAGTGCTGTGCCCGGTTGATAACATAAAATAACTGGCTCACCTCCTATTTGACGTGATTTAATCTTAAATGTGGGTGTAGGTACTACACTACACAGTACACCTCTGGTAAGTTCTTCAAGAATAATAGATGTATTATGTGAAGACGACGAGAAACAATCCAATGACAATAAACAAAGACATTTAATTCTTATTATACCTAGACGGGACATGACGAAAAAATAATTCATTCAATACTTGTGTCCTAGTGGATACAAGTCGATGAGTTTAGTTTAGTACGCTCCGCTGCCGTTCCAATATTCTAGATGGCGTTACTGCGACATGGGATCACAAAGGAGATGTTTCATTTTGGCTGGCCTGTTGGTCTAGTAGTTAGTGACCCTGACTGCTATGCCGGAGGTCGTGGGTTCGATTCCCACCCAGGACAAATGTTTGTGTGATGAGCACGATCATTTGAACTGTGTCTGGGTGTAATTTATCTATAATATATATATATTTAGAAGTATATAAGTATGTTTATCAGCTGTTTAGTACCCATAACACAAGCTCTTAGTTTAGCTTGGAACTAAATGGCAGTGTGTGAAAAGTTGTGGAATATTTATTTATTTATTTGTTTATTTATTTTCAACCATCAGATGTGTATTTATCGAAAAAGAGGAAAAAATAACACAAATTGGGGAAAAATATTATCTGGTGAATTTGAGCCTGATTTGTTGTGCACAAAAAATAATATTCTTTCAATTATTCTGACGTTTTATTTAATATGGCGTCTCGTTTGCTTGCATACTTCATTCGTTCTGAAATCATTTCTCATCAAATCAGTGCCAAGTCAAAAATGTAGTGTAGTGTATAATTAAAAATGTGTGTATTCTTGTAGTGTAAAAAATAAAAGTGTTATTATTCTCTTGTTAATATTTTGAGTAAACATAATTAAGTATGTCAATTTTTTTCGTTACAAAAATCTTTAGGTGCCATTGTTGAAGTGTGTTTCTGAACGAATTTAAAATAATCTAGTCTAGGTTAAGTAAACGTCATCTCTAAAACCTGTCATGGCTGTCATAACTCTTACGAAACTTGTCAAACCTTTTTAATTTTTATTTTGTACATAAAAACCATTTGATATTACGGAAAAAACAACTTTATACAGGGGTAAGTTTCCCAGCTTTGCCAAAAGGTACATGTTATGGCCGGAGCCCCATATAAAAATGAAACATCTCCTTTTCAATGACATTTCTTCGCATGTCCTCTCATTGGAACTTAAATCTCTTTGACAATAAAGAAGTTAAGAAATCCGAAGCAATGAAAAACTCTTTAAACCCAACTTCTACGACACATTTCCGATAACATTGTCACGAAACAAAAAAATAAACAAAACAAAAAACATAAGACAAAATGACACAGATTTACATTTTTACTGTTAATAAATTTGAACAAAGAACGATGGACAAAGGGTACCTACTTCGGAACTTCCGAAGTTACCCGAAGTTACGTTACCCTCCGGTTTTAAGGGTTTTAACGACAACACTTCTAGTTGTAGCGCTGTAGTGAGGCAAAGATAATTTCTTACAGCCTATTCGCCTTCAAGAAGGGTTTGCTTAAGGTAAGGGTATATTTTAGCTGCAAATGGGGACAAAGTTCTTGATGAAATTTCTTGATTAAAATTTTGGATTTTTGTTCGTTAAGAGAATGTTGCAAGAACACTTTAGTGATGTAGGTATAGTGAAGAAGGTAAGTTGAAAGTAATAGTAATGTAATTTTTTGAAGAAAAAAAACCAAAAGCTTCAAGATCGAACAATCACATGAAAAGTTTTCAGACTAAATAACATTAAAACCCGTCTTAAAAAAGCATTCGTCACGCCTGTATTGCCAAAAGAGTTAGACATTCGGTGCATTTAGTTCCTACATAACATATTAATATTAACCAGTAATATAATTATAAGTCCTACGTATTAGGAGGCAAGCATATTGCTACCAATTGGGCACAAAGTCAGACTCCAAGCTGCTGCTAAGCAGTTCTAGGTGTGTTGCCTGAACCAGGCATCGAAGTTAGAATCTCATGCTCAACAGTACTCGTAACAGTGGTAACTAGAAAATCAATATCTTTTAGTGAAAAAGAATTATCCGTATAACAATTAATGTAGATTTTGTAAGAATACCATCTACACGTTCAAAAAGGCACTCATCTTTAAATTTTTAATTATATTTTTTGTATGAAAATCTGTGGGGATGGATGTACAAGTACCTATGTGAGTGTGGATGTTTGTTACTCTCTCGCAAAAATTACTCAATGCATTTTGATCAAACTTAACAGTTATGTAGCAAGTGCATCAGAATTAATTAATCAGGCTATAATTTATACCAACCATAAAGCAAGTGTTTATCAGTTGTCTAGCACTCAACTAATAGCACAAGCTCTGCTTAGTTTGAAACTAGACGGTGTTGTGTGTTGTGAAAAGGTAATTAAATAATAACAGATACGATATAATTCTGCTATCCAGAAAAACATTTTGGCATACGCTACTAACACCACAAGTGTTTAAAAAAATGCGGGAAAAATCGGGGTCTACTTAGCTAGAATTTTAATAAACACAAGCTCATCACGGCTACCCTACAAGTCGCGGCCATATTTAATCACGGGCGGTGGCGCTATACCGGCCGATAAATCGTGCGCCCAAATTGTGAAGGATCTTGCCTTCTACCAGTTTATGTGCGCCAAGTACCTTGTGAGCGGAGCGTAAATTATATATGGGGTTTCATAGGGCCGTGGACCAATGGTTAATCATAAAATGTTGTTATCTTTTATACCTAGTTAACACTGCCAAAAGTAGACCTATAGTCATTGAAATTTTATTGTGACTGTCATCTGCTAGCTTTTTCTTATCCATGTTGAAGTCGGCTTCAAGTCTAAGTCGATGCAGCTGAATACCATTGTTTCATATGAATAACAGCCTTTTTATCCTTCTACACTCCATAGTTACCTTTAGTCAGACTTGATCAGTGTTACCTTTAGTCAGGCTTTTTAGGTTTTTGACCAACCGAACCGGCTGTCAAAGATCTTAGATCAATAATCAGGGGCCTATTGTTTTCTGACGAAGATGTTTATGAAATAGATGTTGTTTAATGTTCTTGTTAAACTGGTTCGAAGCATACCGTCTTCCTTTGGGTGCATATCAAACGCATCACTGTCTCCAGGTTAAGTTGTATCACATTGCACTATTTTACCTCAGATTTTCCGTCTGCAAACCGCATTAGAAATAGTACCTGTAACAAATAAAAAAGAACTTAATTTAGTATACACGTTACCGTAATGATTACCATCCTAATTGATTAGGGGTTAGCATAGCATGTCTTCTGTTTCCATACACATCTATAATAGACTATATAACTTAATTTTAGGTGTTAGCCCCTTATCTAGATTACTCGAAAATTTTAGACATATTTTTCCTTTCGTCACGTAATAAAAAAAACGGCAATACATTGCTGCAAAATGTCGCGAGACGTCTTGATTTCGTACAGTTTATACTGAATTATGATGTCACAAGCCCCATTACTTAATTTTAATGTACAGACGCCAGCACATCAAGTTACCCCAATGTGTTAAACTTCTTTGATCGTTTTTCAACTTTATGCTAAACAGAATAAGGTTCATTTTCAATTGGGAAAATTTGAAACATTGGGGTAACTTGACGTGCTGGCGTCTGTACTTAATCTAAGTAGTTTGCTAACAATTTGAAAACGCAAAAAAATACTTGTCTTTATTTTTTTTTTTATCATAAGTGATGGACTAAATAGATTTTTTTTATTTATCATGCCTAATGCCGTCATCTGAATAGTTAACTCCTTCTTAGTAATTTTAACTTTCAAGTATTGATCCTTCTATTGTCACTTTGGTCTTTTTCAACTATTATAACCATTCAGTTTCATACTCAGAACTAAGGTCCCTACTGATATCTTATTAAAAAATAACTTCGTTTTAAAACATAACTTTCAATTGACAAACAGTTGATAACTTTCAATTTAAGCTGCTATCGAGAAATTTAATTTCCTGTCTGTCTCCTAGCTGAACTTTGAATGGAAAATTATCCAACATTTGTGCAAAATCAAACGGGAGCCAATCAAAATTATAATAACTGTTCAGGTGTCGACCAGTTTAGGAAGACCCTTGAGTTTCAAACAATCTCCGTTAAGCCTCTATTTAAGTATGAGGGTGTGCGGGGCAGGGTAGTTCTGGTTGGTCCGGTCAAATTTACGTGTTACATCGACTGGCTTTATTGAAAGGCATTTTTGTTACGTTGACATTTTATTATCGCATGAAAGGTGTATTAATTAAATGTTATGAACAAAGTTAAACAGTACGCTTTATCTTTTTGTATTTAATAAAAGTGCTGTACATTTTAAACGTTATTAAAAATTATGGGACAGAAATAATTGATCTGTCTGTTTCTGATTACTTTGTTCAAACACTTAAAATAATTGAAGGTTTCTTTCCTTAACAAGAAAGAGAGTGACATTTATAAGTGCTGTCAATTTTAGTTGAACTAAAGCTTCAATAAAAAACATAGTTCACATTTCAAATGCATTGACCAAACATCATGGCGGAACTCTAGACATAATCTAATTTGACATCTCTAGCTAAATTCTTGTCTATGACCGTCATTCTTTTCTAAAGCTGTATATCGGTAAGAGATGTCAATTTTAGTCTACATATTTGAAAAAGAAAATGTTGTTCTTATTTGTTACGCTTACGGAGCAATGTAAGAACACCAGTGCGAGGAATTGACTAAATTATAGTAAAAACAGACTTTACGAGAATCGCATAAAAACTCAAATGAGTCTTTAATTATGTTTGCATCATTAAAATTTAGTGAAAGTGTAATTTAATAAAATAAATACAATAATCTTATCGTAGGTATCTAGTAACATGACGAAGAAAATGTAAGAAACAGGTCGTTTGGCCGGCCACGTACCTACTCCTGATGAATAGTCAAATTTGCAATTCTATAGTACCTTCTGAAGAATGACTCATAAAATAAATAAAAATCTTTACATCAGAAGACCTACAAAATTCATTCACAAAAATCCCAAAAAGCAACGTCCAATTTACAAAATTAAATAAGAATCTTGAAGCCCTCTTTAGCGAACAATTTCCTCCATTTAAAGCTACTAAAGTATTGGAAAGCATCCTTATTAAATTATATAAAAAAAAAGAAGCAGTTTCACGTCTTCTGTGTTTACCGACGTCCCCTTAAAGAGGGTGGGCCATGGGAAAATAATTAGTTCACAAAGTTTCCTATTAAAATTCGGTTTATTTAGCCATTAAGCCATTTGACGACGTATAAACCGTTTTGCCTAAATATTAAGATTATGCTGTATATTTAAAGGAGTTTTAGATTTGTTTGTGTTTGGTGCAACTTAATGTTATAAGCGAGACTTTTCTGAAAGAAAGCTATAAACTTCTTGGTTTAGGACAGTAGCAGGAATATTGTTCTGCATTTTGGTGTTATTATTCAATTAATTTATTTGTGACTGTGTTGTTCAACTAAGCTGCACAACAGATAATGATGTAGTTTTCTCTACTACGTAAATATTATAAAACAGTCTCGTTATCCTAGTTGTAGCAATAGCTAATGTTGAACTTCTGGTCCTGAGTTAGGTTCTTAAAAAGGCAATGACCCGCCAACTAATACATATATTTACGTAAGGTTCACCAACAGTTGTAACAGACACTTCACAGATAGTAACGTGCAAGTAGTTGTGTTAAATCTAGCTGCACAACCAATTACAGGCAAGCACCACATGCAATATCTCTCTATCTGTCAAAAGTCGCTGGAAAAGTACGGCCTGCAACGAAAGCTTAATCGCGTATCAATTATTTTCTTTTTTTTTGCTCTACCGAGTCGAAGTTATTCAAAATGAAAAAACGTTTTAAAATAATTAGTCTTGTGGAGTGCTTACGTTTTATTTATTAATTCGGTTTGTTACACGGTTGTTTGCTGTTGTTGTTGATATTTGTTTTTTTTTCATCTCCTTGACTGCTGGAAAATGTGTGAACGAGGCGATGTTTTGCATGGGAGGGCTCGAGAGATTATCTCCAATGTAAACAGATACTTTGAGAGTGAAATTTAGAAAAGTATGTTTAGAAAAAACCTTGTTTTGCTGATCTTACCGAATTTATTCGAATTGACAGCTATGACGTCACAATATTGCGCAAAGTCATTCCTATTCTCTTTGAAATGCATAGTACACAAGTTCACTACTTTTTCTATCTAATTTTCCTATTGCCTTTTCAAAATCAGTTCATAACTTAAACCACTTGCAGAATCTCTTAGGAGATTAGCAACTTATTTAGTCTCAATTCAATATTCATGATTTGTTTTCTAAACTCCGCTGTAAGAATGTTCAGGGACTTAAGAAACTATGTCACCAGCTACGGAGTTTGTCTTCTGCCCAATTTTATAATATATTTTAATATTAAGAGGGGAGATAAAATTTAATGGGATTTTGAAAATGGCTGCTTTGGTATTAGAGGAAGTTTATGTTATGTTTCATTTGAAGGAAAGAACACCGGCGAGGGAATTGTTGATGAAATTATTAAGCGTCTACGTATGTCACCGTAATAGATACCAACGAAATAATTTACTAAGTTTCATCAAATCAATTATAAGGCCTATCAAAGTCTGGGAAAAAAATCTTTATAACTGAGAGCTAAATTGACTAGATTATTGATGAAATACATATTCATAGCTTTGTGTTTTTTTCTTTTTGGCTTGACTTCATGGTTTTTGGATTAGCTATACTTTTAATGTTGCCATATAATATAAATCTTAGTCAAGTTGCTTAAAATGATTGGCTTTACATAATGCATTAATATACTTAGGAAATATATGTCTGCATCAGAATACAAATGTTAAAATAAACACGATTGTTTGTGCTAAGATTATAGCGGACATAGCCTATTATATAGTCATAACCTCTAAAACTTAAAAATAAAATATCTTTAATTCCTGACTTCATATAAAGTATAACCAAAGAAAAAACTGTTCAGAAATTCAAACTCTATACTTTTAGATATTTTTCATAGGCAGACGCAAAAAAAAAATGTCAACAAAAATTTGTTTGGGCGTTCGCCGGTATTCTTTAGTTGACAGAAATTTTATTAATCTATCGAAATAGCTTAAAATGAACGAAGGTATAATCTTGTCTATCGAAAAAAATATTTTGTTTCCATATAAAGTTAAACTAAATGCTTGCGATTTTGTTGTTGTGTATGGGTAATATAGTTATAAATAAGGATTATTTAATTAGTATCTATTCTATATTTAAATGTCTACCGTAGGTGACTTTAAAGTTATTGAGGTGCGTAAAGAAACGTCAAACCCGATTTCTTTGATTGTCTCGAGTTTAAAAAAAAAACAATATTATAGCTGCCAGTATTTTCTCAGTTATGTTGTGGCCGGCTAACAGTCTTATTGGATGTACAGACGCCAGCACGTCAAGTTACCCCAATGTGTCAAATTTCTTAGATCGTTTTTCAACTTTATGACAAACAAAATAAGGTTCATATTCAATTGGGAAAATTTGACACATTGAGGCAACTTGATGTGCTGGCGTCTGTACCTGAATACTGGGATTCCATAGAGGGCACGCGTATTTGAGCAAGCGTTGCTTTAATTTGAGTAACTAATATAATTTTGCTTATTTCGTCTTAAGCGCTTCCAAAGCAAGTTTTCAATAATTTTCGACTGTAATTTAAAGACACGAAATTCCCTAAATAAACGGCTTTTATATTGTATCCCTTCACCATGAATTAAAAACTAAACTCCGTTAATTAACTCACGCGTATATTAAAAAAAGCGTACTCTCAAATTAATAGAGTGACGTATAAAATATAATTATCAACCCTTCTCCTCATTGTCTGTCACAAATTATAACCCTTGCGCGCTCGCGTGACAAATGTGCGCTTAAATCGAGGTACGTGACTGTCATTATTAAGCGAGGATTTTTTCTACAAGTCATATTGTGAATACCTGATAAGGGTTAGTAGATTTAAAAAAGAGCAAAATGTATAGTATTTTACAGTCTCAAGTCAAATATGTGTTAGTGACAAAAAAAAATGCTTGAACCATGAAGCATGATTAAGGAAATTTTCTTCAAGCTCCTAACATCTCCTTGTTTTTGAACTCAATACATGAATTTAAGAGTCAACACATTTAATGAACATATTTTCGCCCAACGTAGCTTTAAAGTGCAGCGCAGACCTATTTTTACAGACTAAAAAGTGTAGTCTGTCTAAAAATAAAACCTATGCCATTATAAGAAATAACGCATAATTTATTTTTATTACACCATTATAAGGCAATATGCAACGTCAAACTTAAGTCAAATTAATTATAAAATGATTCTAGTCTATTCTGTTATAGCAGACGAAAAGGATATATAGGATAGTTCGCGTCTGCGCTGCACCTTCAAAATATCGTTGGTAATAAAAAAAATAAAATAATATTGTATTAAATAAATAATAATTATCTTAATACTTAATACTTGTTCATTATTCTTAATTTTATATTACACGATACTAACAAGAAAATTGGACACATTACTGCATTTTTGCCCTTTCAAGTATTTTGTCTTTGACTGCCAAAACGGGTAATTCAAAAGAGATTTGGAATACAAGAACCCACAATACTTTGAATACTAAGAATCCACTAAAAGCAATATCATGGAGACATGAAGCCATTCAGTATTTTCAACCCTACAATACACCCCTAGGTCTTAAATAAAAAATATTATCCAGGATTTCTTAGCTATCTTAAAAGCAAGCAATTTAATTTCATGCATCCTGATTCGAAATGGCATCCCTTTTCTAAGGATGCTCCCCTAAGCGTAATATCACATTAGAGGGGTAATTATACTCATATTTGTGTTTGGGGTCCAGTGGGAGTGAAGGCGGTCTTCACAAAACGGCCGAGAACCTTTCGGATTCCTTTTGGACGTTTCAAAAGCTAATTTGTGCTGAATTTTGAATTGGGTTATGTTTTGTTATTAGTTGTTTTGGGTTTAAGATTTCATGAATATGTCTGATCTTTTTTATTTTTATTTTATTTATTCAGGGACAATAATCAGTTACAATACGTGTTTAAACAGAGTAAAGATAATACAGAACATTAACCAATATTGCAGACCACTACATTATCCGCATATTAACAGTTCAGAATATGATAATCAGTGCCACTAGATAAAAATAAACAAAAGTAATAATAAAAACATCACATTCATAATAATAGCACAGTCTAAAAACCTACAGTCGTCCGAAGAAGCCGTCTAGACAGGGCAATCGTGCGGGGTATGAGGAGCGAGTCGCGGGAAAGCCGCTCCCGAAATGCGAACAAAACGATGTTCGTAGTTCGGGAGGTATTATTCAGGGCTAACGCGTGTAGACGTTGTCGTCATTTTTCCTACTGTATTAATATTTATACTGTTAATAGTTAAAAAAAACAAATATAGATCTAAACTTGCATTAAAGTACGTTCATAAAATTGCTAATGTTAATCATATGTTATCGAATAAGAGTGTGATGATTTCAAATTTTATTCATATACTTACTCTAAAGTACTTAACGTAATTAATAGGCACTGTAAACTGTCAAGCAAGTATTTCATTTAAATATATTTAAATGGTATTTCAATGAGACAAACACTACCTCATATATAAAAGAGATAAGACGGCTATTGGCTGACAGGATGTACATAACATGAAAATAACCGAATCTAAATCGGTGGATGGTGTGGTGTTGCGGTGGCCAAATTCTGGGTTGAACATTCAATTTAGATTTAGTGACTTTGTTTGCCATCGACACGCTAAGAAGAAGAAGACCGAATCTAAGGATTTTGACCTATAAATCAATATTTTATGTATAAATACAGTGCTAATTTAGTACCTCAATACCCCATAAGATTGTTCATTTTGTAAAACGTTAATTACAAACCCCATACCTCAGAAACATCACCTATTAACATTTCTACAGAAAGCATAAAACTCAAAAATCCTGCGCCGATAAACTTCCATATTGTTATCAAATCCACTTATTCCAAAACTGGGTTATATTATAGCCAGCCTGTGTGCCAGGAATCAGTTTTGCAACACAGGCTAATTTTGTATCTGGGTTACAGTCGGACCTGTAAATCGAGCCAACTTTTACATAAGCCTGAACAGGGAAAACTTCAATAAGTGGAGCAGTGTTAGCAAAATACAGGGTGAAAGGGGCATCATCGTAACACTGTTACCATAGTTTTGTTCTTCATTCTGAACCTCTCAGGGTTGAAAATTTTTCATCGGCTTCCCTCAATTTGACTGGCCTGTTAGTGTAGTCATCTAGAGGATAGTGGCCCTAACTGCTATGCCGGAGGTCGTAGGTTCATTTTTCAAGAAAATTTTTTGTGTGATGAGCACGATCTGGGTGTAATTTTTATGAAAAAATATGTAATGAAATGATGAAATAAAATAATGAAATGAAATGATGAAAGGATATTTATTTCTGAAAATAGGTTTTACAAACACTTACAGGTAATTTTTTAAATAGCTGATGAGATCAGTGTTTCACTATGTGAGTACTCTGAAAAGAAACACAGAAATAAACGCAGAGTGTCTCTTTTAAAGTTTTTTCAGACATTGTCGTGGTCAGAAAATCATATAAGAATGAAATAGAATGTATGCAAATAAATGTCTGAATTTTCAAAAAAATTCAATGCGATGTTAAAAATCATGTACAATCATAATCTTGGTATCAGTATGTGTGACGGTGCCCTTTCTACCCTGTATACGGAATCCGCCACATATCTGTGTATATCTGGGTTTCCGTATAAATAACGTAAATACGTTAAGCGGGGAAGAATAATGTTTGTTGGATAAACTACTTACGAAGATACTAATGTACGGCGCTCTTAGACTTGTTTATTGTTGTTGTATTGGCGTTTTTTTTTATATGTTGAAGATTGCGTTTAGGCGAAAGGTTTCTTGGTTTTTAATTGAGTTTAAGATTTGTGCCGAAAATAATTATAAATGATAATTAATTGAGGCCGGTCTCTGGATCGATAATAATTTAACACACGTCAAGAGCCCTTATTGCCTTGGAAAAGTTGTTGAGGCGTTGGTTGGACTCGGCACATTTGACAGTTAGAACTCCGAGTGTCTTAAACCATCATTTGCCCTTTTTCCAACTATGTTGGGATTCCAGCTTAACCGGATACAGCTGAATACCAGTGTTTAACATGGAGTGACTTCTAGTCTGGCCAACAACCAGTTACAGACAAACGGTTAACAGACAAAAAAAAACCGGTTAAGAACGTGTCGGGCCACGCTCAGTGTATGGTTCCGATATAATATGTAAACGAAGTTAAAAAAAATGCTTCCATATAAGATTATACTACAAACTTAGTCCAGATATTATTTTGTACAACTTTTTGTCTTTTTTGTACAAAAACTGTTTCCATCCAAGTTCAAAATAATTTTCCTAGAAAGTCCTTATAAAGTTCTACTTTTCAGATTTTTTTCATATTTTCTAAACTTATGGTTCAAAAGTAAGAGGGGGGGGGGGGGGGGGACACATTGTTTTTTACTTTTGGACCGATTATTTCCGAAATTATTGGCATTATCAAAAATTATTTAAGTAAACCCCTATTCATTTTTTAATACCTTTCCAACAATATATAACACGTTAGGGATAAATTAAAAAAACACTTCCCTCTTTACATATAGGGGGGCTACCCTAGTAAAACATTTTTTTCCAATTTTTATTTTACCACTTTGTCGGCGTGATTGATACACATATTGGTACCAAATTTCAGTCATTTTCTTTCTAGTGCTAACGGTCACAGAGATTAAGCGAGGACGGACGGACGGACGGACAGACAGACATGGCGAAACTATACCTAAGGGTTCCTAGTTGACTACGGAACCCTAAAAAATCAACTCTTCATACAAAACTCGATCAACTGTTCGGATATATGTTGAGATGGAGAGTTGATTTTTTTTGTATGTTATCGAAAAAGTCGTAGAACAAAATGTCGTTGTTTATGATGTTAGTAATCTACTCCTGCGAGGTTGTTGGTGTTTTACAAATAACCCTGTAGACCTGTTCGTATCTTCGCTTGAGTTGATAATGTATTGTTTTTATGTAAAACTAAAGCAGTTAGCTTTTGGCTAAATAGTAGGTAACAGCCACACAGGTCGTTCGAAGGTTAAAGTACGCTGGACGAGGTTGGACCGTCGATCGGCACGGAGGAGTCCTGATATGTAATTCATGGTCACCCGACCATGAATTACATATCAGGACTCCTCCGTGCCTCGGAAAGCACGTTAAGCCATTGGTCCTGGTTGTCGTTTGTAGATCTTTGACAGTCTTTACCGGTAGCCGGAAAGTTTGAGAACCAGTTTAACCAAAAGGTTATTGTGTTACCAAGTCTTTACATATATTACTCATACTATTACATAGAGCAACATTTATAAGAGAGAAAGATAGCTAAACATTTATTTGAAACTAGCGCAGGAAATACTACGATGAAGACTAAATTTAAATAAAAAATAAAAGAAGAAAAGTCCTGTGTGAACATAATGATATCTTAACAATGGTAGTACACAAATATTTACTGTAAGTTTGAATGTAGTATGTAATCTGTGAAAGTAATATCGGATTTATACAAACAAACCTCTTACTAATAAAAAGCTACGCTGTTATCGAATGCTAAGTGTAGGGCACGCGGACATAGTCGCGGGTAGAAACTAGCTGTTTATAAGTCAAATATTAATAAAAAGTAAATGGCCTTTTATTTTTGGCCTTCTAATGGGCTTTTAATTGGCCTTATATTGTTTGTTCACTCTATTTTATTTTTATACCTAGCTGTAAGTTTTCCGAACAAGCAAAAATCAATAAATATATAGGTATAATATGTGCCCATAGCATTGAATTACCAACTTCCTTATAAGCTATCATCTCTCATTTGACCCATTTAGAATGAAAATTTTCACAAGAGCTTTTCACATGTTTGCCCAAGGCGGATGGCAATTTTAAACTTATTTAAACTAACAGTCTAGGTTCCCTCACTATATTATCCTTTACCGTGGTCAATGACAAACTAACACACTACATTACTACTACTACTACATTATGTATTACAAGAGTCACAGAACGTGATGCATAGGGTATATAATATATTCTTAAACTTATATTAACTACCAATCTAGGTTTCCTTTACCAACGTTAATGATGTATAAGACAAATTTAGAAAGTACATTTGAATTTCAAAAGTCACATATATCCTAGTGTACTTACATAGAACATATTCTCCAACAAATAAATACCCAATCTCATATAGCAAATACACAAATATTACCCTACGACCTTTTACAGGAGCAAATCCAAACCGGAACCTTGCAGGGGTCGCAAACACAACGATAATAATCCCGACGAAGTTACGAACGTCCATATAGACTTTGGTACCCAATTAAATGGCTCCCAAGTTGTGTACATAGGACTCTTTGATACAGTCCGTGCTGGACGTCTTTTATTTGTACGGAACTCGATTTTATTGATGTAGGTGTGTGTTCCATACGTTTTGATTGGCTATAAATCGGATGTAAAATGCTTGTTGCGGATACTCTTTTTTTGTTTGTTTTCTATTTTAAAGCTGCCTGTGTCGTGTCACTTAATAAAATTGTGAGCCGTTTTTGTTTTAATTGGATGTGTTTTTGTTCGATGAAATGTTTTAGAGTGCTTTTGATCGTGTTTCGATGGAAATAAGTTTACCAATAACAAAGACATTTAAAATACTATAGAGCGGGTATGTCAAGAAAATGTCAATGAAAAACTTTGATCCCATGTCTCAGTAACGCCATCTAGAATAATATATGAATATTGGAGCGGCAGCGGAGCGTACTACAAAAAACTCATAGACTTGTATCCAGCAGGACACACTTTTTCGGACGAAAATTTTGTTCGTGATGTCCGGTCTATAGGTATTGAATGTCTTTGACCTATTAGTGGCCACAGCAGGCCTAGCCATATTACAAATTCTATTTCTATTATCGTAATCGATAAGGCGACAATAGAAAGAAAATGGCGTATATTTCATTGTCAGCCATATTATTATTATAAATTCTACTCGTTAACACTTGACAGTTGACAAACAGCTGATTTCATATAGGTACGCCATTTTCTTTCTATAATAGAAATAGAATAGAAATTGTAATATTGCTAGCCCTGCTGGTTAGATCGATTTCTGATGATAGTTAAAAATAAAATGTTTATTATTTCTGTAAAGTACTAGTTTTTTTTTCTTGTGAGATTAGGTTGGCATTTTACTAACTATTTTGAGAAGAAACACTAAAATAAACTAAGAGGTCACTGCAGTCTCATTAAAGTCCCGGCATTATACACAATAAACAACAAAAAATGCAATAAACATGTTGTTTTAGTTTTTAATATAGTTGCAGACGTCCCGCGGTTTCACCCGCGTAGGACCTGTTCCTGTGGGAATACAGGGATAAAAACGAGTCTATGTGTTAATCCAGGGTGTCCATACTAAATTTTATTAAAATCCATTCAGTAGTTTTTACGTGAAAGAGTAACAAACATCCTCACAAACTTTCGCGTTTTTAATATTATATTAGTAGGAAAGTAGGATATCATCATAATTGTTATCATTTTTTATTTTAAATAATGTTAATAATTATTTGTACTACAATTACCAACCTTAATGAGCTCCTGTCGCTTGTGATACAGGTTTATCTAACCTAGTACAGGCATCTAACATTTAAATCCCTTTGTTAATTATTTTTAAGACTTTTGTATTTTATTTTATTATTATTATATTATTATTATCTTAGTCAGATCATGTGAGATCCAGTCAGATGCAGAAGACCTCAATACCATCGTAATGCTAGAATATAGACATAACGAGATTCAAGTAATTTTCTTTCGGTGAACTGAATGAAAAACAAGACAATTCAAATCCCAAAACACACTTTAACACATCTTTTATTATTAAAAGTCTACCACTTAATATTAATCGCTCTTCCACCACACTCAAAAATAACACTGGATATTATTTCTAGTTCTCATTTTGCTGGACTGGGCTATCTATTCCTGAATGGCTTGGGGCTAGCAATATCCTGCGAGACCTCTCAAAGCAAACTGGGAAGCGTCCGAGCGGTGAAAAACACCTACGAGCGTGTGTGTGACTTCGGGTAATGACGGCGCGTTTGATACTCTGACAGTTTGCATTGTTAGTTTTTGTGATTTATGTTGAAAATTGTTGGATATGCGACGTTAGGTACTCTGGCATTTTTTTGGCACGAAACATTGGATTCGATTTGTTTAATTGTTTTGATAAAACTCGATTGAAACAGAACTTTTTTAGTTTAGGTTTAGTTTACTACGAAATATTTTTATTTTCGTGTAGGTATTAGGATAAAATAAACAGAAGACAAAAGTTTGAATAATTGTAAATAGTTACTAAAAGCACTTATTAGAATAAGCTAGGTTATTAGGTGTGTGTCATGTATAAGTAATTAAAGTTTAATTTTGGACCGTAAAACAATACAAAGAATTAAAGTAGCCCGGTGCTTTGTGGCACGGCACGGCAGGGGATTTCAGTAAGTGCAAATGATTTGAGATCTTATTTTAATATGCTCATCGTCTAAATTTCGGGATGCCACATTTGACCGAAGGCTCTGGCTTAACAATAGAAAGTGTGAATTAACAGTGTGAATCTTATTCAATTCGAAATTATTTATATTCTACATATCTCTTGCCGCGCTATGCCGCTAGTAGGCGCCAGGCCTTAGTAGCTAACAAGCTGTCATCAACGAGATTCCGTCAAAAGTCCGACATCCAAGTGTAAGTGCAAATGTAACCCTTTGAAAACGTTTGGAGCAACGTTTGCTTAGGACCAATTAATTATTGAAATCGTTTTAATTTCTATTTGCTTAACCATCCTCTTGGATGCAGTTCAAACCCGTTTCTATGAGTGGCATGTTATTTTTATTTGATCTGGGTATGTTATTAGTAGATACCAATTTAAAATTGATCGTAAATTCTATAGGACAAGAATGGAAAATGGTTAACTCAGTCTGCATACAAAGCGACAAATCCTATATTTAAACGAACGTTCAAATTCTAATCACGGTATCACTCTGTCAAAAATAAGTTAAATTTCCCTCCATTTTTGACGGCATGGAAGAGTCTTGGTATGTAATAACACCCATCATAGCTTAACCTTGGATCGAAACGTCGGACTGTAAGTACACGGTTAAATTTAAGTCGTTTTAATCCTCTTCAGGGGTCATTGTACTCATAATTATGAACAACTTTTACTAGGTATAGAGCCAAACTTTTAATTGCGTAAAAAATCAGTGGTTTCCTATATTTATGTTCGCATATCTCGTCAAAATGCAGGGAACAGCTATCTATTTTTAGTTTAAGTGTGCTCAATAATACTAAAACGATGCAGAAAGTGATTAATTTTTTTTTAATCTGTAGCTTAGTCCTATTCAATCTCCATCCTTTTTGGGAATTATATTAGTAAGAGATGTCATTTATCTAATTTTAGTTTAGTTTTTTTAGGTCAGGTGCGTAATACGAATTTGATTCGTTTACGTAATAGAAACATAAACGAATCAAAAGAGTAAGAATCGTAAAAGGTGGCGTTCTGTAGTTATTGCTAACCCCCCATGAGACAAAGGTGGAAGTAGGTAGTGTGTAGTTTAATTTATGAACACGGAAATCTGCGTCACTCTTACAAAATAAAATTATTTACTTTTGCAACCAAATATCTATCGCCATGAATTTAATTAAAAAAACAGGAAACATCATGAGTATCTTAATTTAATAAGCCACGGCCAACATCAAAAAGCAAACACAAAATTAAAATTTAAAAACTCCCAAACATATTCCTTCCCCACTCCTCAAGTAGATAGGTACGTTTCGAAGTAATTTCTCGTCTCTTTTATATGGTCGGCGAAAATTTTATTAAAGCGAGCGCACTCACTTTCTTCATAATACAGATTAAGATAAAAATTGAGATGACGTTCGTCTGTCGTCGGGCGGAGTCGGGAGTGCTCGGGAGCGATATTTTTTTAATTTTCTCAGGCAAGATCTTGAAATTCGATTATTTTGTTGCGTCTCGGTGTTATTAGATTTTGTTTCGCTTCGGGGGGGGGGGGGGGGGGGGGGTAGTTCTTTACTTATTTGTTTACGATGTGATGGCGTTTCGATACTTTGTTGATACTTAAATGTATGGAAGTCAAATGGGGAGTGATTTTGACGTTAAATCTTGAGTTTCTTGTGTTGCAGAGGCTGGTGAAAACTGTTTTAGTATTTTTATTTAATACTTTAAGCATGAAAATGTACAGGGGCAGACTTAAATACATTGGTATATATTTTCGTCCAGTTTTAATTATTTATATGTCATTTCTAGATATTTGACAGTAGTTACAAGTAGAGAGGCAGACTTAAATATATTGGTATATATTTTCGTCCAGTTTTAATTATGTATATGTCATATCTAGATCTTTGACAGTGTTTACAAGTAGAGAGGCAGACTTAAATATATTGGTAAATATTTTCGTCCAGTTTTAATTATGTTTAAGTCATTTCTAGATCTTTGACAGTAGTTACAAGTAGAGAGGCAGACTTAAATATATTGGTAAATATTTTCGTCCAGTTTTAATTATGTTTAAGTCATTTCTAGATCTTTGACAGTAGTTACAAGTAGACAGAACCCAGAAAATCTAGCAACCAGTCTATCCAAGGGGTATCGTGTAACCCAGGAACGTGGTTCCTTTGGTTACATAACGACTGTCATAAATCACTTTCCAAGGCACGGAGGTGTCTTGATATGTGCTTGTATAAATGAAAAACTAGAAGAAGATAGAAAAGACAAAAAACTGGTCACCCATCCACATTTCGACCGCGTCAAGCGTAGCTTAACCTTCGATTTCCCGAACGGCAGTTATTATTTAGCCACAAGTTCCTCCTCCTCCTATATAAGTTGATACAAAGAAAAATAATCCTGAAGACGGGAGGGAAATGAAAATAAAAAAAAAAGTTTCTAACGACGAAACCTGAAACTTCCTAAGCCATCTAAGCCGCGCCAAATTATTGTTAAAATCTACAGAGCAGTTACAATCGTGCTCTCCATTACTACAAAGAACATTAATATATATTTTTTTGTTCTCTCAACTGAAATTTCAGCTCCTTACTTTTAATTTCTACCCCAGTTTCCCTTCGTCTTTATGAAATAAGTTTTTTTTTTAACAAGATTACGTTTTATGGGCAAGAAATTGAAGGATAACGAATTTGGAAGCGCCAGTGCGGTGTTACGTACTTTTTAGGGTTCCCTATCTCCAAAACTGGCCAACAAGACCCTTTAAGCCTCGATGTTTGTCTTTACGTCGATCTGTTTATCAACTTGCATACTAAATTGCCACTATAACAACAAATGAAAACAAAATAAATACTAGAAACGTAATTATTTCTGCGTTTTGACGACAGGGTACGGACGGCACATCAAGCTACCCCAAACGGACAATTTTTTCAATTGAACATGAACCTTATTGTGTTTAGAATACAGTTGAAAACCTATCAAAGAAATTTGACACATTGGGGTAGTTAGATGTTGCTGGCCTCTGTACTATCAGCGTCAATAGTATCTGGACAAAAAGACTGTTTAAAATAACCTAAACAACTATGAAAATAAAATACTAACTTAATGACACAAGGAACGTTTGGGTATGAAGATAGTACAAGACAACTGACGTTCTCATAGGAACCTTATCCAATTGAGATACAGTTTAATTTTTGTTGTTGTTCAGATCATATTAAACAATCTGTTCCTCACGTATTTTTTACTATGACTGTATCAAACCCTTCGCTTGAGAGTCCGACTCACGCTTGGCTGGTTTTAGTAAACTGAATGTTTTTTGTCTTTGACTTGCGTTCCTTTTTTAACTTTTTAAGAGGGGAAGCTACTTAGGCTCATATTTGTCTATTGTGAGAAAAAGCGCGGGGAAGAAATAATTTGAAAATGGAATTGTTTTGATGTCCCTTTGTTTGACATACAATATTGTTTGATGTATAACAAAGACATTCAATACCTATAGACCGGACATCACGAACAAAATTTTCGTCCGAAAAAGTGTGTCCTGCTGGATACAAGTCTATGAGTTTTTTGTAGTACGCTCCGCTGCCGCTCCAATATTCATATATTATTCTAGATGGCGTTACTGAGACATGGGATCAAAGTTTTTCTATGACATTTCCTTGACATGTCCGCTCTATAGTATTTTAAATCTCTTTGATGTATAACATCTTCAAAGAAGAATGGCAGAAAATATTTCAACGATTTATATTCACGATTGTAGTGAACTATGAGTACAATATTGCAATATCGATTGAAGTCAGCCTAGCGTTGTGATCTTGGTTCTATAGAAATTTTGTTTATTACAAAACTTATCTTTAGAATCTTTTTTAGTCTGTACTATGATCTTATCTATGTCAATACTAAAAAACTCCATTCTGTTTCTTTTTGGTTTGGCAAACTAAGCCAAAGAATTGTCTACATTCTGGTAATGTCTGAAGTAAATTGCCGAAAGGTTTGCACCTTTCGGCAAAAACATTTTTAATGTCCAATTACACACAAGAATTTATAAAATGCCGATAGTTATAAAGAATGACACAAAAACATTATAAAATAAAATAAATGAGTAAAATTTTGTTTGTCAGATCATACGATCCATTATTGTTAGTGAAGACAAACACAACTCACAAATTAGTGTTAGTATATAATATATCTCAGTCAATTAAAAAATAAATTCAATAACATGTCTACCTTAATTTTAATAATAGAAAAAGAAAAGGACAAAAGTTAGCTTATATGGTATAATAAACACATGACAAACAAAACGTCTGCTTCGCCAATAAAGTAATCAGTGAACACCTCAACTTGAACAAGAGCGGCGACTCTCAAATCAAATTATCAGTCCCTAAATTCAAATCAATTGCTTTCCCCAATATGCAAAGCATTCATCCCTCACCCTTCCGCATGTATTATTGCTCATATACACTAAACTTCACCATTTGCCTAAACTATGAATCCGTCAACCATAATCTAGTGGGCAGGGACAAAGAATAAGAATATGTAGAAACGGAATTTTGGCGCTAAACGCACAAGTATTAAATATATATCTGTTAAATGAAATGTGTCAACAATACGTACGTACGTACTTACGTATATTGTACGGGAACCAAAAAAAAAAATAACAAACTCACTATAATTTTATTTGTTTTTAATTTTAGGGCATAAGTCAGATCGAGAATCACTGACCTCGCTAGTCTTATAAAATTGGTATCTACAATTGGCTCGCAACTTCGTGAATTTCGTACTTTTACTTTCAAATTATAACATTAGGTACCTCTGTGTAGTTCTAAAACTGAAATAAAGCGTTAATTACTCTATGATATCATAGTTTTCTAATAATGAAAGAATTTTCAAAAACAATCGAGACAATGAGTTAAATCCCTACAAAACAACCCAAAATTTTTCATACCTATGGGTGTCCTCGGAGGGTCACATTCGGATCGTATTTGGCTCGCACTGAGACCGTAGTAGGTCCTTTAGATTTATTGTATGATTGTACAAAGTCAATGGCCATTGGTCATACAGGGTTGTTGTAGAGTGGCCATAAGAGCGTCGTAGCAAAGTCAAAGCAGAATTAACGGTGTTTTTTGCACGTAGCAAAGTTCTTGAGGCTTCGTAGCGGAGACGTAGCAAGGTCGTAGCACGCTCGTAGCAAAACCGTAGCCGAGTACCAAAGAGTGAAAAGTGAATTATTTTGGCCCGTTTTCAGCGCACATACTAAGGATACATGAGTTTCGCTTCTTTACTGTTTACTTATTCTATGGAAGGGGCTAGGCTAGACAGATTATCATATCGCATGAATATTTTATAAGACGGTGTGATTCAATTAGACGGCGGTTCGAATGCGCAGACAGCAACGAGAGTTACTGAATAATGTAGATAAGTTAAAGTTTCGAGTTTTATTTTTTAATGAATTTTGTGGGCGGTGGTTGAACGAATTACGTTTTTATTTTTTTTTATATTGGAATAAATACATCGTGTTTGAATATCGAAATGGTCGATAATTTGTTGTTATCAGCTGTTTTGATGTTTTTGACGTGATGTTGTTTATATTGTAATGCAGTGTTATTGTCAAATTATGAACGATTTTTTTTATTACCAAGTGTTTTCTTATTATTAACCAAGTTTCCACATGTCGTGGTCTACTCATACTAAATACCAATTGTAACGATTTACGTACTTAACAAAATGTATGAAACAGCTGATTTATTTCGTGATTTCAGTGTTGGTCGGATAGTGAAAGTTGTTAATATTCATAACAAGTACAGACACCAGCACATCGAGTTACCCCAGGGTGGCAAATTTTCCCAATTGAATATGAACCTTATTCTGTTTGGCATAAAGTTGAAAAACGATCAAAGAATTTTGACACATAGGTAACTCGATAGGGGGGAACTCGATGTGCTGGCGTCTGTACATCCTGTGACAATTTTATTAGTATTAAAAAAACCAGGTATATAAAGAAATATCTTCAACGGCTTTCATTTATTTATTTTATTTATGGCGCTCCAACGACTCATTCACTGTGCATATGTTTTTAGGGTACAATAACAGTTGATCTGAAGAAAAAAACTGACTTTGGCACTTAATACATTGGTGTCCCCAGCACTTTTATAAAATACTCCCTGCCATAGTCGGACTTTCCTAATAGCTACAACCTAGGGATCTTTAAGTCAAGAGTGAACATGTCGCTTCTAGGCAAGCGTGCTTCATCGTCGACCACATTAACGCTTACCATCAGGTGAGATAGTGTTCAAACGCGTGCCGATCAATAATAATAAAAAAAATATCCAATAATTTAAGACTGACCGCTCAATCTGACCACACTTATTTTATACACCTAATAGTAGTTTGATAAGTAATATAAATTTGTTTTTTGTTGTTTATTAAATAAAATATTGTCTAGAATAAGCTTCCTCTTTCCTAAACTCACTTATTTTGCTGTACCCGACAGGGTCCATGTTATGATCTAATTTTAAGTTTTACCACCTAAGAATACATGTGGAATGCAATAAAAGTATTAAGTATTGAGTACTGACGTCAAATCTTCTTATCTAAAACAAACTCCACAATCAAGCAAAAACAAGCTTATAGACAACATGCTTTATATTCCGTACATAAATTGCGAAATAAAAAAAATGTATTCAAGTTCGCCCAACAATAAGGAAGTCGACACAAGTGCGGATGTATGTAGCGTCCAACATACACACGAGTGCGTGTTAGGAGACCGTCGTGTGTGAGCGGCCTAACATCACCGTTTGTGCAATGAGTACAGAACGAATTGTGTCTACTCATACCAGCTCACTTTTATGTACAGAGATTTAATGATGTCCAAGTGATAGGAGGAAGCGACTTAAACTTAAGAGGAAAATACAATGAATACCTGCATCCATAGCTATTATTGAATCTTTAAATAAATGATTTAAAACTAGAAGTCGGAATTATAAGTTTAAAAAATTTGCGATTTGGCTTTTGTTTACCTTGTGGAGGAGCTTAAATTATAACAGCCCGCACGGGTCCATTGAAGGAAAAGCTACGCTTCACGAGGTCGGTCCGTTGATATATTATTTACAAACTGACACTTCTCCGTTCCTCGCAAAACACGTTAGGCCATTGGTCCCGGCTGTCATTTGTAGACCTTTGACAGTCGGGTAGTCAGAAGTCCGAAAGTCTGACAACCAGTTTAACCAAGAGGTATCGTGTTACCCAGTTACAGGGTCGTGTAGGTCAGATAGGCAGTCTTAGTTAAACTGGAAGCCGACCTCAACATGGTAAGGAAAAGGCTAAGCAGATGAGATGATGATTGACGTTTGTCTACCTACGTTAGAAGTTCGTGCAAGGCTTATTAATCTAAAAAAATCGCTACTCGCTCCCGCTAACGCCTCTCTCTTAAATTCTAAGCTCTAAAAGCCAGCGGAACGGAGCAGTAAATCAGTGCGCGGCGCCAGCGACCTTCCGCCATCGCTTGCTATGTTTATTCATGATATTGCTCATCTAGTGAAAGTGAATCTTTGTTTATATACGCCACGTTCCACTGTGTTCGTACGGAGGATTTGGGCTTCAGATACTTTCAAATTTAGGCGAGAATTGAAAGACTTTTTTGGGTTTCAAACGTAATTAAAATAATCCAGAATAAATTGTAATTTGGTTTGGCACTAAATACCGGTATTCAGATTCATGTTTCTAGAACAGTATGGAATTGTGTGCATTAATTAACGGGGTTATCCTGTGTAGGAATCATCACGTAAAAATGCAGGTGACATTGAACTGTCATTTTTTTTTCTTTTTTTAACTTTAATTTTACTTAAATCTTTTACTTTAATATACAAACATCAAGTTAGTATCTTTATTTCTGTAAATACAATAAAACTTATTAAAATAAATTAAATATGTACACTTAAACTAACTACATATAAAATAGTAAAACTCGGAACACTCAGGCGTCAAAATACTCCTCCCCATCGCTGTTATCTGGAAACGTGCCCAGAAGACTGGCAGCATTGCCAGGTTGGATGGCAATGCTAATTCTTTGGCCTAAGAATAAGCCAGCCCTTTGATCTCGCGAAGTGTCAACTAGTCGGCGAGAAATCTCCTTAAAATGGCTGCGTGCACTCGGACCCCATGACATATAGACATACTGTCATTTCATACTAATGTTAAGCATTCACAGAACTTTTTACAGGGTGACTTACTAGACCGACTACCTGTACTGCAAATTATTTGTTGTAGTTGCTAATCATTTTATAAAAAAAAACACTGTGAGGTGACCTAGTCTCTTTATAAATTAGCACGTCGCTCGTGATTTCTTCCACGCGAATTTGACACTTTTTTTACAATCTTTAACATCGCCTCCACCCCCACGTAATTTTTAAAATAAACAACAGGCTATATTACTCAGGCATATGAATAATAATAATTATTTATTTGTCAGAAACAACACGGTACAAGGTTGTCAAATTAAGTTTAAAACATTTCTTCATGTCTCACAGCAGCATGCAAAATAACATTGAAATGTTGCGAAAAAGAAAAGTTGACATTACAAGCAATTGAAAAGTTGTGCCAATAAATTAATACAGATTATAGATTCCTCCTATCACCAAACATTTTGCAATAACTTAAATAATTACTTATTCCTGTATTTTGATGCCAGTCCAATCGAAACGAATTTATGAGGACATTTTACAAAAAATCGTTAATTGAATAAAAGCATTCCCGCAACAAACATTTCCGTAGTTCCAAACAAAATTTTTTGAAGGGTAGTTGGGTAAATGATCTTGGTAAAGCGTTACAAATTACTTAGAAGAGCCATGTTGAATTGTTGATTCAGGTTTTTTCGAAAGTGTTCCAGTATGTAGCATTTTAATCGTGAAAAAGTTTTTTAAACCGGACCAAAAGTTCATTCGTTACATAAACGCGCATCTTGCCTCTTTTATAATACAGGTGAAGATATAATTTGAAATCGTCATCCGCATCCGTCATTGAATAAGCTTGGTAAAGACTACATATACATTATTTGAATGTGAACAGGCAGGCTTTGAATGAAATTATAATAAGTTGGAATTTTAACATATTTTCTATGACCATACGACAAGTGAATTTTAGTTCAGTTGTGTCATGTGCAGTTATTGACTGCATATGAGTAACAAAGCCATTGTAAAAACGTTGTTATCTCAGCACTAACGAACAGTCAGCCTCATAAGTCGATATCCATATCCATATTTCCTAAACTCATGAACACCTTAGCTTACACAAATTGCTAAACAAGACTAGTGAATTTTGAACCTTTAAGACGTTAATTAAATCCTGGCACTAGTCTTGTTTAGCAATTTGTGTAAGCTAAGGTGTTCATGAGTTTAGGAAATATGGATATGTATATCGACTTATGAGGCTGACTGAACTTTCTTTTGAAAGTAGAGCATTCTCGTAAAAACTCATTACTATAAATTCAGAGTTTTCCACATCCCAACATTTTTCCACGTAACTATTGTGAAAATTAGTATACCCCATACACACACACTAGAGAAATAATCTCGCAACGCACTGAAAAGATTCCCACACAATGCAAGTACCCACTTAACCTATTTCTCGCACAATTGTTGGTCTACTTTAGTACATTTGAATGTAAAAATGCTCCATTTCAAGCAGAGCGGCGAAAAAATGCTTATGCAAAGTGTTATTATTTTTTTTCTACAGTCGGGTATTACATAAAACTGATGTCAGGTTTTGAACGCCTACTGCAAGCGATCGGCGGGTTTTCATTACAACGGAATGTCAGTTCTCATAAAACTTTTACTTTGTTCGGAAAAAGGGCTTTCAAACCTTCTTCCGTGTGATGACCTACATGGGTTGCTGTGATTATATCATTATTTTGTATGTGTTGTGGATTGTTTACGAGTTAATCAATTCTATGAATGATACACACATTTTGCTTGCGACTTTGTCCCTTTAAACTTGGACATTCCCTCGACTCATTCGTAGTTTTGAATATAAAATATAGCTTATGTTACTCGGTGATAATACAGCTTTCTAAGGGTAGTAGAGTTTTTAGAGTCGGTTCAGCAGTTTTTTAATCATATTGCTACAAACAAATAAAATGTTAAATATGTAAAATACAATTAGAAATCTCCTGTCGAATGGACGTCTATTTAAAATTGTGAAACGTAACTTGTGAGTCTAACAGTAGCACTACTTGGACACATTATGTGTATTTTCAATAGTGGCACAATATTTATTGAATGAAAACCCTTTTCCAATTTGACGCAAAATTTTACTTGTAATTTGACATACGAGTACTATGGTTACATAATTATGGTTTGTTGACCAAACATGTATCCAAATAGGTATTTTTTATGATTACTTCATTATGATTTGTTTGATAAACTGCAATCGTTATAGTAGTAAACAGACGCAATGGTTCGAAAACTTTCCAGCGTCTTACGTAATGCAAACATGAAGAGAAAAGTATTATATCATATTCAATCCCAATATCAGTAATTTTGGAAGATCGTGAACGTATTGAACCTATGTAAGGTTCAATACGTTCACGGTCTTCCAAAATTGACCTGTCATCATCGCAGTATAGCAAAGCCTTATACTGAATTTCCTCCGCTCTCAGTAGGACCTCGCTCGCGGAAGTTTCCCGGGCGGCATTAGGCGGCTCCCAGATATAGGTCGCGCCAGGATTTAGGCGCAGCTTACTGACGACTGATTTAAATATAACCCTGGATAAGGGGATGTATCACTCGCTTTATGAGCTACTTCTAGTGTACTGGATTTCTAGTGTATTTGTTTTTTGGTGGATTTGTGCAACTTTCTTTAAATTAAAGTGAACAAGCTAAAAGACAAGGGGTTTTTATGTCATGGATAATTAGTTTTTTCCCTCCTAACCATTTTTTAGATACAAGTACCCTACTAGTAGGTACTTCGCTCGCGAATTCATCTGCGGGCACTTCATGCTTTAACAATCTCTCCACCCCAGCCTGCGTAGCATGAACACCGAAGAAACGGTCTTTGTCGTGTCTCGGAAGAAAAGAAATAAAGTGTTCATGCTACGCAGGCAGGTGTATTGAAAGAAATTTGACAGATTGAGGTTCATGTCTATATAATCTGTCACTTTGCCGATTCGTCTGTAGACAAAGGCCGTTTCTTCGGTGTTCAATGTGTTCATGCTACGCAGGCTGCTAATTTTTTATAATCTAATTTGTAAAATTCTTAGGTCACACCGTTTTAAAACCAAACTCCTCCGAAACTGCTTAACCGATTCATATGAAATTTTGTACGTATATTATGAGTAGAACTGAGAATAGGTAGTAAACTACTAATGTTCAAAACAAATTGCCGGACCAAGTTTTACGGGGCAGTTAGTAGTAGTATGGATGTATAAGCTTAGGCTACCTCACGATGTTTTCCTTTACCGATGTCAATAGTGTCTCCCTAAACTTCTTAAAGGTACAAGTCAGAGGTGGGCCGTAGACCGCTACAATCGCAAACTGCCCGGGTTTTTATGAACGTCTATGAAATTGAAGCCTGCAGCCGCAGCGCGCAGCCTGCAGCGCGGTGTTGCCGCACTTGAAATCAATTTCATAGAAACCCGTGAACAAACGTAACATTTTGTTAAACGTAACGCTTACTAATAATAATTTATTAGGATAATTAATTTGATTTTTCGAGACGTACAGACTAATAGACTTTGAATGTAGGTACAGACACCAGCACATCAAGCTACCCCAAACAGTAAATTTTTCCCAATTGAATATGAACCTTATTGTGTTTTGAATAAAGTTGAAAACCTATCAAAACAATTTGTCACATTGGGGTAGGTTGATGTGCTGGCGTTTGTACAAACAAAGTTATAGCGACACATAAAGAGAAACACGTCAAATAGTACTTCCTAGATTGTCACAACTTTAATTATATCTAAGGCCTTCTCTCAGTATACCAAAAAACAAACAAATACGGATCTAGTGCTCGACAATACCTACCTACCATTAGTATGCAACACATTGAATTTTGAATGGATTGAATTATACGTTTCATTTCCAATCACCGGATCCCATTCAAATTGTTCATGGCACAAACATAATTTATTGGAATACACCATGAACACAACAAAACGGTGGAACACAAAACCATTGGTTTGTTTAACATGATAAATCATTTTCATTCCTTTGAATATTCATCTACAGAAATGTTTTTTGTTTCAATCCGCAGTACCTGGCTTGGAATGTTAATGGAAGCCCAATTTTCTGTATTGTTTAGAAACATCTTTGTTTTCTCGTTTTGTTTGGCTGTTTTGGATATATATAGGTCTGTGGTGCGCCGTGAATTGGTCCATTTAGGGATGATTTCGCCGTCAGAAATAGATTTTGATACGACTTTTTGTTGACGGCAAGAGGCCTTCTATTACATGGGGTTTTAACAGGCTGAATATAAGTGCACTGTATGAACACCTGTGCCTGTGCACGAATCCCAACTCGGGGCTGCTTCTGAGCAATTCCACATAGAGGGATTGAACCCGAGACTTCACACTCAGCAGTGTAGCGACATCTGTCTCGCCACATACGAACTATCTTACATCGCGCTATTAAAGTTATCCGCGCAGTTTGAACGTATACAAGTTCCCGACAACAATCGTCGGGCAGTAGTTAACCCACCAGACACAACACCCGGAGGATCCTCCCTTTTCAATTGTGGATAAGGAACTTTACACCCTGTTCCTCATACTACTTGGGACCATTAAACCAACGAGGCAGTCAGCAGACCATTGATACAGTCCATTAATAGTAGATTATTAACCAAGGGCTGTATAACATCAATTGCATACGAGGTTTTTGGCGCCTGAGCGAAGCGAAGGTGCTAATTAACCCGAGTATGCAATTGATGCTTACGCCCGAGATAAATACTCTGCTTTACATATCGATTGTGAGGTAAGTAAACAACAAGACAGCAGGTTTCAATGAACATTTATTAAGAAGAAAAAAATGTGTATTTAATTAAAATTAATAGTAAAATTAATTATTTTCGCGATGCTTTCGCGCCTACTAGTAGACTGCCTTTTTTTTTTCACGCACGCAAGCGCGTCAAATCTTGCTGGCCAGTTTGATTTTTAAATCGATTCCATCTAACATACGATGTGGAAACAAATAGTTCCATATTTAAAATAAAATCTTTATAAAATAAATTGTCTAGATTCCGATTCGAGTAATTAATCGATACCGAGAAAAAAAAAAATACTTTTTAAAAATATTCTTCGTGCAGTATGAGTATGACAGTTCTTTTTTCAAATTCCAAAACCTATGCTGTAATGATAGTCATACACCCCGGCATTCAGGGGTGTAAGGGTGTACTTACAGAGCAAGAGATATGTAAAAGAATAAAGATATCACCATCTCATCATCTTTCTGCCCTTGTCTCGTGTTCCTTGGGGTCGGCGCAACACGTTTTTTTCTTCCATTCTATCATGTCACCCGTTATGTTATCACTAACTTCTTTTTCTTTCATATCACTCTTCACACACTTCATTCATCTTTTCTTTCCCTCTCTCTCCCTCTCCACCCATCCACATGTACAAAAAAAAACGAATAATGTGTGAAAGAATATAGATATTTGACTGGCCTGTTCGTCTAGTAGTTAGTGACCCTGACTGCTATGCCGGAGGTCGTTGGTTCGATTTCCACCCAGGACAAATGTTTGTGTGTTGAGCACGATCATTTGCTCTGTGTCTGGGTGTAATTTATCTATAATATGTATGTATTTAGAAATATATAAGTATGTTTATCAGCTGTTCAGTACCCATAACACAAGCTTTCAAGCTTAACTTGGGACTAAATGGCGTTGTGTGAAAAAGTTGTGGAATATTTATTTATTTTTTTTATAACGAAACAAAAATAAGTTTGATAAAATTCTTCGAAACAGAGACTTGCTTACATGTAAGTATACCAATTGTTAAGAGCCCTGCTTTAAAAATTGACTTCACAACATAATGTTGACTATTAAAGTAAACAAAACTTACATAATATAGATTATGTAAGTTTTGAAACAACAAATAGGTAGACATAAATAGCTAACTGTACGAATGAAAAGCGATTTTCCTTCACAAGCCGAGACGCTGGCAATCAAAAAAAGTCGGCTAAAGCATCGAAAGTCCCTTATAGCTCGTTGCGACTTCCCTAACGACTTTTTACTGGACCCTTTGTCTATGTCCCTTTGTAGGGTTGTGCCGAATCGGGAGATTATTCCTTTAAGAAGTTTTTTATTCAAGGTTTCCGGAAGGCTGATTTTTGGAGCAGTCTAATATGGTACTTGTAGTATTTATGTAAACTTATAAGGTGTACAAAGTGTACAAAATTTTGAAAGGAAGAACGATAAAACTATATTTAAGAACAGCAGGGCCTAGCCATATGACAAATTCGATTTCTACTATCGTAATCGATAAGGCGACAATAGAAAGAAAATGGCGTATATGGAATCAGCTGTTTGCCAACTGTCAAGTGTTAACTACTTATTAACTTGACAGTTGACAAACAGCTGAATCCATATACGACATTGTCCTTCTTTATTAGAAATAGAATAAAAATAAAATTTGTTATATGGCTAGGCCTGCAGTTCTAAGCAAATTCATGATAAACTCATTAGTTAACTAAAGTTCGAACCTACTAGTTTTCGGATTCATGTGCGTATTACATAATTATCCCTGGCTTCAAAAATAGTAAAGGAAAACATCATGTGAAACCAAGTCAGACTCATGGGCGGCATAAAAATGCTGACATCACCAGGCCTAGCCATATTACAAATTCTAATTGGACTTCTAATTCTATTTGGTTTTATAATCTATTGCGACAATAGAAAGAAAATGGCGTATATGGCATTAGCTGTTTGTCAACTGTCTGTTTGCCCTCAGAATAAATGATTGTGTAATAAGCACAATCATTTGTTCTGTATCTGGGTGTAGTATATCTATAATATGTGTGTATTTAGAAATATATAAGTCCAGACGTTTGTTTATCAGTTGTCTAGCACGCATAATACAAGCACTGCTTAGTTTGGAACTACATGGCGTTGTGTGAAAGTTGTGGATCATTTTAACTTTCCCGTCTATTATTTAGGACCAGCCCTGGCCGCCCCCATCCGGGATAGCAGTCGCAATGGCGACAATTTATGTGATGCGCTGACGACGTGTAATTCAACTCGATCTCATTAGATGCGACTAAACGCAGAACTATTTCACTTATGACGACTTTTTTGTCACTGCGTATGTTCGTAATTGCCGTTACTTAATTATTCCTAATTTACTATAGCGCCCGTGCAAACTGCGCTGTAGATTACATTAATTTCTTCTTCCATACAAACCATTTATCTTTATAGCCATATCATGGTATCTTTAAATAATCTTTAAATCTCATATCTTTATTTAATATCTATATATTATTGGTGATTTAAAATAAAACAGGCTAGAATAAGAGCGCTTTGTTAATGTTGCTGAATAATAATTATTTATCTTTATCATTTAGTTATTTATTCTTATAATATAGTATGTGTAAGTAAGGTTAACTAGCATTCCATTTAGAATATATTATTAATTTTTGTTTTTCGTTCATTTATTTACTTAAATATTTTATTTTTAAACCTATGTCTTAAATAAAATTATAACTATCGTTGCTTAGTTCTTTCCCTGTTCATATAACCGTTCATATTATGTTATTTACTAATTAGTTTAGCGTATTTTAACAGAATTGCATTTGTTAAATTCTGTTTACCTACTTAATTAAAATTGCTTTTTTTTAATATCCGGTGGCTGTGATTTTTTTTTGCTTTTTCTCTCAGTAATACTAATGGCCATTTCATACAAAGACAGATTTACGCCGATTGGGTACAAGAAAAGGCAAAAGCAATTAACACTAACACGACTTTTCCTTTCTTCTCATTCCGTCCGACAACACAAAGGAAGTTAGCAAAGACAAGGAAACAAAATAACAGCTGGTACCTATAATTAAGTAGATGTCTCTCATAAAATACTACATGCATTGACCTTATTAGTTGCAACACAACATAACCTAATTTAAAACAAAAAAACAAAACGTCAAAACTAACATCGCAATTAGTTCATCAATTACAGTTTACGACAATGTTGCCATAAACATATACTCAAACGACACATGAACGTCACAAACTAATTTACTAGGCAACTCTATAAACTTCATACTTGTATGATTCCGTTAGATAAATTCGTAAATTAAAATTTTCTTGACACGCAACACATTTTGGACTTTATTTTTGTGGTGTTATGATGTAATGTCGCGTGTTGGGGACGTGGGAATTCGGGCCGTGTCTTAAAATAATGCTTGCCCGAAAAGTCGGAAATGAAAGGTCATTGCGCCTTGCCCTATGTAGGTCAGATAGTAAGGGCTGGCTGATTTTTTAGGTTTATTTGTGAATAGATAAACAGTAAATGGAGAGAGAATATTAAACCAACAGTTTATTAAGGATGCTGGGCTTTTTTTTGAAGACTCAATTGCGTAATGTTTTAATACTGCTTTACTTTATGATATGTGGTTCACAAATTAAGAAGACGTTACAACCCATATTTACCATTTTATCTGGACATATATAACATGTGGAAGTGTTTTAATTGGCTGACATAATCGACTATTTTTAACGAACTAATAGAAAACACGACAAAATGATATTTTTTTTTCTCTGCATCATATTACCTCACCAATAAAGTGTTTTTTGGTATGTAACTGACAACCTGTGTGCACGTTAGCAAGACCTAATATTATGTAAACCTACAATCAAATGCCTACGTTGCAAAGTCCTAGAGATAAACCTTTGTCACAGACTTACAAGAAAATTTTCTTTTCAGTACCATTTATTCATTATGGCCTGATTGATGATCTCAATCATCAAGATGGTTCTTTAGGGTCTATACAGCATTCCATATTTCTCTAGTTTTCGTCTAAACAAACGTTTCAACAACATATTTGTCAAGAAAAACTGAACACAATACAGCGTTGACCTCAATTAAAATCATATTCATGTTAAAAAGTGTAACTATTCAAAATGGTGACATATCCTTCGGGACATTCGTGTCAAACTAGTATAATCCCGTCACAATAATTAAGTTTACCGCTCTATCTAGAAAACAAACATTACGACTGTCGCCATTTTGTAAAATGAAATAAGTAAATAACTAGTTCACGGGGACAGTTAAATAAAATATATTAGCCGACCGGGAGGAATTTGTATAAATTAATAAACGATTTGGCTAATTGTTGGGGCTTGTTTGTTAATTAAATAGGTTAGGTACTGTTTTGACCAATTTTTTAACAATAATACTTTCCTATTACTGTCCCATTACAGGACAAAATGCCTCTTCTCACACAGAGAAGGCAAAAGTTTAAACCATTACGCCATCTCAAAGTAAATTGGCAATTGAAAGACTGATTATTTTTTAAGTCCTGATTTCATTACGATTACGAACTTGGTGACTACATAAAAATACAACCAAATTATGAACCTCCTCCTTTATCCAAGTTGGTCATACTCTCTGATTAGATTAGTAGCTCGATTTTCGGGGTTTGATTCAACTGCTATCGGTATTTAAACCTCGTGAATGGGAGACGAGGCTTTTAATCATCACAACAAGGACCATTTTATTTTACTCTTGAGTCTGTTTAGCCTAATAGCACACAAGTAGAAGTTTGAGATTTAGCATATATAGATAAAGTTCATATTACGAAGACCACCTAGTGAAAAACGTTTCACTAAAATACTATCGTTACATTTTTGTTTTAAAATATTTAAAATACTTACTTATTATATGTTCAATGTTAAAAAATCTGTACGTATTTTGAAACTAATAAAGGTGAATGCCTAGGTTTGTTTAAACGCGTTATTCAATGAAAATGATGACTAATAATATAATATTCATAAGTATTTATTTAAACAAAAAAACTAGGTACTTGATTTGAAAAAAATTTTTTGCATTTGATAGGCTAGTTTATAATTAAGGTTTTTTTTTATTATTACTGATAGGCATGCGTTTCACCACTATCTCACCTGATGGTAAGCGATGATGTGCTCGACGATGAAGCACGCTTGCCTAGAAGCAACCTGTTCACTCTTGACTTGAAGACCCCTAGGTTGTAGCTATCAGGAAACACCGACACCGGCAGGGAATTCCACTCTTTGGCAGCTGTTCGCACAATTAATGTGTTTCCATAGCGTTTAGTACGTATGGTTGGGATATCTACCATGCCAGGTTATAGCCTATTCCACATCACGCTAAGTCTCTTAGTAGCAAGTGAAACAGAGGACCATTGACAGTTTATTACCGTTAATAACCCTCTTTTTTGCTTCACCGTGTTGGGTAAAAACAGGCAACATCTGACGTAACAAAAGTCACAAATACGCTTTATATACCACCCCATTACATTGTGATGTTTTTTAGGTCAGCACCCAGTTTCAGGATGTTTTTCAACACAAATGAGTTATGTCTCCTAGTTTGTGTAACAATGGCTTTCAAGATTTATCGGCGACAGGTCTATTTGCTGATTAACTTAGGAAGGAAAAGATGGAATTTCGGAAATTATCTGTCTTGGCTTGTGTATAAAACATCAGATTCATTTTTATTAAGTTCAAGACATAAGGGCCGGTGAACTAAAGTATGGACACTGTATGGCCGGTGCTAGGTGTATAACTTTGATCACAGAGAAAAATAAGAATTAAATAAAAATAACACTAGGAAGTGGCAAAGGGTGGACTTTTTGGGGGACTGTCTTGTCTTAGTCTTACCCAAGACAAATGTTTGTGTGATGAGCACGGTCATTTGTTCTGTGTCTGGGTGTAATTTATCTAGGTTTAGTTGATAAGTATTTAGAAATATATAAGTGCCTATGTTCATCTAGTGTTTAGTACATATAGCACAAGCCCTGCTGAGTTTCGGACTAGATGGCATTTTGTGAAAGTTGTGAAATATTTATTTTTTTATTTAATTTTGACATTCAAAAAGTGCAGACCCTTTGCCTAATTTTTAATAAATAACTCATGATTTTGATTGTGATCTGGTGCACATTAAAGAAATCTCGTTATCATTTGCCTGCCTAAAACACTTTAGCCTCTAAACTTAGCTATCATTCAGGAAAGAGATACTTTTATATATGAATGCATGTCTTATCCGAATAGTCAATGTTCCCCGACCCGTGAAGGCCGCGCCTTCAGCAGCGGGGGCGGAATCCAACTTAAATTGTTGCGCAATCCGAGATCTTAGTCCGCAGTAATGTAGGGAATCTGCCTCTGAAGGGGTCACCATGCATTGTGAGGGCGTTGGGACAGAACTATAAATTTTTCAAGAATCGTGACGTAGCTTGTCCAAAGTCAGTTTTTGTTTATGTTAAACAAAATAAGCCTATTAATATACTTCCACCGATATCGTTTGTCGGGAAGTAGTAAAATATATAATGATAATTTAAAAATAAATTTTTAAAATAAATTATTTTCCAAGATTAGTACATTTTTACATACACATATACACACAAAAGTATTTACCGTTTGAGGCTGAACTACCTAGGCATAGCATGGGCAATGGGCATGCACTACCAAAATGATTCACTACGTCGTTTTTTCAATGACACACCATCATATGCCTAGCCTTTACCCAACAGTTTAGCCAATTTACAGTTACACAATACCAATGGGTAACACGATACCACTTGGTTAAACTGATTTTCCGATCATCGTCCAATTTTGGGCTTCTCTAAAGACTGTCATAAATCTACAAATGACAGTCGGGATCAATGGAAATCACACCACAAAAGGCAGACAATGGGTTTGCACTATTGGTTATTAATCATCATTACAATAAGATTTCAAAATTAACACACACTGCTAAGCTCACAATGTGCACATTAGATTGTCTGTAAGAATACTCGATTTATGAATGATTATCCTACGCTTTTTTATTTGGTGAAAATATGAATAAATTGGATAAGTACAATCAAATTGTTAGCTTCGGTATTCTTCCACCATTAACGTTCAGCATGGTCGCCCTATAAAACCCTGAGGCTAACGGGCGGCACCATTGGCATGCGATACTGAAAATAAGTTCAGTTTCCACAGTTTTGTGTCGAAGCATTTAAAGCTGGCTCTCGTCTTTCGGCTCTCGGCCCTCAGCTCCCGGGGTCGCGATGGCAAATGTTTGCAGTTTGTCTGGCGTTAGTTTTGTCTCTATTAGGTTTTGTCGTCTTTTAACGTGTTTTAGAAATATTTCTTTCGTGCTATTGCTATAAAAACGACCCCGGAAAAATGTAGTGAAGTGAAGCGAATTGAGCCATTCCATACTAATGCTAAGCAATGAGAGTTCACTTTGTTTAAGATTTCCCGGGGGTGATTTTAACTGAGCCGACAAGCTGGAGTTGAGCTTTTAAACAAAACGCTAAAATAGATAAATATCTGTCAAAACAATATAAGAAGCAGAATAAGAACTGAGCAATATTATTCTAGAAATATTATTTCTTACTAACTTCGTTGAAATGAAACTTACAAACAGAACTCAACGTAAAGAAAAAGAAGGCTTGAGAATATTCCTTTGAAGATTCACAAACTTATACTACGTTTTTTTCTCATAGTTATATTTATCAAAGTCAAAATTACATCATTTATTTCAATATAACCGTTAAAAGACACTTTTGAACGTCAGAAAGTCAGTAAATAAATTGAGAAAAAGATCCTAATTGAGAAGGAAGAGCAAAAAACTCCACGCAACCTTTTTTAAAACAGGTTTTACAATACTTTGTATAGTTATATATATAACAACAGGTTATATGACAGATCCATTAGACAGACTAGCATATACCTATGAAGGGAGTGTGGTCGAATAACCAGCCGCTCGGATCCCTATAAGGTTATGCTACGCTTGCCGAAGTTGATCCGTGAAACGCAGACCATTAATACAATTACATATCAAGACCCCTCTGTATCCCGAGAAATATTGGTACTCAGCTGCATCTGATTAGACTGGCCAACCCCAACATAGTTAGGAAAAGGCTAGGCAGATGATGACAGACTAGCAATTCAATCCGTCAGATGCCTAATTAGGCTAACTTTATCATTTCATACTGCTCTAAACTAAAATGTTAAATGAATTCGAATAATCAATGAATGAATAAAAATCTATTGGATTCTTCAAGTTAGGCGAACAGCCAAGTTCTTTTTCACTTCAAGATTTGAAATGCACATAAATTGCCGCGGCCACGTTCGGAGATAGTGAAATGGAGAGAAAAGGAGGGTGAATTAAGATATATTGTTCTCTTTTTCTATCAGTATTAGGAGTCAAGTTATAAATAAGAAGTTACGTAATGGGTTTTGTACATAACCTAACATCAAGCGTAAAGCTTTACCCGAAGTATTGAAGTATATAAGAGTACGCCCACAATTCGCTAATGTTTAATTCTCATGTTTATTACATTCCTGTTCCGAGTCTTTTGACATTTATCGGACACAAGTTTAGTCCAGGCTCGGCATTTGCCTGACATGCAACTTCATGCTCTGGTTGCTACTTGCAACCACTAGACTAACGAAGCATTTCTTCCTTTGCTGCTCATTTGTCTTTATAGGAAATATTAAGATACTTTGACATTCAGAAGCGTTATGACGAAACGCTTACATACATATTATTGAAGATGATTTTGCTCCATAAATTCTCTTAATTTTGGAACGGTAAACAAAATATGTGTATCACAAAAAATATTCGCAACTCATTTTACAAATACCAAAACGAAGAAATATAAAAAATGCTAATCGTTACAAGTTCCAGGACTCGGTTAAAAATTCAGAGTGAACTTGGCTCGAGCTCTACCGTGCACGATAACGCAGACATTTTTATTGTTATGTTAAAAGTTTGTCGGTCGTACCAATGACATAATTTCTTTGAAATTGGGTTTCATTGTCGACTCGCGAACTCTGTCAGTGTTTTATTGAAAACAATGTAAATATTCCGAAAGAGTACTTGAGTTTATTTTTCCTAACAGATTTCTGTTGGGTTGTTATTTTTTCTTTTTTTTCGTGAACGTTTTAGCGATTCAGTGACCTAGTTTTAACAGTTCGTGGGATAAAATAATTGTGCTGAGTACCTATTCCATAATAATAAAAATACTCCCTGTACTTTTGTCGAAATTACAGTAACGTAATCTTGTGTAGTAAATATTACATTTCATGGATATTTTGTGCTAGAGACGAGTGTGTAACTTAACTATGTAGTTAATATTAGTCAATGTTAACTAGTTAAGGGGTAGGTACACTACGAGTGTACGACTAAGAAATGAAATGGCGTGTTTTTTTTCATCAGATTCGTGCAGTTAAGTTTCTTTTTAAAAATGCATTGTTACCTATAAGTAAAACAATCTATCTTAAGGATGAAACTACTCGTAATTATTTATTTATTTTATTTTAGGAAGAACAAACAGTAGCACAGTACAAATATGTCATAAAATCTTATGTTTAACATTTTAAATAACTATGTTACCCACTACGTTCTCCACAGATTACAATTAAAGAATTTAAAAACTAGCTAGAAACAACACGAGTACATAACATGCAACAGTCTGAGACTGGAACTACCATTCGGTTTATTAACACTTTCACTGTCCACAAAGAAGACACAATAGTTAAACAGTCATGTGTAATTTGTGAACCATGGGACAGAGAAGTGGTCAATTACAGAAAACAACAAAAGAAAAAAACTAAATTAACTTAACATTACGCTACTAAGTTTAATACCCAGTATTTTGCTAATCCTTAAGGGTAGCTTGTATTTGCTTTCTAAATACATTTTTAGTTAGATAAAGAATGTCGATTGAAGAAAACTGATTGTTGTATGTCTGAACCAAACGATGAAGTGGTGAACGAGAGCCAATTAAAAAGCATTTGTGTCTTGGAAACGTAGATACGTTCGATGACGATGATTCGATGACGGGTTAAAGTCCTTTGGACCACGGATTTTTTCAACCCTCTAATACAATAAACAAATGTGCCTTGCCAAAAACCTATTTTCATATTCCCAAAAGTAATTGGCCACAAAAACAAAACTGCCACAGAAAAAAAAAAGAAAAATTCCAATAGATTCAAATATCGAAAATGTTTTACTTCAAAAGCGTTTCACGAGTAGTAAGAAAATGGCTTTTTACAGTCGAAACTTTGCCTTTGAGTGCATCGAGTGTCATTGCTATCGTCAATATTTCCTGCAATTCCATTCCGCGGCGGTTCCGATTGCGGCGTCGCGATGAAAAAAACTTTATCGGTTACAACTTGAGTTTGAATTTTATAAAATGAACATTCGAATAAGTGTTCTGCTGCGCGTTTTGGCGTGGCTTTTAGAGTAACGTACGCGAAAAATGCCTACTGAACCCTGTTTCTAAATTCCCGCTGTGAGTTAGTTGTACAGACGCCAGCACATCAAGTTACCCCAATGTGTCAAATTTTCCCAATTGAATATGAACCTTATTCTGTTTGACATAAAGTTGAAAAACGATCAAAGAAATTTGACACATTGGGGTAACTTGATGTGCTGGCGTCTGTACGTCATCATCATCATCTGCCTAGCCTATTCCCAACTAAACTCAAACTCAAACTCAAAATGTTTATTGCATTCATGTGTAGGTACATTTGTTGTTACATTTAATAAGTTCCAACATGAAACCCGGTTGGGGCACGGCAACATAGTACATAAATAGTTCCAGCTCCAGCGGGTCGGCTTCCAGTTTAAATAGATGCAGCTGAATTCCATAGTTCTACATGGAGCGATGCCTGTCTGACTTTCACCACCTAGATACTGGGTAACACGTTACCCCTTGGTTAAACTGGTTGTCAGAGTTTCGGGCTCTGTCACAACTGTCATAGATGTACTAATGATAGCCAGTACCTTTAGCCGGGGACTAACGTGCTTTCCGAGGCACGGAGGAGTCTTGATATGTAATGAATCTACGCACCAACCTTCGATCGCCCCATGAGGCTATTATTATTTAGCTGTTTATTAACCGTAATATGTACATGGGCATGTGGTTTTTTTTAATTGTTATAACAGTTAACTGCTTATTGGTTTCACTTCGATGGTCCTAGATTATCATTTTAAATTTAGAGTCACAGCCTTATGAATATAAGCCAGCATTGCACATGTAAGCGGGTACGCCTTTTATACCTGGAGGCTGTTATTTTTCAGTTTTGTAGTTGTTTTGCTTGAGTTTAGATTTCAATGTTAATATGAATTTACTTCTTTTTCTCTTAATCTCGGTATATTGGAGTGTGCTAGCTAACACGTGACAATCATTCTGAAATGTAATGTTTTACAATGTGTTTATACATTAGTGCTATTTATTGAGCATTTCATTGTATAGTTTCTTTGTATACTTAGTTCTTCAAACGAATCAGACAAATGTGTTGCTGGGGAGTTTGTTCCGCCACTTCTTCTTCCCAGCAAAAACACTAGGAAGTGCCGAATAGGGAATGCAATCTCGTCTCGCCGAGATCCCGATCTCGCGAGATCCCGGCCATATTTTACGAGATTGGATCTTGTCAAATTTCGTACGAGATCTCGCGAGATAACGAGATCGACAAATGCACTCTCGACATGATGTGATTTTTGAGAAGCCATTTTCAGACAAACTAACTTGCCTTTCCGTACCTTGATAACTTCATCTGACTTCTACTTTAAACTTCTTTTATTTGATTAATACGATCTCACAACATTTATTTAAGAACTTGTGAAGTTAAGTTTTTGTTTTGTTGTATTTATTTACCATAAGTAATGTTCCTATTACTCTTAATTATTGAAACTAAAGTAATAATTTACAAAAGACTAAATATAGATAATTATTGTCATGTTACCAATATTGTAAGAATTTGAACTGATTAGCTACAGTAGGTATAATAATTATAGACATAAACAAATGTTATTAGAGTTAGAGACAAAATAATACGTACTCTGTTGATTTTTAAAATAAAACTTACATTATTATTATAACTAAGCAACGCAGTTTCTATTTAATTACATATCATGTCAATTACTAGTTCTTAAAACAAGCATTTGCATATGTTTTAATTGCGATTCTCCTAATCTCGCGAGATCCCGTAATTTGCGAGATCTCGCGAGACTGGGTTTTGAGTCTCGCGAGATCTCGCTAGGCGGAAATCTCGTACGAGATTGCATTCCCTAGTGCCGAAGGGTGGGCCGTTTTTGGGGGACTGTCTTTATGTATTTTTTTGACGTTCAAAAAGTGCTGATTCTCAGACTTGTTTGAATAAAGACTTTTGATTTTGATTTTACACACTAGGAAATATCTAGTAGACATTACAAGAAACGTATTTTTTTCGGCGTTTTTTGTAACTTTTACTTGATTGTTATAAATTTATAGTACCATAAGATTTGTAATAGAGTACGTATTTCAACGATTTCAACGAACTAAAGTCTTTACGCATGGTCTGATGACACAATCATGGCACAAAATAAATAACCCTAAAATGAATGGCCGTTACAAAAATGGACTGGACATTTCGAATTCAAAAATATATTTTCGAAATTCAGATTCGAATTTCGAGCCGATGGAACGGAAGTGACGGGAAATCTGCGATCGGAACGGGTTGGCCGGCCATTGTCTTCCGGAAACGAATGGCGCGTGAGGGTTGGGTGAATTGGTATGACTGGAAATTGTGCGTGTGACCGCTGCAGCGGATTCAATTGTTTATTTGATGTGAGTTTTTGTTATTATCTTAGCAGTTATTGCATGGAAAACTCAAGACCATTTCAAACACTAATCTGCATGGTTCTTACATGATTTCACCAAGATAATATCTGCACTTTAAAAGAGAACGTGACCTCTGAGTTTCTTTCGGTGTTTCTTCTCGGAGCAGTCAGATAGTGAAACATTGATCACATCTACGAGTACTAGTTAAAAAATGACGTGTAAAAGTGTTAGTAAAAACCTATTTACAGAAATAAATATAATTTTATCATTTTTTATGTATTTTTACTCATGTTTCAATTCACATAATGGTTCTTTGCACCATGCTAGCAGTATTATAAACATTTACATCATAATTTTGTTGAATTAAGTATTTTATTTCAAAAAATGGTAATTATGAAAAACATTTGTGGTTATACCTGTAAGTGTTATTGAACCGTTTTACAGAAAAAACTTTAAAGCATCCGAACTAGTGAAAAAAAAGTCCAAAACCGAAAGACAAATGAAACCAACCACTTCTTAAAGCCGACTAACGATGGCCACTATTTTTCACCGACACTTAGACGTAATTAGGAGCGTCGCAATGCGCAAGTTTGTGCTATAAAATACTTTCTCTCATCGGGGTAATGGTTCGAGCTGATTCGTGCTTTTCGGCCAGTCATCATGACTTGTGTAGGTGAGAATGTGTTTTTGTTGTGTTTGTAGTTAATTAAAGGTGTGTGTGTGTGTGTGTGTAAGCTTGGTGAAAGAATGGGGATGAAGGCTTATGTGTGTGTGTGTTTAATTTGATAAATGTTACGATTTAGTTGTGTGTGATATTTGTAAAAGCAGGATAACATAACATTTTTGAGTTAGTCCATAACTTAAAGAAATTTACTAGGTATTTTGAGACTATTTGAGTGAGTATTTAATAGTTGTTCAAAACTATTTGCAAGAGCCAGTATTTCTGAGTATTCAACTGAGTTATAGTAATTAAATATACTAATCGTTATGGAAAGTAAGTATTAAGTGCCATTTCTTATAAATGTTCTAAAATAAGACCACCATTAGCCCAAAGTAACAAAATGCGTACAAAAACCTTAGAGCCATGCCCCACCATATATTTAGTATGAAGCGAGCCGAGACAATCGGCCCATTATCTGCAGGCAGAGGGTTAATGGGCCAAACTGGACTTGTTCACAAAGATAGCAAGTGGGGACTTGTGGGGAGCACTGTCTTCGCCATAAAACGGGCACGGTTAAGTGCGGGGGTACTTTGGACCTGTTTAGTTTTTGCTAGTGCAAGACAATTCATCCCAATTATGTTGTAATGTTCGTTTTGCACTAGTCATTTGAGGGTTATTAGGGAATGAGTTTGAAATAATAATAATGATCTTTATTTCAGACATGGGACACATAAGGTTTGTTATACAGCTTTTGTTAGTAAGTTGTTAGTATTATACACAATAAATAAAAAGTGTTAGTAATTTGTTAGTAAACAAGATAAGGAACACAATACAAATTATTTTTTTATTGCTCTGTAGGTGTCTTCGATCAATAATTGATCGAAGGTAGGTGTACACCCGCTCAGTACTTATACAATAAATGGACTGTCAACCTTGACCGCCAACGTTCTGAGGACACTGTTGTTGCTACCACGGACCCTACTCATCATTGATGCTGTTCTCTTCGGTATTGTTATGTTTTGTAGGCTCCTTCAATAAGACACCGTTGAGGTTGATTTCGTTTATTTCGACACACAGTATATTATACAGTCTTATAGTAAGTAGTAGCAGCTTCACAGACGGAGACAGACAATGAAGTGACGCTCGTTAGGAAGCGGATACAAAGATAATATCTAGTGAGGTGCATACTACTAATTAACTAATTAGAGATGTCACAACAGGTATGACGGCGAAGAAATCATGAATGAATGCATCCGCAAATGAAGGCTCTAGTTATACGTATTTTACCATTCGGATACTGTTTACATAGGTTTATATCGCGAGTCTAGTCTTTACACCCCTATTTTTTAATAAGTACAAAAAAAAATTGGGCTGTATCCGTACTTGTCACTGATTATATTTGCGTAAGTAATCAAAAGTAAAAAAAAACGAAGTTCAATTTTTAAATATACCACTATTTAGTTAAACTTAAATAACGAAAACAGCTGTTGGAGGCGGGGCATGCTTGAGCGAGATCACACGAATGTGAGCGAGAGATGACGATAAATGAATACTACAACGTCATGAATAGCCTGTACAATATTTCCATAAATTGGGTGACATTTTGGCATGTAAACAAACGCTAATAAGTCTGCTGTTTATAAATATTATTTATTGATACTTTACAAATATAATGAGAAGACCGTCTAGAATAAGCCCTTTAAGTATTTGTACTAATTAAAAATTAGTGGTGAATATTACTAACTAGCGAACATCACGCGGTTTCACCCTCGTAGTTCCCGTTCCCGTGGGAATACAGGGATAAAAAGTAGCCTATGTCACCCGGAGATAGAGTAGCTTCCCAACGGTGAAAGAATTGTTCAAATCAGTCAGGTATTATTTAAGTTTATTAATTATATACAAACATATAAATGTTTCCTTTTTATAAAATTAGTTTAGAAGTAAATCCAAATTGTTGTATGCATTTTTAAGAAAATTTGACGCTCTTGGGAGTGTGAGATTTTAAATAATTAAATTTTATATGATACAAAAGAAGGGCAGAACGCTAGAACAGTTGATTTTCAGCTACTGGATTACTAAATCTAGAAAAACAGCCTAAGTTAAAAGATTAAGCTACGCTAGCTGCGGATGGGTGAGCAATGTGCCATCCATTACGTATTGAGCCCTCTCATTTCCACGTAACAGACATTAAGCTGTTGGTACCGGCTGTCATTGGTAGATTTATGACAAACGTCACGTCGACGTCGTCGTCTTTCTATCATCGCACCGCTCGCCGTCGACTGGTAGTTCATGCTCACACACTGGAGCCGAAATGGTCCCGAACAGTGCGGTTTCAGAGGAATTTACTCCCGCGTACACTTGAATTGTGAAATGAGCTCCCTGCCGAAGTTTTCTCAGAGGGCTACAGTATGGAGTTCTTCAAAAGGGGAGTAAATAGGTTTTTAAAGGGTCTGCAACGTGCGTGTGGCGCCCCTGGTGTTGCAAGTGTCCATAGGCTACGGTAACCGCTTACCATCAGGCGGGCCGTAAGCCTGTTTGCCACCGTCGTGGTATAAAACGTTACGGGTAGTCATAAGCCTTAAAGTATGAAGACTAGTATTGCGAAGGGGTACAGTTTTACCTACTAAATGGGTTGTAGAAGATAAGCAGTCACTCCACTTGAAATACTGAAAAAGACTAGGCAGATAACACAAAGTCAATATTATTTTTTAAGAAAATTCATGTTTTTTATCATTGTTTTTTTAGTTCGTTTTTATGATTTTCATAACAAATAGGTATCCCTTCTGTTTAAGATTAACCACAGACACTGTTATCACGAAGCTATAATTCATCGATGACAATAAAAGACTGCCTTTAATACCACATAAACAAAAATCGTCCAATAAAGACATCGGGGCTGTTCGGGGGAGTTCGGGTGACATCGGCGTCAACCAAGCGGAATTGTGATAACCAAACGATTGCATAGGGATGGTGTCATTGAAAGTATTAGAACTTAGATATTTTAGAATTTAACAAAAAAAACACCATAGAATAATCCTTTAGTCTCAAGTGTTAAAGCCAAAGAGATTAAATATACTATACAGAGGACATGCGATGAAATTTCATGGAAAAACTCTAATCCCATGTCTCTGTAACGCCATCTAGAATAATATAGCAATATTGGAGCGGCAGCAGAGCGTACTAAATTAAACTCATAGACTATACCAGAGCGGGCATGTCAAGGAAATGTCATAAAAAAACTTTGATCCCATGTCTCAGTAACGCCATCTAGAATAATATATGATTATTGGAGCGGCAGCGGAGCGTACTACAAAAAACTCATAGACTTGTATCCAGCAGGACACACTTTTTCGGACGAAAATTTTGTTCGTGATGTCCGGTCTATAGGTATTGAATGTCTTTGACAATACCATACCCATAACTTACTATTCCTACCTGTCAAACATTTGATGTTCATCCCGTCGTCGGTACATTGCAGGTGGATTTGGGATCGACAACATACTATATTACAAATATGTAAAATATTGGGATTATTATCTACGTATTTATATTTAAAAAATACGATAATTTCAATAGTGTCACTATGACAACTGATCAACATAATTATTTTTGGTTGTCAATTAATACGTACACGTTCTGAAATTTATTTTGTTACTAAACTTAGAAAGAGATTTTATGTAGCATAATAAAGTCTTCTATTGAAGAAATCAATTTACGTAATTAATAATGACGACAGAGATAAACTTCAATAATTATTTGCAAAAAAATAATTATTAAACTGTTTAGATTTTAAAGTAGAGTAGACCAGGAAAACTAAATAAATTGTATGTAACATAGAGGCACGCAGCGCAGTAGTTCGGTTTAAAATTATGAATTTAGTATTTTTTAAATCAATGCATTTCAGTAAGGTAGTTAGGTTAGGTAGTTAGGTTAGCTATAGGATAGGTATGGTAAGTTAGGTAAGGTTATATATACATGTTGTAATTTTAATTCTATCGAACACAAAATGTTGAAATAAGAACGCAGTAGAGACTCGCTAAATAAAAAGTAGTAGTAGTTATTATTGGTTTGGATCTATTTGTTGTCATCTTATTCAACGTCATTATATCTAATATATAAAATTATGTGTATATGCAGTAGGTCTGAGAATAGGATATAAACGAATAAAAAACTAAATAAGACTAATAAATTGATTCTAAGGCAAAACGAAGTTTGCCGGGGCAGCTAGTAGCCATAACATATACCCCAATGTGTCAAATTTCTTTGACAGTTTTTCAACTTTATATCAAATAAAATAAGGTTCATGTTCAATTGGGAAAATTTGACAGTTTGGAGAAGCTTGATGTGCTTGCGTCTGTACCTACAATCGACACGTCACTTGTATACGACTAACATTTAAATCAGCTATTTTGCAACCGACCGATAATAGGTCGCCCAGTCGGTTTTTTAGCCAAAATTTATAGTCGGCCTGAATTAAATACATTTCATACTATTCGTTACTTTCTTTCATGTGCCATATGAGCTAGTCTTTATTTCATAAATTGCTGTCATTTACGTATCCTACTTCTAATATCAAACATTTGACAACCCTAACTTAACATCATCAATGGAAAACCGAACGGTGCGGTGAATATTGCCGTCTATGTTGCAATAATCGTAAAACGCGGCCGTGGTAAACACGCAATGTATCGGAAACAGGAGATTAGTACCGACACAAGGACTTACGAATGGTTGTTGCAGTTAAATGATCGTGGAACATACCTGTAACAAAAGAATAGTTTGTTTAATTAAAAATTATATTTTGTTGTCGCTTGGTAGGTACTTCGTTTTTACCATGGCAGGGTTATTTTTCTAACATAACTCAAAATTACACCTGTGTTGACAATATTTAACTAAATACCCTTAAATAATTACCAATGGCAACATTGTAGTAGAATATTGTATTATAAATTGGCCGCACTGCTACCAACCTCCATTTTCAAACTTCATTTGTTAACGCACGTATTATTGTTACGCGTGGGAATATAAAAAAAAAAACTATTTAAATAAGCAGAGAATACGCTCAACTTTTTTGTTTTACTTATATTATATTTCCACAAAAGTTAGGTTAGATATATACCAAAAATAAACCCATGTTACACCAGTTTTGTTTGTCATGGAGCGAGCTTATTGCTTCCAATAGGGTCTAGAAACCGGGCTGCTACTAAGAAATTTCAGATGGAATAATCCTACAACACTATGCTTAACCCGTAAAACGTACCCAGGTCTTTTTGCCCAGTGGTATCGCATGCGACCGAGGCAGTCAAAAAGTTAATAACGTAAAAGTTATTTTTCTATTCACACGAATAAAAAATACATGCACAAAATTCAACCTTTCGTTGAGTATATAAAAATACTTTTTAGACTTAACAATGGCTTCGCTCTTAAAACCAGCTAACTTCAGAAGGCCATAATTCGAAAGTTATGCAATTAAAAGTATAGCAACAAAGCAAACATATACCATAAAAGAAACTCCTTATCCATTATAAAAATTATAATGATACCCATAATATTGCCAGAAGCAACACGAATTATATTAAAAATTCTCATGCAAAGGAAAACAGGATACTGCCCTAGGGCAGAATGTAACAATAACACAGTTATCTAATACCCATAATATTGTAACATGTCAAACTTCTCAGATATGGCGCTTCATGGCGCTTTATGGCGTTTCGACTCCCATGCCGGTGTTTTTCGCAAACTCGTCAAGTTTTTTTTTGCTGTATCTTATAGCGCCGCGGGCGGAGGGTTTGAATTTGAGGGTATGTAGATTATATTTTTTGTTTTGAAAAGTGTATTTGGTATTTAGGTTCTACGAGAATGTTAAAGTGCATTTTATTATTTTATAAACATAATGTATTTTCCAGAGTGCGTGTGATATAATCGACAAATAACGTACTAAAATCAGATACATTATCTATCCAATATTGTTTTTACACACGGCTGTACATCAAGCTATACATTTCCAGTATACGCTGACAATGCGAGATCAGCTTATTCTGGAAAAGTATAGCTCGATTAGCCATGTTTACCTACAAAATAAGAGACGAAAAATACATACATACATACATAAACTCACGCCTTTTTCCCGTGGGGGTAGGCAGAAACTACAGAGCGCCATATGCTACGATTCTTACATACTTCTTTTGCTTCGTTTACATTCATATATGTTGTCATAAACACACGCCGGTTGCGAGTACTACGCACCTGACCTTTCTGAAGAACCGAAAGAGACGAAATATGTGATTACTATAAGTACCTACAGTAATTACATACCTACAATTAAGTTTAAGTCCCATATTATAGCAATTCTGTAGTCGATGCCATTCATTAGCTTTTTGTTTGGGCTGTAGCCGAAGATGGTAAATATGATGAATATGTCGTAATAGGGACCAAATCTCAGTTTAACAAAACACTTACAATACATATCATTAACCTGAATATAGAAGAAAGTTATGATAAAACAACAAAACCATTTCCAAGGTTGTAAAGAGAAAGAAACTCCAAATAACTGCGAAAGAGACGAAATATGTGATTACTATAAGTACCTACAGTAATTACATACCTACAATTAAGTTTAAGTCCCATATTATAGCAATTCTGTAGTCGATGCCATTCATTAGCTTTTTGTTTGGGCTGTAGCCGAAGATGGTAAATATGATGAATATGTCGTAATAGGGACCAAATCTCAGTTTAACAAAACACTTACAATACATATCATTAACCTGAATATAGAAGAAAGTTATGATAAAACAACAAAACCATTTCCAAGGTTGTAAAGAGAAAGAAACTCCAAATAACTGCGAAAGAAAATGTACAAGATATTCACGTTAAAGATGTATCCGAACTACACAGAAAAAACTCATTTTGAGATCAACATTCCACCACTTAACAATGAACTCTATGGCTTAACTCACTGAGTAGAAAATAAAAGTCACAGTGAAATATTTTTTGCACTGAATGAAATTCTGAAAAGCGTTATAGAAGACAATGGCTTCAAGAATGAAGGAAATAAGTTGAGTAAAATATTTTGTATCTACTAGGTTGTCTTATTAAAATTTTTGTTTTATATCTTTTGTATTTTTTTGACGCATCATCATTTGCGTAGCTTTTACCTAACTATTTTTGGGTTTGCTTCAAATCTAACGGATGGACCAGCCAGCATGTCTATCTAACTTCCACAGCTCAGTAACTGGGTAATACTATACTCCTAGGTCAGTGACATGATTTTCTAGATAATTTTAATTGTACTAATAAGAGTCCATGAGTAATGAGCTTTTAGGTCTCGCACAGGTCTTATTATTATTATTATTTTTTGGAGCGAAGTTCCTTATCGCGTGTTGTGAAAGAGGGCTAGACGGAAAAAAATCTTACGAAAAGTTGTCACGACACTTTTTGCTATAGTAAGCTATTGTAAACTGTGCGGCGTCGCATGTTCGCAGGGAGAGGGAGAGGGAGAGGGAGAGGGAGAGGGAGAGGGAGAGTGAGAGGGAGAGGGAGAGAGAGAGGGAGAGGGAGTTAAAAATAGCTGGAATCATTTTAAACGTCAGCTTTTTGAATTATTGAATGACAAGGTATATTATTCGGTCGATGAATATCTTAATGACAAATTTTAAATTATAATTGAAATGTAATTGTATCGTAGATTGTTATTATATTGTTTTGTATTATAATAATATATTCTGACATTATTATTGCTAATTGACACTTGTACATTAATTTTAATTTAGCTGACATTGTATTATCCTAGCAATAGGTATTATGACACTTTGTTCTATTTTTTTTTTTTTTTTTTTTTTGGTATGATTAATAATAACACTTACTTATTAATAACATTAGATGCACGACACTATTTTGTAAGCCGTTCGGTGGAACACTGTATGGGCCAACATTTTTTTTTTATACAACATCATAATATTATACTCTGTGTTCACAAAATGAATAAATGAATTTGAATTGAAAAAAATTGAGTTAGCGGGAGAGAGGGAGGGGGTAGAGATAGGGAGGGAGAGGAAGAGGGTGTGGGAGAGGTGGAGGGAGATGGGGAGGGGGATATGGGGAGGGTTGGGGGAGGGAAGGAAGGAGAGGGGGAGGGAGGGGAACGGGAGGAGGAAGATGGAGGGGGAGGGGGAGAGAGAGAGAAGATTGAATAGTTCACTAATCAGTCGAAGGGAACTTCGTTCCATCCGGGTAACCCTTGACACCTCTCAAGTTTTTTTTTTTTGGCTTTAGTTTTTAATCTTATCTTGTTTTTTTTAACATCTGTATTTTTTACACTCGTACAAAGATCTATATATAATATCACATATCGCAATAACGTCTACACAATAAGGACATCTTGATTGTGCACTGACTGGCCAATTACATAAACCCACGTATGCTTAAGGCTAACATTTACCGTTATAAGAATAAATTGTAACGATGGAAAATATTTTATGAGACGACGCTGTAATACGGTCAAACGTCTATAATCAGACTATTTGAGGTATTATTGGAAAAATTACGTCGCATTATATTCCGCCGAAAATGCTACCAACAGAAAATAAAGCTTATTTAGTTTGTCTATTTTTTTTTAATGATAGGCTCTCGTTTGGTCATTATCTCACCAGATGGCAAACGATGATGTGGTTGATGATGAAGCACGCTTCCCTAGAAGTAACCTATTCACTATTGACTTCAAGACCACTAAAGAAAATTATGATGTTTTTTTCTCTCACAAATTTTGTTTAATACCTACGTAGTTTCTAAAACTTTAAAGTGAATTGCCACGGCACTTTATTAAACAAAGGTTCCTGCTGTAATATTCTTTTTTAAATTAAAGTAAGAACGTGTATTAACTTTAAGACCCGCATCAGCGTGGATGTGACATTTGTCTACCCAAGCGTAAATGTGAATGAAAAGGCCAGCTTTACAGATAAATTCACGAGAATCTATTTTTAAAAGACACCGTCAAACGGAACACATATGACTTCCTCAAACGCTAATATCAACCTTAAGGCACACACACTAGAGTAAAAAATGTAATGTGATGAACTTGTTCACTTTACAGGCAAAGATTTAATTTGTCCAACTAGATTACAGCATTGTTTCCGACCAACACATGTATTTCTGAAGTGAGGGTAGAGTAAAAAACCCAATTTGAGTCTCCCGGGTTCACGATAAAGTGCTTCATTTATATATTTTTTAATTCTATTTCCTTGTGAATGGGGTTAATTTTATGCTCGCCAGTGTATTCGTCTGGAATGGAAACGTAAATAATGTGAACTGGAGTGCATGATGATTCACAGGATTCTCGTATGTGGAATTAAATTCTTTCGTTTCCGTTTTTTGCGCATGATTTCAGTTAATTTGGATAGTTGGGATTTTTTATATAGTTTCGATGTACGGGTGAGTGAAGTGCTTTAAATGGTTCGTTTTTGTGAATGTTAGTACAATGGCATTGCATGTAAATAACTGAGAGTAGTTTTGGGCTATTGGAAACAATTTTTATAAAATCACGGATAACAAAGTACTTGATAGTATTGATTTTGTGAACAAAAATAGTCATCGATGAGCCGATTTTGTAAAATGTAATAATTTTCCACGACTTTCATACAACGCCGTCTAGTCCCAAGCTAAGCAGAGTTTGTGGTATAGGTACTAAGCAACTGATAAACATACTTATATATTTTTAAATACACACATATTGTATATAAATTCCACGCAAACACAGAAAAAATGATCATTGTCATCACACAAACATTTGTCCTGGGTGGGAATCGAACCTACGACCTCCGGCATAGCAGTTAGGGCCACTAGCTACTAGACCAAGAGGCCAGCCAAACGAGAAATATGACGTCTTCTGACTGAAGTGTAGATGATATTGAATGTAATCATAACTTCTTTGTCTTAATCTTCCGTATAAGTTATGGCTGGTTCTACAAAGGCGAGCTTAACTTTCAAAACGTTTTCCTTTGACTTCTAAAGAGAAATGTATACCTCAAGGCAAAACAAAAGCCCACCCGAAAAACATCAGAAATCGTAATCCACCAACCGTTTTAATGACCACACAGTCCGTAAGTAGTCCTCTTAAGTCCAAGACGCTCCTAATGCCTCACGCAGATCATCCACAACATTAAATGTACGTAATTCTGGGGGCTATAGACATGGAAAGGGCGGAGAGTACTTTCAATCAAGTGTTTTGGGGTTACCCTTGTATATATTGTGATGGTGAGTAAACTAGCAAGGCCATAAAAGAATATTGGCAGTATTACTTATTTGGTGTATATTGCCTGTGTAAAAAAACGAATACAAAACGTTATACATTTCCAACTGTAACTTCCAAGTTTATTTTGGACAACACTGGCGTCGGAATAGATAATAGTGAAGAAACCTTTAGATTTATAATTAACATTAGTCTTAAAATACCACCTTGAGTAAACGTGATGATCAATGCTTGTGTCTTCTCTGTACGAAAAGAAGCTTTTCGTTAATTAGTATATGATTACTTGATATAAGAGTTAGATGCTTAGATTTATATGAGTGGTCAGTAAAAGCCAAGGCACCAAAAAAAGATTCTAAAGAATTGATAGAAGAAGGCGTTTGTCCTTGCACTATGGATGCAAGAGAGGCTAAAAACATTAGCACCAGTTACTAGCTGGGCGTGTAAAAAATAATATGAAGATGTTTTTGTCCAAATACAACATATAATTTTGTTTATCACGGAAGTAACAAATATGTCATCTTTAGCAACAAGGCTTCCACTTTCAGCAGCGTTTTAGGAAGTTGGACTCGAGCCAACACGTCATAGTAAGATTGATAACGTAAAAGCAACCATAATAAACATAGACACAAGGTCGCATCTTAGTTAAGAGGATGAATCACACACGATACATAAGCTAATATTGTTACTCTGGAAGACAACGCTAAGATGCCGAGCAAAGCCGCGGTCACGGTACAGCTATCTTGAGAGCTGTTCTCCTTCTAACCATTATAACTCGAGCCGTCTCCGCTAAACAATCTCCGTCAAAGCTCAACTAAATTAGCTTAGCAGGGGAGGGAGGAAGGCCAACTTACACTGGACATATCGAAGACATGACCACTTGAACGAAGCTTATTTGAAACTCTAGCATTAGCCGTTTTATCAAGAGCTCTAGTCTCATGCAAATCTAAACATTTCAAATATCTTGTAGAAATGGCTGGCGAATTTTATCTAACCAGTTTGGCTAGACCTGTAAGTCCCTGTTATGTGGTGCGTTTAAGAGGTTTTTGGGTTTGGTTCTGGCATAATGGATTACCGTCAATAAATAAGTAGCATTAGCATTATGTCTGAATGATGGTGGAGCTTCATTTGAGCCGATTTTGGTGGAATTTTGGTTTGTATCAGAGTGGAGTATATTAATTAGTCATGTTGTGTAATGTTCCTTGCCTGTATTAATTACCGCATGGATTTTATAATGAATGTTACAATAGCTGTTAATTTTGGACGAGTTGTTTTCATGAATGAGTAATTATTATTTGAGGTTGAGATTACTGAGTGGATTTATTGTGGTAAATTAAAATGAATTGTTAGATCATGAATTAAGTACAGTTAACATAATAGTAAGTTGTCTTCGGTATGTAATGAAACATTAGAATTCACACTATTGTACAATATTACACCTGTTACAACAACATAAAAAACATAGTTCGCCCACTTTTCCACTATGCTATTCTTAAATTGTATACTGTAAGAACTTAAATCTGTAGAGACGCCAATTTGAACAGTATCATATAGAATATAATTACGTTTAACAAAAGAGAAGCTAGCGTATATGTGCCTCTTGTTACCGAGTGAAATTAAGCTTTACATAGAGCTCGCTCTCCATGATAATTACGAAATAACTACTGCATGGAGTTTGTAATTGAAACCGACGCGACGCGAGCTCTCCGTCTAGGGCATAGGACAGGAGTGAGCCGATAGAGTTGATTTAATTTGACAGCTATTTTGTGAAATGTTGGGTGCTTTAGTTTTAGTTTATTTTAGTGGTAGATAGTTTTCTTTTAAACTGATACTGACAATGGGACATTCGATTGATATATACTTAGACTAGCTACCCGGCAAACTTTGTTTCGCCTAAAAATCAATTCATCACATATATTTTTATTAGTTTTCGTCCTATTCTCAGCTCTACTGCATTAACACACAAAATTTCATAAGAATCAGTCGAGCCGTTTCGTAGGAGTATTGTTACAAACACTGCCACGAGAATTTTAAATTTTAGAAGAATAATAACACAAGAAGATAACAGATTCTCAGAACCAATTAACTCATGTCTGAACTGTAATGAAATCTATTAGTCAAACGAATATATTTTAAGCAAACCTAAACGAAATCAAAAAGACCGATTACGGCTTTGAAATATTGTAGAAGTTACGTCTAACTACGAACCCATTACAAGCCTGTACTAAACTAAACTACACAACGAATCTTTCCATTCTGAACTAGCTATTTTTCAAATACCGTATACCCGTCTCCAGTTCAACGTAACAAATCTCCACGAGGACCCCAGAAGGCCAGACACACTCGACGCTTGACGGCACTTTGAACTGCACGGGTTAATTAGCACCTTAAGTGGCAATCCGCTTTTTGCTATCCCGAGCTAGTTACACCAAGTGCCAAGTGGGTTAGGTGTTACAGCTGTGTTATAGATGTGTTGGAGATACTAATAATATATTAGTTCAGTTTTTGTGTTGTTTGAGCTTTGGAATACAAATATTGATGGGTGAGAAAGAAAATTTGGAGATGGTAAATTATTGTACTGATGATGAGGTATTAGGTCATAGGTATCATAATTTAAATTCACTTCTCTAGTGACCAAGTTTTGTAAAAGTTTGTGTAATACTGGTAGGTTTTATTCTATTAATAAAAACGAGAAATAAAGAAGTAGAGGGATCTGAAGATAAAGGAATAGATGTGGTTGTTAATGAAGATAATGATAGAACAAGATATTTCAATCAAATTTCAGATCTATTGCACGAAGCGATTCTATTTCGATTATATTTCGAATAGGTGAATCGAACAATACATGAATACATTCAAACGCAAGACATAAATATTATTTACGAAACACTTCACGACAATTCTCGCGAGCAAATAAATCTAATAAAACACGCACTTTTCTTTAGCGACAACGTGCCTAACAAAACAATAAAAAATCCCACTCAACCAACTCTCACTCAAATGTAGCTACATTACCACAAAAAGGAAAATCAAATAAAAGCAAACCTTGAAATCTCAGCATCGTGTAAATCAGTTCGGTGGTCGAATTAATTCATTTCCTGGGAGGAGGAGGGCACGCGCGCCGTACGTGATGGCCGACCAAACAGATGCTATGAATGTAAGAGAGTTTTTGTAGCAGACATGGGCATTTTTTTTTGTTTTATTACTGAGTTGTGACGTAAACAATGGATGCAGTGGGACCACATCAGGCCATTCCATGCATGCAGAGTGCAGTGATGTGTTGCGTGTTCGAGAACGTTGAAGTTGAAATGTGCAGCAGGGATACATTGCCGTTTTGGTGAGATTAGCTCACCCAATTTTAAAGCGTTGCTGTGTTGATTTTTAGTAAAGCGTTTGAACGACATAATCACATCATTAACTTAGTTTTATTCATTTTTATCGCTGTTTCTAATTTATTTTGTTGCTAACGGGAAATAGTAAGAAGCTTAAGAGTTCAAGGCCCCCATAACTTTATATGACCTAGGTTATCTACAACTTACAGTTACGTGTTCCTTCAAGGTAACCATACTAGGTCCCATTACTTTCTATCCATCAGTTGGTAGAAAAGCCTGATTTACGAGCCAACCAACTTTATTTTACGTCTTAAACGACGCCAATAAAAAGTTGCGCTATAAACGACAAAGCTGGAGCACTTATAGCGTATACTTTTTTATTGCCCGACCGGTATACATAGTAGGTAAAACAATTCACTGAGAAAATGGGGGAATGGAGAATTTTCTACAGTTCGTTATTTTCTTTGAATATTTAATTCGAATGATGATGGTTTGCTTTTAGGTTAATTATGTTATGCGATGTAGGTTTCTATTTCTTTTTAGTAAATCAAAATTATTTGCGATGGAAGTAACGTCAAAGCAAAATCATTAAGTCGGTTTTATTTATGCAATAACTCCATCTTATTCCACGTCGACAATACAGTCATAATATTAACATAGTCAATAACTATCCCGACAACACTTCACGAGTTGATATTGGTATTCAATTTAGTAGCTATTAATATTGTAATTAATGGTTTATGTAACAGATGATAATATTATTCAGAATTGGAAAATTACACTAGCAGTAGTCGGAACATTATATGATGTAACGAAATTCCAAAAGAAATTAACAAGAACGATGTCGTTCAAAGTTGTCTAGGAGTAAATGCTTATTTATATTTACAAAAGCTTCAACAGCGTTGGAACAGAAGTCTAGATATCTGTACCAGAAAATATATTCAAGGAAAAGGACATGGATATAATTCAGAAATTGATTCGAGATAAGGAAGCAATCCCGACAGTGAACGGGTTCTGATAGGAAATTGCGACGTCTGCCTCCAGACTGGTAACGTCGGAGAGAAGAATTTGTATGTAGACAATTTAGTAATAAATATTTCTATATCATTTGACGAGCAGAGTGAATATTTTCAATATGTAGCTACTTTTGTTACAAAATTTTATTGATATTTTTGTTTTGACTATTTTTGTTATAGACCAAGTACAGGATTTTGCATATTAAACGTTTCTCTGTGTGTTGGTGCAACATAGTGGACTACGAATTCAATTGACTAGCCTGTTGGTCTAGTGGTAAGTGGCCTTGACTGCTATGATGGAGGTCGTGGGTTCGATTTCCATCCAAAACAAATTGGCTATGTATATATATATGACTAAAAACCACCATCTAATTACTTCTCTAGATCTACTGGTTCATTGATGCAAGGAGATAATACAACGTTACCCATTAAAAAGATAACTAACTCAATATTTTCAACTTAATCATCCATGTCTTTTTATATTTTTACAGTACTTCTGCAAGGGTAAGCAGATAGGCGATAAACGGTGCGATGGTGTGGAATCGTCTCGAGGGAGGATTCTCTAATCTGCTTGGGGTCTACCGTTAACTGAGATCCCGTAAGTCTTGTTTTGAACCAGAGTTAGTGATTTATGAAATATTATTTTTATGATAGATAGGAATAAGAGAGTTTGTAAAAAACATAGATGGACTGTGTAGATGAAATAATTAGGATCTGGTTGAAAAGGACCATTGAGATAATGAAAAATAAAAAGAACACATCGGCGACCCCAAATAATTTGGTACACGGTCTGGAAGCTGGTACCTACTGATACAAAAAATAATTTTATTTATCTAGGTACAGACGCCAGCACAACAAGTTACCCCAATGTGTCAAATTTTCCCAATTGAATATGAACCTTATTTTGCTTGACATAAAGTTGAAAAACGATCAAAGAAATTTGACACATTGGGGTGACTTGACGTGCTGGCGTCTGTACTATAGTTAACACATACACATACAATGTTAATTGTTAATGAATCAATAAAATGAAATGAAACTTTTTCTATTTGTAAGTGTAAACATAATTGTTAATATGTGATAACTATTTTTCTTTTTTTTGTTAGAGTATACATTGATAGTCATTTGTTTAATTATCTATCTTTATTTGCCACTGAGTAATCAGGAAATTAAAGATTTGATTACTTGACAAGTTTTCAAATCAGTCAAAAGCCCCTAGCTTTCATTGCTGTTTCCTATAAATAGCTGATCAAACCAAATAAAGTTGTTTTAAGATAACAATGCTAAACATTCATACAACGTGTGGAGGTCATAAATTTAACCTTTTCTTGTTCTTGTTTGGTCTATCGCGTTTTCACTAAACCGGATGAATATTAAGACTTAAACTTGGCTTAAGACTTGGCCATGAACTTGTATTGATCTTGGCTTTTCATTACGCGGTTGGCCGCAATCCAAAAGTAACCAGTGTAGAAAAGGGTTTCATTTGAAGGCAAATAAAAACTTTCAGATACACACTTTAGCAATTCGTTACTAGATTTTATTGTGTTGAAGGTCGTATTTTAGTGTGCTTCGTGCTTTGCCAAGATTTGTTACAGGCTTGATGGAAAAAGATAACGTTCGAGATGTTTATCTATCTATCTAAAAGCTTCTATGTATATGTGAGACAAATCAAAGTAAATTTGGCTCAAAATTTGACTATATGAAAATCATTTTAATAATAATATCATTCTGTGCATGGCAGAGGCCTCTTCTCGCATTGATCACTACGCTTTCTCATGGCGTATTAGTGATATCAAACTTATATTAATAAATTCAGGTTTCGTCACCGATGTCATTATGTCCAAACAAATTAATTATTTTAATGTGGCTCATTCAATTCATACATAAGCCACATTGGTACTTGCTTGGATTTGAGCCACATCCTTGTGCATGAGAAGTAGGCCCTTTAACCTTTAGGCCATACGACAACTCAAAAAGAGAAATCATTGATTTCAAAAAAATCTTTTATTTGTTCTGTAAAGGCCTCAAGAAGAGAAAAAATATTTTATTTATTTTATACAAATATTTAGATTGGCCTTCTGTTACTTAAATTTCTTTTGCAACACACGCAGTAACATGTAACTCATTTAATTCGTCTTTTATTTTTGGTAATTCTTTTCATCTTTTTTTATCTTTCCCACCCATAATCACACTTACGGCCATAAGCGTATAAACACGAACAAAAGGCAGGTTTACATCTGCGGCACGGACTTCTTATCGTACGATAGGACCCTAAACGGACCCGGCGACAGATTTACGGATCTCGGACGCGAGTGACCTCGTAATTTCGAACCTATCTCCCGTATCTTTCGGGTTTATTAGATTTTCCAGGATTCCGAAGGTGAAAGGTTCGAGTTTTGGAGAAATGAGGATTGATAAGACTGATTTGTGTGTTGGGATTTTTTGGGGATGGATGTGTTCGAGCTTTAAAACATAGAACAAGACCCAAGATTGAAAGATGATTTGTCAAGACAGAAAATGACTGTTGAGGTGAGCACAAATAGAAGGTGCTGCACCAACCCCAAATTAATTTGAATAAGGACAGAAAGAGGATGATGATGTAGCATAAGAATACATTCCTTTTATATTTAAAAATGCAAATACAACCCTATAGTATACAGGAATTATTATTGTGCAATACATTTTAAGGAAATATAGAATAGAAAACTCTTATTACACCATAAAACTAAGACAAAAAAAAGAAAAATAAAAGATTTGTTCTATATGATACGATTATATTTTTAAATAAAATATTGAACAATATTAGCCAAAACAGACAGTTACACCAGCAATAGAATAAATATTTAAATAATGAAGCAACCAATTTACAAAAGCCAATTAACCGTAATAACTTAAAACTTGACTTTAAGTAAGCTAGAAGGTGTACCAGTACTTATCCACTTATTTAGAACCAATTTATTTGATAGAAGGTGAATATTGTCGAATACACACGATCATAGAAAATATTATGGGTAAAATCCTGACAAGTGCCATTGTGAGTTTTTCAATGAAATATTGTGTGCTTTTTAAGTTTATCTTACACATCGCTGATATTGGTGATTGAAAACGTGGTGAATATCTGGACTTTCAATTTATATGCGTCAAAAAATGCCAACCAATCAGCAAGCGTTGTAATTTAGTGCTCGTGCCTTTTCTATACCAGAAGAGGCCTTTGCTTCTTCAGTGAGACAATACCAAGCTGGTGTTAGTTTATCATCTACACCACATTCTAAAAGATCTACTATGACCTGTTCTCCAGACATATTGATTCTAACCTTAGCTATTAATCCGCCAGCCAGTGTTGTAGCTACAACAATTACAACAGTCTGCGGTCGAGTAGTGTTGTGCACACGTTGTGCTGTGTGACTAATGTTTGCGGAGACGAGCCTACAGTTCACACGTCTGCTGCCGCCTAGTGATGAGACACACGGGTTTAATGGATCACATACGTATTTATATCAGCTGGCCATATAGTCGTAGAGTTCAATATTTTATGTGTGGATTTGTTAACCTCTTTGCCAATTTAAAAATGGTATCTGCATATAAATAAGGAATGAAAAGACTTTGCACCCTCTTTGAACATATTGTGTATACTATAAAGTGAAATTTAAGGTTATTTAGAGAACAGAAAGCGAAAACGATTTAATTTCGACTACCGTGCGTACAAGTAAGAATGGATAAGTCTCAATTTGTTATATTAAATAAATGGCTTAAGATGAAGTAACTAAAGCGTACTTAGACTTTGTAATAAAAGCTACTTCACGCAAAATCAGGCAGCTTTCAATAATAAGCACTAAAACTTTTCATTTTTGACGATTCATAAGTTGTAAGATGTTACTTACAAACTAAAGTGACTATATCGTGATCGCTCAGTGATAGATAGTAGATGTCACTGACATTGGTAAAGGCAAATATCGTGAAGAAACCTAAACTAAATACTTAAAATACTTTTATCATCCCACATTGAGCAAGCGCTACTACACTTGCTCAACAATGCTTCCAAGAGCCTTTTCTTTATGAGAAGGCTTGTATTGTTAAGATGTAATAAACACAGCAAACATCAAAATAATTGTACCTAATTGTCGTATGCTTGCCAAACTAAACAGCAGTGAGTCCTAATGTGACAGTCAATATTTATTTGCAAGCATATTGTAGGTGTTGGTGACATACTGTACACAAGTACTTACTTGTAGCTACATGTCGTAATTACCGGCACAATGCCAGTAGCTCCTTTGTTTCGTCTGCATGTTAGATTTAGTCTCTATTTGAAGGTTCCAATTTAAACACTGGCTTCGATAATGAAAATTGTACAATTAATCAAAAACTCAAAAACCATTTTGGTCAAATTATCCCTGAGAATCTGCGCGATTGAAACGTCTTTCAAGAGATAGTCACCCAAAACGATCGCCCTTCATTACTTCCTGCTGTTTTTTTTTCAACAAAAGAAGTGGCGTAAGTCACTAGTCACCACAAATTATTATTATTATCTATTATTTTGAGTCTGTGGTGTCCCACTGCAGGGCAAAGGCCTCCCTTCCATTCTTCCACTCCTTTCTGTCTTCAGCCACTTTTGGCCAATCCTTCAGAAAGGAGTCCAACTCGTTACGCCATCTCCTTCTTGGCCTACCGCGTCGCCGGCTCCTGCTGTCCGAGATCCAGTCAGTTGATGCCTTCGCCCAATTTCGTAGCGACATGCGGCAGATGTGGCCTGCTCAGTCCCATTTTAGTTTAGCGGCTGCTACCTTCGTCTGCGATTTGAAAAAAAAAAAAACAAAACAAAGCAAGCAAAACAAAACAAATGTCTGATAAATATGTTAACGTTACAATTATGTAAGTAGCAAATAAATCAACTATTCAAGTCATAATAAAACCAGCCTGTTACTTTCCCACTGCGGGTCAAAAGCCTCTTCTCACACAGAGAAGGCACAAGCATTGATCACCACGCTTGCTCAAGGGGGTAACTATTCTAGTCGCATATCAATTGATTTAGTTCAGATTCATAGGATCTATTTGTACAGTCGATATTGTATTATGGACTCTAGACTGTATTGCAAAATATATGCGCGCGAAACTTTCAGTGCATTTACCTTTGAAGACTTATTTCACTCTCCAGAGGTAAGTTTACTGAAAGTTTGTGATAGGAATACAAAGTTATGATTGAGCATCTGCCTTTGATAACACTGACTGCAACTTTACGAAGACTTGAAAGTTTCGATTGAAGATAAAATCTATATTAGTAAAGTTATGTCGTCAGCTCATGCTGAATGGCTCGTTAGCGGATGGTGTTGCCACAGCTAAATTCTGGGCGTCGCAACAGTTGCAGTGGCATACGGGCCTCAAACGTAAAAATGCTTTTTCAGTGAAAGAAGAAATGTAGGTGAAGTAAAGATGAATTAAGCTGTCTCCATACAGCTAGGTATTGATAGTTTACTTTATTCAATTTCTACGGGGTAACTTACTGAGTTGACCGGCAGGAGGCTACCTAGATGGTATTTTCTTCTCACATAACTGTGCGCCCTGGTACACTAAGCAATAACTCACACAATGCTAATCTGAATCATTGTTCACTGAACAATTTCATCAAGATATAAGTCCGTGGTTATTTCCCTTAACGTTTCATCTTCGTCTGAAACGTATTCGTGCTGGTCCTCCGTTTGTGAAGGTACTAGAATATATATTTTGAGTAATACTCACGATGTTTTTAACATTTTCGATATGTCGTTATTATTGATATATTTTGTGGGAACGTTGAGTAAATCATTTACCTATAGTAAATACTTAGACGCTATTCCTATATTAAAGAGATTTCAACAATCTTTGGCAGTCATGTTTGTTGAATAATGAGCTCAAGACTCTGACAATATTTAAAAAATACTATTCAAATTATCACTGTTTAAAAGATAACTACTATACGGAATAAGGAATGTCTGGAGGACAAATCAATAGGGTCAATTAATATGTTACTTATAAGCTCGATTGATTGACATCGCTAATTGTGGATACATTTGCATGCAATGTTATGGCAGGATATCCCGAAACAAAACTACTGTAACACCTTTTATACCCAATTTTGGAAAAAAATACTTTTGATTTGATTTGCTCTTAAGAGAATAATCTAGAACTAACGTTTCGAACAATACGTTGCCTGTCTGTAATTTTAATATTTTTATTAAGTAGCTGACCAACCCCATACTGCACATCAATAATCTGTTTAATATGAATATACTATTAATTACCAATGACAACCCCTCGCCATTGTCACTGCAGGGCACAGGCGTTAATTAATTTATCTCTATTAATTACTCAGTGATCATGATTCGTGATGTATTCGCGATATTTCCGCCATTGTCCCATTTGTTGTCAGTGTCATTAGCTGTCATGACAATTGACTTCCAGCTGGATGGGTTGAGTATTGTTTTGGCAAGGATTTAAGCGAACCACAAATAAATCCTACCAGTGTTTGTTTTTGTATCAAGGTAAGGTTGACTGGTAGAAAATATCTGTGCCATTTAGTCAGCTTCTATGCTTAAAGTGTTGAATAAATAAATACTGTTTTGATTTTTTAAAACGGGAATACTGGTATACGAATTTTACGTAATACATGCTCCTGGATTAGAGGATATTGCATTGACCAGTAACTTGGCTGTGGAGGTCAGATATGCAGTAGTGCCGTGAAAAATCCTTGGATTCAGCTGCTTCTGCGTCGATTAAAATCCGACTCATGATAGTAGAAAGACTAGGCAGAGGATTGATAGGTCTCGGTATTTAATCAATTGTCACCTGTCCACGAATTGACCTCGGCGAGCGTCGTTTTTTTTCATTTCGAATCTTAGTGGAATGGAGTGTTCTTAGATTACAAACACAACGATCGGTGAAAAATGTATCGCAAGATATTATTATGGTCTAGTATTTGTATGAGAAAACGAAAACCATTCAAATTTTAAGAGAATTATTGCACATATTTCATCTTCCCTAATCATTATATCCGAACTAGACACACGCCTCAAATACCAGACATTGCCACTACATTAAAAGACAGACATGAAATAAAAATAAAGTATTTATCTAGCCATTTGTATCAGACGTCTGCTCTAACCGCTTACTTGGCTCACACCGCTCACTGCGCTCACTGCGCTCGCCGCGCGCCTCTGTAAAACACTGAAAGCCTTTATCTGAAGCCGCGACCGCTCTAGCTTTAGTGTTGCGGCCATTAAGTGAGCGGGTGTTTATAAGCGGGTTTATTGGATATTGCGGTATACTTCGTGATATTTTTTAAAATTATTTTGTTTACCTTTGTAAGCAGACAGTTAAAAAGAAAATAGTTATAGTGTTTTTTTATTAAAAAGAAGTCATGTTCTTTGGGGCAATGTAAAAGGGTAATGCGCACTCTATAAATTTTAATTGACAACAAACGTCATGTTTTTTTTATATGAATTATTAGGTAAAGAAAGAAAAAAAAAACATTTATCGGCAATAGATTGAAACACACACAGTAATAACATAATGTACAAATAAAAATACTAAACACAAAAATGGCATGTCTCAAGGCTGCGCCTAAAGGTTATGCCAGAAAGATGCTGAGATGCTGCCTGACGCTGGTTTTCAAATGCACCTTAATTCATTAAACCCCGAGAAGACACCTGTGTCCGCGCTGTCATTGTCTTTCTATTGTGTCTCCATTTGACACGATTGAAAGGTTAATCCACCTAACAGTAGATAGTAAATATAATTTCGACAGATGTCAAATTTTGTAAAAATACGAACGTCTTATAATTATATTCAGCCAATACGATCTTATAGAGTAGTATTAATCTTTTTTAAGATTGCAATTATATAGGTACATTAAGTACCTAAATTTATTTGTAAATACGTAATAAAAATTCAATTTCTCGGTGTACTCTGCCATCATCCTTTATCTGACTTAAAAAATACAACACGTATTCAATTCGTCTTTAACTAATTTTCGATTTTACATTTGTGCAATTTATTGTCATGAAACGTTAGCCACCAATTCAAAAAAAAGTTGATACAGTGTCTTAATATTGTATTCAAACATCGGAGCCCCTAATAACCAACTCGCGTTCTACTTAGCCCCCCAAGTAACCAGACACTTAGCCACTCGAAACTGTTGCTCCAGGCTGCAGCCTTCAACAGTTCAGTGAGATTGTATGGCACCAATACTTCAATCGATTTCTTTTGCCAGACCGCCAGTCCGTCTGGCAAAGCCGCCGATATGTTTTGCCAATTTGCTGGCGACTTTGAGGGTATTCGGAGATTTGAGAACGAATTTGTTGAAGGGTAGATAGTGATGTTATTCAGGTGTGAAATGTCTGCGCTTTTCTGTGGTGTGTTCATGTGGTTTATGCAGTTGGGAGAACTTAGGAGATAGTTAGTTAGTGCGATAGAAAATATTCTATGTATACAGAGTTATTTTTCAATGACCGGCCAAATTTGCACAGGGTGTTCTACCCACGAATCATATGAGCAACTTTCCCTATGGGACCAACTCTGAAATCACGAAAAAAAATCAGCTGTTTTGGCTGTTTCATACAAAAGTTTAATACCTACTCGACTAAAATGTATGAAACAACAGATTTAATTTTTCGTGATTTCAGAGTCGGTCCCATAGTGAAAGTTGTTCATATTCATGGGTAGAACACCCAGTGAAAATTTGGCCGGTCATCGAAAAATAACCCTGTATTCAAATCCATGTTCCCAATAAATGTGAGTTCGATATAAGAATATGATGCTATTTCTGTACTTAAATAGTTCTTACATTTCTTTTTTTTAACAATTTAGACCAGTGCTTGACTGCAATACCACCTAATGGTAAGCAGTGATGCGATCAGTGATGGTGAAGCTCACTAGGTTTTTAAGAGCCTATTCACTCAAGCCTTGAAGACACCAAAATTATAATCGGATGGGAAGACCGCAGGAGGCCAATTGTTCCAGTCCTTCGATGTACGCGGTAAAAACGACGAAGCGAAACGCTACACAAAACACTACGCATACATAAAAAAAATACTTTATCACCCAGGCTTTAAATTCAGCAGTGTAATTTTGTGAAAATCTCTCAACCACCTAGCCTATTAGTTCAAGGGAAATAGAAAATGAAAAAAAAATATACTTTTGTTGTAGAAAGTTTTTTAGGTGAGGCTCTTGATAAATTTGCATCATAATAATACCAGCCTTTTACTGTCTTAAAAGCTAGAATTTAGCATTTGCATAGAGTGTAAAAACTCAAAAACAAAATGACACTTAAGTTTCAATCTTGCCAGTATCTTAGGCCTAGAAAAAGGTGGTGTTTTGGGTTGTGTTTGGGTCTTTGGTACTGTTAACCTGCTTCATCCCACAGCTGGACAAGGGCCCCTTCCTATGACTTCCAGTTTTCTCCATCCAAAACCAAAAAGGAAATTGTATTCATTTATGTAACTATTTAGTGATCGCAAGCGCTACTGCTGAGCAGCCTGGAGTCTGGATTTGTGCCTGATTGATGGCAATAGGCCTGTCCCCTATTACATGGGACTTTAACATAACTGTCACAATGTGGGTGTACTACAGGTACCTACACCACTGCCTAACCCTTCGGGGATTCCAGGCATAATGTTATGTTATGTTAGTATTTTTAAACGATGTGTCAATATCTTTCTGCAGGTTAGATAATGTCTAAATGCTGAACAAATCACTAAAAGCTGTAATAAATATTCCAGCTTTTATGTTCATTTAACTATCACTTGAGTCATAACACGAAACCTCAAGAATTCCTAACTGCACTCTCAATATACCGTTTTCCATTTCTTAATATAAAGTCCAATGTTTTTACACATGGACATGGAAGGGAAAAGCAGTAAAATTGCGAATCATCGAATTAGGGAAGGGCGAAACGATAAGCTCGCTCGTAAATTCGGCGTTCGGCATTCGGCTGTCGGCTTCGGGTCATCGCTCGCACATTGTTTCAGAAATGTCAGCGATGGCGCCAGTTCATTTCAAATGATGATTCGCTATTTAAACTACCTACGGTTGTGTCAAAATCTCGGGCTCTCTCTGGGCTATTAACAAGTTTCATTAACTACAAAAGCGTTTATAACATTCACCACTTTCCATTGGCATTTCTATATTAATAATATAATAATAATAATAAAATTGTTTATTTCTCACCACAAGCCAAAAACTACAAACAATATATTATACAATAATTTATATAACAATAATAATAATTTGTTTATCAATTAAAATTGTTACAACACTATCACCCATTTCTCTTCTCACCCAAAATCCCACAAACCTTCAATAACACAATCACTACCCAAATATGCATGGACAAGCAAATTGTATGATACAAGCCCCATCATGGCGTCTGCTCGTGACGTAAGCTGAAAACCTATTGTTTTGCGCCCGACACCGTCTGTCAAATTACTGTCCACAACAAATCATAGGGTGCGCGTGAAACAGATACGTGAATGTTGGGGGTAGTTATGAATAGTGTGTTAGTGAATGTCATGATTTTAATTGGATGGTTAATTTAAGATAGGTAGTTACTTATCTTGTTGACAGTTTTGGGTTAGGACAATAAAATAATCTGCGATGATAAATGTCAAAATATTTAGAATGACATAATTATCTACCTAGCTTTTTCCCAACTATGAGTCCAGTTCCAGTTAGAATGGGAACTGACACCAGTCAGTTCCCATTCTAACTAGATGAAGTACAATACTAGTATTGTATATTTAGGTAAAAAGGCATGGTAACATATAAAAATAGTTGAGGAAACAAAAGTTGGGTAACGCTTAAAGTAAGCACTGCATATAAAAAGACAGCTATTGAAAAAAAAATACAGTTCAAGCTAAGAAAGAAAAGTTTGCGAACGCTAAAATTAACTACGTACTTTAGGATTTAAAGTAATTGTTTGAATCCTGCCTACACTGCATATAAAAAAAACAGCTTTTCAAAGACCACGCAGCTTAAAATTGTAAATAATAATTTGAATCCTGCCTGCACTGCATATTAAAAGACTGCAATTCAAAGAAAAAAACCTACGGCTCAAGCTAAGAAAGAAAAGTATTCAAACGCCAAAAATAACTACGCAGCTTAAGATTCAAACTAACAGTTTTAATCCTGCCTATACTGCATATAATGGCGACCGATATGAATACAAAAAAATGCCGATGAAGCCAAGAAAGAAAAGTAAAACCACAAAGCTTAAGATTGAAACCTTAAGCTTCGTGAATTATATCGACACTGCTTATAAAAATATAGATATTGAAAGAATAACGCAGTTCAAGCTAAGAGAGAAAAGTATTCAAACGGTACAAATAAACACAGCTTAAGATTCCAACTAATAGTTTGACTCCTGTTTGCACTGCATATAGAAAGAAAAATAAAGGATACAGTTCAAACTAAGAAAAAAAATTGTAAACGCTATAATTAATATTATGCAGCTTAAGATTCCAATTAATAGTTTGAATCCTGCCTGCACTGCATATAAAAGTACAACTATTTAAAGAAAAAAAACAAACAGTACAAGCTAAGAACGAGAAGGATGCAAACGCCACAAATAACTACGCAGTTTATTCCTTGCACTGCATATAAAAAGACAATTCAAAGAAAAAAACATACAGCTCAAGCTAAGAAGGAAAAGTTTCAATCGCCAAAATAAACGACACGCAGCTTAAAGATTCAAACTATTAACCTCCACGGTTGCCCAAGATTTAAAAACTACTAAAAATGTAGCAGTTTTTATGTATTAAAAAGCGTTATATTTAGTGACGAGGGTCCTCGCGACGTCTGGTCGGACGTTCAAGATGTCTCGACAGAATTACGACTCGACACTTTTACTGGGAGACGCGAGTTGTAGCGAATTTTAAAGTTTCTATCGTAAATTAATTTTGTATGGAGTCGTGTCGGAGATTGTTCTAGAATATTTATTGGAGTCGTATGGTCTGATAAAGTGAGGTAGGAGTTGTGATTGGTTTTGGTTGTGTGTTTTTGGTTGGACATGAGTATGTGACGGGAGTTTGTGGCGTGAAAGTATATATTCAATCCGAACAACAAAATAATCTCATAAAGATAACAATAATTTGGAAACCACTGCACTTATGTACATACTGACATTCTATTAGCCAGCGATAGCGTATAAACTCCAAAATGTGTGGGATTGACTACGTGATGATTCGGTAGCGCATGTCAATCTTTACATTCTAGATTCAGAGACCATGCCATCGCTGACAGAAAGTCATTTTGCCTAGGTAAGTAAAGAAGTTCATTAAATCAAGCTCCTTAGGAGAAAAGATCTTGAGAGAATATAGGTCTGTACAATTTCTCAATCTAATGGATAATACAAAGGCTCTTGAATACAATTAACCACCAGGAAAAACAATCCAAATATAAAATAAAGTCGTCCCTAAAAACATAATGTAAGCTGAATGCTCTAAATGCTCCAGTATTTAAACTCTGCGACGAAGGTCATCATAAATAACTAGCAACGAGTGTTGAGAGCTGAAGCGAAAATTCAATACTCCCCTCTCTTTTACCCCCGCACAATTTATCTCCTATCTCATTCCCACCAGGGTGTTTACCGGTAGACGGGCGAAAAATTGTGTTTATGGTTATTGGATGGTAAGAAATTTCTTATGGGACGACATTTTTTACGTAAAGCCACTGTTGCGGAGACAATGATGATAGTTGATGTTCTTGTATAAGTTAATGGTAAATAGAACGATCGATAAACTGTCAAATAAACAATCATGGCACCTATTTTGCTTTGAGGATATTTTTCGCATGTTCCAAGCTTATGGATTACGTAGTTCCTACACATCATCATCTACTAACCTTTTTCCAACTAATATATATGTTGGAGTTCGCTTACACGGAGCCACTGCATGTCTCACCTTGTATTCTAGTCAGTAACAGGATTTCTATGTGTAAGACTGGCCAGGCTTCCGACTTCCCGCGGGGACTGTAGAAAGATCGCCAGAAACAACAGTCTAACGTGCTTTTTATATATTTATTTATTTATTAAAACTTTATGCACAAGTAAAAAAATTGTACAAAGGCGGACTTAATGCCTTAGGCATTTCCTACCAGTCTAGTGGTGCAGAGATGGAACGAGGTAGGTGCAACAGGGTAAAAATTAAGGACAAAAAGTGACACATAAAAATAAATACACAGATACATACATACTGAAACAAAATAAATACACAGATACATACGTACTTAAACAGAATAAATACATGGTCAAGAGAGACAAAAATACGTTTATAACGAACAACTATTCAGAGTAGGTACCAATCAACCCAGCGATGACCTGCCAACATCTTATGCATTATGTTCACGAACTTACACTTTAAATGGTCACCCATCCAAAAACCGATTTTAACAAACGTCAACCTTGAAGATTAATACAATAGAAAAGGGAATAGTAATAATGTTTAATAATTTTCTTTTTCTACGAATAATTAATGTAACTTAATCTTTATCTTCACTTTGCCAAGATTACCACTTGTAATAGTTATGCAAGCCTTGACCAGCCAGGTGTTTTAGTTGGCAAAGTCTTTCATTGGTTATCCGACCATCTGTCATTTAGATGCAAATTGACAGTTGCAAAATTAAATTCATGCTAGTGCTGGATGAAATGTTACAACACAGAGGTGGTGACATTAAAATTCATTGGAAGTGCTGAAGCGGTATGGTTAGTTGTATTAATTGTATGTAGGCTAACTAAACATTATAGCTAACTACTAACGGTGAACGTAAAGAACAATACTACGTGAGGTTCTTTGAATAAAGAAGATTGTTAATAGTTGAATCTAGATGACATTAAGCAACCTTCGAGCGTCAGACCAATAGCCATTCAAAAATCGTTGAGAGACAAATGTTGATAAAATTTAGAACTCAGAATATAACCCCAGACAATGCTAAGACATCTATGGACAACTTTATGAACAAGCAGATGATAAAAATGTAATACCATTTGAATCCAATTTCTTTTTTCAATAACAATAACAATACAAATAAAAATGCAATAAAGGAACCTGTTGACTCTTCGCAAAATAAGCACAAAATAAAGCGTCCCGAGTGCTTGCATTAGGAATTGGACATTAATGCAATAACACGAAGGCTAACAAAGGGAATGGCTATTGTGATGTTAAGGGCTCTTGGAAACACTTCATATGATAATATAGAAGTAGGAATTCCAAATGGTGTGATGTTTGCTGTTCATTGTCGTTATAGAATCAAGAAAAGACATAGCAGACTATCGAAATCCAAATCTTAAACTCAATGAAGTTAAGAATCAGTACTTTTAGAACGACACAAAAGGTGTAAGACAGTCCCCCATAATATCCAACTTCCTATTGTTCTTCTCATGAAGAAGAAGTGGTGCAATTAAATTCCAAGCAACATATCTGTCTGGATTTAAATAAAGAAAATTTGTAGGTAGTCAAAATAAAATCGAAGTGGAAAGTAAAACTTCGTACGGCTTTAAATATTTAGGATCGCATTAAATAAACACGCCATTTAAATACCCTATTAACTCTTCCAAACAAAAGTAACAAGTCAATCCCCTCCTAATTACCGTTAAATATTTAAAAACCTTGTTCCAAAAAAGGGTTCTGCACAACAGAATAATCATCGAAAATCTGCACGCAGCTAAAATTTCAACTCGGATGCGGAGTCACGTACCGCCTGCAATGGCGGCAAATTTTTGCAAATACCTGCAAAACTCGTGATAATGCTTTGGATGTGAGCTTAACTTTGTTTGTTTGGGCTGGCCTGCACTGGGACTGAACTTCTATCCTTAATCCGGGATAATTAGTTATAATTTTGAACCTTTATTAAATTTACCTTTAGACGGTAACTTGGAAAATATGAAGGTTTAGAAAGTCCTGAGTTGGCTTAGGTTTAGTTAAAGAGGGTGCAGAGAAATGAAGGTAAAGTAAAGACTAATAATTCTGATGATATCTTGGTCTACCATATTGCACGTGGGTACAGAGGTACTAAATAAATATTGAACCGAATAAATCCTAGTCATATTCTAAACCGTGACCGTGTTGAGAATGTATGGAAATTAGATATTCCTTCAATTAAAAATTACCTACTGAATGGATTTTTAGTTAGATATATACGTAGACTAAGTCGCGTATGGTTAGCAAAGCCAAGCAAAATGTCAATTAACCTTTACTGAGAATTTCAGTAGTAGTCAGACTTCCTAGAGAAGGCCCTTTGCGTGTTACCACGACACCTAATTGACACGAAACAGTCAGACTCCTTTGTGTACGAACAAATTGGAGTACTTTGATGCAATAAATGATTTATTATGCAAGCTTCACGTGTCAATAAGCACTATGTTCTCTTCCATAGGCCGAGATGGATGTACTGGGTAATTCTTTTAACTCATACAAATCAGCTGTTTGATATTATAGAAATTTAATACTACTGGAACAAAGCGTATAAAAGTAGCAGAATTTTCGTGATTTCCGAGTTAATCCCAAAATGAAAGTTGTTATAATATTATGTATACCCAAGGGTAGCACACAGTGAAAATTTCGATAGTGATAAAATATATGAAAATATTTTGTGAATAAGTGCTTTTTAAATACTTGACAAAAGTATACATAAGTGCTTACATTATGCATGTAGATTGTGTTGTCACGTATAACGATGATGATAAGATAGCAAGTGAACTTCGCGACCTAGTTACTGAATGTAGATATTAGGTGTGTGGTGTAAAAACTGATAATGCGCGGGTAATCGGGACAGATACAGATATTTCATTTGAAAAAATCGTGGAAAAAGTACGTGGAATGATTTTTCATGATGTGGTAAATATCCGATTAGGTATTACATAACGGGCTGATGTCTGCAATGCACATCCCAGAGCAGGTTTGCTTAAGAACCATATCTTATTCGATCTTTCCTAGAAATGCCAGTCGGGGTTTGTATCATGTCTTTAGCGAATTACCAGAAAGTAGAAACTTAGAATATACTCGTATTATGTTCACGATTTTGATAATAAATTAGGCCAGGTTAGGAAGAGCTTATTTTTTAAACCATTTCATTTACATATTAATCGTGATGTTATTTTGGTTCGTAGTTTAGCTTGGTTTATGCAGTTAATCTGTCATCGCCACTTTTTGATTACTTACATTTTGGGTCATCATTACCAATATCTCACTAGATACTTATAAAAACAAAGCAGCTGTTCATCTCGTCTTCGAAATTTTATGCAGGTTCAAGTCTTTGTAGCTTCATCCTGTGACTTGTCCCACACAACTAATGAATGAAGTCGATATGCGAAGGTAATGACGCGCCCAAATTCTACAAAGTACGCAATGTTTACTGATAGGCTTTAAGACTTTAAGCTTTCTGAATCAGGCGTATACGCCATGTATGAATATTCGTTTCAGTTTGCGTTGTTTCGTAAGGCATTTTCGGGTGACTGAGAATAAATACTCTTATATTTAGCAAAAGAGTAATAATAAATTCTAATTTAGGACGTGCAGCAGAAGTTTCTTTTGTTAAAGAATTTTGTGAGGATCTAACAACTTACAAAGTAGATGATAAGACGATTAATAAGAACTTGACGGAGACGATAAATCAGTAAAAGGGGTAATCGATTAAATCTAATAACGTTTTCGTTTTAATACTTTTAAAAAAAGTTGCGGCTTTATCCAAACCAGATGAGAACGATATACTTTTTTAATATTTTAGATTTTTGCAGAACTTAATACCTATTATTAGTAACTTTGATTAATTAACGAATTTACTGATTGTCAAACAAAATTACTATAACACCTTATACATATACCGTTTTCAAATAAATAGTTTTCATTTGATTTGGTGTAGATAAATAAAACTGTCGAGTGAGGTTCATAGCAAAAGTTCTGTCAACGTTCACCAAATAAAATAAGTCAAGTAGGTTGCTATTTATATTTGCAAACGCCAAAATAAACTCAGAAATTTACAGAAGCAAACTATCTCACTTTAATTCAGTAATAAGTAGCGGCTTCTTTTGATGTTGAGGGACGAGGCGACCTCACAAAATACCCTATTTGGGTATCTCTTAGAAATGACGAGCCCGATCGTGGAATGAGATCTCTTTATGTGAACCACTGGCAATTGTGAACGAAATAAGTCTAGGGACTTCCGTAAATACGTGAATATTTGCATGTTGCAAACGCCGAAATTCAAATAAGTTTTTAACACGTGTAAAAATTTTGCTAAAGTGTGTCTCGTATATTCTGGGAGTTTCATAAGAAAATTTGCATTATTTGATAAACTTGAACTTTTTATAATAAAAAGGTTGTGTACAGACGACAACACATAAAGCTCTCATAAACTTTTAAATAATTCCAATTGAACATAAACCTCATTACTATGAAATGAAAATGAAAAACCATCATAGAAATTTGGCCGATTGGGGTACCGAGATGAGCTAACTTTTGCACGTCTTTTTGGTCATTTTCATATTTGGCTTTGGTTTTAGTATAGGTCCATGGCAATGCTTCAACTTTACTGACAAAAAAAATATTCAAGGAAAGATAATATAAAGAAAAACATAAGAGGATCGTTGCATCGTTGCATTTGATTGACGCCCCATAATCATAGCCTGTATCTAGTAACTCAACACCACCATTACCACCATCCATTGTACAATTACTGGTCGCCACAACAATCATGAATACATATTGTATACGTATACAATATACTGTTTGTTATTATGTACAGCTGCTGCGGTTGACAGACGCTTTGACTCCTATATCGAATAGCTATCGAACGGCCTTTGTTTCATTGTGATAACATCGCATTGTGATTCCAATGATAGTTTGTTGTGGTGCTTATTCAGTACAGTAATTAATTATCAAATTGTTTGCCAATGCATTACTCAATCAGATCGGTGAATTAAATAATAAGCAATTTCTTTGGATGCAATATTAACTTTTAATGAGACCCTTTATAATATTTATAAAGGGCCTCATTAAAAGTTAATAGTGCATCCTCTTCCATAGTTTGATTAAAGTTAAAAAAATATATCTATCCTATTAAATGTTAGCAAATATTTCTAAATATTTAAGAGCGTAATTTGCGTCCATACCGTTAACTGAGTGTATTGGAGTTTTCGATTGATCATTTTAGCTACCTACTTAAAAAACATTTTAGAATTTATATTACAATTTTGACAATTTCAAAAGTTGTCTTCAAAAGTAACGCTGTCTGTACAGAGTTCAGGGCCTGTTGCAAAAACTTGCATCGTCTATAGCTTGTGTGATCTTATTTTTTTCATTCTATTCTGCATTAATAGATCTAATGTCTGCATATTTAAGACAGTCATCTACGTCCATATCACTAGCCATTAGGGCTTTCAATTGAAATCTTTCTAGCTTCCACAATTTTGTTTTATTAGTGCTTTTAAAATTTAACTTTACCTTCTTAGTAACAAGTCTTATATTTACCCAAATTCGTCATGGAAGTAAATAGCCCGGCAAACTTAAATGTACCTAAGGCAACATCGCAATTACGAAGGTAACCAACGTGGAAGGCAAACAAGGGGTGATGGTGGTTGCCGTAGCCATCGGTGCGAACACACACTAATTAATGATGACTAGTACCAATCATTAAGGATTTGTTTGGCTTTCATGTCGTCTGTTTGATAATTCACAACTTTGGAGTAATTTGTCTAAGGGTCCATAATTGTTGTTATTGTAATTGATTTACTTGTTTTCCCATCTAATTGTGCCCAGCTCGTCAAATATTTGTTCAATTGCTTGGCTAAAGGTTAATTTTTTTGGTGAATAACATCATGTGAGCCAACTATTATGTTTGTAACCATGCACAAAAAATACCACTACCAACAATTTTACTAACATTGTGATTGTAATATATTGAATATAATTCTTGTGTTAAACATGGATTTAGACGTAATAATCACCGTAGGTATCGCTGTTTGTACACTATATTTAGTTTATGTTATTAAATAGGAACACTAATTTAATAAACTCAAATGTGCACGAGAAGAACTTTATGACAAAATAGACTAACCTGCTTAGTTCAATCGTTATTTAAGAAGAACGATTAACGATGAACGAATAGACCCAAACAACGTGTAGACAAACATATACAGAAGAAATATTCTAACTAATACTAAACAGAGCAATGTTCCCAGCAGACATCACAAAAAGGCGGCCCCAGACATTGGTGTTAGTTTTCAGTTTGCCTCTACAAGTACAGAGAGTACAACCAGTACGAGAACAACAAGTACAAGCACAAGACAGCACAAAGTTTTGGCACAAACTTCTTGTTTCAATAGGAACTTGATCTGTGCGACATTGTGTGAATGTAACGAGTGTCGTTATTTCTTTCTCGAAGCTATAAAGACGGTGGAATTTGAATATAGTTACTTTAATGGTAGATACTGAAAGGTAATTTTGTGGAAGAGTTAAATCTTAAAGGTTCTTTGATAGTTTTAGCAAAACACTCAGCAAATTTTAAACCATAAACAAATCAAATGGTGATTCTATTAAAACTTGATGATGACACGCTAACAGAAGTAAATGGCCGACTCAAGTGAACAACACAAACAATTGTGTTGAATCAATCGTGAAATAAAGACATTGAGTGTCGAAATTTGTAGAATTGTAGACTAGGGACATGTGGGATAGAGAGATGGAGTTATACAGGACGAATAGCTATATCTCTGTTCATAACATAACTGCGATGGCTATAGCAGGTCATAGTACGGCCTCTGGCCTAATGAACTCTTACATGTATTAAGAAAATAAAAGAAACACTTGAATTTGTACATTTGATAGCACAGCTATTCATAGAAAGGAAACATTACCGGGTCAGGTCAGGCCAGGTCAATACAAATAAAGCAGCAATTTAATCAAGCTTATTGTACATTAATATATTCCGTTTCACATTAAAACGAACCAATTATTACAGCTTTGATAACTTCAAGGAAAACGGTAATAAGGTTACAAATAATTCTTTGAACAATGTCAGAAATTGAGGCTCTTAGAACCTGAGAGTCGAGTGCTTTACACAGAAAATCTGACTTGATGTTCTAGCAAATTAACTGATTCGAGTTCATGAATTGTTATTCCATTTAACTAATGATTATTTGTATATACATTATCCATATACAAAGGTGAGAAATTCGTCCGCTTCTCTGTCGATAAAAAAATACCCCAAAATAGATTGCCAGGTTGTATGGCAATACTGATGCTTTGGCTAAAATAAGACAAGGCTTTTAACTACGTGGAGACATTTTTCTTGGAGTAGATGAATATATTAGCAACATACATGAAACAATAGATCAAAGACCAGAAAATCAACAACAGAGTTGCCATCCAAAACCAATTTACACTACAATAAAATAAATCATAGCAGAACAGTACCAACCGAAGCACCCAGGATATACACATAAAAAAGTTTCCCAATCACACTTGCTTGTTTCCTACTACGTAAATGTTCCTTGTTATACACTATTCCTACATTCACCGCCGTAATAGTCCGTGGAAACAAGTTTAGTGGGTAGATTTTCTCGAAATTACATTTGATTTATGAGAAAACATCAATGTTGGAAACTTCGTGTGTTGTAAGCCTAATCGATTTTGTTTTTGGGCCAACGATGTTTTTGAATTAATCAAGAAAGTATTCGTAGGCCAATTGTTGTCAGAGATGGGATTTGATTTGCTGGCCATCAATAAATTGCAGATTAGATACTTTCTCAGAATCGATTTATTTTTTTTTGACTTGGTAGCCGGGGAAGCTAGCCAAACTAGGGTAATATAAAATAGGCCACTCAATATTCCTATCAGCACCAAAGAAAACCAATTTATTTCCACTTTCATTCATAAGTAAGCTCAAAGCAAACACCGTTTCAATTTCTTGTTCGCAAATCAATTGTCAACTTTTTATACAAAATATAGTTTTAAAACAGCATATCCGTGAAAAACCGTCTGAAAAATCTACCAGAAGATTACATGATGTTTACGTTGTCCCAGCATGTAAAACAACATTTGCCCAAAGTTTCTCTTTTTTCCTGGCTCCGTTATTGTACAATCGTGTCAGCAAAATAAAACCCCTGAAAGATATGAATAGTTATGTTTGTAGAAAGGCACTGGATGAGTTTCTGCGTAAATTGGACTACGAACAGACTGAAAAATTCGTAAATGTATGTATATAAGATTATACTATTATTTATTTTGTACTCTGTATAAGTATATGTATGTATATGCTTAATAGTGGAAATGTATAATATAATTTTTATACATTCGTTTAATATATATTTATATACAATAAGTAAAACATACACAACACACATACCCAAAATGTACGTTTCATTACTTAATTATATTATCTACATTTCCTAAAAAAAAAACAAATCTAAAATTCGTTTTTATTTTTACGCATCATGATTGTCTAGTTATTTTGCTTATACTACTTGTTTACGTTAAACTTGTTACTCGTCATCGACGTCTATTTCTTTTTGTAAGAAAAAACTATTAGCGAAAATGTGTCTTACTTTTATTATGATACGATTGAAAATTAATCATCGAACGAGAATCTTACCTTGCCGTAACACAGTTTTAACTAGCGCGGAAGGTAAAGAACTTTATTTATGTATACCGTCAATGGACATTATCAATCGTTTTATGCTATTCGTAATGTACGTTTATTTACATAGTTATAATGGCATTTTGCTTTACCTAATAATCGTCATTTAGACAATGATTTTTGATCTTACTGTAAGTACTTATTTTGTGAAAGTGTGCCGTATTAACTTAGTGAGTGTACATTAAGAACTTAGAAACTATGTAAGTACCTTAGTTATAGTTAATTTTAAAGTTTACTACTGGTGTACTGTATCTTAAATGAATAAATAAATTCTATTCTATTCTATTCTAATTCAACAAACCAATGACAAGCTTGATCGGTTGAAGCTCAATCAACATCTAAAACACACAGAAACGAAAGGAAATATTATTCGCCATCTCTGGTAGTGACAGCAAGGATTTAGTTATAAAACTGAGCTCAAAAGGCACGTAACATTAAAAATAAATAGGGGATACTGCGGCCAGACAACGATGTTTATTCAGCTTTTAGTAGGTACCGTCTGTTAGTTCTGCTAGTGACAGTAAAGTAAAGATTCATATTTTTAATAGTGCTATGAAAATATTTGCAGTGGAATAAAATGTGAAAATGTTTTTGCTAACGCGACTATCCTATGGACAGTAAATGATGTAGGTTTAGAGACATAATAAAACAAGGAATGTAGATTTCAATAAAACTGGAAAAGTGTTCAGTAAAGGACAATCAAATCAAATACACAAACAAAACAACGCACCCAAATATACAAATAGTGATAAAGCTAACAAATTGCGAATTATGCTAAGGCAGCAAAAAACAATTTTTAAATCCACCCCGGAATATCCGGCCTGGAAATACGGCCTACATATCCGAAGCCCAATTTGCATGGAGATGGCTCCAGAGCGACGGCCTGGGGCTTCACACTGTCATAATCCGAAACTCGGCTAAACTGATTTAAATTTTCACCATACAATGACTCCATGCTTTCGTAACTGTTCATACAAAGTTAGTGATGCTGCTCCCAAAGCTGTATTTGCTTTTATTGCAAAGGATTAAGGATGCGAATGATTGGGCTTTGATTTCCCAGTTTGGTTGAGGGGTTATTGTTTATTAAGAATTGCTCCTTGGGAACTCGGAAGTAAAAGGGGTCGGAATTTTAAAATGTTATAATAGGTATATATACAGTTTGTTATTGTTAAATATTGAGGAATTCGAAAACACTTTTAGGTTGTTTCATCATCATCATAAAAATAAATCAAAGGTTTGTTTTTGGATTTTTTTGCTGACTATTGGAGTCACAACGTCGAATTCAAACATGCATTATAATAAAATGGCTTCATAACCAAACATGAAAAATTTCAACACTTACAATATTGATGAGTGACTGATCCAAAACTATTTGAACATTAAAAATATATACCATTATCAATTTACATTACCGGAACTGTACAATTTCAGTAATGGAAATTCGTATTATCCTCAACCCTTTCATATTTAAGAATACTTTCACAGGCAAACATCAACTTTAATGTCGGTGTTAAAGAAAAAGTGTAAATAAACTTCTTCAGTCTGTGAAATGGATCTCTTGGAGTCCGCTTTGCTCGCTCTTGCTTTAATGAAGAGATTCACAGCTTTTGAGTTTCCAGCTAAGTATGCAAATTCTTTATATTCCGAGTTACGACTTTGTGGACTTCTTTTGTATAAGATTATTTCATTTAGTTTAAGGGTTATGTGTATATTGTAATTTAAAGGACGTACTGACATAATAATGTTATAATAATTTAGTACACTAACCGCATTACGTTTTACTAGAAGTATTACTATGTGTCTCTCTTAAAATTGTATGCTTTCACATGGAAACTATTTCAGGTTTTCTTGTGTTTGCAATTTTTATTTTAAAGTAGCAATAGCCAAGACAGTATCCTATTAGTTTCTGTCCGCAAGGTTTTGTCATCTCTCTGGAGGGATTGCTTAGTCGGTGGATGGCATCTTGGGCTCTAGATTTCCTATTTTCTGCGAAACATTTGTAAAATAAATTGTCGTCAAATACAAAGCGAGTCTCAAGGGAAAACAGGAATTATGATATCTATTATTTATTTGTCGACAGTTGCTGTAGTTGTATCTACAGCAACGTCCTTAAATCTATGATCGGTAATCATTACTTCATCGTTTTCTAAACCATCTACATCAAGAATGCCAGTTTAATATCTAAAGTTATTCCTAAAATCCTTCGTAAAAGTTAAAGCAAATTCAGATTTCATATTCCACCACATTATTGCGGTAGTCAGACTCGAATACTCCCGGCTGGGGTAGCGGATTTATATCATATATTTATTTCGCTCCGCCTGTAATGGCGCATTAATCTTGCGGTGCCTTTCGAATGGCATTTGACATTTTGCCTCCTCCTCAGGATTGGGATTTGTTGGTTATTTTGGCTGTTTGCTTATATGTGTAGTGACCGTTACAGATAGAGGGTTTTAGCCGTTCATCTTTTGTTTGAAATCTTTGGGATGTTAAAAGTAAACCAGTGTCAAATGGTGTAGTCTTTTGTAAAAATACTTCATAAAAACCTTTTTTGCTATTTAGATCTGTGGTCCTTTTTCTAGCGCTTCTTTTTTTAACATACCTGAAACAAATAAAAGGATGGTTTAGTATGCTTCTTGTAATTTTAGAAGTGGCCAGACCCATTCATAACCTACCTAATGTTAAGCATTTTAGATAAGAATCTTAACCATTTCGAAGGGCAACGCTTGTGCATTATCATACACCTTTAACTTTACGAGCTTAAGCAGACAATATAACAAATATAGCACGCCATACTCGCGTTACAATTCGAATTTATGAAAAGCAAGTATGTGACGGGGCATAAAATCAAAATTATTGGTATTGTTTTTATGGCCTATGTAATCAATACAAACAAACGTTTGTGGTTGATTGAACCAATAAATATTTAGTGTTTAACACTGTTTCAATTGGTATTTTTGATTCATTTGTGTTGGGCTATCGATGACATGATGCTATATTGTGCAAATAGTATGAACAAAATATATGGGATAAGTGTATCAAGTAATTCAATACGTTTGATTTAAATTTATACAAACACACTTTAGTAAGCTAACTAGCTAGCTGTTTGAAAAAAATGAGATACAATTACAAACGTAACATTAATATAGTTTAAGAAATAGTATTGGTTTGTCAAGATTAACAATGTAACAGTTCAAAAAGTCTGTGGTCTCTAAAATATAGTAAAAAAGTAAATAAAAAAGATGCAAAATAACAATATATTTGGACGTGTATATTATAAGTAAGCAGTTAGGAACCTTCAAAATGAAAAGTAACTCTTATTTTGCTTGAATTTTAGTAGTGAAAACCAAACAAAACTAAAAGTATAATATAACACTGAACATTGACAGCAGTAGTACGCCCGCGCCGTAAATATGGCAAGTACGATACACCAATTTGCAAGACGCTCTTAATAATGCGAAAACTGTCTATTATACCAATATTACACAGTGCTAATAAGCTTTAATTAGTAAAGACTGTCAACCGAAACAGAACAGTAAAAAGCTCAACTCGACAAATCAACCAATTACAATCAATTACCCCGTAACGTTAATTTTCCCTTTTTCAAACTTCATTACATCAAAGTTAATTATAAAAGCTGATTCTTTTGACATGTAGATTGGTCAGAAAGAGCTAATTGGTGTAGTCGACACCTGAATTGTCAGGCATTTAGTCAAACTCAGTTTGAACGTATCTTCCGCGATTACTCGCGCGCAGTCCGGTTTAAACCAGATTTTGCTGCCTGTAACCACTTTTGTCCAGTATCGTTAGTTCGCTTTGACACTTGATTTTGAAAAGGGAGCTGATTGACGATATCCCTTTAGATATCCCTTTAGATTGATATTTGGCTTTGTATAATACGTATCAATGATGGTGGTAGGGGATTTTATATTTATATATCTGTACATACAGGTATAGCTTATGTATAATTTTGATTTAAAAAGTGCTGAAGATATGAGATACTTAGTTGAGTTCAAAAATTTAGCGCCAGTAGCTGCAAAATCGCATTTGAAAGGATGACTGAACTGACTGGCAGCTGAACGAGTTGTCGAGAATTTTGTTGCATGGCGTATACAAGGAGAAGCCTATGTCCATCACGATAATAATGATGACGCACTTCAAGAAAAAAAACTGATAGATCCCTTGATTCTAGTGTACCTAAAATGATTCTAAATGTAGAAAAGAGAGTAAACAATAACCATCCAACATGAACGCTACATTTCAGATCTGGTTCCACAAACAAACAAAATCCCAATAAAATAGAACTACTCAAAACAAAATCTAAAACCTCAAACATGATTTACGACCTACAGAGTGTAGGGAAATAAGTGTTACATTTCATACAATAGCCACCACGAACATATTTCATTTTGACGTTTAAAATGACAGAATTAAAGAATTTCAGAAGGTTCAATTCTTAAATGAAGCCACAAGTAGGTAGATAAAATGCTGAGTTAACGTTAGAAAAGAAAAAAGTTCCGGGACTGACAAGACGGCAAAGGTATTGTGATGAGGTAATAGATAATGTTCCTATCTAAGAATAAAAGTCACCATTGGAGTAAGTAAGTAAGACGTTAGCTGGTGATAACATGCAATATGAAATACATAGACACTACCTACTTAAATCCAAAAGTGATCTATACAAGATCGCTTTTAGCGAGAAGGCATTGTATTGTATTATATTGTCATACTATATGTGTAAATAATAAAAAGTAAGTATTTTGAATTGTTATATGGATAAACCGCAAACTTAAATATCACCTAAGATTATCGCGTGTTTTATAAGCCATCCCGAACTAGATTTTCTGTTTCCTTCCATTTTGTGTTGTAACAAAACAGTAGCTATTGACTTAACGCATATCGAATGACTGCGAAGCCACTTAAAAGTGCCCGTAAAATATTTAATCTGTTAAGTTGGTAATAAATATTCCGGCATAAAATCGGAGAAGGGTCTAAGTTTGGCGTTTATTTTTCTTTTTTCTAATGGAAGATTGGAATAGGATATCGAAACCGTAATTTTTGGGAGTGCCAAGTGTTTTTTTTGGGGAAGTCGCCTTTTTACTTTATCCTTTATCAAGATTAACTATTACAATATACATAGGTAATTATACTGCCATACAACTTGAACAGCAAAAGTACATTTTGTCTTAAAACCTAGGGATGACATAGACAGATTATGGCATTGAATAGAATACTCTTTATTGTACACCATAAAAACTTACAAATTATGCAATGATGCTTGCTTTTTATTGGCATATTTTCTCAGGGTAGTTAAAGTTTTCAAAAAAACGCTGGCGCCGTCTTGTTTCTAAAATATGTAAAAGAAATTAAAGCATTTACTTGTCGAAAGAAATATCGCTTCGTATAGTTTTATAATTAGCCTTGGAATGTAAATTCAGAAAAAAATAAAAGTAAATTTTACATTTGGTAAACCGGACCTTTTCGTGTAAGTATCTACACCACTCGTACCACACACTTTGTTTAAATCTGACCCATATATAGCTAACCTATTGAAACACTCAATATCGAAACACAAACATCTAAATAAACTCCCAGCTCTTAACCAAAATGTATTCGTAAAATCAATAGTGTTTTATTTTGAGCTCTCTCAATGTAAGCGAGACCACTGTTATTCAGACGATTCTCCTCAATATTTAACTAAGCTTCAGATTACTACGTCAATTCTATCTATTACGCAAAACCGACCTAGATCTCTTTACTAAACTATAAAGTGTAAACGAGACAGCTATAGTTATTTTACAACTAATTTAAGGTGAGTGACAGGGATGGTAGTAGTTTTGTACCCTTCATCGTTGGAGGATTTCAGTGTTCCGGGTAAACTATGTGACACTCACCCTTAGCAGGGGGTTGTCAGCAGGTAGGGAAGAGGGAGTTCTTAAATAATAAGATTAACTATTTAGGCACTTATTATTTATTTGCCAAACTTCCGTGGCCGCACCAAGTCCTGACTTTTAGAGGTAGATTAGGGAAGGAACACTGGCCTGAACCGTCTCCAGATCGACGATGGTCCCGATCCAGCCTCTGCCCGCAACTGACGGCTCCAGTTCCAGATCCTGGTTATAGTAGTGTAACTTCAGTGTAGGTATGTGTTCTGCAGCCGAGGATCTCCTTCCAAACGTCCTCTTCTACGCAAGAACCACGACGTGGCGAGAAGTTGTAGGGGTAGTTAAAAATCCTGGAAATCCAGACAGAATGGAGGCGTGAGCAAGCTGTCGGAACCATGTTTGAAGGTCCAACGGTCACAGTGTCCCAGAGAGGAAGATATAGGGCAGAAAGCTAGTTTAGGAAATTCTAGAAACACCTTACATAAGCACTTTTTAAGGAAATACATGAAAACTTACCCTAGAGGGATTTCACGAAGTATTTATGAGTATTTAATCAAAATTAGTTAGGTGTTGTCAGAGCGAGTGACACAGCCGTCACCTCAAAACGCTCACAGCTGACTAGTCATCGTCCTTACCGACCACAACCGATTCGCTACTCCCAGGCGACACTCGGGAATGATCGTTTTAGAGATGCGCGAGCGCTTAGAACGAAAACCCTAGGTTCCGTATCATTTAATTTAAATATAGTATTTAAGTGTTAGATTTACTTTTAGATATTATACTAGTTATAGTTTATTACATATATAGTACTAGTTTATTTTTAAAGTTTTATATAATATTATAGTTTAAAGTGTACATAGATTTGATATTAATAACGATTCATAGACTTAACTATTTTCTATTGTAACTCGCAAGGCGCAACGTTACAGTACCCCGCCAAAAAGCGAAGGATTTTGCGTACTAGGTGCAAAATCCGACTAGCACTACTAAACTAAACTAAACTGACTAATACGTTCAGACTTCACTTTCATACCTCACGCAAATAGTTACCTTTCATAAAATCATCATGTCTTCTAATAAAGACTTGAGACCATAGCAACAGAGTAATAACTAAATTATTAAATAATTATACTCAATTAGTAAGTTTGAATGTATTAAAATAGCAATATTGATTTAACACATTAAAGTTTAAGTAGTAGGTGTTCGTATAATTTATGGCTTGAGTAGGTACAATGTTAAGCTAAGTAATGAATTTAGACTTTATAGTTGTTAAGTTTGATATCTTTGATATGCCATGACCCTAGGGGTTTCCCAGACTCATCAGCAAGTTCATAAACGAGGGGAGACTTTTTACCAATTACTTTACATTTGATGAATTTTGCAGCTAATTTTTTATTAAAATATTTGTCCTTGTCACTTTGATAAAAGGTCCTTCTCCAAACAACATCACCAACATTAAATTCGGCAGGTCTTCTGCGTAAATTATAATGTTGACAATTCCTACTGTGAGCTTGCAGTAATTGTGCTTGAACCTTATTAAATATACTAGACAACACACCCAAATTCTCAGCGTAAGAATCGCGAGGTTGAAAGACAAGATCCTCATCGTTTTCCGTATCAACGTAGTGTGATCCACATGCAATTAATTCACGCCCGTACACTAGAAACGAAGGAGTAAAACCGGTTACCTCATTAACAGAACTATTCACGGCGAATTGTATTTTTGGTACCAGCAGATCCCATACTCGTTGATCGGTAGTAATAAACGTTGAGATAGCAGTCATTATTGTTTTGTTGTAACGCTCAACTGTATTAACATGCGGTGAATATTTAGGAGTAAAATGTAATTTAGGTACCTTATATTTCTCAAACAGTTGTCTTAGCGTAGCACTCACGAATTGTTTACCATTATCAAGTATCACTGTAGAAGGTATGCCATGTATTAAAAATACCTGTTCCTCTAGGATCTTAGTAACAATTTCGGCTGTCGCGCGCTTTATTGGAAATAATAAGCAGTACTTACTAAAACAACAAGTCACGACTAGAATGTAGGAGTTTTGTTTTCTAGTAGTCGGTAGTGGTCCTACTAGATCTACGCTAATAATTTGAAAGGGTCTAGAACATTGCTTAGGTCTACCCATTTCACCTAGGGGAGAATGAGTTTGATGCTTATGTGCAATACAGATATCACATGACGTAACCGCTCTCACCACATCAGCATGCATTCCAGGCCAGTAGTACCTGAGACTTACCCGCTTGTAGGTTTTAAATATACCAAAATGACCAGCGGTTGGTTCAGAGTGGTTTTTTAAGATGATTTCTGTTCTAAACTCAAGAGGAACCACCTCTTTCCACTCAAACTCTTTATTTAGGGGATGTTTGGTTTGCATGTAACGGAATAAGCGATTATTTTTTACTAAATAATTTGGAAAAGATGTAGGGGAATTTTGGCAACCGTGATATATATTTAAGTACCATTGATCAGTAGAAACTACAGCGTTAGGATTAGTGTTTATAGCAGAAACTTGGCATGCACGAGACAGTGCATCAGGAATGACATTATCCACACCACGACGATGTTTAATTTCAAAATTGAACGCTGAGAGACGAACACCCCAACGAGCAAGACGTCCAGTAGGATTGTTTAGGTTAAGAAACCACTTGAGAGCGGAATGGTCTGTATATACGATAAACTTTTTCCCATTATCAAGGTAGCATCTCCAGTGTTCTAAGGCTACTAATACAGCGAGAGCTTCTCTTTCAGTAATGCTGTAGTTTCTCTCTGAACCAGTCAAAGTTCTACTTGTGTAGGCTATAGGATGCTCTACTCCGTCTATGGTTTGAGTTAAGAGACCTCCAACACCATAATCACTAGCGTCAGTGTGGACTTCAAACGGTAGGTCAAAGTTAGGGCATGATAGAATCGGGGCAGAAACAAGTAATTCTTTTAGTTTTGTAAAAGACTCTTCAGCTTCTGTTGACCAAAGGAAGGGGTTAGATTTTTTGCTAGTGGAAGTAAGTTTGTTTAATGGACCAGCAACAGAGCTAAATTTTGGTACAAACTTACGATACCAAGACGCGATACCAAGAAATCTTTTTACTTCTTTTTTGTTTGTAGGTGTAGGGTAATTTAAAATAGTATCGATTTTATCAGAATCGACATGGAGACCTTTTGAGTCAATGACATAACCTAGATATTTAAGTTGGTTACGAAAGAAAACTGATTTTTCGAAGTTTATGGTTAGATTAGCCATAGTTAATTTCTTTAGGACTTTTAAAAGAAGAGAAATATGATTTTCAAAGTTAGAACTTATTATTACAATGTCATCGATATACACGAAGACAGAATTTTCAAACTCAGGGCCATAAAATAATGTATCGACGAGCCTCTGTTGGGTAGCAGGTGAATTTGTTAACCCGAAGGGCATAGTAACAAATCTGAAGGTACCACGATGAGGAATATAGAAAGCAGTCTTGTTTTTATCGGTTTCAGAAATCGGAATTTGCCAAAATGCTTTAGATAAATCGATGCTACTTAGATATTTAGCATTATTTAAATTATCCAAAATCTCAGATATGTAAGGCAACTTGTAGGCGTCCTTTTTCGTAACAGAATTCAATTTACGACTGTCAAGGCATAATCTAAGTTTTCCGTCCTTTTTAGGCGTCAATAGAACAGGTGAAGACCATGGACTCTCACATTCTTCAGCAACACCCAAAGATAACATTTCGTCTAGTTGTTCTGATAAAATACGTTGTTTCTCAGGGGAAACCCTGTAGTATCTTTGCCTGATAGGTAAAGCATCACCAGTGTCAATATGGTGCGTTACTAAGTTAGTTCTACCTAAGCCACGTTTTTCAGTTGAAATATTTTTAAACTGTTCTATAATGTTATCGGCTGTTACACGCTGAACTTCTGTTAATTCACTATAGGAATGAACTACTGTAGTAGTTTCAGACACTGCTGATATTTCAGTAAAATTGTTTGCAGCGTCATGAATAGTAATTGAATTATGAAACTTAGGAAACAATTTAAATTTTGTCCAAAAGTCAATGCCTAGTATTAAAGTTGTTGTTACAGAAGGTACGACGTAAGCTTTCAATATATGGAATTGCTTTTCGAAAGTTACGGGTAGATTAATGAATCCAATAGATGCTAAATTCTGTCCACCGGCTGCTGTAAAACTTTTAGCAGTGTCCTCATGAAGTTCAAGACCCAATGAAACAAAATGTAAATGAGAATTATTACCTAGAATAGTTACTGTAGAACCGGAATCAAGTAAACCACATAGACTTGTGTCACGTACTTGGATATTCGCGTACGGTCGTAGATCATCCTTAGGTTTTTTATCGAAGATTGTTGTAATGAAATAGCTAGAAAAGAAAGTTTTGACTGTCGAAAGCCAGTCCTTCCAATCCTTCTCATCAAAGTTATTTGTTTTATTATAATCTGTAGTATTAATTTTTGGTTTTGCAGCCTTTTCACTACAGCAATCTTCACTAGCTAGTTTTTTCCATTTGACTTAGAATGACATTTAGGGCAATTAGGGTACTTGACATCCTTTGTTCCACTTTTAAAGCAAATTAGAAACCTATCTGCTTTACACTGTTTCAAAGTATGTTCAGAATTACGACAGCGAGGACAGTAAACTGATTTAACTTTTGAATCGGAAGTGGTAATAGCAGCTACGTCTGGCTTATCTTTAGACTTATAGGAATAATTAGAATTATTATGTTTTGAGTTATTATTATACCTATGTTGATTGTAATAGTTCGATTTAGTATTACTCTGTTCAGAAGATTTAGAAAATGCTAAGTCAGGAGCCAAAGTATCAGACGACACTCTTGGTGGTTCTCTAAATTGAGAAGTTAGAGACTGTATTTTCTCAAAGTTCTTACATAGTGATCGTAAGTTTTCCATTGTATTGATAGCTGACGTATTTGAAGCCAATACACTTGAATAACAAGGTCTAATGTTATGCATTAAAATGTCTAGTTTCTCCTGTTCTGATATATTTTTAGTTAATCTAGAAAATAATTCTGACATTTTAGCAAAATAAATGGTTATACTCTCCGTATCACCCTGTGTTCTGTTACGTATCTCTGACAATAAACGGTAGTCGTAATCAAACTGACTAAAATCCTCTATTAGCGAAGCTATCAGCTCATCCCAAGTAGTGACAGAGTCTTTAATGCTACGATACCAATGTAACGCATCGCCTGTGAATATTTCTGTAGCATACATTAACAATTTATTAGAAGGTATATTACGCGCAGTACTATACTCGTTTACCCGTTGCACGAATGCGTGTACACATGATTTACCGTTAAATCTGATTTTTTGTAGTTCACCAATGTGCGAGCGGTCACAATACATCGATACGTTAGGTACGGCATCCACAGATGTTTGAACACTCACAACAGGCTCACAGGTAGGGTTAGCAGATTTATTAAGTGCATTTACTTTATTCATTAGGGATGTTAAAATTTTTGACAGAGACTTAACTTTTTCCAAGTGATTGGAATCTGAACAATCTATTCTTTTTATGCGGTGATACAAATGATTACATAAAGCTCTAGTGCGTTCGAAAAGATTGATATCAAACTTATCCTCCAATGATTTTACTCGAGATGTTAGTTCGGTCAAAGAAACACCAACGCCTGAAATATCGACATCAGGTTCGATACCAGACTCACAAATATCTGTGGTAGGTATAATAGGTGTTAGTTTATTTATTTGTTTACGTAGTCCGAGCACGGTTGATGCCGGTTCTTCGCCTCTAATGAGCACCTCATACGTTAATTCGTGTTTGTTAAGAACAAAAAATTTAATAGGGTAGGTTTCCATGTTTTCCAGAAGAATGAAAGAAATGAAAGAATGAATACAATGAAAGAATAGAATATCTAGTTATTTAAATGGTGTTCTTACAAAATATGCAAGTATACTAGCTACCTTTTACGATTGGTGACTGAATAAATAAAAGAAAATAATATAATTTAATGAAATGATAACTAATTAAATGATGTGAAAAACTAAGAAGAATTTAGATGTGCGAACTGTTACGTATAACAAATTGCTATTAACATAAAATAATTTAGAATTATACCCACAATGTTCTTTTAATTAATGAAGTTAGGTACTGGATGTGAAAATAATACTTTTTAACTTCGTCACAAACAATAACAGCAATACGTAACATTTAACAATAACCAGACACTAATTGGCATAGAAATGATAATGAGTAAGAGTATAAACACAGTTAATAAATAAGGAGAAAAGTACGTACCAGTTCGCTTTGCTGAAGGTCACCTTCACGTTCACAGCAACAATGTAGGTAGAACGACCTAACAGTACTAAGGAAAAAAAAAAATCAAGACTTGATTAGGCCACTGGAAACACACGTTAAGGGCGCCACTGTGACACTCACCCTTAGCAGGGGGTTGTCAGCAGGTAGGGAAGAGGGAGTTCTTAAATAATAAGATTAACTATTTAGGCACTTATTATTTATTTGCCAAACTTCCGTGGCCGCACCAAGTCCTGACTTTTAGAGGTAGATTAGGGAAGGAACACTGGCCTGAACCGTCTCCAGATCGACGATGGTCCCGATCCAGCCTCTGCCCGCAACTGACGGCTCCAGTTCCAGATCCTGGTTATAGTAGTGTAACTTCAGTGTAGGTATGTGTTCTGCAGCCGAGGATCTCCTTCCAAACGTCCTCTTCTACGCAAGAACCACGACGTGGCGAGAAGTTGTAGGGGTAGTTAAAAATCCTGGAAATCCAGACAGAATGGAGGCGTGAGCAAGCTGTCGGAACCATGTTTGAAGGTCCAACGGTCACAGTGTCCCAGAGAGGAAGATATAGGGCAGAAAGCTAGTTTAGGAAATTCTAGAAACACCTTACATAAGCACTTTTTAAGGAAATACATGAAAACTTACCCTAGAGGGATTTCACGAAGTATTTATGAGTATTTAATCAAAATTAGTTAGGTGTTGTCAGAGCGAGTGACACAGCCGTCACCTCAAAACGCTCACAGCTGACTAGTCATCGTCCTTACCGACCACAACCGATTCGCTACTCCCAGGCGACACTCGGGAATGATCGTTTTAGAGATGCGCGAGCGCTTAGAACGAAAACCCTAGGTTCCGTATCATTTAATTTAAATATAGTATTTAAGTGTTAGATTTACTTTTAGATATTATACTAGTTATAGTTTATTACATATATAGTACTAGTTTATTTTTAAAGTTTTATATAATATTATAGTTTAAAGTGTACATAGATTTGATATTAATAACGATTCATAGACTTAACTATTTTCTATTGTAACTCGCAAGGCGCAACGTTACAACTATTTGTGACGGAAAGTCCTAGTTTAGCGTCAAAGCAATTTGCATGTGTAATTTTCTGTTAGCTGTCTAATTTATATGTCGCTTTAATCCAACTGGAGTAACTAGTAGGTGTCTGTTTATAAGTGCATCACTAACGATGGTAGACTGTTCATCAAATTTCTTTTCAATTAGATAGTTCTACTATGTTCTTAACACCGACTGTGATAATTTTGTCATCGTAACAAATTGTAGCCGTGGATGACACTGATCGAGACTCGTAACTAAATTGTGTGTCAGGTTTGCGCAGGATTAACACGCCAGAATGGCGCTCGCAGATGGCAGAATTTTTTCCTATTTACACTTATCGTTATATTTTAGACAGTTCATTCAATATCTTGATATGTTATAGCCTATGTGCTATTCTGATGTATAAGCTATATTACTGTAGTTTCATTAAAATCCATTGAGGAGTTTTAGGATACAAGAGTAACAAAAATCCATACAAACTTTCGCATTTTTAATATTAGTGGGATTTAACGATGTAGACGCAATAAAACGTTCAAAAACAAGAACATGAGAGAATATTGAGCTTGAGAAACAACCTGTTGCTATTGAAAAACAAGTGGATGTAGACTTGCAAAAGCTTATCTTAAAGCTTAAGCAAACTAGTAGATTAGTTTCATCTGCTTAAATTTACTTTAAAAGAGCAGTAGTATTTTGGAAGTTATACTTCTTTTGACGCGTTAGGAAAAAATTATGACGGTAATTTTTTAAGATGCGCGCGCACACCGTCACGATAAACTAGCCATAATGAACATTTTAGTTATTAGCGTAGTTTTTTCTACGAACGTAGCATGACGCGAAAGATAAAATTTATTGAAAGATTTTTTAAATTGGTTCACCAAAAAAGTATAACTTCTAACGCGTGTACTTTAACTTTTTTTTTTGTACTAAAGTAAGTTTTTTAGTTAAGTAAGCCCAAACACGAGATAGTGCAGCTGTAAACTGTTGAGGAGTTCCTTCGAATAAAGAACCCCCTCGTTCTCGTTTCGTCGGTTAAAAATAAAAGGCAGCGTCATAATTATTTTTCTTGCCACCAAAATTAGGCCAAACATAAAACAAATCATTCAAATGTAAAGAACAAATGAGTACTGCTCTAAGATCTTTTGTCTCACGAATGGATGACATGGCTCGACAAAAATAATTGCCATCGTTAAATAGTATTAAATGAGAGGATTTTATTGAGTAACTCTCTCTGAAGAGGGTCGTTTGTTTGTGGAGGTACAGAAGGCAAAATGTCTAGTTTCAAGAGGAGCCATTTTGCTTTTTTTATTAGAATGTCCCCCTGCTGGAGTTTTGTGCAGTTACCTTTAAAAAATACTCTTTTTAAACATTGCTGCCTCATGCAAGGGTTTAAATAAGTAGTTATAATAACAGCGTTGTATCAGACGGCATTATATTCACATTTTTTACTCCAAAACTGCTTGCAATCATCATCGAATCAGCATTACCATTCAACGTGGCAATGCCGCCAGTCTTTTGGGCATTTTTTTGCGTTGACAACAATTCGGACGAAGTTTTTGATGCCTGATGATTATATCCCACATTTTCATTCACAAAGTACTAATAAGTAATTAGATGAAATAAAATACACAGACGTAGATTACAACAATACACACACATCTACCCCTTTGAAAAAAGTCGTGGCAGACAAATACACAGTCTTTACTGATGACTAACTCCAAACACACGACTTAATCAAAGTACTAATTGTTTTTTTTACCCTACTATAATAATAACAATAATTTATAACGAATCACTCAAGATTAATTAATCTTGGGTGTTTCGTAATGATACACAAGAGCAGATGTACAAAAGAAACATAGAATATCACACAGATCATGCAACGTTGTTTCCTAAACTAGGTATTCCTGTATCTTAGGAGACAGCTATAAAGTTTATCACATATTTACGCTAAACAGCTTTTCAGTTGTTTAGACGGTGTAATGTGTTACACGGCTTGTATAGTCAATATTGTCGAGTAATTAAATTTCTGAATCTATCCCTTTAAAGAAAGTCGTGGTAGACAAATGAACAGTCATTACTGATGACTAACTTCAAACGAAAGTCTTAATCAAAATAAAATACAAATTGATATCATTCGACCCCACAATAAAGGTGATCACACATGAACGCCAAACAATTTTTCAATAATCGTTGTCTAGACGGGGGTGACGGTGGCGACACCTAACGGGTAAACAACAACCATTATCATTACGATAGAGCGTGATGGGTTTCATTAAGTCCGACGTGGAGCGAGAATTTCTCAATTTATAGAAAATTAAAAGGTCGTGGTCTGTCTAGAACTAATTGAATTTGATTAAAAGGAGCGTTGAAAGAACGGATTTTGCTTTAGAGATTTTAAATAAGAAAGGGATGTGATTGAACGGGGTGGTGAGCAATCTTTAATTTTCTAACGAGTAAGCAGTAGGTAGATGTAGATTCACTTTTCATAAGAGTCTAAGTCAGTAAAGGTATACTTTTTCATTACCAATACGTATAAGTCACGTAAAAGAATTGCATATTTTGTTTGTAGGCAATCTTAGGATTGCTAAAAAAATAATCTATGATAACTGGAAATATTCTTTATAATATCTTATTTATCTAAATAAATAAGATATTATAAAGAATATTTCCAACAGCGTAAAATATTCAAAAGTCGCTTGAAGTGGTGCCAAAATAATCAAGAGCAGATAAAGATGGACATTCTGGCTAAACACAGGACGGGCAAGGACTTCTCGAAATTCTGGAAAGCTACTAGAAAGTATGAAGTTAAGCCTGGCCTCCCGGTAAGTGTGGATGGAAAAAGTGAACCAGCCCTAATAGCGAATATGTTCAGGGAACATTTTAAGGTGCGCTCCCCGCTTGGCCCTTCAGAGTCATTTGTTAGGTCTGAGCCCGGGTATGAGGAGGAGTCTGTTCTTTTTGCGGCAAGTCAAGTAAGATGTGTTTTAAAAAGAATGGCCGGCGGTAAATCTCCTGGTCACGATGGGCTCAGTGTAGAGCATCTGCGGCATGCTGGGGTTCACCTGCCGAGGGTCTTGGCCATGTTCTTCACGATGTGCAGGAGTCACTCATACTTACCACATGACCTAATGAAAACAATCGTAGTCCCTATCGTGAAGAACAGGACTGGGGATATCTCGGATAGGGGGAACTACCGGCCCATATCTCTAGCAACTATAATTGCCAAAGTGCTGGACGGTGTGCTTGATTCCTACTTAGATAAATATATTAAATTAAACGACGCGCAGTTTGGGTTTAGACCCGGGTTATCCACGGAGGCTGCCATCGTAGGTCTCAAGCACACTGTCCGATACTATACGGACCGCAGGACACCGGTATATGCGTGTTTCCTTGACCTCTCCAAAGCTTTTGATCTCGTCTCATACGATGTGCTCTGGAGAAAGTTGGGGAGCGCGGGTGTACCGGTGGAGGTGCTTAATTTGCTTAAGTATTGGTATTCTCACCAAACAAATTTTGTGAGGTGGTCTAGTACACTCTCTGAGGCATATACGTTGGAAAGCGGGGTGAGACAGGGAGGGTTGACCTCACCCAAGCTTTTCAACCTATACATAAATGATCTCATTGTCGAGCTCAGTAGCAAGCGTGTCGGTTGTTCAATAGATGGCGTCTGCGTCAACAATATTAGTTACGCGGACGACATGGTGCTGCTGAGCCCGACGATGAGAGGTCTTGGTGAGATGTTAAGGGTATGCGAGGCTTATGCTGATGCACATGGCCTTGTATACAATGTTCAAAAATCAGAATATATGGTCTTCAGGGCCGCCGGTGGATGCCCCGAGAATTCACATAATGTTACCCTCAATGGCTTGTGCTTAAACCGTGTCACGAAGTTAAAATACCTGGGGCATTTTATTACCGAAAGTCTTGAGGACGATATGGACATTGAGAGGGAGCGCAGGGCTTTGGCGGTCAGAGGTAACATGCTGGCCCGCAGATTCTCCCGCTGCTCTGAACAAGTAAAAATAACGTTGTTTAAAGCCTATTGTCAAAGCTTTTATACGGGGAATCTGTGGGTCAGTCACACCAAAAGATCGCTGGATGTCCTGCGCATCCAGTATAACAACATATTCAGGATGATGTTGGGGCTGCCTCGCTTCTGCAGTGCATCGGGGATGTTCGCGCTGTATCGAACTGATGGCTTTCATGCCGTCATTCGTAAAAAAACTGTATCCCTAGTCTGCAGAATGCGTGGCAGCTGCAACAGAATTCTGAAGACCGTTGCGGATAGGATATCTTCACCGATGTGGAGATCCTTTATTAAGCGGGTAATTTAATTTTAATTTAATTTAATTTAATTTAATTCAATTCAATTTAATTTAATTCAATTTAATTTAATTTAATTCAATTTAATTTATTTCAATTTATTTTAATTCAATTTAATTTATTTCAATTTAATTTAATACAATTTAATTTATTTCAATTTAATTTAATTCTTCAGTTTTATGGTCATTTGTTTTAATTATTGATTTTAATGTTTATTTGCATGTTTTTAGTGTTAATTTTAATTTATTTCTAATTCTTTTTATTTGTTATTTATGATGTTCTGGTACCCAATTTTATTTTATTTACTTTGTTTTTTAATCTCAAATCAACTGTGTATGGATCTAGTTATCTGAAATAAATGAATTTTATTTTATTTTATTTATAGAAGCGTTATCATAGATTATTTTTTCTCAAAATTTGTTGTCATTTAGCATTTTGACAAACATTGTTTGAATAAACCATTAATATTCGTGTTTTTTAATGAAAATGCACTAACTAAATAACTCAATTAACTATAGTTTATTAGTAGTTAGTTTTCCACAAATTCTCACTCCATTATAAATAATAACAGCACACAGTAACAATGATGTATCGTCTCATAGATTTCCAACGCACCTATTATTTGGACAACGTTATTGATATTGTCACGCGACGGTGGGAGGGGGGCTTAATAGCTTAAGTTAAGAGCTATGGTTTGTTCGGTTAATCAACTTTTAAATAAGTTAGTTGCTATTGTTTGATCATGTTTAACCAGGGACTCGAGTCTGCTATTGCAATCGTGTCTCAATGACCGGTCATTGATCGAATATTTGACAACTTTGACAGTTTTTGGATAGGAAATGTGTCATAAGTTTGACGTTATACGTCAAAAATCGATCATTGACCGGTCATTGAGACACGATTGCAATAGCAGACTCGAACCCCAGGGGTCTTGTATAACACACTAGCATTTTGCTAGTGACTTCGTCCGCGTAAATTCCATACTTTTCCCTTTATTTGTTGGCATTTTTTCAACCCCACCGTAGTATTGAAAATAAAATATTGCCGTATTATGTTACTCAGTGATAATGTGGCCTATGTAACTTGGTGATAATATAGCTTAGTAATGGTGAAAGAATTATTTAAATCGGTTCATGAGTTTTTGAGATAGATTCGTACAAACAAAGAAACAAATTGTTCCTCTTCAAACTATTACTATTAAAGTGTAGTTAGAGATAGTATAGAAGTATAGTTATCATGTTATAACAAATATTAAAAAAAAACCACTAAATCTGGATGAAATTTTAAATGTTAGTTAAGGTGTTTTTAAAACGTGATAATTAACATAGTATATCACTGTCTGACAGTTATGGGTTCTAAGGGTTCCAAAAACCATTAACTTTTGACTCCCAATATCTACCATCTAAATTAGGTGGCACTAATGTACTGGTAACACGATGTTTTTGGCGATTTTGATTAAAATTGTGGATACTAAACCGGTAGTGGCATTCTGATACAAGTGCTTATATTATTAAAAAATAATAAATTAATAAATAAATAATATTATAAATAATATATTATTAATATTATTATAAATTGATTATCCAATATTGCTTGAATTGACATGTAGTGCGAACTAAATGATTCGAAACTATTTCTACCTATTTTGCTCTTAAAGCATAATTTAAATTTGCTATTATTTATTTAATACATGGAGTAGGTAGTTACAGCTGTAAAAACTAAACAATTAATGAAACAACTTTGAGTCAATTATTATTAAAACCAAAAACTTTTTTGTATACGAGTACTAATCTTATTAATTCATTCGCCATTTTCGTCAAAATCACATGATCAATTAATTTTAAATTAAAATCAATATGTAACAACAAAATACTGCTGGAAAACATCCAAAAAAAATCAAAAAAATCTCGTTAACCCTTTACACGCGGCGTGACGGTCTATGTCGACGGCACAACTCGGCGCAAGTTTTCGACAGTTGCAAATTAAAATGGCGGCCGGCCGTGCGTGATCGCTCCAACCGAGCTCACCGCGTAATCTCTTGCGGCGACGTGACTCGAATGTCGCGTGACATTTCACCTTTGTCTTGTCCAAAAATTGTGAAAATGTTCCGTGTTTGCGGACCTTGGCAGCTGCTCTTAAAGGATTAGGTTTGGAGTCGGCTATCTATAGATAAGTTCTGGGTCAGTGGTAAACAATAATTATGGGTATTATTGGTTATATTCTATTTTTTATATATGGCAAACAAAGCCGATGTCGACTATTCTGCCAATGTCAAATGTGAATTGAACAGCAAGTGCGTAAAAAAAAAAACATTAAATCATCAATTGATATAGTTGAATTTTATGTAGGTCTTCTTGGGTTAGTTAGATTGAAACAAACAAAGAATTAAATTACATAAATATTATAATTGTTACTATTTTTAGTACGTTTAATAAAAAATATACCACATTCAGACAGAGATTTAGGGAGACCTTGGTATCTGCTCTTAAAGGATTAGGTTTGGAGTTGGCTACAGACAAGTTCTGGGTCAGTGGTAAACAATAATTATGGGTATTATTGGTTTATTTGGGCTTTAGCAAAGTCTCACCCTAAGAAATTAGCTGTATGTCAACTGGCAATGGTTAGGAACTAGGTATACTATTAGGAACCAAAACAAAGAGTTAAGACAACGACAGTGAACGATGTCACACAAAAACCATAAATAGGCAAATCCCCGAGAAAAATACTAAACACAACCGCTCAAAGAATACTTTCAACTTTGGTAAGTTTTGAGCTTAACGTCTAAGCAAACAGTACGATTTACTATTGCTATTTATTTCTCTAACGTTTAGTTCAAAACTGCTCCGATAACAATATACGAAATTCAACCCCCAACCAAGTAGCTTTTAAAGTTTAACCCTCCTCGGGCCATAACAAGCTACACCAAACATTTTCAATATTTACCAGAACGCTAGTTTGCCTGACTTCTATTAAAGCCCTAAGGGATCCGGTAATGGTAACTAAGGTAATCCTAGGTCTGAGATCGTGAGCGCCTCAAGACAGACGGTCGGATAGACAGACAGCTTAGCCACAAATATAGACTTAGATTTAGAAGGGTTAGTGCTAAAGGTGGAAATGAGGAATTACGATATGTCTGGAGCAAATAATGATTGCAAAATTCAGTCTCCTGCTATGATAATCTGCTTTATTTATTGTTTTATTACTAGCAAGTAGTAAAGGAGGATTATTTATCTAACGGCCAATTCAAATTAGTAGCCTGTCTTAGTTCAGTAATAAAATCTTAGCAGCAATTAGAGTGTATTAGATTGCAATTCCAGTACTTGCTGTATTATATTAATTAGAACAAATACCTAGAATACCTTCCCCTGTTTGATAACCTAACATTCCTAAGTACAAAAATACTGCTGTATATCACCATGAAATTGATTCTACTGAATCGGAACCGACAAAAGCTTACGACCATTCGATAAACCTCAAAATTAGCTTAACACTGAACGAATACTTAAAACCAAATAAAACTGGTTTAAACCGCAATAATCTGGCCAAACAATCAATTTTCCGGCTCAGTTCATCTTAGCGTACGAACACTGCAAACAATAGAAGCAGGCTTGAACCGGCACCGAAGTGTTATTTACTCGGTAGAATCACGGCACTTGGTCGACGCGACCAGAATACCAAGTGGTATACGGTTACGGGAGGGTTAAAAGAAAGTGAGGGAAAATAGCCGATATTATTGTTTTTTGATTGTGAACTTGTGTTTTTTTTCTGTATTTTAAGGTATTGTGTAACGGTCAATATTTATGTTGTAATCGGATTTCGTATCCGGAAATGCAGGAAAAATTAGACAAATTTTTGGTGACACCACACGGTAAAAACTGTTTTACACTTTATTTGTAGGAAATTAAGGTTTAATTTAATTTATACGGAAACAAAGAATTCACAACTTTTCATAGCTCAGACAGAACTGACTGACCATTTCTTATCTATTAGCAACATTTTAATGGCAAAACCTAGAATGGCTGTATTTTAAACATTAGTTACACTTATGTAGTCACACGTCACATCACGCCTAAATTCCCCAAAGGGTTAGGCAGTAGTGTACATATAATACACCAACATTACGCTAGTTATGTTTAAGTACCATGAAATAGGGGGTGAACCTATTGCCATTAACTGGTCACTAATCTAGACTCCGGGCTGTTACTGAGAAATTTTCTTTAACCATGGTAAAGTTCGAACAAGAAACACCGAAAGAAACTCGAGAGGTCAGACTCTTTTAAAGTCCAGACATCATCTTGGTCAGAACCATGCAGATTAGTGTCTGAAATGGTCTTTTGAGGAAAGAACCACACAGATATAAGGGGACCAGATCAGTCAGTGAAATCATTTGTCAGTAATCGTACAGTATAAATTATTACAGTAGGAGTCGTCCTACTAGAGATCAAAGGCGTCGACCTTTGATATCTGGAAAAATGCCGACAACTTCTACACGCGTTAGGCTTGATTAATACCTCCCGTACTACGAACATCGTTTTGTTCGCAGTGCGGGAGCGGCTTTCCCGCGTCTCGCCCCTCACACCCCGCACGATTGCTCTGTCAAGACGGCTTCGTCGGACTACTGTATGTTTTTAGACTGTGGTAATCGTCAGCTCAACTCGGAACTTGAGGTGCTCCACGTGCTATCACATTATCCATTATTTCCACATGACTTTGAGCGCCTACACCAACACGTGCACGTGCACGTACGTTAATCCCTTTTACATCACATTTTATTAAAACAAAAGAATATGACGAGCGTCCAACATTTTTTCTTTTTCATCTGACGTTGAAACAGAATCACAAAAGTTGCGCGGCGCGGACAAAACGTCGCACACGACAATGCACTCACACTGCATGGTCTGTCAAACACAATTAGCTCTAAATTCGCTTAACGACGGCGCGTCGCAGTTGCAGGGTTGGGGCCAATTTGCAGAGTACGCTTGTTAGGCGCACTGTACCTAGAGTCGCGACGTTGTTGGATTTTCGTAGTGGAAAGTCTAGGAAACTATTCGTTTCAGTCTGGAATATTAGTTAGAATGATGCTTTGGGAGGAATGCTCGGAGCGGATCTTTAAGGTTAAGCAACGCTTGCTTAGGTCGATCCGTAGATGGGTGACTATGTATTAATTAAAGTGAACCCTTTGGTTCTGGTTGAAATTAGGCTTCAAAATACCAAATCTTCGACAACCAGTCATACTAAGTAGTAGTCTTAATCAGTAAAATATTTCCTACACGTGATTTTTCTCACTGTTAATCCCAACATCGGAAAGGCCGAAGCTGAATCTTCTGCCGCGTACAGTCCCACGTGACGCTGAAGTACCCACGAAGCCTTTAGATGGCGCCGGCCTTGATGAGAAGCAACCTATCATCATTTATTTTAATAAAATGTGGTGCACATTGATAAAAGAACTGTCTGTGTTACAATCTCCAAAAGTAAGAAAAACTATGCTTGAAGAAAGAAGGCTTTGCAAAGACTAAAACAAAAGAAGTTTCGAAAACTTATACCAATTCAATCAGGGTCGGCGCAGCGAGGTTCTATCTTTCACACATCTCAATAATCACATTTTTAGATATAATATACCTATACACAATCCATAATATGGATAGACCATTTCATATATTATATGAAATGGTGTTGACAATGCAATACGTTGTGTATATATTACATTTCTAACATTTCTTGTTTGAATCCTTATGTAAAATGTAATGCGGTAAGCAATACATTTTTAACAGCATACCTTGTTCACCTGTATCAAGTAAATGTTACACACTAAACTTCAGGCTAAGTTTCCTTCGTCTTGCCGGTGCAGGCAATTTGCAAAGTGCGCCTGTTTTGGCGTGTGATATGACTTGAGAGTGAAGCAACACGTTTGCTGTTTACTTTAGTTACTAAATGCAGTTAGAAACTTCCAAATATATTGTGATATTTTGTCTTTGAAGTGTACGAGAACAATAGTCAAAATCTTGTATAAATACATGATTTTGACTATTGATTGATCATCTTTAAAACTTAAATCTACTAGTACTGCTGTCAAATGCATGCACGGACTGATCTGTCCCCTCATCGCCCTGATCTGTCTGGTTCTTTCCTCTGGTAATAAAAACTAAATAAGACTAATAAATTGATTCTAAGGCGAAACGAAGTTTGCCGAGGCAGCTAGTAGATGTCTAAAAATAAAGGCATTATTATTTAGCCTTAACCGTCCCACTGATAGACAAAGGCCTCCCTCCATTCGTTCCACCTGTCGTGATTCTGCGCCACCTCTCTCCAATTTTCAAGGAAGACATCCAAGTCGTCCCGCAGTCGTCGCCAATAAAGGCATAGATTTATAAAAAATAATTACTGTCGCTACCCAGAGTTCACATTACCTACAGAATAAAATACTGAAAGCGAGTTCATCACAGCGTAGGTGGGTATTATACTTGGAGAAGCCCAAAGAAAAGGAACAAGGTAGATTCCAATTAAAAATTAAACCTCCTTGTTAACAAGGGCGCTAATTTTCTTCCCAGCACACGAAGGGTTAATATTAATGAGCTACATGTTACTAATGCGTACGGCAAACATTTGTTCAAATCTGCAGCACCATCTCTGTGACCCCTTTTGAATGTTATTGTCAAAATTATTTCGGTATATAGGATCATATTTAGGGTTCTAAAATCAAGGTAATCTTTTTTTGCGTACTCTGCTATGCGTCTGTTTGTCTGTCTATCAGATGGTGTATCTTATGAACTGAGTAAGTAAGAAAGAAAAAATATTGGCATCAGATGAAACACGCACAGTAAAATCATGATAGGTTTAATACAAAACCCAAAAATGGCATGTCTTACGACTGCGCCAAAAAGTTCATTTCCGGGGTAATGCCTGACCGATGCCGAGATTCTGCCTGTCGCTAGTTACCAAATACACTTTTGGGGACAAGTGACGACAGTAACACTTATCGACATATTTAATACATAAATAAATATTTTCCATATTTATATAGGGTGACTGGTAATTAGTGACCGATACTTAAACACGTGAATGTACTCATGAATACGAATAACTTTCCCAAAGAAACTTTTTTTATAGTCATAAACTTTCAATTAATTTAACTACGTCAGTACCGCACAACGGTAGCGGCGGGGGTGGCGGGGGAGCGTGTGACGCTACTACTAGTAGATTTTTGCCCTTCCTGAGGTCAGACTATCAGCTGATCGATCACAGGCGCGCGGGAATTTCAAAGAGCGTTTTTATTATTTTGTTGTGTTATAAGTTATTGTGTATAAAAAAAAAGTTTCTTTGGGAAAGTTTATTGCAATCATGAATACAATCACGTGATTAAGTAAAAGTCACTAATTACCAGTCACCCTATATAAAATGTCGCCTATAAACATGTGTACGATAAAGAAATAGTATGATATAATACCTAGATGTATTGTGAAATGACTGATGACTGTAAACGTGTAGTGTGAAATCGATACATGTGTGAAACCAAGAACTAGGTAAAATAAATAGTTGAAATTTAAATACGGACGCGTGCGATGGGTTTTATTACGAAAACCGAAAGTAGACAGTTGAATTTTCGTATAGAGTGTGTATTATATTGAATTTTATTTCTGAGTAGTGGCCGCAATTCCACATCTCCGAGCGTAGTTTGCGTACGGCCCAGAGTTTCTATAACAGCAAATAGTTATAATAAAAGAAAATTTAAAAATGGGAGCTCCAAAATACAACCTGATTTTTAAGGAGCTTTAAGCACGGCGAGGCTTTGATATTAGGTTTAAAACTGTAAATTAAATCACGCGCCACATATTTGTTTATTTTTATTGCATTTACTAGCCTAATTATTTACATCGTCAAGGAGCGTAACAAGTCAAATCATATCAAAAGTCATTAATCCAAATAAGGCTGAGGATTAGCACTTTTTTAACGATAAAATTACATAAGAGAGTCCCTCAAAAAGCCCGCCCTTCGCCATTTCCTAGTATTAAACTGGGAAGAAATGGCGGGACAAACTCCCCAGAACACGTCTGTCTGATGAGTTAGAAGAACTTGTATATATAACGCTATTGTATTGTAATTATTTATATGCGAATTTGAAGAGCTCCCTCTTAGCCGACATCATAAGATATGTACATTCCGTTTCTATTGTCTCTTAGCAAACAGAGGATGATTGAATGAGGTTATGCTAGTCAGTATCTCTGTGATTTTGATTATAATCCTGACTATATTAGCTGTGTTTACCGACTGATTAGCTTGTTTATATGTATTTAGTGTACTGTTAATTAAGGTATTGTTGTTGCAGACTTATTATTTTACCTTTGCAACACTGCTCCTTGACCCATGGAAAACAGGCGTGAGTGTATGTATGTGTATGTGCAACACAGACTGTTTTAATCATTTCTGACAGTGTTACCACATATTTATGGAGAGGCTGTGAGTTTCGGTTCAGAGAATCTTGGAATTGCTAAAAAGGAAGTATACAATAGTCGTTAAAATATTTGGCCTGTGTATACTGTATGTAAATACAAACAAAAATATTATAACGAAAGCCCATCCATTTTTACGTTGCCTCTTACTTTTTCATATAAAAATAAAAACGTAATAAAAAAAATCTCCAATTCAATATATTCAAAATAAATTGGTGCGGGTTCCGTAGTTAGCTATAAAGCGCCACCTAACATAATGAAATCGTATATCTTTCACTGCGTAATTCAATTATACGGAGCAATCACACTCGCCCACTGTATAACAGGTGCGTTTTATACTGCCGCCAAAGGAACCCTAGTGCTGTACTTGGGTTGTGGTACAAGGGAGAGGAGACAGAGGGACGTTCGTGATTGGTTAGGCATTGACCTTTGGAACATGTGTCAAAGGAATTTGAATAGGTCTGCAGTGATATGCTATAAACTATGTATAGTGAAAGTGATGTGAGGTTTCATCGCATAACAAGGGGTTTTTTACAAAAAAGAAACTAGTTTCCCAGCCAAACTTCGTTCCGCCGTAGAATCAATTTATTAGTTTAACTTTGTTTTCATTAGTTTACTTCCTATTCTCAGATCTACTAAATATACCGACAAAATTTCATAAAAATCGGTCAATCGTTTGGATGGAGTTTTGTGACAAACACTGACACGAGAATTCTATACACATATAAAGTAATGTTATTCCATAGTAGGCTTTTCTTCAGACTTTGGTACTCTGGATGTTGTGTTTCTGGGAGTGTTAAAATTAATAATCCCGTGTTCTTTCGCATCTAAAAGGTACTTAAACCTTTCTGTTAAATCAACAAATTTTACAGCGTGAGCAATTCTTTACTGTAGCACCAAAATTAAATAGATATAAGAGTAAGATGCTTGCTCAGATCTTTGCCTTATTCAAATGCCCATCACTTCAGTCCTGCCTTCAGCCCAATCTATTTTTCTCTCTAAGACAACTAGAACCGAAAACTACCAAAAAGTTCATCCATTCACAGCCCACACATCCACTCTCTCATCCCTCATACCATTCACTAGAAGCATCCATAAATCGCGGAACCCTCCGGTCTTCACCGCGGCCATTAACACGCCCGACTTAGACTTTATACCGCCAAGAATAGAGTAAACAAAACTAGCGTGGAAACGCGACACTACGCGTTACGGGTTTCGGTATAACCAGATTTTTTGAAAATGTAAAAGTGCATTTCTTTAAGGACCTGAGTGATATTTCTATACATTTCAAGTGAAGGCAGAGACCCGTGGATGGCATATAAACTCGAACACTGCAACCTTACTAAAAGAAGAATAAGTAGTAGCCTCGTAGTGCCCAATTGATGGCAATAAGACAACAGACCACAGATGTTATTGGTGATGTCCTTAAAAAAGATTAGGTGCGTAGTACCCTCAACATGCATGCGTGTCTGACCGATATATGAACGTGAAGCATGTGGCGGTCTGTAGTTTCTGCCTACACCCATGGGAAAAAGTCGTGAGTTTACCTATGTATGTTTTTTTTTATTTTATTACTGATAGGCACGCGTTTGACTACTATCTCACTTGATGGTAAATGATGATGTGGTCGACGATGAAGCGCACTTGCCTAAAAGCAACCTGTTCACTCTTGACTTGAAGACCCCTAAGTTGTAGCTATCAGGAAACACCGACACCGGCAGGGAATTCCACTCTTTAGCTGTTCGCACAATGAATGTATCAAACAAAACATCGCGTTTGTAAACACCAAAAGGTTAAGCAGAGCTGTAGGTACCTGTAGTACAACCACTGAATTGGTAACTGTACTTTACAAAAATTTCATACGTATGTTATTAGCAAAATGTATAAAACATTCAGAGACAAACACAACCCACCTTCCGCAGTACATGTCTACATACATACATCTATCATACATTTACCCACACAATACATCTCCCCTATTGTTTATAGCAAATTAAAACAACGCAGTAACGCCAGAAGCAGGTGTCAACTGCTGCATGGAACCCTCCATCACTGGACCCCACCATAAACAGAGGCATCAGGTGCGTCAGAAAACAACGATGTGTTCTTGTTTTTTTTTACATAGAGATTTTGTGTAACGGTTTTGTTGGGAATAGTAGGAGTTATTGTTATATCTGTGAGGTTAGTTTATAGGAGTTGTGTATGTGTGTGTGTGTATGTGTTTCTTTGTCTGTGTGCCGCTCTGGCTGTACAAGGTTTAATCGACATGGACAATCGAAGTTTTTTATAAAGTCTTTTGGTGGTCTAATCTATGAGGCATGTTTATGTGTTTTGTTTTTACTGGCCTATTGTCCTAATGGTTAGTGGTCCTGACTGCTATGCCTGGTTGTGGGTTCGATTCCCACCCAAAATAAATGTTTGTGTGATGAGCACGATCATTGGTTCTGTGTCTGGGTGTCTCATCTAAATTTGTACGTATTAGAAATATGCAAGTACGCTTATCAGTTGTCTAGTAGGACCTCATAGCACAAGTTCTCCTTAGTTTAGGACTAGATGGCGCTGTGTAAAAAGTTGTGGATTTATTATTTATTTATATAAGTGAGTTTTTTGTGTAGGTATGTGTTGGCTGTCCAAGGTTTTATAAACATGGACAATCAAAATATGTGTGGAAAGTCATTTGGTGTTCTAATTAAGTAGATATTGTATAAAAGATATCTGTATTCATTGAAATCTTAATGTGTACCTATAGTTATTCAAAATATTTTGCCTAAGTAATATTTTTGTTTCATGTAATTGAAGGTTAGACTTTAGTCATTCGTCGAAAATCCGTGTTGCTATTAATAACATTTGTGATGGAAATATTCAATAACACTATGCATTCGTATGCTATGGATTCGTACGTTCGTTATTTGAGGCCGTAGTAGAATGTAGGCACATGTATGTTGCAGGCGGTTTTCCTTTGGAATGAGCTTCCTCTGAACATCAGGATGGCAACCAGTTTGTTCACGTTTAAAGTAAAGGCACGCGATCACATTCACAAGGTGTTGGCAAACTATCCCAAAGTTGAGTTAGCAGATTAGTTTTTCCATTAATGTATCTTTTATTTTATTTTATTTTTTTCTTTTTTCTTGACCTAGGTATTTCTGGATTTTATTTAATATGTATGTATATATATGTATTTATCATAGATAATAATTTACTTTTCTTTCAAGTTTTTGTTACCTTCTTGCGCCTACCATGTTCTGTCTCTGCACCACCTTAAGGTAGACTGGTAGAAAATGCCTAAGGCATTAAGTCCGCCTTTGTACAGTTTATTTTACTAGTGCATAAAGTTTTAATAAATAAATAAATAAATAAATGTATGAAACTTATAACCTATACATAGATGGGTCAATAACCACCATTGCCATGGTAGATGGCAAAAGGTATAAATAAACCGAACCGGGCGGCCTTGCACGTAAAACTACGACATAAATGATCGGGTTTCAGCTTACAAATAGCTAGTATCATCGTTAGTGAAATAAAAATGGATGCTGAATATTTTTTTAAAATTTCAAATCGTCACGAACTGTGATTTATCATCACCCGTCACACGTATGTGGAGTAATCATCGTCATCTTGCATGTAGTTTTCTAAACCGAAAAGCTGTCAATAGGACTGTTAACCTTTGCCATCGGCATTAGTCCGTATGCCTATTACAATAGAATAGAAAACTCTTTATTGTACACCATCAAACTAACAAATTATAACTTTAAGGGCTACATACGGTGCATACAATGGGCGGCCTTATCGCTAAAAGCGATCTCTTCAAGACAATCTTTAGCCCACAAACTCACGCCACACGCCACTCACGCCTATTAGTACTGTATCTCACACACACACACACACACATAAACTCACGCCTTTTTCCCATGTGTTTATGCAGAAACAACAGAGCGCCATCAGTGACGATTCTGAAATATTTCTTTTGCTACGTTTACGTTAATCCATTAAATCCAAAGCGAACTCCGGCGTCCGCGTTGTCATTGTCTTTCTATTGTGTATCTAATTGACACGATTGAAATGTTAATACGCACCTGACCACTACCTTACCTACCTACCTGTTTTTCATTTCAGTGAATATATCTGTAATTCTTATGAGAATAACCTTAAATCCGAGAGTTTTTCTACATTTGTCCCATCCGTATCGACCAGGCGTGACTGATAAAACAAATCCAACGTTGTACCAAGGGAAATCTTATCGAACGATAGACAGTTACGCAATGGAATGAGAAGAAAAGGATGTTAAGGTTCCGAAATATTTACAGTTGTTTCTAAAGACTAAATAGTTTGGAATATGACCGCTAACTCTGAGGTAAATAATGTTCATATGGTGTGTAGACCATTATTTCATTAAAAAAAACTTGTAAGCCAACAAATCCTAACGGATACTTCCAATAACGCTTTGGACAATCAAGGAATTGCACCCAGAATCTTAGGTTCTTGAACAGTCGGCCGATTTAATAAAAGTCACCCCGTCATAACTTGAGTGATCTCTAGCATTAGTAAGTTATGACAACTTAATCCGATTTCACATTACTTACATTTTCACAGAGAGACCTTTACAGAATAGTACTGCAATGCAACTTTTCGATTCAGCAAAAAGTCACTAGTCAAAACTTGACTGAAGTAAACTGCCATTGCCGAGCGTTAGTATGGAATGACAACTCAATTCGCCTTCACATCACTTAAAAAATTTAATAGTGGTTTTATAAAATACATAGCTACATACACACATAAACTCAAGCCTTTTTCCCAAGGGTACCCCCGGCAGAAACTACAGAGCGCCATAAGCTGCGGCTCTTACACACTTCTTTTGCTTCGTTTACATTCACACTTGTTCTCATACACACACGCCGGTTGCGAGTACTACGCACCTGACCTTTCTGAAGAACCTCACCAATAATATCTTTCTCATCCACACAATTCTGGGTTCACAATCATAATCTTTTATACATTTCATCATACTCTCGTAGAGAACAACCCCCACACCCTGGCAGGCCTTACCCATTGCTATAAATAAACCGTCCAGTAGGAAGAGTATCATCTAAAAAAATAATTGACACATTGTTGTTAAAATGGCACTAAAATCAAATCTCTTAACCAAAAGGTGTAAAGGTGTAACATGAAGACATCGCAGCACTCGACTCTTGCCAACAAAAGATGGGCAGAACAATGGTGTATCGGTCGCCATCTTGAAACTTCGCTCGGAGTTTAATATAGTGTTCACGTCTATTGTTTCAGAAATGCTGTGAAGTAATAAAAAGATGGAAGTGTAGTGTGGTATGTGGGATGAAATGGAGGCGGTGCGGTATGATTGGAATTCTTGACATTTTCTGAGATATGTTGGAAAGTGTGCGGTTTCAGAGATTTTACGGCGACTTTTGTATTGAGGTTTGGCTATTGTGTTTTGTTAAACAGAATAAGAATATTTATTTACCAGAAACATGGTCTTAAAATGTCTCACCGTTTAAACGGTACGCAAAGTTAATTTAAGTAGGTACTAAAATATTTATAGTCACGTTAAAATACAATATATTTTTATTTTTATTGCACACACAACCTTTATTACGATATTAATAAAATTGTGTGCAATAACATTAGCTAAAATTACAAATGATTTAATTTATTACATGTAAAATGTTCTGATAACGAATAAAAAACTTTTTTCAATAAGCCACTTTTTTTTAGTTTGCCTCTGAATTGAGTAAGTGGCAGATCTCTTATGCTAGACAACAAAGAGTTTATAATTGTATATAGCGAGGCTAATTATTTAGATCGCACAAGTCTATTTAACTTCCAGTCTATTATTATTTTCCTCTAGGCTTCTTATCTGAAAAATGTTGACTTATGCAAGTGCATAGCTAAACATTGATTTTCTTTTCTTGATCTCTTAAGATTTAGTTTTAATATTAAGTTCAATTTTAAACATTATGACCTTAGTCTGTTTTTAGCCTTTATTTATTTTGTAGTTTGTGGGCAATAGTGTAAGTATCGTGTTTAGTAATTTAGTAATTGCAATTTTATTATCAGCTCTATTATTTGAGTGTGAAGGTGTGTGCTCTGTTTTTTGTCTATAATGACAATAAAACAAGGTCGCAAAGCAGAGCAGTAGCTTTTTCTCGTATAGGGAAGCATTATCACCATATTTCTTGCATTTATTGGTGATCATTTTTACTAATTTCACCATACCTATAAGTAGGTAAAAGTTTCCGCTTGCGCTTGCAACGTACACGAAGTCAACAGCATAAAATGTATCGATGGCACGTAAGTTCAAATTCATTCTGCGCGCTGCCACAAACCGATTAAGTTAAGGCCTACAAAAGGCTATAACCCTTAAATGCTAATGGGGTACCATAGTCCCCCACATACAAAGGACACAATACACCTCACTCAGGACTGATAGACTGAGTTGGTTCAGGTAGAGAAGGTTAAGATTAAACGTGATGGTGTTAATCGATTTAGAGTAATAGACATAAATTTTCTTGGTGTATGGTGTGAATGGGTTTGGGTTTCGAATAGTCACGATTATATAAACATGCTAGTTAACTTGCCGATGTGCGCTCGATTTCGATGAATAAAACAATGGGCTACTTGACATATTCGACATGATAAATGAAAATATTCGACACATATTTTTTCTTTTTTCACATAATCAAAAAATAACGGCGATACATCGAGTCAAAATGTCGCATGACGTCACTAGCCAGTACAGTTTATAATGATAATGACGTTACATGTCCCCTCTCCTCAACTTTAATGCGCTTAGTCTAAGCAGTTTTCCATCAATTTGAAAAAGAAAAAAAAATACTTCTGTATTATTTTTATAATCTTATGGATGGGTTAATCATATTTTGTTGTTCATATTTAATATTCTGTCAAACACCCTATTAATGGTGTATTATTAGAAACGCATGTTAACTGATGATGATATTGATAATGTTTTAGAAAATCTGGAGCTTCTGATAGGAAAAAATTAACCTCCAACAAATTTAAAATATTGAGGACATTTATCTAGGGATTCATTCTCTCTTTTCGCGTGGTAAGTAGCTAACCAGGTGCCAGAGTTTAAATGCCGCCCTTGGGCTTCTGACTTGGCATCACAAGCCGTCAAAAATTTTCTCTCAGGTTTTCTCACGATGTAGGCAACCGGTGTGGCGAAGTGGTAAATGGGTGTATGCATAGAATTTCATTGGTATTGAAGAGGAGATAAAAATAATAATAACAATTAGATTAACTAAATAACACACAAATTTCATAAGAAATTGTTACAAAGTTCCGGAGTTTATCATGGATAAACATCACGTAATACCTAGTAATTTTAGCAATAAACACCTAAATTCACTTCAGTCAGCTTTGTAAAAAAATTAACAAAGTAATATCGAGTCAAAAATAAAACAATATTGAATCTGGATTTCCATTCATCACGCATGCAAATTCAATTTTGGGTTTACGAATATTACGCTCCACATTATCAATTTGCTTTTTCATCTATCACAAGAGAATTTATTTTTTTATGAAAACATTATTAACAACAATTTTTTCGGAACCATTTTGAAATGTTGTCATGTAAAAATATATTTGCTGTGTTGTGTCGGCTTTAACTTCTGTTTTTACAAAATTCGTTTAACATACTCAAGACTTTTTTTATCGAGTCCATTGCTTATTTTTTATAAACCTATCTCAGTATAGTTCCTATTACTCTAGGTGCATCGTCCTCACATTTAATCTGATTTTTGTATACGAAGTATTGTAAACCTATTTTAAAAGAGTAAGTATGGAGTTTCTTGCACATTCTTCTCCATAAAAAACTACCATTTGGAATGTGCAACTAGAATCATTCTCTTAATTTGTGAGTATAACGTTTAAAGTGGCTGTTATGGGTCTAATTGAAATAAACGATTTGACTTGAATTGACTTTTTCAATGGGAGAAAGATAGAAACTACAGACGATCCTTACCTATATACATACTTTTTTGCTTCATTTACGAAGGTATGAAGATACATCCAGTCAAACACACAAGCCGATTGCGAGAGAGAGATTCTATGCACCATACTTTTTTGAAGAACCTCACCAATCATTATGTTTATGTCTTAAATAAACACGCTGATAACAGAATTTCCTAGTACCAATACACTGAAAATAATAATAAACGAAAACAAACAATTCTGTTTACTTTCAATAAACTCGGTTGACACAAAATTTTCTTAGATATTCTTTGAAAAACCGTCACCAATTACAGGAGCGTGAAATAGGGTCGTTTGTACACCGTTCGTAATAAAGGGTTGAAGGTGTTTATTTTGGACTTAACACGTTATACATCGGCTGTTTGAAGTAACAGTTATTCCAGTGAAATGGAAATTTTACCATTTTACCATTCGGAAGGGTTAACATCAAATAAAGGCGAACGTTTATTAGTTCTTTTGGGATCGTGTGCCTTTTGAAATTGTTAAATCGGATAGGGAATAGTATTACAAGGTTGGAAGCTAACAGAGATTGTGTATCAAGTGTTATTTTGTGAAATTAATTGTGAGGTGATGGTCTGTCTGAAAAATCATCAGTCTTATCCTATTATCTATATTTTTTTTCTAGATTGACACATCATAATATTGTATTTTTCTCCCATATATCTCTATAGTACGTCATGTAAAAAATCACCTAATTTCTAACCCTTTCATTTTTATTGGTCACTGATTTCATGGACATAAATAAATAAATAAATATTCCACAACTTTTCACACAACGCCATTTAGTTCCAAGTTAAGCTTAGGATCTTGTGTTATGGGTAATAAACAGCAGATAAACATACTTATATATTGCTAAATACAAACATATTATAACATATACATATTTTAACATATTATTATTATTAGGCTGGACTGCCCTTATATTCGACATTGCTGTGGCAGGCACGTTGCTGTGGCAACGCGTGTTAGACATTTTTAATATTTAATTTTTCAATTTTTTAATTATTGTATTTATTTATTTGCATGGCTAATTAATCTTCTTCTTATCGTGTGGTTAGTAACTAACCTGGTGTCAGAGTTTTAATGCCGCCCATGGGCCTCTGACTTGGCATCACATGCTCTCGAGAAATATCTGTCAGGCATGCCGGCTAATTAATGTATATATATGAATGAAATTGTAATTTAATCATGTGTAACGGGTGCCTTAATTACCTGAATAAATGAATTTAATTTAATTTTTAATTTAATTTATAGATAAATTACACCCAGACGCGGAACAAATGATCGTGCTCATCACTCAAACATTTGTCCTGGGTGGGAATCGAACCCACGACCTCCGGTATAGCAGTCAGGGTCACTAACTACTAGACCAACAGGCCAGTTAAAACATGTAAGTATTCTATTTTTATTTGAGTTAAGACTTTAACTGGCTGTCAGTTATCTTGTCAATATTTCAGTGTCAAAGTCTTCAAAAGGAAATAAATAAATAATATCATCTTAAACACAATCCATGTTTTTTTTTTAATTAATCCAGTGCTTGACTACAATCCCACCTGATGGTAAGCAAGTTTATTAAAAGCCTATTTACTCTAGCCTTGAAGACACCTAAATTATAATCGGACGGGAGGACCGCAGCAGGCAAGTTGTTCCAGTCCTTCGATGTACGCGGTATAAACGACAAGGCGAAACGCTTTGTCCGATGTGTCGTTTCTTTGGTGTATTCTTATAATGAACATTTGGTTGATTTACTTTGTTATTTTCCTAGTCGTCGCGAAAATCCACCAGGAAAGTCAGACATTTTAAAACTAGGCATAGAGGCTATTTTTGTATCAAAACCTCTGTTCACTGTTGTAGCCAAAGTGGGTTACTAGTATTTAATTAAATAAATTCTCTCTTTTTAAATCTTTTTCATTTTCATCGTTAAAATATACAAGCTCTGTAAATACCTACATATCTCCTGAACTCAAAGCTTTTATTACTAATAAGGGGTGGGCCAGTAGGGGAAAAATACACACAAAAACATACAATGTCAAGCCAAAAACCTATACAGTTTATAACTCATTATTTTGCCCGAAACTTGAGAGCAACTTCAAAGGGATGTACCTACACTTTCAATATTTGAATAGCAGATTCCCTACTCAAATAATTACCCAAATTAGGGGGAGAATTTTACGCACGCGTAAATAAATGATGAGCGAACTTACCTGTCGTAGGGTTGCAAGATAAATAAAAGCAGGATTTTAGGAGATATTTTAAGATGAATATATTGTGTGTGTTTAAGTCTTTAAGAAGGTGGTGAAACATGAGCTTAGGAGGTAAGTAATAATTGACAACAGCTGTTTTCTTGATGCTTTTGGGTTGATCATGTAAATTACTTCGAAAAGTGATCTTTCCATGTTTTTGATAATAACTGAAATTGCTTTCTGCGTTTGATCTTTATGCTACTTCTGATCTTGAGATCCTGGGTCAAACTTGAATTGCTTAGTAGTGGTTAGTGGTAATAGGCTCGACCACATTACACGGGACATATACGTAATTGGCAAAATATTGGTACCTACGTTACCCATTTGCCTAACCCTTCAAGAAGTAATTGTTATATAGTACTCGAAAATGTATTGTAGCTTTCTATGATATTGCAAATGGACATAAGAGATAGGTCAAAATTTCCATCAAGCCTTTGTTAAGAACTTTTGTGTTGTTTTTTTTTAACCAAAATCAAGATTTGTGAAAATTGTATGACAAGTCAAATTCCTAGAGATCTTTTGTTTTGACTAGAAGGTAGCCCTACACAAGATGTTAAAACATTTCTAAGTTATTCATAGCCCGGGAGATTATAAACTTGGTTTTGATGGCTTCATACAAGACTTAATAATGTACACGAGGTTTTAGTGCAAATAAATAGAGGGGACTTGAGAGCGACAGTGGAAATTAAGGGACCTTTTTATTAGGCATATATTGACAACGATTTTATAGAAATTAAACTTAAAGTGCACTTTGAATATGTAAGGTTTCTCTGAAAGCATTTTATGGTAGTTTTATAAAGGTACTTAATTTGAAGGTTCTTGACAGTCATAACGGGTAAAAAAAAATATTAAAAGGGCATACAAACAACGCAAAATCAGATAGTTTGGCCTTTTTGATCAGAAATATGATAATATGTATATACATATAGGTATCAGAGACTAATCCGGATTCACAGGTCCATCTAATGTCATGTTACGATGGCCAAGGTTCGCTTTTAGATGGGTGACAATGTTTTATGAAACATTTGCTTATTTCAACTGGCTGACTGGCCTGTTAGTCTAGTATTTAGTGGCCCTAACTGCTATGCCAGAGGTCGTGGGTTCGATTCCCACCCAGGACAAATGTTTGTGTGATGAGCACGATCATTAGTTCTGTGTCTGGGTGTAATTTATCTATTATGTATGTATTTAGAAATATATAAGTATGTTATCAGCTGTTTAGTGCCCATAACACAAGCTCTGCTAAGTTTGGGACTAGATGGCGTTTTGTGATATAATTAGTTTGTGTGATAGAGTTGTGGAATATTTTTTTATTATTATTTATTTAACTGTCATCTATATAAGGTTCATGAGATACAGACCACTGGAAAACGGACAGGTAAACGAACAGCTAAGGCTCGGTAAACTTGACCTTTAATGTTGAAAGTAAGTAAATAAAAACCACACAATCATGCAAACCAAATCCTTTCGTCACCAGCACCAAATCAAATTGCAAAATGCAAAAACAATTCCGAAAATCCATTTTTTTAAAACAGGTGTGTTCAAAACTAAGTTACGGCGAGCATAGAGGGGTATTCCCACTTAATCTGCATACGATAATCGAGGGGAGCAGCGACATCTGTCGTGGATCTACATAAGTTTGAGTTTCGCCCAATTTGAGTGTGCACTGCCCTTTTGAATTTATCTGTCCGCTGTATACAGGCAGTTTGATGGAAGTTGTTAAATGTTTCTTTTTTTAAACCCACCTCAGGCCGTATTTTTCACCGGCCAGTAACTTATCACAGCGTATACTATATCAAAATAAGACAGTGGCACTACTTTCCTATTTCAGAATCTAAACTAGAGTTCACGTATCTCTTACTAATGTACAGCTCTAGAAAAAGATTCTTCAGAAAGGTCAGGTGCGTAGTACTCGCAATCGTGTGTGTATGACAACATGTATGAATGTAAACGAAGCAAAAGAAGTATGTAAGAATCGTAGCATATGGCGCTCTGTAGTTTCTGCCTACCCCCATGGGAAAAAGGGGTGAGTTTATGTATGTATGTATGTAAATTAATTGATTATTATTGAGATATTTAATTTATTGCCAAGAAATTTGCGGTTTTAGTTCATTTGTTTGAAGCCTTTAATGCTTGTAAGGATGCCTGAGTTCAACAAATTTGACACCTCATGTAATTATATCCGTTAAAACTCTTTTTAGGTTACATGCAGTTTCATCAACCACTACAAGAGAATGATATCCTTATACATTTGTAACGATCTAGGTATATGCATTATGCAGTGTACTAAACTGCTAGAAGACTTTTAACGGTCTAGTTGAAATCGAGTTGAAATAAAAGATTTGACTATGACTTTGATCTGTAGCAACATAATATATCATGATCATAACCATATTATTATACGAACAAACGACTAACATCATACATCGCGATGTTAAAGTTATTCGCGCGATCGAACGTATACAAGATCCCGACAACAACCGTCGGCGTCGGGGAGTAGAAGCCTACCAGACACAACACACATCTGGTCGGAGAATCTTCAATTTTCTAAGGCGGATGAGGAGCTTTACACTCTGTTTCTCCGCACCTCTAAAGACTCACGTGCCATTTGCAGGTTTAAAACACTTCAAAGTTTTTTTTTTCTAAAGTAACGCACTCAGTTATCATTTCCAACAAAACGCCGCAGCCTATATTTCCCCATTCGCCCCTTTATTATTGTGAGTTTTCCCGAATTTACCCCAGGTTTTCATTAGCAGGGGTGCGTTTAGTGACTTATGCAAACAATGGAAGGGTGCAAATGATAACAAGTTGCAGGCTGCAACAGACGACTGTTTATTACGATTCGTGTGTAAACTTGAATAAATCATTTGAATTTTGTGCTTTAGAGTTTAACGGGCGTGCATTGAATTTATTATAGGTGATTAAAAATACAGGAAATAGCGTAATTCAGAGCATTTGAGCAAAAGGTACAGGTTTTCAAAACTACCTAGTTTTGAGAACCTGTACCTTTTGCTTACTAACTTAGAATAATGTAACTTAGAATTTGCTGAAATATAAGATACTTACCTAAGTATCTTATATTTCAGCAAATTCTAAGTTGATCGATTATTTAAGGGACTTTTGTGTTTAAGTAACACAACACAAATAAATTTATTTTGATTATAGCAGCCTTGTCGCTTGCCTTCTCTGTTTTTAAAAGATGTTATTGGGTTTTATGTGTGTTTCTTGATGTGTGCGGGACGTAGCGGGAACTTTCAATAACTTATTTATTTAGACTGATTAGAAAAAGGTATAGTTCACTTGTTAATAACATATGCAAATTATTGTAAAAAAGAACATGGTATTGGAACGACGCGAACGCGCGGTGACCATCCAGAGAGAATGTTGAATAATGTTCCAAGCAAAGCGCGCGTAATTCCAAATTTAAAATTTTGAGTGCCGCACGTCGCGTTGCGCGATCGTGCCAGCCAGCATTCGCTTCTTAACAGATGCGTTCGTCCTGCACTGGGACAATAATATGACAGTACCTTCTATTCATGGTCCAGAAAATCGTATCATCTAAGTAACATAATTATCAAACTGTCAAAGGCACTCTTAAACCAGATAATAATTACTTCCGTAGCTTAGGTTTTAGAATACTTACGTCAAAAGAAAATTGAAATAGAATATTCTTTAAAATCGTATCATCAAAGTAACATCAAAGTGTCCAAGACCCTCTTTAACTAGTTAATAATTACTTGAAAAGGCTAGATTAAAGGCGAGACTCGATCAAAGCGGAGACAAGAGGAGATGTCTCGTAATTTATTTATTTATTTATTTGGTCTACCAACAATTGTCTACACTTATCTTCTAATAAAACTAAACATGATTATAAACTTTTCACAGTGCAACAATTACTTAAAGGTAAACACTACATGATTAAAAAACAACAGTAATAAATATATTGTTAGCTACAAAATATGAGTAAACTTAACAACTATCAGCAATATAAAACTATGTACTGTTACCATGACTGAAAACACAGTACAAAAACTTTTACAATAAGTCTGATAAACAGTTCTGAAATTTAAACTTTTGCTTATTCAGTGAATCGAAGTGAAAATCAACCTTATCACTACAGCTATTTAAAACCCTACAAAACCTAGCACATGGAGAGTTGGAACCCAACACCGTTCTTCTCATTGGAGGACAAAGCGGAGTAATTGGTTTGCGCGGAATTCTCGACGGAGCACGAAATTTAAAGAGTGCGAGCAGCGTATAATTAACCAATAGGATAGGATATGTTATTGCGCTGAAGCTAAGCGGTGAGCGGTCAATATGACGCAAGCTGATTGGTTGTAAGATAAATCTCTGCTCGTCTCCGCTTTGGTGGAGTCTCGTCCTTAAGAATAATTACATCAAATTAAAATTGAATAGAAAATTATTTATACTACTCACACCAGCTATTAAACAATTTGCAAGTAAACTGTAGAATTTTTCATTTCAGACTCGTAAACAACAAAAACAATAATCAAACGCAACTCTAACATCCAATTAACATGTTAACACTAACAAGTTAAAACTTCTGTAACACAATTTCAGTCTAACCAAACACACAAACACATTCCGATTCACAAAAGTTTTTGCGCAACTCTGAACATTTCTTAGAACCGCTTAAAATTAATAAAGCGTAAATTGAATTGTACGGCCAACGAAGCAATTAAGTAAACAATAATGTTTAGGCTTTTGGAATGCAAAGCAAACCGTATTTACTTCAAAAACTTCGGGTTCTAAATACCCCTAAATGCCCCTTGCCCTTCCATATTCGCGGCCATTTTGCATTTGTCCAAGAGTTGGTATTGATGTGTTTTATTTATTACGGCTATGTAATTGAAAATGATATGACATTAGTTTAAGAAGTTTGAAAACAAAATGACAGGTTTTCATTTTTAGAATGGAATTTAACGTGACATATTCCTATTGTTAGGTTTCTAGTTTAAATTCAAATTCAAATTCATTTATTAATTTTGTGAACACAGGGTACAATTATATATAATGTTTAGCCCATCCTATGTACAGCCGAAAGGCATACAAAATAGTGATGCTAATGCCAAATATACTATTCAGAATATACTATCTAGTCCATCAGAAATAACTCAATTCCTATGGCATAAGCACGCTTCAGTACGTTAGTGAGCTTGTAGTATCAAATAAATTAATTCGCTACCATAACTAATTGAGTTTGTTCATGTTCATCAATATAATAGATCTAAAATTAGCCAGTCGAATGTATACATAATCCGGAGTAGGTACTTTCATTATTGAGTCTATATTATTGGAGTTTGAGTTTTTTTAAGCGCTTAAAGCCAGATACTTCTCGTTCAAGATACAACCCCTAATCAATAAACAAAAAATAATTGAAAAGCACACAAAACAGCCGAAAACTTTTTGGGAAACTTCCCCTAATTTACATCGAACAATATTGAAAGAGCCATAAACAGGTTATAGCAAAATAACCGTCTGCTAGAGTTTAGAAAAGAAGAGAGAATTAGGGGTGAAATGGGGGAAAATGGTTTTAATAGGGGTAAGTTCCGGACAGGGACTTTTTTCGATGGACACCTGAAGTCTAGACTCGATGGGGGCACAGTTTGTAGCTGGAAACTTTTTAAGTGGGTTTGTTACGTAGTTCCTAAGGGTTAGGTGTAGAAAGTTTTTTTTCTGGCTCTCTGCTGTCAACAATGTCTTTGTGTCTAGGTTTATGCATGTATATGCATTTTCATTTGAAACCCTGACTCCTATGCTAGGTAAGACTTGTGTTACAGGAGTCTGCCCATTTTTTAGAACATTTATAGCTGCGTATCGCTTCTGACGTTTTTAGCGTTATGTTAAAAATAAATAACCTATAACCTTCCAGAAAAACTGAGATAGCAAAATGCAATTACTTTTCCAAATCCGATTGGTACCTAGTTCCAGTTTATACGAAACACACTTTCCAAATTCTTTTCATATATAAAATAATATCGATTTAATAGTAGATTGACATAATGCAAATTACGCAAATAAATATTTCATTATTATTAAATAGAGACGTTTTTAATGTCAATCAAGAAACTCTTCTAAATCGCCTTTAGCTTTACAATTATGTTCTAGATAAAATAGTGTTTTTGAGCATAATAGAGAGCAAACAGTGGCGCCTTAGGTAAAAAAAAGACATTGGAAGTTTCGTTAATAAGCTGCAACAATAATCTTTACCTGTTTTGTAACTTTCCCGTTCCAGGATTTCCTGTGTCGTGGGTGTCATAACACAGTCAACTCACAAGTAAAAGTAAATACAGATACACTTCCAGGCGGAACAAATAAAAATCTACTTAAGTGCGCCATGCAAATGTTTGCTTAAGCAGAGGTATCGAAACGAAAACTGTCATTTGTAGACCTTTGTCAGTCGTTACGGGCAGTCAGAAGCCCGAAAGTTATTCACTGGGCTGTGAGGGTCAGACAGGCAGTGGCTTTATGTGAAACACTGATATCCAGCTACATCTGGTAACACTGGAAGTCACTCCCAACATAGTTGAGAAAATGTAAGCTAAGCAGATGATGATGTTGTCTATACTCCATCCGATTAGGTAGTTAACAAAAGGTAAACAATTTTGACATGTATTTTTAGTTAATAACACAGTTTAAAAATAAAATGTAGCCGAAAACAAATTTAGATACAACAAAAACGATTACATGATCAATTAAATAATTTATTTAAACAGTAAGTAGTTGTATTTAATTAATAAGCGTTTATGGAAAAAGACTTGTCAAGATTGTTTACCTTAAGTTAACTACCTAGTCGGATGGAGTATAGGCATGTCTAAACTGATTGATTCCTGAGAAGAAATGCCATTGCCCAAAGGGATTCATAGGTCACTCTTTTTAAGTCTAGATATAATATTGTATTAAGAAATTATGTGAGTCTAACGAGATAAGGCAAAGCCAAGAGTCAATCTAACCTGCCATCCAAAAGGTGAACACCACAGCAATTCCAATATCTCGAAACATTTACCTGGAAAGAAGAGAAAATAGTTTTATTAATGTTTGTTTGCCAATACGAAAACATTGTAAAATAAATAACCAATATTGGCTGAGGGGAATACTGGACTTTAAACGGAATACTCTATTTAAAATCACCAGACTAGCCTCATTACTTCTAGTATTTTAAATTCGAATAAATTACACCGACCTCTCAAAGGGTTGAAATACATGTGAAATAAATATTTTGAATTCGCGCTTAATTTCGAGGCGTTACATCGAATGTTTGACCACCTTTCATTACAAACAAATACCATAATGCCACCAAACACACTCTTATACCAACTCAATAAAGCCCAAACTCACTTAAGTCTTCTGCAAATACAGAGCTCCGTGTTACCACATATTCATGTGCGATGTGCACTAAGATTGTGTTTTACGTCAACGTTTTAAAGTGCATTTTCAGTTGTTTGGAGTGCATTATGTGATGCAGTGTTGATCCGCCGACGGCTGTCTGGGTATCAAAGGGTATCGGATGGACAACCAGATGAATTTCGCGAGCCATTCAATTTTGGATGAGAGTTTTGGTAAAACTAGCTTTCAGGACATGACATGTGTAAAATTAACAAGCTACATATGTGCGTTTATGAAATGGTTCACTAGTTATTAACTACCTTCTAGATTAAACTGTACATTTCTCTATCCAGCTTATTGCAATTTGTTGGTCAAAGGTAAATAATTATTAGGTTAGTAACATATCATCACAGTTCTGAAGGACAAAGCTTGATTAGCGATATTTTCTCTTGGGGTTATGTTTGTTGAACGTATATCTATATTTCTTAATCAATATAATAGTAAAATAACGAGTCTCAAAAACTCTACCGCTTTGTAGATGCTATATTTGGTTTTATTGGACAGCGATACGAGTATAATATATTTTAACATCCTTCCATTCGAGATCTTCATCTTACTTTCATCAATTTCACTTATAATGTACAGAGGATAGCCAGCATGAACTATCCAAATGAGTCAAATTTCTTTGATAGTTTTTCAACTTTGTAACAAACAGAATAAGGTTCATGTTTAATTGGAAAAAAAATACCATTTGGGGTAGCTTGATATGCTGGCGTCTGTACCGAAAATAGAACTCCATTGAAAGTCTACAAAGAATTACAATTACTTTTTCTAAATCTATTAGCCCTTCTTGTAAAAAATCTTAGAAAGATACTATCATCAAAATTAATTTGATTAATTTCATAATACAGGGTGTAACGGAAAGGGTATATACATACAAACAGGGTGAATAGAGTATTTAATAACGAGTCTTTCCTCAAAATTTCAGCTCCCAACTAATAACTTTGAAACTTCACGATATTATTTAATATCGACAGTTTATTAAATGCAAAATCATAACAAACGTGTCACCGCACTATGAGGGTCATAATCCTGTCCGGCAAGGTTCAAGTATATCTATCTCGGGTTCTGCGCGCCTAGTACAGACCTATCGGGCTCTGCCTAACCGACGAAGGCGCAACGGCGCGGGCTGGCTCAACTTTACAATTATGTATGTATATATCGCACCTTTGGGAACAAAGGGTCACTTCTGCATGTTTTCCAACTTTACAGGAAGAGCATTTTTAATTTTTTTTTGACTTAGTTCTTTAATAACTTTGTACTGTTTTAGAGTATTGAGGCCATTCTTATAGACTTAAATCTACAGTTTCTTCACGGACAATCTTGAATATTAAAAAATAAATACAAGAAGGGGTTTTTGAGAAACCAGCCATAAACTGAAAGAAGGCTACCAAAGTGACGTTTTGTTACAAATCGGTACATGCTATAAAGCAGAAGTGACCCTTTTTATAAAAACAATAAAATCATGAAAGTACGTATTTTTATGGTTAAGGATGGCTTTCGTATATTTTTAGTAAATTTGTATATGATTGGAAACCAATTACAAACTAAAACAAGCATAGAAAAACAAGTATCGATAAAATACTGAATTTATAAATCAAACTGAGGGTTATTAAATGAAATACCTAGGTTATATTATAAATTTGTTTTATTTGTATCATCAGTCTAAAAAGTAGTAGTCTAAATAGTGTTAAAAAGTTTGCCATTAAGCACTTACCATCTAATAAAATGAGTATGATGGACAAAATCATAAAACAGTCTCTAGATAAATTCTTAAGTTGACATTAAATTTCTGATAGGTACATACTTAAATCACATTCTTCACAGTATTATATTTCGACGTTACTATCTTATTATGAACAATAACTTTGGTAACAAAATTATAAAGAAAATCAGTAACAAATCGACTGCCCCATTCGAAAACCTAGTAAAGGCTGGAAACTAAACTTTTCAGGAAACCGCGTAAACTTAATATTATGTCAAATCCAGAATTTTGAATTGGTTTCAATGAGTAACTGGAAGTTACTAGGTTATATTGGTAAAGAGGGAGTATATTATGCACTTACTAGGTATCGACGCTTTCAGTGAGTTTTAATGCTGCTGTTTTTGTATTTTGTGGGGCCTAACTAAGATGGCAAGATTATGAAATAAAACTACTTTAGTATAAAATGTCCCTTACTAGGTTTTGAAATGGGGCAACCGAAATGCTTTGATAATAACATAGTAAAAAGCACTAGTACAACTCGCACTTGTTTAATTGTAAAATAAAATAAAATATCAAAATATTGTAAGTATTGTAAATAGTTTCATAAACTTTCGCTAAAATGTTGGTGTTAATCAAGTTTTGAATGTCTGCCTTCTTTTGAACAACTATGGGGATTTTACTCTCATAAGCCTGCTTTAACGTAACTTCGTGAGGTTGTTGGACTCTTGTGCTTCGTGTGACTGTTTGATTACAATTGATTTATAATAATTTTTAAATGACTTATTTTAGTTACTTTAATAGCATGCCCATTTTTATCTGAAACCAATATTTTCAGTCAGACAAAGATTACAGTGAAATAAATTTCTTTTAAATAGAAAGGATTACCTACCTGTTTTTGCTGACTTTATCTCTTGACAATACTGGGCTGGGATGTAAATGGGGCCAGATTTTTTAGCCCGTTTTACAGCTTTCTCTATAACAAAACTTTTTTGCAAAAAATATAACCGACTTCAAAAAATACACTAAACGGTGTAAAATAACTCTAAATACATAGTATACTCTATCAAATAAAAAAAGAATTTTGAGAATCGGTCCAAAACTGGGGGAGAAATCAGGTAACATACATAGAAAAGAAAAAAAAGATACATACACACGAACATAGAACCTCCTCCTTTTTTGAAAGTCGTTTAAAAATGGGCGTTATCAGCCAAACTTTGTGAATGCACGGATAAGGAATTTATGTTGGATAGAACTTATTTGCAGTTTATTTACTGCATTATAATACAGGTTAATCATAAATCTGAAATCCAAAACAAAACAATTACTCAATAGATTAGCTCTAAATAATAATGCAAAATTAACCATTTATTTTTATAACATAAAGACACTTTATATACAAAAATGACATTCTGCCATAATATAAATACTAATCATTTCAAAAATAATGTCAATTGTAAACAGAAGTGACGTTTTGGTTACAATAAAAAGAAAATTTTTATGTCAAAATGTCACTTAAGCAAGAAAGTGACATTATGTTTACAGCAAACAAATACAAAGATTTGGTAACATAACGTGATTCTTATCTATAAGTGACATTAATACTGCAAGTAATATGTAAACAAAAAGTCATTACTTACCGTAGTGCCTTTCCGTCACAAATGCCCATGGTCACACTTCGTCTTTCAAAACACTACTGACAGGAAGAGACGTTACGTTTGATGCAAACGGACCAATAACGCGAAATAATGTAACGTCCTTCCCTCCCTCAAAACGATGTTGTTCATGCAATTATCACCGTTTTTGCTGAGATTATAAAGTCGATTATCGCGGTTTTTTCTGCATATTTAAGTCGTTTTTGCAAAAAGTTGCAAAAGTGACCCTTTGTTCCCAAAGGTGCGATATATAAAAACGTTGCCATGTCGTTTCTTATCGCCAAGAGAATCCGTGCCCTTCGTATGTATATACCCTTTCCGTTACAACCTGTATATCGTCAATGACCACACAACGAAGCGTCGCCGCGCAAGCATATCGCATGTCACTTATATTAAATTGCCTGTTTTGTATTTTGTATTAGCTGACACCACAAAACAGAAATGAACCCCATTTCTCAGTAGGTAGGTACTTGCGACTTCCCACTTCCCGCAATTCCCCGACTTCCTCATTTCATCGATAATTGTGACAGGAAGTGGTAATGCGACGACTTGGTGGAGTGGCAAAGTGACCAATTGAAGTCGGCGGGTGGTCGTTGGCTCTCAATGATCGCAAATTGTACTAGAGGATGTGCTGTGGGGGATCTCGGCCCTTTAGTTATTAGTTCGGTTTTGAAAGGACATTGGGGTTTCTTGAGTACTTTGGAATGACGTTTGCAGAAGAATGAGGGACTATGAAATATTTTATAAAGTGTTTTCCTCATCTCTGATGCGTTCAGAAATCGAAATTCGAGTTTGCAAAGAATTGTGTTCATAAAAAAACAAATATTGTAATATCTCGTTAGTCCTAGGTTCGATGTTCAAGTCCGGATTAGTGTTTTAGAGTGTTTTCATCTGGAATACATACATACATACATAAACTCACGCCTTTTTCCCATGGGGGTAGGCAGAAACTACAGAGCGCCATATGCTACGATTCTTACATACTTCTTTTGTTTCGTTTACATTCATACATGATCATCTGGAATATTTTAGTAGAATTGTGGAATCTGGAACTAAGCCCGGATGCTGCCAATAAGATCGCCCCGTATGACGGGCGTGATTTTATGTACAGACGCCAGCACATCAAGTTACCCCAATGTGTCAAATTTCCCCAATTGAATATGAACCTTATTAAGTTTAAAATAAAGTAGAAAATCGATCAAAGAAATTTGACACATTGGGGTTACTTGATGTGCTGGTGTCTGTACTTAGTTATTTTGTTTTAAAACCACAATATCTTTAGATAGTTATTATTCATAGCAAAACCCTGAACCTCACATAAAAAATCCAAAAACGCACCAGCTACGATACGCAATACCTATAATTCCCCTAAAATTAGGGTTCCTTCGGTTATTACACCAAGTCGTTGTCAACTAGGGTTCCGTCTTTTTCAGGGGCTGAAATATGACGGTAATAAACAGTAGCTAGGGACGTAGTTTCGTACACCTGACGCGATATGGTCACCCTATTCGGTATGGGAAGTCCGTATTTGAATATTTTTATGGTGATTGTATGAATATTAATACTTTAAATGAGGATTCGCATTTAAAAAAAAATGGGATGAGAAACATGTTATGTCGGTAGGCAAGATTCTGCCACGAAATAAGTTTAAAAGTTTCTATTTTATTTTCTTTATGATTTTACCAGCTAGGTAAGGGTAGCGGGGTGTCATATTGCCTAGAATCTTTCACCAGAATTGGGCTATCAAATGTAATAAGATTTTTTCAATTCTGATTTTTTGTTCCAAAGATTATCGCGTTCAAAATAATAGATCAATCAAACTCTTGCTTGGTTACACATAAAAACAACATCACGCCTATATTCTTCGAAGGGTTGGGCAGAGAAGTACAAATTACTGTTAATGACAAGTAATAGGGGGCAAGCCAATAGCCATGAACCGTGCACGTATACAAATTGACAGCGACTGAGAGAAATTAATTGGATGTTAAAGTAATAAAATTTAATAAAACCATCGAATTTTAGGTATCCAAAACAAAACAGTAAATATAGATGACAACCTTTGACACACATAAAACATAAAAATACGTACCAACCTAATAAAAACAAATGATGAATACTAAAAGGTACTTGTAGCAGCAGGTACAGTAATATACGCGAATTATCCTTATTACTTTTTTAATTTAGAGCGGGGTCCATGATAAATTCGGCTGTTAATCAAACGCCAAGGGGGCCACACGTCCCAGAATCGAAAAAATAAAACTCAAAAATGGAACGTATAATTGGAACACTGTTTTTTCAAACTCTTTTGTAGATGTCGCTTGGAGCGATTGTGCCTTTAATGAATTTTCATATTTGTCAATTGTGATGAACTGATGTTTGCTTTGATTGTCATTTTTTATTTGCTCGAGCATTTAATTAGATAGGATGTTATTGACTTTGTGTACTGTCTATCATGGAGGGTTTGTTTCAATCAGAGAGGCCGTTTTTGGATTTTTAAAAACGTTTGCCTGTTAATCTAAAAGTACAAGCCAACTGTTATCGCAGTCTAGGGTTGCAGCTTGCAGTCTGCAGTCCATCTCAGACTGGTGCCTTAAGTCGCAGTCTTTCAAAAGTACCTATGGTTTATTTTTCTACATTTTGGATTAAAATTTTCAACGTTTTTAGTTATGAGAATTGACGGACAGTTTAAATGCTGGTTGAACTGAAAGAAGACAGCAATATTATGTTCACAAAAGTAGAGGAAGACCAATTAAACGATGAATGGATTGTGTGAAAAACGATATGACTTGGAAGGAGGAAATAGAGATGTGTGGAGAAGAAGACCTGCTGAGCCAGCACGAAATAAATTAGAGCAAGTAAGAACAGAAGAATGATAAGTCCCTATTCCAAATGCTGAATTTCATATGTAAAGTTACCAAATATTATGTGCTCTTATGAAAATTTAAATGACATCATTATTAAAATCAAAAGGTATAAAAACCCAAATAGTACCTACAGTCATAAAATTCTAACATACCATTCCGGTTTCCACATCCGACCGCGAAAGATTTTCCCTGCATTTTAACAATTATCATTTTCAAACAAAAGAAAATTTGAATTTTAATAAAATAACACTTGTGCCGATGGTAATAGAGGTCATAAAACTTCTAAAACTCTAAGCGGGTGCGATTAATTCTGAAATTTGCATGACAATTGCATTAAAACAAACCGGTAGAGGGCGTAGTTCCGTTTTGAACCCTCACGTTGTCCCCTCTTAGTATTTGCCGCTGATTTCATTTGGAATATTTCTTAATTTTATTGTATTTCTAATGGTGACTCCTGATGGATTCCGTTGAGTATTTAATGCTATTGTTGTGGATATAAAATGTCGTTATGTACCTAAGACTAAAGAAGATTCATAATTATCTTTCTTAACCATGTGGTCAGAGTTTTTATGCTGCAGTAATAAATCTTCGGCTTGCCGGTTTCTTCACGATGATCCCTTCACCGTTTTTGAAGCCAGTTACAATTAAACTATACGCACATGCATCGAAAAAGTTTTTTTTTTATATATATAATGGGTCTACCCTTGACCTCAATCTTGTCCTGCGGTCAGAGATGAGATCGACGATGGAACGAGCTTACCCATAAGAAGCCTATTAACTCGCGACTTAAACGGGACAGTTAGAGGTGACCGTGTGTTCAAACTCGAGACCTGTGACTTAGTAGTCCGCTGGTTAGGCTTACAGTGCTAGGATTTACAGGTTGTACAGACCCCAGCACCCCAAACTGTCAAATTGTCCCAATTGAACACGAACATTATTCTGTTGGCAATAATGTTGAAAAACCAACAAAGAAATTTGACACATTAGGGTAGCTTGATGTGCTGGTCTCTGTTTTATTAATCCAAAACAAACGCAGTTTTAAATTAAATTGCAAGATTTGAACCACACACACTATGTAACATGGCAAGTAAAATAAAAGTAAAGTAAACACACAATGTTTTACACTGTGTTTTGTTTAAGCTTCTAAAAAACCAAAACCTTGACCATTCAACACTGCAACCAATCAACAAGCCAACAAGTAAATTCATAATATCTTTGGAAGGGGAAAAATATCCCTAGCGGTACACTTAAAACCTATTCATAACAAAAGTAGAAAATTTCCGACGCTCAATTAACTTAAGAACACAAAAATCCTACGAAAATATAAAACTCACGCAAAAGAATCATTTGTGTCAATTGTTGGAAACGTTGCTGTGTGACAAATTATGTTCGCCCCTATGCAGTTTTTAGTTGAAACGACCCCAGGCAATAGAGGGCAGAATTAAGTAATATAGTTGGTGGTTTACTTGTTTATCCTGACTGGAATTCGGCTTCGATACTATATCCATTTTCTAGATTTGTTAGTTTTTGGCAGCCAACGTATGTACTTGTACATATTTTGAACATGGTAACTTGACAATTTCTTTTCTACGGAAGAATATATTCTTATCTTCTGTGAAGCTGACATTGGGCATTTTTTTGTCTGACGCCAAGCAAAGATGGCGACATGACCTAGACTCCTTCACTACTTAAAGGCAGTTCCCATATACTCGGAGTCTAGATCCACTGAAGTGGATAAATGTAACGAAAGTTGTCAAAAAATCTATGATAATAAATTATCTGAAATTGACCTTTAACAAAATTAACGCAACTACCACCGGACCAACAATCTCGCCTAGTTTACACCGAATTATTATGATCCTTAGTCTCCGACTCTCTGGTAAACTAATTTATATCCCCGTCTGTTGTTCATCGCCGCACTAATTTCATAAGACCCCTGCTTTGTTCTAGCCCACACCCAGAACACTGTCATAATTTATAATAAACATAAATGCATGAAGGAAAATTCTGTTCAAATGTCTGGCAAAGTGTACAGAATAAATGATAAGTGCTAAGAATTTGTGGTGTAGGTCTGCTTTACGTTAAGGTAGGTATAAGCTTTTCCTGCATTAAAGACATCTTCTACTTTAGTTCTTTGAGTTCTATTGTCTTTATTTCTTTCTGAAATTCTATGTCTTGTCTGAGTGTTCGTTTTGGGAATTGATTAAGCTTCCAGCATAGTACTTCATTGTTTTCTCCCTTCGAGACTTTTAGAATCACTTAAATACGTTCGTTAGTTAGCACTAAAGGTCATAACAGATTGAAGCCAAAACATAGTTAATTTAAGTTTTATTATCGTTATCAAGAAAAAAAGGCATAGAAACAAGAAGTCAAATAAAGTCACTGCTATGAATTTTTAATATTCTCTTGTTTAACTGAAGTCTACTGATACTAATATAATTATTTGCTCTGTAATAGTCTTGTCTGACAAATAAAAGGAAACTTCGCTGTGAACGCGAAGTTGCCAGCCAGACAATATTTAATTCAATTAAACTTGTGCTGTCCCAGCTTATTATCCAGGACAAAGGCAAAAGAAACGTTAAAAAAGAATACTAAATGAAGCGTGTTTTCCATATGATCTACAACAAAAGTGACTGCTATTGAATCTTCGTATGTTTGTTTCTTAATTAATATTGTGATCTTGATGACTTTATAACATCTTCCTATTGCAGTTTCATACGTATTGTCTAATACTATTCACCTATATGCATAGGGCAACGGTAGTTGCTACTTTTACGTCTTATTTTTTCACCAGTTTTTCGTACTAATCTTATCGTAGTTTATTTCTAATTATATTTCAATGTTGCTCATTCATTTGATTTAAGACTACTGAATATTTTGGAATTTTATTATCGACTGACACTTTCAGTAATCAAACGTTTTTGTATAATCCTTCGAAAACGACCCCTATCTACCAAATTAATTATCCTTCCTGTAATTACAACAATGAACACCTGTCATCTAAATGAAATCTTCCTCACACGTATGACGACTAATAACTTCCTCCGGCGCCGTTTATTAAGAAACCACTGCACCCGCTGCAGTATCAATAATAGCTTGTCACTCGCGCGGTCGTCGCCATATTGTATTGTCGCCATCTTGAATTTTAGACTTCTTCACGGGGTGTCATTTTACGTTGAGCTTGCGCTTAGCTGGCAATTTACGAAGTGATAAACTAACTCTTTAGGGTGCATTCACGTAGCGGATTCCAAATTCGCAGGTTTTAATCATTTTCTTACAGAACCGTATGGCAACAGTTTGATGTTGATTATGATAGCACTATTCTATTGGGATTCGTTTTCTTGAAGTGGAACGTAGTGCGTAAAAAGTTCGCACTGGTATCTATTATATCTGTCTGTTATCATCTGTTCTCGGATGATTTTGGGTTCTTTATTGGAGAGTGTGTACCTTGGTTTTTGGTGCCACCACAACTAATATATTATCAAGAACGTTTGTCCACAGTTTCCTTTGAATACTCCGCTGTGAACAAAGTAATTAAAAGAACTGCCGTGCGGTATATATGTATTCAAACAGTTTATAATAGGTATTTCCATTCCAGTCCTCAGTTACTTTTATTTCCCAAGTTTCAACACTGCACGGGTCATATTCGCTAAATTTCAATTCACAGTCGTGACATTTTCTCGCAACTGCCGCTTCGTTCATTCCTCGCTACGTTTCGCCAACTTCGAAAGACTTTTGCATGACGTGAGATTAACGCGCACTTTAATTACTACTTGAGCAACCAGTTTTCATTAACAGCTGTTTTTGATTTGTTTTGGTGTATTATAATTTTGATGAAAGCTAAGATTCTGTAGCCATGTGCACATTTGCTTTGTGAATTTGGATTTTAATTTTGACGTTGCGTCGACGTCATGCTATTAACATGTTGTGTGCTTGACTTTTGGAGGAAAATACCTTTTCTTACTAACAAAAATGTACTCAAGCCGAAAATTCCTAGTCAAACTCCCCAAACTACAACAGACATCTTAAATCCAAAAATCAAATAAAAGGAATTCCTTGACACGAAAAAAGGTTCTCTAGTCCTCTTTGAATACAACATAAGAGTTGGCATATATCAAGTGGCCCTCACAAATGAAATAGCTACGGGGACAATTTCTCAAGACAGACAGCACTCAGAGGGACACTCCGGAGGTCTCCGATCCCTCCTTACCGTAATCTTGACGATTATTAAAATCATATATCTTTGGAAAAATGCTAGGGTGGAATGCACCCTGATTTCTTGAGGGTGCATTCTGTTGTGTATCTCTGTTTTATGCATAGATGCTATGTTTATTTATAAGGAAGGTAGTAAAAATGATTGCTAATCTTTATTTATATTGATGTTGTTATTAGTGTATGTATTTATGTTCGGTATTTCTGTTATAACTTCTTGTTATTAAAGCTGTATCAGCAGGTTTGGTAGTTTCGTTTTATGGTCTTCGGTTTATCATAAATGTTGGTTCTCACCGTTATGTTGTACACATAAACCTCAATAAACGATGGTAATAATATTAATGGAAATAATTGCTTTAGGCTAAAGTTTAATTATCACGACGATATTAATATTATAGTAGAAGTATGAAGTGATTATTAAATCATATAAGATCTAGACTTCATTAAATCTTGATCGTTTTTACTTCAACATATCAAATCAAATGCCTATATCTTAGTCTTCCATAAATGCACTAGTACGTCACGTCTTCAAAGGCATGCGACCCGTCACAATATTATTCTTGCCACCCGTACCTTCATTCCTTCCTTCACTCTCATTCGCCGCTCATTATCATTCACTCATTCCTCGTAGATAAGAAAAACGCCGAGCATTCGTGAGATTATCGCCAAACTTCCAACTTTTTGCAGGAAATATTTGGCAAAATGCCGGGAAAAGAGGACTTGTAGAAAATAGGGGATTAAATAATATACTCGTAGGTTAGTCGTGCTCTTATTTTTTCTAAAGTAACTATTCATTCACGGAATAATGCAAAGCTTTGCTGGTTATTTAATGATGTTAAATATATTAATCTAATTGAAAAAAAATAACTGAAGCAAGAGTACCTGCTTATCATTGTTATGCTAGAAATTAATTCATATTTTTTCTTCAATAGCTCTTAGTATTGCAGACATAACATTCATCCTGGTTTTCTTACATTCATGTACAAAATAGGTGTTACCTCAAATCCCTGAAAGCAATTTCTTCCAATTCTCGCGCACTTCTTTTCGAAGCAATACAAAGCCTCTTTCTAAAGCTGTCGGGCAAAGGTATTAGATCTAGTGGTTCCTATCTCCTGGTATATTACGCTTGAGTAGTGTACGTTTCAATTTCAAACGAAGTGGTTACAATAATATTTTGGTTCGTTGCGTGTAAATACAAGTAAGGTAAGAATTATTAATAAGTAGATTTAAGCCTAAATTTTGAAATTTGATTACCATCTTAATCTTTTTACAAATACTAAGCCCTTTCACACAATTTGGCAGTCGACCTTATCTCTGGGTTTCTCACGAGGATGATTTCTTCAAGAACGCACGTAATATCGTGCTAGTGAAGTGATACTAACATAGTTATATAAGATTTTACTAACAAAAGTGTTATTAGTATGTATTTTTAGGTTAAGGTATTTATCTATGGGTCTTTGTTACCTGAAATAAATGGTTTATTATTATTATTATTATTATACCGGCAAAACTGTTCCACATTTTTAACAACCGCTACAATATCTTCATAAAACACACATGTATACTCGTATGAGGGAATCTTAACGAACCAAAACACACAGAGAGCTATTAAGCAACAATCTCAACACATCTCTCACAAAAGGTCACGCTGCTCGTTATAGAGCATTGCAATCTCGAGACGACGCTGCGCTCATGCGAGCCTGGTATGCAAGCCGCTATTACTCACAAGTATGACAGTTTTTTGTTCTGGAATTTTTAAGTTTTTTTTTGCTGTTTTCGCGTGGAAGGAAGAAAGTATATGTGGGTCATTAAACCTTTGTTTTGGCAGCATCTAATGATTTTTTTTTTATTTCAAGAGAATTTTGTAATTGCTTTTTGGAAGCTCATAATTTTGTATTATCACAGCGTACGACATATTTTTATAGTACAGTAACTCTCCAAAGTAACACGACTATGGGTAAGAATACCTACGTATAGCTAAAAAAACCTGAAACCACATTATTATCATAAACTCAAATATATTTCAAAATAAAACAGAATTCTTGAACATAAGGAGTAAGTAGAAAGGAAAGTACAAGTTAGCAATATCGTTGAGGAGCACCATCTGGTTAGTATGAAGCTTCTCACTTTATGAACTGAACAATGTACGGTACTTCGGAAAAGTCCGACTTTTATCGGAAACTTATAAGGAATGTTCGCGTCACATCCCTGACAACTTTGGTATAAGACATTTTACTTCAGTGGTTACATCATGGAAAATGTGAAAAGGTTCCTTATAAATATAACATTGCTGTTAGGTCTGTGTACGAGCAAATAATAACTGTGATATTTTGAGCAGAGCAGGTATTAATTTTAATAATAATACAAATTGACAATGATTTTTCAACAATAACTTGGTTATTAATTATATGCGTAGTCGACGTAGTAGTTATCCAAATCTGTTAGTTAGCTAAGTACTAATACTTTTCTGCCCTTTCCTACAAGGCTGTCACACCTTACCATTTGGCTCTAAAACCTAACCTAAAAATATCACTGTCCTAAAAATACCTGTAGCAAAACAAAACCACGAACTTCACGAAGGTCATCGTGAGGGATTCCCGCAAAAAGTATAAAACGTGGGATCGATAGGAGGGTAGGTCGCGGAGGGCCGTGTTCGGAATACGAAGTAGGGGTGAGATACGATATATCAGTCTGTTTTGTACAGCTAGAGGTGAGGTTCAAACTGTTGGGAGTATTTTAGGCAGTGTCAAAACTAGTGTTTGGTAGATGTAAAAATGTAACTTTAAAAATATTGCTTTAGGTTGGGATTATGCTGGGTGTATTTGCAAGTATAAATCTTGCATTTCTAACCCCCCAAACTTGAAACCCCCAAAAGTAGATAGATACAACTGCGTTATCGTCAACCCACTGCGTCAAAATGCCTCAATCATTACTATATTACGGTCGATAGATAGATTATATTGATCGCAAAGAAAGGAAGATAAAAGTCTTTGTGGAAAAGTTAGGGAGTGGTCAATGAAAGTGTATACTAAAAGTAAAGATGTTAATGATGAAGTCAGAGTGATCGATAAATTTGCTATAATAATGACAAATTATTCTATTGCATTCAACGCTACCTTTAGTAATGTGACTGTCACCGATGGAGTTATTGATGATACATATGCCAATAGTGATAAAAGAAAGACAGTAGGTACAGAAACTTTTGAAGCAATTTCAATACACTATATAATAAAATAAAATTGGTCGTTGTTTATGTAGAACGCGAATCAGTTTAAATTTAAATTACATTGTATGCAAATGCATTGCACCCCTCAATAGGGGAAGTTTATAGTGTTTACCCCCGCGTTTATAGCACTGAGGTAGTACCTATAGAATATTTTCAACCCTTAGGAAAAAATATTATGTGTCAGCTGCTTAGTTATTATACTGTCAATTGCAAATGGTGTTAAATTATATTACGTTGTTGCTGTAACAAAAATTTGGTTCGGATCTGCACAGTAGCTTATTAAAGGTGGCAATTACTCTATGTGAAAAAACTGTAACGATTAGCTCGACTATATATATCCGCTTTCTGGAAATACTAATTGATTAAGAAGGAATAGAAGACCATGTATAAGACCTTTGTATGTAGATAAGGAAACCTAAAATAGCATAAAAAATATGAAAGTATTTTTAAAAGGCTTTTACGCAATTCCTTTCTCACTCCGCAAAAGGAGCAAAGATCCTGTGACATCACAAACAAGACATATAAACAAAAGGAACACGTCTAAAACATGTCATCTATTAAAAACGTTCCGTTCCACTCTCAGAGCTAATTGCGAACGTTCCTACAAACATAGAAATGAGAGACCTGTAGCTAAACATACTACGCAATGTGTAAACCATTTGACACTGTATCACAAAGCAATAAAGTTGATTTTGGAATTATGCTTAAACTCAAGCGGTAATGTCAGAGCGCTTTAGACAAAATAAGTTTTGCAGATTTTAAACTGAGGCGTAAGGTAGTCCATATCGTATTTCATGGACATAAGGTTGAAGATTCAATAGTAAGCATATTGATAGCTACGTATCGTGTTGGTAGAGGAGATGTGACAAAGATGAGGGGCTGTTCCGTTTAATTTTCATTGACAAGTGGTGCGCGTTGCAGGGCAAAGGTTATTTAGAGGATATCTTTGTTATTTTGGAATTGAAAATTTTTCATGTTCATTAAGATAGGTATAGTAAAAGAAAAATATTTCCATATTATATGTATCTCACGAACGCATTAAAAAGATAAGTGATGATTCGAAGAAAAATTACTGAGTATGAACATGATTCGAACAATGGGCAAAGAAATCATCAATAGTGTAGGTTTTGATATTAAGTGGAACTTGTTAAGCTTATTTTAATTTAAACCTAGAATTGATCTTGAACTTGCATACAACTCGAAATATTATTGAACAGGCAAAATTCTAAAAGCTACTTCCACAAAAGCGAAAATTAAAAATAAAACCTCCCCTGGCAGTATGATATCATAAACAGTTGTTAATAAAAGAGCTGCAGATGTTCGCGATGCAACATGTCTGCTCACCCCCCTCGTGTTCACGGTCCATGGTTCACATTGAGATGGTATGACGAGTGTGTACCGTATTGTATTGTTTTTGTTTTAAGATATAGAGTTTTTATGAAGAAAATAATGTAATGGCTTATGTAGGAACTAAGATGGGTATGGGATAGGTACGTTGTGTAGAAAATTTGGCTAATTATCATTTTGAAAACCAAATTTCTAATACTGAACCGTTACTATCACAGTCTATAAACATACAGTCGTCCGACGAAGCTGTCTAGACAGGGCAATCGTGCGGGGTGTGAGGGGCGAGACGCGGGAAAGCCGCTCCCGCACTGCGAACATACCGATGTTCATAGTGCGGGAGGTATTATTTAAGTCTAATTTTAAGTTTTGTCGGCATTTTTCCAGAGATTAAAGGCGTCATCCTACTGTATTAATATTTATACTATGGTTTTATGAATGAGTACTATAATACTATATATAATCAAAAGCGAGAAATTGCTAAGCATATTTCAAAGTATAAAGGTTTTGTTAACGTCACTGCTCTAAATAATAGAAAACATTTCATAGAAGGACCGGGGACGTGCACTGGTCTAAAAATAACTCGACACATCTTCACTCATTACAGAAATAGGTAACTCAACACAAGTTGCGTACAATATGTTTCTAATTACGGATAAGTAATGACAAACATGATTGGACGAATTGTAAAATGTGAATGAAAATAAAGTGGAAACAAATTCTGAACGACTAAAATACTTGTAGGAAGGTATAAACTAAAGACATTAAAATTTGATTATGATCAGGATAGTGAAATAAAAAGTAGAAAGTTTTGCATCAAATTTAGATCGTATTGACTTATTCGTTCAACCTTTTTTAATTAAAAGAGAGTGGTGTAAAAACGTTGTCTATGAGAAAGGGTATCGAAATCGTATTAATTTTTAGATTCTTTTGCATACTGCTTTTCTTTTTTATAGATCAGATCCTTTAAGTATGACTACTTCTTATTGCTTCACTTTCAAAGGTTCGTTACTTTTCAATTTTAAGACAATGTACTGACGTTTCCATATTTAATTTCCCTTACAATTCAGACACTGTCTCATCATCTACATGATCTTTCCCTCGTACTACAAACTCAACTTCCTATCCTGCTATAAATAAACTATAATCTACTTATACTAATAGTAATTCAAGCTATTATCCGTATCGTACAGTGAAGATCACATGTTGATCATTAATATGTTCAGTAAGCGAGCGGGAGACTCACGTACTTGAGTGGTGTTTTATCTTTGTAGTTATAAATCCTCTTCTATTATCTTAATGGTAATGTTACCCTTGTGAGTTGTTGTTATTTACCTGTGTGTGTTCAGGTTGTTTAAGTAAGTTGGAGATTTTAAGTGGAGTATTTGCATTCATGATAGTTACTTCAACTAAGTTTCTTTGGTCGTTTAGATCTACTTTTTGTGCTAGCACTACTAATTTAACGTAAAATACGAGTCCAGTATTATCAAAGAGTGTTTTAGCTGTACATTTAAGTTCACCATAAGATTCTACGAGAGAGCCCCTACCATAAACAAACACAGCTTTTCATGACTGCACTTGACAAGCAACACCCAATATGCCTTGCATTCCCAGAAAGGAAATAATTACACGTCCACCAAGTGTTCTGTCTAAAATTACACCTAAATTCCGTCTTCGGGTGAAAAAACAAGGGGCTTTGAGTCCTCAGTGTCCGATGACAAATAAAACAGACAATTAGAGAAGGGAGGGGTGAGGGGGTGTCGTTATGTGCTGGTATCGAGTTGCAATGACATCTTAATTTTGTATGGTAGGCGTGAAATTAAAGTAGAGGAATGTGGCGGAGGATAAAAGGAAAAATATAGGGGAGAAGCTTTTTAAAAAGGTTGTACTAAAAAGGTTTGTGTATTTCAAATTGTTTTTGTTCTCTCCACGAAAGAAAGAAATCTCGTTTTACTCCTGAATTATGGAAACAACAAACGTAGAAAGTATTCTTCCGTAATTTGTTATTCTTTCATCAATATAGAGCATCTGGTGGTAATCTGATTATTGTCACGTATTATCAACTACATAATAAATAATTCTAAAAGTATAATCTTCTTCTTCAACCTGTCACTCAAAAACATTTTAGAGGAAACTTCAAGTAAAATAAGCCCAAAATCAAAATACCCTTGGTGCTACATTCCCTTCAGGGTATGTACACAGGGAGACGGGTTTCGGGTGTCTTATTATTTTTAGTCGAGCGCTCACAAGCCGTCAAACGACGCGACAGCTGCTTCAATATTTTACTAGAAATATCGTATAGCACTTGGAATTTTATTGATTTTCACTCCAAATTAATTGTGTGAGGAGTGTCAGTTACCGGTTTAGGGAAACGGTATACAATTACTGATTTCTGACATTATTATGGTTGCTAGCTATTAACATTCTGGACTAGAGAGAGTAAAAGAGACACATTTTGTGACCAATTTGGATGTAGTTGATACAGATGTCTTACAAACTGCTAAAGCCGCATAATCATTTGTTAATCGTTCTCGTCCTAATGAGATCGATTGACAAACGATTCTCAATTGTAAACAATTAACGGAAATTGATCATTAATGAAGGAAAGATGAGCGGCATGCGTATGTAGAGGTTATAATTTTTGACAGTTTTAATTACGCGCATCTGGAATAAAATTTTGCACTCAAGGACCATTTTCAGCATACAGAAACGTAACTTTCTGTGCCTGCGGTAGGTTTTATTCTTTCGCAGTCAAGTCGTGTATTTCCGTTCATCGCACAATAAAAAAGGCCCCAAAGACGTGACACTTAATACACACATAAAATCATAGTTTTTTCTTCAAGCTTAGCCAGGAACACATAACATTTTTATGGTCCAGATAAGGGTGGGACAAAGCTGGGCTATCACGATCGTCAAACGAACACATGTCTAATGATCTATGTGATAGTATCACATAAACTTGTATCTCCCCTGTGCAGCTGTTTGCCTTTACTTTTAGGGTTGTCAAGGAAGCCAAGTTTTTCTTGATATGAGATGATTCTTTTGAACTTTTTAATAGAATTTTAATTACTTATGAATGTGATTTTCAGATCTCACAAATCATGGCAATATTCCAATAGTGTTTTTTATTCTAAAAATAACGAAAATGAAGAGCTGGAACGATTAAACGTCTATCCAGAGTATCGCTAAATCCTTTAAATTCCAATTTGGTACGAATTTGTACGGGATAGTCATTGAAGTTACGAAAGAGTGCTTTATCTTTAGCAGGATTGTTACTAAATTCTTCAAGCGAAGAATTTTGACGATCCAACCAATTTTTTCTTTTGAACCCAACTCCCAGTTTGATGGTCGTGGGTTTATTATTTATAAGTTTTACGATGCAAGGGGACTACGTAAATAGACATACGTGGATCATACCAGCCCAGACGAAGTTCACGGTTAAATTCAATTATAGTTTGAAAGATATTAGAACCAGTTGTTTTGAGAGCTAATAGCGTTATTAAAAGTGATGGATTTACTGTTAATAGAGAGGCGTTGAAAGCGGTTTGTTTTAATTAGTTCTGTGTTTTGTTGTTTTTAATATATTGGAATTTGATAGCTGATAATAAAAGAGCGTTCAAATCAAATCAAATCAAATCAAATCAAATCAAAATAATTTATTCACATAATATGGGTAAATAGGTGGTACGTAATTATATAAATGTTGGATCCTCACATTGACCATTGCTGGTATGTGAAACTTAACATTATGTACTATGTACCTAAGACTAATCTTAAACTAAACGCTTTATTTATTACACTACTACATCATTTTTTTATTTGTAAGTCTAAGGTAGTCATTAGTAGTGTAAAAGCATTTATTGACAAGCCAGGTGTACAATTTTTTTCGGAACAAGCTGATAATAAAAGAGCGTTATGTAAAGTTGCTGTTTCTTTTATCGTTATGTACAGTAAAAGATCTGTCCAATTACTTTACAGACTTCTGGATTATTTACAGCAGAATGGCGTTATTATGGAATACCTCACAAGAATGTGAGATAATTTTGTTCACTTTTCCTGATTCAAAGAACATACAATCAAACCAAAGCATCATGGTTTGAAAGTATCCTTTCTTGTTGTGTAGTTTGCGACGAACCCGGTGTCAAGGTTATTCAAGGCCTAAGGCGTGACGTGCCGTCTAGAAATTTCTCCCAGGCAGGCAGAAATGTAACAGTTGAACTTGGCAATAGTCAGTTAAACAAACAGGAATTTATTAACCAAACCACAATTTATTATACAAAGTCTTCACAGGATAGACTTGCAAATGTGCGCTTTCAAATTCTACTCGATATGAAAACCGATGAATCGATATAAGATTAGCGATTATGAATATTGATGGAGCAACGTGCGGTGTTTGTGAATGGAACACGTGACTAGGACTCGATCTGTAATCGATACCTGCGGATATTGTCCAGGATTTCTGTACAGAGAATATTATTAATTTAAGATCAGTCTATTTTCTGTGTCAAGTAAGAATCTTTTCAACTGTCGATCTATTTTGGGTTTAGCTTTCAGTCTAACTAGATGCAACTGAATATTACTGCAGTATTTTACATGGAACGACTGCTTAATTAACTGACATTTAAAGCCCAGTAACTGGGTATATTCGGTATGCCTAAGTAAGATTGGTAAGTAGTTGGATATTTGGTTTTCCTACTGTCAACAATCTGAAATGACAGATGGAACACGATGGACCCTTCTGAAGCACGGAAGAGTGATGCACTGACCTTGACAAGTGTAGCAATGATAATAAATTGATTAGATACATCGTCTAACAGCCAAACTAGGGGAATTAAAAGTTGTGGAAACAAAACCCTTCCAAGTCTTTCAATTCATCTCTATTATTAATACTTGTCTATCTTTTCCCCTTGACTTTGTGCTTTTGTAGGCACTTAATTCGTTTTTTATTACGTTTCTTTTCTCGGACCGAAGGACCAAATCGTGAAGCATCCTGCAATTCCTTTTATACGCGGAGTTCTTAGCACTTGTGAAGTCAATTTAATACGAGTACCGATGAATCGGTATAAGATTACCGATTATGAATATTGATGGCGCAACGTGCGGTGTTTGCGTAAAGCGCACGTGCCGAGAACTCGTCTTGTAATCGATACGTATCGGTATTGTCCGTGAAATATGAGATATAGATGTGGTGTTGTTTTATTTCCGGTTTTATTTTGTAGGTGATTTACACCTTCTTGTTTTATTTTTCATTGCTTTAATTGAGATTGTGTGTCAGATAAGATAATCCTTTTTTTTGGGATTACTTAGTTACAGCCCGGAGTCTGGTTATACAGGGTGTAACGGAAAGGGTATATACATACAAATAGGGTGAATAGAGTATTTAATAACGAGTCTTTCCTCAAAATTTCAGCTCCCAACTAATAACTTTGAAACTCCACGATATTTGACACATTGGAGTAACTTGACGTGCTGGCGTCTGTACGTACTTAAAATAACTTACCAACCCTTTAATGGGTTGGTAGGTTATGTACGTAAGTATGTTCAGTTAGGTTAATATCGACAGTTTATTAAATGCAAAATCATAACAAACGTGTCACCGCACTATGAGGGTCATAATCCTGTCCGGCAAGGTTCAAGTACATCTATCTCGGGTTCTGCGCGCCTAGTACAGACCTATCGGGCTCTGCCTAACCGCCGAAGGCGCGACGGCGCGGGCGGGCTCAACTTTACAATTATGTATGTATATGTATAAAAACGTTGCCATGTCGTTTCTTATCACCAAGAGAATCCGTGCCCTTCAGATGTATATACCCTTTCCGTTACACCCTGTATATGGCAAAAAGAGACGTATCGTAGATACTTACGGAAAAGGAAGAGATGTTGTGGCGACTCCTAATGAATACCGAAAGATAAGGTCCGAAGGATTGCAATGTAGGTATTAATATATAGTAGTCAATAATAATCACCGCGGCCCTGGAACGCTATGGAGGATTTAGGAGGAACACAGATGGGCTTTAATCAGTACCTAAGAGTCTGACACTCCCTTTTACTTCACCCAAAGCGGGAGGAGTCATTTGAATAAGAATAAGAATGATGATTTTGATGTTTTCCCATCTTTAAAAATATATTAACTAATAGAAACGTTGTTCAATGACAATGCACACTGCTCTGGATGGCACTTCCAGAATGTTAGAGCAGCCCTGTATTTCACATCTGCATTCTTCCGGCTGGACCGACTAAAATATTGCATCGATTAAGACCATTGATCATGATTATATCCTGTTTATAGTGTATTGATCCGTTCGTTTGATCTCTATTGATGTTCACAGCTTAATCGATATGTCGCAATCACTCTTTTATCCGAGTAATTAGCAAGCAGGATTACTAAAAAATCAGCCAGAAAGGTCTTACGTAAGTTAAGGACAGTTACCTGGGTGAGCTCTCCGTATCTTGGAGAACACAGCCGAGATAATGCTGTCAATTTGTAGACTTTCTTTGACAGTCGATACTGGAGTCAGAAGCCCGAAAGTGTGACGACCAGCCTTGCCAAAGGCTATCGTGTTACACAGGACTGGATTGTCGAGGTAAGATAAGCAATCGCCTAATATAAAATGAAAAATGACTTCAAGTTTAACCTAACATAGTTGGGAAAAGACTAGGCCGGTGCTGTTAAGTGGAAACCGCTTGAAAAACTAGCTAGGTGGGATGACGACCTGCGAAAGAATGTTGGCAGATGCTGGATGCGGCAACATGAAGATAGGGCTCTGTGGCGCTCTGTCTCCAGCTTGCCGCATCCAGCCGGAGGCCTATGTCCAGCAGTGGACTACTGTGGTCTATGATGATGATGTAGACAGGTGATAAATGATTCAACCTTTTCTCCAGGACAAAGGTTTGTGTGATGAGCATGATCTATTTATCCATGTCTGGGTGTAAATTATCTATGAGTTATCAGTTGTTTAGTACCCGTAACACAAGCTCTGCTTAGGTTCGGACTAGAAAACGCATTTTTTAGTCAGCTATTTGGATTTTTACTGGACTAAGTTGAAGAAAAGTTTAGTGAGAAAGTTTAGCACGCTAAACCATTATCTCTCAATAGAACCTTCAAAACTTACATATTTCATAAACCAACTGAAACACCGACCATCAGCACAATCTACCAACAAGGGTCAGAGTGACGTATCATAGTTTATCACACCGTACCTACAGCGCTTTATAAATCGATGTAAGCGCAACACTTTCATACAAATTTGAGGCAAGGGTCGAGCCCACCGCACGGCACGTGATCTGAATATTGAGGATAGGCTATGATGTAGGCAGATATGATATAAAGATTGTCTGCTCCTACAGGTTCTGGAGATATCGTGTGTAACAATGATGTTTTATAAGTAAAAAGGTGTAGATAGGTTACCTAAACAACATTCGATCTTCAAAAGCGGAACACTGACGCACGCACGCGTCCGTTGACGGCGCGACGCGACACTGAGGTCAAGTGTGGCTGGTTAGCCACATTTTAACGTGTCGCTTGCCGAGCATTTATAACCTATCAAAATCTTTAAACTTATAATATCATTGGTATGTAACTTTACATAAACTCGTTCAAGATGATGGAAGCTGGTTAAATTTGTGCCACAAAATGCTTTGGCCTATTTGTTACAGGATTGGTTTGTTTTTTGTCCTTCTTACTAAGGTTGCTGGAAAATCTTTTGTCGTAAGCAAAATAAAACAACAATTCTGATGGTCAAGTAAGTAGTTCAAGCAATAGCTCTGATTTATAACAACAACATAAAATCACGCATGTAATCCCCAAAAGAAAAAAATCGGCGCTCTGTAGTCTCTGTTCGCCCCCATGGGAAAAAGGCGTGAATTAATGTATGTATGTATGTATGTAATCCCCGAAAGGTTTGCCAGAGGTGTACCTGCAGTAGGTACACCCACAAAAATGGCAATTCCTCTGATTTAAATTGATGAAAACCCTAATAATGATGTCTTTGTAATACTAATCAAACTTAGTATATTTTTTATATACACACGTTACACAAGTGTTATTTTGGTACCCTGTCGGTTTGAAATAAGTATATCGCCTTTGTGTATCAAGAGGGATCGCCCAGTTTAATACAATTTATTGTACAGACGCCAGCACATCAAGTTACCCCATTGTGTCAAATTTTCCTAATTGAATATGAACCTTATTCTGTTTGAAATAAAGTTGAAAAACGATCAAAGAAATTTGACACATTGGGGTAACTTGATGTGCTGGCGTCTGTACACTTGTTTCATAAACCATTCTGTGTTTGATCCTTAATTTTGCATTTTTGTAGTAATTTAGGTTAAAGCAAAACCGTTATAAAAGTAAATTTCATCATTCCTTACGTAAATAAAAAAAAACATAATTTTAAAAGGTAAAATTTGTGACGACGTTTGTGTGAAATATTTTCATTTTATGGTTACTTCACTTTCATGCCTACGAACTGCAGGGTGGAATCTAGTATCTATTGAATAAACAACATTATTAAACCTATTTTCATTCATCTGACAGAACAATAATTCCGTATACAAACTCCCCTCCGAATGCACATTACATCGTGATAGCTTCAGACTAATCTGGGCATTTCTCTCGTTTCCACTCTGGTCCTTATTTCACTCACAATAACATTAAACGCACCTTGCAAGCTTAACAAACAGACATTCAGACTGTATCAGTGTTTTTTAGACCGCAATAATCCTCTTACGGCCCTTAGTACAGTTGGTAACACAAGTGTGTTATTCGTTTTAAAATTGTCGATGAGCAAGTTTATTTACGTTTTGGAAGCAATTTTCGCGTGTATTTCTTTTTTTAGTTTACGGTTATAATTGACGTTGACTCCATTAATATAATAGCATTTGAAAAAGAAGCAGAAGCAGGAATGAAAAACATTTTATTTCAAAACATAAGTAAAACCAATTTTTATTCAAATTGTTTTATTTTAAATTTAGAAGAATAAATGTGAAACGAAGAATGTGCCAGTGTATTGTTCATCCCTTCTTCTTTGTCTTCATTGACACTGTAATTTTCAACTAAAATAAAATAATTTATCTAAATGAAATGAATTTTTAATGAAACGCGGAGGCGACGCTGTAAAAGGACATACACAGATATTATTACTGATGTCCTTCTGAAAGGACAGGTGTGTAGTAGGAACCTATACGCAACCAGCGTGTGTATACGTAAACGAAGCAAAGGAAGTAAGTAAGTATGTTAGAATCGTATCAGAATGGGCTCTGTAGTTTCTGCATTTATACATACTTACTTATGCATGCATTAACGTGTAATGTTGTTAATTATATTTTACAACTAGCTTCTGCCCGTGGCTTCGTCTGCGTGGATGTCGAAAAAGTTCGAACGGGTTTAAAAAGTAACCTATAAGGTAGTACTATTATGTATACTGTGCTATAAGTTAAACGAGTTTTTAAGAGTGTCCACAATTTAGGTACTGTTACTTTTTTCGCTGTCTGTACACCACAAAATGAATTTGTTTTTCCTCTGAGGTCTTTATATAGGACCAGATGTTTGTTCACACGTTTTTTGATTGACATTGGATATATTTGGAGTTCGGTTCAATTTTATTGTTGTAATATAGGGTGGAGGGAAATTGGAAATTTCTCGGGGATTTTACCACAAAAAGCTGAGTATAGAAATGTGTTTTGATACTTTACTTATCTAGAAACTAATTGACAGTAAAATATTGTATTGTTTTTCATGTCCTACGTAGTAAGAGAATTTTTTTTTGTAAAGTAATATGAGCTCATTCATAATGCTGAGTTGCAAAGGACTAATACCATTACAGACATAAGGAAAAGGACCAGCTGAAAGTCTTGGACAATATAAAACAATTGACACCGACACTATCCTCTGTTATCCCAAAATACTGAAGACGCAAAATAAGCGTCAAGTAAAGTACCTTTTAGTCAACAAAGAACCTCATAACCAATAAATAGATGGACGGTACGGTCCAAAAAATCCAATTTCAATTCGAGTCCCGAACAAATTGGGTCAAATCCATAACGGACTTTGGACCGTAAATCCCGAAGTTCGTATTCCCGAAAAGTTACGGTCGATCGGCCAATCGGACGAACGCTTATCGCCATCCAATGACACCGGCCGATTACCGTGCCGTACCGTAAATTTGAAATTGGAACTCAACTTCGTTAATTACCGAAGTGAGCTCGATAGGCATCGCTCGACGGATTCTCCCGATTCTAATTTCCGATATTAAATTATCGAAATATGCGAATTATGTATTTTTTTCGGTTGAATTTGTGAATTGTTGGCGAGTTTTATCAGATCAACTGAACATTTTTGCATGGAAGGCATGATTTGGCGTTTATTTACGGAGAGGATTTTGCCTGTCCGGCGAATGAACTCTAAAAATGGGTGCTTTTTGTTATCTTGTACATTTTGACAACAAGCTGACAAGAATCCAATAAAGGTATAAAAAAAAACTTTTTCTAGAAATATCCCTCATTATGTTACTTGAAGGTATACGCCATGGTAACTCGTATCTAGTATTCAAATTGTCTTCTTTTTGCAGTCATAATAAAAGTTATTTCCCATGGAATTACCCCCAAATATCATGAAATGGACATTCCATCTAGTAATTTTAACTTTAAAAAAATGTACTGATGATTTTAGTGTACTTTGATAAATCCTTACATACCTAATAGTTGTTTGATTTTTTTTTTGATGATAGCGGGTCTAAAAGCTTCAACTGAGATGCAAGTTGCTTATAAGAAAGTTAGAATTTTGTAGGTTAGGTAAGGACCCCAGCGTCTTTTTAACCGAATATTCGATTGCCTCTATTATTAGCCATTTTTAGAAACGGATCTCCCTTGTTTCAATCGGAACTTTACCCAAAATACGATTATAACACAGTCAGATAAAGCCTAAGTACCGTCAATTGGGACTCGATATAATTTGGCAATAAAATCTATTGTAGTTCTCGATTTAAACGGCTCATTAAATTGAACAGCGTCATAACATCGGTTATCGATATAGCATCGAAACGTTAACGCCAAATTGGTATGGCTTCATCGATAGGTACAGGGTCGCAATTAGGGTACCTGGATGTTACTGTAATAATACTTTAGTACTTTAATGCATACAAAGGGGTGACGTGTTATTCGTAGTCACTGGGTTGTGAAAGTCAGAATAGGCATCGCTTCATGTAAAACATTGACATACAGCTGCAACTGTACTAGAAGCCGAGCCCATCATAGTTACGGAAAAGACCAGACTTTCAAATAATGTTATATCGGTGCTTCCTAAAACTTCTCTGCGAGATCCGTAGAAGAACCAAGGTTACCGACATAGCCCAGCGGATTAGCAGGTTGAAGTGGCAGTGGGCAGGGCACATAGCACGGAGGACTGATGACCGATGGGGTCGAGAGGTTCTCGAGTGGCGGCCACGTATCGGCAAGCGCAGCGTAGGACGTCCACCCACAATATAGACAGACGACCTCATTAAGGCCGCGGGAACGCGCTGGATGCGAGCCGCTTCCAACCGGTCTTATTGGAGATCTATAGGGGAGGCCTATGTCCAGCAGTCCACTGCTGGACATAGGCCATTCCTATGGCATTCCTATTGCTGAAATGATGATGATGATGATGATGATGACGTAAAACTTAGTAGAAATCAATTATGGACCCTGTAAGTATCGCATAGTTTGTTGGAGAGAAATGAAAGAGCGCATAAGAAATGAGGGATACGATAAAATCAAATAGTTGTATATTGAACTAAAAACTAAATATAAAATATGGCGTCAAAAAACTCATCCGCATCGCAGTCCACTGGAAGTGTACCCAAAAGACTGACAGCATTGCCACGTTGTAAGGCAATGCTTATCTTTTGACCAAGGTAAAAACCAGCCTTTGGGTCACGCGAAGTGTCAATTAAGCGTCTTGAAAGATCTTTGTACAAGCTATGAGCACTCGCTCGGATTTAGTTTTTAGATTTTATTTTCATTTCTAGTGTATAAAGTTAAGTATTGTGAATAACAGTATCATTAATTACAGACCATGTAATATACAATTTGTAGTTCATTCGTCACTTGACCAGAAGGCTGGCTTTTTTGGGCTAGAAAATCAGCATTGCAATTAAATAGTGTTTTGGGCATTATTTCCGTAGACAGCAATGACTGTTTTGACTCACTGTGAGTATTTGTTTAGTTTTATTTAATTTGTGTTATTATTATTTTTGTACGTTTTGGTAAGCACACTTTTTAGTGTCATGCATATTAATTTCGATTTGGCGTATTAAATTGAAATATTAATAACAACTGTAATTACTATCCCACATTTTATACATTATTTATAGGTAACTTATTATGACCTCTATTTTGTATTTGAATAAAAGCTTAGTTTTTCCTAAACAGAATATGATTCTGCGAATTTTTTCACGTGTTTATCTATGTATTATCTAAATGGGTTTTATGATAACATTATCCTCATACTAAGTATGCAGGCAGGCAGGTACGTAGGCAGTTTAAACAGCTTGAGTATTAATACAGGTACTACAGCTACGTCTAAGTAATTAGTTTAGTAGTCGCTATTTGTCAGCGCATTATTTCTTCTTTCTTTTTTTTATTTCATAAGGTCCTTGGTTTGATTCCCAGGTCAGGTAATGTTTGCTTTTGATTTATTCATCACGAACTTCATAGTAGCATCAGAGCCAAGATTGGTGCTAGGTTGATGGCAATAGGTTCGCCCCCATGGGACTTAAACAAAAACAACGAAGGTATTTATGCTGGCTTTATAAATGTAATTCATAAATCAAAGACCCTATTTAATACCTATAACTAAAAATGCGTATTTTTTTTAAAAGAGTACAAGTAGTACATAATTTGTGACATTTTCGTGACAAAACTGTTGGGTTGTCAAAATGAGCGCTAGTCAAATGTCAAAACTACAACTTTCAAAACACATCCACGCGCTAATTTAAACTAAAATTACTATCTACCTACACCTTACTATCTGAGCCCGACCCTGACAAATATCACAAAAGTTACCTACCAGTTATTACCGAGTCTCGGTGCTAACGAACCTAATATTCAGAATTTCAGATACATCCGTCGAATTGTTTGCAAAAGGCAATATTTTAATTGGTATTCTGTTTAATTATCAACTATGGCGTGTCCGCAATCTCGTTAGTGGTTGTTTGCTGTTCAACGAATTATAATATTGTCGGCTTTTCGTTTCTACGTTTTGCACTTTGAAAATATGTAGGATTTATGATCTGTTTTGTATGTGATATTGTATTTTGAAGGCACGTGTAAACGGCGATATTACTAAATTAATCATTTTAAAACTTTGTACGTATCTAGTCTAGTATTAGATAAATATATAGTATGGCAGAAGATGGACGATGATAGATGCAACTGACATAATATTTGCCTTATCTCGTGATATCTTCAAGAAAAATATTTTAGAAACGCTAAACATATTATAGCACTGGAATATGCCATAAGTTTCTGTCTGTAATGTATGTTATATCGCCCTCGCTTTACGAACTTATCAAATTCTTTTATTTGATGATATTGCCATGTGACAAAACGTACGATTATTTGATTTTCCTAAACAAAATAAGAAAAAATTGCCCGGCCTTCCAGCTGTGTACATTGTAGTTGTCTGGTACTTGTAATAGCATAGTCATTATTCTTTTTAGCTCCTCTTATAAATTTCTGCTTACCTGGTAATCTCACGCTGGGCGGCATGGAGCTTGGCAGCAAGCCTGGCTGCGTCAGCCTCTGCAATGCGCGCCCGCGCCTCCCAATCGCCGCGCGCGCGTCTTTCGCGCTCCGCATCGCTGCGGGCAGCACCCTCACGCTGTGAACAAAGTTAATCGTCATGAAAATCTAGGAATGATAAAAAATGAAGTGCCTTGGAAGCACTTTAAGCCAAAGGCTATCATTTGTAGACATTGACAGTAATTAAAAGTCGATACTATTCTACACAGCTTTATTTTTTGTTAATGCTTATTAGAAATGTGGGTTGAACATAATACAACAGTACCGAAGAACGCAACTGAATAATTAATTTTTAATTCATAATTCTCAATACTTATATTATAATTTGATTATACAATTATACATTCTTGAAATTTTTACGTCATTATTTTCTGTTAGGTGCGAATATTTTATTTTGTTTTGTTTCTATTTTAATTTTAAATTTGTTGTCATTTTGATCTCATTAGCTCTCATTGTGTATGTACTTGTAATTTTATTATCTTTTCTTTTTAACTTTAATTTGATTATTTGTAATTTCATTAGTGAGCGAATAATAATTAAATGTTTTTTCACTCACTTGAATGTTGGTCGACCTATTATTGGCGACTGTATAAGTCTAAAACTTTTTACTACATATTATTCTAATGTAATGCTGTATATAGAAGCTGTTGGTTTACCTTTAATAAATAAATAACATTAATAGTAGTCCCTCTAACTAAGCTAAATATGCTTATGTCTGGAGAGGGTTTTCATGAATAGCGCAATGAATGGGGATCGTACTCACGACCTCCCGAACGTTAGGCCGACGCCTTAACCATTGGGCTATTGCAGTCTTAAAAATGGATCAGAATTGAGCTTTCTTGCCTAAGAGAGATAGTCCTTATAAGACTGAGAAGCAAAACTATTAGCAAAAGTGGTCCTTAGCAACTACACTAGTTGAAAAATGGTTGACCTAATTGTAAAGGACATAGGTTAGTCTAGAATCTAGACATTGACCTTATTGAAAGCAATTTTTCAATTAACTGCTAGCTTGTGATCAATTGCGTGTAGTTTCTATTTACGTGCAATTTATATCATGTATTTATAGATTTATTTATTTAGAAGGTTTAGAACGAGTCTTCTAAGTTTCTTATAGATGCGTTTAAAGATTAGTTTATAATAGAACTCACAGAGACCCAAGGTTTTCCTGTATATTTGTGTAACTCAAACAAAATATCACCCAGGTGGCACAATTTTTTACCACTTATTTGTCATTTTTTGTTTTATTTCGGCCATTTTGCACATTACCTTCTTAATATTATAGCCTATAGGTTATTCTGATGTATGGAAGTACTGAATGAATCGGCTATTTGATAAAATTTCTAATTTTTAGTCTTTCATCTAGATTACAAGAAAATATTCGACACATATTTTTTTACGTAATCAATAAATAACGGCGATACATCAAGTGAAAATGTCGCATGACGTCACAAGCCAGTACAGTTTATACTAGTTAATGACGTTACAAGCCCCCTCTCCTCAACTTTAATGCGCTTAATCTAAGCAATTTCAATGAATTTGAAAAAGAAAAAATATTTGCCGAATTTTTTCTTGTAATCTAGATGATAGACCAAAAACTAAAATTTTGTTTAATAGCCCTTTTTATTTATTTATTTACTTTGGAAAACAAATAGTTACACAAAAGTTCCCTAAATAATTATCCTTGCTATCCACAAGTTCCTTCATCAATTATTGTATAAAACTAACTAGAGAAACGCGACAATTGGCAACGTAATTATAGGGTTTTATTATAACCCATTCAGTAGTTTTTGCGTGAAAGAGTAACAAGCTGCCATACACTCACAACATTCCTCAAAAACTTTGACATTTCAATATAATTTAGGATTAGGTATCTTGTACATACATACATATCGTCACGCCTGTAATCCCCGAAGGGCTAGGCAGAGGTGTACCTGGTAGTACACCCACATTTCGCCAGTTATGTTTTGAGTCCCATGTAATAGGGGGCGAGCCTATTGCCATCAATCGGGCACAAATCCAGACTCCGGGCTGCTACTGAGAAATTCCAGATAGAAAACTCAATAACACTTTGCCCGACCTGGGGATCGAACCCGGGACCTCATGCTCAGCAGTAGCGCTTGCGACTACTAGACCAACGAGGCAGTCAAGATTATCTTGTCTTCTTCTTTATTTCGTTCTTTAACGAATGATAAAATGAACATAAACTATCCAAATTCTATAGCACCTCATGTTTAGTAAGATGTCTCCAAAAGTTCTCCACAGTCAATGTTGTTCTAAAATACTTGGAAGCTCACACGAGTTATCTCCACAACTACCAAACTAAAGTGTCGAACTGCCATCAGACGAGAACTAGCAAGATGTTCATTTATCTCGCACACAGCCTCACAAAACCCGTCAGCAGCTCTTCTTGAAACAATTTCAATTTCCTCCGAAGAAAATTTTATAATATTCAATGGGAAACTTGAACAAACTATTGCAGATGATTTATAGGTAGGAAACGATGAAGTTTTCAAGTTTTTAAAGCCATATTTATAAACAAAGATGGCTAGCTATTTTGCTGGAGAGTTTCTACTTTGGAGAGTTTCTACTTTCAACTTGATTGAAATCACAATTTCTGAGTAGTTCTAAAAAATAGTATTTGCTTTTCCGAAATAACGTTGATACCTTCCTTGAAAGTGGCGAACTAAATCCTTCATTCAATTACAATGTAATAACAGGTAATTGTAGACCTAAGCAAGGAATACTGGTATACGGAGAACCCATCCATCCTTCTGGTCTAACCGCAGCTTAGAAGTATAAGATAGTAAGTATTTTCTATGTTTCAGCTGATTTTCAAAATAAAAAATAGGTCTTATGGGAAATCCCCTCTTTCCACCCATCATCATCTGTTTAGCCTTTTTAGCCTTTCACATCCTCAACTGTTGACGGCAGCTTTCAGTCTAACCAGATGCAGCTGAATCTATCTATCTGACGTCTATCTGACTATTTCTGTCTCGCTGACGTCCACTACTAAGTTATTGGGTAACACGATGAGGTATTCCTCGAAGCGCTACTATTTTGAGTCGCTCCTAATGAGGCGCTCCTATTTTATTCCTCGGAGCGCACCTTTTAGGAGCGCTCCCGATAGCAATTAAAAAAAAATATATATATTTTTCGAGGAAAAAAAAAAAAAATTTTTTAATTGCTATCGGGAGCGCTCCTAAAAGGTGCGCTCCGAAAAAAACGCGCGAGCGCCTCATTAGGAGCGCCTCAAAATAGTAGCGCTTCGAGGAATACCTCATCGTGTTACCCAATAACTTAGTAGTGGACGTCAGCGAGACAATACCTCAACACGATACCTATTATTAAGACCATTTGTCAGACTTTCTATCAATGCGTGGTTTTCTTCTTGGAGAATATAGACATGTTATGGTTAGTCACCCATCCACAGGGCGACCTCGTAAAGCGTAGTTTAAACCTGAATCACACTAAGCTCTTGTTATTTAATCCAACACTCTATAAAGTTTCTTTTATCAAAGAAAAACTTTAAACAAAGACATCTTCGAAACAAAAACAATTTATTCTCAGCATCGACATTGAAGGAAGCGACGTTAGAGGATCGGATAAAAATCCAATTTGGACCGGCCGTCCGGCAGTGACGTCACACGATACGGTATGACGTATCGGATCCGTCGCGGACACGTGACGATAGATACCGCTTGGTATTGAAAATTTTGAGAGTATTGTTTGAAAGGGTCAATTTTACGATTGAGCATTTTTGGGCGGGATATTGGAAGTAACGACTGAGTTTGTGGACTGATATTGAGTTTGAAGTTATTGGAGGCTTTGTCAGCTGTAATAAAACGTAGTGATAGACATTCAAGGTTCAATTAAAACGTTAATTTCAGTTTCATTTAAGCTCACTTACTAAGAGTTAAATATTAAAATCACAAACAGAATCAAACAAGCATGCACAACACTGCTTTGTTTGGTACCATTTGGCGTTGTGTGAAAGTTGTTGAATATTTTTTTTTAATTTTTTTTTTACTAATATTTAAACGACAAGATACTAATTTGTCAGTTGCAACCTGAACTCTTGAACTGTGCCTGTTGATTAAAACAGGGTCACCCATCTATTAAAAAAGACTTAAGCATAACTGACTAAGTGGCTAAATGTGGGTGTACTGCATGTACACTTCTGCGTCACCCTTCGATAATTACAGGCGTGATGTTATGTTAAACAGTCAAATACGTAGAGAATGTATAACATTCTATAAATTATTATATTCCACAACTTTCACGCCACGCTATCTAGTCCCGAGCTAAGCAGAGCTTGTATTATTGGTTACATTACCACTGGTAAATGTACATACGTACGCAGTTTTGAGTATTTTTACGTGGCCTACGCAAATGACCGGCAGATAGCGTCGTGTGGTGGGTCGTCGAGATCCCTGAAATAGGTTTGAGCTACACGATGACTGAAGTATGCATGCCGCCTTTCGGGACAGGTCAACTCAAAGCTGAATTGATTCTTTCTTCACAAGACTTTTCCAGACTTTGCCCTGCATCGTAAGACTCGCATAATAAATTAATAATAATCTTATGTCTGGACTTTAAAAGAGACCATGACCCCTGAGTTTCTTTCGGCATTTCTTCTCAGGGGTTAGTCACTTTGGAAATGCCATTTAGTTTAAAAAAAATGACATGTACAAGTATCTGAGAAGATCTACTTACAGAAATAAATATGTTACATTTCATTTCATAAATATTTCTAAATATGTACATAAATATTATAGATAAATTACACCCAGACTAATAACAGAGAGAATAATGATCGTTTTCATCACATAAACCTTTGTCTTGGGTGGAAATCGAACCCACGACCTCCGGCATAGCAGTCTACAAGGCAACGGGTCAGTCGAAAATATACTGAAATCAAAATCAGTTGGATATCTGATCACACCAGTGTCTTTTCAAGTTAAAGTTTGAACTTAACTACGCTAAAAGTTACCATAAATATTAAAGCGACTCTAAAAGACAAAGTTCATTAAAACTATAATGAAGGTATTAAACAAACTCTAACGATTAATGGCAAGAAGTATATAAACATAAGCCGTTTGCCACTAACCGTGGTTCAAAGTTACCTGTACTTAGTTTAGCGAAGATCGCATCTTGATTGTGGTTCAAGTTACGGGCTTATGCTAAGACGTGATCTAAGTAAGAAGCGGCAGCGGAAGATGCAAAATGTATAACTGTGACTTGAAAATCAACAAATTATACCTAGAATAAAATACTATTTATTGTAGGTACACGTTTAGCAATTCTTCCAAAGATAGTTTAGCCCGAAGAACTGCTAAACTTAAGTTAAGGCGAAGACACATCGCTTGCAGAAGAGATGGTCGTTGGGGCCAAAAATTTCTGGAGCGGCGACCACGTACCGGAAGACGCAGTGTTGGAAAGCCTTCCACAAGGTGGACCAACGACTTGGTGAGATGCGCGGGAATCCAATGGATGAGAGACGCACAGGACCGGTCGTTGTGGCGACATTTGGGGGAGGCCTATGTCCAGCTGTGGATGTCTTTCGGCTGAAATGCTGATGATGATGATGAACTACACGTACATCATAAAAACTGATAAGGTCGCAAGTACTGATCATGAGGCACCTAAAATTTATCTTTAACAGCCCAGATTCTGGATCTACAGCAAATTGATGACTATAGGTTCGCACCAAAGAGATTTAAGATATAGAGAAGATATGCAAAGAAATGTCAGAGATAAACTGTCATCCCATTTCTCGTAACGCCATCTAGCATAATATAGTAATATTGAAGCGGCAGCGGAGCGTACTAAACTAGACTAATCGACTTGTGTACACTAAGATACAAGTATCGGTTTAAAGTTTCGTTCGTGATGTCCTGTCTATAGTAAGAATTGTGTCTTTCGTTCGCACCCTATTAAATGGCACATAAACATAATTAGTGAAATGTGGGATTCTTGCAGGTACACCTCTGCCATAAAAAGTTACAAATAGTAAATCTAAGGGCTACATTGAGTGTTACAGTGGATGGTCTTATCGCGTCATTATCGATTATTATGTTATGGTAAAAGTGCCAAATTCATGTAGGTACATCAACGCACTAATACTTGTAATTAACGCAGTTGATAATATATTACATCCATTGTATCATATCATATATATCATATGACAGAATCTAAACTTTAAATGTACCAAACATGCCTTTATCATTTGAAATCCCAATTCTTAGGGAATCATTTTTTCACTATTTAACGTTACGATACAACCCTTAGAAGTAAGTGAAACCGCAAAGTACCGACAGCTAGTTACAAGACATATAAATTCATATATTACAAGTTCCAAAGCTACAGGTTAATTTGCGGTCACAAATATAGTTCTAAAACCATACACTCATGAGTACACCATCACTTACAAAAATATTCTCAAAGTCCATTACCACCGTTGCAAAAACAACACCAATTGTTTCCCTACCTTGAACCACCGCCAAACTCCGTACCAACTTAAACTTTGATGAAGTTTTAATTGAAAATTAGTCTTGGCCGTATCTTCCTAGCTTCAGTTCATTTGGGCCCAGCAGACCGAGCCAACTTTGTAAATGGCCACAAAAATCTGCACCCATAGATAAGATACGTATCCGAAATCTTACAAAGACCAAAGTGCCAAGATGTTAGGTAGAGGTAGAGTGAGGAGGGAGGGAGATCTAGACTTATTTGGTAATTGAGGAGTATCATGTTGAAATTCTGATGTTAATAATTGTGATTGTAGAATGAGCTATGGTACTGTATTCTTCTTCTTATCGTGGGGATAAAGACTAACGTGGAGTCAGAATTATTATGCCACACCTATGTGCCTCTGACATATCTTCACATGCCCTCGAGAAATATCTCTCAGGCATTCTTCACCATGTTTTACTTCATCCTTTTTGGAGGAAGTAATTATTATACAAGCCAAAGTTGCGTACCTTGGGTTCGAACTCGAGACTTATGACCTGGCTCACCATTATGCTATCACTGCTACTGTATTAAGGACGGTGATAAAGTTTGCAGTTGGTAGCTAAGTAAATAGAGATAAATTAGGTTAAGTCAAAAAGGCTGAACACGGAGATGACTGCTGTTACGGCTGCCATGGTATAGGTATGTGATGCGAAGGATGAAGATTTGGATATCGAGGGTTACAAAAGTAGAGAATGACCAAAGAAGCGATGGATGGATTGTGTGACAGACGATATGGTAAGGAAGGAGCTAACTATTGAGGCAAATTACGATGTATGGAAAAAATGGATATCATGTTACCCTGTAGGAAGGTCAGATATGTAGCTGCTCCTTGTAAAATTCTGGTAATTGCATTAAGCTAGACTCAGCCCCCAAAATAGTAGGAAAAAAGGCAAATTTAAATTTGTTTATGTGTTAAATATAAAAAAGTAAGCAAGGCGTACAATAGGTTTAAATGCTCAATATACATATTCATTCATAAGTGCTCATTCATAATATCATTACTGGATCATAATTGTTTCAACAACATGATAAATTGATTCCACAGTACAATTGATTCAATATTCAAATGTGAACAAAAACAAACAACTACGGACTACAAAACATTAAGTGGTCGTTAATGCACCTAATCCTATTCCGATACTAATTCTTGAGAGACACAAATAGAATGGTTAGGGAGAACCGTCTATATATAATTTCTCACTGTTTTTGGGTATTAGATGAATAGAATTTCAAATGGCAGTTATATTAGATAGATGTTGAAGGAATAGTCGATTTTAAAACTAGTATTTTGGTATATATTTATAATTAACGATGTCTATAAAATAACCTAAATGCTTCTTTAATATCAAATGTATAATGACTTGAATTGATTTGAAAACAAGAGCATATTGAAATTAGTACAAGATTTTAATAAAAATAATAATTATAACTGTTAATAAAAGATACACAGATACAGAAGTTCAGACACATAAAAGATTTGGAAAGTTTGATAGTCACATAGGACACAAGAAAAGCAATAATTTAGAAAGAACACAAGGTAAACAGCACAAACTAATTTAAACTCGATGCTAAACATTTAACACGCATCATAACTTCCCGGTCCCATTTACAGACAAAAATAAACACTAAACATATTAAAAATGGTCCTCTATTAGCAAAGAAAACCACAAATTAGTATACCAAGCCATCCGTGCAAAGTACACAAATCTTTTGAAAGACAAAACAAAAAAGAGGTGAAGAAAAGGAAACCGCTTCGGCTATTTTCGTCTATTTCCGTTAACATTCGGCTCAGTGGCTAACGGAGTTTCAACATATATTTTTATAGATGAAGATGGTTTGGGATATGTTCTCGGGACGATTATGGAGAGGAAAATGTGTCAATTTTGTGTATTTTTGAAGACGGGGTTTACCTAAGTTTATTATGAAAGATAGCATAGCATAGCATATCTTTCTAATAATGCCGACCCAGATCCCTAGTAAGATCACCGTTAAGTCAGCCAAATGCAAATAGGTACTTTCAACATAAAGCCATCTCAAATATTACGTTCGTCAGTATTTTGTTTTGTTTCAAACTTATAGCATAAACTTTTGGAGGCAAAGCTTAACATCTGAGCAGTATAAACTTTGCTCATTTAAAATTCAATGTAGCAGAGAGAAGCAACTCATACTTTATGTATCGTTTCATACTCTTAAACTTCCAAGAAAACTACTATTTCCTACTACATCACCCTTACCACCCAATAACTGTCAGAGCACACCACACTACTCCGCACCTGTCAACTTTTCAGCTGTCAAGTTGACAGCTGTCACTTTTGACAGCTCCGTGGTGTTAGTGTTAGGGACGTGGCGCGCCCTTGAGCCAACTTTGGTAAAATGTTTGTACATTGTAACACTTTGGTAAGTGGTAAAGCAAACAAATGTTTAATTTGTAACCGCATGGTAAGGTTTGTGATAAATTATTCGGGGGAAAAGTTTTATTGTGTTTAGGATGTGGATACAATTAGTTTGGTGATGAAGTTTGATAAGTTTGTTGGTTTGATAAATCTTCTTGGGGGTACGCTGTAGTTTAAGTGGGCGTTTATGTTTGTTTATGATCATCAAATTGTAGATACGAATGCTAAGCTAAATTACCCGTAAATCCCGCTTTATTTTTGAAAAATATAACCTTCTACTTCCCGCAGTTGACTGAATCAAACTTCACTATTAATTTTGACACTGTCATTGTTGTTTTGACAGCCGGACCATAAGTAATTAAAACTAGTTTAAAATCGTGGGTTGCTAAAATATACTACATAGTAAGGAGATTCTAAACACAAATAATTTTTCGGGAATATACGCAAAGGTTAAGTCAAATAACCATTCCAGGCGTGTTTTTTCACGTTAGTTAGTCCATACCACAGTAAAACAATACTAATAACTAATGTATAATTCACGACAAATTCAATTTCAAAGTATAACACTCAACTTTCACATTATATTCAGGTGCAGCATTACATTCCTAGCCACGTCCTAGGACCGTACGTGGCTAGGTGAAAAGCTTCTAGTGTGCACGTGGCTTAACGACCAGCCGATGCACTACCCCGGAATGAGGAAATAAGTGGAGTGCTTATGCTGTATTTTTATTATAATTACAGAGGTAGGTGCTAGTGTAGTAATATGCCTTGGTTTTTATGATCAAACCCGTTAAAAAATAAAGCAACTAAATGGTCTAAGAGGTATGAATACATACGGGAAAATGATGGTCGGTGCGAATTATTGAACTATTTATAAAATTACAAAATACTGTAATAAATAAAGTAAAATCATTTTTAGTCTGTTTAAGAGAGTATTTTGTAATTTTAATAAAACATTTTGTATATATTAATAAAACAGTAGGTACAAATAATATAATTTTACTCTCATCAATTAATTCATATTTTCTTCACCGCAGCACCTTTTTTGCCAGTTTTTTTTTGTGAATTCAACTACCTTTTAACAATTCTTATAGGCATTATCAGGATACCATAAACAAATAGACGATTATGGTCTGATTTACCTATCAGTCCATGTGCGTCGTAATGGATCATTAGTTAACGAATTCGATCAGAATTACTGTACCTACAATGAAGTATTCAAGCATTATGTTATCAATCGTTGTTACGAAAATTCATGTTTTAAAGACCATTTTTGAAGTTAAACTTAAAAGCTAGAGGCTAAGTGGTAAGCTGCGTGTAAATGCGGGCTATGCCGGTCGTTTTCTATCCGTGGATATATTTACAGTCATATCCTCCGTTTTTATTATCTGACATTAATTTGTGTCATTATGTTACAATTGTTTGTACCGTAGAGATTTAGAATACTATAGAGCGGGCATGTCAAGAAAATGTCATAGAAGACTTTGATCCCATGTCTCAGTACCGCCATCTAGAATAATATATGAATATTGGAGCGGCAGCGGAGCGTACTAAAATAACTCATAGACTTGTGTCCAAGCAGAACACAAGTTTCGGACGAAAATTTTGATCGTAATGTCCGGTATATAGGTATTGAATGTCTTTGGTTTGTACACTTTACATCTAACAATTTTAATTTGCAATTGTATACCGCAAATATTTGGATATAGAGATCAAAGAGATCGTTATTGTATTCGAAAGTAACAACTTTGTACCCAAAACTAAAATTACTTGAATTAAAGGCTAGATAGAGATTACAGAATAATTAATAAAAGACCCATTAAAACAAAAGGCAAACGAAAGATTATCTTGTTTATTCTTATTGAACGTAAACAAAGGATTCCTCAAGCCGCGTTCAAAAAATAATATCGTTTTAAATTAGGTCGCGAACCCAAAGAGGCGGTTAAATATAACTTGTTCACGTAACGAACTGATCTCCAGTGAATCTGACGTTGATTGATGATATTTCTTATGAAATTATTAAGAAACTTGAGGATAATAAAGTGAATTTTGTTATTTACAGACGGTTTTAGCTATCATCTGGATTGTGATCGTTGAATGATGATTGTTGTAATTGCTTCGAGTAGATTTATTTGTTTTTTTTTGTGTTTAGTTTTTCACCAAAATAATGCACAATAATAGCATTTTATCGTTATTATTCAAAACTATGTTTAAGTCAATTCTTAGTCGATGTGTTTTTTTACTAACACATTTGCGGAGTGGAATTGGGAAACTTTGTACAGACGCCAGCACATCAAGTTACCCCAATGTGTCAAATTTTCCCTGTCTTGGCATCATATCGAGAAATATCTTTCAGGCATGCCGGTTTCCTCACGACATTTACTGTTTTTAATTGATCAGTAACTTATTGGTATTGCCCTTTTTCACACCAACACTTAGTCACCGAATTTCCCCAAATATTTTCCCCTAACTTGTCATTCAGAAAAAAACCTTCCCGTTTTTCTAAGACCCTTGCATCCCTTAATTCGTCACCAAACATCCCTTATTGACAGCTTCCCGGTACTATCAGAGTTTGCTTAGGCGTTAGGTATTAAGTAAACCCTTCGGAGGGGACTTTACAGGGGGTGAGCAGGACACACAAATAAATAGTGAAGATCAATATTTGTTTGATATTGTAAATCAGTTGTGTGCTTCTGTTTTGGATGTTGTAGTCAACTGGGAAGGGGGTTTTGCAAACTAGATATTGCTTTAAAAGCTTGCATGACTAGAAACTGAAGAAAATTGTGAAGAAAATGGGCACGTAGTAAATTCCTTTTAATGTTTCTGAGGTTGTTAGGGTCAATCTCTAAATCTGCTGAACACAATGCTATTTTGAAAATTCTTTTACCAATAGAATTTGTGAGTTTTATAACCTATATTTTATTATCAAAACTATGAGGTGGTAGAAGGTATGTTAAAGTACAAAATGAACTTTATATTTGCGCGATATCAGGGTTAGTCTTATAGTAAAAGTGGTTGACAATTGTTCTATCTAACACTTTGTTAGTATGTCTGTTTATTTAGCTCATTGTCTTCCTGGCTCTTTCTCCCCATACGTCTGTTTTCTGCCATTCGCGGTTCAGTAGGAGTTAAGCACGTAGCTAAGCATTATATGGGCCCCAACCATTTTGTTAGCGCACAGCTAATCTAACATGATAACATACTGTAAAAAAGCGTGAACAAAACAAAAGGACACAGTGTTGCGAGCAAAATTATTCGCCATTTAGCGCCCCCGGACACAATTAAATTGCCATTTTTCGAATCACAAAATGACCCGTTTAATCCAACAAGGAGCGATTACCATAAAACTCTTTGATTACCCAATCAGCGAGCAGTGGAAATGAAAAAAGAATGCAAATTTCTTCTTTTTTCAAATCGTCTGTAATGACATGAAATGGGTACGCTAGCTCCCCGTCTAATTTCGTAAAAGAGTTGCCACGTGCCGGTCACGTGACTCCGTTTGGACCAATCGGGGTGCTTTGTTTGGGCATGACGTCATCAACGGCTAGTTCGTGAGAGAGTATGATTTACGATACGCTACAATAGATGGTAATTAAGTTTTGTTCTATAGTTTTGACCCTCGGAGTGTGTCATATTTTGTTACAATGGGAGATTATTATGTCGTGTGTTACATTAGGTATTGTTTTTTAGAGGGTCTTACTTAGGCATGTACCTTTATGCATGTTTCTGATGTTTAATAATTAAGATGACGATGATAATGAAGTAAAGAACTTTGTTTAAGCAAATGATTACCCATTTCATATCAATGATGTTATAAGTAAAAAGGTGTAGATAGGTTACTTAAACAACATGCGATCTTCAAAAATGGAACATTAACGCACGCATGCGTCCGTTGGGGCGCGACGGCTCACTAAGGGGTAGTGTGGCTAGTTAGCCACAATTTAACGTGTCACTTGCTGAGCGCGTACAACCAATCTACACTTATTTTACTTAAAAATCATTGTTTCGTATATGATTGTTAATCTCGCAGAAGCCAAGGTTTTCCATTAATTGAAACAAAAGCCGAAATTGAAACATATACAAACATACAAACGCACGCTGGTAGTGAGTATTCTATCCTGTAAAAAACATCCCGTAAGAAGGTGAAGTGAAGATGAAGTCAGAGCCTGTCAATCTGAGTCATTGTATGTCCATTTAGAACATCTGGGTATTTCTAAAACATTATTGTACACTAAAAAATATTAAGTACAGGATTACCATTAGTGACTGCCCTAAAAAAACCTTTAGCCCTTACATCATACATACCGCCCTAAAAACAGGGATGTCTAACAAAATCACCAGCTGCCAAAATCAATAAGTTGGGACTCCCAATTATCTAGTAATCCCTACACCCTAAACATGACTCATCACCCCTATGTTACATGAACATGTAAAGCTCAGATTATTGTTATAAATAATTCAATAAACAATTTCGTATCGTGATGCAGAATCGATGTCTACACTTAGCTAGTAATCTGCTTTATTTAATCCAATATTGTATGGGAAGGGATTAAGATATTGAGTTATGTTGACTAAAATTACTGTGGACTGACTTTCGCTGGACAAGCTATGCTTTATTCAAACATAATTTGTCAATATCAAAAGGAGATATTTTATAAAAAGCCTCCTTTTGATCATTGTTCAAAAGGAGTCATCATCATTGATCAAAAGGAGGTATTTTATAAAAAAATATCGTATTCTTGTTTTTTTTTTCATGGCTTAGCTCAAAGAAAGACACACCCAAGGAACTAAGCCAATTAGCGGTATACATATAATAAAGCGCTTTCTATTATTTTCCAAGAGTATCTCTACTTAGACAATTCTAATTATAAATGATACTTTAGTCTAAACACATGGTATACAAAATCAAGAAAGTCCAGCCAACAAAAGTACCTCTCTAGAAGAGCAATGTTGTAGTGTCAATTATAATCATGTTGATTGCCAAAAACTAATTAACCCAAACCAACAACTAGTTACAGCAACCGCTAAAATTAAATCAAATGCCAAACGTTCAAAGGCTGCTCAGTGCAGGTTCGATTCTGCTTCAGGCAAATTCGACCGCACACAATGCAAATGCATTTCAAAACCAAATGAGGTGTGCAATTGTGTGTTATAATATAACTCATAGTACGCAGTTCGGTGCCCGGTTATGAGCGAAGTTTTGAAGACGTTGGTAGTTAGTTCAATGCTCGTAAAGTACCTACTTCGTTTAGTAGTTGGTTTTCAGATATAGAAAAGTATGTGTAAGTCGAACATATGTAAGTGTAAGTTTGAAAGTTATGTGAATTCATCATCTACCTACTTACAGTTCTTTCGACTAATTTTGATTTGTTACTGGGTGGTGGAGGTCTGACAGGCAGACGCTCTATGTAAAACACTAAAATTCAGCTGCATTCGGTTAAAATGGATGCCTTAGGGTCAATTTATACTAGCACAGAGTCGAAGCGCATCGAAGCGTCTATCCAAAACTGAACATAACAAATTCAACCTTAACTCCACAGTGTAACGCACACTATACTTCGCAAGAATGCGCGCGCGCCAATCAGCGTTGTTCACGCGCAGACGCGCGTATTCCTAAGAATGCGGCGTCTTTTTTAAAATCCCAGAAGTAATGTGTGCGTTACGCTGTGAAGTTAAGGTTGAATTTGTTATGTTCAGTTTTGGATAGACGCTTCGATGCGCTTCGACTCTGCGCTAGTATAAATTGACCCTTAAACTGGATGCCGACCACAACATAGTTGGGAAAAGGCTAGACAGGTGATGATAGTGACTTGGCTCCTTCACCGTTTTTAAGGCAATTAATCAATACCCACATGAATCCAAAAAGTTAAAGGTGCATGCTTTAGGTTCGAACTCTAGACCTAAGTCTTGGCAGACTGCCAGTCTCTCCACTAGGCTATGTCTGCTTAACCATGATTATTATTTCCAAGGCTAGGTACAGATAAGGCACGAGCATTGATTTTTGTTTGTTTGTAGGGATTAAATTCAAAATTACTAAACCGATTTAGGATAGTCTTTCACAATTTTTTCACCTTTCGACAAATTTTCAGCATTCGCCATATTTTATCTTCTAAACTACGAGGGGTGTGTGTGTGTTAAATTTTGAAGAGAAAAGTACTCGTAGTTTCACACGAACGATGTCGCGAGCGAAGCGCTAGTTTATCAAAATTAATTAGACGCTGGAATTAAGTTGAGACCAGCCAATATTTTCCTACAAAATCTAATTAACCTTTTCGAAGTAAACAACGGGTTCTGTACCTGATTTGAAGAGCAAAGGTTTGAACTACAATTTTGTAGATGTAACCGTCTCTGTAATAGTAATTTGTCGGGCAAACGGTCCTGTTGGTCGCTTTGACCCTTGATTTGAGTCGACCAACTACTAATTACCGTGGAATTTCTACTGGCTAACAAGTTGGGGTAGTGTTGTTATGATTTTAGTTTGTTAAATTGCCGAGGTTACAGTACTATGTACAATTGTACAGGTAAATGGATTGACCAGAGATGTGAGGAAAAAGATGACAGTGGTGTGTTATTTGAGATTTTTAAATCCATTTTTTAATAAAAAAAAAACTATGCTTTATACTCAGAATTGGGCGATCAAATGCAAAAACAGTGTTTCAACTTCACCATGGTACCTAGTCTCAGAGATTAGCACGTTGAAACAATCTTTAATTTATTTTTGACTAATTCCGTTCATCGTTGAGTTACGTTTTTTATTTGTCCAATAATAGTAGCCTAGTATTATTGATAAAAAAATCTCACAAGTCAAATACACATTACATGAAAGTAATAATTGTGTTGGTCCACCAAAACCACGTCCTCCATCTTTAATAATTAATGTAACTCTGTGCTAACCATGAGAGAGCACTGGTACCCATAACACAAATTAAATCTTACCTTGGGTACCAGAGTTCATCATACTACAATTTTTTTACTAATTTGAGTTATATAATACTTAATAGATTATAAAATTATTAGTCTGTAAGTGGAACTGTACATTCTATCTAGAAATAAATATCTTTATCTTTATCTTAAACTTGGCGCACGTAATCTTACCTCATGAACATTGAGCTTTATTACAATGTAATTTATTAATGAATACATACCGAAACAAATCGTTTTTTTAAACTCAAACACCAGTCGGGCAACTTAAAATAAATGAAGGCTGTCCAAAACAGTGTAAACAAAGATTCTAATGTTAACATTACAACCGTTACGTCTGTAACATAATGTAAGATATTGGTGACTGTGATTACCAGACTGAATAGTAATGTGGTTATAAGCTAAGCTGTTAATCACTTAAGCATTATCGAGTATAACTAGCAGGTATCTACAACACTAGCTCCTAATAGGTTAGGTAAGTGTATACATAGGCTATAGCTCCGTCAGCCCCAAATTGGATTAATTTACAGAAGCATACCACCCGAAGTCAGGTTTGATATAATGAAACCTATCCAGTGTTACGTTAAATTAGATTTAACAACCAACCTTTGGTAAGGAGGTTATAGTTAACTTTAAAATTGAATTATGTTTAAAATAGAAGGGATAAACAGTATCTTTGAATTCTAGTTGGAGTGTATTTGTTTATCCGTTGGTAGTGTCATTGAAAATGTTCTTATTTTGATGTTTACCTTACAGTAACTATTTGACTAGTAATTATTATGAATTTTTATGACATCACATCACGCCAGAAGTCCCAAAAAGATTACACAGAGTCGAGCCAATAGTTTTACACACATTTCGTTAATTTTGTTTAACTCCTTTATAATATGAAACACTTACTACTATGTATGTGGTACCTACTGGATTTGAAACCTAGATCAGACAAAGTATTATCATGTTTTTGCATCCAGAAATTCTCAGTAGCAAACCCGAGGGTAGATTTCCTCGGTCGGTGGCATTAGGCTCGCCTATTACATACAACTGGCATTATGAAGGTATGAAATGCGAGGACTTCCATCCTCTTACAAGGTTGACCAACGACTTGGTGAGGGTCACACGAATCTGATGGATGAGAGACACTCAGGACTGGTCGTTGTGGCGATACTAGGGGAAGGCCAATTTCTAGCAGTCTTTCCGTTGAAATTATGATGAGGAATGCAATAGGTACGAATTCGTCAGGAAATATAGCATGGGTTTTCCTTTCGTTCTATTTTTGAGTTCAAATCGTGTTGTCACAGAGAATTTCCTACCGTAAAGTCTCAATGGCGGATGTCGAAAAGGCAAAATAAGCTATGCGCCAATGCGTATTCCAATGCTGAAACCGTAGAAAAACCCAATTTCCTTTCTACTATACTCCCTTTGCGTGTTGTATTATAATTCCTGGTACTATTTACACTATCAATGCATATAAAAACTGTATTTTATGATTATGCAAGTTCACTTCATTATCAGGAGTTGTTTACATGAAAATTATGCAGGAATTCCAAACGTTCACGCAGTTCAGATAGTTTTTCAGTATCGAGGACTCGGTTTTAATTGGAAGAATTTATGGAATGGAAAGGAAAATGCTTTGAGAAATAAAGGGTCTCATGCAAGTAAATTTTATTTCTTTGTTGAGTCCAATATGCCAGGCATATAGAAAAAAGTAAACTAATATGAAAACGGATGAATCTGATGTTAAAAATGTGTAAAAAAACTGATAATACGCTGCTGAGTTATGGGCCTTTTTGGTCTCGCACAAGTCTTTTTTTTTATTTCCGTCTTTAGTTTTTTAATCTTTTCTTGTTTTTTACTATATGTATTATTTTTTCTTTTGTTTGATGTAAAACCAAATATGTGTTACAATTTGCACCTTCTAAGTTTATCTTAGACATCATTGACATTGGTGAAGAAAAACATCGTGAGGAAACCTGGACTTATAAAATCAAAATCAAAAGTCTTTTTGAACGTCAAAAAAATACATAAAGACAGTCCCCCAAAAATGGCCCACCCTTCGCCACTTCCTAGTATTTTTGCTGGGAAGAAGAAGTGGCGGAACAAACTCTCCAGCAACACATCTGTCTGATTCGTTTGAAGAACTAGGTATACAAAGAATCTATACAATGAAATGCTCAATAAATAGCGCTAATGTTTATACACATTGTAAAACATTACATTTCATAATGATTGTCACGTGTTAGCTAGCACATTCCAACATACCGAGATTAAGAAAAAAAAAAGTAAATTCATATTAACATTGAAATCTAAACTCAAGCAAAAGAACTACAAAACTGAAAAATAACAGCCTCCAGGTATAAAAGGCGTACCCGCTTACATGTGCAATGCTGGCTTATATTCATAAGGCTGTGACTCTAAATTTAAAATGATAATCTAGGACCATCGAAGTGAAACCAATAAGCAGTTAACTGTTATAACAATAAAAAAAAACCATTGGTAAGCAAATCGACCAGTCACCACAAGCAGCACCCGTTCACGAGCATAACGCAAAGATCAGCCATTACCCTCCTCGCCATATTTGAGGGAAGGGGGCAACCCGATCCTCGACGCTACCACAAGCAGCGACGTCTATGGGAGCATGACGAACTTGCTCTGGTTACTCAAAAATAAAGATAATTAAAGAACCGTCGAGGTCGCTAGTTCACCACATATTGCTATACAACTCATTACTGTAAAGAGACTACGATAAAACTGTAAAGATATATAGTTAATATAAGTTTGAAATCGCCAATCCACCTTGAGCAAGCGTGGTGATCAATGCTATAGCCTTTTCTGTATGAGAAGAGGCCTTTGCCCTGCAGTGGGACAGTAACAGGCTGGTATTATTATTATTATTATTATAGTGCACTGTTATGTACAGAGGGTAGCACATTAAACCACCCCGACTGTGTCTTTCTTTAATAGTTTCTGTACATTAGCAGATGACAGACACAACCAATCCATCCAACCTTTCTTAGGTCTTCCTTTAATCTCCCAACGATCAATCAACAAGAAAACATGACCTCCCAACTAAAAAAAATCTTTTTTGCAAAAAGTAAAACCGACTTAAAAAAAAACACCAACCGGTGTAAAATAACTCTAAATTAGGAAGTCTGTGGCTTTGCTTTTTGCAAAAAAGATTTTTATTTTTCCATTTTTAGTTGTTCCCATACAAATATTTGCCATGAATTTATTTTTATATTGTTAATTGTTAACAATACATGTCATGGTAATAGGGTTATCCACTTATCCCTAATAAATTAAACTTAACATACCTAACGAAATTTAACTTAACATACATGTCGAAATTTAGGTATATTGTACACATCTGCGTACCCCTCAGAGCATACAGGCGTGATGATACGTCATGATGTTGTATAAACAATAAATATCCAAGCGATTCCAGCAATCACGACAGATTTGCCGTCAAAAGTAAAAGAATTTTGAGAATCGGTCCACAAATGGGGGAGAAATCGCGTAACAAACACACAAAAAAAAAAAAAAAAAACATACCGTCGAATTGAGAACCTCCTCCTTTTTCTGAAGTCGGTTAAAAATAATCTTAAGGAATAAGCTCTCCATTACGCTGCCAAAAATATAAAAGATAATTCTTTTCCAGTTGGGCATTTATTCATTCACCAAACATACTCTTGTAGTAAATCCTCTGGAGCTGAATGCCATTGGTTTTAGGGTAAGAAGAGGGGACCCTACACTATTTACTAAGAATCCTCAGCTAGCCAGAGAGGGCCATAATCCTCCAGGGAGTAAGGATTGCAGAAAGATTTTGTTTGTTAAATTAATGTGATGCACTAGTCGTGTTTTCGTTATTAAATTGTGTGGGAGGAGATAATTAATTACGGTGGTTTTGTATTGTGTAGTGGAAAGCCAGCAGATTTTATGATGGAAAATGTTCACCTGTATCAATGGAGAAGTTATTTGTGGGTACAGTAAGGAATAGTTAATACAATTTATTAACTAACTCAAACAGATTTAAAATACTATAGAGCGGGCATGTCAAGCAAATGTCATAGAAAAACTTTGATCCCATATCTCAGTAACGCTATCTAGAATAATATATGAATATTGGAGCGGCAGCGGAGCTACAAAAAACTCATAGACTTGTATCCAGCAGGACACACTTTTTCGGACGAAAATTTTGTTCGTGATGTCCGGTCTATAGGTATTGAATGTCTTTGAACTAACTACAGGAAAAAGGCTATTTCTTAATCGGCCATTTTACAAAACAATAGTTTTTAAACCGCCAAGACTTTCTCGAATTCCAAATTCCAAATCAAAACGTTCTTATTTCAAAAACTGACGTTTCCCGAATCTAAGTTAGCAAAGGTCTTAAATTAGTTTTAGATTAAGAACTTTACACTGATGTGAATTAAGTTTAAAATACAATAACTGGCTCGACGTTTTCTAATAAAATGGTTAAGGTAGTCTATGTAAAACAATCGATGGTGGAAACTGGAACACAAAGGCGTTTATAGCTGGACTTTGAAACTGCCATTACTTATGCAATCGGGATCGATAAGGCTCAGCATATGCGGAGGTGTGGCTATAAGCCTCATATAGGGCTTTTAATCAGGTTATGTAAGGTAAGTTTTGTAAATACAGATGTCGGTCGTAAAGATTGTACACAGAAGTAAGTATGACGTCATAATATCTGTAATTACCCCAGAACAACAACAGTGTAGTGTAGTTTCTTTAGAATTTATTTGTCACATAAAATCTGTACCTACTTCTATATGCTTAGATATACTAAAATTATAAACAGAAAAAAAATGTATTTTTGTATGTAACGAATAAACTTAAAAACTACTGCTACTATTTGTAAGTATTTATGATGTACAATAAAGAGTATTCTTTGCTACAGGATCGATTGACATAAGCTTCTTCTTCTCCCAGTAAGTATTCCGACGGACACGGGAACTACGCGAGTAAAACCGCGTGACGCCCGCTAGTATTTCATAAAATTTACGAAAAACTTGCTGTACCTGGCAGTGTCACCTGACCTATAGCTTAAAGCCTTCCTCAAAAGTAGGGCTATCAAATATGGACTGGTTTTTTTTTAGTTCAACTGCATTTTTGAGAGATTAGCGCAATTCAGATTCAATAAGAAAAACATACCCACCTGATTCTACTGTCCCACTTTAAAAAATCTATCTCCTAAAATACCGTAGATACTAAAACGACTCCAAACTATTTTAAAATATTTTGCTGACGCTACATTATCCAAAGTTTGCGAGTGGCTTAAACAAGGCGAGTTGGTCTTTGCGCGACGCGTACGCCCCGATGCGTATTTTTAACGAGAGCGACAAACTCCCGACAATACCCTGTTTGGATACTAATTGATGATTTTCTTGTTTTTTTTCCGACAGAAAATGGGAAAGGCATCACCTGTTTGTTTAAAAAGGCTTTCGGATCTGCTTCACTTGTTTTTTTATTGACAAAGATTGGTGTATTTAGATGTTGGTTGTCACGGCAAAGTGTGTTGTTGAGTCGCTTTAGAGTCAAATAAAACATATAAATTAAAAGTTTAAACATAGTAGCATGCCACTGTCAGAATGTAGGACAATGGCCTCATAGACCCTCAATTAAGAGCGTTAATCACCACGATTGCACACACCAGATTGGCGATTCAAGACATATTGAATATACCTTGCCTAAGTAGTACGTTTGACTGTCTTGACAGTCAGAATGAAACGAGGTCTTGTTTTGTCTAGTAACTGGGCTGAGGAGGACAGATAGGCAGACTATGTAAAACACTTGTATTTAGCTAAATCAGTTAAACTGGAAGCCGGCCCTAACAAAGGCTAGCCAGATGACTACTATCAAACTAAGTGTCTTAACAAAATATTGAACATGAATTCACGGATTCATAAACAAATTAAGAATCGTATCGTGTATTGAACAAATATTTTAACGAACGTACATACGAATCCCCTTGAAAATAAATTTAGTTTCTATTTACAACTGCATTTCAATTGAACCCACTAAAAAGAAACTGCAACTAGAAATCAAAACAACACTATCCTAAAATCTAACCGAAGCTAAACAATCCCATTCGAGCTCACGGTGGCCAAACAGTATCGATATAAATCTTCACGCCAGCACATCACTAGGGTGGCCAGCGATTTACATAGTGGACAAACATAAAAGTGTCAACGATATATCTAATGTGTCGACAGAAAGATGGATGGTCCATTTTATTGTAATACATGAATGTGAAATGCTGTCTTTTGATCTCGGTTTACCTTTAACGTGAAGGCTTTGGTGAAATGTATTCAATATATTTCATGAAAGTATTGTGACTGCGATTTTTGAAGGTTGTCAATATACTTGTGGTTTGGCTCTTATTATGCTCATGTTTGCGTGTACTAGAATATGAAGGTTAGGTATACAATGATACAAGACAGCAGAGGCAAGACACGTCAGCAGTGATGGAAGTGATACAGTTAAGTACTTAGAAGGTTACCTTTTTTATTTGATTACATGTATTACTGCGACTTATTGACTAAGTATTTTTTACCAAAAATACGTTTAAGTTTTTGAGGTTCGGTATACAGCCTTCTTTGGGAAAAGGCTTCTTTCGGGAAATGGCTAGGCAGATGATAGTATGGAAGGTTTTCTTGTAGAACGATCTATTTGAAATAAAAACTAACCAATTGATAAAATCAACACTTTAGACACTGAAAGAAAATAATCCAGGATCTAACGTTTTATATCTACAGGGTTTAAGGGACATCTTCAAACAGACAGACAACATTAGTTCTGTTCATTATACTGGACCTCCAAGCATTTAAATTTTTCGTCACTTTCGCTCTTCTTTGTAACCAAAGAAAGGCACGTTACCTACTGACTGACTATAATTAGATCTTATAAAACTATAGTCGTTTCAATTGTTTTTATACATCACCATAAACTTCAAATTTATATTTTTTTCTCCATTCCTATCAAGTTCATCTAAAAGTTGTCTGTAAGAGATCCCTTTTACCAATAAAGCCGACGTAATATGCTATGTAGCTCTTTGAAGTTATTATTTGTATGCTTTTAAAGAGTACAACAATAAAGACTATTCTATAAAGTAAATAGTTGTGTGAAAACAAAAGAGTATAAAGAAGCTCCCATTAAAATCAAGTTGCCGCAGTCTGCTTTGTTTTGCTTACAAGCGGCTTTAGCTACTTTTTTTCTTAAAGAGCTTAGTTTGAGCGACTTTTTTCTTAAAGTACTTAGTTCTTTGCTCACCCCCTGGTTTGTTGCTTGAGTGCCTAAAAAGGAGGATTTAAAACTATCTACGTCCAAGCTTGAGACAAAAAGTGGGAGGGCTGTGAGCAATTTTAAAATGGAGCTTTTTGTGACTACTTAAGATTTAATATTTTTTTTGCATGTTGCGTATGCTTGAATGAATTGAGCACAAATGTAATGAACTCATCTTATGCCCAGTTTTTTTCTGATACTGTTTGGGTTGGCGTCAAGTCTTCGCCAGATTCAGCTGAATACCATCATTTTATAAGGAGCAACTGCCCACCTAACCTCCATTACCCAGTTACTGGGTAAACGATGTATTTTTTTTAGTCAAGTACCGTGCGTTTTTAATCTGTGGAGCTTTTTTTACTACTTTATTTCCCTTTGTTATAATAGCCGGTCAATTCTGTTAAAATCACCTCGTTAAACCATGAATGAAGTAAACTGTCAAATTCTAGCATTAGTATGGAATGTAAATTTGCCTTCACATCACCTACCTTTTCACAAATTTTGGCTGGCAAGTTTTGGGATTCTGTCCATTACCTGTACATTATTCATATCTTTTACTAAAGATCCATAATAAGATTACCACACCAGGTTATACCTACCTACTCCATTCGAGCTATTTGACCAACTGAGTAACAGCTTGAACGAATATAATAATGCTAAACCACATAATAATGGTGAAATAAACGAACCTGCTATTATGAATACTAATATCAGTAGGTATTACTACCAACGTCGAACCTAGGCTCTCCCTGTAGACCGATACAATGAGCAATCCTGTGGGGTATTGCAATAATTCTGCACGTGGCAATCATTTGAAATATGTGGTGGTGGTATTTGTGGCTTTCAATATTTGATGACGGTATTATTATGTACCATGCTTCATTTTGAAGTAGAAGTCCACATCCATAATCTCACGCTATTTACCTATGGGGGTAGGCAGCAACTTAAGCAGTCTACCAGCTAGAATCCTACTGATATTATAAACGCGAAAGTTTGTGAGTATGGATGGATGGATGTTTGTTACCCTTTCACGTTAAAACTACTGAATGGATTTTAATAAAATTTGGTATGGAGTTAGCTGACAACCTGAATTAACACATAGGGTACTTTTTAACCCTGTATTCCCACAGGAACGGGCCTACGCGGGTGAAACCGTGGCACGTCTGCTACTCACTAACAAAGTCTGTGTAAGTATGACTACTAAGGCGCCATTACCCGTTTTTCCCCATAGGTACAGACGCCTGCACATCAAGTTACCCCAATGTGTCAAATTTTCCCAATTGAATATGAACCTTATTTTATTTGACATTAAGTTGAAAAACGATCAAAAAAAATTTGACACATAGGGGTAATTTGACGTGCTGGCGTCTGTACATCTGCCTTACAAATGTTTTTTCTAGAAGCGAACTCTTAACTATTTAGGACAATATTTTGCAACAATTTATTTTTAATACGGTTCTAGTTTTGAGTTTACCCTGAATATTTTAAGTGTAGAATTTCGAACAATACTTGACTGGCAATTTCAACGCGAAACAGTCCGTTGAACTAGCCCCCTCAACTATACAAAGTTACAAACAATAATCCCTGCCACAAACCCAGGTTCTCGCCCAAATGTTGTGTCCATTACAGTTGAAAGTTTGACAAATACTCCAAAAGACCAGAGGATGAAAACAAATTAGTTCTCGGGGGAATTAATTGAATAATTCTCAACTAAACGCTTCAAAACCGACAGTTGTCGAGTATTGATTTCTAGTGCCCTCAAGTGGTGTATGGCCCAAGTTGCATGATAAAAGCGGGGGGATGTATTTGGCAAAAGACAATGAATATTTCTGACTTGTCAATTCAAAGTTTTACCCACCCTTAAGACGTTACGTGGTGTTAACATAATACAATGCCTACACCTTACCTCCAAATTATTATTTACCATGAATTGGGCAATTCGTAGTTTCAGACATTAGCGTGATAAAACAAACAAACTTTTTAGCTTTATTCGTATTTTTATAGACATGTATAATACAATTTAAGAGTACTACGATACTATGCTACTTACTAACACTAAATTGCAACAGCTATACTGGTTTCTGATAAGTGCTCTTTAAAAGCAAGTTGATTATACTGCTGTGATCATTTCATCCTTCGTGATGATTAATGATACGATGATAATTATTTAAACCTACACACTGGGCGACACTCTCCTATCGTGGTTGCGTTTACAAATATTTAAAATCAACCACACCAAACCATAAACCATCTTGTCTCTGGTTAAACCCAAAATCGCTTACGGCCTTTAACTTGGACCTCAAACGATGGCACCCCACAAAAACAAGGGTGGATTTGCAGAATTAAATAAAAAAAAGTGCACCTTACTGGACATAGAAATGGCGTTAAATCTATTGGATTTTTTACGAAGACAGCGATTTTTCGACGCTGAGCATTATTATTTTGAACGATATGGTGTGGGGAGAGTTTTTTGTCACTTTTGATTGCATGAAGATGTTATGTTCATTGGAGAATATTGGACACGATCTTGTGGCTTTTAGGAGTGTCTGTAAATTGTAGTGGGGACACTCGAATTCTTGTTGTAGTGGCTGAAATTGTTATGGGGGAACTTTCAATAAACAAATGTAAAAGCTTGATAACAGGGTGTTTATACCAAATTTTCATAAATTTAAAAAGATCTTTCATTATGGGACGAGCTCGGAAATGATTTTTTATTGTGATTTAAGAGTCGATCTCATACTGAAAGTTAACGAAATGTTTTGTTCATGATGTGACTTATCCATATAAATAGCTGGCGCGACTACAAGACTATTGAATTAGTAAAAGTTTTGTAAGTATCTTTAGATTAGCTTTTATATCGCTTTTAAGTATTCGATCTCAATCAAACAAACAAAAACGTATTCTTCTACCATTTTCATAATATTTACATTTGTGCATGATTATACTAGTAACTGGAGACATTATAACAATAATTTGCAAATAATTCATGTTAATTAATTTCAGAAGGTACCTATATAGTTTCAATTGTCAACCGCCGGATTAATCTACCGCATGTTTCACATGCTTAAGCATCACTATACAGAGTGTTCCATTCCTGAACTTGGCGCAACACTATTCATAAATTACAGACGCACAATTGTGCGTTTACGCATAAAATCTGACCACGTCGTATTATTCAGTCGCCGGCGCACATAAATCTAACACAATAAATCAATATTTGCAATGGCGAGCTAAAAGCACCCTTTCTGTTTGTACAAATGCAATTCATTCGATTTATACATGATGCATTGGCTGCCGGTGGTCGCCAGTCTACAAATACAAGCACTACAATGGAATTTCAACTTTGTCACCGTTGATATATGGTTGGAAGTCGGTGCTTTTATTTGAGGGTCACGTGAATAATAGAGTAGGGCTTAAGATTATTTAATTCGTGCGCTTTTCATGTCCATAGTTACGTTTAGTTATTGTGCGCTTTATTTGCTGTGAAGCAAAAAATGGCAGACTGTAAATAAACCTTTATTTTTTTTTTGAAAAAGTAATTTCGTTTATGGTTGATATTTGTATACGACCCTTTTGTTCATTTGTGTCGAAAACCACAAGTCAAAGTCTCGTTACAGCCTTTTAAAGTTGTAGATCAACTGATTCTGAAGTGAAAAGGATCAATTATATCTAGCTTAAGTATCAAGCCATTTGCTAAGACGCCATCTAAAACTGGAATCCTCTCTACGCGAACTAAGGAGAGCTTAAAGCTCAAAGCAACGCCAAATAAACTTGTAACTTAAACAAGATACTAAGAGATAAACTAGTTTACGCTTAAACTAATAACTAAAGGCATATATTATATAGAGGCGCAGAAGAATCGTATTTTTAATCTCTAAAAGTATTTAAGAATACTCTAATGGCAAAAAAGCAAAATTAAGCGTATTTGCGAGTATCTAGAGTCAAAATTTCGCTTCATTTTAATCACTTTTGATAAACCGTTATAGATTTGAGCATCTAATAAAATATAGTGGTCTTCAGCCGTAGTCTGAAGTGATTTGTAATTAAATTGAATTTGGTAAATGCAGTTCATATTCAGATCCTCTGTGAATAATAATACGCAGGTCCATATTCGAAGACATATATTATAAAAAACAAAATAGGTAAAACAGTTTAAAGGAAACCTAAAGAGTTAATAAAAGAATCAATTAGAAATCGGAAGGATCAGTTATTTTAATAGATCTCCTTACAATGAATACCTATCAATCGGAATGGAAAAATGATAAAAAAGCAGTGGGGGTTTTTCAGTTGACCAACTTTAGTATAACAAAATATGTATAAGATGAAAAAAAAAACGAAAACAGGATCATTAGTTTCAACAAGGAGGCCATTGTTTTAAGTCAAAATGTAGTTTTCAGCTGTAAGCAAACTATGTCCCATAGCTATAACGTTTTCTACTACTTCACTACTGATAATAAAATAAGGCACGAGTGACAACCCTAAGCCGACAGTGATGTCAGCGATGCGCCCCGACATTTTATTGGTCGCTCGACGCTTTGATCTCGCCGCGGCCGTTTTCAATTACCAATTAGATGCGGCATACGATACGTGCATGTGTATAGGGTTGGCAGTTAGACTACAATGCGCATGTAGTTTGATGGTAGGTTGAATTTGACAACAATGGAAGTCGGTATTTGTTTCAATACACAATTACTGTAACACAGACAGACTTCTACACATCTAAGACAAGAGACAACAGTGATGTAGGATATTTATTAATTACCTACTTTACTATATGATATAAATAAAACAGAAAAAGAAAATGACTGCCTCATTGGTCCAGTGGTCGCAAACCTACTGCCGAGCATGAGGTCCTGGGTTCAATCCCCGGGTCGGGCAAAGTATTATTGAATTTTTTCTGCAGGAATTTCTCAATAGCAGCCCGGAATGTGGATTCGTGCCCGATGGATGGCAATAGGCTCTCCCCCTATTACATGGGACTTTAACATAACTGGCGTAATGTCGGTGTACTACAGTTACACATCTGCCTAATCCTTCGGGGATTACAGGCGTAAAGTTATGTTTAAGTTGTTATGTCGTAAGCTTTAAATCCTAATATCTACATTAAACTATGAGACCGTTTACCTCAAAAGCAGGCAAGAAAAAATTTACCGATTTTTCATAAACTACACTCTAAAAAAAAAATGGTTGCTCCTAACAGGATTGTGACTAAGAACTTGGTAAGTTTAACTAAGTCATCTTCGTAGACTCAGCTAAGACCTTGGTTATTTTAATTATTTGAATTACTATTAAACTATTTTACCATAATCAATTCAACTATGATCTTGTTCAAGTTAAATCTCTTAATATTCATATCAATCAATTTGTTTATTTGAATAAGCTACTAATCTTGTTAGTTACTAATATGAAACATTATTAAGCCAGCAAAGTTACTCTTAATCGAATGTACTGAGACACTTTGTCTCATTAACTAGCGCCAATCTATTAAGTGGGTCAGCACTTCAAATGTGTATTTAGGAGCCAGTATTAAGTGTTTTTTTTATAAATACAACCCTTACCTCCGGTTTCTGAAATCCAGGTCAAATTTGAATATACCTATGAGTATCACCTCTTGTGATTCGTTAATTTTAACGATGATCAAAATGACAACCAATCATATGACTTGACATGAGATTTAACATTTCTCAAAATTTTACCGGCATTTCAGAAATCGGGGTTAAGGGTTGTATTTATAAATATCACTAAATACTGAGAGTGCTCTTATTTACGCATTTGAAGTGCTGATCCAATTAATGAACCTAGCACCTCAAGATCATACCCAGAATACTGTCTGAATTGAGAGCAATATATTAATAAAAGTATGATATCAAAACATGATCGTTTTTTCTCTATTCCCAAAATACGAATGTTTAACTACTCTATTTGGATATTTAAACTGTCTTGATAGGTAACTATTTTGTCTAACAACATTTTTCTAAGTGGCTGACATGTTAGGTACCAACAAAAATTTGGTCAAAATGAAACAAAAATATAATTACAAACAATAAAATATATTCATGGAATGCTTAAATAGTACAGCGCAGAGCGGTTACATATTTTTTCCATTAGGTGCTTAAAGTACATAGCGGGTGTAAGTAACAGTAGCCCAAGGAACTTTGACTAGTGACTTATTTTGACATATTTTCAAAGTGGAGCAGAATAATTGTTTCTCACCTAGATTTTTTGAAAACGAATCTATAACAGGACCTGTGCGAAAAATGTCATCTAGTTTACCTTTAAAAAAAATATCTTTTAGTTGTGAATGAAGTACCACACAGGGTAGGTATGTGTCGATGCCTTACTCTGCATTAAGGGCTTGATTGCTTGACGGATTTCTGCACTCGATTTCACGTGCTTTATAAAGCCTTCCCGGGCTTCAACTTTACTTGGTTTCCAGCTTTGACCTGCATCCGAACTGCGTTTCTTCTTTTGTTTAACTGCCGCAGTGTTTAATAAAAACGATGAATCTTCTTTCGATGCTGTAAAAAAATAGAAGAAGTAAGCAACAAATATTATCACAATAACAAATAAAATAAAACTTTTGTATTGTTATATTATATGAGCAGTTTCCCATCGGCAAACCACCTATACTCCATCCGAGTAGGTAGTTAACTTAAGGTAAACAATCTTGACAAGTCTTTTTACATAAACGCTTATTAATTAAATACAACTACTGTTTAAACATTTTTTTTAATTTATCATGTAATCGTTTTTGTTGTATCTAAATTAAAATAAATAAATATATAATAATATAATAATTTGAGCTGCATTTTATTTTTAAACTGTGTTATTAACTAAAAATACATGTCAAAATTGTTTATCTTTTGTTAACTACCTAATCGGATGGAGTATAAATTTATATAGATATTTCTTTCATACTTACAATTGGTAAGAGTGACCAGTTCATGGAAAAATGGTTCTGTTGTTTTTTTCTTATAAACAGTTCCTGTAGCTCGATTTTCAATAATGGAAAATTAATAAACAAATTGTCTTTGTTAAAACCATGTGCTGCATCAAATTCTATATGCATCTGGAAAATAAAAATACATATTTATTAATACAATGAACATTAACAGAAAAAGACACTTTTATTTTTAATTTTCTGTCAGTTATATCATGCCAAAACAATACTGTATCAATTTCAATTAATTATAAATTGGGAATGCTTATAAACAATATTACGGCTAATTATCTTGAAATTAGACAAAGCAGATCATGTAGGTATTTAGTGACTGATGCAAATATAGTTTTTTATGTACGGACTATATTTAATTCCACAGGATTACATAGTAACTCCTTACATACTCGTACCTACAGGTTATTAGAACAAGGCGAGAACGTGAAAATGGGAGAGAAAGAGTTCCCACATCCACTTGTCTCGCAATTATCTCTCGTTATTACCTATATGGAGCAAACTCGAAACAGTATGTGATAGGGTACCTACCTATTTCCTTACACAACATGAATATCACCCGGGGGCCTCCGAGTTTAACACATTTTCAATCAGCACCATAAAAATAAACTAGCGAGTGAGATACTTACGGGTGATACTGGTATTAGAGCCTCTAACTCCCATGTCTTGAGGAGTTCGCTAACGTTTTCCATTTCAATCCTTAATAATAGTATCTATGTTACACTTTTAATTTATTAGTCACTGCACTTGTAGCTAATTAGTTAATCTAATCGACAGTTATGCCAAATACTCTTTAACGACACTGATAAACACTGAAATTACTTGATACTACAAAGATTCTTAGAATAGGAGCATTGGGAGCACAGCAGAACTAAGCGGCGCGTGCGGAGCTCTCAGCTCAGCCGCGCGCGCGCGTGTGTGCGGGGCGGGGTAGCCGGTAGGAAGGAATAGGGAAGGGTGGATCTCTTGAAGTCTTGAATAAATAGATCAAACGAATGATAAATTCAACAAATATGAAAGTCGATTCAACGTTTTAGTTATAATAGAATGTAACATTACATTTTAGTTGATGTAATTATCAGATCTTAGTTAAATCAACTACGACATGTTCGTTAATTTTATAAATAAAGTTTATCGAAACTGTCATTTGATTTGATTTCTTTTACTATTTTATTCTGAATTGATTCAACAGACGTATTTGTCTATGTTGACTAAATAAAAATGAATAAGTCATACAAAAAAAGTTTAGAGTGATATAATCAACAATAATACATGTTAAAATTAATAAACATACCTATATTGTTCGTTCAATCACAAATGAAGTTGCTGTTGTAATTAATCAGCTATGGTTGAGTTGCATAATATCATAGTTGTTTTATTCAATTTAACGTCAACTAAGAGAAAACCTCTCTTAGTTGGCTTCAATTTTTTAGAGTGTAACGCTGGATATTAATAATCTATCTCGGTTGCTATCTTGATCCCGATCTTTGTCTGTAACCAATCAACGACCGAATTCGCCTATCCGAGTCTTAAAGATGTCCAATCAGAAGCAGCCGTCAAAAACAAAGGATCGGGATTTGGATTGAGCTAGCATATTAATATCGGGCGTAAGTCGAACAAGAAATATCTTGTTTTTTAATGAAACAGCTGGACTCGGTACGTAATAGGCCGCTCGTCGCAACGTGATCAAGTTACGTTAAAAATAAATGACTGTAACTTTCAGCTATACTCTGTACATTAGTTAACACATGTTTTACACTCTTTTATGGGGTATGTTTTAGCTTCGTTGTCCGTCATGTGGTTTAGGGATGGAAATGGATTTGAGAGCTGTTTGGTCCTTACTGTAAGTTCTAAAAAACTGGGATGCAAACGACGACGTGTTTTGGTGTTTCGGTTCTTATTTGGAGTGTAAAGAGGACATGAGAGATGTGAGCAGTTGTATCAAATGATTCCATGATAAATTGCTGAGTAAAATAATAAATTACGTGTCCCATAAGCTCTCGTCACACTATGGTCAACCATTGTTAAACAAACCATTTTAAAAAACGTTTACGCGGCACGTTATCTCTTATTTACGAACGTTGACATCCAAAATATGTATTAACATCCATACTATTTAAACCATTCTTACAAATAAAATTCTATTAGTTAGGAAGAAGAAAATAATTTAAACAAAACTTAATACGAAATCACACTCAGAAAAAAACGGGTTAACAAAGCCACAAAAATGCTTTGTTGATTATTTTCTGTTGGAGCAACTAAATATTTTGTTACTATTGGGAATAAACTTATTTACTTACCTATACAGAAAAAACTTAGTTGGGATTAGCAACTTTTTTATTGTGCGCTGATTTCTCGTCGTTTAATGTGCTAGGAACAATTTAGCCTTGTCCTTACAATAAAGATAATAAAAAATTAGATGCTTTTTACTTATGTGTAATATGCTTAATCTTTTAAAATGATCATTGCTACAGGATTTACTAACAGAATTATTAAAATTAAAATAAAGCAATCTTTTATTTCTATATTCTTCTTAAAGACAAGTCGCTTTTAATGGGTGGAGATAGCTATACCGTTACTATTAGCCTTGTTAGGATAAGTATAGCAATTGGCTTTCAATTGTCCTACTCAATGATTGAAGTCATAACGTATTAAGAGAATTTAATTTGATAAAGCTTTCATTAACTTATTTAAGTTAGTTAAGGATTGCTGTTGAGTGATTCGAGTACAAGTTAGGGACGACTTTCGTTTCTGTATTTAAATTATGTATGGAGTTTCTTGTTTATTCTTCTACACACGGCATTATCATTTGGCCTTCCAAATGATAATGCCGTGTGTAGAAGAATCGAAATCGATTTTACAATGCTTTGTATGCTAAGCCCCTTGGCTTAGCATACAAAGCATTGTAAAATCACAAATGACATTTATTTTTCTAAATACGGTCGAACAAACTTTTTATAAGTAAGTATATATTATTTATTTAACTAAAAGGTGAGTTTGGTATTGCAGTATCTGACTACTCTCAAAACAAACACCGAAAGAAACGCAGAGGTCACAGTCCCTTTTAAAGTCTAGACATTATCTAGGTCAAATTATGCAAGAACCATGCAGATTTTGTGTCTGAAATGGTCTTTTGAGGAAATAACCACACAGATATGAGTGGACCAGATCAGTCAGTGCAAGCATTTGTCAGTTATCGGTCAAAAGACAAGTGACGTTTAATAGTCTAACTGAAATAAATGATTTGAACAATATACATACACACATACATACATAAACTCACGCCCGTGGTGGTTGGCAGAAACTACAGAGCGCCATATGCTACGATTCTTACATACTTCTTTTGCTTCGTTTACATTCATACATGTTGTCAAACACACACGCCTGTTGCGAGTACTACGCACCTGACCGTTCTGAAGAACTTCACCAATAAGGTCGATTTATGTCCTTCTAGGGCGTCCCCTCCCGGCGTTCCCACTTACATCTGCCTTGTAAATACCTTTAGTTAGTCGCCTTTCCTCCATCCTTTCAACGTGACCAAACCATCTAAGCATACTCTTTTCAATTTTTGTTACTACATCTTCTTTTAAACCACAACATTGCTTTATCACATAATTCCTCAATCTGTCATTCATTGTTACACCACATATACTTCGCAAGGAACGCATTTCTACAGCAATTATTCTACTTTCATGTTTCTTTTGCCACGCCCAACATTCACTTCCATACGTTTAAGCAAGATAATTTCTAAACTATAGTTTACAAAAGAGACAATGAGTTAGCTCCAATGTTTCTTCTGAGAGCAGTCAGTTAGGAAACAGAGACTTAATCTAGTTTTCAAAACTTTTTGCTTATTAAAATTTGACGATTTTCGTTGTGTCTGGACCAGCCACTACCCGATCAAATTGCATTATGCTCGTCCTATTATACACAGGCGCCAGCGCATCAAGCTACCCCAATATGTGTCAAATTTTCCCAATTAAACTTGAACCTTATTCTGTTTACAATAAAGTCGAAAAACTATCAAAGAAATTTGACACATTGGGGTAGCTTAATATGCTGCCCTCTGTGCATGGGACTTTAACATAACTGGCGAAATGTGGCTCTGCTTAACCCTACGGGAAATACAAGCGTGATGTAATGTTATATAGCTAGAAGTAAAACGGGTCTCGACCACAGCAACCGAAAGCCCCGCATATCCCTTAACTAAACCGGACTTTTTTAAAACCGCCTTTATCAGGGGAGACTGGGGTAACAAGGACCAATGTAATCGACTGATCGAATATCTAGCCGGATATTGAATTTTCCCGCGCACGTAACGGAAGTCGTCGCGGCAATCCGATTGGTCGGCTGGACGGCGCCATGCTTTTTATCTGGTTTAGGTTGGTAGTAAACAAACTTCGTAACTGTATCTGTTAAGTTTTACTTTGTTTTATGAATTTATGAGTTTTATCTTTTCTTTTGTTGCTGCGACTGCGATTTTGACCCCGTTTGATCTATTTGGGAATGTGGCAGTAAACTTGAGCTATTTTGTGCTGAAGCAGATGCACAGAACATGTCACAGAAGTTGGGATGAACAGTGTCCTTCTATTTTTCGTGTGGCAAGTGACGAAACTGGTGACAAAGTTTTAATGCTGGCCATGGGCTTCTGGCTTAGCATAACCGATACTGTGCCAGCAACAACAACAACAACAAACAATGCCCTGGTAAGTCCTAGTCCTTGTCCTATTCATTCCGCTTTTGTATCTTCATCTACCAAGCATTTTCCTTACTATCAGGATTTCTGTTTGAATACCAATGTCTTATTTGGAACGACTGCTTATCCGAGCTTCACAGCATATGGGGTATGAGATGACTAGTAACACATTACAACAGGGGCTCAAGTCTGCTATTGCAATCGTGTCTCAATGACCGGTCAATGATCGATTTTTGACGTATAACGTCAAACTAATGACACATTTCAACTGTCAAAGTTGTCAAATATTCAATCAATGACCGGTCATTGAGACACGATAGCAATAGCAGACTCGAGCCCCAGGTATTGTGATACCAAATCACTTGTTTGGTTGGGGTAAAACTGGTTGTCAGATTGTCGGTCATTATTCTCGTAATGACTGTCGAAGATCTACATTATGACCAACAGTTGAGCATGCTTTTGTAATAAGTGGCCACAAATCAAAATCAAAATCAAAAGTCTTTATTCAAACTAGGCTGAGAATCAGCACTTTTTGAACCTTTTTGCTATGCAAAAGTTAGAATTGTGCAGCTTAGTCTAAGATTAAATTTAATTAAAAAAAAATAGAAATAAGTATTTGTACTAGATTTTAAAGTAAAATTTTGTTATTTAACTGTGGGGGCTTGTAATTAGCATTTTGGTTATATTTTTGTTACTATAATGTGTTATTAGTCTGTAAGCCTTCCGACAATAAAGAAAATAAAATAAATAGAATAAAACGTCAAAAAAAAAAAAATAAGACAGTCCCCCAAAAACGCCCCCTTCGCAACTTTCTAGTGTTTTTGCTGGGAAGAAGAAGTGGCGGAACTAGCTCCCCAGCAACACATCTGTCTGATTCGTTTGAAGAACTATACAAAGAATCTATACAATGAAATGCTCAATAAATAGCCGAAAGGTTTATAGACCTTGTAAAACTTTACATTTCCGAATGATTGTCACGTGTTAGCTAGCAATATACCAAGAAGAAAAAAAAAACGTAAATAAAAATATTCATGTTAACATTGAAATCTAAACTCAAGCAAAACAACTACAAAACTGAAAAATAACAGCCTCCAGGTATAAAAAGCGCACCTACAATGTGCAATGCTGGCTTATATTCATAAGTCTGTGACTCTAAGTTTAAAGTGATAGTCTAGGACCATCGAAGTGAAACCAATAAGCAGTTAACTATTATAACAAAAAAAAACCATTGGTAAGCAAGTCCAAGGATGGAGTTCTAAGGCTGTTATTATTTATCGAGAACTTCCCCTGCTTTTGTACAGTAAATAGGTAAACATTAATAAATTAAATAAATAGTAAAGTTTTGCCAGAGCGTTCCACTCCCACGACAGCAGAAAGAAAATCATCCATTACCAAAAACGACATTTTTTGCTTCAATATTTTTAAAAGCTCAAAGCCGCTACACGATACGATAATCGTTTTTTAATCCGCTTATCTTCAAAATCGTCACTGACACGCGCGTGATTGACGCACGATGACGTCACGCGATCATGATTGTGATGTATCATTATCACATCACATCACATCTGAGACCGATGACGCAAACAATTTACCAAATTGGTACTCTAATGATAAATGATTGTGATAGGTTGTGCGTTAGATGTAAGTGTGTATGTTGCTAGGAGAACGAAATGGGGAATGAGTCAGCAATGGGAATTGAAGAGTGTGTTTTTTGGTAGTAGGCATGTTGGCGGTGAATAAATTTTAATATCAAAATTATATTTAGTCCATCATACATACATACATACATAAACTCACGCCTTTTTCCCATGGGGGTAGGCAGAAACTACAGAGCGCTATATTCTACGATTCTTACATACTTCTTTTGCTTCGTTTACATTCATACATGTTGTCATACACACACGCCGGTTGCGAGTACTACGCACCTGACCTTTCTGAAGAACCTCACCAAAAAGGTCTATGTATGTCCTTCTAGGGCGTCCCCTCCCGGCGTTCCCACTTACATCTGCCTTGTAAATACCTTTCGTTAGTCGCCTTTCACCCATCCTTTCAACGTGACTAAACAATCTAAGCATACTCTTTTCAATTTTTGTTACTACATCTTCTTTTAAACCACAACGTTGCTTTATCACATAATTCCTCAATCTGTCATTCACTGTTACACCACACATACTTCGCAAGGAACGCATTTCTACAGCATTTATTCTACTTTCATGTCTCTTTTGCCAGGCCCAACATTCACTTCCTTAAGTTAGTTCATCAGTAATATAATAAAAAATAACATACAAGTCTTGTTTTGCCTTTTCAGACTGATTAAAAACTATTTAGGCTACGTATGAGCATTCAAATTAAGGAGAAGGGCTTGTGACGTCATAATTCAGTATGAACTGCACGAAATTGTGACGTCATGCGACATTTTGACTCGATTTATCGCCGTTGTTTTTTGATTACGTGAAAAACGAGATCGAGATCGAGACGAGATCATGTTGTTATCGCTTCAAATATTATGTCTGCCTAGCTGTAAGTTTTCCGAAAAATATAAAATAAAATAAAATAAATAAAAAAGAAAAATAAGTGTGTAATATTTTCCAGTAGGTTACCTAGATGAGGCAATACAAACTAAAATTAATTCAACTAGCCTATTGTGACGTGTTATTTTTTGTAACTGTTATATATTATAGAAATAATTTATAGTAATCATGTCATTAACATCCAGTCCATCCAAAGTTTGCCTGTGAGATATTGCTTTTAGCAATAGGACCGCTTATTACAATACCCTATGTAGCTCTTGAAATTATTATTGGTAAGTTTTTATAGCTTAAAAGAAAGAGTACTCAAGCTGCAACTAATAAATTTTACATTTTCATCTGGGCAATAGCGGTCCAAATACACCCGACACCATCAAGATAGATATAAGCACTATAACTCATTGAAATCTGAAAGCCAAAACTTACATTCGTCTCTATCAAACTCCTGCAAATACCGAAGATAATCCGCACCAGTGATTAAGATAGTAGTCACCGTACGCACTAAGGTTAAGCATCGCATCGAGACGATTTTATGTGATCCGCAGTAAACGTGTTTAGGGAAAAGTATTAAAACGCTATAACAAAATTCAATAAATGAATTGAATTGGTTGTATATTATTAAACAAAACTGCATAAAGCTGTCTAAGGCAACGTTCGCTATCCTTACAAATAACAACGTAACCACAAAATATTGGCAATACCGACAGCCATTAAGCGAAATAACACATTACTTGCAATACGATCGTAAAAAGAAAATTAACAGAATGTTTATTACAAACGTTATTCACAGATAAACATAAACAAAAATAATACGCGTATCCATACAATAAATAACTTTAATACTCAAGCTTCTTCGCCATTTTTGCCATTAAGTATGGCAACACGATTAGCGTGGCACATAATAATGTTGCCAGACAACTGAGTTATGGCGCTCAGTAATGGCCGCGAGACGAATAAAACGGATAAAACTGCCTTCACCGATAGATATTACAATTTTCGTTCAATAGGGCAGAGATCCGCGGAATAAACTGTTTTTATACACACTTGGAACATATTGATCAATCGTAAGAAATAATGGATCTAACATGATTTTAATTACAGCGAAAACAGTCGGTAAAACTTAATGATAACGGCCTGTCACTGTCCCACTGTAGAGCTAAAATCTCTTCTCATACAGAGAAGGCAGAAGCAGAAGCACGCTTGATCATGGCGGGTTGGTAATTTTATCCATAATATATCAATAACAAGTCTAGCTTTTGCTCACGATGTCTTCCTTGACTGATGTTAGAAATCGTAAAATGACATCAATTGGGCAATTCCCCAGTTTAGAATGTAATCGTTCTTTAAAGAATTATATATAGAATTATAATCTGAGAAAAATCCGTGAAAACCCTTAAATGTTTGACAAGTTTTTGACATTGATTGTCAATGAGATGAAATTGCAACTAGATTTTTAGTATTTATAACTACAGATGGCCTTCAAATGTAAATGTTTAACTTAGAAAGTAGATACATAACGTCACGCCTGTAATCCCCGAAGGGCTAGGCAGAGGTGTAAGTACTTGGTATTACAACCCTCATTTCGCCAGTTATGTTTAAGTCCCATGTAATAGGGGGCGAGCCTATTGCCATCAATCGGGCACAAATCCATACTCCGGGCTGCAACTGAGAAATCCCAGATAGAAAAACCCAATAACACTTTGCCCGACCCGGGAATCGAACCCGGGACCTCATGCTCAGCAGTAGCGCTTGCGACCACTAGACCAACGAGGCAGTCGATAGAAGGTAGTCGTAGAAAGTAGATATGTTCGCCAATTAAAATACTCTGCATATTATAGCTCTTAAAGATATGATTTCCAAAATAAAGAGAGTATACATATTAATACATCTAAATGAACACCTAAAGAACAATCATATTTCCTTTCTATACTTTTATTATTCTTTCGAAATTACTGTCTACAAAAGATAAACTTAGGTAGGTAAAGACATTGTTCATAGTAGATACAATATATTTCCAACACTGCTAAAGACACGAACAACAATTTCGAGATTGCTGCGACTACAGTTTGTCTTTTGAAAGTTTCGACTTTATAGGAACATCTTAAGTCTTTGAAAGATGCTGGAGCAAATTCACCGTTCACTTGTTGTTGAATAACAATTTAATGAATGCTATCTTATCCATAATCTTGAAATTTAAAAATCTCATTGAATGTTGGTCAAAAAAGAACTCCTAACTGCTTAGTCTGATTTTTGTGTTTTTTTTCTTACTATGTGTAATTTGTTGTAACTTTAATGCTTAGTATGTTTAATTTGGTGTAAGTAACTTTAAAGATAGGATAGTGCCCGCATCAGCTAAGTAGTATGTATGATATTCGTATTCGTGATATTTTAAGAAAACATACGTTAAGACGGCCGATCCTGCAAATATCTCTGCTTGAAAACCTGGGTGAAATGAGCAGTGAAGCGAGCTGTCAGTGCATTACTTGAATGCCTGGGTGATTCTACCAGATTACTGCATCAGTCACTTTACCCAAGTTTCTAAGGACAGATTTTCACAAATTAGGACATAAAATTCTAGCTGCGACACTTCGAAAGAAAATCTACGACATAATGTTATATGTATGATGTCTGAAACCGAATATTTTTGAAGCAGCGCTTACTACCCAGTAGTCACAGTCATCTTTTGGTTGATCAATTACGTCCCTTCATGGGCACCCTAAAACACAGCGACAGTAACTTCAGCATACATCATCTTGGAAGGCGAAAAAAATGTTTCCTCGACAAATAACACTGATTTACAAGCTATGCTGGCACATATAACTCTCTTTTTAATGGTATATGTATCATCGAGGCGGAAATGCGTGCAATAAAAGGGATTTATATCGCGGCCTGGATTATTGGAATACAGCTGTGTTGATGATTATTGTCGTACGTAAAAATATTTTGTAAACATGACTCTTTATATTTGTTTTGACGTTATTGATTTAGTTACCAAGCGGTAATTTCTTAGGATTAAATATCAATTGAAGCCTATGCTTTTACTCTCCAATGTTCTTCCATCTGTTCATCCATCAGGGTTTCTGTGAGCGGACTGTGCTTCATAAACCACAGCAAGACAATAGTAGAAATTTTCAAAAAGTATTTATTTTTAGTACCGCTACAAAACATTATACAAACAAAATATTTTTTTTTAAAGCAAATGAGACTCCTAAGTATACTTACTAGAAACATGATTCCTTTATTTTTTTTCGTTTGACAAGGTACGGTATTTTTTTATACATCTTTTTCATCAGAATCAAACAGAAGTTTTTTTAAACGAAACCGAAAAATGTTTTGCTTAAAATAAAATATCGTGCACACATATTACTAGTATCATAAAACGGTCGCGCAATTAAAACACATAACAAAAGCGAAACAAAACTGTCAGAAAGCATAAAATTTATAATTAAAAATGTCAAATTGTACTAACATGATTGACACCGGAGACTCTGGTCTTGTTCAATTTAGATAAGTTGGTGCCCATTCGTAGCCATTAATGCCGGTCCTCCTCAACAACTTCTAATTAAACTTGAACCTTACAGTTGTACACATAGAGTCTAAATTCCCAGTTTGTTGTATAATTTTAACGAAATATTTGGCACAGTTTAGGACACAAAATGTCTTGGACAATCACTATCACAATAGTCTTATTTTGAACACAGTTTATATAATTAAATGTTAGTAAAAGCCACTTTGGTACAGTCAATTCACGGAAGAGCTGAAAAGAAAATTTATTTTTTTTAAATTATTTTTAGTAATCCGGAAAACAAGATCAAGATAGAAACTAAAAAAAAAAGAACATGAAACCAAAAATAAATATTCTTTATAGGTTAATTGCAATCAGGTGTGTAATATTAATTATATACACATAAACCTATGTGTAGTTACCTCAAAACGTAATCAAACGTAACACAACAATCCTAATGTTGCAACTATTCTGCAGCCAAACAACTTTTTTTTTTAATCAAAACCATTTTGTCCGTGTTAAAAACACTTCAACCAGTTTTGTCATTGCCTATACCAGCACTACCAACACCATCATCAGTCTAGCTCTTTTTCAACTATCTTGCAGACTTCCAGGTTAACCGAACCTCAACAACCCAGTGCCTGCGTAAGACGATATCCCTTGGCCATCCATGTTATGGCTAGCCTTAACGACTGCCGAAGATAGGCAATATGCTTTCCTAAGAACGGAGGGGTCTGGATATTATGTAATGAACGATCATCCTCCCACGGACCAACCTCCATAAGCATAGCTTAACCTTTGATGAACCTATGTGACTGTTAATATTTAGCTACTACAGGTCCCTTCATGTCAATAACTACCCAAAAAGGTCTCATTATATCAACATCAACGCGAATATATCTTGAAAAATTACCACACCGTGGAACCAGAGTAAAGATGTGTCAATGTCTTATCAGCGCTTACGACATCGCCCTAAAAAGGGCAGGTCTCGTTCATTCATACCCACGCGTGAGTGGGCGATCAAGTATGAATCAAAGTATCAATGGCCATACTCTCACTTCGCAATTTAATTTAACTGTATATTTGTGAATCTATCTAGGCATTTGGACCGAATGTCAATGAAAATTTTTGTATTTTTCGTCATAGAATTTTAAAAGGCTGTGTTATAATTTGACATCTGTCAAATAGCTCAAATAAAATTATAGCTACATTACTCTGAGTAGACATTTTTTTTCTATTTGCAAATATGTTTTTTAAATCGGTTTTGAATAAAAATTTGACACAATTATAATTTCATCGTTATCTTTTCATCAGTTGACGCCCCAAACTGTGTAAAATTGAATGATTACAATCAGCTATCTCGAACACATGTTCATATAGGCCACGTTTCCCCTCATTATGCCGTGGCTGGTGGGGTAGGCAGTAAAACCAGTGAGTCATCCTGCACCGACCTGCATTCGGTTTAGTAATCGATAAACTTAGCTTGTTTTAGATTTACCAAATGTGGCCGGTGATGTTGATTTCTTGTTTTAACAGTTTTATGTTACTGGTGTGTTTTGGTAAAGTCAAGATTACTCCTATTTATAACTTCAATAGTCTCTTTCTAATTTAGATAGTCTTAGTAATTTCCACATAACATCATCCTGAAGTGTTGTGTGCGTACTCAAATTTAAATGCCAATTATTAAATTGTCGAACGCGTTAGCTTTTATTTTTGCAATTTCAAAGTCTATGCCCCAATGAATTGGGCCCCTAATAATTATTTCGTGTTATCCAAAAGCGTCATTAGCAGACATGTGGCCGAGTGCATAGCAAACCACAATACATGGATCGATATTGGAGTTAGCGTAGTTTTAAATACGCCAAAGAAGGGTTGGGCCCTCGCGTACAGATAGCCGTCCTAACACATAGATTAGTTTTGTGAGCGATACGTTGAACGTGTTTAGATGAATGAGTTTAGGCTGAACCGTTTAGTTTTTGAACGTTATTAGTTTTAGTTTAGTTAAGTTTTTGAAATGATTCTTTCGTTTTTAATGATTGATTTGTTGCTTAAATATGTCGAGTGATTTTGTAAAATAATATTATTAACAGTTTGGTTTTGAACGATATTGGTTCTAGTTTAAGTTTAGATTATTTTTTTGATTATCCTTTTGTTTTGTATGACTGATTTATTGCTAAATATGTCGAGTGATTTGGTAACATTATATCATTATCGGTTTGGTTTTGGACGTTATTGGTTCTAGTTTAAGTTTTTTTTTTTTTTTTTAATTATCCTTTTGTGTTGTATGACTGATTTTTTGCTAAATATGTCGAGTTTTTGTCATACTTTGCACTTCACAGTTTTAGAGTACTTTATAATTAAGGTGCATAGAGACGTTCTGAATATGTTCTTATTTTTATGTTAATTGTGTTGATATTTTTTTTTATTCTGCTTGGATTTCTGCAAAATTATTCAAGTAAAACCTATATAAACTGTATGGCAGTGCTAGAGTGCATGATTTTCTGTTAAATGCAATTTCAGCTTAAATAGATGCTCAAAATACAGATAAGTTTATGAATGATTAGCACTTTAGAAAAATTGACGAGTTTCTGGATAATACTGTTACATAAGGTAAGAATGGGCTGTTACATAACTTTGCTTGGTCAGTTATGTAATGTCAATTATAATTAATAGCTTCAGCTTTACTAAGCCTTTGTTAATTGAATAAGTAATAACTTTACTAAGCCTAAGTCAGTACCTATTTACGATTGTGTGGTTTTTGGTAGTAAAAGTCTAAATTCTGTTCAATCAAAATGTAATAAATGATAATTTATTTGTTAGAACTATTTGATTATTTTCTTTATTTAAAAGCCTAGTATCGTCCCAGTCTCCGACTGCAGAGCAAAAGCTTCTTCTCATACAGAGAAGGCATGAACTGAACATTGATCATCACGCTTGCTCAAGATGTATTGGCAATTTCAGATTATAATAAATTTAAGTTCAGGTTCCCTCCCTCGTTTTCCTTCACTGATAACTAAGATTAACTTAGGAAGCAAGTAAAATTAATTGTAAAAGTCATATTTTACTGACTTTTTGTGTATTTGTTTGATAGCTCGTTTTTTTGTTTCATTTTTGTCACAATAATAGTTTCTGTTGCTAAGGTACTGACAGAAGCTTAGTAACAACTATTATCAGATTAAAAGCTTAATTAAAACTAGTTACGAAACCTTTTACTACTTTGTATTCAAACTAATTATCGTTTCTGCTCAGGAGTGACAATATGATTTGATTGTGTGGGTGGCTGATCAATGCTGGTGGTGTCAACAATGGTATCAATAAAATATTTAATAAATATTTGCAACAAGAAAACACAACGACAGACTACAAAAATAATAAAAGAAAAATAGGTTAGTGTAAAAAAAAAAGAATTTACGGTAAAAAACAAAAAATGAAATGAAAGAATCACCTTGAAAAATTGATATAAAATAATTTTTGACTCCTTATCGTTCCCTTTCGTTAGAAACCCACACGCGACTTGATAAGAGGAACACGTGACGCACGTAGACACGACCGACCACTCGACAGCGGTGAAATAATCGATGGCAACACATAAATGTTTGTAAACGAACGTTCTTACAAGGTCACTTCGCACTTAAAATCATTCGGTTATGTCCGTTCGCGATCCATCCAGCGCTTTACCAGCTACATCGACCGAATACGCGTCCTTTCACTCCGGGCTCCGACCCCACACTAACTCGGAGGACCGTAGGACGGAGGGAACTCTCGCTCACTCCCAAAGAGAGGGCCAAACTTATTTGGCCTCTTTGTTGTCCCTAAGAGGGGTAAATTATTACGGTTTTGCGATAACATAATAGAATGGTGCACTAAATAATAGTGAGGATAACACTTTTTAGTGTAACGTTAAATATTGAATTTAGTTAATAGCCCCCGTATTTTGGTGGCGTCAGGTATTTCGATAAGGAGGTAACTATGGTGGGAGGGAAAGAGAGGGCGATATGGTAAACAGCTGTTTAGTATGGGAATGTTGGTATTTGTTTACTAACAAGGCCTTAACGTCTTAGCTTTTATAATCATTACTTATATCGGGGTTACAGGGACCGGTAATGACTTCTTGATGGAGTAAATCGGAGGGCGAAAGTGATGTCAAAGTGTACGTAAATATCCGATGGCAAATGTGTCACGAAGCCGATAAGAATTTGTTTGTTGATATAATTATCTGGTACCTATCTTCTTCTTTTCGTAAGACTACATCGACTAACCAGAAGGCCAATTTCCGTAATTACAAACCTTCAAATCTAGGCGCAATCTCATCGCAGTGACAATCTTATGTCAACACAAACACTTGTCAATAATAATAACAATAATATATTTATTTCAGACTAGCTGACGTCCCGCGGTTTCACCCGCGTTGTTCCCGTTCCTGTGGGAATACTGGGATAAAAAGTAGCCTATTTCACCCGGGGATAGTGTAGCTTCCCAACAGTGAAAGAATTTTCCATACGGTCCAGTAGTTTCGGAGCCTATTCAATGCAAACAAACAATCAAACATTTCCTCTTTATATATTAGTATAGACAACAAATAAAAATAATAACTAACTGTTAGTAACAATAAATAAACCTACAACTATGTTAGTGACACATTTAATATAACACACACAACAGAATAATCATTATTTTCGCATTCCAGCAGAGATACTGGAGCATCGATTTAAGACAGAGGAGTCCAATCTGTCAGCAATCATGCCCAGGATGCTGTTGGAACTGGCTCGCATCCTGCGCACCAAGGACGTACATCTTTTACACATTAAGGTATAAAAGCAATCAACACGTAATTCCGCAAACAATCCCTATGTGTGTTCTACCGGTTGTATAATGGGTTGTGCTCCGAGGAATTGTTTGATATGATGCCCACGGCCACTTTCTATCATCGCACCGCTCGCCGTCGACAGGGAATTCATGCTCACACACTGGAGCCGAAATGGTCCCGTACAGTGCGGTTTCAGAGGAATTTCCTCCCGCGTACACTTGGATTGTGGAATGAGCTCCCTGCCGAGGTTTTCTCAGAGGGCTACAGTATGGAGTTCTTCAAAAGGGGAGTAAATAGGTTTTTAAAGGGTCGGCAACGCGCGTGTGGCGCCTCTGGTGTTGCAAGTGTCCATAGGCTACGGTAACCGCTTACCATCAGGCGGGCCGTAAGCTTGTTTGCCACCGTCGTGGTATAAAAAAAAAAAACAAATAATGACCTGTGACGTATATTTGAAAGATTAAAAGTTCAAGTACAAGTTCTTAAAGGTATGGGAATTACCCCTCTGGTGTCAGAATCTTTACGCTGCCGTCCATGGCCTTCTGACTTGGCTTAACATGCCGTCGAAAAATATCTCTCAGGCATGCCGGTTTCCTCACGATGCTGTCCTCCGAGAAGTCAGCTATGTGACTTCTTGTGTTCGAAGTCGAGAACTATGACTTAACATTCCCCTGCACTGGTATCAACCATAGGCTTGAGCAAACATGGTAGGTAACCATTGCTCGCCTTCTCTGTATGAGAAAGGATCTATGCCTACTGCAGTGGACCATATATAATGAGATAGTATCTAATACTAATCCTACTAATCGTATTATAAACGCGAAATTTTGTGAGGATGGATGAATGGATGGATGGATGTTTGTCACTCTTTCACGTAAAAACTACTGAATGGATTTTAATAAAATTTGGTATGGAGTTAGCTGACACCCTGGATTAACACATAGGCTTTTTATCCCTGTATTCCAACGGGAACGGAACCTACGCGAGTGAATCCGCGGGACGTCTGCTAGTACTTAACAAATTTAAGCTATTTTTTATTGTTGCGTTTAAGCACGCTAAGCTCTAAAACTGCTACTTGTATTTGAAAAAATACTTTTGCATTTAATAGCTCAATTCTTAAGAAATATTATCTGTGATGCTACATCACGTTACGACCTCTAGGCATGTTAAGCCGAAGATTAAAAGCTATTCAAATTTTCAACAATGGCTTGTGAACAATAAAATGTATGAAATTCAAAGTCAGCTAGAAGAACTAAAATCTCGACAAAATAAAAACAATAAAATGTGTTTTATTTTCATAGGTTAGGGACCTGTATTTATCTAGACTAGACTAGGGTCTCATAAATATAAAATTCGTAACGATGAAAAAGGGCTGAAGTCGTCGCGAAATAAAAAAAAAATGCTTGTAGGTCCCTGGTAAACAGTAAATGTGAAATATGTTGCTATAAATCTTGAATTTTTATTTTAGGTTTGTTTTATTTCAACGAGTAGATATCGTGGTACTTATTTGTTTTAAAATAAAAACTAGCTACGGTCTGTGGTTTTGTCTGCGCTATCTTTTGTTAATCTCTGGTTAGGTAAGACTTTTATGTTCTTTTAAAACTTAAAAGTGTATTTTTGTAGTCTGCATCATTGTGTGGATAAAGTGCATGAAAGAACTAGGTTGGGAAGTCGATACGGGTAGTCAGATGCCCGAAAGACTGACAACCATTTTAACCAAGAGGTATTGTGTTACCCAGTTACTGGGTTGTGAAGGTCAGACAGACAGTCTTTCCATATAAAACACTGGTATTTAGCAGAAACTGCTTAAACTGGAAGTCGACCCCAAAGTAGCTAGGAAAAGGCTAATCAGATGAAAGAAGTTGTAAACGAAACTTGACATAAAACATCAGTTCAATACCTGTCAAGTATAATAATAATACCCGCCTGTTACTATCCTACAGTTTAGCAAAAGTCTCTTCTCCTACACAGAAGGCACAAGCATAAATCAACAAGCTTGCTCAAAACCGGTTGGTGAATTCAAAGTTTAGCACTAATCTACATTTATCTATATTTCTATACTAATTATTTATTTTTTATTACTGATAGGCACGCGTTTGACCACTATCTCACCTGATGGTAAGCGATGATGTGGTCGACGATGAATTATAAAGAGAAACGATTTGTTTGATTTGAACGTTATACTTGAAATAAATTAAGACAATGATTCTAGTTGCACATTTCAAAAGGTAGGTTCGTATGGAGAAGAATGTGCAAGAAACTCTTTTAAAATAGATTTTACAATATTTTGTGTACATGATCAGACTATATGTGAGGACAATCTAAGTATACCTAGAATAAAACTACTATACTATGTTGTGTGAAAAGTTGTGGAATATATTTAAATATACTGAGATAGTTACAAGGTGATATAACAAGAAAAGAGGCGGACTTAACGCCATAGGTATTTTCTACCAGTCAACCTATAGGTGATGCTGAGAACAGCAAAAAGAGAGTTGAAGTTGGAGTTGAGTTGGTGTGTTGGAATTTGTTTGGTTCAAATGGAATTCATACATTACTACAGGTCCAATTCAGAAGCTCTTCCTCTTTTCATAGACGGCCAGAATAGTTACACTTCATAAAACAAGTACTTAAACATAACATACATACATAACGACACGCCTGTAATCCCCGAAGGGCTAGGCAGAGGTGTAGGTACCTGGTAGTACAACCCACAATTCGCCAGTTATGTTTAAGTCCCACGTAATAGGGGGCGAGCCTATTGCCATCAATCGGGCACAAATCCATACTCCGGGCTGCAACTGAGAAATCCCAGATGGAAAAACCCAATAACACTTAAAAAGTACAAGTACAAGTACTTAAATGATTCTAATTTAAGATATGGACGATCGGAGTCTCCTAACACAAGTTTAGCTGCTTAAAATAAGGCTACAATCACTAGTTGTTACATAATTGTTATATATAAACAATTTTAACTTGTAATAATTATATAACCTATTCCATAAACAGTTTAATACAATATAAAGTCGAAATTCTTAACAAGAAGTACCTAAGCACTTAGTCTGGTCTCTGAAGTCTATTAAATATTGCTTAGACTCTCGGTCTAAAGAGTTCGTAACTCAATTGAATTGGAAATGTCAAAGTGCTAGGCGAAAGAATGTATTGTTTATTCTCGTAGGGCTGCGGATTTTTGTGAAGAAAGAAAGAAATAACAAATAGTGGCACATAAATTCACCCTCACTTTTTTATCATTTTGATATAGAACGGGATATGACCGGCCTGTTGAGTTGTCCACAAATAGATTTAAAATACTATAGAGCGGACATGTCAAGGAAATGTCATAGAAAAACTTTGATCCCATGTCTCAGTAACGCTATCTAGAATAATAAATGAATATTGGAGCGGCAGCGGAGCGTACTACAAAAAACTCATAGACTTGTATCCAGCAGGACACACTTTTTCGGACGAAACTTTTGTTCGTGATTTCCGGTCTATAGGTATTGAATGTCTTTGGTTGTCCAAGACAAATGCTTGTGTGATGATTTGTGTTGTGTCTAGGTGTAATTTATCTTTACCTTCTAATATTATTAAGAGGAAATAATTGATTGTTTGTTTGTTTGCATTGAATAGGCTCCGAAACTACTGAAGCGATTTAAAAAGTCCTTTCACCGTTGGGAAGTTACACTATCTCCGGGTGATATAGGCTACTTTTTATTCCTGTATTCCCACGGGAACGGGAACTAAGCGGGTGAAACTGTGTGACGTCTGCCAGTCCATAATATGTATTTACCTACCTATTTAGAAATATATAAGTAGATAATATGTTTATCAATTGTCTAGTAGGTACACATAGCACAAGCTCTTCTTAGTTTGGGACTAGATGGCATTGAATATTTACTTATTTGTAAAGAATAGAGTAATATACTTTTTATTGTACAACACAAAAATGTACAAATTATAACTTTAATGGCTACATAGGGCGTTACAATGGGCGGCCTTATCGCTAAAAGCGATCTCTTACAGACAACCTTTGGATGGACTATATATTTATATATACACTATCCAGTGTCACTTTCCCAATTGGGATAAATCTAACGATACACGCATAAATCCATCAAGCTCTGTAGCCTAAACATAGGCTACAGAGCGTGTCAAATAAATATACCTACCTACTATGTGCATGCACTTGATTAACATAACCCTACTTTCGGCCAAGTCGGGAAGATTTCATGAATTGTATTTTTTTTATTTAGTCTTCTCTTGATAATTTACCTAGTGTTAGACTTACTGAGGCAGTTGAGTATCTATGTCCTTTGTTGCTCTTAGTTCTGTCTTCAGCTCTGTACTAAGTTTGGTTATTACCTGTGAACAAAATAAAAACAAATATTAGTTCAGGTATTACAAGATAAAACACTTATTCCCAGAGTGATGCCAGCACCACAAGGTACCTACATCAAACAGTCAATGTTTTTCAATTGAACATGAACCTTATTCTGTTATTAATAAAGTTGCAGAAATTTACACTCTGGGTAGCTTGCTGTGCCTAAATATTTAAAAAGATAAATTTATAATTAATTAACAGATGTTTATACGTACAAACAGCTACACATCAAGCTTTACATTTCCAGATTACGCTGACTTCACATTGTACGAAAAACTATACATTGCGAGATCAGCTCATACTGGAAATGTATAGCTTGGTGTGGTAGCCGTGTGTAGCTAAGTGGCTGTTTCGAGTCTGGCTTTTTATGTTACATTAGAAAAAGACGCCGAAACTTGTCTGCTGGGGTCTTCCCGTCCGAGTATAATTTAGATGTCTTCAAGGCTAGAGTGAGGCTCCAACTTAACTAGTGCGTTTCACTATCATTGATTGCATCACTGCTTACCATCAGGTGGGATTGCAGTCAAGCACAAGTTTATCCTACTAGTTTATAATCGGTTTATAAACGCGAAAGTTTGTGAGGATGGATGGATGGATGTTTGTTACTCTTTCACGTAAAAACTACTGAATGGATTTTAATAAAATTTGGTATGGAGTTAGGCGATTAACACACGGCACCGCGCACCGCGGTAGGCGGTGAATCGGATCTCATGGCGCATTGGCCTCTAATAAATCCGTTGATACCTTACACACGTACACCGCCCGACAGCGCGGTCGAGAATTGCGCCAGACCCTCAGAACCGCCTCGGTGCGCGGTGCCGTGTGTTAATCGCCTTAGCTGACACCCTGGATTAACACATAGGCTACTTTTTATCCCTGTATTCCCACGGGAACGGGACCTACGCGATTGAAATCGCGGGACGTCTGCTAGTAACAAATTTAAAAAAGACGCTGACGTACCATGATGGCCCACTGCCACCATTGTGTACAAGCAACACCACTCAATGAATGAACCCAACGAAGTTAGTTCACCAGCTGTGATAGAAAGGCACGCAACGGGAATATCATCGTGGGACCCCCGCATTGTAACATAATTATGATTAATTTATATATATACGTATGTTTACGAACATGTGTTCAGTTACTTCTTTTAGTCCTTTGAATAAATATTTGTAGTTTGTTTAGTCTAGTTTGAATGTCTCCCTCAGGGCTCACGAGGGCTTAAAAAAATAACATCACCTAAAGGTTGACTGGTAGAAAATGTCTATGGCAACAAGTCCGTCTCTGTACATTAGGGTGCTTTAAATCTATCTAAGTAAGGTTGTAAGTTTGTATGTAGGGGGTAATCTTAGGAACTAATAATCCAATTTTGAAAATTATTGCACTGGTGGAAAGCTACACTATTCCCGGATGACATAGGCTACTTTTTATCCCTGTAATCCCACGGGAACAGGAACTATGCGGGTGAAACTGCGGGACGTCTGCTAGTATTAAATAAATAAAGACTGAGCAACCGCTTAATGTGCAGCTTTCTAATGCACAAAAGGGGCTCAAAACCGTTAGTATAATATCGGTTGGTAACCACAATCAAATTTGTAAAATTACCAACTGGCCTGTCTACCCCGCAATGGATCGAAGGCGTGACGGTACATATTTCCCGTTACATTATCTCCCCCTAACTACCAATGGGTAGACATCCATCAAACATCAAGCCTAGAGATAAAGCCACGATCTCACTCATTACGCTGCCAGTAAAACTGGCGGCCGATCCATCACTTGCCAGCTCTGGCATTTACCTGGCATTTCTTTGGCATTATGTTCCCGGAGTAATGAGATCGTTTTGTAGAGAACTTCGTTTTCGAATGAAGGTAACAATGTAAGATGTAGTACCTACCTAGTTTAGTGAGATCTTGATTTTAACGTGAAACGTATTTTGATGAAACAAACGTTTTTGGGGTGTCAATAAGAGTATCGTTTGCCAGTCCAACTCGCAATAAATCGGTTTTGAGCAACGTGTATTAAAATAGATAACATAATAATATATGTATAATGAGGTAGGTAAATCTATATCGTTGATTTACGCTGGATATTAATAATCTATCTCGGTTGCTATCTTGATCCCGATCTTTGTCTGTAACCAATCAACGACCGAATTCGCCTATCCGAGTCTTAAAGATGTCCAATCAGAAGCAGCCGTCAAAAACAAAGGATCGGGATTTGGATTGAGATAGAATATTAATATCGGGCGATAAAGTATAGTATTTTCGTTAACAATGTTCGATTCCAACGTAATAATATGCTTTTAAATATTAAACACTAGCCAAGATAACACCAGAATAGACCACAGATGGCAGATTTTTGCCTAATCACTTTACGCTTTTCGTTATATTTTGAACAATTCATTCGATATCTTTATTTATTATAGCCTATGTGTTATTCTAATGTAGCTACATTATTTTAATGTTTTGTTTGTTTCAGTCCCATACTAACCCATGCAGATCTACATTGAGTCCAACTGTATCAACTAAAGTTTTTTTTTTTTTGCGTACTTGCTGTCCAATACACTTTAGACATTGGCAGAATAGTCGACATCGGCTCTGTTTGCCATAAACAAAAATAGAATAGAATTATTTTAATGTTTCATTATAACCCATTCAGTAGTTTTTACGTGAAAGAGTAACAAACATCCATCTGTCCATACTCACAAACTTTCGCGTTTATAATATTAGTAGTATATAGCAGGTTAGATACATATTTAGCCATTTCGACATATTATGAAAAGCTGACCTCAAAGTAACTCAAAACAATTTTTCTGCCAAATAGTAAAGCAGTTTGTTGGCAGATGTGACTCCCATTTTATAATTCTAGATAGGTAGCATCACAAGACTTACTTTAACTTAGCGCTAATATTATTTTAAATTGAATTACAATGTATCTTCATTCATGAGGTTTCGACAAATTGCACCTACTATAAAAGAAACTTCTCTTCTATAGAGCTATCTTGAAAGAATATAATTACCAGCACTTACATATCCCAAATGTTTACTTCGAAACTGAAACCATTGTATTTCATAATTCACATTGATATGAACAATTATTATATTGCCAACATTCTCTTCAGTACGTAGAATTATGTGTTTGATACACAAACATCTCGTATGATGTCAGGAGTACGAGTACGAGATGTCAAGTGGAGTCAGTTCTAGTCACACTGTATTCAAGATCACTCACGTCAAGTTGACGTCGGAATAACATCCTGTCTTACTTGATTATGGAGTACCTACTTACTATTTATTCTCAATTCTCAATAGAAAACAAAACAATATTACTAAAGATAAACTAAAAGCAAAGAAAACTGTAAGTGTAATTCAATAATCGTGTAAGTGAATCAGTGAATGATAGTTATAGAATTACTAAGCAAAGTAAAGGAAAAATGAGACTTAAACCTCAGTTTCAATCTATCAAAAATATCGATACTTTACTGAATGACAAAAATTTGTGTTGGACCGTTCCCTATGTCCCTATTTGGTGAGGGCAGGGATGTCTTCAATAACGCTTTTATTTCTTTAGTTTAACATAAACGTATATTAAAATAAATTATAAATCGGTTTTTTCAAAGAACGCACACCGACATTCAACGAAATTTTAAGTGAAGTGACGTTGGCCCGTTGACAGGCTATTCCTGTCAACGGGCCAACGCTAGAAAAATGTTCTAGAAAAATGTCACGATGTTGACGGCGCAGAATGCTTCATCTATTCGCCGCTTGGTGGCGTTGTGGATATACTGAACAATTTGTCAAAAGGTCGTCGAGACGAGATTGTCGAACATAATGTTGTGATCATTCTCCATACAAAAAATGGCCTCCAGAAGCTGATGGATGACCTAAAAATATATAAATTAAACTAATTAGAGATCTCGTAAATTTATTTCTTACGTGAAGATAAGTCTTTTGAAAATCTTTGCTTTCCTAAATAAAATACTACTAAATAATTATATGTATACAAAATTAAAATGCCACATGGTTCTGTAATTATTCCATTCAGATCTATTATTTGTAAACGATGTTAATACAAGTTATACGAATATCAACTTTATGTTAATTAAAATTAAGTACCTAGATTTTTCACATTTTACAATAACTTCTTCTGAAAAAAAAAGTTAAAATAAACAGAACTCGTATCGTAAAATAAACTTAACGAGTAAGAGATAAATCTAATTGTCCTAATTCTATACGTGGCAATGCTGCCAGCCTTTTGGGTACACTTCCAGTGGACAGCGATGCGGATGAGTTTTTTTACGCCATAATTTAGAATTCGTTTTTTAGATTTTATTTTCATGTCTTGTGTATTTAGTTATATAGTTATATATTTATTTTAAAACAAATACAATATTATTCACAATGAAACACAGTAACAATTTTCGTAAAACAACATATTGTGTACATGTTTGGAAGCTTCATTTCAAAAGCAGTATACATATTTGTTTAACTGAAACATCTCGTTGTACCTGTACTCTCCCCCTATCATGAGCATTTAATTAAACATGACATTTCAAATGTGAACGAGTGAGCGGCGGGCAATGTGAAGTGGGTTCACTCTGGACTGTCAAAAGCGAAGCATGTCATTTTTGACACTTGAGCAAGTTCTATGGTCTAGGTTTTAACAAGCACCTAGAGTTTTACATTATAGGTTATTAATATGAAATAAATTCTTTGACTTTTGTTATTTTGTTACTTACTTATTTTTTAACTACTTTTATGTATTAGGTACAGAGGTCAGCACATCAAGCTCTTTCAATCCTTCAATTTTTTTTTTGTTTTTCAACTTTATTACAAAAGAATACGGTTCGTATTCGAATGGTAAAACTTTACATTTTCTAATAGATTAATGGGTTGCTAAATGATAAATAAATATAAATATTCCACAACTTTTTCACACAACGCCATCTAGTCCCAAGCTAAGCTAAGAGCTTGTTTTACGGGTACTAGCTGATAAACATAGGTACTCATATTATTTCTATATAGGTAATATTTTTTTTTAAAAGGTTCATACAAACACTTTTACACGTATTTTTTATCTAGAAGGCGAGGTCGGTGTTTTATCTGACTATTCTGTGAAGAAACACCGACAGAAAAGCAGAGATCATCTCTTAAAGTCCAGACATTATCTTGTTTAGGTAATGCTGTCTAAACTCTTCTAAAATAACAGTAAATGTTTATACATCATGTACATACATCTGCATATAAATATCCTATGCGTATTACAGAGTGACTTCAAGACAATCTTCTCGCCAACAAACTGACTAAATTAAAAACCAACACGTGCCATAATGAACTGAAACAATGAACTCCCATTTAAACTAATTTGAGCCTTCTAATCAAAGTCTAATATAAAACCTGCATTGAGTCTAGACTAAAGACTGGCTGGAATGCTAAGGGGGTCTGTACAAAGCGGTTGGTCCTAGGTATTCCATACAAATCTGCACATCTCTATTATATGAGGCAGACGGGCAACGGCCGCGCCTCAGAAAGGACGGGGCGGGCCGTTCTACAGTGGTATCAAAAGAATAGGTATTGAGGTGTGGAGTGAGGTCATTCACTTGTTGAAGAACTATTTTTGAAGGTAAATTGTGTATTTCACGATAGTTTTATTGGATTACTAAATTGACTGTTATAGATTATAAGTAAAAGCACAGCGCAGTTTACAGATTTTTTCAAGTTAGTGTTTAAACTGAGTTTTAGGATTTTTCGTCTATAAGTCCATGCTTTCATCTTAAAAAACTTTTAGAGCCCTCGTCTCTTTGAAGGCAAATTAGAAAGTTATAGAAGGCGTTGCACGCTGGGAGAATACTTTTTGAAAGGAGAAAATCTATACTTACAATACTTAAGTGGCAGAACTTGTTTGTAAGGGATATTCTTGTAATCTGTTAGGTGACATTATTGTTGAGTAAAGAAAACAAAGTCACGAGCAGAAGCTACTTAATTCATACACTAATATTAAACTATTCTTGTCTTTTTTTAAGTTTTTTAACACTAACTGATGAGCACATTGTGGATAACCGCCTAAGATACCTATTTACTGTACACAGGTGAAAATCACCGTCCAGGTGATTTGTTATAGAGAACCATCTTAATGTTTGTTTCGAGATCCTACTATGAGTTTCAAACTCACTTCATCGGATTATCACCTCCGTTTCCTAACAATGTTTGACACACTGCCTATCTGGCCTCCACAATCCAACATCGAGGTAACACGATACCCGTTGGCAAGTCTGGTTCCCAGACTTTGTAACGGCTGTCAAAGATCGTGAAAGAAAGTCTTCCTGTACTATTTTTAAGTTATTTTATCACCACTGCTATTTGGTAAACGAAAACATAGTACCTACGGACAACGGATCTATCCTATGAGTGCATGTTTGCGTACTAACTAAGAACGTACAGTGGAACATTGTCGAATTACTGTGAAGTATTTCGCCTCTTTGTATATTAAAAGACGGTTTCTTCCCTACGATAATTAGGGTGGTACTTCATTGGTATAGGGATTGCAAATGCTACTGCTGACCATGAGGTTCTGGGTTCGATTTTTAAGGCGGACAAAGTGGTATTTGATTTTTTTTATCTTAAATTTCTCACTAACTGTTGGCGCTACATAAAATGTGAGTGGGTACTATAGGTACCTACCTACATATCTGTGTAATGTTAAGTTATTTCTAAGTGATTATACATCGAGGATTCCAGTAGTAAGAACCACATCCTAGGTACCATATAGTGTGTACGTCTAATATTTTTATTGCACCGTCAATATCGAACCTAGACAATTTATGTTTGAAAATATCGGCTGCCATATTAATATAGTGTTCTTGAAGCAAAGTGCTGTGGTGTAAATCTTGAGAATTTGTAGTTTCAAGTGGATTTTGAATGAATAGAATAGAATAGAATACTCTTTATTGTACACCATTAAAACTTACAAATTATAATTTTAAGGGCTACAAGCGGTGATACAATGGGCGGCCTTATCGCTAAAAGCGATCTCTTACAGACAACCTTTGGGTGGACTTGATAGCGGAGGAGAAAAGATGAGTAGGCAGTGTATGGTGTACTATTTACATAAATACATATATACCATACAAGACTATATGAGTAGACATATATAATAAGTATAATTAACATGAGAAAAAATAAATAAAATAAATACATAAATACAAACCATTTACAGAGTGACGAACAGTTATATTAAGACGTGTTAGGAGAGAGGTAATAATTTTTAAGCAAATTTTTGAATGATTGTAATGTTTGAGCTTGCGTCACTGACACAGGCAAAGCATTCCATAGCCGTAAATGTGACGTATTAAGATATTGTTGAGGTCGTTGTTTTGCGTAGAACACGTTTTATACTTACTTATTTAATACTATAGGGATATTATATGAAAAGTTTGCCTCTAAGCGAACTTGATGCTATCTAGGCATTCCCTAGCAGTCAACATTTTGGTGATGCTGTAAAAGCAGTGGCGGTAGTGTGGTTAGTGTTTGTGGTGATTCTTTGAAATTTAAGAAGCCTTTGTTGAATTTAGAGAGGAGTGGCCTATGTACTTTTTTCATTATGATAGCGCTTTGAGTAATAAGCGCATAGCATTTTTAAATTGGAAAGTTGAGCGCCACTAATAGTTGCGATTTGAGGAACAAATTAGTTACGCTTAAAAGGTTGCACTGAGAATAAGTTGCTCTTTAAGGAAAACCGCCTTAAGTATAAAAAATCCGCTTAGACGACGCTGTTTGTTATTACAGCGTCTTCTCAACGAATTTTCTGATAGGTAACTGTTGTATAAAACTCCAGTAAGCTTTTTGTATCGCACTGGCTGCAACCAAAACTTACCTATGAATAAGTTTACCATAAAATCGCACAAACATAAAACCATTAAACGCACCTTTTGTCCACACCATAAAAATATCCTTCTAAGAATTTTCGTCACCCGCCGTCCGTCCCTCATTTTCATTCAAAACGTTTTTTTTTAACAAAACACACAATTTTCGCGAAGAAACCCTCAAAAAGCCATAAAAAGCACCATAAAATTTCCATTACTACCCATCCGGGCAAAGCGGGTAAACTGCATGTCAAAGGTTAAAAATGTCGAAATAAATTATGAAAACTGGAAAAAAATGGCCAAGTGTATTTTGGTCCAGCGGGACTGTGGGTTCCGTATTGAACTGTTATCCCGCACCGTTGTAAAGTTATGTCAATGTTAAACAAAAAAGTTGTCTGTAATAGATCGGTGTGTGCGTTAAAACTGACCTTTGACATACACATTTTTTTGAAAATGTAGGTCCTTAGTATTAATAAATATAAATACGGTCACCTACAGAGTTCAGACATTTATTTTAATTTTTCTACTAAGTACACCATCAACATTCATTGTTATTGTGTGCACAATGGCTTAATAAACTTAAGACATACAAAGAAAACTAATGTCAAAAACAAAGCTTCACTATAACATTGTTTACAACTAATTGGAAATTAGCTACCTGAAAACTTACCTTATAAATAAAACTACAGCCGTGTGACATGACAGGCAAACAATAATAAAGTTGAGTTTAAAGTTTCACTCTTGTTTACGGATCCCTAAAAAAGTATAAAAAATAGTTGGTAAACAAAAGCTGATATTAATGGGCGTAGTTGATGCTGGATATTTTTCAAAATAACCCCCTTTGTGGGCGAGATAGACTGGAGACGTGTATGAATGCGTTTTATTGTCAGTAAAATGGGTTCGGATGTAGGATTTTAGCGATACATATGCAGACAATCTTGCTTTCCCGCTTGAGTGTAGAAACTTGACGAGTTTCCATTTATTTATCATTACATTATTTATGTTAGAACAGAAAAATAAAGAAAGAAAATGCGTTTATTTGCCGCCAAAGACGTACATGGTACATAATGCATTGCAAAAAAAGATAACAGGTAGATATATTGCTTAATTCATTTGTTTCATTTTGTTACATGGAGACAAAACAAAAAGTAAAGGTAAAATTGCACGTCGTGACTATGACACGAAGGGTATCAGCATTCAGCATTATGCTGTGTGATAGAAGCTCACAGCACAGCGCTGATATTTATCATTTTGGACTGGCCTGTTGGACTAGCGCTTAATGGGCCTAATTACTATGCCGGAGGTCGTGGGTTCGATTCCCACCCAATACACATGTTTTTGTGTGATGAACACGGTCATTTGTTCAGTGTCTGGGTGTAATTTGTCTATAGTATGTATGTATAAATAGAAAAATATAAGTATTTTTATCAGTTGTCTTTGATATTTATTTCTGTAAATAGGTTTTCACAAACACTTATACAGTATACACGTCATTTTTTGACTAGCAGATAAGATCGGAATTTCACTATTTGACTACTCTGAGAAGAAACACCGAAAGAAACTCAGAGGTAGTCTATTTTAAAGTCCAGACATTATCTTGGTCAAATCATGTAAGATCCATGCAGATTAGTGTCTGAGATGGTCTTTTGAGGAAAGAACCACACAGAATGAGGGGACGAGATCAGTCAGTGCAAGCATTTGTCAGTAATCGTGAGGTCAACTCGGAACCAGAAGAGCTCCACGTGCTGACGAACAATACCAAAGAAAGAACATTTGGGTTGGTCCCATAAAGAACTGAAACTGCCAGACAAAATGTAAAATAATTAAATAAAAACTTAAAAAGATTTACAAAAGAAAATATTAAAAAGAATCCACATAGTCCTTATATTCACAATAAAAAAATAAAAAATGTAAGTATTAAACTTTCAAAGTAAAAATACATGTCATGTCTAGTACTCATACCACAGGCTCAGCTTAGTTTGAGACAAGATGGCGTTATGTGACAGTTAAATGATATTTATTTATTCATTTATTTTATTTATTTATAATAAGCACACCAACAGCACAGCCACCAACAATCTATATATCTATATATATAAAAGAAAGTCGTGTTAGTTACTTCGCTTATAACTCAAGAACGGCTGAACCGATTTAGCTGAAAATTGGCAGGGAGGTAGTTTAGAGCCAGGAGAAGGACATAGGATACTTTTTATCCCGTTCGACATCATAAAAATAAATATCAAGAATATCGGTTGTCTCAAACATTTTTCAAACGCAGCGCCATCTTGGATGACATGACAGGAGTCAAACTTCCCAGTTCATTATCAGGTGACAATTTGAAATTGACAAGTCTTAAGCTAAACCCAAGAAGGTAAGGTTGTCAATTTATAATACGCACCTACGTTCTGAAATTTATTTTGTTACTAAACTTAGAGGTTTTATGTAGCACTAGCTTCTGCCCGCGACTTCGTACGCGGATCCTGTTGCTTATGCCAGCGACAACGGGGTCGTCAAAATCGAAGATCTGAAACATCTAATGTCGAATTCTATAAGCCCGGGGACGGGAAATCAATGGGATGCGCGAGACGATTCAAGATGTTCCAGATTTTTTGTTTTTGTTGGTCAACAGGAAATGCCATCAGACTTAACAACTTTTGCTAAGACGCCATTTCTATTATGTATATGTTATATTGTCTCTGGGCTTTGGAGTTCCCCTACAGGTGCTCCAGATCTTCAAATTTAGTCTCACAGCAGAAAACACTCTTCACGCGGAATAGTTTTTGCAATGGCACCATTTTTATATCTCTTTTACTTTAGGTGTTCAATTTTCCAAAATAAATTATAGCCTGTAATATGTTGCGTGACGTTCACGATCAGCGGTCAGTCGCGCATCTCCTTCCCCCACTTATCTCTAGAGTCGATGCGTATATACGCTGAAAACTCAAGCGTCATGCTTTTTCCGTGAACGTCTCCAACTCGCGAGACAGTGCATGATGTTCACGATCAGCGGTCAGTCGCGCACATATTCTTCACTGGTCTCTAGAGACCTGGATGCAGATGCGTAAATACGCTGAGAATGCAGGCGTGCTTCGCGATCCCAAGAAGTTTCCACGGAGCGAGTGGCAGCCTCATGTTCTCGAACAGCATCAAGTCTCTCCTAACGCTCTTCGGTAGATTGCTGGGATCTTATGGTCTTTAATCATTTAGCGCCTTTGGAACATTGGGAAAAATTTGACCTCTTTCTAGGCATGGTTATAGTTTTACTGTGATGATACCTGATCAATTAAAATCTAAGTGGCTGCTCCCCTGCGTTACCGGGTAAGCTACCGTGTTACGAAGATAAATGGAAAAGGAAATTAAACACTCAAATAACATAAGCCCGAAGGCATACGATAAAAAAATGGGAGTTTAAGCCAGTAGAGTCTAATTTTCAACGATATACCATCGTCATCGAAAATCAGTCCTGAACTGTTCCCGCCTTCACCGCGTAGTACCTCCTACTTATGTTATTTTATAATTATGCAATGAAATTAGTGATAGTTTTAATTTCTATATCAAGTGTTTCTGATCTTCGATTTTTATAAGTCAACAGGAAATGCCTATCAGACCGAACAACTTTTGCTAACACGTCATTCCTATTTGAGTTATGGTGTAGCTGGGCTCTTGGAGTTCCACAACAGGTGTTCCAGATCTTCGATTTTTATACGTCAACAGCGAGTGTTCATAAGCCTGAACAACTCTTGCTAAGACGTCATTCCAATATATGTTATAGTGTAGCTGGGCTCTTGAAGTTCCACATCAGGTGTTCCGGATCTTCAAATTTGTTCTCTCAGCAGAAAATGCTCATAACGTGGAACAATTTTTGCTATGGTACCATTTTTGTATCTCCTATAGTTTAGATGGTCTGTTGCGGTTCTGCATCAGGTGTTCCGGATCTTCAAATTTATTCTCTCAGCAGAAAATGCTCATCACGTGGAACAATTTTTGCTATGGTACCATTTTTGTATCTCCTATAGTTTAGATGGTCTGTTGCGGTTCTGCATCAGGTGTTCCGGATCTTCAAATTTATTCTCTCAGCAGAAAATGCTCATCACGTGGAACAATTTTTGCTATGGGACCATTTTTGTATCTCCTATAGTTTAGCTGGTCTGTTGCGGTTCTGCATCAGGTGTTCCGGATCTTCAAATTTATTCTCTCAGCAGAAAATGCTTATCACGTGGAACAATTTTTGCTATGGGGCCATTTTTGTATCTCCTATAGTTTAGCTGGTCTGTTGCGGTTCTGCATCAGGTGTTCCGGATCTTCAAATTTATCCTCTCAGCAGAAAATGCTCATCATGTGGAATAATTTTTGCTATTGGACCATTTTTGTATCGCCTATAGTTTAGCTGGTCTGTTGTGGTTCTGCATCAGATGTTCCAGTTTCCAAGATAAATTATAGCCTATGTGTTGACCAGACTTAATATCTATACAACAAAAAAAAAATCATTCAAATCCGTCCAGTAGTTCCGAAGATTAGCGTGTGCAAACAAACAGACAAACAGACAAACAGACAAACAGACAGACTTTTTTTTTTGGATTCGTGCTCTATTACTGTTTCTAAACCCCCCTCAATTATTATTTTTTAAATATATTCAATGTACAGACACAGTTTTTTTACAGTCTTAATAAATGTATGTATAGATAAAAAAGTCTTATATTTCAGAAATCAATTTACGTAACTAGCAATGATGACAGAGACGAACTTTAATAATTCTTTGCAAATAGAACTTATTTTACTGTTAGGACTTTAATTAAAGTAGACCGGGAAAACTATAGGCATAAATTATTGTATGTAACATAGAGGCAATAGTTCAGATTAAAATTATGAATTTAGTATTTTTTAGTAAGGTAGTTAGGTTAGATAGTTGGGTTAGCTATAGGATAGGTATGGTCAGTTAGGTTAGGGTATATATACATGTTGTAATTTAAAAGTAGTAGTAGTTATTATTGGTTTGGATTTATTTGTTGTCGTCTTATTCAACGTATGTACATCTAATACAAAAAAATGATAAGAGTAATAAATTGACTCTAAGGCGCAACGAAGTTTGCCGGGGCAGCTAGTATTCAAATAAAAATTACATGGCAAAAGGGCATTACAGTAACCATACAAATAACAGGTATGCATGACATTGACACAATGAAAAGTAATAGAGACAAAAAGGCAAAAAAAAATAAAAGTAAAACAAGTAACAAAGTGTGACCAGAAGGCTTTAAACTAGGACACTACAAACAATTTGAGCTACACAGCCGTACGTTGTTCGCACTGCTTATGAAGGGAACGTCTGTATGACATGAAACTCATAGAGAAAACCTCGATATGGATGGCGAACCTCGACCATAGTTTTACGCACTTAAAGTTATTATTATTATTACTTAATACGTCTTGTCATAGTAGTCATAGTTGTTTATTGATTTTGGATTAAGGGATTTTTTTTCTCGATTTATCTTATTACATCAATAGGTACTTGACATGCCTTTGCCCAGTACTGGGACAATTATTAATGTTGTATTATTTGCTTGCAGAAATAAACGAAACATGCAACATCATCAAATTTTAAGAGTAAGTTATAATTTGGCGGCCATGCTCAACCATACTCGGAGATCGGCTGTGTTTGGCAAACACCACCCAATTATAAACTTCTCTTATTATGTAGGGTTTTTGTAGCGACCATGCAATAACCTCTGAAAGAGTTAAGCCGTCTAGCAACACTGCGGATAGTCGGCAACACTTTCAATTTATATTCATGGCATTAGGCGGGAAATTGGGTGCCAATGAAAAAGCGATATACGCCCTAGCGATCGAATAAACTTGAAACTCTTTGTAAGAAGCAATGTAACATTCTTTTTAGTTGTGTACATAAAATGAATTTTAAAATTAGTTTTAGGTTTTTGAAAGCGTTATGTTGATTGAAGTGTTTGTTAAACTGGTTAATTAGCCAAAATGGCGGCCGTTATGTTCTTTGCTTTCAGGTAGGTAGGTTTGCAAACTTATGCTTCATTTTTATTGTTGATCATGTTTTCTGCTATGCCGGAGGTCGTGGGTTCGATTCCCACCCAGGACAAATGTTTGTGTGATGAGCACGATCATTTGTTCTGTGTCTGGGTGTAATTTATCTATAATATGTATGTATTTAGAAATATATAAGTATGTTTATCAGCTGTTTAGTACCCATAATACAAGCTCTCAAGCTTAACTTGGGACTAAATGGCGTTGTGTGAAAAGTTGTGGAATATTTATTTATTTATTTTCTATACAAGAGGAGAAGGCCAAGGTAATGTAATAACGGTTGCACTAAAATCTATGATAAAACGCTATTCAGTAGGTACAGGTGCCAGCTCAACAAGCTATCCCAATTTGCCCAATTTTCTCAATTAAAGAAGAGAAGAAGTAAGAAAATATTTTTATTTGAGACACGCACAGGAATTTAACAGCTAAAAACTAAATGTAACATATTATTAGATAACAAAGAGCCTGTGCCGGGCCAAAAGTCCCTAAACAACAACAAACCAATTGAACATACTTGCACCTCTTTTGAAAAACTATAAAAAAAATTGGCTAGGTAGCTTGAGCTGACCTCTGTACATTTGTGTTCAAATAAATCGTTAAATGTAAGGCACTGCCATTTTTTTACGCTACTTTATAGTTCATAGTAAATGTTTCCCATACATAAATTTGAAGTAAAATTGTGTTCCAGGAAACCATAAGGTGAATCTGAGGTCCTGGTCAAATAAAGAAAGAAAGAAAAGAAAGAAAGAAAAATATTTAATACTCCATTGAAAGCTTTCAAATAGAAGCCATACCTTATTCCTACCTATTGGTAAAGCCGCACTATTCGGGAATAGCTTTTAGGCCCAAAGGATCCATCGATTTGGTGTATCAAAGCCTCCAAACGTGAACCAGTAATTACAACGTACTGTATACCCATAGCACTGACGCACAGTTCAGCCAAATACGTGGTACATCCCTACTTCGAAGCACAAATGACGGATGAGAAAGGTTGCTATTGGCAACTACGCACGCCTCATTTGCTAGCGATTTCATTACCTCTGTCTGTACCAGAGTAGGTACATTTGATGAGGGCCGGGCAACCCAAACCTTTACAATTTTTTCAAACAACTGAAACATTCAAATTTCAACACTATGTTCTGGTAAATAAGAACTTGGTGAGTCGTAACTGTAAGTGTGCAGATCAAGTTTGAGAGTTTCGTATGTGGATTAAAGTTTCCATATGCAATTTTCAATTTTATTCCAATGTGTTATGAGTGAGTGAAGATGATTTAATAAGTTTGCTGGATTTTGAAAGGCATCAGGTAATGTTAATATTAATATGTTTGTTTTTGATGTGACCTCAATTACACAGGCGTTTAACGTGGAACAGAGATTAATGTTTGGGGTACAGTTCGTGAAATATTGCGTAAGTTGGACCACACGTCTTGTTTTATTTATTGATTGATGGACCTTGCTAGTTGCATCTAACTGAGGCATCACGATATGAACAGCCAACAAAGCCTAAATTGGCATTTGAAAAAATGCCATCGTCGGTTGATGGACCGGTCAATAGTTTGTCAATAGTTGTTGCCTGATCGTTAAAAGCCCGGACGAACATCTCTCGGAGATCTCGTTGCGCGAATGGATTAAAAGCCAATATTCAGGCATAAATTAAAATCGAAATACTAAAAGTCCTTTACGTGGTTGGCCATTCCGAATGCGAAAATATACCTATAATATTTCGATTAGAAAGTAAACAGAACCAAAGTAAAGTAAGTAAAGAGTATCTATAACCCACTAACCAAATCATAATATAATGCAAGATATATGGACTCGCTATCACAACCTCCTTACAGATGACGTATTTTTTTCGCAACAAATCGGTGCCTAACGGTGCTAACTAATCATGTGGAAACTATTCTCTATTCAGAAGCTTCAAATTTTACAAAAAAAAAGGTCTAGGGAGATCCGGCTCGAAGGACCAGTTAAAGTTGGTCTTTCGAGCTTTGTACTAACAAACCCCTTGTGGCTGGGGTTATGGGAGTTGGGAAGGGGGTGGAATACCACCTTACGCTGGTTTTAAAGGACAACAACGATGTGCTCGCTCAGCCATTATTTCCACGTGATTAGACATGTCAATGCCATGGATGTGAGATAATTTTTAAAAATAGGTAGAGTCAGGTGAAAATATTGTATATTATTATGGGTATTATTACTTTTATAGGGAAAATTCAGTCGAGGGAACAAAATTTGATGGGAAAGTATTATTTTTATTTATTTTTGCATCATATTGGATGAAACTGACCTAAGCAAAACTTAACGAAGACTACCCAAAACAACCAGATAGAAAATAAAATGGGTTTATTCGTTTATCTACTGTGTTTACTTTCATTATAAAAAAAAACTTTTATAGCGCCATCACAAGTTCAATTTTATTTATTCATACCAGACTAATTCCAATTCTCGTATCAGACAGGCATGTTACTGGGAAATTAGTTCCGCCACTTATTTTTCCCATCAAAAACTCTAAGAGGTAGCCCGGACTATCTAATATAGTTTTGACGTTCAAAATGTGCTGATAGTTTTTTTTATTAGATATAGATATCATAGTACATTTAGTTGACGATCCTGTCCACATTACACAGCAGTTTCCCACAACACATTGCTCATCCCTCAGGCTAAAGGCATGATTACACGATACACACTTGTCATCACTATTCCTTAAACGAAAACCCATAAAGGGATGAAAAAAATAAATCTGTCAAATTCAGAAGTGCTGATTCACGTTAATAAATTTGGGTGCAAGTGTCCCCATTTGACGCGTTCAGGCAATAGAAATATTGGGGAGATCGGGATAAGCGTCGCCCCCTTGTCCCTTGGCGGGGGATATTGAATGCTTGTATCAGCACTGATTTGTTTCACTGTGGTAAGATGGAGGTAGAACAGTGGGAATAGGTGCTTATGTGACGTCATGATTTTATGGTTTGCAAAATGTTGACTTCTAAAGTTCACGCTAAGAGGTGTTCGGAATTCCTGAATGGTAACGCATTTTTACTAGGTACTAATTGATTTTACTTGAATATAAATCCTTATAATAATACTTAAAGTTAATCTATGGGCCTTTTAAATAGAATGGGCTGTACTGCTGACTATACAGTAATAATAATTTAAAGCTTAGCACAGTTTGCTCCCCTAAACGCACCCCATGTTAGGAATGTAACAAGAACTATAATATTCCACATTCACTTTCATACATATGTATAACATCATAAAACACAATTTTCATCCATTCATTCACACTTCACATCCACACTTCACAATTTTACATTCACACTTCACATTTACACTCTACTTACATTTTTTTGTTTTTCTTCTTATCTTTTTATTTAAGTTTCTGTGCAAAACATTATTAAAGTTGTGACATCTGATGAGAGAAGACACTGACTTCTGTAACACAGTCTCTGAATCTAGATCAGAAGTCAGGGACTTCATAGGTCTTGTGTATCTTTTATTTGTGAATAAATTTATTTTATTTATTAATTATTTAGTTATAACCCAGCCCCATTTTTTTTATTATTAAAATAACCTGCTAACAAAACAATTAGGTAATAGGTTTATTAGTAGGTCATTTTATGTCGTTAGACAACTCAAGAAGAATTTACCTCCTTTTTTCTTACATTTTACAACATTAATAGTAGATTATTAACCAAGGGCTGTATGACATCAATTGCATACGAGGTTTTTGGCGCCTGAGCGAAGCGCAGGCGCTAATTAACCCGAGTATGCAATTGATGCTTACGCCCGAGATAAATACTCTGCTTTACATATCGATTGTGAGGTAAGTAAACAACAAGACAGCAGGTTTCAATGAACATTTATTAAGAAGAAAAAAATGTGTATTTAATTAAAATTAATAGTAAAATTAATTATTTTCGCGATGCTTTCGCGCCTACTAGTAGACTGCCTTTTTTTTTTCACGCACGCAAGCGCGTCAAATCTTGCTGGCCAGTTTGATTTTTAAATCGATTCCATCTAACATACGATGTGGAAACAAATAGTTCCATGTTTAAAATAAAATCTTTATAAAATAAATTGTCTAGATTCCGATTCGAGTAATTAATCGATACCGAGAAAAAAAAAATAACTTTTTAAAAATATTCTTCGTGCAGTATGAGTATGACAGTTCTTTTTTCAAATTCCAAAACCTATGCTGTAATGATAGTCATACACCCCAGCATTCAGGGGTGTAAGGGTGTACTTACAGAGCAAGAGATATGTAAAAATATTTAATACTTAACACTTATCGCCTAAGGCATTCTCGTCACCTAAATGATACCAGAACTCATAAAGTTACTAGCTGTCCTAGCTAAATTCGTTCTTCACTTAAAGGTATGAGAAATAGCCGATTCTAAAACCAACTGAATATGCATATAAAATTTCATAAACATCGGTCAAGCCGTTTCGGAGGAGTATGGTAACTTACATTGTGCCACGAGAATTCTATATAAAATATTATAATAATAGTAATAAATCTTTTATTTCGAACACATAGTCTATTTGCACTATGCACACGACTAAATTATGGAAGATAAATCTGAATATAGGTACCAACTAACAACCACCACCCATCAATATAACTTCAACCATAGCCCAAATGTGTAAAAAATAACTGTTTTTTAGACTCATTTACGATCCCACTAACCACTTGAAAGCTCACTTACACCCTAAATTACAACACCACAAACAACTCCTTACCGCAAAACTAAATCTCCCATAAGAAAATTGTTTTCCAAGATACCATGGGGTATGATAAATGCTGACATTAGTCCTCGGCTGCCACATCCAGGCATGTTAATCTAAAACGTCGTCTGCACGCACCGAGAAAGATATATCATGGGAACGCTGAGAGCAATCGGGGATTTTTCACATCATATTTTCCAGTTTACTAGTCGTTTTTATGGGGATTTTTAGTTGAGGAATGAGGTTTTGGTAAGTTTTGCACGGAATTGGATAACATGCACTGTGTTTATTAAATACTAGCAGACGTCACGCAGTTTCACCCGCGTAGTTTCCGTTCCCGTGGGAATACGGGGATGAAAAGTAACCTATGTCCACCGGGAATAGTGTAGCTTTCCACCAGTACAATAATTTTTAAAATTGGATCATTAGTTCCGAAGATTACCCCCTACATACAAACTTACAAACTTACAAATTTTACCTCTTTATAATATTAGTATAGATATAGACTAGTAGCTAAAAACTCTATGTTTACATCGGAAGTTACCCAGTAAAGTTAATAATTACGAGTATGACAAACAAATTTACTGTATTTTTTTTTCATTTTTAAGTATGACTTTACACCAAGTTTATTAAGAAGAATAAGAAGGCTTTGTGTGAAACAGTGTTAAAAATCCTACGAAAAATATTCACAATCTAAATATGTAAAGTATGTACCTACTAGAAGGATTTCTATTCTATTCGTAAAAATCCCCTTTTTGTAATTTGTTGGTGTCTTATTGCAATAAATGCATGTCTACAAATAACATTATTTTCTTTCTTTCTACATCGTACATGTTCACAAACTTTCCCATTCATATATATTATTTAGGATAATACTTTCTAAAACACCATTATTGCTAAAACTTAAAAAAAATAATAACGAATGCGAACCTAAACCAATGAGCAAAGTACCTACTACGTTTAACACTGACCTTATCTCATAGCCATTAGGTCGCTTTTCCTCTGTCAAAATTCTGTATATTTCTGTTATCGGTAATGTTAAGAACATATGCGGAGGCACGCGCTCCTACATCACCGTGTTATCAGCACGAGTCGGGCTCGAACCCGCTACCCTATCGGACGAACGCAGGCTGAAATGTCGATAACATCACGACGTATACGATGCGAGTTGAATTAAAAAGATGGCTGTTTTTTAGGGTTTTTTGTTCTTGTAAAGTGTAGTGGAAACAAATGCGGGTTTTGACTAAGAATAACTTTGAATTGTTTTTATGGAAGTGTTCATGTAAAATAGAATGTAGACGAGGTATGAGAATGTCAACTTCAACTTCAACTCTTCTTTATGGCATTTGTGGAAGAGAGATACCACAATTTTGCCAATAACACGTAGGTACTATGATAGACCATCAAACGCTGGAGATTAAATTAGTAATTATTGTTGATTTAGGAAAAGTGAAAAGAGAATTTTTATTAACAAAAAAAAAGCAAATAAAACCTTATTCTGCACAGATATTTCATAATTTCAGTGGTGTAAGAGAGAAAAAAAAAGAAAAGGAAGATGAAAAGTATTTTTTTTCCTTTTAACTTATGACTTTATTTTGTTTATTTCAATAAACTTGCACAATTTATATACAAATAAACGAGAAAACACAAGGGAGAGGAGACCCGTTATGAGAATGTCAGTTCTGATGGTTAGTCTACCCAAAACAAAAACATCGAGTGTTGTACCACCATATAGGATGGAAGCAAAGAGATTTAAAATACTAAAGAAATGCCAAAGTTAAATTGTGTTCCCATTTCTCGCAACTGAATGCCATCTAGCATAATATAGCAATACTAGCAAACGTGCCACGGTTTCACCCGCGTTGGTCCCGTTCCCGTGGGAATACAGGGATAAAAAGTATGCCTATGTGTTAATCCAGGATGTCAGCTAACTCCTTACCAAATTTTATTAAAATCCATTCAGAAGTTTTTACGTGAAAGAGTAACAAACATCCATCCATCCATTCATCTATCCATACTCACAGACTTTCACGTTTATGACATTAGTAGCATAGTAGCAAGTTGCAGCGGAGCGTACTAAACGAGACGAGACTCATAGATTTGTGTCCAATAGGACACAAGTTTCGGATGAAAATTTTGCTGTTTCTACATGTCCCATTACTATGGCCTATACCTTGTATATGTTGTAGTTGTAAGCATCAGTTGGTCAATTGGATAAATAAATTAATATGTTGAGTGGAGTTATGGACGCAGCCGCAAAGAACCTATTTTATTTTCTATTTTCCCGTGCTGAATTAATGTTTCTTCTTTCTTTATTTCTTTAATAAAACCAATTTACAGTAATAAATATCACGATTATCATCATCATAAACAAAAAACACTTAATCCTAATTCAAAAATCCCTCATTATAAAACTAACACAGCAACCATTTTAAAATTCATCCCATAAATCATTTCCGCGTCACGAACCTTAGTTGACTCAACAACTATTTTTTAATAGTCAGTCGGTTCATGGAAGGGTCTCCTAATAGTCAATAAAGTGATAATTACTGGGGTACGTCGATGATCCATCATCATTACGAGAAGTAACTAACTGGGGAGTGTTTTGGACAGTTTTTTATTTAGGTCTCGCTTCAAGAATTAAATTATTCTCGTGTCAAAAAATAAATACAAGCCAAGTGTGATAGGAACCGCATCTATTGTCGAACATTCTTAACACTGTTAATTGTTCGCACACACAATTACCTACAGCGGCGGCGGCGGCGGTCTATCTAATGAAAAGTCAGGGAGTAAAAACTTGAGTGAAATGATCTGTCTATACCTAGCATTAGCATGGAATGACATCTCAACTCGCCTCCACTCCATCTATATTTTTACTTGGTGATTTTTGCAGAATACCACTGCGTGTAAGACGAAACCGTCGGTGAAAATTACGACCTTCTAAGTTATTCAAACGACAACATACGTTTCGAAAGGATTTTTAAATACCAGTCAATGAAAGCCTCGTGAAAAAATGTGTGATGTGAGCGTCAGATGTACTGTCGATCTCTAGCATTAGTACCTATGCCATGACACCTCAGTTTGACTTCACTTCACCAGCGTTTCCACGGAAAGATTTTTACAGATCAGTAGTGCAGATTTCCTCACGATTCATAGAATATGTCACAAGTTATAATGACTAATATTGTAGGTAATGGATATATCACTAGTACTTATTATACAATTAGGAGTAACTAACTAAAGTACAATTAGGAGAGTCAATAACCAAAATCACAGACCCACCTAAAACATATACAACAAAACTATGTCTGCACTACATTCCTCACCAAACTAATGACTAAATCATAGGCGAGTTAACCGTTCACTGCGCGCCGATCTTATTAAACCCTTTGTTGCTTGAAGGGTCGCTAAGACCCAGCTGCCGAAGAAACTACCCCGTCTGATATACGGCGGAATTAATACCCACTTACACTTAAGTCTAAGGAATCTATTGTTGAGGAAATTTCGCGTTTATAGCCAAGTGACAATATGGACGCTAGAGGATTTCGTCGTTCATTGTAAATAGTGAATCAATGGGTTGTTATTTCTATTGTTAAATCAATATGTGTAGTCGCAATAAAATTATTAAGTTCATAACCAATATTTTATACGCAAATCAACTAAACAATAATAAATAATACCGGTTTGTTAATGCTGACCCACTGCAGAACAAGAGCCTTTTCTCATAAGGTGGCAAGGCTTGAGCATTAATAACCACGCTTGTGCAATCCAGGTTGGCAATTTTAAACTTTTTTATTATTGTATTGATAAGTCCCGGTTTTCTATTGTTTTATTCCTTGACCAATGTCAGCGATGTCCAAGATAAACTTAGAAAGTAGATATAAGTTGTTGAAGTTACATTAGTCCTTGCCTGGATTTAAATACACACACAACCTTGAGCGCGAATAGTAGGACTAAACCGATAGGCCCGCCGTAGCCAATTTTTATTTAATTGTAGGAACAATTTCCTCGCATCTATAATAAAACAAAATAAAAATTGTTACGTTTAGGCCTTACAGCTAGGTAAAGTCACATAAAAAGCGCGTTTAAGCCTAATTTGGCTTTAACAAATTATTGTTACACACGATTTCTTGGTTAAACAGTTTCTGTGACGATAAAAAGTAAATCAAGTTAGTACTTACGTTAGGTCCTAGCACCTATTAGTAGTAATTTATAGGAACATACCTGAAAATAAAAAGAAAAACAATTTGTTAGTAAGCTCGCTATCACAAAATAAGATCTAACCTAAAAAATAAGCCTTACACGGTTGAGCAAATTGGGTAAGATGTGAGTTATGGATTCAACCTTGACCGTACAAAAAATATAAGGCCTGTAGGAATATATTTATTCTGGTACTTTTTAAAGATTTCTAGATTCGTTCATATTTCATTTAGAGACATAATGAAGTACAAATATTTAAGTACTGTTACAAATATGATTTAGGTGGCAGAAAGAAAGAAAGAAACTTGTTGAGTTGGTACAAAAAGAACCCTAATAGAAATAAGAAGAATTTAAAAAAAAACATATACCCTAATAAAAAGAAAATAAAATATATTTCTCTGCATGCTACGCGTGCTCAATGTGCTTATGTTTAGGAATCTAAACATCCCAAGGGGAATCCCTTACGAGTAGAATCAGACTTAAAATCATGCTTAAATCTTGACTGATTCAAAAACTTTAACATAAATTACCAAGTACTTACCTAACATTTGTGACTATCTTGCTAACGTAAAAATAAAGGACACCAAAAAGCTTTTCCGCATTGCTCTCAACGGAAAATCGGCCAAACCAAACATCACCTGCTGCACTACGAATAATCAAAATTCCTGAGATCCTTACACGAACTACAAAATTAACAGTATACCTCTTGAATATTGCCAGAATATCTCTTAAACGTACTATTAATCCGTTTGAAGCCGGCTGTAATTCCTCCGCCAATAATATTCCAGGAAATTATTACCTACATGCCATGTTTGTGCTAAAAGTGCGTTCGGTCGAAAGCACCCCGAATGGTAAGTTAAGGGTTAAGACTTTGTGAAATAGAGCGTTTTGTGTGTTTGTACATGTATATGTTTATGTATGAAGAGTATAGATATATTTTGGTGTTTATTTACTGTGTCGATATTAGTGATTTTTGGCTGCAGGTTGGGGTTAAATTAATTTTAGTTGGGTAAATCATCATCTGCCTAGCCTTTTCCCAAAAAAAAATTGGGGTCTACTTCACAATCCAGATACCTACTGGACGAATATGCTTCTATATTTTATAATAATAAGTGAATATCTTAGTTATACTCACACATATATTCTTTTAATACTCTTAATTGGACATCATAAAAACATACAAATAATAATTAATATAAGTATTAGATCTATCAGGCACCTTTGATCGACAATAAATAGCTCTTATAATAATACAAATGAGTTCCAAATTGAAATATACCTACATAAAACTGAAAAAAAACACTTTAATTTGACACTAATGGACGTAAAGTTTGAGACCACTTCTGTCTGAAACTTTGTTTTGTGTGAAAAAAACTTAACAAGTCTTCGGATATAATGTAGCTTTAATAGGCTCATAATGAAAATTATTATTTTTATTATTACTAAGTTGTGTCCCGCTACATGGCCATGGCCTCCTACCCATTCTTCCACTCTTTTCTGTAGCTCTTAAGAAGATTGTTTTTAAACCGAGTGAGTACCTACCTAGTTTTGGAGATTCCTTCTTAAATAATATTAATTTAGACTTTAGATATGTATTACAGTCTTTTTTACCCACGTAGTTCCCGTTTCTGTGGCTATACAAGGGTAAGAAATAGCTTATATCACCCGTGGATATTGTATTATCCTGACGGTAAAAGAATTTTTTAAATCGGTCCTGAAGTTTTTAAGATTTTTCGTCACATACTAAAAGACAGATATTTTAGGACTCTTTATAATACTAGCACAGAATAGAATAGAATAAAATAGAATACTCTTTATTGGTACACACCAAAAACTTACAAATTGTAACTTTAAGGGCTACATACGGTGATACAATGGGCGGCCTCATCGCTAAAAGCGAGAGAGAGAGATATAGATTGGTGGTAAAACTCTTGCCTCATCTAAGATACAGAGAAATAGAAACTAGCAAGTAAACATGGGACTTAAACATAGCTCGCGGTGTTAATGTTGGTGGACCACAGGCACACCGCCTACCCTTACAGGGAATGAAGACGTGAGGTTATAATATGTACAGTTTTCTAATGGATGATGGATAGTAGTCGTTGGGGCTGCAAAGTTCTGAAGTGGTGACCACGTACCGGATGACGCAGCGTTAGAAGGCCTCCCACAAGCTGGACCGACGACTTGTTGAGAGTCGCGGGAATCCGATGGTTGTGAGATGAACAGGACCGGTCGTTGTGAGATACTTGGGGGAGGCCTATGTCGAGCAGTGGACGTCTTTCAACTTATGGTAAATAATGGATGTTTGACTCTTACTTTAGTTAGCTCTTAATACTAAAATTAGCGGAAACATCAAAAGTGATACTTGCTTGCAAGGTTCATCTATGATTGTAAAATGTTTCAAATTTCACAAAAAACCAACACTTAATAAGCTTTGAAATCTATCAAAACAAAAAATAGACTGTTATCATAAAATGACACCCCCTTAACCTGTTTTTACCCATAAAATCTCGTGGTGAGTTTATTAGAACTATTTTATGGCCTCACCTACCGTTATGTTATACGGATAAATCGAATCGCATGCCGCCGCCGGGATTTACGATCGCCTGTACTTCGCACTTTTGGCAGGATTTTACTGTTAATAATAAACGGGGAAATTTAATTAAGAGGGCTCTTGAGTTTCAGTTTATGTGAGTTCGTACAATATTGAGCTAGAAGGACACCGTGGCATCCCAGGATTCACGAATTCAATATATAATTCTGGACCTCCAAGCATGGACCATTATTGCATTTTAAATTTTAAAAATAAATAACAAGTATTCAATTGTTTTTCAATTTTATTGTTTAAAGCTAAAAAAATACATTGAAATCAGGAAGAACCGAATAAAAAATTACTTAGAGAACCTGGTTCGTCGATAATTCGCTGCATAGGAAGAGAAAGTTAAACAGACTGTCTGACTTGCACAAGAACAGGAGTAGATATCTATTGATAATCATAGATATTTCAACTATTGCTTACATGACCGATAAAGGCAATCATCTTAACTACAGATAAGCGCAAATCTTGAGTGCCAAACTCGACACTCCTAGTGCTCAGTCATTTCAAAACGGTAGCGAACTAAACACGGTTTACCAAAATGACGGTTCAAAATCGAGATGAACCACAAAGTACAGTTTATAAAAGAAAAACTAAAAAGTGTCTCCAAAAAAAATGCAGCATGGATGTCGTGAAGAAAAGACTGCCAATCATTGAGTGGCTCCCGAAGTATAAATATGAATATATCATTCAAGACATCATTGCTGGCATAACAGTGGGTCTTACCGCTATACCACAAGGCATTGCGTACGCCGTCATCGCTGGACTACCGCCCGAATATGGACTGTATGCATCCCTGACCTCTGGAATCATTTACGTGATCTTTGGAAGCTGCTACAATGTTACCGTTGGACCTACTGCTATTCTCGCCGCGATGGTAGCTAAGTACGTCGCCGATTACTCCGCTGACTTCGCAATACTCACCGCCTTCTTATCAGGAGTGTTCATATTTCTTATGGGAATCCTCAACCTTGGCTTTCTAGTCGAATTTATATCCATGCCAGTGATCACTGGATTTACAACGGCAGCTGCTCTACAAATTGCCGCTGCGCAGCTAAAATCTTTCTTTGGATTGAAAGGTTCTTCAGGAAACTACTTTTTAGAGTCCTTTCAAAATTTCTTCACAAATATATCCACGGCAAGACTTTGGGAAGCAGTGCTCAGTTCAGCAACTATAATTATGTTGATATTGTTGAAGAAAATGGGACAAGGTTGCAAGCGAACAGATGGATTTGTTAAACAAATGAGATGGTTCGTATCTTTATCAAGAAATGCTGTTGTCGTTGTCATAGGAATGATTATTGCATACGGTTTTAAAGCAATCTATAACACGGAACCTTTGTTAATAATTGGTGACATCGGCAGCGGACTACCAAAGTTTGGTATACCACCATTTAGCACAGTTGTCGGCAACCAAAGTTACAATTTCGTAGAAATGCTCGAAGTTTTAGGAGTGCAATCAGTTGTGATACCCTTTGTGGCTATTTTAGAAACAGTGGCTATTGCTAAAGCGTTTGCGGATGGAGGTAGGATAGACGCAACACAGGAAATGATCGCAGTTGGGCTGTGTAACATTATTGGATCTTTTGGACAAAGCATGCCCATCACTGGGTCCTTCACAAGAACAGCATTAAACCATGTATCTGGTGTCAAAACACCTGCTGGCGGAATCACTAAGGTTTTACTACTTTTCGTCGCACTAACATTTTTGACTTCAACGTTTTACTATATACCAAAAGGATCTTTAGCAGGGCTTATTATAACAGCTATGTTTTCAATGATAGATTACAGCATTTTTGGGAGTTTGTGGAGGAATAGCATAAAGGAGTTACTGTTGTGTTTAGTGACTATGATGGTCTGCTTACTGGGTGGTCTAGAATATGGCATCATAGCTGGAATATTGATTGAAGCCTTACTGTTATTGTATAACGTAGCAAGACCTACCGTGGAAGTTAAAAAACAGAAATATGAAAAGGGAGATCTTATGGTGGTATCATTGTGTGAGAATGTTTCTTACTGTGCTGCTGAACATGTCCGTCAAAGAGTAATGAGAGCTACAACTCATGGTACTGCCGAAATACCAGTAGTCATCGATGGCGTTAATTTAAGAAAACTGGATTTTACAGCTGCGTTCAATTTAATGGCTATAATAAAAGATTTGGACAAGACCCATCAAATTGTACTTTTGAATTTTAATGTTGATTTGAAGAAGTTGTGTTTGGATATTGATTCAAGTTTCGAGACAAAATTTGTGTATGCATCAAGTCCTCGAGAATTGACGGATATTTTTCCTAAAGATGTTTGAGAAAACTAAGTGCACTATTATGTACGGTTAAAAAAGCTGCTTGAAAGGATGGATTTTGGGTGAACAGTATCAAAATTGCGAACAGTGATCATTTTTGAACTTATTTTTACGTATTGTCTCTACACATAGTAGTCCATAATGTAGCATAAACATAGGAAATAGGTGTAAAGGTCATTGCGAAAACACGAGATGAGATTAAGATTGTTGAGATGTTGTTATCAGTTTATCACAAATATCTTAAGCAGCTGAAACTTTTAACGTTTCAATGTGTGGAGTTTTATCTTTAAGAAGGTACCTACATATTTTGTATTGTGATGTCGTTGATACAATGGTGATGTGTTAAAGATAAGATTATTTGATATTTGTATGTATTGCGAATTTTAACTCAATTATAGATTTGTGAGACTGTCCGCGTCTGAGATTAAAATCTATTTTTGCATAGATTTTGTTTTAATTTTCTATTTTTGTTTTTCTTTTCTAACAACTTTGGTCGTGTTTGTAAAAATAAAATACTTTAGAGATATAAATAGATACCGCATATCGAAAAATTTTGCACATTAAACAGCAATTTTATACCAACTTTATATAGAGATAAATTATATTATGGTACAGTATAATTTACAAACACGTCTAATATGTTTTAAGGTGAGGTTGGTCTTCATTTTTTGATCTGAAAGAAACTCAGGGGTCAAAGTTTAAAAGTCCAGACATTATCTTGTTCTTTAGAGAATGCAGATTAGTGTCTGATATAGTTTTTTGAGGATAAACCACGCAGATTAAGCGGACTTTTCAAGTCATTGCACACATTAGACAGTAAAAGTGACTTCAACTCGGAACCCTCAAGAGAAAGAAAATTTGGGTAGGTCCCATAATAACTCAAAATGACAGACAAAAAATAAATTAGAACTAGAAAGTAAAAAAAATAAGATACACTTGATAAGTTATAAGGTTTCACGTGTAATAAATTACCTTCGGGATTGTTTGAATGATAGACCAAAAATAGTATCAGATCAGCTTAAATGTATTATTTTAAGATATTATAAGTAATTTCTGCCTGTAATACTATCTTTGTCTGTTGTCCAATCCAGACAGTTTGACAAGTGGATCAATGGATCAAAAGTAAAATTTTAGATAAAGTAGTACGAGAGTTTAGATGTCTCGAGTACAGTCTGCAGATTATATTTTGTTTAGGTACTAAGAATGTTCATGAAGTAATTTGTGAAACCAACCAAACCTCAGCCAGACCCAGCCAGTTAACTGATGTTCTAGTCACACAATTATTTTAGAAAATGCATTGAAGTTTGAAGGAACATAATTATGATTACCTCTAGTTAATTAATAGTACCTTGCGTTGTGTTTTAGTGCAATAAGATTCACCTAGTTAATATTATTCCTTTAGTTACTTTGTTTGTGTAATTTGGATAACACATGGACAAAATTTTCACAGCGTGTTTTACCCATGAATACTTAAATATGAACAACTTTCACTATGGGACTAATTTAGAAAATGCGAACAAAAACCATTTGTTGCATAAAAAGTCTGATACCTACTCGACCAAAATGTACGAAACAACAATTTTTTTTATTTGATTTCCCAGTTGGTGGTTAGCAAAAGTTTTCAGATGAACGTGTAGAAGTTTAAAATCCTGAGATAATTTTGCCCAAGACAAAAAAACCTTTACTAATTAACGAATGAATTAAATATACCTACAATATAATAAATAGTTGGGAAAAGATTAGGAAAACTAAAAGGAAAAGTATTCCTAGTGTTTGAGTACCTATGATTTGCTTTTAAATACTGTTTAAATAAACATAGTCTCAATTACCCATACATAATTGTAAATTCTCAAACATTAACAGACACAAAAGCCAAACTGCCTTTAAATTCAATATATTAAGAACAAGCCTTTGAAAATACCATGCACGGTCGTTTTAAATTTGTTATTTTGGACGTGAACCAACGCTACGTAAAGAGTATTATATGTATAGAGAGAAGATACGAAATCACTTTTATTCATTGGAGAAGTACAGTCGCGCTGAAAAGTACGTACATTTATTTTATTAAACCCCAAGAGGACACCGGTGTCCGCGCTGTCATTCTCTTTCTATTGTGTCTCTAATTGACACGATTGAAAAGTTTACCCATGGATTTTTTTAGGTATTATCAGGCACTAGAATCTTATTTATATGTGTTTGGTAACGAGAGACGAAAGAGATATAATAATATGATACTACTCGTATGGAGAGGACATGCGAGGAAAATGTCAGAGACGAACTGTCATTCCATGTCTCAGTCACGCCATCTAAGTTTATAAACCAATATTGGAGCGGCAGTGGAGCGTACTAAATTAAACTCAAAGACTTGTGTCCACTCGGAAACAAGACAGTATCGGATGAAAATTTTGTTCGTGCTGTATTTAATGTCTTTTCGAGAGACATACTTATGTTTAAATAAGATGGCCCACAGGCGATAGACTAGTTTGACGATAGGTGGTGATAGGCGTATGTAATTAAAATAAATATTAAATCCTTAAACGCCTTCAAGGTCTCAAGGAGAAACCTCTTGCAATATCTAGTACATTTTTGGAATACCCAGTAGGTACTGCTGCTAATGAAATAATGAAATAATTATTATAATACACAGGCCCCATTACCTCAGTAGGACAATAACCAGCTGGTACTGTTATTGTTTTTATCTCCACTTACCAAACATTATTTATTATTAAACTCACACAACATCTTTACATGATGAAAACACAACAAATAAATTTAAAAAAATCAACTTACGACTAATAATTACTTCAAAATCCAATCATATAAAAAGAAAACAACACGAAACTCTAATCAAATCTTAATCTGAAGTTAGGACTTCAAAAATATACACTTTAGCTTTTATTTTATAACTTAAATAAACATATTATAATTTTTATTTTTGATTTACGTTTACGTTTATGCTTCTGGTCATACTCTCACGCTGAATGTGAGTATTACGCACCTAACCTTTTTGAAGAGCATCACCAATAAGATCAGTATAAGTCAATCTAGGGCGTCCCCTCCGGTAGTTTCCAACACCCTTAGGCCTATAAATATTTTGTTAGACGCCTTTTATATTATCTTCTCAACGTGCAACGTGACTAAACAATCTAAGTAAACTGTTTTCACGTACCTACACTTGTACATTCAGCCTCATAAGTCGATATACATATCCATATTTCCTAAACTCATGAACACCTTAGCTTACACAAATTGCTAAACAAGACTAGTGAATTTTGAAGCTTTAAGACGTTAATTAAATCCTGGCACTAAACTTGTTTAGCAATTTGTGTAAGCTAAGGTGTTCATGATATCGACTTATGAGGCCGACTGTACATTTAAATAAAATTGTAAAATAAAATATTCTCAATGTTCTCACGTTCCACTTTTATAAACTTATATTAAACATTTATGTTATCGACTGTACAGTTCAGTGTAGCCTTGACTTTGCCAAAAATCAGTGTCTAGACCAGCAAACGACTCCAAGTATAAATTATTTAAATTATATGAATATTAAGTAAAGATACGAACGTGTTTTGTATGTAAAATGATTTATGGGATGGAAATGGAGGATACAGTTTCGCTTCAAAAGGCTCTGCAGAATTTATTTTCTATCTTAGTAGAGGAAAATACTTGTTACAACTTTTTGCAGCTAAACAGCTGTGTCTTACAACAAGGGCTGATTAGAGATTGCTTTCAGTAAAAAGATACCTAGAAGAGTTTGGATGTGACCTTTGTTCAGATGTGGGACAGTGTTATTAAAAGAAAAAAGTAAACTTTAAATATATTGAAAAACGGTGACGTAAACTACGGAAGTACTAAACGAATTATATTATAATAAAATTTAGCTTTCTGTGTATTGGTTAAATTTAAAAGATATGATCGTGTTTATCACGATTTTTTACCACAATGAACGGCTAAGTCAGATCAAGATGTGGCCGGATCAACTAGTACAATAGAAGTATTCATAGATAGGTATATATGAAGACATGAGTGGATGAAGGGGATATGTAACGTTTTAAAAAAAAAAGTTTTTGGCTTTGAATGAAGGTGTTATGAACTTATAAACCATTTTATACCTTAATACAACGCTTTTTAAGCTTACTTTTAGAAAAAGCAACTGATGAAGGATTTATGTACCAACTTAAAATGATAATCGCACTGAATGAAAGTGACATGGGCACTTAGCATATTTTTTATAATAAAAAATCTTACACTTTTGTCACTTTTTCCACTCCATATTAGTACATTTATATAATTTCTATAATTTGATATCAATAATTAGTAAATAAATAAAAATAAAACGAATTATCTCAAAAACAAGCAACAAAACTTTGATGCTTATTTTCTCAACATTTGCAAATTGTATTATATCCCCTTCATCCACTCATGTCTAGTAAGTGCATGCCTGTAGTATCACTTCTACCTTGAGCTGGTCTATTACGGAGTTTCAATAGAACAAGAGACTAGCTTATACAGGTTAAGTAACTACTGAAATACTACCTACCGTACCAATAGCCACTTCCAAATTTACAAAATGATTAATATCCCTTCACAATTGTATGACGTCTGTGAGTACATTTATAATATTATATCAAACGTTATTTCCAATTAACTATTGTATACCAAAACATTTCACTTTGACGTCTGGTCAAAGTAACTTCAAACGCACCCCACTGTACCTCCGTCACACGAGTGTCAAATGTGAAAATGGTGGAAATGACCATAGAGTAAACAATATTTTCGACATAGATGCGAAACTCTGTAGACCTCAGAACATGCAAGAGGCAATAGGCCTTTGCCCACTTTATGAATTTATTGTTCTTTTTTATACGTCACGGCTTTTTTGCTTCACATTAGATTTTTTTCCTGTATTGAAGGTGCGTTACAAATATTTATACTCACATATACTAACAGCTAGAACCAAAACAAAATCCTGTAAGTCAAACAAACATTTTTTTCCATGCAGAAATCAAATTTACTAGGTATACAAGCTGTTTTTTTTGATATCCCATAACTCTAGGGTTATATTCTGTAGGTAAAAATAATACTAAAACTCCTAGAATAGATGGTCCAAAAATGCATAGTTTCGGAGATATCATCAATCATTAAATTGTCAGTTGTTTAGTACCCGTTACACAAGCTCTGCTTAGCTTGGGACTAGATGACGTTGTGTGAATAGTCGTGGAATATTATTATTAAGTATTATTAATATTATTTTTATTACCTAATTAGTTCAAAAATTTTCACCAGTACGACGAATCTTCTTTCTAACGTCACTTTTCTTTCACGTAAGGGTGTTTTACATTAATCATCGTGACTTTGTCGAATTATTTTGTACTAGCTTTTGCCCGCGGCTTCGCCCGCGTGGATGTCGAACTTCCGTCCCCTATGTTTTCCCTTTAAGGGTTGAATTTCCAAAAATCGTTTTTTAGTGATCGTTTTGGTTACTTTTGACTAAGAACACCCCTTCAAGTTTCATGTCTCTAATACCAGCAGTTTGGGCTGTGAGTGGATATATAAACGTAATAATTTTAGCATAACACTTCCGGATTGACTACTTTCAAAGTTGATCCTTCCGGTATGTATGCATAAAGATTTCTGGAACTACTGACCCGGTAAACAGCGCCGTACAACTGACCATGTGTAAAACAACTGAGACTAAGATCAACCTGCCCAGGCGTATTGATTACAACCGTACCAAGTTTGGTTAAAATCCCTATAATAGTTATAGAACTATGCGTGCACTCGTGCACATACAGACAGACAGACAGACAGACAAAACATTTACTGATTGCATTTTTGGCATCAGTATCGATCACCAATCATCCTCCAATATTAATTTTGAATATATTCAATGTACAGAATTGACTTCTCAACAGTTTCATTATAAGTATTATTTATTATCTAAGTAGTCCATTGAATTTTATGGCGAACTATATTGTATCTTAAGATAAAATGTTATAGTATCTTAGCCGTGTGCAGCGCCCCTTGGTGAACTCCACTGTGGGTGACGTAACCTACGACAAACTTATTATTTGCGGTTGGTACAGTAGTCGGGTCTAGGGATCGAACCGCAAAATTAAGTTTGTTTTTTATTGTATATACTTTTCCGGGATAAAAAGTACCCAGTGTTGTGCCCAGGATATTAAAGAATAAGTATAGCAAGTTTCATCGTAATCGAACCTGTAGTTTTTGCGTGATACTTGAACATACAGACAGACAGACAGACAGACAGACAGACAGACAAAAATTTTTTTAATCACATTTTTGGGTTCGGTGTCGGTCTAGTAACACCCCCTGCTAATAATATTTTTGATATTTTCAATGTACAGAAATTTTACTTCTACAGATTTATTATAAGTATAGATATAGATATAGATGATACTAAAAAAAAAAGAATGATTGAAACATACATAATTCATATGGCAGTTGATTCTTTGATATGGTCGCAATCATACCCTAGAGTTATGGGATATCAAAAAAAAAAGTTGTATATCTAGGTTCTAGTGACTAACCTGGTATCAGAGTTTTTATGCCGCACATGGGCCTCTACTTGGCTTCACATGCCGTCAAGAAATATCTCTTAGGTATGCCGTTACCTCACGACGTTGTCCTTAACCGTTTTTGAAGCAAGTGCAAATTATTCAATACGCACATGAATCCGAAAAATCAGAGTGCCTTGGGCCTTAGTAGGCGCACTGCACTGTACCTATTACCTACGCACCGTGTACTTACGTTGCTTGAAAGTATCTCTCTTTGCATTGAAAACACTTGCAGTGCAACACGTAAAAACGTCTTCAATTAGTGTGAAAGACTCTGAAGACTGTGACACAGTTCATACTAATATATTCCTTAACGTTATTTCTTACAAAACTGTAATTTGATGTGTTAAAATTAATTGTTCTATTCTATTCCAATCTCGCACAGTTACGTGACTTCGTCGCGGCTCGTGTGTGAATCGCCTTGAACGACTCCGAACTTAAGTAACGTTTCTGTACAGTTTTATTCTATGTCACGATGAATACGGTGGAAACGGTGAACAAGGTGAACAAAAGAGGGGCGGCGCCGCGTGGCTCGCTTGTTTATCGGCGACGCGTCAATCAACGCTTCCTGGTAATCGGAATGAGATGTTGGAAACTGTGGAGTGAGTGTTCAATAGCAGAAAGTGAGTTCATTTGTTTTCTCTCTGTCGATGTTTGTAGGTAGATGTTGGTAGAACTTTTACTTATAAAGGTAGAAATAGCTTTTGAAGGCAGCTTCGTTCGCGTTAGTTTTGAATTTGACAATGAATTCGGGTTGTAACAAAATCATTCAATCATGATTCATAAGACACGTAGCGCTATCTATGGTCAAAGGATATTATTGTTGATTCAGAACAGTGCTGTAAAAAAGTACCCAACGTCCGTTTCTGTACAGCTGTCATGCAAAAATTCAGTATAATCAGTTCAGTGGTCTTTTAGACGTGGTAAAAGTAATACACAATCTTTCTTTCCCATTTACAATTTATTACTTAGGATATTGGTTTGGTATCTGGTTGGTTGGTTAACATTGTTCTTTAGAAAGGTCTGCAGTGCAATCCTGTTAATCTCAACTGAAAATGAAGATGACTAATATTAGGAAATGGCTTAACTTGAATGGCATTTTCACTCGCTCACTTCTGTAGAACAGCACTACTGAACACCTTCTACTTTTTCTGGCCATTCACATAAGGGCAGACGCAAGGAATAAGTAGCTGCAAAAGGTTGCCATAACCGAAATCGATAAGGAGGACTTTATACTCCTTTCTGCACTTTCTACCCACTTATGTATTTATACAATACTTTACATTTCCTTCCTCAAATCTCAAAAACATCGTAAAACAATAAAGCCCATAGCTATTTATTTCTGCTCACCGCACTTCCACACTATAACGACACACCACCGCCTCACCGGCGCCTCCGGGCCGAGGGTTCAAAACTGAAAGGTCTGATGACATTTTGCGATATTTAATATCTAGTTATCTTTGAGCGTTGCCTGTGTTAGCGAGAGTTTGAACAGCATAATGCAGTATGTTTTTTGTACTGGACATATATTTATTTAGTTTTCTAAATACGTAGTTACATTATCCCAAGATACGCAGAAAATACAAAACTCTACTGCTACTACTATCCTAGCGAAAGCTAAACGAAGCACGAGTAGTTGTGCTTCGTTTGAAAAAAAAACATCTGAGGCAGATTAAGAAGCAGAAGGCTAACTTCTGTAATCAAAAACGTTAAACATCTAGCCAAAACTTCATCTCAGCGACAATCGATTTCTAAAACTCGTGAAAAATACGTCTCTGGGGCCTTTTTTTACTTCTGAACGCAAGCAGATATTTACGTTTCAAAAAACCGAGCGTTTACTGAGCGTATTGATTGCGTTCTACGAGCGTCTTCAGCGTGTAAAAAAAGTCGTGTGCAAAGGCCCGATTCTTCCGATTTAATACTATACGTCTCTGATCAAAAACTGTTTTTGACACCAGCTACCAATTTCAATCAACTTAAGGCGGTAGATAGGCTTCCTTCAAATTACTTAACTTTTCTTCTTACCTCGCAATCGAACTAAGTGCTAAGAGAAAACACATTTTCCTAGCTCCTACCCTTCCACTATTCCCTAATCTAATTCAAGAAGTTTCTTCGTGAAGGTCGTCCTTACTAAAAACAAAGTTACGCGTACAGGGTGAAGGCCGGTCAAAAGTACCACGTCCTGTGTTCTCGGAAGGTTATCGTGCTTCATAACATAGTCCTGGATATACGCCAAGCCCATGTTGTTATGGAGTTTCCACTTGATTTATTTTTCGGGGAGAAATTCTCACATTTTCTGTGACTTTTGATTATGAGTGCCAAGAAAATCAATGGGTTTTGTTGATATTCTTTGGACAGAAATAGTAACAGATTTTGTTTGTGTTTGATTCAATATAGCAATGGTGTTTTATTTCAATCCTTTTTGCTAAATCTTCGCTTTGACTGCAAACGTCCATAATTATTTACCTCAGATATTTCAGTATCATCGCTTAGACCATTTAGAAACTTAACTGTACGGTTAAATTAGTTTTCAAATCTACATCATTACAGAGTTTTAACCACTTCTTACAACATAAACTCAAGCCTTGTACCAAGAAGGTTGGCACTAACTATATACATCTTTAGGTCACTTTACATTCATACATCTATTCTATAACCCGTCATGTGCCGGAACGTAGATCTACACGAGACACAAAATATTGCTTTTCAATTGTTTCTATAATTAAACGAGTGGATAAATCGGGATTTTTTTTTTCTTTGCGAAAAGTTAGATGAAGTGAGCGGTATGTAAACTGGCATACTCAAGCATTATTATAGGATGTCAGCTTAGTTCACCAATAATTATGTTCACGGTGAGATTTTAACGTAATTGTAGTACTGGTCAGACGTAGGTACACACGCAAGTTACAAGTACCACGCACAAGCGCCTTTTTAGAGAACACACATTAGGTACATAACTTAGGAATAGGGAATATTCTCACCAGTACGCAAAATACGCGCTTGGACGTGGAGTTGCAGACACCTGCCCGTTAAACCTAAGCCAAAGCGAGCCTAAGCGTTTAACCTAAGTACATGACTTGATTCCGCCATCACCTTTCCACCATCAGACAACCCGGCCGACGGCAAGTGTCCACCCTTACATCATAGACACCTCTAGGATCCGGCCAAAGCGTTTCGCCTTGTCGTTTATACCGCCTACATCGAAAGACTGGAACAACTCACCTGCTGCGATCTTCTCGTCCGATTATAATCCAAGTGACTTCAAGGCTAGAGTGACGACACTTAAAAAAACCAGTGCGCTTCACCATCATTGATTGCAACACTGCTTACTATTAGGCGGAATAGTAGTCAAGCACTACTATTAAAAAAAAACAACGATTTCTAAATAAAACCTCTTCACTTAACGAAACAAAATTACCTCAAAAAGCAATCTCCATTTCTCTACTTCCATAGTCGAGACGTAAATAACCCAGGTAAGCAATGCGGTAGACCATCCAGATTTAGACGACCTTGAGAGGTTCCGATCGTATCGATTGCGCAGAGTAGACCTCTAGACGCCCGGTCGCTTTCACTCTCGAAAACATATATATTGCGAACATATTCTTAGCTCAAACTTGTTCGGATGATTTGCGGAGTTCCTTCCCGTTTATGTGGTTCAGATAAATTATATTGCTGGTCATTACTAAAGCAGCATCGAAATAACATGGAACTTTTTATAACCAGCAGGCCTAGCCATTTTACATATTCTATTTCTATTCTATTGCGACAATAGAAAGAAAGTGGCGTATATGGAATCAGCTGTTTGTCAACTGTCAAGTGTTAACGAGTCGAATTTGTAAAATGGCTGAAAATGAAATACACTTGACAGTTGACAAACAGCGGATTCCTTATACGCTATTTTCTTTCTATTGTCGCCTTATCGATTAGGTACGTAAATAGAAATAGAATTTATTGTAATAAGGCCTGCTGGGTCTATCTAGGTTTATTTATAGTTAAAGAAAAGCTTATGTTGCTTTAATGTAGAAGGAGATATAAAACATTAATTATCTTGCAAAAGTTCAGACGTGCCATAAATACTAAAAATAAAACCTAATTTAAAAAGTAATTTATAAAAAAAGTTTTTAATTAACAAAGTTAACATGTAAATGTAGGTATCTGGAAAGATCTACTTGCGGAAATAAATATCATTTTATTTTATTTTATTTCAGTTAGGTACTGAAATAAAACCTTTTCTAATTTCGTTTTAGTAAAAAGTCTTTCAAAACTTGAAAGAGTCATTGAAATTGGTTAACAAGTGCTAAGAAGTTCTATGTAAACATTAATCTGTACATCTCTGCCGAGCCCCGTTTAAAATAGAAGGGCGTAATGTTGCGTTATGGAAATACAAAAGCTCTGCATGGACATCTGACAATAGCAATCGCGAATAATTTTCTGTTATGCGTTGAAGAGTTCCGTTGCCTGTCATCTTCATCAGTTTTTCTTCACCAAATGATACTTTCTAAATGAAAATACTTGGTTTGTTACTGAAAATCGTGTGTACCTGTATGTTTTGAGGAGTTTCCTCAATTCCTCTAGTTTTGATACAAATAGGACCAATCTGTTAGTATACCCTATCAAAACAAAAAAATATTTTTGAACATCGGTCCATAAATGACGTAGTAGGCTGAGGTAACAAACACTAAAAATTAGAATTGAGAACCTCTTCCTTTTTTTGAAGTCGGTTATAAACAAATATAAACAAGAAGACACCGCAGTAACAATGAACTGCACATAAATAAATTAGTTTACCTCCTTACTTTTATTTAAATAACACGTAACGCATTCAAATCCTGGCGTTCAAAGGTTTTATTGTCCAAATCTTCCGGCTTAACTGCTACCACGGTTGCGCTGACAGGAAAGCATTAAGTGGCGGTAACATTGGGACCTCGTGGGATTATAATGAACTATTATGTGTAATAAAACCTTACTTTAAAACCTCTTTTATGTTTAGAGACGGTATCTTCTTTAATTATGATCCGGGAATATCCGGGTTGGTTCCCTGTTTGGCATGAGTTCTAAGGTTCGATATCCATTTCAAAAATTAAGTTTATTGAAAGAAAACAGAAACCTTAGATAGATAATTTATTTTCACCTTGATTTATTTATCTGTTGTATAAAATTTTCGTGTCCCAGTGGTACTGGCGCCAGCACATCAACCTACCCGAATGTGTCAAATTTCTTTGATAGGTTTTCAACTTTATTCAAAGACATTCAATACCTATAGACCGGACATCACGAACAAAAAGTGTGTCCTGCTGGATACAAGTCTATCAGTTTTTTGTAGTACGCTCCGCTGCCGCTCCAATATTCATATATTATTCTAGATGGCGTTACTGAGACATGGGATCAAAGTTTTTCTATGACATTTCCTTGACATGCCCGCTCTACAGTATTTTAAATCTTTTTGTCTTTATCACAATAAGGTTCATGTTCCATTGGGAAAATTTGACAGTTTGGGGTAGGTTGATGTGCTGGCGTCTGTACAAGGCGGAACGAAATTTGCCGACGGTTTACGGTTGACGGTTAAGTTTGCCGAAATATAAATTGATGTCACAACGGACAAGACTTATTAAATTACATCTTTTAATGTTAGCAACCCTAGTGTACATAAACTAAGCAAAAGAAATGTAAGGATTGTAAGAAGTAGCATTCTGTAATTTCTGCCTACTCCTATAGGAAAAACTCGTTAGATTATGTATGTACTCGCATAATATGGGACTTTGTGTACTCTGGGAGGTTCATTCTCAGCAGCTCGCAGTATAGATTGGGCCCGATTGATATCTGGAGAAATTCAGTATACTTTTTGTACACCTTTGCCTAACTTTTCATGAATTACATGCGGTATGTTATGGTATTTGTGAATATAAGGTTAATTTTGTAGGTTTGAACTCCATTGTACAGCCATTTTGCAGTTAATTCCACTGGCTAACAACCTGTTACGTCTAAGCAAACAGATTTAAAAATGAACTGTTCCTCGCTGTACTATCAAGTAAACAACATTAATAACTTTAAATAATTCCCCGGTGGAAAAACTGGCGAAAACCCGTAATGGTGACGTGTACTACCGTCACATCCGGTGGCTATGAAAAATGGCGTCGGCTGCATTTCCGGCCGGCCACCGATAATGGGTTTACCTTGCATTTTATGGCGTTTTGTGCGTTAAAACCGTTATTTTTTAGGGTAGTTGTAGTTTTGAAATACCCGCCGATATCTTTGCGGTCGGTTAGGCTTTTCGTACAAACGGATTTAACACTAGGTTTGTTAATATTCGATGCAGTATTTGTGGTGCAAATAAATCATTCGTTATTGTTGGATTGAAACACGATTTATTATGACAACCTAACGCGAAAAATGTTTGGAACCTATCAGTTTCAGTGAAAAATAAACTAAGATTGTTTGAAGGAGTCGATTTTCTGTTCATTTCTGATACCCTGGTACTTTCAAAACAACAGTCAATATTCAATTTAATGAACTTGTATGTCTCTTTTACATAATTGACCAAAAGTTGCTAACACTTAGTTCCAGTCAATTTATGTTTGCCTGGTAAAAAAAATATACAGTCGATATAAAACTTTCTATCGACATATTTGATTAATACAACGCTCTCCTCGCTCTCTAATTTTAATTATGGTTGCGCTTTGCGGAATAAAAATATAATATTTTTATTTTGATTTTGTGTGCGCAACTAACGGTTGCACTTCGCGGAATAAGATAGTTGCGCTTTGCGGAATATATAGTTGCACTTCGATGGTTGCGCTTCGAGGAATACCCCGAATCAATTAGCTGCAGACCATTATAATGTTTTTTTTAGTGTGGTAATTAGTCCCTAAGTTGAGTGCTTAAGTTGTCTATTATTAGAACGGTAATTTATTCAATTGATTTTTAAGCACTGACTAACTATTTGCGGTGTTCATTTTAGTTAAGATTATTTTCTTGTTGTAGCAAATGGCGCTCTGCAGTTTCTGCCTACCCCCATGGGAAAAAGGCGTGAGTTTAAGTATTTATGTGTTTTATGTTTTACATAATTATGATTATTTTTGTAGCCGGATTGTTATTCGTCTAGTCAAGAAACAGCAGATAACCCGATCCCATTTTTAACCCCCGACGCAAAAAGAGGGGTGTTATAAGTTTCACCGCTATGTGTGTGTGTCTGTCTGTCTGTCTGTCTGTCTGTGGCACCGTAGCGCCCAAACGGGTGAACCGATTTAGATGCGGTTTTTTTTATTTGAAAACAGGGTTTCTTGCGATGGTTCTTAGACATAATTCATCAAAATCGGTTCAGCCGTTTCAAGGTTATCAGCTCTTTTGTGATAGCTACCTTTGCTATTTTAGACGTCTATGGGTATTAACTTTACTTACAAACATATGTGAGACTTAAAATTTCAAACAACCATGTGTGTAATATTAATAAGCAACATTATGGTGTTTTTGGTCTGATGCAGCCAGGATATCTAGCAGACTAATACACTCTTGGGAAAATAACAGCAGATATGTCGTGTTTGGATTCATTTTAACCTGCATTTGATTCTGCACATAATGCACTGATGGCAACTGGATGAGTTGATGCTGCAGTCAGGCTATCCAGCACACCAGTAGGTAGACTCTTGACAAAATAATAGCAGATATGTCGTGTTTGGATTCATTTCAACCACCATTTGATTCTAAACACAATGCCTTGATGGCAACAGGTTGAGCTGATGCTGCAGCCAGGCTATCCAGCACACCAGTAGGTAGACTCCTGGCAAAATAATAGCAGATATGTCGTGTTTGGATTCATTTCAACCAGCATTTGATTCTAAACACAATGCACTGATGGCAACAGAATGAGCTGATGCTGCAGCCAGGCTATCCAGCACACCAGTAGGTAGACTCTTGACAAATAATAGCAGATAAATGTCGTGTTTGGATTCGTTTTAACCAGCATTTGGCTCTACATACAATGCACTGAAAAAATCTCATAACTGTAAACTCTATAAAACAAAATTAATGCGTTTAAAAATTTTAAAATAAAAATTAAATTAAAAATTTAAAAAACCCCCATCGCAAAAAGTAAATCATTTAAAAAGTTAAAAATAACACTTTAGCCATGAAATTTTACGTAACGTCGGGGTACTGTTAAAATAAGTACCTACATACCTACAAATACTAGGAACATTCCTTACTTAAGCGGTACCCCGACGTGAAGTAAAATTTCATGGCTAAAGTGTTATTTTTAACTTTTATTATGATTTACTTTTTGCGATGGGGGTTTTTTAAATTTTTAATTTAATTTTTAGCTTCGTTTAAACCCCAACTAAACAGCATGGTAGTAAATCATAGTGGACGCCATTCCGTCGTCATAGCATGCCATTTTTTATGCACCCCATAGACGTACCATAGACGCCTGATCCCGAATAACGTTAGAGGGTTGAAATTGGTATTTTATGAACGGAAGCGAGTTATATCGCATAGAAAATTGGTAGACTATTCGACGTTTTCAAAATAGGTCTTTGGAGTATGGCAATACGATTATAGGATGATATAAAGTAGAGCCTTGACAGTTGGTTGGTCAGAAGCCCAAACGTCTGATTCTAGTTTTACCAGGGGGTCGAGTCTGCTATTGCAATCGCGTCTCAATGACCGGTCAATGATTTTTGACGTATAACGTCAAACTTATGACACATTTCCCTTACAAAAACTGTCAAAGTTGTTTAATATTCGATCAATGACCGGTCATTGAGACACGATTGCAATAGCAGACTCGAGCTCCTGGTTACTGGGTTGAAAAGGTCAGTCAAGCAGACGCTTCAAGTACAATGCTGGAAATGGTATTCAATTTGTGGTACTTGGATTTATCTATACTCCGTTTGCAATAAAAAAAAGAGGCACGAAGAAGCAGGATTGTAAAACATTTTATTTTTAAAGATAAGTTAAGACAAAATTACAATTGTTTTATTTTACACTAGCAGACGTCACGCAGTTTACCCGCGTAGTTTCCGTTCCCGTGGGAATACGGGGATAAAAAGTAGCCTATGTCCACCGGGAATAGTGTAGCTTTCCACCAGTGCAATAATTTTTAAAATTGGATCATTAGTTCCGAAGATTACCCCCTACATACAAACTTACAAACATACAAACTTACAAATTTTACCTCTTTATAATATTAGTACAGAGTACAGATTATTATACATTTTACAACATATTTTACACATAGAAGAATAAAAGTGAAACGAAGAACGTTCTTTGTATTGTTCATCCTTGCTTCTTTTAAGTTTTTATCATTTTGTTGCAAAAATGAAGAATGATGTTTCGTGGATTTTGATTCTAGACGTATTATCTATGTATATGTATGAACCTTTAATTCTTATTAAGATGCAGTGCAGTAAAACTTTTATTTTTTAGGTTGAAGTATTGGCTTGCATCAGTAACATTTTTTTTTTTTTTTTTATATTACAAACTAGTGCTTGACTGCAATGCCACCTGATGGTAAGCAGTGATGCAATCAGTGATGGTGAAGCGCACTAGTTTGTTAAGAGCCTATTCACTCTAGCCTTGAAGACACCTAAATTATAATCGGACGGGAAGACCGCAGCAGGCAAGTTGTTCCAGTCCTTCGATGTACGCGGTATAAACGACGAAGCGAAACGCTTTGTCCTAATCGTGGGATTGCCAACGATGTAAGGGTGGACACTCGCCGTACGCCGGGTTGTCCGATGGTAGAATGGTGATGGCGGAATCAAGTCATGTAATTCCCGTGCACACTCTCCAAAATGTATCCTATAGAAGACCGAAAGGCTCGCTATCCTACGCCTATGCTCAAGGCTTTGCAGATTGGTTCTAACCAATTTAGGGATCAATCAGGATTCAACATCACAACATCAAGAAAAATAAGAAAACTTATTAAATTAGGGCAAAATTAAAGAACAAAATTTAACTCTGCGGGTCAAAATCATCTACTACTTTTGAATTGGCTCTTCAAAAATGAATCTAAACTAATATTATAAAGAGGATAGATTTGGTTACTTTTTTGTATGATTTTGACTCAAAACACGCTAAGTAAATCAATTTGAAAAACATCTATTGTTATATAGCTATACTATCTCTGAGTAACATAAGACATTTTTATTTCCAAAATTAGGAAAGGGTCGAGGGAATGTCAAAATTAAAGGCAAAAGTCCGAAACTCACGTGGACGAAGTCGCGAGCGAAGTGTTAGTAAATAAAGCATGTTTGAAATAATCCAAGGAAATAGCACTTAGGTTCATTTTCACACAAAACATACATATAGCTACGTATGTTTCCGAACATCACACACTCTCATTTTTAACGACGCTCTTGACCAATGTTTGTCATAAAAGTGAACCCAAACATTTAATCCTTGTTGGCTGAACGCCTCTTGGCGCCAACGAGGCGAGCAATCTCGCGAGTGCCTGCCGAGAGTTATCGACTGTCTTGTCGATACATTAGGGTATCCCTTGCAATATCGTAAACATCCCATAAATAATGTCCATGGAGTTTTTCCTAAATCTTAATATTTTTTAAGGCATGCTACGGCAAATAGGGCTTGGTTAAACTTTTAAAAGTCAGTAAATAAGACTCACCACAAGTGTTTTTTTTTTCAAGTCATACTGGTGTCATTGCCTATACCTATACAGTATTTAAAAAAGTTTAACTTTATGGCTTCGATTGGAATATGGAAGCCAAAAATACTGTCAATGAATCAAAGCTTAATCAATACTTACTTAACATGAATAACACCGCTTAGAACTATATGAAGATCTTATTGAGGGTTTCATGCCATATTCGATGGAGTATTTGAATAATTAATCGCTTACAGGAAAGTATAAAAAGTTTTGCACATTTTAATAGAAATTTCATTCATTAGACCAGAATCATGGAGAATGGCTCGCCGTTTAAGCAGTGCGTAGATTTTAGACAGTCATTACGGTAGTCTTAACCCCGAAGTCTCTTCTAACTATTGCTATTCTAAGTTTTGCAAATATATTATAGGCAGTTAATCCAAGTAAAATACTGGTATAAAACAAGAAACCGACCCCATACGTTCAGAATGGCGTGGATAGGCGTAGATCAATCAAATGCATCACCTTTAGCTAGCACCACTAACATAAAATCACGTTAAAGATAAAAATAATGAGACTACTCGAAATCCTTACTAATTATTATAAACGAGAAAGTTTGTAAGAATGGATTTATGTTTGTAACTTAATCACGCATAAATCGATGAACAGATCTGAATGAAAATTTGCACATAGACCATTTCACACATATAGAATATTTTTTTTCCTTTGCAATAATTTTGGGAAAGTTACGGTTTAGCCGGGCGAAGCCTCTGGCAAAAGCAAGTTTATGATTAAAGAGTCTACAAATATGAAATAATTTTGTTTCTAAAACACAACAGTTCCCATTAAATTATGCGAGCATAATCGTCCAAATCCATAGGTACTTAAATCCTCCCCTACAGCACAGTCCAACCCTTTCAAGATGCGCCATAAAGCATTCAAATCGACAAAAGCGGAGCCTTAATTCGCATGCGCGCTACGGACGTCCTGTGACCGGATGTGTAGTGTGTAATGTGCAGTAATACAACTTACTCTGGCGTGGCAATTCTGTTTTGTTTTTTTTTTTTAATTTTCAGAATAAGAGAAGTTAGTGCCAAAAAAGTGAGGCAACTTCTTGTACTTTTGAGAGCGTTAATTGTTTTAATATGTCAAACATGTGTGGCGCAGAAAACTCCCTTGACAATTCATAATTTTATTTTCAGTAGAGAAAACCACCTACCACTGTTATTCTCTGCATGATTGACTGGTAGAAAATGCCCATGTCATTAAGTACGCTTCTGTAGATTTGTGTACTTGAAGCATTAAATAAATAAATAAATAAAAAACTCTAACCCGGCTAGGTACTGATATATCACGCTCTAGAAAGTATGAAACAAGAAAATATTCTCTTAGGAATGCTTAGATGGTCATGTTGAGTGGATGAATGTTAGAGGTTACTATTGTTATTTTGGCACATATCGTAGTACAAGTACAAAGTTTTTAATAAAATATTTTTTTAATAATTAATAAAATTATATTTATCTATGATAAAAAAAGAATTTTATGCAAAAAACAATTAACATTATGGCTTCAAAATTTAAAATATGATGATACGGAGTCACTTCTGCAACGTGTAACTTAATTATAAAACGCAAAACCTCCTTCTCGCAAACACCATCACACACAACATACACACGTACACACACACACACACACACACACACACACACACAAACACACACACGCACACCGTCACAACCAAATACACTCAGACACATAATATACAATAGATCCTTTATTATCATTTATTATTTTGTTCTCTTTGTTACTTTTTGTTTTATTTATTTTTTTATTTTCCTTTTGTCATTTGCCTAGTTACATATTTATAATGTAAGGGAAGAGCGGAGCCTTCAACTACAGGCATTTCTATGCTTAAATAAAGACTCCCTGACATGTAATTTAAGCCAAAATGATATGCAATAAAGTTATTAATATTTTTTTTTTTTTTAAAAGGTCTCTACGAAATTGTCCACTGGAAGCCACTACAGACACACTACAGTTCAAAATAAGTATAGTCGTATCCCACTTTGCCCTAATTATCATCGCTTAAGTACTACTGTTAGAATGTATTGTTTTGTTGGGACATGTGGCATACAATCACAGCTGTCATCTAAAATATTTTTTCTACTTTTGTAGTACAAATGAAAAAATAATTGTTTGAATGGGACAACGAACTTGATTCGCTGTCTCGCCGCACTGTGCCGGAAACAGACACGAGGTTTGGGCGGGCACTGTGCACGCTTCCGAAATACATTTGCATATGCGACGAAATATTCATGCGTGGGTGTGCTAGCAATTTGTCCTAACATACTTCTCTGTAATTTTATTAACCAGACCTAGATAAATGTAAAAGAAAATGTAGGACCTTCTGGGAGCATTTAATAGGAGCATTTGATATTTATATTAATAGGAGCGGAGCTTTACCTCACCGAGAGCTGAACGAGAGTGATGTAATGTTTTGTTACCTGCAACAAAAGAAAAAGTATTTTTAGATTATAATTTTAGTAGGCGACGTAAATCATTTATTTTACTCATAAAGATGTTCCAAGGTGCCTTGGACTTGAGGATGTGCAAAAGAATGATGGTGATTTTAAAATGAATGATAACTTCAATCATTCACATAGTAAGTAAGTTAAAAAGAAACCCATTTTTCTTTGTAACCAATTGTTCAAGATTTTTTTTAAAGGATTTGGGATTCAGTCTTTGTTGAACACTGAGATAGTAAAAACTTACATTTTATTGGCGATTGTATTTTTATTCAAGTGTGATATATTTACATAAATCGTCAACATAATTAGCGTGAACAGATTATTATTACCCTTAAAGAATTGAACCAAGCCCAGATCTTCTCTGACCCATGAACAAATCTATTTCCTTTCCCATTTTACTATTATTATCGATGACAAGAATAGAAAATATTCCCTTTTCCTTACAATTCTTTATCAATCGGACATCCGCTATAATGAATAACATCACGGTCCTCATTTCTCACACATTGTTTCCTCCCTCACAAAGGTATACCTTAGTGTCAGAGGCGGAGCTAGTCCGATAATAAAGGCCCCATAATGAAAATTTGTTGGGCCTCTTTTACGGTACTGTTTAGGCTATGCTGTTTGAGCAGAAGGAAAGTGATGGTGATAACATAAAATAGAAACTTGTCTTGAATAGCTTAAGCCATAATAAATTGTGATTTAGTTAATGGAGCCGTGAAGTCTTTGTGGCAAGCACGAACCGGAAGTCGTGGAGTTGGCAGTCCTTCCACAAGGTAGACTGAGGACCTGGTAGTGGGCTCTGCAAACCGGTGGATGCCAGAGGAATAAATACGGTTATCCTACAGATCCTTGGGGAAGACCTTTGGAGCCGACGATAATTGTGATTTTACCAAAAGGATTGAAGAGCAAGAATTTTGTTGGTTATTTAATTATATGCAGCTCCTTTACTAAGATATTATATCAAGCTCTCAATGTAAGAGATAGTAAGTGAATTTTGTGACACTATTACGAGCTTATTACTAATAAGAATTTGAGTTTGTGGATCTCATTTTACGTATTTTCGCTGCCACATGTCGGGCCCCTGTAGCCTTGGGGCCTCGTATCTTTGATACGGCGATGGCTACGCCCCTGCTTAGTATATGGGGCGAGCTTCCTCTCTTCGTCAACTTTTCATATTATCTCTTCTGCACCATTAGTTTTGCGAACTTATCAATTATTTATTATGTAGTAAGAAGGTTGTTATATTATGTATTCTAGAAGCATGGTGAAGGTATTTTGCACACCGGAAAAAAAAAATCAGATTTAATGTAGGTTTTCAAAAATCAAGAGTTTCAGATGCTTTAGCGATGATAGTGTTTGGTTTTAATCTTAACTTGTTTTGTGTTATTTACAAGCCGACACTCCAAATTTGATGCGTTTATAATAATAATAATAGTAATCTTTAATTTTTTAATGATTCTTAGATAAAGCAAGAAATATGAAACCGATATTTTAGATTCTAAATATAAACGAGCGATATCTACCAACTTATTTTAAAATACTTATTTATCCAGAACTATATTGATGTTTCTGTCAAGAATTCGTGCCCGGACACTCAGTTACATGATAACCACAGTCAGGTAAAGTTCGTGAACCGGTTAACTGAAAATTCGTTCAGTTACATCAAAGCTCAATTTCGCTGTCAGCGTCGCATTAAGAATGTATGCCGGCCACCCTTCTGTTGCATTGCTATACAGAGTGTTGTCCAATTTGCTAGAAGTAACAAAGTAAATAAATTTAAGTGTAAGTAAATTAATATTGTGGAGAGATAGAGTAGATACATTTTGGTGTTAGTTCCTGGCTGTGGGGATGTGATATCAAAATGTGTAAAAATGAAAATGGTTAAAATTCTGACGTAGTGGCTGAGCAATTGGCGGGTTCGGTTCCCGCACTGATCAAATATTTGTATAACCAAAAGGTACTTGTTTCGGGTCTGGCGGTTTTGCTCCCATAAAACAGGATAAATTTATAGTATGGGGGCTATATTATTAAATAAAAAATATGAGTCGTAAATGCCTAATGGTGAAATGTTGAATGATTTTAAACTAAACCATCTTGTACAGCCAAAATAAAATATTTAAGTACGTTGACATATTCCACAATCATCTTTACAGGCCGTCGTAACATTCCCAGTTATTATTGTTAAATTTTGAATTGCGAGTATTCTATCGCGTATTGAAAATCAAAAAACACTGTTAAGAAAGGCGCTTTTTTCTAAAGTACTTGCTTAAGGTGTCTGTAAACGTATAAGTTTACCTGTATCGTTCAATTGTGTGTATACCAAATTAGCAAAACACCCTGTATCTATACACAACCACCTTTCGCTTTAATCGCATTTTGTATTGTTAATAAACAATGAATTTGTGAACTCGTTAGCAAGGCGTGGTAGATTCGTTTATATTGTTGTCAATAATTAATGACTCACGTGTTAGAAGTGGTAAAGCCATGATTAATTTAATGGATGACTTAGAGGAATTTTATTTATTGTAGTAATTGCTTTGAAACAAATGCAACTTGGAATAAAAACATCAGTCATGGTGACACAAGAGATAATTTGGTCTGGATTTTATAAAATGTAAAAGTACAAATGTAAAGCTCATGACTTTTTTTAAAAACAAATTATACCTGTCTGACTGTCCACTACAAGCCAAAGGTCTCTTCTCATACAGAGAAGGCACGAGTTTTGGTCACCACACTTGCTCAAGGCAGTTTGGCGATTTCAGACTATAAGTCCAGGTTTTCTCACGACGTTTTCATAAACAGTTGTCAAAGATAAACTTAAAAAGTACATATGAATAAAAAAAAAAAAACTTTTATCCTTGCCCAGATTTCGTGCGTGGGAGGATGATGCCTTTACCTCTGAGCTATCATGAAATTTTGAGCCTTACCTACAGATCAAATCAACACAAAACTAATTTTTCAAATTAGGCTAAAAATTTTTTTGAACGTTACAATTACACAAGACAGTCCCCCGAAACGTCCGCCTTTAACCACTTCCTAGTGTTTTTGCTGAGAAGAAGTGGCGGAACAAACTCCCCAGCAACATGTTTGTCTGTTTCCTTTGAAGAACTTGATTGCAGTACAGTCATACTTTAAGTACCTACTGTTATGCGTTTGAGTGTAATTTAATTATAACAGTGAAAATAAGTATAAAAATGAACTTCTCTATTTATACAAAATATTTAATTATTCACTCAATTTTATATATTCCACGTTTATTTATATTTGTATAAAGGTACTATGTGTTTCCGCCATAAAATAATTAAGCGTATTCATCTTGTTTTCACGTTCATGCATGCTGTGTTAGCTTAATTTCAGCACGAAATATTTCATGTTTTTTTCCTAGAATTATGCATTCAGCATTTTAATTTACGATGTGTTAAGTTTATGAATTGCTGTTCGCGAATTATTTTTAGGTTTTTCAAAGTAAATTATGACTTGGTTTTGTACATTTTGTAAGGATTAAAAAATGACCAGAGCGAATTAGTTTTCACACATTCGTTTTTAGTGAGAAATTATGCATGTTTCTAGTTGATTTTGAATACTGTAAGCGAAGCTTGATTACAAACATAATCAGACTATAATGTTCGCACAGCTGGGACACAGGGCTGCTTTTAATGAGAAGGAGTTGAAGGAGGCTGTAATCAACCACGCGGGCCCACTGCAGCTTGGTAGAAATCACATGTCTTCGTTGTCTAGTTCGTTAAAAGGGGCATTAGTAACGCCATGTTTGCCAAGGAACGTTGCTAGATGGGTGACCATCCACCACATATTGAGACTCAAAAGCACAATAAACCGTTGAACCTAATTTTCATTTGAATCTCGGTCAATCATTGCGGATAATTTATAATCAGAAGTCTTATAGCCAAACAAACCTAGGCTTAGAACATTCAGAAGACCCCACAAGTTCTTCTGTATCGTCATAATTTATCTGGCTAAAACAATTACATTATGACGATACAGAAGAACTTGTGGAGGTGTAACTCACCCAATCCTGCACACACACATACACAGAACATACCTAAATTACACAAGCACAAATACGTGCAACCAATCTTCCTTCCAAACACATTTTACTTGCCTTGTCATAGATTACTTTTTAACTGTCTAAATCACTAATAATAAGTTGTATTTTTGTACTGGAACGAATTTACTTCCTTCCTGGAGAGGGGCGCTGATAACAGCGACACAGTTCTATACTACTGCTGTTATCATCCTTTCATTTTGATTATATTTGTATGTGTTTCTTGTTCCAAATAAATAAATTTATTAATTTTAATTTCCCAGAAGCAGTAGTGTTCTAAGAGAGGTTAAACAAACTCTTAGCAACTATTATATTTCTGAATTAGACTAAGACTAGGAAAAACACCATTACGTTTAAAGTTTAAAACTAAATAAAACCTCCCAATAAATAACTGAACTCTAACAAAAGTGTAGTGCGTATGACACTTCAGTTAATGAGTTGTGAACTCGGTGGAGCATGTTTACAAGTAGTTACATTAAGTACATGTTAGCGGTTTAATTAACTTTGTCACAGTGCCAGGACTGTTTGTTGCTTGTAGAGAGGTTTTGTTACAGAATGGCGACTGAAAAGGGAGGTTAAGTGTTTTGAAACTTTATATATTAAAAATGAGTTCAAGATATCAAGACATAAATACAAAACTCGATGGTATCAAAGTAGATACGACCAACTACATACATACATACATACATACATAAACTCACACCTTTTTCCCGTGGGGGTAGGCAGAAACTACAGAGCGCCATATGCTACGATTCTTACATACTTCTTTTGCTTCGTTTACATTCATACATGTTGCCATACACACACGCTGGTTGCGAGTACTACGCACCTGACCTTTCTGAAGAACCTCACCAATAAGGTCTATGTATGTCCTTCTAGGGCGTCCCCTCCCGGCGTTCCCACTTACATCTGCCTTCTAAATACCTTTAGTTAGTCGCCTTTCATCCATCCTTTCAACGTGACCAAACCATCTAAGCATACTCTTTTCAATTTTTGTTACTACCTTACCTACTACGACCTTACCTTTACTTGTCCTCGACCAACTACATTAAAGTTAAAAAAGAATAGAATGGAATACTCTTTATTGTACACCATAAAAACTTACAAATTATAATTTTAAGGGCTACAAACGGTGATACTATGGGCGGCCTTATCGCTAAAAACGATCTCTTACAGACAACCTTTGGATGGATTTGATAGTGGAGGAGAAAAAATAATACAATAATGTTTTTAACTACTTATGTCCAACTTATCCACAAGTATCGTAAACGTATCTTTAAAGTTTTAAAATAATTAACGTCACGTAAATAAAGAACACTTGATTCACGAAAAGCATTGCAGTATTTAGAAACGGACAATTTAAGGTTTTCCCCGTTTTTACCTAAGAGCATTGATAGAAAATCCATTCTAACCAAATGGGTTGTCCTGTAGAAGATTTTGTGGATATTTTTTTTACTTTCCTGGCATCGAAACTGTCACCTGGACAGCCGTGGGCGCCTGCTTGCGCGTGAATGTCAATCACACTTACAATTACTTAATAAGGGCGAGCCATATGTACGTAGCCGTAAGTATAACAAAACTTGACAAAAAGTCGAGTCAATAAATACACAAGCTTGCAAAAACAAAATTAAAACATCAAAATAATATTTCATATAGTGCCGAAAAAACGGCACTTCGATTTAATTTTTTGGACTTGTCGCTTGAATTTTCATTTTCATCTTTTTATGAGTAGTGTGCTTAATTATGAACAGACACTTTTCAAACACTTCTTCCACAACTTAATATAAGAAGTCCTTGCACACACATATTTAAAACTAGCTTTTGCCCGCGGCTTCGCCCGCGTGGATGTCGAACTTCCGTCCCCTATGTTTTCCCATTAAGGGTTGAATTTTCAAAAATCGTTTTTTAGTGGATACTTACATCACTAAGAACACCGCTTTAAGTTACATGTCTCTAATACCAGCGGTTTGGGCTGAGCGATGATATATAAACGTAATAATTTTAGCATAATACTTCCGGATAGACTACTTTCAAAGATGATCCTTCCGGTATGTACTTATGCATAAAGATTTCTGGAACTACTGACCCGGGAAAGAGCGCCGTACAACTGATCATGTATAAAACAACTGAGACTAAGATCAACCTGCCCAGGCGTATTGATTACAACAGTACCAAGTTTGGTTAAAATCCCTATAATAGTTTTTGAATTATGCGTGCACATACAGACAGACAGACAGACAAAACATTTTAATTTTGAATATAATAAATATTCAATGTTCATAATTATCTTCGTAGTGTGTGATAGTCCATTGAATTGTATGGCGAGCGATATTGTATCTTAAGATAAAATATTATACTACCTTAGCCGTGTGCAGCGCCCCTTGGTGAAACCCACTGCGGGTGACGTAACCTACGACAAACTTTTTATTTGCGGTTGTTACAGTAGTCGGGTCTAGAGATCGAACCGCAAAACTAAGTTTGTTTTTTATTGTATATACTTTTCCGGAATAAAAAGTACCCAGTTTTGTGCCCAGGATATTAAAGAATAAGTATACCAAGTGTCATCGTAATCGAACCGGTAGTTTTTGCGTGATACCTGAACATACAGACAGACAGACAGACAGACAGACAGACAGACAGACAGACAGACAGACAAAATTTTTTTTAATCATATTTTTGGGTTCGGTGTCGGTCTAGTAACACCCCCTGCTATTTATTTTTTTGATATTTTCAATGTACAGAAATTTTACTTCTACAGATTTATTATAAGTATATAGAAGACTAGCAGACATCACGCGGTTTCACCCGCGTATATCGCGTTCCCGTGGAAATACAGGTATAAAAAGTAGCCTTTGTCACCCGGGTATTATATAGTGGAGCTTCCCAAAGGTGCAAGATTTTTTTAAATCTGTCCAGTAGTTTCGGAGCCTATTCAATGCAAACAAACAAACAATCAAACATTTCCTCTTTATAATATTAGTATAGATGTAAAGAAAAGACAGTACACGAGTTTCAAACATGTTTGTAGATACTTTTATTTTTAGTTTAACACCATTTTATACCTACCATGTTTGACGCAAATAAATGACTTATTATTATTATTAAATCGCCAATTCAATCCTGGTTTCCTCAAGACATTTTTTTATAGGTACCGTTTTTAAAGTAATTGATAAATAAGAGAGGAAGTAAGAAAGTTTTTGTAACAAAGGTTATTTGTACCAATAAATTTATTATTATTATAATGGCATAAAAAAGTGACCGCATCCGGTTTAACTAAAAGTCAACAATGAATACCAATACTTATAGAATTTGAAAAAATAAGCTTAATGATGCTTTTTTTTTTTGATAGTCGTGATAGCCCAGAGGTTAAGGCGTCTACCTCTCATGCACGAGGTTTTGGTTCAAATCCGGGCAAGTACCAATGTGGCTTTTTAAATTCATATGTACTTTCTAAGTTTATCTTAGACATCATTGACATCGGTGAAGGAAAACATCGTGAGGAAACCTGGACTTGTAGTTAATACAAGTTTGCAATCGCCAATCCGCCTTGAGCAAGCGTGGTGATCAATGCTCAAGCCTTCTCTGTAAGAGAAGAGGCCTTTGCCCTGCAGTGGGACAGTAACAGGCTGGTATTATTATTAAGCTTTATGTAACAAAACTATTATCATCACTATTTTCCTTCACGTGTTTCTAATTTCACTTAATATCTGTACCAAACAGGCCATTATATTAGATAATTACATTATATCAAGTAAATGGCTTGTTTGAGCACTTAATTATTATCAATTAACGTAAATCATGGAGTCGTGCCGTCCATCAACTGATCCTGTACCTATTCTACTTAAACCTGAGGCTATGAGAACTCATACAACAAGGAAAGGGAGTAAATATTGAAAAAAAAAACAATTGTGAAAAAGTAGGTAAATATTGAGTTTGTGTGTTACATGCCGAAAAACAAATGAAGCACGAAACAGCAGACCGTCTTAATAATACCAGCCTGTTACTGTGCCGCTGTAGGGTAAAGTCCTCTTCTCACAAAGAGAAGGCATGGGCGTTACATGGGCCTCAAAATTAGCTTTACATGCCGAAGACACGCCGGTTTCCTCCACCCTTTTTTTAGCGAGTGATCATTCTAGAGATAGATAGATAGATAAAACATTTATTTAGCACGCACAAAGGACACAGACAAACACACAATACAAAATCAAAAGTGATAAAACAATGAACGATGAATGATACAGTGTGTGTGTGTGTTCTACAATACGCACTTGAATCCGAAAATGTTGGGGTGCGTGCTTTGGGATCGAACTCGAGACCTATGATTTGGCAGTGCGACGGTCACACCAACCACACTGCACCTCTGACTTTTCGGATTCATAAATAAATATAAATATTCCACAACTTTTTCACACAACGCCATCTAGTCCCAAACTAAGCTAAGAGCTTGTCTTATGGGTACTAAACAGCTGATGAACATACTTAAATATTTCTAAATACATACATATTATAGATAAATAACACCCAGACACAGAACAAATGATCGTGCTCATCTCTCAAACATTTGTCCTGGGTGGGAATCGAACCCACGACCTCCGGCATAGCAGTCAGGGTCACTAAGTACTAGACCAACAGGCCAGTCAAAATTTCATTCATGTGCGTTATGTATCGTTATTACTTAAGTACTTCAAAACCGGTAAAGGAAAACATCAAGAGGAAACTGGCATGTCCGAGAATAAAATCACGAGGGCATCATGCCAAGTCAGAGGCACATGAAACTCTTACACCAGGTTAGTTACCAAGCACATAACAAGGAGAAGACCAATCACACCGCAGAGCCAAAAATATCAATGACTAGCAGACATCACGCGGTTTCACTCGCGTAGTTCCCGTTCCAGTGGGAATAAAAAGTAGCCTATGTCACCCGGGGATAGTGTAGCTTCCCAACGGTGAAAGAACTTTTCAAATTGGTTCAGTAGGTTCGGAGCCTGTTCAATGCAAACAAACAAACAAACAATCAAACTTTTCCTCTTTATAATATTAGTATAGACTACGCTAGCTTAAGGCAAAGTTTTTTTATATCTAGCACATGTACTGCACTAAAAGCCTAACAGAGCAGACGATCCAGTAATTAAGTCCAATCTGCAAGGCCAATTTGGTAGGATGCCTCAAATCGATACGTCTCTAGTAGTTAAGACTGCGTCCTACCCATACATAGCTGAGGAGGAACATGTTTCCTTAATTAACATTTAGCTAGAAATAAGACTAAATTTACAGTACGAGATCTATTTACTGGATTATATCTTGTAGAGTGTTGCTAAATAAGAAGAAGAAACGTTTATTTGGGACAACACAACTACTTTAAGTAGGTTCTTCAGAAAGGTAGGTGCGTAGTACTTGCAACGCCGCGTGTGTGTATGATAACATGTATGAATGTAAACGAAGCAAAATGAGTATATGTAAGAATCGTAGCATAATAATATGGCGTTCTTTAGTTTCTGCCTACCACCATGGGAAAAAGGCGTAAGTTTATGTATGAATATCTGATATACAAAAAAAAACAAAAACAAAAGACCTGTGAGGTGCCAAAAAGGTTCTTATATCAACACATCATCATTTGCCTAGCCTTTTCCCAACTTCATATTTCGGGGCCGGCTTCTAGTTTAACCTGATGCATCAAATAATAGTGTTTTACATGCACCGACTGGGCTATCACAACCCAATGACTACGTAACACAATACTCCTTAGTTAGACTGAAATTTTACCCTATACCTTTATGAATCTTTACTGCTTAACTGTAACAATAGTCTTCAAGTATTTTATTACTTTCAGGAATCGATCCAAAAAAAGAACACATTTTAATTTAGTTAATAATATAAAACTCACGTACCGAAGCAATTACAGAGAACTAAGCGCAATTTTATTACCCCTGCCGCTAACTTACTCGAATTTACTTAATTTTAACCAGTCGAATATCACCCTTATCACGAGGGGTTAGAGTGCAAACGATTTGATAGCTAAATTTATAAGGCTATAAAGTATATTCGTTCGGGGAATAGGTACCTGTTTTAAGTATAGGTTGCACACTTGCATTTTAATTTATTTGTAGAAAAGAGAAAGTGTTGGTTTACACGGAATCTTATTTATATCGACACGTCACTGAATTTTGACACGAAGAGCCAAGATCTAAACATGTTAAAAAGATAGTAAAAATCCATAGGTACGTACTACTACCAAATTAGTATTAATTTATCAGGCCTCGAGCGAAAGCCAGTTTCCTCGAACAATAGGTAATTTAATTGTGTCTGGAATTCCGGTAGTTGACGAGTAAAGAATTAAATTCAAGTGCTCAAGAGACATTATCACGACGATCGTTTTCTGAAGCATTAATGAGGTTTAAAGCAAAAAAAAAACACATTATGAATACCACTCATTATTATTAGGTACACCGTTGTAAAAGTAAATAAATAATTATATCAGAACGAGTATTTTAAATTTTAAAATCAATCTAATTGAATGAACTTAAACGAAGAACATGGAATGATGGATGAGGAACGTAAAGATATTGCTGAAGTATATTACTAATGATGTTCTGTCCTTTCTGCCCACCTCCTTTGAAACAGACGTGGTGGCTATGTGTAATATTAATGAAAACACAATTACACTAAACAACGTCTCCTCACGTCTTCGTAACTTAATCTTTTATTAAAATTACAAATCTGAGCGACACAAGGCATTTCAATCCGTAGCCCGTCCTTTAGGAATAACGGCGCATTTATTGTTTTTTTTTTAAATATCATAGACTTATACTGAGATAGTACACAGTTTTGTTTATTATTACCTTGTTAGTTTAGTTGTCTTGTGCAAGTCCCATTTCCAGAATTTTTCTTTATTTTTTTAACAAAACACACAAGATGGTGTGAACAGAATCAATTTTATTGTTGTTCCATTTACACATTACCAAGAAATTAACAACCTAACAACATGGCGGAGGTGCTCATTCCAAAATTCCCATAATAAATTACCGCTTACACAACGTTCACACAAAACCCTTTATAATGGCTGAAACATTCAGCGCTGAAAATATGAAAATAATGCAGGCGGGTACTTCCACCAGTATCGCTGGTGCCGCAACACGAATGTATTCCAAATTTGAATGTCTGTATGTAATTTTAATGTCTGCTACGAGCAACCACGCGGATTTAATTTTGCGGAAAATGGTGGGCTTAAGTAAAGATATGTAGCGATTTGAGATATCAAGGAAGTTATTGACAAAATAATTTGAACGGCAGTAATTCCAGTTCTTAGCCATTTATGTGAGTAATGTTGATAAATATTGAAAATGTACACGCTTTCAAAATAAGCTACCTAAACCCAACAATAGGTTTAAATAAATAATATTATAATTTCGCAGCTCAAAATTGTAGATGGGTTTTACTTTATGGTTGGTAATACGTAATTATGTTACCTACTGAATTGTATAACATAATATAGCAGAAGAGTTTTTCTATTTCTATATTCAAACGCGCTAATATCTAGAACGGAGTTTAAAAAATATTTTTGCATTTAATAGACCAATTTTTAACACTTTAATAAATGATGTACTTATAGTAAAAAAAAAAAACATCATAATCTTTTATGGTTTATATTCAGTTTTAGAATTACCTTTCCATTTTGTCTATTTTTGATATAGGTACCTATTTTCAGAAATGGTTTTCCATCGCTCATCGCTCAAGCTTGTACCACATGACAAACCCAGCACATTTTCTGGTAACACAAATGTTCTTACGCTAATAATGTTGTAATTAGGATCTGAAATATGAAATTGTTAGAACACTGGGATTTAAATGCGAGAAACGATAATGTTTGTTAAATACCTGCACTTAATTTTAGTGTACTTGTAAGCAAGTACTCTTCTTACTAATAAAGATTAACTTAGCAGAAAAACTTTTCAAGCGATTCCTTTTGAATCTTTGTTTAAATGGATGTAATATGTACCTCGCTTTTTTACCCGCTTCTTAGGATCGTAACGTAATGTTAATCACCTATATCTTTACCAATCAAGATATTGAATGGAATAATGTTTTTGAATACGACTAGAAGTCACAGGCTAAAAGCAAAAACTTTTATACAAAAAAATCAATTTTGGAAGTCTGTGGCTTTGGTGGTTTTGTTTCGTTCATTATTGGCCACCGACTTCCGAAACTGAAGTTATTTTTCACCTGTTAGTGTTTTATTTTTAAGAAGTCGGTAGTTTTTTTTTTGTAAAAAAGTTTTTATTTTGCATTTTTTAGTTTCTTCCTTTGTCAAGAAAGTCTTTCAAAACTTCAAAGAATCATTGAAATCGTTTCACAATTGTTAAAGAAGTTCTATGTAAATAGATATGTACATCTCTGTCGGGCCCCTTTAAAATAGAAGGGCGTAATGTTATGTTATGGAAATACAAAACTCTGCATAGACATCTGACTGTAGCAATCGCGAATAATTTACTGTTATGCGTTGAAGAGTTCCATCGCGTCGCCTGTCTTCTTCATCATTTTTTCTTCACAAAATGACACTTTCTAAATGAAAATACTTGATTTGTTACTAAAAATGTAATAATCGGTACATGTGTATCTATATTTTTAGAAGAGTTCCCTCAAATCCTCAAGGATCCGTCTTCAGATATGAGTTTTGATACAAATGGTACCACCAATCTACCCTATCAAATAAAATAAGAATTTTACAAATCGGTCCATAAATGACGGAGTACGGAGGTAACAAATCCTAAAAAAAACTAATTGAGAACCTCCTCCTTTTTTTGAAGTCGGTTAAAAAGAAGAAACAAATTCTTCAGCTTTCTTGTATTAGAACTATAATAAGGAAACTGAAAGCTTTGAGTCCTTTTTAAAGAATATTAAGCGCAAGTAGGGGAATAAGATTAACAGATTTTTGCATAGTTAAAGTTTGTATTGAGAAAACTGCAGCCGTTTCTTTAGCAATTTGAATTGCACATTACAAGTAGTTTTGTTAACCCCTTCAGCTAAGCTAAATATGAAATGGGTGGGTGGTTGCACTCACGGCCACTCTATCGCCAGACCTACGTCTTAGCCATTTGGCTATTACCACTCCGCTCTTAATAAATGTCAATTGAAGAAAAAATGTTTGCTTTTGGTAGCCCAATTTTTAAGAAAGCATTTCGTTTATTTAACATCCCATTTAGACATTGAAGATTGAATTAAACCGCAAAACACAGCTAGCTAGATATTTTCATCACCACTTTTGTACCTTCATGCAACTAACACGGTCAAATCCTTCGATTATCGGTAATAGTCGAAATACAGGCTCTGCCTAGTTCGTCTACACCACTATATTGATCTAAACTAGCCTATTGAAATATTTTATAAATTATGTCAATGTTTCTTTAAATAAACTTTATGATTATTGTCATTAGTACTATTATTGATCGAATGTCAGTCACACAAACTTACACTTTTTGGACTTTTTTGCATGCAACCAGACATCAAAACCGTAAGCAATTGTACTTTTGTTTATTCCCTACGGACACACATTATACACGTACAAAAGTGGACAATAATTAATCATTCGTAAACTCGTCTCGTTCAAACAGTTTACGGGATCTATACAAGCAGGGTCCTCCGGCGTCACTTGTCATTTGGGTAGGGTATCATTTGTAAAGGTATTATTCGCACCTGCGCCTGCTGACCGCGGAGGTGGGCGATATAAATTAATATTTGGATCATGGGTCCGGATATAGGCTAAAATGCTGCTTGTTGACGATTTTGTCAGTAGGGATAAAACTACGAAAAAATCTTGATTTGTGTTGTAGTCGCAGAAGTCTTATAACGAGTCTTACTAAAGAATGCTGTGTTACTTAGTTGTGGAGATCAGATAGATAATTAGTTGCTCCACGTAAATTACTTATATACAGAAACATCCGGTGAGTTTAAAAGCTTACCTTAACATAATTAGGAAATGCTACATTTAACAACTATTTTCCTGAAGAAAATTCTAAAACTTATACATGGTTGTGTGAAATTATCTTTTGCACGACAAGCTCATGTTTAGTCACATTTACATTCATAGCCGAGTATAAAAAAGTAGTAAAAATATAATTATGACATCAGAAACTGTGGGACTATCCAAGTCAAAACGATTCCTCGCAAATGGCTTCTAACCCAATCTTATAGTGAATCTGAATCTCATCCAAAAGCAATAGTAATAACCTACAAAAAATACGAGTTTGTGAGTAGTGAGCAGGCTCACACACGATACACTAGTAGTGTACTCTGCGCACAAAATCTGTAGTTAAAAAAGAAAAGGAAGAAGAAAACCCTGTTTTAGGCTAATAATTATTATTAGAGCTCTTATAAAATACCGTAATGAAATAAACATTTAATTCCCCATAAACTGGTAGACGTGCCTGCTCATCAACTACGTGCACAAACAATAGGCTGTAGGCTAGCGAAGCGCCATCTTAGCGGCCTCGTAACGTCACCCTACCTACTCAAGCGGTCAGTGACCGGACCTCAGATGCGCAATTTACGACAATATCGCGTAAAAACGTATATTACACGTAATAACATAATTCGGTTTTGGCATATGCGTTTTAAATTATACTTTTATATTGATAATTCTGTATGTGGGTGCAAATTTTACGTCTTTATGTTCATAAAATTGCTTACGGCGACATTTTAAAATGCCAAATTGCATATTTCAGTAAAGAATAAGGTTATTTCAGTTCAAATTAAATGCAGATGTTCGTTATAAATTTAAGGTTTTATGGTCAGCAACGTCTCAGCTTTAAGTTGTTCATTGCTGGAGACAGCGACTCCCTAAGACTCGTAATATCAACTGATCCTACGCTACAATTTTCCAGGCCCTCTTTTGGGAGGACATCCAAACGCTAAACCCTAGACTCAAGACCTTTCGACCCAATAGGCGATTTCAAATGGTGTTTCACAAATTATGGAAAGCTATATTAATAATGATTGCTATAAGATGCATATTTTGGTATACCTTTACGAGTATGTGTCGCGGTTGAAATTATTTTTTTAGAAAGTATTATCAGTAGATTTGGATCTCTCATTGAACTGAGCCATTCATAATGTTTTTACATTTTGTAGGTCTAGTGATTACTGGCCCTGAATGTGAGGTCGTGGAGTTGATTTCCACCTATCATAAATGTTTGTGTGATGAGCACGATAATTTGTTCGATGTCCTAGTGTAATTTATGTTTATCAGTTGTCTAGAACTCATAGCACAAGTTCTGCTTAGTTTGGGACTAAATAGTGTTATGTGAAATTGTGGAATATTTATTTATTTAGACGTCACCCGTCACAGATGTCAAACTGAAAATCAGAAGACTTAAATGGAGGTGGGCAGGGCATATGGTAAGAGGTCACGATAAATGGAGTAAAAAAATAACGAGATGGTACCCCAAAAAAGGTAAAAGAAAGAGTTCCCACCGTTGCCACCAGACAGGTGGCAGGAGTGATGTGGAATAGAGTGGCCCAGGAAAGGACAGAATGGAGAAGGTTGGAGGAGGCCTTTGCTGATTGGCAAACAGATCTGCACAAAATAAACAAGCTTTATATACTAGCATAAATCTAATTTAAATTGTAATAGTAGAATAAGTAAAAGTAAATGTGCAAAGATACTGTGTTTTTAGGTTAAGATCTAAATAAACGGTTATGTTATTATTACCATTTATTATTTTAACATACATATAAATTACATTTTTAAATATTGACATAAAAATATAAAAACATTTAAAAATATAAAAAATAGTGAACCACCGATGGCGGGAGCAGGGTCCAAGCTACCGGTGGCTAGGGCTCCAGAGACAGGAACCTCCTCACGATACGGGCCGTATCAAGAAGTACTGCCTTCTGTATCAGGTTCTTGACCGTTCTTGAATATTATTATTATTATTATTAGACGTCACCCAACACCTCCCTTCACAGCCCCCGATAGCGGAACCAATCTCTAATTAAAACGACCTACAAATGCATGTATAATGCTGTTGTGATTAAAGCAGGTGTGTACACCCCTTAATTAAGGCACGGTGCTACCGGGGGAGCTCTTCACTTGAATTAAAGATACGACACGTGTAACCTCGGCTTAACCTGGTTCAGTTGTGACATGTCGTATGTAGATGGGTATCGGAAACGGTGATTAGGATTTTTGTTTTTTTTCTCTTTGGTTTGGTGGTTTATTGAGTTGGGTTATCGTTAATTAAGACACCCATTTTTATCAATTACTGGTCAGTGTTATTGTGTTGCATTGCTGTGTGCCTCCCTCTGGGTCAAAAATACTATGCCATGTAATAATAATATGATTATAAGCCTTAATAAATTATATGAACGCATAGAGTGAAGAGAATGTTTACATCATCAGCATGTCAGACTTAAGACGTCCATTGATGGACTAAGGCTTCCCCCAAAGACAACCAATAAAACAAAAAAATAAAATAATTAATTTAAATCTGGGAGCGAATAAATCCACTTTCTTTTTACACATAGGTAATGTTCAATATGGAACGTATCAATTTAAACATTATATGGCCAAAAAGGTTATCTTTAAGATATTTATGGTTCAAATCAATGCATTTCAAAATATTAAAAATAATTAGGAACCCATAATGCGTAAAAATTAAGTAAAAATCATAATATAATATTAAGTCCCAAAAGATGTGACCACCCGTTTAATGTTCAAAAAAATATCGGTCATTAAATTATTCCCTGCCAGCTGTCATTTCACCAACAACAAACCGTTAACATGTAAATTTTGGACCTCACAGACCTTAAAATTCTGCCAACCAAACATATGTGCCAAAATGTTGTGCATTAGCAAGTTAAATGACTTAAAATTAACTGACCCGCCCTTCATTAATTTGTAAAATTAATTGTCCAAATCTGGAAGTGTTGCAGTAGGCGCGAGTCTAACCTTGTTTATGGGTCGACTCTTATGTCGGCCATTTTGCTTTATGGGACACCATGGGATGTCACTGTTTACATATTTACATGGTTTCTGTGTCATTTGATTAATTTTTTTTTTGTTGACTGTTGTGTGGTTTTGGTCAGGGGTTAAATTAATCCTGACATATTTTCTAAAACATGAACTCAAAGCAGAAATTATGAGGACTAAGGTTACGAGTGCTTTCAACTTCAAATTTTCATAATTATTATTACGAGCTTTAAGTTGCTACTAAAATGTATTCTACATATGGTGCTACGTATGGTGTTATTTTTTGGGGGCAATCCACTGAAAGAGAGTCTGATTCTAAAGCGCAAAAACGATGTATTCGATCCATATGTGGCTTAAAAAGTACCGAAACTTGTGCACCCCATTTTAAATCTTTAAAATTACTAACTCTGCCATCTATGTACATCTACGAGACTGTTTTGTTTGTTAAAACTAATTTACACCTTTTTACGAAAATTTCTGACGTAAAAAAAAACCCAGTGCGTTCTCAATATATTAATCAATTGTGCGACTTAAAATACAGAACCACATTGATGAAAAAGAATGAATGGCTTCAAAAATTTATAATAAAATACCCGATAGTCTAAGAACATTACACCTATCAAAATTTAAGAAAGCTCTCTCCTCTCTATTAATAGAAAAATGTTATTATACTGTTCAAGACTTTAAAAATGATAATTTTTAATATTTTGTTTTAGTTTATACTTTGTTATTGTGTTTGTTTTTATTTCGTTTTTAAGTATTTTAGTTTATCTAGTATTTTAGTAAAAGTTTTATTTAAAATTTGTATGCCTTCGCGGCAAAACATAGCGCTAAAATATGTTAAGCTAACACTTATGTAAATACCTATGTTTCACATATAAAGATTCTGATTCTGATACATTCAAATCCTGGTTTCCAAATTGACAAACAAATTTTTCCGAAAACACTATTCTCAATGCTCAATACTCAATATCTCTATTGCTATTCTGTGTACAGCCAATACAACAGATAGGTAAGTACAGCCAATACAACAGATAGGTAAGTACAACCAATACAACAGATAGGTAAGTATCTACCTAGGCAGCTTACCTTCAATTAGTTTTAAACAATTCTATTAGTGCTATGAAGCTTTGCATTATTTTGACATAAGTTTTTTTAAGTGTGTCCTAAGTTTATTAAGCCACTAGCACATCGCTTGTGACTTCGTCCTCATACATTTTGTACTTTAACAGCTTCTCCACTTCCTCTTTGTTTTGAAAATAAAATATAGCCTATAAATTTACAAACAATGTGGCTTTTAATTCGTAAAAGAGAGATCCAGGGCCATAAATACTGAATAATTCAAGATGGAAAATCTTAATAACGCTTTGCTCTACCCGGGAATCGGACCTGGAACCTCATGCTCAGCAGTAATATTAGTAACAAAATAATATTATAATTACTCGTATGCACATAATAATAATAATAATAAATCTTGACAGTGTAGTGGAAAAACAAAAATAAATTGTCTGCGTTGTGTCTATGTCTAACTATGTTTGAAAACTTAATATCAAAAAAGTAAACAGTAAGGACAAGACTCAGACAACAGTGACTGGGATTGTTCTTAGCATAATATTTTAGACAAACAAATTCCTACTACGCTTCATATTATGTGCATATGTAAAGCGAAGTCGGGGCCAGGACAGGGGACGTAGACATGTACTGAAGACAACGTAGGTATTATGTTTGCAGTGGACGACAAGCAATGTCCCACCCAATTGGACTACGTGCATTGTGCTCAGGAAATGCATAGGAGTTATTGTTTTGAGTGTACCTTTAACGTGAATATTCATTACATAGGGTGGAAAGGATTTTGACGTATATCCTGATACTAAGAGTTCAGCTGGTTGATTCAGTAAAAGTCACTTAGTATGGAATGATGGCTCAAAACCACAAACCAATTTCACGTGCATTTTCAAGAGGTGACTTTTACAGAATAGCGCTGCAGTACTATTGTTGTTTTTTCACATTAAGAGGATTAATGAAAAAGGTGACTTACAAAAGGAAGTAAGGCAGATGTAAGTGAAAACATGACGTGACGTCTTAAAAGGTCCCCTGAAAGGTGACCTTATTTTTAAATAATATATAAATTGTTTATATTTTCTCCACAATATTACTCTTAATGCTAGCCTTATTTATAAAGTCACATAAAGGTGGGGCAGTATATTGTGGGAGACTGGTGCCCAAACTAGGCTCAAGGCCTGTATTTCAGGTCACCAGGACTCCTCCATATAAATTTAACAAACTATGTTATGTACTCGTACAAACGGTATGCAATAAGGAAATGTTAACATTTAGGCTTAAGGAATCTATTAGTATTTTATAGTAATAATAAAATAGTTAGTATTGTTAGTATCAGGATGGGAGTACGGTCGAGTGTGTACTGCGTGTTTGTGAAGTTTGTGTAGTTAGAGAAGTGTGTGCAGTGGCTGTGTGTGGGGGGGTCGTGTGTGTGGGGAGGTTGAGGGAGTGTGTGTCTGTTATTTTTTGTTTTTGATCGTAGCATATTTGTTCTTCATAAAGGTCAGGTGGTTATATGTGCACGTCGGTTACCTTTTTTTATTTAAGGATGGGAAATCATCAAATGACTCCTCCCGCTCTGGGTGAAGCGGGAGGGAGTGTCAGACTCTTACTGACTAAAACCCATCCGTGCTCCTCTTAATGCCTTTTGCGTTCCAAGGCCGCGGTGACTCTTTCGAACAAATTCCGCGACCCACGTCCGTTACCTACAAGTACTATTGTAGCGACATCTATCTCGCCATATACGAACTAATAACTGTCATCCTACATCGCGGTATTAAAAGTATCGAAATTTGAAATGTAGGTATACAAGTTCCCGACAACAACCGTCGCGCGTCGCTGCGTCCGCGTCGGGCAGTTGTAGCCCACCCGACACTCGCCTGGTCGGAGAATCCTCCTTTTTCAATGGAGGATGAGGAACTTTACACCCTGTTCCTCATACCTCTGAACTATACTTGTAGGTAATATGGAAGCAAAATATGGTGTACTGTCCGTCGATTTAGTAAAAGACGAAGTGAATTGAATTGTCGATGCCTAACATTGGTATGAAACGACAGCTTAATTTGCCTTCACTTAAATATTAAATAAATAAATATTTCACAACTTTCACACAACGCCATTTAGTCCCAAGTTAAGCTAGAGAGCTTGTGTTATGGATACTAAACAGCTGATAAACTTACTTAAATATTTCTAAATACATACATACATGTAAATTACACCCAGACACAGAACAAATGATCGTGCTCAACACACAAACATTTGTCCTGGGTGGGAATTGAACCCACGACCACCGGCATAGCAGTGAGGATCACTAACTATTAGACCAACAGGCCAGACAAATCTACATTTCATGGGATCATGGGAAAAAGGCTTGAGTTGATGGATATATTATGAATGGCTGGCTATTATAAACAGTAAATAATTCCTCCACCTCGATAAAGTTAACCAAAATACAATTAGTAATCTGAACATTAATTTAAACCAAACCGTCTTGAATCACCGCAAAATATTTTTGATTATTATCATTAAAATCAAAATCAACCCTTGCAATTATAACTTGTATCTGTTTACAAGTTTATTTAAAACAATGAATGCGGAGTGAACGGTGAAGGGTTAAATCTGCCCCCTTTCGGTCACGCTCATTTACCTAGTAATTATACACGGCGAGTAACTTCCATGTTTTGAAGATGGGTAAGGAATTTCAGGATGAGGTAACTGCCAAAGAGAGAACAGAGTACCTACCTACTTACTAGTAGGAAAATATTAAGGCTAAAAAGCTTTCTTTCATGGCCGGGAAAGTAACAAAGACTACTCGTGAAAACTTGAGTGAAATGGGCGGTGAAGTGAGCTACACCTAGTAACTATTTTACAAAATAGCACTAGAGCCCCACACAAATGTTTGTAGATCGTATTGGATCTATTGCTTGCATCGTTACCAACTTTAAATGAAAAAAGATGTTTATTTTTGTATTATTTTTTTGTACAAACACTTTTACGTTATATATGTTTTTTAAAGGATTCTCGAGGTGCTTTATAAAGTTTCTTACAGTTTGAGTACAGGCTCTGGAGCTGGTGTAATTATTTCAACAAAAGTAATAAACTAAACAAAAAAAAACAAAAAAAAAAACTAAACAATAATACCTTTAAGATTACAAGATAATTGTCTGAAACTAGACAAACCAGTCTCTTGGGCACCATTTCAAAGACACCACAAAATATTTAAAATTTATTCAATTTAAATTACCAAGTTAACTAAAAATGACACATACTGCATTCTCTTCTACAGTACACTGGCATGTACCCTTCTTACCAAAGTTTCTAATATTTTGATTTCTAACGACGGGACACGTCTAATAATTTCTTACTGCCCTTCCCCACAAACATACCTTCAAAACACAAAACAATTTCAAGCTTATTACTTAGAACATAAGGTTCTGATAGATGCAAGTTCTGGCTTGCAAATGTAAAAGTTCCTTTGAAATGTAAGAAGCAAGTTAGTGTTACTAATTAAAATTGAAATTCCCTGGCGGATATTTTTCTATATGAAATGCTTTTCAAAACTTATTTGCTTACGACTGTATTGGCGCAGTATAAGTTAAGGTTATAACCTAACAGAATGTAAATATGTTTGCGTAGTACAGCTTAATACTTTAAAAGAAAATGTTATTGCGCTTTAGGAAGGAGTGCAGAAAACTATATTGATCGAATTTTGATGACAGGGCGTCTACTTAAAATTATACCTACAATATTTGAGTTACCAATCGAATAGGCAATCAAATAGGGAATACTTATTTGAATTAGACACATACAAAAATCAAAAAAGTATCTAATTACTAACTTCACAGTACTAACATCTAACTATTGTAACTCCTGAGAACTTTAAAGGCAAGACCGAAGAAATATACCACTTTTAGATGTAAACACGTACCTACCAAACTAAAATCTTATTCTACCAGAAAACATTAAAATAAAGATAATAATCTGGCAACATTAACACTACACCGCCACAGATGGTCTTCTCTCCGCAGAGAACCATAAACACTAAGGATTTGCATATCTCCATTGAGTATGAAGCTTGTTTGAATAAATAAGACCCGGTTTCTGGTGTTAAGTTGGGAATATTTATAGGAACGAATCTTTTCCGAGTCTCTTACCCAGCATTTACATCTATTGAAGTAGATTTTTTATAATGAGATGAAGATTTTAATATAGTTAGAAGATATACATACTAAAAAGATTTATGCTTAAAAATGAGGTGCAGAAAAAAATATCTGGAATGATCATACAATCTCGGGACGAAGAACAAAAATACAACCAACTTTATGAAAAAACACTAAAAGGTCTTATAACTCTAACAATGACTCTAGTTTTGGAACTCGGTAGAAAAAAAAACTCAGATTTAAGTCAATACACTCAAACCAAAAGTGATCTTTATGCAGGAATGAAATACAATCGGGTTAAATTAATACTTCCAACTCCTACTATCTCAAATACTACTATCTTATTTAGTATTATAAGCACCATAGAAACGTGCAGCACTGTAGGTCACTTAAAAATTTTGCAAATAGTATCTTTGAAAATTAATGCACTTGAGTAAGGTAGTTAGGTTAGGTAGTTAGGTTCGCTATATGATAGGTATGATGAGTTAGGTTAGGTTATACATATATATATCGTCATCCTAATTCTATCTAGCACAAAACCGGGAATTCTCAAACCCTTATTCACATGAATTCATTTAACTATTTGTATTATTTTAAGAAAATGGAAGAACTTTGTCTCATCTTCTGTAGGTAGATACAAACGAAGAGATAAATCACCAATGGTCAGACCACCATATGAAGCAACACATATAATCTAGGTACAGCAATATTCGGACCCTCAATACAAATGGCTGGTCAAAACCCATAAGTGATGGTGCTCATTTATCATAGACATTATTGCACCTATGTGTACAGACAGACAGACAGACGCCCCATGCGTAGATGTAAGCATTATGATGGTTGGCGAAAAATTGTGCGATTATGTAGGATGAGGGTATTTTGTGAATGATGATTAGTATTTACCCGACGCTTGAGTTATGAAACTTCTAAATCTATTTAGTGTTTAGCAATGATTTTATAAGTAAAAACATGTAGATAGGTTATTAGCGCTCAGCAAGCGACACGTTAAAATGTGGCTTTAGCCACACTTGACCCCAGTGTCGCATCGCGCCGTCAACGGACGCGTGCGTGCGTTAGTGTGCCGTTTTTGAAGATCGAATGTTGTTTAGGTAACCTATCTACACCTTTTTACTTATAATAGCATTGGTCTTTGGGTCCATTTAAGAAAGAAAGTTAAATAATGGTGTTGTGGTTGGAAGCGCTAATTCTGGGCATCAGGTTTCTGTTCTTGTTCCTGTGTGTGGTGGGGCAAAGCGTTATTGGGTTTGTCTATCTAGATTTTTTTTAGCAGCAGCTCGGAGTTTGTATTAGTACCCGATTGAGGGCAATTGGCTCGTCCTGCGTCTCCTATTACATGGGACTTAAACATAACTAGCAAAATGTAGGTGTGCAGAGGCCAGCACATCAAGCTACCCCAGTGTTCAATTTCTTTAATAGTTTTTAGGGTTCCGTAGTCAACTAGGAACCCTTATAGTTTCGCCATGTCTGTCTGTCCGTTCGTCCATCCTCGCTTAATCTCTGTGACCATTAGCACTAGAAAGCTAAAATTTGGAACTAATATATCAGTCCCACCAACAAAGTGGTAAAATAAAAAAAGGAAAAAAATGTTTTATATGGGTAGCAGCCCCCCTATATGTAAAGTGGGAAGTGTTTTTTTTTTATTTTAACCCTTATGTGTGATATATTGTTGGAAAGGTATTTAAAAATGAATAGGGGTTAACTACAATCATTTTTTGATAATGTCAATAATTTCGGAAATAATCGCTACAAAAGTAAAAAACAATGTGCCCCCCCCCCCCCCTCTAACTCTAACCTTAAGTTTAGAAAATATGAAAAAAATCTAAAATGTAGAACTTTATAAGGACTTTCTAGGAAAATTATTTTGAACTTGGATGGAAACAACAGTTTTGTAGTATAATCGTACCTATATGCAAGCATTTTGAACACTTATTGTGACGGACGGGAAACTACGGAACCCTACACTGAGCGTGGCCCAACACGCTCTTGGCCGGTTTTTGGACTTTCTTACAAACATCATAAGGTCCATGTTCAATTAGAATTTTACAGTTTAGGGTAGCTTGGAGTGCTGGAGCTGAACCACAGATACCTACACATCTGCCTAACCCTTTGGGGATTACTGGCGTAATGTTTTGTTACAAACAGATCAAAAAACTTTCCCCAACAATAAAATAGTACTCATCCGTCATCTAACCAAAGTAACACATTAACTCTTCGTCGTGGGTTTTTTAAAGAAAGTTCTCAGAAACGGTCGGCAACAGGTGCAAGCAACGCCGCGTAATATAACTAGTATTTATTGATTTTTCTTTACGAACCACTTTGATGTTAGCCGGAAATAGCGATACGAATGGACGGCTGGGTTTTATAGGTTTACAGAATGACATTTGACTATAATTAGTAAGAAAAGAAGAATTGGAGAGGATTTCCCGTTTAATTTTTTTTTTTTTTTTTTTTTTTTTTTTTTATTGCTAACTATGTGTACTCAAATAAAGTTCTTAACAGAGGATATCAGTTCTTAGAACATAGTGGCCCTGTTAGGGCATTGCAATTTCATCATGCATATATGCTTATAATTGTAACAGTAACAGTTGAACATGCATTATTTACATTCATTAATTAAAAAGATAAAAGTTATAATTATTAAATTTTATATAGGACATCGTTTTAATTACATTATATAATTTTATCATTTACATCATATTAATTATAAATTATTAAAGTCATACCTAAATAAAAATACACATGTCATGAGTTACCTGATTTAAAAATTATCATTATTCATTAATTCAATTATGTCACAGTATTGCAATCATTTAATATTAATTATCATAATCCTTTTAAAAATATTTTATTGAATTATTTTACTGAATTATATTCACTTTAGTGATAGGTACTTTATTGAGCAAAATTATTTTTCCTCAAGAAATTCTGCTATTGAGTAATAGGCCTTTTTAATTAAGAAAATTTTCAGCATTCTTTTAAAAATAATAATTGAATTTATAATCTTAATGTCCCTAGGTAGCTTGTTATAAATCTTTGTGCTCATACAGAAAACACTATTACTGTACGCTGTAGTGTGGGACGTGTTATCTCTTAAGGTATGTTTAAGTCTTCTGCTTTTTAACGTATCATAGCTTGTAATGTTTGATTTAACTAAAATTGAGGCCAGGTAGATATATAGAGCAGGGAGTGTTAAAATCTTGAGATTTACGAAATGTGGTTTACATGAATCCGTTTGACGTAACCCACATATAGACCTAATACACTTTTTTTGGGCTTTGAACGCAATTTCTTTATCAGTCGAGTTTCCCCAATATAGTAACCCATACGACAGAGTGGATCCCACATACGCATGGTAAGCAGTAAGAAGCGCGGTCTGGTTGGATACTTTTTTAAGCATGTATAGAGCGTAAGAAAATTGACTCAATTTGGTACATACACTATTTACATGTGTTTTCCATGACATATTCGAATCTATATGGATTCCTAAAAACTTTGTATTTGCTACTTCAGCCACTGTTTCATTATTGTATGCAATACTTAAAGGAATAGATGTCGCGTTTTTATTTTTAAAGTTCATGTAATGTGTTTTTGTGAGATTAATTTGTAAATTATTTATTTGAAGCCAATTTATTAATTTAGATAAGGAATCATTTATTTCTTGTTCATGATTTTTGTTTTTATTATTTGTGAAAAGAACCGTACTGTCATCTGCAAATAAAACCATAGGTTGCTGAATAGTATTAGGTAAATCGTTTATGTAAATGAGAAACAGTAGTGGTCCCAGTATTGACCCTTGAGGTACACCATATTTTATAAATCTAGGACTCGATGTATACTTAATCTCTGTCTTTGTAAATGGACATAACTGTGCTATTTCAGTGAACTGTATTCGGTTACATAGATATGATTTGATTATTTGTAGTGCTTTACCCCGAACTCCGTATATTTCCAGTTTTTGCAAAAGAAGTTCATGATCAACACAATCAAACGCTTTTGTCATGTCCATGTATAGAGCTGTAACTTGGTTTTTTTTATCTAGTTCTTTAAGTATTTTTTCTAAAAACTGATGAATTGCTGAATTTACCGATTTCCCTTTTCTGAATCCTACTTGATTATCTATTAGTATTTTATTTTTCTCGAAATATTCTGTAAGTTTATTATTTAGTACTTTTTCAAATATTTTGGCGAATATTGGAATGAGAGCAATCGGCCTGTAACATCGTACATCTTCTGGGTTTCCTTTTTTAAATAGTGGTGTAACCACCGTAGTTTTTAAATATGTTGGGAAAATGCCTTCCTCAAGACACTGATTTATAATATGAGTTATGATTGGGGCAATTATGTGCACTACACGTTTTATTATTTGCGTTGAAATTCCATCATAGCCCGTACTTCTGGTGTTTTTTAATGCCATTATTAATTTCACGACATCGTTTAGGGTAACTGGGGTTAAGAAACAGGAGTTTGGTTTATTATAAGTTAGAATCTTTGCGTAATTTATTTTATTATTTGTCAGTTTCGAGATGTCATCAATAAAGAAATTGTTAAATGTTTGTGCTATAGTATCAGGGGCCGTTATAACTTGATTATTATATCTTAATCTATCAATTTTTTCAGGGGGATTATTGTTTTTATTTTTATTTATTATTTGCCATATTGCTTTAGGTTTGTTTGTGGCTGTTTGTATATAATAATTATTTTGCGACTTTTGAGTAAGTTTTACAATTCTTTTAAACTTTTTTGCATAATTATTAAAGTTACCCTTATCTGACTTTTTACCTGAGAGTCGATATATTTTAAGAAGCATTCTTTTACGAAGAGAACATATTTTTAATCCTTTACTAAGCCATTTGGTTTTGCGAATAATTGGAACTTTAATTTTGATGTTTGGAAAGCAGAGGTCATAAAAAAGTTTAAATACCTTATGGAATTCTTCAAAAGAAGCATTTGCGTCACTTTTCTCATAGCATTCAGTAAAATTTAGGGCTTTTAGACATTCAATAAATTTCTCAACATTTTCGGTGCTAAAGTCTCTTCTGAATTTATACCAATGGGTTATTGAGTAAGTTTTTCTAACTGGACATGAGAGAATTTGTGCTGTATGATCAGACAGAGCTAGTTCAATAACGCTTTGTTGACAGCCTCTAATATTGTGTGCAATGTTATCAATGCATGTTTTACTTTGCAAACGGGTTGGCTCATTTATTGCAAGTTTTAAGTTAAAGCTCTGTAACAAGTTTTCAAACTCTCTTGAAACAGGATTGTCTTTCAGTCGATCAATATTATAATCGCCACAAATAACAATTTTCTTAAATTTACTACATAATTTTGCTAGTAAAGCCGCTAAACGGTCGAAAAATAATTGTAAACAATCTTTTTTTGTCTTTGGAGGTCTATATATACATACGATAATCAATCCATGCTCTAACAATTCAATAGCCGAACACTCTAAAAGGTTGGGTATGCTTACAAGTTTTGCTTCCTGTATAGTCTTAAATTTATGATTATTTCGTACTAGGATACATGACCCACCATTTCTATTTGTCCTTGTGTAGTTTGCCGCTATAGTATAATTTGGGATATGGAGATGTTTTAAATCGTCTGCTATCATATTATGCTCGGTAACACATAGCACATCAATATGGTTCTTTACAATATTATTTAGATTTACAGTAAATTCATCAGCTTTGCGTAATAAACCATTGATATTCTGGTGAAGTATATGGATTCTATTATACACGAAAAAAATTATTATTATTAGACTTATTATTTACTAAGTTTTCCAACATACCATCTGCGTCAGTTACTTGTTTTTCTGTATCTGAACTTATATCTAGGATAAGATCTTGTAAGTCACTTAAAATAATATTCAGGCCTTTGTTATTTAAACTTCCATTTCTTAAGGTATATGTTTCGTAAGTGAATGGGAGATTTAGGTTGGAATCCAATAGATACGCATATTTATATGTCATAATATCCATGTATAATAAATTATTAAAGGTATCGATTCTACTGTTGATCATAACATTTTTATTTACCATATACTTAAAAGTCGGTAGACATACTAAAAAGTTCGTATGGGTTAGGGGTTGTAATTTTCCGCGAATGAAAGCAACTAATTCTATATAATTATGCGTCCTTCTGAAATCCTCTTCCCCAACATAAATGACACAGTAGTCTGAGCCTGTGAAATCTTGCACTTTTTTATCAATATTATCAAGCAGTATCTTCAATCCACAGTTTGGCATGCGATAGTGACATATATTAAAATTACATAAATTAGTTTTTTGACAAATTGTGTATAGTCTATTCGATGTTTCACTACTTATAATACATAAATTATTCTTTACTAATGACGACAATTGGTTACATTTATCAATATTTTGTGACGTATATTGCGACGCTTCAGTTCTAGAATATTCAGCAGTAGCAGACGTGCAATCAGGAACCTCGAATATCTGAGAGTTATTTGACGGCTTGTTTGAAGGAATAATTTTGTTTCTCTTTGGTGTTTGTATTTTCTTCTTTAAAGGACTACTGGTAACTTTTTTATACATCTCATTTTTCTTCACTAATTCAGCATTAGCTTGTTTTAAAGAGCTATTTTCCACAGAGATAGTCTCAATTTCTTGATGCGCGCTTCTTAACTGAGATTTCAGATCCTCAATCTCAGTTTTAAGAATATCTATTTGTTTATCTTCCTCGTCTTCTGACATTACCGGCATACTATTTGTTGTATCATTGAATGTTTGAGAAATAATTTCGCTGGTGTCATTAGTAGGTTCTGATGTAGTGCGCATGCGACGGAATGTGATATTCTCGAGGAAGTTCATGATTATTTTACTGTAATAATCACAAAAAGTTGACTGCGGTTTACCAGGCTCGAAACTTGATTCTCCTAGTTTACGATGAATAGCTTCAATCAATGTGTCAAATTTTACCAAAAAACTTAATATTTTTATACTGGTATCACAAGTTTTTTTGTGGTATCACTTTTATATTTTTTTATATTGGCAACCCTTAGCCAGGATGTCAATTTTATTTCTGCTACTTGACACTAGATGGCGCTGTTCGGTATGAAATATTTATTATTCGTAGTAGCAACCCTAATGTTAATGTCAATTTTTACATGTCAATGTCAATATTAGTTTCGCTACTCACTACTAGGGGCGCCACATAAGGTACAAAGTTCACTTTTTAAAACAAAACATTCAATTTAACCGTTTTATATACAGTTATTAGTAGTTAATTCCCCACTTATTATATTTATAAATGTTCTACTGATGAGAATATATTTGTATAGTTCCAATACACTTGCATAGACCGTGATTAGCACTTTTTTGAAGCACAATAATGTTTAAAAGTCCAAATGTTAACTACAATGTTTTTATTGCATGTCTTGGTATATAGAAGTCACCAACAATTTCACTTATATAGTTCGATACGTCTATTAAGATTCACTACAATACACATCACTTGTACTATTGTTTACTATTTATTTCGAGTTTTAAATCCGCGGGCGATGTTTACTTAATGCTGTGTTGCCAGCTCTCTCGACAACATCTCAATAGTATCATCTTAATAGTATTGAATACTCTCAATTGTTTTTTTTTTTGTTTCGTGCACTTGTGGCATGTGCCAAATAAATATGTTTTCTTTCTTTCTTTCTTTCTTTCTTTCTTTCTTTTTTCTTTCTTTCTTTCTTTCTTTCTTTCAATTGTACAGACGACAGCATATGAAGCAACCCCAAACTGTCAAATTTTCCCAATCGAACATAAACCTTACTCTATACATCTACATCTATCTACACTAATATTATATAAAAGAAAAAATTGTGTGTGCGTTTGTATGTTTGTAATGAATAAACTCAAAAATAAAACCGACTTCAAAAATAACACTAAACGGTGTAAAATAACTCTAAATTAGGAAGTCTGTGGCTTTGGTACTTTTGTCTTATTCTTGATGGGCCACCGACTTCCGAATTAAGAGTTATTTTACACCGTTTAGTGTTATTTTTGAAGTCGGTTTTATTTTTTGTAAAAAAGTTTTTTATTTTTCCATTTTTAGTTGTTCCCATACAAACATTTGCCATGAATTCATTTTATATTGTTAATTGTTAACAATACATGTCATTTTAATAGGGTTATCCACCTAACCCTAATAAATGAAACTTAACATACCTAACTGTCGAAATCTAGGTATATTGAACACATCTGCCTACCCCTCTGAGCATACAGGCTTGATGATACGTCATGATGTTGTATAAACAATAAACATCCAAGCGATTCCAGCAATCACGATAGATTTGCCGTCTATTTTTGAAGAGTTCCGTTGTATATCTCCGAAGATCAGCACCAGATCTTCACTAAATTAAAATGGGACCACCTCAGGAGTCTACTCTTTTTAACAAAAAAAGAATTTCGAGAATTGGTCCACAAATGGCGGAGAAATCAGGTAACATACATAAAAAATTCTTTCACAATTGGAAAGCTACATTCACCCTGAGTAACATAGGCTATTTTGTATCTCTGTATTCCCACGGGAACCGGAACTACGCAGGTGAAACCGCGTGACGTCTGCTAGTCTATACTTCTATGCTAATATTACAAAGAGGTTAAAGGACAATGGGCAAATTTGTATGGAAGGTGGTCCATATGACCAATACGCGTAGTGGGTGTCTTTTTAGGTTGGTTTCGTCATAAATTCGATTTTTTATTTTGATGAACCGGGTACTAGTACAGTCAAGTTCATAAGACTTAAGTATTATCAAGGGAATTAATTAAATTCTTTTTATGGTATGCCTATATAATCTACGTATTTATGTACCTATGTATGTGAGGAGCTCGTGGCTAAATAATAACAGCTGCACGGGTCGATCTTTAAGGTTAAGCAACGCTTGCCAAGGTGGTCTGTGGATGGGTGACCATCTAAACATACCGAGTTTCCTCCGTGCCTCGGACAGCACGTTAAGTCGTTGGTCCTGGCTGTCATTTGTAGTACTTTGGCAGTCGTTACGGATTGTCAGAAGCCAGTAAAACTGGCTCCAGTCTTGCCAAGAAGTACTGTGTTACCCAGTTAGTGGGTTGTGGAGGTCTGGTAGATAGCCGCTCCTCGGTATTCAGCTGAATCCGGTTTGACTGGAACTCGACCCCAATATAGTTGGGAAAAGGCTAGGCAGATGATGTATGTGAGCATGTTTACATACGTGCGTTTTAATCAAGACTAGACATATTGATACAGTCAAAGACATTAATATGTAACGATATACAAATGTATTTTATTGTATATGGAATGTTCCATCTAACTAGGTGTTTACATGTTAACACTTCTGACTGTAGGTACACGCCGGCAATGGAATTCAAACGTATACACTATTGATGCGTGGCCAAACACATAACTGCTCGGCAACAACCAACTCCAACCCCAAATAATAATAAAAGCAGTAAAAAGTATTACAAAGGCATAATTATATTTAGAAAACACAGTTTACAATTATTCATTTATTATAAGGTGTAGAACAAAATGTTTTTATTTTATCCATAATGTTTTTATTATTTCGTCTAAAAATTGTGCTGGAGGATTCAATCCTACATTTTTTATTTATTTTTATTTTTTTATTTAATAAAACTATTTAAATGTTCTTAAAATAAACAAGGCACACAATTTAGACCTCTGTCTTAGCATGCCATGGCCTAGGATTTGATCAACGCGCTATTAACAGTTACATCAGAGTCGAGTTGATGTAGTATTGTTTAAGTTTACTCCTTACGTTTCTGCTGTTCATTGAGTCTCTGATATCTATAGGTATCCGGTTAAGTAGATTAGGTATTGTGAAAGATGCGGTTCGCCTGCCATGGAAGTTATTTTTTCGTGGCACTTGAAGTGATTTTGTTTTGGCTTGTCGAGTATTCACGTCATATTTAACGGGAACTTGAACGTCACTGTTGTCAAAGTGTTCTATGAGAAACAAATACTCAGCGCGCGCTAGAACGGGTAATACTTTGCAATGTTTAAATAAGCCAATGTAATTGTCTTGATATTTATTTTTAACATAGTTTGGTACTACCAGTTTCTCATATCACATGTCTCGCTAGACTCATGTACCAAACAACAGATAATATGTGTGCACAGCTTTTTATAACTTCGTATTTCTATATTTTCGTAGAAAAACAACAAAAATCTATCGAAAAATAATGAAAACTTTTCGACCTGAGTGTACATGTTACCCGGTTACTTGGATTTTTTTAAATATTTTTTTACTTACATATGGGCTATGACCTATCATAAAAAAAATATTTCTTGAGTATTGGTTACTTGGACCAATTTGTCCCATTGTCCTTTGTTTGTTTGTAAGTTTGTATGTAGGGGGTAATCTTCGGAACTAATCAAGGAAAACTACACTATTCCCGGATGACATAGGCTACTTTTTATCCCCGTATTCCCACGGGAACGGGAACTACGCAGGTGAAACCGCGTGATGTCTGCTAGTTTGTAATAAAGTTAAAAAACTATCGAAGAAATGTGACACATTGCTGTAGCTGCAGCTTGTGTTGGCTACTGTAGACCATAAAAACTGATAATATTATAACCTAAAAGAGCTGCTTATGGTGTTGTATGCAACTTGGCACAACATAGCGATCTATCTCTTATACCTAAGAACTGTGCCTATGTTTAACACATTTATTTATTCTTGTTTATTTCTATGTTTAACAAATATTAATTGGTTTAAATTTATTTAATTTGTAAGAGCATGCAACTGGTGTAATGAGCAATAATATTAGTTCACTATTCAACTGTCAGTTTATTAACCTACAAATGTAATAAATAGCATTTCAAGTTATGCTGCTGCTAACTCCCAAATTAGGCGAATGTGTATTTAAGGGTCCAGTAAAAAAAAAAATACAATAAAAATCTTACAATAGGTAAAATGAAACAAAACCAGACTAAAACTTTCAACGCTAAAGCCATACACGCTTGCCATTTACTACGCTTCGTTATACGCACAAATGCAATTTTAACATAATCGCATCCTAACTAAAAGCATAAAAAGCGAACTAAACAAATTTCATTTCGAAGTTTACGCAACAATAAATAAAAAAAGTAAATAATAGTGCTGCGCCGTTCACTAAATGATTTAGCTAAAAGCCTGGGAGTGCATCGAATCTAATCTAGCATGACCTAAAACTAGGAATAAAGTGACTTTATACAGACACGACAGTGACGACAGGCACTGTTCAGTTATTGTGGAGATAGAAATTGATTTAGCAGTGATTTGAAGATTCGAATGACGTTATTTCGAAGCACGCTATTTCGAATAAAATTAAGAGTGGATTCCAATGCCAAAACTTTCGTAGTAGCGTACCATTCAAACAGTTTTTCGAATCAGCATGTCCGAGACAACGTCATTCGATATAGCGGTTTTCGTCTTTATGCGTTTTCGAAGTGGCGTACCTACCTACTCTTAATTTTTTACGAAATAGCGTGCGTCGAAAATTTCACATCACTTTCCAACTGGACTAATTATGTTTTGTTATTCATAAAGCGGTTTATGAATAACAAAACATAATTAGTCCAGTTAGATTATAAAAAATAATACATTTTTTCTAATTGATGGAAAGCTTTTTAGATTAAGCGCAATAAAGTTGAGGAGAGGTGGTTTGTGACGTCATTATTCAATATAAACTGTACAGGATAGTGACACCATGCGACATTTTGACTCGATCAAAGACATTCAATACCTATAGACCGGACATCACGAACAAAATTTTCGTCCGAAAAAGTGTGTCCTGCTGGATACACGTCTATGAGTTTTTTGTAGTACGCTCCGCTGCCGCTCCGGCCCGCTCCAATATTCATATATTATTCTAGATGGCGTTACTGAGACATGGGATCAAAGTTTTACTATGACATTTCCTTGACATGCCCGCTCTATAGTATTTTAAATCTCTATGGACTCGATGTATCGCCGTTATTTTTTGATTACGTGAAAAAAGAAAAAAAATGAGGGACTTAAAACTAAAATTTAGTCCAATAGCCAATTGGATATATTGTGGTGCAAAGGAATGTGGATCATGTTATGTAAAAGTGTATACTCCATCCGAGTAGGTAGCTAACTAAAGGTAAACAATCTTGACAAGTCTTTTTACATAAACTGTTAATAATTTAATACAACTACTGTTTTAACAAATTGTTTAATTGATCATGTAATCTTTTTTGTTGTATCTAAATTTGTTTTCAGCTGCATTTTATTTTTAAACTGTGTTATTAACTAAAAATACATGTCAAAATTGTTTACCTTTTTTTAACTACCTAATCGGATGGAGTATAGTAGTCTACTGCTAGACATAGGCTTCTGCTTTTGTTTGCCGTGTTGTTTGATATTTACTTCGATTTTGAGCAATCTTCATGCAGCTGCTACCTACCAGCCTTGCCACGAAAATCGTCACTCCACATAATAATAATAATAATAATTCTTTATTCACGTGAAACACGGTAATACAGATGGTCAGTTTATAATGAACGTACATGTTTCGCCAAAGATTGGCATGCAAATGTAAACAATAGGTACATAGTCTCAATTAGGTACATACTAAAAACAACACAAATTTATATATTACATTAGGAATGTCAGTTTTTACATAATACTATTCATTAATTTCATGTCATTGTAATACAGACCGATTTTTACATTCTCAAATTTTATAATACAATTTAATTATTTTAACATACAAACTTATCAAATTTGCAGTTTAAATAGTCCTTTACATCATAAAAAGCATGCTTGGCTAATAAAGTAAACAGTTTGTTTTTAAAAATGTTAAAGGATGCTGACTCTCTAATACTCGTAGGTATTTTATTATATAATTTAATAGTCATTGTGAGACAACTTTTGTTATAAAGAGCAGTTTTTGGTGCCCGCAAATGTACTAACTGCTCACGATGTCTAACAGAACGCGGGTATATATCCTTGGCCGTGTTGAAAAGGTGCATATGTTGTCTGACAAAAACACAAGTTTCAAAGATATATAAACATGGAAGTGGTAGTATCTTTAGTTTATGGAAAATTGGTTTACATGATACATACGGACGAATTCCTACTATAGCTCTTATACACCTTTTTTGCGCAACAAAAGCCCTGTTAATATTTGTAGAGTTGCCCCATATGGGCAGTCCATATCTCAAAACAGATGCCACATAGGCATGGTAGGCTCTTATTGCAGTTTTCTCAGAAGCTACGCGCCTCAGCCTCCCAAGAAAATAAGCAAAACTATTAATTTTTTATTGCTACCGTGACAACGACCGATATATCATCAGCAAATAGTACTGATTTATAGGGTGTTATTTGTGGTATGTCGTTTATGTAAAACAAGCAACATAGCCTGAGCGCGTCTTACATTGCGTTCGCCCAACGGTCATGGGCTCTACAGGCAACATGGCCGACCCATTGCCACTTCACTGATGCTTATCTGGTTATTACTCATGTTGATTCTGTTTTTCAAAAATTACAATGGCTAGGAACAGTGTAGTGGTTTTGCCCCATAAAAAGAAAGTAAAAAAAAACAAAAGTGTGTGTGTTAAGCTCAGACGCACGACTGGAGTTTACTTCTATTGTCCTTGTTCCACAGTTTCATAACATCTACCCCCAGTTATTGCCCAAAACCTATAAATATTCAATTATTCCCAATAGATCCATAACAGCATTATATTCGTCCATACATAATTGTTTGTTACAAATGGCCGCCCCCCGCGTCGCGTGATGTGTTGCACGAATAAGAAACAATTACAAGTCTAGAGGACGTGCTTAAGATCGCAATCGACAAGGAATTGGTACGCACTGGGTCGGTTCAACGCGGCAGTAACGCAACGTATAAAACTGCGAGACAGTAATACAATTGTAGTGGACTGTATAAATACAACTAGTAATGCTAAATGAAACAAGGCTCTTCATCAAGTTCTTGTTCAGAAAATAATAATACAGTTTTAGACAATTTAAAAAAGTATTGTCTCATGTCACACACAGCTACTTTCTTCTCTAATCTATAAAAAAAAGCCTAAAAATAAATAAAGATTAAAAAAAGGCCTCCTTAAGTACTATGATACTTTTTGTGTGAAAGTTTGTTGACCAATGTAAGTACCTACCTAGGGTTTTACAGGCTATATTTACTCTTATTATGCAGTCTTTTCTTTTGTTGTGTGACATTAAAACGAGTCTTAAAATATAAATTTTAGGAAACAATTATAAACAGCATGCTTCACAATGATTTTATTTTGTACCGAAGTTTAAAGGTAAACTGTTTTTTTTTCTAACTAACTAACAACGCGCAACTTTTCTCTAACCCAGTGCGAAGAAACCAGAAGGGTCGGAGACGCATAAAGATCTTGTCTGAAACAAGGGTGTCGGGTCATCTGACTGCGTTCTGTTTAATTGAATCCCTTAAGTTTGATTAGCTAGGACATGTTACGATTATTGCCATACTCGATCTGCGATATGGATCGGATGTCATTAATTAAGAGGTAGCTAATTAAGAAATTGATTAACCGGGAGAGGTATGAGAATAAGACTTCTATTGTCTTGCATGACTAACATTTTTATCGACAAGGGCCTCATCTTTCTCTGCTCAGCCTTTTCCCATATATACACCACTATTTTTTAATTAGAGCAAAAAAATGGGCTGTATTCGTACCAGTTACTGATCATATTTGCGTAATAAAAAGAAAAAAAAACGCAATTAAATTTTTAAATAAGCCATTATTTAGTTAAACTTAAATAACGAAAACAGCTGTTGGAGGAGGGCATGCTTGAGCGAGATCACGCGAACGTGAGCGAAAGATGACGATTAATGAATACTACTATGTCATGAATAGCCTGTAGGTACAATATTTCCATAAATTGAGTGACTTTTTGGGATACAAACAAACGCTAATAACTTTGCTGTTTATGAATATTACTTATTGATACTTTACAAATATAATGAGAAGACCGTATAGGATAAGCCCTTTAAGTATTTGTACTTATTAAAAATTAGTGGTGTATACAGCTAAATAGGTATCAGTTCTTATTATCGTGTGGTTATTATCTAACCCGGTGTCAGAGTTTTAATGCCGCCCATGGGCCTCTGACTTGGCATCACATGCCCTCGAGAAATATCATTCTCTCAGGCAAGTCGGTTTCCTCACGATGTTTTCCTTACACCGTTTTTGAAGTATGTGATAGTAATTTTTTTGATAGGTAATGTGAATTTTATCTCCTCGTCCCAGTTATTGCCTGCATTATAAAATTCAAATAAAAAACTTTTGTATCTAAACTGATTTTTAATGGAATCCCTCAACGCTAAAGACGAGTTTTCATTCGAATTTACGTCTACAGACAGACACGGCGGTGACAGTTTAGACATACATAGAATATTTCCTGTAGGTGATTATGCTACCGACTCAGAAATAAACCCCGCACTTTACGCTTATTATAAAATAAATACAGAGCCGAAAGGTATTATAACATCAAAAACAATGATAAATGTCTAAAGGTGTCACAACTTTGCAATCAAAATATAAGACTGCAAATGTGAGGAATGGCATCCTGGAGATCAGCCAACGATGTGCATTTTCAACCCATCAACGTAAAAACAACCTTAACATGCAAACGACTAAACTGAAAATTCCGACCACCAATTTGGTAATTAAGACTTTTTGTAACAAATAATTTTGAAATCAATTACAAACCAAGTTTCAACCTTAGTTCTCAACAAATAAGATCTAAAATCGAAGATGTTGTGTCTGAAAATGTAGAGTTAAAGACCTAACGTAATGCAAGGAAGGCATCCGCTGAAGGACCCGCTAATTGCATTGGTCACGCGCATTCCAGCGCGCACGGCTGCGTTTGAGATGCGCGCGCGCCGACTCTCTGGCTAATTAGTAGAGGAATTGATTCATTTGCATGTTTCCTTGACGATTTGTCTTGGGTGTTTGTTGCAGAGGGTGATGACAGGAAGTTATGTAATAAGATTATAAGGATTTTAGGTAAACTTAATTCGTTTTCATCTGCCATCTGATAATGTTACATAGCGTAAACTTTCTAGTTTCACATGCTAGAATTTTTGACAGTCGATACAAGTAGTCAGAATTCTGATAGTCTAATCCAAGAGCTATCGAGTTAAATAATAACAGGGAACAACAAACGTACATGGACCCGAAGTGGCGGCACGTCGTGTTCACGCGCGCCCCTCTTAGTCGTCGCGAGGGGAGTCTAACAACTCACTCTCCTCACTGACTTGGCGAGGCCCACGGGGCCGGTAGGTACTAGTCGGGGGCCGCGGAAGTATCTTCTGTTCCCGTGACCCCCGGCACAGGTGTGAGATGGAAAACGGGGTGGTTTTTAGTCAGTAAGAGTCTGACAGACCCCTCCTCGGGGCGGGGGACATCTAGATGGAAGTACCTTTGACAGATTCACATTTTACAGTTTTTTGACATTTACTGTCGCAGAGATGAGATTGCTAGATTTTGAACCTTGTTATTACAGGGTGGCCATGAAGAATGTCGCGTATCAACCCTACTCCTCAAACATTCCGTTTCGCTAAGACCTGCTAATAAAACGCGTGTCTAGTTTGTCTCTTTGTGTCGTTTCGTAAACAACGTTACGCTAAGCGCAGCAGACGGAGATCGGCACTTTAATTAGTATGTAACAATGTCGCTATTGACTTACATTCCAATGCTATTTCGATGTAGATCAATTTGGGAATTGAGTTAGATGTGTTGTGGGTAATTTATTTAATTTATTCTCTCTATCTTACCTACATTTATTTTTCATTACAGGCTCACCCAATGCGGTGTGATTTGGAAATTACAGTATTGAGTCGTATGGGGTTAAAGCGCTCAGGTCATAGGGCCCGAATGCACATAGCCCCTTCAAAGAGATTTCTCGCCGACTGGTCGACACTTCGCGCGGCTATAGTGCTGGCTTATTCTTTGGCCAAAATAGTAGCATTGTCATCCAAAGTGCCAATACTGCCAGTCTTCTGGGCACGTTTCCGGATGATAGCTATGCTGAGAAGTACTTTGACACCATTAACTTCATTTATTATTATTATTTAGTTAATTTTACTTTAGATACTGTAATAACTTTAATAATTTCTGCATGCACTAAAAAAAATAGGTATTAACTTTGTTTTGGTTGAAATTAAGTTCGTTTTCACATCGACTTAGAAAATTGGTACTATTGAAAAATTCATATCATTTGTTAAAGTTGCAACGCAAACTCAATCTTATTCGCGAGTGTTAAAGTTGTTTACCCCAAGAAGACATGTCTGTTTACACTATTGGAAGCTACATTTTAACCATATAATAAGTACAGACTGTTTATAAACGCCTCAAGCATAAATTGCTCTTTATCAGACAACTCATTCGTATTCACATGCTATCAAGAACTTGCCCAGACATTCCATAATAAGTGCTTTCAAGTCCATTCATCTCCACATTGTCTGCCTAAACCCAAGGCTAGCCTTTAATCCTAACTTTCTACCAACAAGAAGGGGGAAAGGGGGTAGGATGTTAGAAAATCGAAACTTTAAAGCATATATCGTCTGGGTTTTGTGCAAGTCGCGTTAGTTCAATCTGAGTTGAAGTAACAAAACGATTTATTGTACTTTCGTGGTATGAATTAGTGGTTAGATAATGTAGCAATGAGCAAGAGTACTCGTGTGTTTTGTTTTTGATGGCTTCTAGTTTGTATTCCCACAGGCTAATAATTGTCGGTAAGATCATTTGAAACTATAGAACATAATAATTATGTATAAAAATCGGCCAATTGCAAGTGGGACAAAAAACGTCGAAAAATCTGGTGTATTCTATGGAATCCTTTATTTTTAGTTTTATTTGTTTTATAAGTAAGGTGAAACGTCGAAAGTTGACGCCTTCGAATGTATCTGTTCATGTAGTAGTAGTATACGGGAAACACATTTAAAAAATTTCAACAGACAGGTAAAATCCAAAGAAGCTGACGAAAATTTCAATGCATGGAGTTTTAGAATTATATTCTGAACTCGTTGTTCGAAGTTACGTATCTGTCGATGTCCGTATCACCCTTGAAAATAGAAGTAGATAAGCCACAACAAGAAGCATTCAGCAGCGTCTTCTATTTCTTTGTATATTATGTATTTACGAACCGCTTTATCTGTCCGTCCGTACACAGTCTCAGTACAAAACTAAACACAGACAGTTGGCAAACGAAAGACGCTGTTTACCAAGACTTGGACCCTGGAGCCATTGGAACCAAGTTTTAACTTGGAGCTAATGGAATCTGCATGTGGAATAAACGTTTAAATGTTTGAACTTTGCTTAAACTAGTGAGGAATGTAAGGGGGTGAATGCGTCACAAGTTGTTCGTTTTAAGGATGAATTGTACAGTCTTAATCAGTGGAAGATATATGTATGCAGCAGAACATATTAGAAATTCTATTTCTATTCTATTGCAACAGTGGAAAGAAAATGGCGTATATGGAATCAGCTGTTTGTCAACTGTCAAGTAGTTGACAAACAGCTGATTCTATATACGCCATTTTCTATCTATTGTCGCCTTATCGATTACGATAATAGAAATAGAATTTGTAATATGGCTAGCCTGCTGAAGGCAAATTAGGTGTTTGTTATGTATACCAATAATATAGAGAGGAAAGATATTATTGCTTGGTTTGCATTCATTAGGCTCCGAAACTTCTGGACCGATTTGAAAAATTCTTTCGCCGTTGGGGAGCTACACTATCCCCGGGTGACATAGGTTACTTTTTATTCCTGTATTCCCACGGGAACGGGAACTACACGGGTGAAACCGGGAGACGTCTGCTAGTTATGGATAAATGTACCTATTCAAACGGCAAATTTTACAGATAATTAAGTAGGTAAGGTTGTGACATTACTCTAGTTATTTAAATGACATTTGTTTATTATGATTATTTTCTCTCTTATAGTAGGTAATTAAGTGGCATGTATTTTTGTATTTTTTGTTCTTTTGTATTTTTTAAGTTATAAATCTGTTCTCAATATTCGACACAATGTAAAGATTGTTATGAATTTAAATAAATAAAATAAATACAAAAATTCTCAGTGAACAAATATTCTTGGAAAACTTTTGGATTAATTGTTACGTGCCTTAGTGGTACCTAACACACAGTACACAGTGTAAGTAAATCGTAGTTGCGAAGTTCATTACTGCAATGTACATAAAAGCAAAAGTACACATTATCATTGGTTTAAATACAAGTCTTGTAAATGATTAAGTTCTACCTTTTACTGTAGGTAATCTTACAGTGTACGTAAATGTAATATTAACTGTAATTGTTGGTGTGCAGAGGCTAGCACATGAAGCTGCGTCAAATTTCTTTGATAGTATATCAACTTCATTACGAACAGAATAAGTTTATGTTCAATTGGGAACATTTGACAGTTTAGGGTAACTTGGTGTACTGTCCGTACCTTCCTTTTTTTAAAGAAATAATTTAAGTATTTGGTATTTATATATGTACCAACACGATAGAGATCTCGGGTTTGCTGTATTTACTTTTTGTCTGTACTGTAACTATCAGAAAAAAAACCTGACAAAATAAACCGCGAAAGGCCTCAAAAATTAGCTTTATCTAGGCCTAGACCAGACACATTTTTACGCATAAGTGCTCTACAAAAATATCCCTTCACGTTTTTCGCGGTACAAAAACCCGTTGTGATAAATCTGCTGGGAATTCAGCCGCTGATTGGCTGCGTCAAATTGATCGTGAGCCGTTGCTATCGTTTTGTTTTCATGATCGGTTATTATCGGTGTCCGTGGACTCTCTGATTTTGCGTTTTCGAAGTCGTTTGGAATTTTGCCTGGCAGTGTGAGTTGTTACCAAATGATTTAATTGGAGGACGAGTAAATGAAACTAACTTTAGTGATCATGGAATTTCGGTAGGCCCAGAAAGAGATGGCGGGATGAGCTGGACTTCTGCTTAATGATTGGCCCACAATTGGATTAGACCGGGAGAAGCGGAAGGTAGGACTTTGGCCTACAGTGAGACAAAACTGGCTTATAATAGGTAATAATGGAATTAAGCCAAACGTAAGTATGGTAAGCAATCGAAATAAGAGATTTAGGATCAGATCTAGGAGAAGTAATAGAACACAAAAACAACAAACAAGAACACCAATCTAAATCGATTCCAGTTTTTGATTAGTTTAAATAAACGTATTTTTATGTTCCTTCCGACTTATTTGTTTATAATATGTGTGTTAATATCTATGGTGTGTACCTACTACTTAAACAATTACCAAAGAAAAACAATAAATAATGTTTCTATCCTGAAGTGAATGACAGACTACAGTGGCACAAAAAGATCTGCCAGTAAAGTCATTCCCAATTTTTCATATTCTATCCCAAAATCAAATCATAAAAAAAACAATCGAACTACAGACGAGATATCTACATATAGAAAATTACATAGCTAAACGTCTGTCTCGAAACGAGAATCGAACGGACAACCGCAGATACTGCCACCGCTTAAATTGGGTCGTTTCAAGTTACTGGAACTGTCTGAAGGCGCTCCAGTAAATGGTAAGACATTAAGGATGAGGTTTACATGGCTAGCTAGTTGCTGATCTTATGTTTGAAACACACATTCGTTGATACAAGTATGTTTTTAATTTATACAATCTGCGTCGATAATATCGAGACGAACAGAGTGTTCAATATTTATTTATTTAGGCTAACCAACAGTTTACACCTCATATTTCTGACATATTAGATATAGATAAATTACACCCAGACACAGAACAAATGATCGTGCTCTTCACACAAACATTTGTCCCGGGTGGGAATCGAACCCATGACCTGACCCATGACCATGAGCAGTCAGGGTTACTAACTACTAGACCAACACGCCAGTCGAGAATGATCTAAACAACTATGAAAACAAAATATTGACTGAATATAGAAAGAAAGAAAAATAAATAAAGCATTTATTTGGACGCACGACGTTTAGTGATAATTATAATAAACAATTACACAAATGAATACAAAATGTCAGAACTGCGTGCCTTAAGTTTGAACACGAGACCTATGTCTTGAATTGGCAGTACACTGCTCTCGCTTATTTCAGCTTAAAGTAAAAGTTCTAGTATAAGAAAGACTAGTACTTAAAATAGACAATGCATTTTCAAACACAACACACAAAATATTGACCTCTTTGTTCCGAAACATCGGTTCTCTACTCACAGGCAGCACCCGAAAAAGCCTAAAAAAAAGTGAAGCTAGCCCCTCGATAAACGAACACCCATTTTTCCATAGCTTTGAACAGACTAGCCGTCGAATATTGAAATTCTACGCGCAAATAATGCATGGTCGCAACGCAAACATTCTGTGGAGATTGTTCCGCCACTTCTTCTTCCCAGCAAAAACACTGGGAAGTGGCGAAGGGTGTTTTTGGGGGCTCACTGTCTCTTGTATTTTTTGACGTTCAAAAAGTGCTGATTCGCAGCCTAGTTTGAATAAAGACTTTTGATTATGATTTTGAAGGGCTACTCGGAGTACCTACATACCTATCAGTAAAATGGAGTATGTTGTAACTTAAGGGTAAATAGAAACGAAACTTTGAAAAGGTTAAAAGCCAGCGGTTAGCCTCTTGCTTTTAAATAATTGAGATAAAAAGTTTCGACACCTTGTCAGTCTCTACTCTATGCTTATTCTATAGACGAAACATTTGTTGGTTCGTTCGTAGGGATTTAACTCAAAAACTACAGTACTGAACCGACTTTAAAAGTTCTTCCACCAATCAAAAGTTGTATTTTCACCCATCAACATTTTCACGGTTTTATTTTATTTTTAAAACTATGAGAGGATGGAGGGAATGTCAAAGTTTAAAGGAAAAACTACGAAATTCACGAGGACGAAGTCGCAAGCAAAGTGTAAGTGTATTATTGATACTAGTATCAAATAATATTAAACTAGACTGAAAACCCTTGAGTATCTATTCACCCCATCTATTTTATGGAACTCTGAATGTGAATAAACTTAAACGAGCGATATTTAAACACCAGTGCAATACGTAGCTATCGCCCAAAACGTAGTTAAAATGAGTATTAACTGTATTCCTCGCTTATTGACCCTCGAATGCTTCGACGAGCAAAAAAGAATTTTATGCTGAATTTTACCAACACCATCTTTTAGTTGTATAATTGATGGAGGCTGGGGTATAGAGTAAGATAATTGGGTAGACTGGATAGTGAAGGGTGTGATATTGAGGACGCTATTGCTTTTTTACTATCCGACTATGCGATGCAAATAAGGGTAATGCGTTTTCCCAACTATTCTGAGGTCTGCTTCCAGTCTTAACGGATTTAACCGAATACCAATGCATTACACTGGCTACTTATCTGACCTCCGCAACCTACTTAGTGTAAACAATATCCTTGGTTAATCTGGTTGTCAGACTTTTGGGGTTCTACTTTGGGGTAACGACTGTCAAAGATCAACAAATGGCAGCCAGGACCAACGTCTTTGTGTGCTTTCCGAGGCACTGAGAAGACTTGGTTTGTACTGAAAGGTCACCCATCTACAGAGTGACCTCGCCAATCGTAGATAAACCTTCCATCCTCTTATCAGTGAATACCTATATGTATATTAAATTCATACCCACTGAGAAACCATTCAATGTGAGAGAAACCCTCTTGATCAACCCGTTTACGTGGCTTGACGTTACAATTGGCGTGGCTTGACGTTATAAACCTTCACCAGGTCTAAATATTTTAACCTTTGATGAAACCGTTAAAATATTTAAGACCTGGTTGGACCTGGCTGGTTTTCGGAAAATTTTAACAGCGAGATTCAGAAATCGACAAGGTCAAGTAACAACGCCATCTCTTGGCAAAAAAGTAAACAATTTTGCACAAACAAGCAACGCTCTCTCATTATTTTGTCGCGTCTGCCCCATTTTATGAGTTGGTTTGTGATGGTGGGTTCGAGATTCTTCGAATCGGCCGCCTATAGGGGAGAGCTTTAATTAATAGAAGCCAAATATTGACAAGTGTCGGATCGTTAAGGTGGGAGTCTGTTGAAGCATGTTATCCTCCTAAACGGGTTCGGTGTAACGTAAATGTGACGGGTAATTGGATGAGATTTTAATATACCTAACTTATTCTTGTACCAGTGGCTACTTCATTATTATAAATACACTAAGCAAACAATATAATTCCATTTTTAAGGCTATTGCGCGAACAAAAGAGAGTGCGATTTGCTCAAATGCTCAGTTAAAGTTTCGACGAGTAAGCGACCCGAGACGATATTCGGCATATTAGTCAATAAAACACGAGCTCGACGCTCGGCGGGCTCTTGGGTAAACGTAGCTTTGCCGATTAATATAATTAAGAGAAGAGCATAAATAAAAATAAAATATTCCATATCTTTTACACAATATCATCTGGTCCCAAACTTGTGCTATGAGTACGAGACAACAGACTCATGAACAATATACTTATATATTTCTAAATACATACAATCATATTACAGATACAAGAAGAAAAACTAAACCGACCAATAGGCGACTACTTGTAATCATTATCTTAATAAGCTTAGTTAAAACGTTGGATTCCTTTCTAAGAATATTGCTGGTACGAAGAAGTTCGAAATATGATTTATAAAAGTTAGTTCAATAGAAAAAAAACTGACCGTTCGCTCGGTATTTAATTTAACCTTTCCTAGCTAGATCGATGTGTCGCTGCCGAAACCCCTGCATTCTAAAATTAATAAAAATCTATACCTACAAGAATTGCTCGAATAAAAGGTTACATTTAATTAGATTTAAAACGTACTAGACTATACAAGAACTAATAAATTATCCTCATCAGCCTTCATTATTTTAATATTTTTTTCTTAAATATATTTAATCTGTATACGACTTGTTATAATCACTTATCAATAAACTACTATGACTATGACCACTCAGAGATAACATTATTAAATCCCGTAAAAGTTCTATAAAAAAATGTCTTTTTTTAAGGTGTAATAATTATAGTTTCTGATAAAAAACATACCAAAACGAAGATGGCAAGCGTCTGAGAATGCAGTGTCTTTACCTTGTTTCAACCCTCCCTTAACCATAGAAACAGTCTGCCACCATCAGGAAATAATTGTCTCAATCTAACAGCTACATTTAACGTCACGGATTACCCACCCCCAGAGATTGGGGAAAACGAAAAATTCAATCAATTCTCGTCTCACTCATACTTAAGCCTTTAAAAGGTTTCAATCAGCCGGCGTGTCTCTTGTTTCAGAAGATAAAAGATGATTGAGAGGTAGGCAGATTTGCTTGTTTATTTTTTATTAATAATAATAATATCAGCCTGTTACTTTCCCACTGCAGGGCAAAGGGCTCTTCTCATACAGAGAAGGCTCGAGCATTGATCACCACGCTTGCTCAAGGCGGATTGGCAATTTCAGACTTATAATAACTATAAGTCCAAGTTTCCTCACAATGTTTTCCTTCACCGATGTCAATGATGTTAGAAAGTATACATTATGAATTTAAAAAGTAACAATGGTAAGTAGGTGCCTAGATTTGAACCACATAGTCGTGCATGAGAGGTAGGCGGCTTAACCTCTGACCCATACATAACATCAATATTTTGTATCGCACCTTCTAAAAGTGACATTGGTTCCTATGGCATAAAATACGCCTCTGTACATTTGTGAGCATTATGTATTAAATTAATAAAATATATTTTGAAAATAACTGCTCGAACACGTCAATATCTATTTGTTGTCCCGAGTAGGTCCTATAGAGTTAAATTGTTCATTTAAAGATAATATTCATATGAATTATGTAGCTCACCTGTAAAATTTCTGTTAGTAGATCTTTTCCGACACTATTGTCTAAAATCTAAATGGCGTCGGCATTTTTTGATTTCCTAATCTCTAAGAAGAAATGCCAAAAGAATCATGGTCTCAAATAAAATCCAGACATAAGACTGATTTAGGGCAGAAACGGGAAAAGCCTCTTGAAGAAAGGCCTTAGTGATCACAAACATATCCCGTATAGGTTGAAGAAACAGTAACTTACCTTAATTAGTTTATTCTGCAGCTTGGTGACGGCCATCCGCTCCCTCTGTGTCCTCCTCTTCTCTTCTTCCAGTTGAGCCTCCAGTTGCTTAATGCGCTTCTCCAGAAGTTCCTGAAACAAGGTAAAGGGTATATTAGTAATCGTGATATAATATCAAGCTTGTTTTACGCGAAGGATTAGGCTGAGATGTAAAGTTAGTTTGGCTGCATGTATGAATTTTTAACATGTTGTCCCATACCTCATAAGAATTTATGTATGTACCTGGTATAGTATATACACATATTTATTCCGTAAAAAATGGTGATGGTATAATCGCGATTATAACTATTAATAATCGTTCCGATCATATTCCATCAAAAAAAAAATATTATATAATGAAAAAGTAATGTCTCCTAATTGTGATGACTGTGGTGTAGTTAATGATGTTATTCATATATTGATGGAGTGTGTCGGGATGAAAATATTAGAATAAATGTATTTGGTCCCTGTAAATCACATAACATCGGCATCTGTAACACTATCCTCGCTTTCCCATTGTCAAAGAAAGCTAAACAGCTGTATGAGTTAGTAGTAAGATAGACTGTAAGATAATGTATTCTTCTGTACTGGGCGATGTGGTCGCTAAGCGACAAAGCCAAACAAATAAAATAAAAAAAAAACAATTAATAGTACACATACCATATACCAGAACCATTTTTTTTCGTTCCTACCCTATGTTTTGTTTCTCTGTAATGTTCTCAATGAGGTGTAAGAACATAAAGTGTTAGAAATTATAACAATGTATTTTTTTTTCTTAAAATTTTGTTGCTCACCAAACCATGACAATAGAATGCATTTCCATACACTAATGCTCACTAGGAGCAAATAAAAAAACAACTGAGAACTTAAGTAGTCTTTTCTCAGCAAACACCTCAAAATAAACCACTAGCATCACACACCTAAACGTTTACCAACAAACAGAGTAAAAAGAAACTCGTCGCCACTCACTACAGCCGTTTACTTTAAAACGGTCATTAAACGCCGCCATTTTGTATTTTTTTAATTATTTTTTTTCCCGCCTCGTAGCTTGTAAGTTATGGGTATTTTCTTGATTTCGTGCTAAATTAACGAGGCGACTATAATTAGGGACGTTGAGTGCCAATGCTAGCTTTTAATGGCTTCTGTCGATATTTACACAGATAATTTACGATTGAAGTTTTGGTTTGATGTCTTGGGGATGCTGTTTTAATGATATAAAATAAAATTTGCAAGACATTACAATCTCTTAGGTCTAGTCTTAGGCACAAAGTCAGTTTGAATCATAGACAATGGACTGAGAAATACTGAATAATGATGGAGCACAGCTTTACAACCAATTGTCTCGAAATGTGAAAGATAAAAAGTCTATGTATTCTTTCAAAAGATTTTTAAAGAAACACATTTAAGGGCATAATATTTTCTAATTAGAAAAAAGATTTTTTCTCATGTAAGTGAATGTAATTCTTTTTGAGAAATAATGTTCTTACGATACCCGCACAAAATTGACCACTCTTTATAAAAATACAGAGGGACTGTGCGGCCAATACCTGTCTCTTTTCTGTAGGTCTGTGGTTAAATAAAGAAAGAGACAACTATTGGCCGCACGTTCGCTTTATCTCTCTCACACTTTCTTATCAGTATTCACTTCACAGCTGAATAAGGTACGAGTGTACCAGCTTACCTTGGGACTAAATGGCGTTGTGAGGAAAGTTGTGGAATATTTAAATATAAATAAATTTTCACACAACACCTTTTAGTCCCAAGTTAAGCTTGAGAACTTGTGTTATGGGTACTAAACAGCTGATAAAAATACTTATTTATTTCTAAAAACATACATATTATAGATAAATTACACCCAGACACAGAACAAATGATCGTGCTCATCACACAAACATTTGTTCTGGGTGGGAATCAAACCCACGACCTCCGGCATAGCAGTCAGGGTCACTAACTACTAGACCAACAGGCCAGTCAAATATATATTATTATTTATTGTTTGAATATATATTTTTCGTAACCCTTTGTAGAATATAGGCGTGTTGTCAAATTTATGTTATTAACATAATCATAATAAATAAATGCTCATTAAACTCATTAAAGAAACGCTCATCTATATAACAAAACGCTCCCATTAAACTTGTCTAAAGTCTACATCGCGGGAAATGGAGCGATCGAACACAAAGCTAACCGGATGTGACATCGTTTATCCACTGTCATTAGCCGGAAGTACGCCCTGAGCGCCCCCTACAGGGTGCTATCTGAAATATGCGCGAGAGATCATTTTCATGAAAATGTTATTTTAAGAATTCTGAAAATGTTTGAACTTGCCGTGTTACTGGGGATTACAATGTTATTTTAAAATATGAAAGCTGGTGTAGGTAATAAATCATAATACTCAGCATATTTTAAAGTTTTATCATTAACCCTATTGTTCAATTTATTACGCGTTATGCGTAGGAGTATTATAAAGGATAATTATTGTAAAGAATGTTCTTGTGCAGAACCTTGAACTTTTATAATGAGAAAAGCTAAATATCTTTATGTTTTTATCCCACTTAGAGAAAAGGAGAAGGTTTATTAGTAAAATAAATGGAGAGGGAGAGTAATATCAAAAGAAAGGGAAAACTAATAAATCATCTACATTATTTTACAATGACCAAAAACTGTAAAATAAAAACATTTTACAAACATATACAACCTACTTATTAAAAAAAAACACTAACAAGTGTAAAATACTTAACTATAATTTCAGATACAGTCGGTGGCCAATAATGAATGATAATTTTACAGTTGTTAGTGTTTTTTACGTACCTACGTACCTTTTTGTAAAAAAAATTGTCATCTGACACTTTGGTCCATTCCATCTTACACTCTGACACTAGGCTAGTCAATAACCAAACGAAAATAAAAAGATTTCACACCTTTACATAAATAAATAAAGAAAGAAAAATATTTATTTGACATCAGTCATTAAACCACACACATAAAATTATTTATAAAAGATACAAAATATACAAGAGTACACATTATGTGCTGTGTGCCTCACGGCTGCGCCAAAAAGGTCCATTTCAGCATTAATGCCAGACAGGTGATACTGTCTGACGCTGGTCTTCCAATGAACCTTGAGGAGTACTCAGTGACGGAAAAACCATCGAGAATAATAGTTTCAAACTTAATATATATAAATAAATGGTTGGAAATAAATAGAAAACAAGTAAATCAGTTAAATGTGTATTCACGAGGTCGGTTATACAAAAATGTAAAAAATAAATATAATATATATTGTGTTAAATCATTTTCCCATTCAACCCGATCCCAACACGATAGTAAACTAAACAAAAGGTGTCAATAATCATGAAAAGAACTCCATTATCATTCATATCTGTCCTATAAATATGACGAACACAGCCCACTTCCCTTCAAACGGCTCATTAGCAAAGGGCACCGCTTTCCGAACGAAATCTCACGAACAATGCTTTCTACCCTTAAACACCAACATAAATATGATAATGCCGAAGGAAAATGGGCCTTCTGGTGTTGTATTAGAGACAATTAGAAAGGAACCAAGTTTTTTGCTAGACGTTTCAATGAATAAGAACAATGGAAAGTGCGACAGATATTTTGGCACAGAGCTTGGAAGGGGTACAATTCCCAAAGCTCCTTTCAGAAAATTTACATCTTTCCATTTCTCTCAAATACTGTAGACCTTATAAGATTCTTAGTCTGCTTCTGCCTATGCCATATTCCCTGTTTATTTGGGGTCGGCCGTCCTCGTTATAAGACGCCAAGACAGTCGATTTCGGGTTTGTCTGTTCCTCCGCCTGACTCCGTTGCATGTCTTTGGCAACGGTTGTCCACCACGTGTGCTATGGTCGCCCTTTGACTTTCTTCTATTTCTTTTATTCGTCACGTCTCATCACATGCCCGTATCAACGTATACGGCTTTCAGCCATCTTTTCTGCCATGGGAGTGACTCTAAATGATCCTCAAATCTCTCTCTCTGATCTAAGAATCCATAAAGTACGCAATGAGTATTGCGTACTTTATGGATACTTAGTACCTAGTTATTAATTCAAAAAACTGTGATCAGGCACACTGTATAATAATAGATAAGCTTCCTAAGTCGCTGGACACACAGAAAAGACGTAAGACGAGGTGCAGACATAATTGTCTTTTCCACGTCCCTGTCATATAAAATGCTTATAAGCGTCGCGACGCAAAACGTAAATAAAAGACAGACCGCGGACACGATTCTTGCCTGTTTGCGCCCCTTAAAGTTTTTTTAAGGGGTATCGTGTCATCCAGTTACTGGGTTGAAGAGGACAGAAAGCTCCATGTAATACACTGGGTACTCAGCTGCATCTGGGTACACTGGAAGCCGACCCCAACATAGTCGAAAAAAGGCTGGATAGATGATGATTTCGTTATAGAAGTCAATATTTCCTCACGACACTTTCCTTCACCGATGGCTTAGAAATGCTTATTACCAATTCTATAACTTACCTAACTCTTTAATTTCCGAAGCTAGATGGCGCCAAGCAGGACGCATGCGCTAATAAATAATAGTTATGTGCCCGAGGGAGTGAAATCTTTCGGAATGATCGCTATATTAATGTCCAGCATAGGACGTTGATATGCACAACTATTGTCACTTGTTTCAATTGAATGATTTTGAGTTTGTAGTGTTGTTTGATCTTTAAATTATTGTTTGATTTGAGGCCAAGAGCAACTATATTAAAACGTTTGTTAATGAAACTGGCTATTTGAATTTACTACATTTTACATACCTACCTGTCGTGTCATTAGTACGACCATAGTCTCTCCGATGATTAATATTTTTGTGAGAATCACTTAACGTGTGTTAACTGTTAACACAATACATGATGTATAAAGGATGTCCTTAACACAATACTATTGAGTCTGTCTTCTTCTTTTGTATGTAAAACTACTAGCACTAGTAAAGAGTTTTGCTATTCTAACACGATGGATCAATGTTGTCCGAAAATAAAGAACATTATTATTAGTAACGCGTCAAAAAATAAATTTTGCCAAATATTTTTTTTTAAATATTTGTTACACTTATGGCGTTGATACATATTTTAAATTACCTCCATGTGCTCGATTTGCAAATAAATAGTTATAAGTTACTGAAAAAAAACCAGTCATAGTTTTATTTTTTGTTCTCAAATCACAGCAACTCGTCGCAATTGGCGTGACGTTTACGTCAAATACTCAAGCCAGATAAACTGATCGTAACAAATGCCAAAACTACCGTCCAATCGGCATTGATCATTAGCAGACATTGTCGGATAAACCGAACAGTTTCCAGCTAATCATTCAACAAGATAACATCTTCAACAGGAAGGGAGAAAACTGGGCAAAATACGGGCAAGCGTCGTCTGTGATTGGTCAATGCGCGGGCGAGTTTTTAATAGCAATCGGTAATTTTGATGAATTTTCTAACATAACGCCAGTAATCCCTGAAGCGCTAGGCTTCCGTGTAGGTACCTGTAGTGGATATACCCACATTCCGCCTGTTACGTTTAAGTGCTATGCAATAAGGAGCGAACTTATCGCTATTAATCGGACTGACAAATTCCGGATGATGAAGAAAAACTATAAATATGTATAACATGTTGCCCAACGCGGGGATCTTACCCGGGACCTTATACTCAGCAGTAGCATTTGCGACCACAACAACCAACAAGGTTTTTGACACTGATTGCAACTGAGACGAAATTATGACTTGATTTTGAACATGTTTTATTACGAGAATTGGCCTTTAAGTTAGTTAACAAAGAGAGCAGCGGTGGCCCAGTGGTTCGTGGGTTCGAACTCGGGCAGGCGTTCGATTACTTTGTGTAATTTATTTCATCACCACTACTCTCAAAAACGGAGAAGGAAAACATCGTGAGGAAACCGGCATGTCCTAGAACCATAAATTCGAAGACATGTGACATCTACCAATTCACACTGGGCCCGCGTGGTAGATTATGGCCCATACGCAAAATACGCGCTTTGACGTGGAGTTGAGGATACCGGCCCGGTATCTTTATCTTTTATCTTTTTATATTAAGTATGTTTATAAGTTGTCTAGTAAGTAGGTATTCATAGCACAACTCTGCTCAGTTTGAACCTAGACGGCGTCGTGTGACAGTTGTGGGATATTATAATTATTACAATTGTTTTTAATTAGACATAAAATGCTCCCACTTCAATTAAGCAAGGAACATCAATATCTGTAGAGGTCTTGGTATCCGGCTCGAGGGACCACCCCAGAATTGTCAACGTTGTTGTATCATTTTTCACGTGCTCAATAAATTCGTTGGCGCCCCTGCCCTGTTGAGATGTCAACTCAGAGGAATCGCTCTATCTGTGTACGTACATAGTGTAATGTATTTCGTTTGAGTTCTTTGTTAAATTTATTAAAGGGGATTGCAAGATATACGTAACATAGTGGCAACTAGTATCTGTCTTGTATTTTAGGTAACTGTTCATTAAGACATTTATAAGTGCCTTTCTAATGGACTTAGAGTGCCTTTTAAAAATAAATAATAATTAAAATTATAATATGTACCTAAGTAGGTACTTTTCAGATAAATCCGTTGATGTTACAGAAAAAAACTAGATTCATACAAGACATTATTAAATGTTTCATTAAGTAATCTCATAACTTTCTTATGATTGTAGAAATCAGTTGCGAGACTTATTTGATGTCATTGTTTTTTTTCTGTCTTTTTACTACAATATTTGCACATCGATTATTAATTTGAAATAGACATAGATACAAACATACAACACTAACTTACTCACGCCTTTTGTTAAAATGTACAGATGAGAACTACCTGCAACGAGCTCTAGATCTTGCTATCTTGAAAGTCTGTTCCGATGCAGAGCAAACGATTTCAACATCGGCAAAGCTACAAATATTTTTAATCTAATGTCTGCCACGTATTTCAGTAACACTTTTTATCTAACTGCTTCTCCATCCCTATCCAAAAGCCATCAAATCATTTCAAATCTGTACAGTCACAGTGGGATTGTGTTGTCGCTTTTATTCCTTCCCCACAATCGGTGAAGTGTCCCATTGTGCAATTGTGGCGGACTGTCTTCACATTGTCTTGCACCATTTGTCTAACCGAGGCCTTATTGTATTGCGGCGTAATTATTTATGTGGGTTTTACCTTTGCATGTACTATGTGGAACAATAGGTTATATACTTTACATATAGATACACTGTTCAGAGGCCAATATGTCATAGAGCGACCCTAATCTGTTAAAATCTTGCCTCATCTTTGATGGTTTTTCAACTTTATTACAATTGGGAATATTTTATACTTTGGGATAGCTTTAATGTGCTGTAATTGTAAAGCATCGTTCGTTCGTTCGAGTCTTTTCCCAACAGTGTTGGAGTCGGTTTCAAGTTTAACCGAACGCAAATGGAAGTGTTTTACATGATATTCTGACCTCTACAACCCAGGGACTAAGTAACACCATACATTACGATGTTAAAATTGTTGGATTAGGAGACCCTTTACGAGCAAATATGTTGTAAATAAATAAATATTCCACAACATTTCACACAACGCAGTCTAGTCCCAAGCTAAGCTAAAACCTTGTGTTATGGGTACGAAACGATAAACGTACTTAAATATTTCTAAATACATACATATTATAGATAAATTACACCCAGACACACAACAAATGATCGTGCTCATCACACAAACATTTGTTCTGGGTGGGAATCGAACCCACGACCTCCGGCATAGCAGTCAGGGTCACTAACTACTAGACCAAGAGGCCAGTCAACAATAATACACTTCTGGACACATCTATTGGCCCACCTTAGAGTTTAGGTTTCGATGGCCCCTACCGAATTATGATTGCTAGATTGAACAAAAACTGTTGATGCAGTTTTAAACCTGGTACATTTTACCATCTTTGTCTTTTGTTTCTTTAAATTCTGTGTTCGAAATTCAAAAAAAGACTATTGAATGAAATTGTGAATGTGCCAGGTTCAAAACTGCATAAAAACTTTTTGCTCGACCTAATATAAAATTTTAGCTAGGACCAAACGAAACTGAAAATACAAGGTGGGCCAATAGATGTGTCCAGAAGTGTATATAGTCACAAATAATATTATACCTTTGGCTAATTGATATAAGGGGTTGGGTTTATAAGTTACGACTGTCATAGACCTGCAAATAACATGCGAGACCAACGGCTTAACCTGCTTTTCGAGTACCACATCCAATTACAGTAAACAGCTGTCAACCAGTCATTGACAAGCACCTACATTCAACACTAATCTCACAACCGATGCAGGCTACCAAAAAACACAATTAAAACAGCTTCATATTGACGGATCAATCGCGAGTGCCCCTCATGTATCGTTGACGAAGCTACCGTGACCGTACTCGAACCCCCGTACCTCAGACAATAACGTGAGATTAACCCGCCCGAATTAAACTGAGACCCAATGAAACCTTAGAGAGTGGGGTGTGGGGCAAGATGTGAGAGGTAGCGGGGTGATTTTGATTTATAATGGTATGTAACGATAGAATAGTTGTAGGTTGCACAAAATAAGGACCAATACAACGACACAGTTTTGACAGCACAGTTGGAGCAATGACAGAGCAATTAGCTGCTGCGTGAAGTATTACGTAGAAATTATTTATAATTCTTCTGGGTCTGGCTGTTTGTTAATTGTAACGTTTAATATTAACGTTTGTAAATGGACTCACAATACAAAAGAATTCCCCAGAGAGTAGAGACATTTAATAAAAATAAAATAAACAAAATAGGTCATCTTCTAAAGAGCATTGTTTATTTAACCACTTCCCTGTCCCATGAATCAAATTATGATTCATGTTGATTGTTTTTATTGTGTCTACTTTGTGGACAGTGAAATTGGTAAGTATAATATCAGTGGTTGAATTATTCTAAATAAGTATTTATCAACGTTACAATTCACCTGTCTGCTGCATTAGTTAATGTTTGTAATACTTTATACCTTTTAGTAATGTATTTTTGAGGCTCAAGACCCAAATTCGTCACTTTAATTGAACTAAATTATTAGACGTGGATACATGCGTAGTATATTAAAATGTACAATAAATTTTGAACACGCTGATCTTTAAAACTACCAGTCAGTGTTTAAGAGTACCTATTTTTAAAAATAAACTACGCGTCGTCGTTTACGCGTACGGTCTACGCATCAATGTGCCCACACCCGCGCCCGCTCCTCACTTACATCCTACTACACAAAACACACCCTCTTTCATCGATCATTAGCGGACAATGGCTAATCTAACGTGTAGGTCGTACCGTGTAGGGCACTTCATCACGTGTCGGAGATCGAGATGATAATTATCGTGTGATGGAGGAACTTTGCTTATTATACCCGTAGCTGGAAGGGTCGAAGGAATTTTCGTCTATTTTTGAAATGATTCTGGGATTTTCCTGATTAAGATTGGAATGATAAGCTTTATACAATAGAGGCTGGGATATGATGTGGGAGAATTTTAACACAGTAGAAAAATTGAGAGTGATTGAACTTCCCAGTAACATGTTCTAATTTTTAGGGTTCCGTAGTCAACTAGGAACCCTTATAGTTTCGCCATGTCTGTTTGTCCGTCCGTCCGTCCTTCCTGGCTTAATCTCTGTGATCGTTAGCACTAGAAAGCTGAAATTTAGTAACAATATGTGTTTCAATCACGTCGACAAGGTGATAAAATAAAATTGGAAAAAAATGTTTTATTAGGGTAGCCCCCCTATATAGCGGGAAGTGATTTTTTTCTTAAATTTAACCCTAACGTGTGATATATTGTGGGAAAGGTATTTAAAAATGAATAGGGGTTTACTACAATATTTTTTTGATAATGTCAATAATTTCGGAAATAATCGCACCAAAAGTAAAAAACAATGTGCCTCTAACTTTTGAACCATAAGTTTAGAAAATATGAAAAAAATCTGAAAAGTAGAGCTTTATAAGGACTTTCTAGGAAAATTATTTGGAACTTAGATGGAAACAGTTTTTGTACAAAAAAGACAAAAAGTTGTACAAAATAATTTCTGGACTATTTTTTGTAGTATAATCGTATATGCAAGCATTTTGAACACTTATTGTGACGGACGGGAAACTACGGAACCCTACACTGAGCGTGGCCCGACACGCTCTTGGCCGATTTTTCATCGTGTAGACAGACAGTCATTGTTTATTTAAAATCCCAAAGAATCATCATCTGCTTAGCCTTTTCCCAACTATGATAGGATCGGCTTCCAGTTTAACCGGATGCAGCTGAATACCAGTGTTTTACATGGAGTGGCTGCCTATTAGCGCCTATGTAACATCCACATCTCAGTTACTGGGTAACACGATACGTGTTACCCAGTGATTGCGCGATCGCAGAGATGTGACGAAACGCACAGTACTCCGTCTGATAGACACTGTAGTGCAAAACCAATATTTCTTTCGTCAAAAAAAAAACTGTTACTTAGATGTCACTGTTATTTAGCAGTTTTCAATGGCATACATTGACGATATATATGTCTTGTTTGACATAAGATATGTCTTGTTTGACATTAGAAATGTCTTGTTTGACATTATGGTTAACATCTTAAAAATTAGCATGCTTACGCAAAGGTAACTACCTAATTCCACCGTATAAGTGACGTCATCGCATGTTTTTTTGTTTTGCTTTTTTCTCAGAAGCTAAGCAATAAAAAAAATTAAAAAAATATATTTGAACTCAGCATGCAAAAATGAAGAAACGGTATTTTTTATTTTAGGGTCATGACAATTTTGAAATGTTGTCAATTGTCATCAAAGTTATTCACTGACAATGAATAAATAGCCATAAGCTCTAGTGGTACGATATCTTAAAAACAAAAGAAAAGCGTCGATACGAAAAAAAAATAAACCAGTAATATCGATCAGTCTCACCCAGTTCTACCGATTAATAGAAAGCCAGTTAGTATTTTTGCATTGGTCCTCTTTTTCTCATTCCCTTTTTACATTATATCCAGTCATTCCTTGCAAAATGGTGTAATCGCTTGCTGCCGGTAAGAATTTTTTATTCCAATTCTGTCGGTGTTAAATTAAAATTGAGAATAATTACCGGCATTTTTAATTGAATAACGAATGTCTGAAACCTAGGACTGGATGTTGTTTTAGTTTTGTTTAAATTGTTTTAGAGTTATGGTTACTTATCTTTCGCTCTGTAGTTTTAATTACTTTAATAAATACTTGCTTTTGCTTGCGGCTTTGCGCGCGTTATTCTACATTTTGCTTTGGCTTTTGTTATAGTAGTTTTATGAAATGCACCCTAATAGCAAAATTTCATGACAGCACAACATCACGCCTATTTTCTTCGAAGGGTTAGTCAGAGGTGTGCCTACAGTACACCCACATTTCGCCAGTTATGTTTAGGTCCCATGTAATAGGGGCCAACCTTTTGCCATCAAACGGGCACAAATCAAGAATCTAAGGCTGCTGCTCAAAAACTCCAGATGGAAAAACGCAATACTACTTACGTTGCTTGACTCGGAAATAAAACCCTGGACAAATAATAAATTCGGCTCGGCGATAGAAACAAACCAAAAAAACACACATTCGCCTTTAAAACTAGCTGATACCTGGCATGTATATGACAGTTTTCTCTTTTAAATAAATACAAAATCATGACCATGAATACCGCCAATTAATTTACTTTTTTTAAATTGTTCTATCATCAATCTTTTTGTCAGTTGGAAGTTAAAACTATAACCTTCGACTATAACACATCATTTTAGCAAACAGAATTTAAGAATGTACCCATATTGTGTTGCGTAAACCTATTGTAAGTTCCTACTCACTTTAACTCATACAAGTAGTCTTAAGATGCGGTGTACAACGTTAAACTTACTTTTATAAATAAATTCGATTCTATTCGAATGAATACATATTTGTAAGAAATAACGTTGACGACTAATACTAGTATGAAAAACTGTGTCTCAGTCGTCAATACTATACTTAAAACCTTCACAAAAGCGCAAGCAAAAATAAATAGGTGTATTTCTTGACCAGGACCTCAAAGTCAATCAAGGTCCGTAAATAAGTAACTAGAACCAATGACATCTGAACATCACTGTGCAATTAACATCACAATAAAAAGCTCTTCACATAAATCCACGACCATTTACAAAAGGTTTCGTATTTTTCATTCTATTTCATTCCAAACAGCCCTTTGTCCTTTCAGCCATTCGTCTGTCAGCACTTGATTGATGACGAATTCATTTCGAAGCCCTTCGGAGGCAATTTAAGACTTCCAGTTTGTATTTTGAGATACCATGGTCTATAAGAAAATGCACCGAATGGATACTTAAGCTGAATATTGCAAGCAAAAGTGAGGTTCAAATGTTTTACACATTGAAAAATCGAAATTAAATATTACTGTGTCTGAATTTTGTTTCCATAAAAATGTCAACAGTTATGCTTTATTGGAAAAAAATAATGATTCAGTAGTTCTATTCTATAGAAATCTCCCCGTGAAAATGTAGGTGAAGTGACCTGTTATCCCATATAGGACCCAATGCTAGGGATTGACAGGCTACTTCACCTTACTCTTTGCGCTGCAACTTCAATTTTTTATGACTCGCTCAAAAGACCTAGACACTCTGAAATACACTTTTGTGATTTGTGTGTGCAACTCAATGTATTTTTTAAAAGGTTAAAAATAATACAAAATAAATTAATATGATGAAGCATTAGTAATGTGATGATGAAAAAAACCCTGACTTTTTTACTCTTGATGGTCAAAAAATCATTGGGCAAGCAAGCGCAAGCTTAAGAATGCATCTGTCACGACGTTAAGCTAACATTCACAAGCTAATTATGATGATGTCATTGTCCCATTTGCTATTAATAAATTAAATAAACCAGCTATAATCAGTATGTAAATCGTTTTATAAACTCCATTGTAATATCAAGACAAGAACTAACTCACAATAAAACACGTGACCATTGTTTTACGTGTGAACTACTCTTAAACATTATTCACATTCAACTTATCTTATGAGACCAAGAAGTATCAGTTTTCAAGTACGGTACTTCATCTTCGTACGGTTGCCAAAACATACAGTTTGTTGAAAATATCCGTAACATAATACATAATAATCTATCTACAGCCAATCGCGCCTTGCTGTTTCTCTGAAGTTAACTTACACTGTCTCTGTAAGAAGCTTCGTAAACTTATTATACATAGGAAACATTTCATTTGCCAAAGATATTTATCATGGTAATACTAATTATCATGTCTTGAAAGTTGGATGATTACCTACACATAGTAAACTAAATTTTATAAAAAACTACTGCGTAGTTCCAGAGTTAACCCTGGACAAACATCGTGACGCATGATTTTATAATTTACTAATGTTTAAAAATCGGTTCCTACAAAACCTTTTGCTAAGTATGTTGCAGATGACCAGTCCAACTGGATATAGTTGGATACGAGTGTTTCATACATGGAGAAAAAGTCTTTCCTACCTCTAAATCTATTCTCCAGAACCCAGTGGCTGAGAGACACGCTCAAACAGCCTAATTTTCCCAATGGAAAATAAACATTATTCTGTTTGCAATAAAGTTTAAAAACTGTCTAAGAAATGTGACATACTGGGGTAACTCGATGTGCTGACCTTCGTACAAAACTTATTACTTATTATGTTGTTCTATTAACGTCAACAACTCATAAGTACTATTAAAAATCCCCAGGAAGCAACGTTAGGAAATGTGTATTTTTCTAATTCGCGTGAATGTCGCTCGTAGATCGTTATAAGTGAGTATCATTACAATCGTTTAACCCAAATTGGTGTCATTGTCGCGTGTCTGCTGTGCCCCTTATTAATAACAAGTTATGGAATGTGGGGAGGGTTTTACGTTACAATGTTTCTGTGGGAGCTACGGATGGAATGGCCTGACATGGGAATTAAACCCAGAACGTCATACTCAGCTGTAGAGCTTGCGACAATTTCACTAACGCGACTTGTGCTCATGAAGAAGTGTAACAATTGTTACTATAGCTAATTTTATACACTGCGTGTCAGAGTTATTTTGCTGCCTTTGGGCAAAATAACTTGGCTTCGGATGCCGTCAAGTATAATCTATCTGGCGTGCCGATTTCCTCATAATTTTTTCCATCACCCTCATTGAAGATAGTGATAACAATACGCACTCTTGTGCTCATATGGATTCATATCCAGAGGTGAAAATTCAGAGGTGAATGCCATGGGTTCGAGCTCAAGACCTTTGACTACAGAGAAGAAACGCAGAAAGATACACGATCGATTTTTCAACCACTGAACAACTAGTAAAATACTAAACAAAAGACTCATTAATTATCAACCTAACACCTATGTAGGTGTCAGGTTGGAAATTCGAGATCAAAACATTTCCTATTTCTACCAAAAATCCTTTTAAACAACAAAGCTCAGACAATGTTTGTAACACAGCACAAAAACAACGGAACGCGTTGGCAAGTCCATTTATCTCAAACCTGCGCTCACAGGTGTGCCAACGTCACTTACAAATGTTGAGCCATCACGCGGTCGAGATACGAAGCGATCTTACAGCGTTGAGCTTTGCTTAAACGGGCAATTGTTGACGGCAACAGTTGCCGAGAGTTGAAGAAAAAAAAACTCAAAAAATCCTAAAATTGCTGAAAGTGTTACGGTAATATTGATATTGCCTCAAGTTGCTCCATATAAAACTCTGTATAGCTTATCTACGACTGCATTGCTTATGAAATTACCTCTACCTTTTAATTTAGTGTAGAGGCTTGGTATCTAGCAACGATTGCAATAAATAATTACGAGTTCATTCATCTCTTTGTCTTCTTGCCTAATTTATTTGGGGTACGATGCAGCATATCTTCTTGTTTCAAACTATTCAGCTGTTACGTTCTTCCCAGCCATACAACCTTTCACACATTCGATCCATCGTTTAGATCATTCTCTACTCTTATAGCATAGCACATCAAAATATACACAAACAACACACATACAAAACATTTTGACAACAACATTCAACAACATTTTGACATACTCAAAATATTCTTGTTGCGATTCTTTCCTAATTTTTTCTCCATATAATATGCCTACAAACGGTTCTATACAACTTCTTGTTCCCTGGCACTACTTTCAGGCTCTCTTTAACACACACTCTTTGTTCTATTCACTGGTGTAATACCACATATTTATCTTACCATTCTCTTTATTCAACCGTTTCGTGGGACAACATAAAGATCCATCTAAGAAAGGCAGGCCTTAAACACAACAAACACGACTATTTAGTTGCCCGTGTAAGCACCACGCCGTTACAGTGTTACAGGCAAAAGGATGGAAGCAAATTAATGTTAAGTTTTTTTTGCTTTTATAATACACGGGTATGCATTTGTCTGTGGTTTCTTGTTTATTAGATTTACATGTTTTATTGTAGAAAGTGCTGTGAGTATAATTAATTTATCATCTGCCTAGGGGTTTTTAAGTCTAACTGAAAACAGTCGAGTACAGTTAATATGGTACAACTGCCTTCTTTGTAAAGACTATCAAAGATCTATAAATGACAACTGGGACCAACATCTTAAAGTGCTTCCCGATTCCCGAGGCAAGAAGAAAATCAAAATCAATAGTCATTTAATTTCGTTCAAATTATGTTTAGAACTCCAACATTACAAAAGACTGGCCCCCAAAAAGCCTGCCCTTCACCACTTTCTAGAACTCTGTTTTTCATAGAGACAAACGCGAAAGGCAACTCCTAAAGAAAGAAAGAAATAGTATTTAATGGCAACAGGTAAAAATATGAAACTGTGTGAAAATATGAAAATAACAAAAAACAGTAAAAAATAAATGGCATGTCTCACGGCTGCGCCAAAAGGCTCATGATATGAAATAGGCGGGCACCCATCCACGGGGCGACCCAGCCAACAGGAGCTTAACCTTCGGCCTACCAGTGCAGCTGTTCTATTAAGCCACAGGCTCCTCAGTCGCTTATAGTGATAGCAATTGCTCTATTGAATAACTGATAAATTGAGTCCAATCATTCATTGTGGCATTCTCAATGCTCAATAGACAGCGATAGATTTCTATAGAATATCTGATAAGACAATATAAAACAAGAATGTACTGAAACTAAGATTTTTTATAAATGTATTGGTTATCAGATTTATATTTATAAGAAATCATGCATTCAAAAGTCAAAAGTTAATCTCACCTTGAAATAATTTCCATGATTGTTGTTATTGTTGTAAGAATAATTATTATAATTATTGTAGTAGGACATTACATCCAAAACACACTAACACTAATAACACCAACAACACTAAACAACAAACAACCAATAACACTTTAACTGTATCATCAAATACTGACTCGTTTATTCGTTATTTTGTTTTTCACTCTACGATTAAACTATTAATTAAAATAACTAACACTACAACTCAATTAAAATTGACACTGTAATCATTAATTTACGATATAATAACCTAAAGACGTATCAATTCAAAAAATTAACTACTGTTAAAAATCTTTAAAAGTTTTATTTTTTACAATACACTTTAAAATATTCTATTAAACCACTACTTTTTCAACACCACATGTTTTCTATATTCACAATTAGATCCGCGACCGCACTCACGCGCAGCCATTTGACAGTCCTACACACAAACGTCAAATGATGCGCACGAGACGAACATGTGTGAATTATGATCCACCATTTAATATGGTACTCAATTAAATGTGTGTAGTAAGACGTGTACTATTTCGTTTTATGCAGAAAAAATGTTATGAGATTGTATTTGGTATTGATCGTGATTAGCAAAAAATACCTAGTTTCTGGTTTGAATGACCTTGATGGTCGAAATATTTATTACGAAGTTGGGTTTGCCTCTGTGCACTGTGGACTAAATTAAAAGATGGATGACGCATTTCATACCTACCGACAGAAAGTAAAAAATAAATTGAGTATCGGTACACATCGGAGACAATAGGTGCGCTCCCATAAGGAACTTAAACATGCGAAATGAAAAAATGGTAAAATGTGTGTGTGTATTTATTTATTCGCAAAATTATAATTTTATTATGCATCAGAAACAAACAAAATGGCATACTAACACCATCTAAGTATATAAATAGTAGTACCTAGTGAGAAGTGTGGGTTGGTGTGTTGAAGTGGGTGTGATGAATTGAAGTGGTTTACCTATGTACTACTTTTCTTGAATACTATTTAGAATTATTATTCATTTCGTCGCATACAGTCAACAGTCTCCTGAAAGTACCTTTCTAGGTGTTTATCCCATTTATATTAACATGTCACGTAATTAACATGTCAAATGGGGGTGTGTTTTTAACCGACTTCAAAAAAAGGAGGAGGTTCTCAATTCGACGGCATGTTTTTTTTTTTTTTTATGTGTTTGTTACGCGATTACTCCGCCATTTATGGACCGATTTTCAAAATTCTGTTTTTATTTGATAGGTTATGCTAGCAGATTGGTCCGATTTGTATCAAAACTCATTTCTGATGAGGGGTCCTTGAGGAATTGAGGGAACTCCTCAAAAAATTTAGGTACACACGTACTGATTTTTACATTTTTAGTAACAAATCAAGCATAATTTTCATTCACAAAGTATCATTTTGTGAAGAAGACCTGATGAAGAAAACTTGCGACGGAACTTTTCAACGCATAACAGCAAATTATTCGCGATTGCTATAGTCAGATGTCTATGCAGAGTTCTTGTATTTCCATAACATAACATTACGCTCTTCTATTTTAAAAGGGGCCCGGCAGAGATGTACAGATTAATGTTTAGAAAGAACTTTTTTAGCAATTGTTAACCAATTTCAATGATTAGTTTTGTTTAAGACCTTCTTTCCATACGAAAAAACTAAAAATTGCAAAATAAAAACTTTTTTACAAAAAAAAACAACCGACTTCTAAAAAAACACTAACAGGTGAAAATAACTCCAGTTTCGGAAGTCGGTGGCCAATAATGAACGAAACTAAACCACCAAAGCCACAGACTTCCGAAACTGAAGTTATTTTTCACTTGTTGGTGTTTTTTTAAGAAGTCTGTTGTTTTTATTATGTCCATATTTGTCTTACTTTAGAGAAAACAGGCTTGATGCTAAGTAACTAATACAAACAAAAACAAAGACCTAAGTATTCAAAGATAAAAACCATTGACAATGTAGTCTGTTCCCGCTTTGTAAACAGCTAATTAACTTCCCCGAAACAGTACCAATTCCCCTGAACAGATACAAACGAATTATCTCGAGGCACAGGACTATAGGGCTCATAGGGCGAATAGGGCACATAGGGCGGGGTAGGCATCAAAGAGCATGGCCATATCCATTTGCAAAATTTGTTTTTCCATTACTCAAATTGGGTTCGCCTAGGGGTAACTTTTGAATAGTGAGTGATGACGCGACGATGTGCGTTTTAAGTTAAAAGTTTCAAGTTATAAGTATGGAACTTTTCGTGCTGTGAATCTGAAAGATAAAATAATTAGAAAAGCTAGTTGATCCTCCTGGTTTCGTTTCATAATGAGGATATTTTGTTTATTTATGTACAAGTACAATAGAGGACTTAATGCCTTTGGCATTTTATACCAGTTTATCTAAGAGTAATACCAACCGTTTATTCTTGAAGGTAACGTTCGCGAGCATATTCGTAAGAAGTTGGAAGTGGTATCTTCACGGCGCGTTTTCTCATCTTTCTATCTCTTTGTGCGTTATATTATATAATATATATAGTGTAAATGTGTTATTAATTTTACATGTAAAATTGCACCTACACTGATTTTCTCTGCATCACCTAAAGGTTTACGAGTAGAAAATGCCTATGGCATTAAGTCCGCTAAGTTTGCTTGAAGTATTAAATAAGTAAATAATGCACAGTCAGAACATGGTACGTGGCAATACCTATAGAATGAATTAATATAAAAAGCGACGTGACTAGAGAACCAAATACATAGATGCAAACATTATGAATCATCCGAGAGTAGATGACTACTTCTTGCAAATCTGTTCACTCACGTGCCTTTAATTTAAGAGTGAACCGACTGGTTTTGAAGGATCCTGATTTTGAGTGAAATTGCAAATGAAGGACAAGGAGTCTTTCTTCTTCTTCCAGGTAGGCAAAGAAGAAACCAGATTGAAACCAAAGGAAGAAATACAGTGTAAAAGACAATATTCTTCAGAAGACTTTGTGGAATGAAGAATCTTTAATTAAAGATATATTCATTGTTTAAACATGTTTTAGTAAGGTGCAGTTGCGAATTTGCTTTCTCTAGACATTAAGGTAGAATAAGGTTTTCCACGTCACAGTTTTTCATTTATTTATTAAAACTTTATGCACAAGTAAAAAAAACTGTACTAAGGCGGACTTAATGCCGTTGAGCTGGGACATAGTGATCAGCAAGTAAGCCAGATGTAGTGAAAAAGGTGAACTGTTGATAATGAGCTGGCAGGTGGTGCAAAACTGATTCTAGGTCATAAATGTGATACAAACGTAAGTACTCAATTTACTAAGGCTGTACACTGACTGTACTAAATTCGCGTCTAAACAACTAGGTAAGTGTTTATATAGCAGCTGAGAATATATTTTTTGGGATTTCTAGCGTTAGCACAATAAAGCAACAAAGGATTCCCAACGATTTCCTGTACACTGAAATACTTTTCAGCGCTCAGCATTTTCCGAATCCACGCACTATCTCACCAAAAAAATTCGCCAATTTCAAAGAGTTATAGGTATTCTCTCTAGCTTTAAAAAAAATAAAGCAAGCCCATATTCGCAGCCTATCATTATTTCAACATAAATCTCATACAAAAACACTATTGGCCACCGTCCAACGGCTATGGCGGAATTAATTACTGCGAGGCACCGGCAGATGGCGTTGCTACCAGGTGTGTCGTGTATATCATAGACGGAGTCTACACGACCTATGAAATTCAGATTGTGCTGGGTATAAATTTTAAACGCTGGCTCCTGGTAAAGGTAGTTTCTGGGTGAAGTATTTTTGATTTTAGTGATACTATTTCTTATACAGGAACATGCTGTAGGTATATCTGGTGTCTAGTAGACGTATACCAGGAAATTAATGTAGGTAAATACATCCGGAGTCTAGTATACCTCTTGGAGAGAGGAACGGACATCGATGCACAACTTGACATAACTCTAAAATGACACCCTCAAAACGTTGGTTTTTTTTATTAAGTTTGCGTTATTATTTTGTGTTTCTTTTCTTTGCTATTAAAGCAAAAGGGGCTCATTTGTTTGATGGCAAACATATTTAAATAGGTTATCGATTCAGTTGGGTAGGTAAGTTAGAAATCATGTTTTTTTTCCTAAGTCAGTAGTAAAAACAGCATTTTGTAAATGATTATATCCCGCCATGATTGTCCCACACAGATTCACTGGGAATAGTTACGGGGAGATCGTAAATTATGTATTATTTTGTCTTACCGGATATCTATGTTACTACCATTATAAGGATTCTGACCGAAATAAAAGAATTATAAAAATGTTACATTGTTTAAAAAGATCCTGTGTATGTACACTTATACAGAAGCTACAACATCAAGATAACCCAAACTGCCAAATTTTCCCATTTGATCATGAACCTTTTTCTGTTTGTAATAGACTTTTAAAATAATCAAAGAATTTTGACACATTGGAGTAGCTTTATGTGCTGGTCTCTGTATACCTACTACTAATAGTTGTCAACATTAAACCTTTATCCTATTCCATTCTATATTAACATCTATGTAATAGACCCCACAGATCATCAATAAGTACAGATTTATTTAGTACTCCCATCCCATAACCCACACAATCATAATCTCTAAACCAATTTATTCATAACTCGAATCGAAATTTTAATCAGAACCACCGGCCAGTGCTCGCATCAACCGGGCAATCTGTTAAATGACAGTTATCTCCGTGATTGATTGCATTTGCATGTAAAAAAAGTGAGCAAAATCTATCAAAGCCTCTATGTGCAGGGTGACAGATTTTAGAGTGGCCATGATCGTTGTATTTAGTGAGACTGTCTTGAGTTCAATAAAATAGTATTTTTTTATTTAAGGCAAATAATTACTCACAGAACTAGTGTTAGTATTGGCTTATAAACTATGTTGGTATATTGACAACTATGTGACTTTTTTTTTTTTTGAGGGGTGTAAAATCCTCATGGATGTCCCCCGCCCGGGGAGGCGGAGGGGTCTGTCAGACTCTTACTGACTAAAAACCACCCCGTGTTCCTTCTCGCACCTGCGCCGGGGGTCACGGGAACGGAAGATACTTCCGCGACCCCCGACTGGTGCCGGCCCCGCGGGCCTCGCCAAGTCAGCGAGGGGAGTGAGGTGTTGGACTCCCCTCGCGACGTCTAAGATGGGCGCGCGTGAACACGACGCGCCGCCACCTCGGGTCCATGTACGCGGGGGCGGCGGACATCCCCGCGTCCGTCGCCCTGTACCCGTTCAGGGGGGCTGGAAGAGGGCGTTGTCCGCCCTCCGCCTGCGCCCGGTGCGTTTGCTGCGGGTCGGGTGAGTGGAAGTAATCTCCCTCTCCCTTTCCGCAGCCTCCTTCTGCGAGATGACTGTTTCGCAGAAGGACACCACCGCGTCCCAGGACTCGTCGCTGCCGACCATCCTCCCGACCACGGCCGGCAGCGACAGGTCACTGCCTACTCCAGAGACGAGGGCACGGCGCGGCTCCTCCCAAGCGGCTCACTCTGCCAGCGTATGCCGCGCCGACAACTATGTGACTACCTTAACATCAAGCACCACCTTTCTTCCGGGCACAACTGAGGTTACAACTGCTTCCCACACAAGTGTTCCATTATATGAGACATTTAATGGAACACTTGTGTGAACACTCCCGGAAACAACATATTTTTTTAATTGTTTAAGTTTCATTAAAATTGGTTTATTGCGCTTTTAAATGATTTTTTTTAATCGTCAATATTTACTATACTTAACATAATTATAATCTAATACTTACGAGTATTGTGTACAGACGCCAGCACATCAAGTTACCCCAATGCAATTAATATGAACCTTATTATGTTTGACATAAAGTTAAAAAACGATCAAAGAAATTTGACACATTTGGGTAACTTGATGTGCTGGCGTCTGTACAAAAAACTAAAGTAAAATAATCATAAAATATAAATCATTTGCGTCGCTGTCAACGGGAAAAGTGCCCAAACTACTGATTGTGTTGCAACGTTAAATAGCAATGCTCATCGAGTTTATTTATGGTGGAAACTCGGTTTAGAGATGAACGAAAGATACAAAGCACTGGATATCATTTTTGTGCTTGAAAGGGCACAGATTCTGCTTATTTTCTCTATGCTTATTAATTTCTGCATTGGCATTTCCGGACACTCGCCAATTTTTCCTTTTTTCCTATTTTAATGTCTTTAGTAGGTATACCTACCAATTTTTCTTTTATCTCGCGTCTTTTATAGCTCCAGAAATAAAATATTACCATTATTCGTGCATTACCTAAAAAGCTTATCCGTCCACAAAAATCTAATATAATAAAAAAGCTGTCATAAAAATGAATTCAAGTATTTTTAATATGATGCACAAATTCTCCCTGTCCTTAAAATTTAACAATACATGGTGACCTAACAAACTCACTCGCAATCCACAATTTTAAGGTGAGCCCTCCAGTCTCTAACATTTTTATGTTCCAAGTGTATTTTTTGTAGCTTTATGTGTTGTTTGGGCTCAAGTTATATTGGTATTGTAGCTAATAAAAATGTATACGCATGGCGTTGTTATAGCGTCGTATTTTATGAATTATCTATTGATTATGGGCAGTTAACTTTTATTTTGCTTGTTTTAGGGTATGGGTCAAATAGAGTTACGTACGTACGTTGGTTAGCTTGATAGATTTTGCCAATATTCCGTTGATTTATTGCAGACTAGCTTTTGCCCGCGGCTTCGCCCGCGTGGATGTCGAACTTCCGTCTCCTATGTTTTCCCATTAAGGGTTGAATTTCCAAAAATCGATTTTTAGTTGATACTTACATCTCTAAGAACACCCCTTTAAGATACATGTCTCTAATGAGCGTTGATATATAAACGTAATAATTTTAGCATAATACCTACTTCCGGATAGACTACTTTCAAAGTTGATCCTTCCGGTATGTATGCATAAAGATTTCTGGAACTACTGACCCGGGAAAGAGCAACGTACAACCGACCATGTGTAAAACAACTGAGACTAAGATCAACCTGTCCAGGCGTATTGATTACAACCGTACCAAGTTTGGTTAAAATCCCTATAATGGTTTTTGAACTATGTGTGTACCATACAGACAGACAGACAAAACATTTACTGATTGCATTTTTGGCATCAGTATCGATCACCAATAATCCTCCAATATTAATTTTGAATATATTATTTATTATCTTAGTAGTGTGTGATAGTCCATTGAATTTATGGCGAACTATATTGTATCTTAAGATAAAATATTATACTATCTTAGCCGTGTGCAGCGCCCCTTGGTGAACTCCACTGCGGGTGACGTAACCTACGACAAACTTATAATTTGCGGTTGGTACAGTAGTCATGTTTAGGGGTCGAACCGCAAAATTAAGTTTGTTTTTTATTGTATATACTTTTCCGGGATAAAAAGTACCCAGTGTTGTGCCCAGGATATTAAAGAATATGTACACCAAGTTTCATCGTAATCGAACAGGTAGTTTTTGCGTGATACCTGAACATACAGACAGACAGACAGACAGACAAAAATTTTTTTAATCATATTTTTGGGTTCGGTGTCGGTCTAGTAACACCCCCTGCTATTTATTTTTTTGATATTTTCAATGTACAGAAATTTTACTTCTACAGATTTATTATATGTATAGAATAGATATAGATTATTATATGTATAGATATAGAAGATATAGATATAGATTTTAGCTATTTCTATGTTTAGGTCTAGCCACTAACTGTTAGTATAGAAAGTCACAGTGTACAGACGCCAGCACATCAAGTTACCCCAATGTGTCAAATTATCCCAATTGAATATGAACCTTATTCTGTTTGGCATAAATTTGTAAAACGATCAAAGAAATTTGACACATTGGGGTAACTTGATGTGCTGGCGTCTGTACATTACTGGAACACAACCTAGCACTGGCACGAAAGAAAAAAAAGAAAGAAAATACATTTATCTGGGACAAGCGCAAGTATTTAAATAAAACAAAACTAAATCTAACATGACATAAAAAATTAACAGTACACCTATGCGAGGCCAAAAGGCCTTTCTCAGCACGATACGACGATATTGAAAAATATATAATATTCCAGCGAGATTCTAACAGGCCCCACTGTTCTAGTAATCACATGAAGACACAATACTAGAGCCTATAGGTGGCATAAAATACGATGTTGCTATTTTAACAAAAAAAAAGCCAAAAAAGAATCTCAATTTTTATTTTAAAGCATCTAAAAATTAAATATTGATAAAAAAAATAATCATACAATACCAAAAATCAAAATCGAATGTCTTTATTTCAATATAAGGCTGAGAAACAACGCTTTTTTATCGTCAACAAATTTGAACAAATACACAAGACAGTCCCTCAAAACGCCCACCCTTCACCACTTCCTAGTGTTTTGCTGCAGTATTTAAAACACTCAAATGTACAGAGATGGACTTAATGCTACAGGCATTTTCTACCACTCAACCTTTGAGTGATACAAAGGCACAACTGATACTGCCTGCCTGCATCATCCCACCCCTGTGACTTCCAGTTTGTTCGATCCAGGGCTTAAAGTAGACCGCTGGTCGTTTAATTTCGTCGGTCGTCCCGCCATCTTCTTCGGGGTCTGCCGGACGCCCTAGCTGTGTTAGGGCTCCACGTGGTGGTTATTTTGGCCCATAGCTCATTGGGCCTACGACAGACGTGGCCAGTTCAGTCCCATTTAAGTTTAGTGGTCTGAGAAAAATACATAGGCAAATGTCTTTTTTTCTTTATTTTTTAGTATTTTTAAATCCAAATCAACTACGATCCCTATCACCGAGACATGCTACTGCAGAAACTCGCCAGACATCCACAAACGAAGACATTACAATCTATAAAGACTTTTTATTGCCCCAAGGAGTGGATGCCAGCAATCTGCGAGATTGGGTTTCATTCAAAACGCTCGTTTGCCTGCATGGCACTTTACTCATGGGGTAGAAAACCGTGATCTTACGTGATTTTATTGCGTCAGAAGTCAAGAAAATTGCATAGGAAAATTTAACTTATCGAAGATGGGAAAGGTAATAATTTAATTTTGTTAATAAGTGCCTAAGATAAACTGTTAAGTTATGAATAATAATTATAAGGTAATTTACACGTCAGAAAAGCAAAATTCAAGTTTTCTCACGAAGTTTTCATAATTCATAATTCATTTATTTATTGTTTGTCACAGGTAAATAGAAGATTTTACAATTAGTGTTAGTGTATCACTGTAACATACCCATGGGGTGTACAATGTTTTATATTATCATTAACATGTTATGTTTTAGTCAACCTATATATACTGCATTCATTTGGACATTAATATTACAATCATAAAATTTACATTAAATAAGTGAAAAACAATTTTAATCAATAATTCTGTCATTTAAAAATTCATTAATTGAGTAATAGGTATGTTTTACATATAAGAAATTCCTCCATAAGTTTTCCTCTCGTTATCAGTTAACTATATTAATATTATTATAATATTTCATAACTTTCGCACAACGCCATATAGCCCCAAGCTAAGCAGAGTTTGTATTATGGGTTCTAAACAACTGATAAAAATATTAAATATTTCTAAATATAATAAATAAATTACATCCAGCCACAGAACAAAACATCGTGCTCATCACACAAACATTAATCCCGGGTCGGAGTTGAACCCACGACCTCTGGCATAGCAGATAGGGCCACTATCTACTAGGCTAGTCAATCATAATTCAGATAATAATTTAAAACGAATTACGTACAGACGCCAGCACATCAAGTTACCCCAATGAATCAAATTTCTTTTATCGTTTTCAACTTTATGTCAAACAGAATAAGGTTCATAATCAATTGGGAAAATTTGGCACATTGGGGTAACTGGACGTGCTGGCGTCTGTACAATAAAAATTAGCTCAATTAAGTCAGATTAATGCTGGTCTTGATTTAAACACACTTCCTCGTACACGATAGACGAAGCCTTAATAATAATAATTTTAATTATTATTATTATTGGCCTCGACGACCATCTGCCGAGCCTTCGTTACGCGGTTGGGTCATAGGCCTGATACAGAAGGCTACTACTCCTCGATACGGCTCGCATTGTGAGGAGGTTCCTGTCTCTGAGACCCTAATCACCGGTAGCTTGGACTCTGCTCCCGCCGTCGGTGGCCTACTATTTTTTATATTTTTAAATGTTTTTGTTTTAATATTAATATTTAAAAATGTAATATAGGTATAAGAATTTTAAACGAATACCTATACGAAGTAGTTAAATATTTTTATATATTTATATCAATACCTATTTAAAAATGTAATTTTTAGGTATGTACAAATAATAAATGAGAATAATAATAATTTTAATACAGAGAAAACTCCATAAAATACAAACTAATAAAAATTTCACTTTAAAACACACAACTTTAAATTAAAATACATACAAATCCATTAGTGTAAGTGTTTTAGTAACATAAATATGCACCTAAGAATAAGTCAGTATTTTTAGTACCTACCTAAATCTAACCTAAGCATGTTAAAAAAAGCGTTTCAATTCTAAGCCAAAAGAACAAACGGCCAAAGAATTCGCAAAAAACGCTGTCCTGAACAACAAATTCGTGAGAATGCTGTAGCAACAAACGAACAGGGATCTAGATAGCTATCTTTATTGCTAACCGTGGCATCAGGCCAAGGAAACACCAAACTTCTGGACATAGGAGTTGCATGCCAAGCCAGAAGTTTCGCCTCAATGTAATCTGGTTCGCGGAGTAATGTGTGCCCCGATTTGGTGTTCAGAACATTAATTGTTTCTACACTTTGTTTACTGGGTATTTCAATTAATTAAGCTTGTTTTGTATTGTTACTGTTCTTTTTATTTTGTTCTTGGTTTGTTGGTTATTATCGCAGTAGCTGATCGGCTTTTGACTTTAAAATAGGAATGTAATAAGTAGTAGACGGTGTGTGATACGCGATTTATCATTTGGTGTTGGGAAATTATGGGTGTATTATAAAAATACGCTTCTGCCTAATCATATGGGGTGTGCAGGCGTGATGTTATGCTGCTATAATTATTCCGTTGTAGTTTTTACTAGTAGTCGCTCAATGGTAGAAAAAAAATCGTTAATTTATGCTCTCTGTATGTTACTTTGACTACTTGTGCCAAATATCACACTCTTTCGTAAGCAACATACATAACTAATAATAATATATATTTCTAAATACATACATATTGTAGATAAATTACACCCAGACACAGAACAAATAATCGTGCTCATCACACAAACATTTGTCCTGGGTGGGAATCGAACCCACGACCTCCGGCATAGCAGTCAGGGTCACTAACTACTAAGCCAACAGGCAAGTAATTAAAAATAAAAATAATAAATAAATAACTACTTTACTAAGTTTCCCTCAACAAGCAATGAGAAATGAAAAAGTATTAAAACTAAGCAGGTACCTACAATATCAACAGAGCGCCATAGGTTTAAATAATTTTATTGTCTTATGAAGAATCGCCATCTGCTACGAATCTACAATTCTTGCTGTAGATACTCCTGACATCACCGATAAGTTCTGTGTTGTTCTTACTTCACACGTCTTATATATTTTAGCAGAATAAAGTATCAAACAGCTGCAACCACATTCGATGCAAACATCATGTTTAGGTTAACATCGCAAAATACGCACTTTGACGTGGAGTTGCGGATACCAGCCCGGTATTTTTAATCTTTTAATCTTTTTGGTTAACATTCCGAAAACCTAATTTTATTAAGGCATCGCATAAAGGCCTATTTAAACCTGAGCGATATTCGCTGCCGCTGTGGGAGAGGTACATACCGCGCGGCTTTCGCTCAGGTGTTTAGTATCAAGTACCGCGGCTAGAGCGACCTAAACTACATTCGCTGCCGCTGTAGGTAGAGGTACATACCGCGCGGGTTTCGCTCAGGTATTTAGTATCAAGTACCGCGGCTAGAGCGACCTGAGCGATATTCGCTGCCGCTGTGGGTAGAGGTACATACCGCGCGGATTTCGCCCAGGTGTTTAGTATCAAGTACCGCGACTAGAGCGACCGCTGTGCAACGTGACTGACGTGTATATTCTTTGGCGACTCAGAAATGACTAACTGGCGAAAATTTCGCGCGTTATTCTACCCACAAGGATAGCGAAATCCGTTTTGGTGTGAACAGTAATATTACCGCATACCAACTGGGTTTTCTCTGCCACAGACGGTAGCGAATACCGCTTAGGTCTGAATAGGCCTTTACAACATACGATTCCACACGAACAAAGCTAGAGAGTACATCCAAGTGTAGTGCACACTTATGCCGTTATGCGGGATTGTCATTACCCATGTTATGGGACATTATGGTGTTCGCCTACAAATGGGAATGGGAAATGTAATCTTAGAACGGCCTCTATGTCTCTGTCTTCAATTGTGAGCTATGAGAATTGTGGATTGGTGTTTCACATAAGCATTATGTATTATTTACCTACCGTTTCACGAAACGGTACCCGTAGGTAAGTGTGTTGTGACTTTACTAGGAGTAGACCTATTTATTTTTGGGTTTTGTTTTGGTATATTGTTTGAAGGACACAAAAAATAAAACCGACTTCAAAAAAAGCACTAAACGGTGAAAAATAACTCTTAATTAGGAAGTCTGTGGCTTTGGTGGTTTTGTCTTATTCATGATGGGCCACCGACTTCCTAATTTAGAGTTATTTTTCACCGTTTAGTGCTTTTTTTGAAGTCGGTTTTATTTTTTGCAAAAAAGTTTTTTATTTTTCTATTTTTAGTTGTTCCCATACAAATATTTGATGAATGAATTGATTAAAACATGAATTTATTTTATACTTATTGTTAACATTACATGTCATGATAAATAGGGTTATCCACTTATCCCTAATAAATGAAAATTAACAAACCTAACTGTCGAAATCTAGGTATATTGTACACATCTGCGTACCCCATCAGAGCATACAGGCGTGATAATACGTCATGATGTTGTATAAACAATAAACATCCAAGCGATTCCAGCAATCACGACGGATTTGCCGTCTATTTTTGAAGAGTTCCGTTGTATATCTCCGAAGATCAGCACCAGATCTTCACCAAATTAAAATGGGACCACCTCGGGAGTCTACTCTTTCAAACAAAAAAAGAATTTCGAGAATCGGTTAACAAATGGCGGAGAAATCAGGTAACATACATAAAAAAAAAAAAAAAAAAAAAAAAAAAATACATACACACGAACATAGAACCTCCTCCTTTTTTGAAAGTCGGTTAATAAAAATCATGCCCGTCTTGCCAAAAAGGGTTTTCACTAATCATTTTATTTCGGGCAACTATGAGATCCATATTATTATAACTTGTTAGTAGGTAACAGGTTTGCATTTAAAAACTATTATTTGTAACTTAATCTTAAAACGAATTCATGAAAGACCAAGGGAATAAGTCATCTTACAAATTGACTTATACCAGAAAATATATCGGCAACCACGGCTTTCATAGAATTGCTACATTTGGTAGTTTCACGGGTATTCTGAAGCCCGAATGTCTAACAATCGATCTTACTAAATAGCATCCTCCTCCAATTCAAATTCTAAACATTTATTTATTTTTATTTTTTTCTTTATCAAATATAAATTAATTTTGTTATTTTTTCGTGTTGTAAAGTTTTTAGTTGCTTTTAATAATTATTGCATACAGTTATAAGCACCATGTATTTAGGAAGAAGAAACTTACTCCTGAAATACAGATATTATTTATCTAGCTCGGGAGGGGAGTCAGGACTTCACTTAAACTGTAATGTATGTTATGCAAATAAACAATTTTTATTCTTATTCTTATTCTTCTTATCCTGTTAGCCAGTTACTTGATTGTAGAAGTCAAAGAGACTGTTGCTCCATGTAAATTATCCGTTTAGACAGTCCGAAAAGTTAGGTACCTATTAAGTCAGTCGCTTCACTTATAGCACTGGTATTACTGGTCAAAATAGTCGGTTTGACTAACATCATCGAGGTGATGTTAGTCAAACCTAGCACTAAACAAAAAAACAATTGAAAAAAAACTCAACATAGTATAATTTATTCCGATTTCTTAATCACAACACAGTTTTCCTTGGAGTCGTGGTCAAAATTGGTTCTCAGTGAAGGTAGAATTGGTTCCTTTTCCATTGAATCTGAATTTGGTTCGCAAACAACGGTCTCAGTGGCAAGAGCCTCGGGTTCCACAGCTTTGGCTAGGGATCGACCTCTTACATCCACAATTAGGAAGACTACAAACATCACCAGTAATACAAGGTAGATCGCTCCATGGTTTTCTTCCAGCTGACCCAGCAAATACGACGCAGGATACATGATTTCGAGATTTTCCTTTTTCCTAGTTTCTATCATTAGAAATTTTCTTCTATATTTGGCTTTACTACTCAGAAATCGGTAAGATGTTTTCAAAAGAGATGTGCCCAAAATGTCACTTATTACTGCATTGAAAGCTGGTACTGTCAGATTAGAAATCCTTTTGAAACAAGCTTTTTTTATTACTGGTGTGTTTGAGGTTGAGAACTCTTTGGTTTTGATTTTTTTACTTCTTTTTTGAAGTCGGTTATGGAGTATTGAAAAAGGTTGGTTGCTTGTCTCTTGATTGGGTTATTTACAATATTCTAAGTTGCCAGCGTAACATTCAAGTCTAGGAAACCACGTATTGTTTCTCGAAATGAAATTAATGCTGCATACATACTTGTTGTAGAAGAAATCATTAATAACGATGATAATGATGAAGTAGATAAAAATATCAACATCTGGTCAATTTCAGCAGAACTGAATTCTAGACAAACCAAAGCCCTTTTCACACGAAACCAATAAGTATAATATAAAAAGTAAATTGTCATTAAAATGAATAAAGCTATCATAGACGATGTGCTACTCGTTCTAATCTGCAGACTGTCTGCAAGGCGCATTATCGGAAACCGATTTGCATAGTTAAATAGCTGATCGGTTCCCATCGTGTATAAACTTGTTAGGACGTTAACTGGTGGTTTTTGCCTCGTGTGATATAAAATCTTTAGTTCGGATATTAAAAAATACGAGATTACAGTATTTACAGTAAACGAACAAAATGAAATGAAAGGAGTAGAAATGAAAGAAACTCAGGGAACTCCCCTAAATTTCTATCATGGTTTCATTTCTTTACTTCATTTCGGAATTTCTTCTCAGGGATCAGTAAGTTTGGAAATGCCGGCGCCACATGAAATTAAAAATATTAAGGTATCTGGATAGATTTACTTAAAGAAATAAGTATGATTTCATTTTTTACGATCGTTTTTACTATTTCTACACACTTCACTTCATTCGATCACGCATACCGCACGCATCGCACGCACTGTAGCAAACCATCAAAGTATAGCATGTACCTTTACCTAGGTCAGTACTAGGGAATGCAGAACCGGTGATGTTTTAAAGAACCGGGATTTTCGGGACCTTTTGGCTTAAGAACCGGGATTCCCGGTACTATCGATACTTTTGATACTTTAATAAGTCTTTGTAAGAGAGTTGAAAGTGTAGAAGCGGAGAAAGTGAAAATAAGACGAAATGACAGGGCAAAGTAAAAACATTTAAATCAAATCAAATAAAACGTTTTATTTCTTGTGTGAGTGCAGATTCAGGCTTAAAAGATGAAAATTTATGTCTTGATAATAGTTTCTGGATTTCGCCGATCAGTTGTTGTTTTCTTTTGTCTGCTTGTTTTATTACAATATTTTGAATTGAATTTGCAGCCTTCGGCAATTTATGTCCGAATTTTCGAAACAGCATTCGCAGATGTTCAGACTCTACAAATGTTCGGAAAGGATATCCATCCATAGCTGACATTCGGGAAACCATAAGTTCCTTGGAAGGATTTGCTTCAGATTCGTAGTAATCAGTTAAGCTTTTTTCTTTGGTATAATTTCAGTATTTGTCGATGTTGAAGGAGATTCGATTCTTTGAGGAACTTGAAACTACCTTTTGGAAGGGGCAACTAGAATCATTATATTTTATTTAACTTGTAAGTTTAACGTTCAAAAGTGCCTTTTAAATGGTCTAATTGGAATAAATGATTTGACTTTGACTATCTGCTGTGTTCATGCTAATCTGATGCACATTTTTTAAATGCTTTTGGAGACCACTCGTACTACCTCCAGTACACTTCAAAATTCGTTTACACGCGGCAATAATGCCATACTGACATTTTATCGTTGGCTTTATTAAGGACTGCCTCAAAATCCATCGTCTGTAACAAAATATAGAGTAATTATTGAAATACAAAGTTAAACAAAAAACGTTGGTACCTACCGACTAAATTACTTGATGTTTAATCAATACAGTGCACTGTAGTTTTAAGGTAAAGTATGTAATATTAAAAAAAGCTAATTAAAAATATCATTAGAACAGCTAATATTATTCTACTAATAAAATAAGCTTCCCAATCCCATGTAAGTAGGTTGGTAAACAAACAGCTAGTCGTACCTAAACTACTTCTTGCTTAATTAATACAGTGCATTGTAGTTTTATTGTGCCGTAAGTAACATTAAAAATAAACTGAATTTGTTAGACCTTAGAACAGTAAATTTTATAAGTGTACGTATTAAAATCAACTTCCGAATCCCATGTCGGTTGGTGAACAATCAGCTGCTCGTATTTTGTATTCATAATGAGGATGGAGAATGAGAATGGTGGCTACAATAACTAAATAAAGCCGCTCATGTTTCATTAATTTTGTTTATTAAAAATAAATACTCACTTTCCAAAAGAAGTAGTCTTGTTTGAGTAGTTTTTGCAAAGCACTTTACACCGAAATCCCACTAGCACAACATTTCGAAGACGCGATCACAATCTAACTGAGCGGGACGCGCGTATACAAAGTCAAAGTCAAAGTCAAATCATTTATTTCAATTAGGCCATTTAAAAGGCACTTTTGAACGTTAAACTTACAAGTTAAATAAAATTTAATGGACAAGATGGCCGCCACCTGCCCCTCCCGCACCTTCGCACCCTCGCGCATCATGCTCTTGTATTACTAGGTAGCAACGGTGGTAGCTAGGTAGTATAATAGTAACAGTGCAGCTGTAGGATTTTTCAGGCAATAAAATTAGAAAAAATCTAAACGCAAAGTATCTTTTCCCGAAAGTACCGAAAGAACCGGGATTTGGTTTTGGAAATCCCGGTTCCTAAAACGACGCAATATTCCGGGATATCCCGGTACTTTCGGTTCCGGGATTTCCCGGGACTATTCACTAGTCAGTACAAAATAAATACGCCTCTACCTTCCCATTCTCTATTAGGTTCCCAAGATAAGAGTCGTCCACCAGAATTTCTTCCCACCATAAACCAAGATGATAATACAAATTCATGGGTACCACACGAGGGTCGATTAATACCCACAGAATCTGTGCAATTAATTCAATTTACGGTCTCCTATCGCATTTGCATGTCTGGTGTGCAATAAGTTTCAGTGCAGATACCGTGCTCTGTGTGAATTTAATTCAAATGTTCAAGCAATTTTCTTTGCTAGTTTTACTATGTTATCGGAAAGGAGATGGGGATTCGCGCTGATTTTTGGTAGAATTTTCGCTGGTTTTGTTGGTTTGTTTTGATGGCTAAGCGAGCAATCAAACCTCAAAACCACCAACAAAGTTACATTATCATTATTTATGGATGTGTCAATGAAGGAATACCTATAGTAAGTATTGTAATTTATCTATAATATGTATATATTTAGAAATATATAAGTATGTTTATCAGCTATTTAGTACCCATAACACAAGCTCTTAGCTTAGCTTGGGACTAGATGGCGTTGTGTGATAAAGTTGTGGAATATTTATATTTATTATAGGTACTTTTTTAATTGATATACCTAAGTAACCTATCTTCACGCAAATCGGTCCTATTGGTATTTAATATGGAGCTGTATCCAGTCAGACTAGGATACGAACCACAATAAAGTTAGGAAAAAGGGCTAAACATATTATGTTGATAACAATAACATTAATGTCTGAAGATTTAGGCTGAGGAGTGACCATAGTGCACCAACATTTAGGCCAAGGCCATATAAACCAAGGCACAAATCCAGACTCCGGGCTATTACTTATGAATCCCCGACAATCTGACCCAAAAATTGAACCTAAGATCTCATTTTCATCAGTAGCCCTTCCAACCACCAAGACTAATAAGGCAGACACCATACTTAGCACAATATCGCTCGGTACTTAAACAACATATTTCCAAAAAGCTTCTTGATCAAAATAAAAAAAAAAAAACCATCAAAACTAAAGACAAACTTCTAAAGCCGTAATCAAATATAAACCCCAGAGTCTTTTGAGTCAATCTCGGTAAGATATCTCGGAGGCTTTCAAAAACAATTTAGTGTCGACTAAAGACGCATTATGGTGCATCAGTCCAATTACATGTGAGCAGCTCCCCATCAAGGCATGAGGGTGGAAATATGGATTGAAGGTACAGTCGCCAGCACATCAAGTTACCCCAATGTGTCAAATTTTCCCAATTGAATATGATCCTTATTCTGTTTGACATAAAGTTGAAAAACGATCAAAGAAATTTGACACATTGGGGTAACTTGATATGCTGGCGTCTGTACTTTGGAACTTAGTCGTTTACAATATTTTGTTATGTTTTGTTTTTTTGTTTTGTTTTTTTTGTTTTGTTTTTGTTTTGTTTTATTTAACTTTGATGTGAGGAGAGACAAAGTCTTTAAAGTTTTTAAAAATAAATTGGGTTTGTTATTCTTTCAAATCTACCTTATGGAGGCAATTTAATAATGAATAGGATATACACCCTGAAGTCCCACAACAACGCATAATATATTAAAAAATCAAGCACTTCTAGCTACCCCAATGTGTTAAATTTCTTTAAAAGTTTATCAACTTTATTACAGACTACAGACGTCCCGCGGTTTCACCCGCATAGGTCCCGTTCCCGTGGGAATACAGGGATAAAAAGTAGCCTATGTGTTAATCCAGAGTGTCAGCTAACTCCATACCAAATTTTATTAAAATCCACTCAGTAGTTTTTACGAAAAAGAGTAACAAACATCCATCCATCCATACATACTCACGAACTTTCGCGTTTATAATATTAGTTGGGTTCCGCAGATCGTGTACTTACATCAAAAGCCAAAACTCTTACCTACCGAAGAATATAATAACAAGGAAACACTCTCAACTCCAAAATTGCTTAAACACCAAACATGACCAAACGCGAACTTTGAAAAGATTTCTGACAAGGGTCAGTCAGGCCCTTTGCTGGACTTCAAATTGAATGCGTCCCAAACTGGCAAGTTCCACAAAGAATTTGCAGAAAGATTGTCGTCGTACTTGGATTGGACATAAAAGTTAGTTTTCAAAAAGAAACATTTTGGTTGTGGGTGAATTTGTTTACGTTGAAGCCGAAAATTGTTTGGACTCACGGATCATAATATGGGATACCAGTATTAAGCATTAGAATTCAGTGTTATTAGTATATATAGTATACTAGCAGACATCCCGCGGTTTCACCCGGTCCCGTTCCCGTGGGAATACAGGGATAAAAAGTAAGTAAGCTTATGTCACCCGGGGATAGTGTAGCTTCCCAACGGTGAAAGAATTTTTCAAATCGGTCCAGTAGTTTCGGAGCCTATTCAATGCAAACAAACAATCAAACATTTCCTCTTTATATATTAGTATAGAAGTATAGATAAATTGGATGCTGCGCCGCGCGTCTCAGGTTCGATTCCCGCACGGTACAAATTATTTGTTTGGTTTCATCTGCTCAGCCTTTTTCGAACTATGTTGGGGTCAACACCCAGTTTAACCGGATGCAGCTGAATATCAATGTTTTACATGGAGCGACTGCCTGTCAGACCTCCACAACCCAGTAACTGGGTAACATGATACCCCTTGGTTAAACTGGTTGTCAGACTTTCGGGCTTTTGACTACAGGTAACGGCTGTCAAAGACAAAGATATCCGTGGTCAAAGACTTACAAATGACAGCCGGGGCAAACGGCCTAACGTGCTTTCCGAGGCACGGAGGAGTCTTGGTCACCCATCCACGGGCCGACCTCGTCAAGCGTAGCTTAACCTTCGATCGATCCATGCGACTGTTATAATTTAGCCACTAGCTCCTCCCTACAGGTAGTTTCCCGTGTCTAATTTTATTGTTTGTGTAGTAGTTTAAATATTTGTATAAACGCACCCACGACATAGGAGAAATTCGTAGTGAAGGGCAATGCTTAAAAAAATATGAGGCGGGCCATTAATCGGGCACAAATACAGATTCCGGAGTGCTTATTATGAGAAATAGGTACTTACCAGACGAAAAAACTTAGTTAAGCATAACGTTATGCCCCAGCCCAAAACCTCATGCTCAGCAGTTTAGAGCTTGCGACAACTACACTTACGAAGCATGTCTCATTAACGAGTTTTTTATTTAATGACAACGGGAAATAAGATATCGGTATGTGAAAACCTAAACTTAGTATCGGTAAAAAATTTAAGTGTCAGCGCCACCTACCTTATCACCGTCGAACTTCTCAGTCGGCTCATCGTAGATGCGAGCCTCGCGTTTCTCCCGAGAGCCGCGCCGCGCCAACAGTGGAGTTTGCGGCGGCGACGCTAGCGCCACGCTGTTTCTAGCGCTCTCTGGTGGCGACTTTATGAACTCAATCTTTCCGCCCTCTACGCAAATATTTGGCGTCAGAGGATACATTGGTGACATAGCAACATTGGTGTTCGCCAAATGATTGTAATGATTTTCTTCTAAAGGGAGGCTTTTCGGTTTATTTTTCTTGCGGTACGTTGAGTCGTATGCAAGGACTTGTGTTTTCTCTTCCGGGTGCACCTGTCGTACCTTCCCGGGAGGTCGGTCAGGTGGCTCTGGGGAGACGTTGCCATCTGTCCCCGGACTCTCATCCCTTTCATTATTTGATATTCTGAAACAATAACAAAAAAACTCATTAATTGATTGTAGGTAAGTTCATTCACTAAGTCAACATTTGATCAGTAATTTAGTGTTAATCACAGATCTTTCTGTAAAAAATCTAAACACTGCAATAATAATTTATTGTTAGTTTTAGTTATTTATTTATTTGAAGTTTTTGTACAGAGTAAAATCTTTATTTTTATTCGTTAGATAACACTGCAATTAAATGCATGTAATACAATTAATTATTTAATTAAATAGCAGCCGCAAATAGTTCCTATCCAAACCGTTTACATGTTGGCCACATTTCAAAATGTTTGGATAACTACACACAACAATTTACTAAACTAGTTGTGAAGTTCTTCACTAGGTGGCGCTGTTACACAGATGCATTCTGATATTTTTTAAATGAAGAAAAATGGCTTAAATAAACAATAATTTTAATTAAAAATTGTAAGTATAGGTTAACGGGATAGTCACACATTTTTGTACAAAAAAATACTTAACGAATTTAAAAAAACAAAGAAGTTAGATTCGAAAATCCTACATCGCGCAAGCAAAGTTTTTAACGCAGTAAGCACAACACCGCTGTTTCGTATAAGTCCATTGGAAGTGTGTTCTTTAGTGTGATGTTACAACTGTATATAGATCACTAGCTCTCGTTAGAAGGTCTACAGCACGTGACGTCACGCGCTCGTTGCCAGGCAACGCTCCTTGTAATGTGCGCCGCGGACGCTCGCCCGCGCGGCTGCGACGGCTTAGTGGCGCATATTCCTCGGGCTGCCTCCCTGCACCTTACGCGGTATTAGTTAACTCGTTAGCTTAGCTCCGGTTAAATTGAGCACTTCCATACCATGGCGGCGAGAATACTCGATTGCCAGTTTTTTGAAATACCGAAATTACAATTTTAGCTTCGGTATTGAGATTAAATTTGTTTTTTACCTAATTTATAATCGAATAGTATTATACAATCTGGAACCAATACACTGTTGAATCAATCTTTGTGACGCTCTGTAGGGTCAGGTGGCCAACAGTGAACCATTAGTACACAGAGAACCAGTATTAGTAAAACCTAAACTAGTAGTTACCGGTTCATGCAACCGACACGTAGAAACGTGTCGCGAACCGCCTCCCTCACTCCCCACGGCGAGCGCCCGCTAACAACAGACGTGTGGTGGGGAGTTTTGTGATTTTCCGCGCAAAAAGTAAAAAAAAAGGTGAGTTTGGTTTTTGTTCTTCAAACTAGTGGTTTATTAGATTTTCTAACTGTTTTTACTATACATGTAAAGTTACTATTTGCCATTCCTATGGTACCTACTTATGTTTTTAGCATAACCTAATTCATTTTTTTTCAATTTAATCCCAACTGTCAAAGGATGCAGGTGGTACACGGTGACTCAGTATTGTAGGGTACACAGTGAACCGTGGTTCATTGTGTACCATAGCTATAACGTCATTCGTTATTAAGATTATTACGCTTTTTCGCTTCAGGATGGGTCGAACTAAGGTTGCCGAACGGAAGATAGGAACGCACAGCAAAGAAGACATGCAAAAAGCACTTCACCTTAGAAGTGAAGGTGCAAGCATCCGCAAAGCCGCTAAAGAATTGCAGTTGGCCCATCCTACAGTACGGAGATATGCTAAAAAATAACGGTTGATCTCAATTACCTAAAAACCTCATTATTAGAAAAGCATAGTTCTTGTCACTTTTCTAAATAATATGTGCAATGTGCCTGTATTGTTAATTTTGCTAAGTTGTTGATTTTTTTATACATTTTCAATAAATATTTAAATTGGAAATATAAAAATGTCGTTTTTTATTTATTGAGCTTTCATTTATCACAGTGAACACTGTCGAAATATAACTTAGCTTCGTTTTAATGTGACATGATTCACTGTATCCTACCATGGTTCACTGTGAACTTCATCATGGATCAGTGTGTACCCAATAGTGTACACAGTGAACCATTTCCCATTTTTTTAAAAACACTATGTAATGTCAAATCTATCAGTTTTTAAGCTTAAATTTGTAAAGAAAATTATAGGCTGATAGACACTGAATCGTATAAATAAAAAAAATAAACGTTTAATTCGAATATGACTGCATGAGAAAACTTTAAATTTTTCGTGGTTCACTGTTGACCACCTGACCCTACGCTAAACATCTAGACGGATTATAAGATGTTAGCAAGCAAGGTGTCGTTAGATTCGTCATATAGCACAATAATTAGGCCTTTTTAGTGTCATAGGTATTAACTTATTAAAGTAGGTACCTACGTTCTCTGAATTTTTTCGTGATATTATCATGTTTGGTAGCACCTAGGTACCTATTTAAATAAAAGTCTAGAAGAAAAGATTCTGAAAGTAGGTAGGTAATTATAGGTACTTAACTATCAAAAATAGTGAAATAAATGGCCTTTACTTAGGTCCAAAAACCTGTTTTTGATTAGCAGCTTATTTTTTCTTCTTCTGGTATTAGTAGGTATGTAGATAGACCATAGGTACCTACCTTCATTATATCTAATTTTATTTATTAGGTACACAATTATCTAGGTAGGTACCTATACTATACACTAACAGAAAGGTTAGGAGCGTAGTAAGCAGTTATATACCTTTGTTAAAGGTAATTATCCATTAATTTAACGTCAAATTGTTGTGTATTATTTATTTATTTATTTATTAAAACTTTATGCACAAGTAAAAAAAACTGTACAAAGGCGGACTTAATGCCTTAGGCATGAGGCATTAGGTATTAACCTACTTGCAGGTACGCAGGTACCTATCGTAGGTAGGTAAGTAGGTAAGTATATAAAGTATACCCACTACCTACATACCTACCTAAATAAAACTCATGCCTTTTTACCATGGAGGTGTAAATAGAAACTAAATAGCCTTACTCCTAGTAGGAGTAAGGCAATAAGAGTAATGTAGTAGGTATACTATATATGCCTACCTACTTACCTACCTACGTTAGGTACCTGCGTTACGTGCAAGTAGGTAAATACCTAATACATAACAATTTAACGTTTAATTTATGGGTAAAACCTTTAACAAAGGTAAGTATATAACTGCGGGCCTCTTTTAGTGGAAATAGGAATTAGTTAAAAACATAGATAAAGCCGAAGCAGAGGATTAACAATGAAAGCCATAGTAACACCGGGTATCTAACAATAAAAATGCTCAAACACGGTGTTATCAGAACACCATGATCTTTCTTATCAGTCAGGAAGGCCGGTAGGGAGCGGTAGCTGTATTTTTTACCTATTGCCTAGCTTCTGCCCGCGGTTTCGCCTGCGTTTTAAGTAACGATTTATCGCAAGATTATAAATAGTATTTTATTTGCTAATCCAAGAAGTGCCAATTTGGACTTCAATTTATTTTAAATTGAGAAAAAAGAATCAGCGAAATTGGTCCAGCCGTTCACGCGTGATGCGATGACAAAGGAAAATAGGGATTAATTTTAATAGGTACCTATATAAGGGGTTTTTTTATACCCCGTAATTCTAGGGTTATATTCTGTAGGTAAAAATAATACTAAAACTCCAAAATAGATGGTCCAAAAATGCATAGTTTCGGAGATACCATGAATCATAACTAAATTATCAGTTGTTTAGTACCCGTAACACAAGCTCTGCTTAGCTTGGGACTAGATGGCGTTGTGTGAATAGTCGTGGAATATTATTATTGATATTAATTTTATTACCTAATTAGTTCAAAAATTGTCACCAGTACGAAGAATCTATCAATATATCTAATCGAAGTTCTAACGTCACTTTTCTTTCACGTAAGGGTGTTTTACATTAGGTAATCATCGTGACTTTGTCGAATTATTTTGTATGATAAGAAAAAAAAAACAAAAAAAGGATGATTGAAACATAATTCATTTATGCTAGTTGATTCTTTGATATGGTCTCAATAATACCCTAGCGTTATGGGATATAAAAAAAAACACGTTGTAGACTAACGCGTAGATTAAGCTTTTTACTAGGTAGGTACTAATTTTAACCAATTTATTCAAACAATTAAATAGGTAAATTATTATTGTTAACCACTTCCTAGTATGCAATAAATTTCCCTTTGGCATAGGTACCTTTGATTTCCAAAGACATTTTTAACTAAAACATTGTCAAGACAACATCTTTCTCCTCAAAGTCTTGATAACTTAATCCCGCCAGCTCCTACTTCGTAGGTTATTAAAGGATTAAGTAAGTACTTAGTTACTTAAGTATGTATAGACAACGTTTACAGGATTAAGACATCCTAAGCTGCGTCCTGTCGTCTTTGTTAAGTTCATTATGAGAGGTTTTACAACCTGCTTACCGCCCTATTATCCAAAGGTTTTATAAACGACATTAAATCGAAAAGAAAAAGATTTTAGAAACTAAGACAAGCTATGATGATGGGGATTTTTAAGTTATTTCCATATTATCAGTCAATAATACCTCGTTAATGCATTCATTAACGCCATTAAAACACTAGAAAGTGGTGAAGGGTGGGCGTTTAGGGGGACTGCCTTTTGTATTTTTTTTGACGTTCCAAACGGGGTGATTCTGTCTTATTTTAATTTAGAATTTTGATTTCGATTTTAAATAATTTTACCTACAGATATAAAAACATAACATCACGCCTTAATATCTCGTAGGGTTAGGCAGAGCAGTACCAGGTACTTACGTAATGAAGAGCGGGCCTATTGCCACCTGTACCCCAATTAATCACAGACACACACACATACATTTAAATAGGTTTATTTAAGGTTTATGTGCCAGGGTATCTCACGAAGCGAAACACATTTTTTCTTGTAACTTTTGCATTTTACCGTACAGAGTCAGGCTGTATGTATGTTGAACAAAACATGAATAATTTGCGATCTAAACGTAGTTTCCATGAATTCCAAAATAATTGCATGTAGGTAGGTATCACTCACTCCACTTAGCGTCTATACCCACATTTTGCATTAACTACATCCAATTATCGTTAGGTAATTTAGATGAGAGCATGTTTAAAATTATTTAATTATTATTATTTGACACTAATGGGAGTAATTGGATTGATTAATGAACGTTTTAGTGGATCGTTAATCAGAATAGCAGACAGCTGCTGTTTATAATATAGGTATAATTCAATTTTAGATTTTTATTAGGTACAGTATAGGATTGTTATTCAAAAATAATTATTCTTTTCTTTATTTTTGTATACTTATTAAGTGACTGCATGCCGTCGAGAAATATCTTTCGCCATTTTGATAGAAAAGACAAAGAATAATTACCAAAATGCGTGAAACAAGGAAGTGGCTCCATTTATTTGCTACAAAGTGTAATAAATAATAAACCTATGGTTATGTATCAATACCTACACAAAATAAAAGTAGGTAGGTACAGACTTATTTACTTCGAGAAACTGGTTTCTTTGAATAAGTAAACTAAGCGATTGGAGTGTCATTTTGTCTCCTAATCTACTGGACGAAGTTACTTAATCATTCCATTTATAAACTCACTTAAGGCGCAGCCTAAACCCATAATCGTTTCTTAAAGTGTCCTATATTTCAACAGTAAGAACTTCGCGACATTCTCATTCAAATTGAACTCATTTAGAATGTGAAATTAAGCCAAACAGCTCATCAGCAGCCATTTGTATTTAGACAACTTCATTTAGTTCACTCAAGAACGGAAAGGAAGTAAACTTGGAAGTTTTAAAATAGCATTAAATCTCTCTCTTGTTGATCTAATTTATGCCTTATTGCGAAGTCGTTAAGTGTATGTTTGTCCGGGAGTTTGGTTGTAGTTAAAATGTGGCCAGTGCCGTCCAATATTTTCGTCATTGCGTCGTTTTGTTTATTTTATTTTGATGTTCTCTGTGACTGCGTAACATGTGGACATTAGCCCGTTGTATTAAAAAAGAAGAAAAACCATTTATTTGACACAACAACCACACAATCATACTATCCTACTAATATTATAAAAAAAAACTAGCTTCCGCCATAAAATCAATTTATCTTGTTTTACCTTCTTAATTTTAGCTTAAGACTTGTCAAATGTCAAATTGTCAGCTGACAATGGACTAGGAAGACATTGTCACCTGTCATGTCATTTAAGATGGATCTGCATTTGAAAAATGAAAACGAAATTTCTTCATATAATTTTTATTTCAAGTTGTAGAACTTTTTACATTCTAGAATGAGGTCCAGCAAAAACTGGAATTGCGTAGACATTAGACTGAAAATGTAGGTAAATTAAGTACTATCAGTCTGAACCAGACTGAACTGACTGCCTAATTTCAGAGCTTTACCATTTTATGGAAAAACAGAAACCTCTTAGAGACTGGAAAATATTTTAGAAGTGACTAAGTACCTACTTACTTACTTTAGTTAAGCTTGAAATACATTTTGATTTTCGTCAATTCTTTAATTTTAGCTTAGTTTCAGAACAAGCAAATCGGCTCCACTGCCTGCTTTTAAATGTGTGTTTAAATGTTTTATTAGTACAAATTTACCCAAAGGATGAAGCTCCAAGGCCACTGGGTTCCTGCCCCGCATCCGATCAACTACAGCTGTCTTTGGTAATTGCCGCGACGCGACGTACGGTACCTGTCTATGCTCCGGATATTGCAGTTGCGAAGCGTCGAGACGACTTCCGATTCGGAATGTCATTCCCATGGATAGGAACCATGGTGTTTTATTTTAATTACGGGGTAGAAGGGATATTGACGCATCTAATGATACCTTGAGTTCCGTATTACAATACCGTTAAGGCCACAATCGCTTGTGTCCTAACTCTGCATGGCTCTCCTGTGGAAATTTATGTAAAATGAATGTAAGATGAAAGCGAATTGAGCTGTTATTCCATACTAATGCTAGGCATTGACAATTCAGTTCGCTCAAGTTTTAGCAGTGATAGCCTAGTGGTGTGACCGGCGGATTGCCAAATCATAGGTCTCGAGTGCGAACCCAAGGCGCGCACCTCTGACTTTTCGGATTCATTTGCTGATAGTATAATTATCACTTGCTTCAAAAACGGTGAAGGAAAACATCGTGCGGAAACCGGCATGCCTGAGAGATATTACTCGAGGACATGTGATGCCAAGTCAGAGGCCCATGGGCGGCATTAAAACTCTGACACCAGGTTAGTTACTAACCACACGATAACTTTGACTTTTGAACACGATGCCTCAGTAACGCCATCTAGAATAATATATCCATATTGGAACGGCAGCAAAGCGTACTAAAAAAAACTCTCACAGACTTGTGTCCACCAGGTCACAAGTTTGGGATAAAAATTTTGTTCGTGATGTCCTGTATAGAAAATTAAGCATTGAATGTTAATCCAAGTCTATCATAACCAGCCAAAATGCATGATTTGTCAAGAACTAAAGTGATAGAAGAAGAAGTCAGTAACATCAAAGCCGCGCCAAATTGTTTGTGTACGGGAAGTGACGTCACACTTCCGTCTGCTCGCGCGGTGTGCTAAATTATTAAGAAGCTTTTGAGTGATGTCTCAAAAATGAGGACCGGTTGAAGCTTTGCATAGTTTTTTTTTCGTATATAAGTGTGAGAACGTCTTTGCTTTTTGAAGTGGAAATTCTTTAGGGGTACTTCGCGCTCTTTCTGCTCAGTGAGGGAAATTGAAATTTTCTAGTTAAGGTCTTCTTATCGTGTGGTTAGTGCTAACCTGGTGTCAGAGTTTTAATGCCGTCTTAGGCCTCTATCTAGGCCTCATTTACCGTCGAGAAATATCTCTTAGGTATGCTGGTTTGCTCTATATGTTTTCCTTCACCGTTTAAAAGGTTTTAAGTTAACTTATTCAAATCATCTAAAAAGCTAAATATGTTATTTGTAAATCTGGCTAATATATTGGTTAATATGTCGACAAATTTGATAGTTACGTGTTTGGCGGACATTTGCGGATATTTGCGGACTTCTAAATTCTGGGACAACAATCCTATATTGGGGATAATTAACTACATGAATTCACACCTAGTCTCCATGGCAGTAGGCTAGATATATCTCTATTATTGTACGCTGGTACGTAGCCCTTCGTGGGCAAGTAAATGGCCCGTTTTTTTTACAAAACAATTGAAGGGAGTGCACCAAGGTGTTTTCAAATTTAAAGAACCGACTTTTTTACATACTTACATACCTAAGCCTAGGTTTTAACTTTGAATAGATTCATGAACTTAAAACGCGCCATTTCTAATTCGTTAAATACTTTCTTACAGACACTAGCAAAGATGTTAAAAAGGTGCTGCCAATCAAGTATACAGGGTGTCTCATTCAAATCGGTCAGTAGGTATGGGAAAGTCTGAAACTATAAGACATACGAAGATCTGTTCTGAGGAACCATGTCATCGATTTTAATAACAAGAAAAACTGCATTCATACATTTTTAAAAACATCTGTACTCCGTTCGGGAATCGAACCCGGTTATTTTGAAAAAAAAACCTACACTATTTCTATTTAGATATCGATTGTGTAGGTCTTAAGCAGTAAATGTCTGTATGAAACATGATGTCTAAAATTAATAAAATGCATTATTTCCACATAGGTACCTACTTTAATTTATTTTAGTAGGTGCTCGAAGTGACCACCGCCTTTTTCAATACAATATTCAACACGTTTAGGTAAAATAATCAGACATTCAATACCTATAGACCGGACATCACGAACAAAATTTTCATCCGAAACATGTGTCCTAGTGGACTCAAGTCTATGAGTTTTTTGTAGTACGCTCCGCTGCCGCTCCAATATTCATATCTTATTCTAGATGGCGTTACTGAGACATGGGATCAAAATTTTTGTATGACATTTATTAGGCTCTATAGCATTTTGAATCTTTTTCGATAGCACCTTTGTCCAAAAACCAACCGACAAAACAACCGATCCAATCCAGTAAACCATCGTAAATTTGGAGTATTCCCGTATGAGCACCTCTTTTTTGAGCACCTATGCATTTAACACCAAAGGTAGGTATTCCCATTTCCCATAGGTTAATGCATAGGTGCTCAATAAATAGGTGCTCAGACGGGAATACTCCGTAAATTTTAACCATAATTTATCTGTCCCCTGTCCATAGGCAGGCAAACTGCCTCGCTCATCCATAACGATAATGATTATCGTTATGACGACATTATCCTCACGCCGTGACAACGCGGTGCCAGCAGACAGGCGGCCGATGATTGCCGGTTATATTTTTAGAACATTACCAACTGGTTCGGTGGACGGATCGTTCAACGGGTGTTAATAAGTAGCTTACATGTTATTTTTAAGTGTATGTTCGTAGAACGGTGGTAGGTTAAGCTTTTAAATAGACAGGATTTTGTTACCAGTGTCCGCAATGCGAGTTTCATACTACTACTGTCTATAGCAACTGTCAAGTTGCTCTTGTCTAGGTCTCATTTGATGTAGACTGTTTGACACTTGTTGACAGGAAATGTTTCGAAAAGAACTGTCAAAAGTGGAGAAAATAGGTACGCACTTCATGCTCGGCATTGTTGATTCTTGTATACTGACGAATCGACATATAACTTCTCATCTTTCTTGACATTGTCATGCTTGAGACGAAAGAAATGTCTATACAGGGTGTAACGGAAAAGGTATATACATACAAACAGGGTGAATAGAGTATTTAATAACGAGTCTTTCCTCAAAATTTCAGCTCCCAACTAATAACTTTAAAACTTCACGATATTATTTAATATCGACAGTTTATTCAATGCAAAATCATAACAAACGTGTCACCGCACTATGAGGGTCATAATCCTGTCCGGCAAGGTTCAAGTATATCTATCTCGGGTTCTGCGCGCCTAGTACAGACCTATCGGGCTCTGCCTAACCAACGAAGGCGCGACGGCGCGTGCGGGCTCAACTTTACAAACATGTATGTATATGTATAAAAACGTTACCATGTCGTTTCTTATCACCAAGAGAATCCGTACCCTTCGTATGTATATACCCTTTCCGTTACACCCTGTATAATCTGTCACTTTGCCGATTCGTCTGTAGACAAAGGCCGTTTCTTCGGTGTTCAATGTGTTCATGCTACGCAGGCTGTTGGTACTTATTCGAGACAATTCTATAGTAAACCAGTTTGAAATATTAATTACAGTTTTATAGTAAGTACACGTATGTAATGTACGTGCTTTAATAAAAAAAAACCTTATGGAATTATTGCAGGTGCTTAAATAAGCTGCATTAATAACGCTGTAAAATTAATATAAGTACATATAATTTTATTTTATTCGCCGTTGGTAAGTAATTAAAAAAGTAATTATTTCTTAGTTATATGCTTTAAATAAAACAAGGTGTAGGTACCTACTGCAGTTCATGAGCTGGACCACCCAGGTTATAATGCAGGATTATAAAATATTTGACTGCTATAAAGATTTTACACCTTTTATATTTAATTGTTTATCCATGTAGTTATTTTTTTATTAGAAAAAGTGTGTTTTAAACCTGCCACGTTGTTACAGGCTTGGCTTCACTAAAAGTTACCCCGTAAAATCTTGAGTGAAATGAACAATAGATACTGAGCATTAGTATAGAATGATTCACCTTCACTTCACCTAAATCTTCACGGGGTGATTCTACGGAACAGCGCTGCTGCAGAGACTCCGGGGCATCTACTAAAATATTCCAAATGTAATCCTACAACTTTACTGGTCTAGTAATCGCACCCAAGATTTACTTTTTCGAGACATCGACAAACGGACTCTGCACGGGACCAGAAAGAATTAAGGCTGGCTTTAATTTAGGCCAGAGAATCAGTATTGCCATTTAACTTGGCAATGCCATGCAATGGGCACTTCTTCTGTTGACACTTGACAGTGATGAGATATGATTTTTTTGCAAAAGGCGGTATCCCGGCGCGACAACATTTAATAAAAAAAAAATCATACGTATATACTTCAAATTTTATTTTTTGCATAGGTTTTAATAGTAGTAAGTTTAAGGTGGTACCTTCTAAAGTAACAATAAATATTCAGGTTAGAGAAGTAATTTTAAATAGTTCATTTTCAATGAGGAAAGATTCACTTATTTACATATTCTTCCAGCTTATTTCTATCATTACAAAGTGAATTAACACGTTGGCTGCCATACGAGTATACTCGTAGTAACTTTTTTTAATGCCCATTGCCACCATACAAAATGCTAGGTACGAGTATACTCGTAGTTGGCAGTGGAACCTAGTTCAAACTACGAGTTAACTCGTAGTATGGCAATGAGATAGGATTTTTATTACCTATTGCCAATCTACGAGTATAGTCGTAAATAATTATGCGCGAAAAAGTGCGCTTCCTTGCTCTGTCAATGTGCAACTGCGGGCGCCGCGAGATTGCTCCGGTACTTACAATAAGGAAATGTCCAGGATCGATCTTTCAGACCAAACGCTGTCATATTACTCAGCTCTTAGAAAGACGTTTTTTTTGGTACGAAAAACTAGCGATACACATTTTTGAAATATTCATTCACAACGCCTGCATGATCTACAACTAACAAGCCAATCTTCCTCCGGAAAAGAAATTGGATGCCCTTTCGTTCAAAGTTGAAGTCTTAAAACATTTTTAAGGCGAAACATTTGCAAAGTATACTAAGAGTAAGTATACCTATATTAGAGCATCTACCACCCACACAAACGACTACTACCACTACCATCGACGAAACCGAGTCGTGTCTGCACAAAAGAACGCAAATAAACAATTTATTACTGTCCGGTATGTCCTAAAAACCTGCCTTATGCGTAGAAAATTGTTCTAAAATATATGACTCCTTTATGATTTCACATTGATGTACCCAAAAAAAATTATATTCAACTTTTTTTTCTGATTAAATAATGTTTTACTTCAAATGCCAAAAAATGTAACCCCGCCCTCCATTCACTGCCACTTGTCTAGAATTCGTTAGAAATCGCATACAATCAACTACGAGAATACTCGTAGTTGGCAGTGGGGCCCAGATCTTGTACTACGAGTATACTCGTAGGTTGGCAGTCAACGTGTTAACCAATTGCGATAGAGTTCATGATATATAAAATCTTCACAAGCGTCAAGTAAAATGCCGCTTCATAGAAATATAAAGCGTGATTCGATGTACTTAGGCATTTCCCAACGCAATCTCTTGGGTCAAGTCACGGAAGATCGCAAAGGTAAGGTCGAGCAAGTAACTGTTTGTGGTTTTGTGTAATAACCAATCCGAGAGCCCTTTTGTGTTTTGATTAAGGCGGGAGATTGGAAAAGTGCATTGCGTGTTAGATATTTGAAATGGTTGAAAATACTTTCAGACTGCGACTTAATTTTGAAAGTTCTTTGACGAGAAAAATTGCCATTTAGATCGCCTCAGTTAAAAGTTTTGGTTGGCTTTAACAGCTTTTATATACTAATTCTAATATAACGTACAATCTCTGTATCTTGTAGGTTTAAAATCGTACCATATACTTATATCGAATACGTTCTCGTATACTTGGTTGTGTAAAAATAAAATAATTTGTTAGGTATCTTATTCATTGTTAAAGCAGTAACAAGTTTTACCTCTAAAATATTAGTATAGATTACAAACAAACAAACAAATTTTACCTCTTTATTTATTTATTTATTTATTTACTAGCTTTTGCCCGCGGCTTCGCCCGCGTGGATGTCGAACTTCCGCCCCCTATGTTTTCCCATTAAGGGTTGAATTTCCAAAAATCGTGTTTTAGTGGATACTTATTCTTAACTAAAAAGTCCCCTTCAAGTTTCATGTCTCTAATACCAGCGGTTTGGGCTGTCCGTTGATACATAAACGTAATAATTTTAGCATAATACTTCCAGACAGACTACTTTCAAAGTTGATCCTTACAGTATGTATGCATAAAGATTTCTGGAACTACTGACCCGGGAAAGAGCGCCGTACAACTGACCATGTGTAAAACAACTGAGATTAAGATCAACCTACCCAGGCGTATTGATTACAACCGTACCAAGTCAATCCCAATCCCTATAATAGTTATTGAACTATGCGTGCACATACAGACAGACAGACAGACAAAACATTTACTGATTGCATTTTTGGCATCAGTATCGATCACCAATCATCCTCCAATATTAATTTTGAATATATATTCAATGTACGTAATTATCTTCGTAGTGTCAAGTAGTGTGTGATAGTCCATTGAACTGTATGGCGAGCCATATTGTATCTTAAGATAAAATATTATAATATTTTAGCTATGTGCAGCGCCCCTTGGTGAACTCCACTGCGGGTGACGTAACCTACGACAAACTTATTATTTGCGGTTGGTACAGTAGTCGGGTCTAGGGGTCGAACCGCAAAATTAAGTTTGTTTTTTATTGTATATACTTTTCCGGGATAAAAAGTACCCAGTGTTGTGCCCAGGATATTAAAGAATAAGTATACCAAGTTTCATCGTAATCGAACCGGTAGTTTTTGCGTGATACCTGAACATACAGACAGACAGACAGACAGACAAAAATTTTTTTAATCATATTTTTGGGTTCGCTGTCGGTCTAGTAACACCCCCTGCTATTTATTTTTTTGATATTTTCAATGTACAGAAATTTTACTTCTACAGATTTATTATAAGTATACAGAATAGATAATATTAGGTAAAACGGGGTGAATAAAGACTCAAGGGTAAATAGAAACAAAACTTTGAAGAGGATATTCGCGTTTGTTAAAAGTTGTTTGTTACAAACTAGGACTCTAATGTTTTTAAATTGCCGACATGAATAGTTTTGAGACCTTGTTAGTATCAAATAATATTAAACGAGCGTGAAAGTCCTCTTCGAAATTTTGATTCTATTCACCCTTGAATCTCTATCCACCCCGTTTTACGGTATAGATAATAAACATGTACAATTCACGTACAGACAGACGGGCGGATGGACCGTGAAATTGTCGTAGGAAATTGGGTCACGGTGGATAATTAGGCATCTATCTAAACCCTAAAAACGATAACCCTAAATTCCTACCCCCATTTGGTAAATAGCCGTAACGAGCTCACAATCTGCTCAAAAACTGAAGGTACCTAAACCAAACGCCAGACACTGAAAGAACACCAATCTTTCAACTTTCAGTAGGTACCAACATAAGTTATAATAAATTGGTCCGCCAAGCGAAGGTTCTAACATCGCAGTAGGAAAAAACATAAATCAAAGAGGGAAACTCATTTCAGTAGACCTTGGACTAGTTTGGCTTGAAGCGTTCCTTTTCAGTACGCGGTTAAAGCCAGCTGTGCCTTGCAGCCGGGCATATTATTTCAGAGCTATTTGTTGTATGAATGGGGGTAGGTAAGTTGAGAGAATTCTATGCTGGAATAAAATTATCTTGGTCTAGTTTTAGTTTAACGCTCTAAGGATACAACCTGGTGTCAGCGTGGCCTTAAACGCTAAAACGACCGTTTCAGTTAAATTTATTTTCTATTTTATAGTCTAGATCCTACTAATATTATAAACCTGAGCCAGTTTATGAGTATGAATAGGTGGCTGGTTGGAAGGATGGATGTTTGTTACTCTTTCACGTAAAAACTTCTGAATGGATTTTAATAAAATTTGGGATGGAGATAGCTGACATCCTGGAATAACACATAGGCTACTTTTTATCTCTGTATTCCCACAGGAACGGGACCAATGCGGATGAAACCGCGGGACGTCTGCTAGTAGATAATAAAGTTGAAAATCTATTAAAGACAAACACTAGTTTCATCGAGGAGCTCTCGTAATAAAATCTAGTCTTCTGAGCCATGTAGAGAAAAGTAAAACGGGAAAGAGCACGTCGTACCTGCTCACCGAGGGCTATTTTATACAAATACTAGCTGTACCCACAATCACAATGTGCCACAGCGAAGCGTGGCACATTGTGATCGAATGGTTAAAAAAAAAGAGAAAACGACGTGTGGCACTCGGAGACTGCCGCGGTAAAGATATTGCATAGCATTTTTTATCAACTCCTCTCCCCCTCCCTCCCTCTCCCCCTCCCCTGAGCCCTCCTTCACTTTCCCCTCCCTCCCCCTCCCTGCTCCTGCATCTTCCCCGCCCTTTCCCCTCCCCGTCTCCCACTCGCCTCCCCCTCCCCTCCCCTCTCCTCGTGATATTTCAAAAAGTCTTCTTCTTTACCCCCTCCCTTTGTCCTACTTCTCTCCCACTCCCCAAAAAAAAAAATACATACACACGAACATAGAACCTCCTCCTTTTTTTAAGTCGGTTAAAAACGACACTAGACAGTTCTTATACGTCACATGTCATGTTCTTACATGTCACCCGTCCCGCACCGAACACCTATCTCAGGCATCTCCCGAGTTTAGCACTAGGCCTATAGTTGCAGAGACAATTTCTACAAAATTATTGCAGATTTGGAGATGATTTTAATTTTCCTTTAAATTCATAATTATACGTAGGTACAGATCATCATCATCATCATCATCATCATTTCAGCCATAGGAAGTCCACTGCTGGACATAGGCCTCCCCTATAGAACTCCAATAAGACCGGTTGGAAGCGGCTCGCGGTCGTCAGTCCACCTTGTGGGTGGACGTCCTACGCTGTGCTTGCCGATACGTGGCCTCCACTCGAGAACCTTTCGACCCCATCGGTCATCAGTCCTCCGTGCTATGTGCCCTGCCCACTGCCACTTCAATCTGCTAATCCGCTGGGCTATGTCGGTAACCTTGGTTCTTCTACGGATCTCCTCATTTCTGATTCGATCTTGCAGAGAGACTCCGAGCATAGCCCTCTCCATACCTCGTTGGGCTACTTACCTATACAAAGAGTGAAAAGCTATGATACTTAAATACAGAAATAGAAACAGAAAGGCACTGCTGTTAAGAGTTTAAAAAATAAGCAACTTTCGAAAATACAATTTCTTTTGAAAGGTTTATATTAATAAAACTCACTCTCCTCTACAAAAAAATAATCACATTATTATGTCCGTTTGAAACCACAAACCAACAACTGCTTTTTATATCAAATCTAATATAAAATTAGTTGCGTGGTCTGTGTTTACTTTATATAAATGACCACAATCACGGTTATTGTGTGGTCATAAAAGAATGTTAGTTTGTTTGATTGAGACATGGGCTTGACCCTTGGAGTGAATTGAAGTGATTTGACTGTGAAGAAATTTGAAGTTCACGATACTATAAACATGATGGGAAAAAAAACTATGGGCACTAGCCAGGCCTATCTATCTGCCTTGCTTTTGATTCATAAGATAGATTATTTTAGGTAAAGGAAACATTTCTGTATTTTTAAGGAGAAACTTAACTGGATTCACAGATTTCTCGACGAGCATACCTAAATCCTCACTATTTTATTCTATGTACTTATCGACAGAATCGATCACGTTAAAAACTGTTTAATAAACATTTTGATCTGAAACATAAAAATATCATTAAATCCAACGTTAATTTTGTTTAATTGCAGGCAGCTCTGTACCGCAAAGAAAATAAAACGTTGGATTTTCAAACTTTTCATCAGAACGTCTCTCGTTTAAGAATTAACAATTCATTAAACAATCGTTACTTAACTCTTTTCTAAAAAAATATATGGCAGTTAGACATCTCTCAGGTTCAGTTCATTCAAGTTAGGTTCGCCCAAGTATTTTTTTTAAATTTGACAGGAATGGGAAATACTCGTGGACGCCAACACTGACCCACTGATTACTCAGTCTGGGCAGCTTTGGACTCTTTCTAATACAAAATCTGTCAAAGCACCATTTTAACCGACTTCAAAATAAGGAGGAGGTTCTCAATTGTAAAGTACTCCGTCATTTATGGACCGATTTTCAAAATTATTTATTTATTTCTCATAGGGTTCACTAACAGCCTCGTGCATGAGTGCGCTTACCTCTAGACCATTACGACACATAAATCATTATTACGTGCCAATAAAACGCATAAGGTCCCAATAAATGAGCTTCTCATAGATACACTTAATTGCTTCAAGTACAAGGGTACTTCCTGAACAGCTTGGGCTGCACCATAGAATTAGAAACTCGTAGAGAAGGAAAATTCCCTTTTGATTGCGCTATGACGCTCATTAGGGGAGGGTTATGTCTGAGGGTTATGAGGACTACACTGAGGGCTGATGATGATGCATGATGGTTGAAGGGAAATATGTTTGTGCTACGTCAAAGGCTCCTATCTCTCATACATGAGGTTGTAGTTCAAATCTCGAAGGAAAACATCGTGAGGAAACCTGAACTTTGAAATCACCTATCCGCCTTGAGCAAGAGTGGTGATCAATGCTTGTGCCTTCTCTATAAGAGACGAGGCCTTTGCTGGATTCTGGCTGGTATTATTATTATTTTTCTGTTTCCCCGAAATCATTAAAACAATCATAAACCGCTCCTGTTAAGAACCATTGGCTTGGAAAAGCTAAATGAAAGACGCACTAAAGAAAATCGAATGGAGTCCATTCATAGATATCATCACCAGCATAGCCTTTTCGGTCGGCTTCCAGTCCAACCAGACGCAACTAAATACCAGTGTTTTACTGCGACTGTATATCTGACCTCCACAACCTCCAATGATTGAGTATCACTATACTCCTTGGTTGAACTGGTTGTCAATTTTGCCCCGAAGTCAAAAGGGCTCTTGATAATGTGAGAATGGTCACCCATCTAAGGACCGACCTCGGGTGGCGCAGCTTAACCTTCGACCGACTCGTGCGGCTGTTAAAATTTAGTGCTAATACACGATATCTAAGTAAATTGGAGAGGCAGAAATATAATGTTAGGCTGTCCGCTGCATTAGACGGTTAAATGACACAAATGGCTTGTTCACAAGGGGTAGAAATCAACTACATAAACCGCCACGTGCTATAATTCTCACACACTTCTTTTACCTACAATAGACTATTTGATTTTACTAAAATATGAATCGTGCTAATGTCATCTTAGAGTTCAATTTATTTTAAACAATTTGACTGTTTACTAGTACAAAATGTTGTAGGTACTTGGGTATAGTATACCTATTGAAATAGATTTTTTTTTCATTCTTGTTAACAAGCAAAGAGATTTAAAATACTATAGAGCGGGCATGTCAAGGAAATGTCATAGAAAAACTTTGATCCCATGTCTCAGTAACGCCATCTACAATAATATATGAATATTGGAGCGGCAGCGGAGCGTCCCTACTACAAAAACTCATAGACTTGTATCCAGCAGGACACACTTTTTCGGACGAAAATTTTGTTCGTGATGTCCGGTCTATAGGTATTGAATGTCTTTGTTAACAAGCCTACAAAACACTAAATTTTTGATCGAGGTTTCAACTTATAATAGAGCGTCTTCAAATACATATATCATGACGTAACAAGATATTTGACAAACAACGATTGAACATGTTTGACAGCTCAATTATTACCTTGTGACGTAACGACTAACGTGACTCCATCTGACAGGGACTGTTTTACGCAATAATTGAGTAATTTGAATACAAAATTTTGTATTATTTTTCATAAGATATTTGTCTACTGAAAACTAAGTAACTAGATCAAAACAAGATAATTGATATTTTTAACCTACATAGAAAAGAGGAGGTTCTCAATTTGGTTTTATATTTTTATGTTAAGTCGTCAGAAGTCCGTCATTTATGAACCGATATTACTTTCAAAATAAGTAGGAACCGGTTTGTAAAATTGTTTCGAAATATTAGGTACCTACAGAACAAAACTACCAAATTTCAAGATTTTCGAAACTAAACTTATAAACCGACTTCAAAAAAGGAGGAGGTTCTCAATTCGGTTGTTAGTATTTTTTTATTATTTACCTACACCTATTAGTCATTTTTATGAAGTCGGTTGTTATAAATTGTAATAAAACTTATTGGTATAAACTTATAGACATTGACATTGGTTATTAAATGTAATTTTAATGTGTTTGTGTAAATTTATTTTTATTGATTATTTTAATGTACTTGTGTTTTAGATGATTTTAATTTGATCTTAATATCGGAATCCTAATGTGTGTGTGTAATTTTATTTATATTCATTATTGTGATTATGTCATTCCAATTTTTATATTTTATGGACTATGCCTGAATTAAATAAATTATTATGAATACTAGACCCTATTCTATGCAATCATAATGCATGGCTAGAACTACCTGAACTAATTATTGGTACACACAGTGTGACCAGATTCAGTATTTTAATACTTTTTGAGTATATTTTAGTAAGTTTTCCAAGAGTCAGTATTTTTAAAGGTATATTGGCAGAAGCCAGTATTTTTGGGTATATCTTGGAAAAAAGTTATGGCAATGCCATAGCCATGTCATAAAATTATTTAAAAAAAAACTGCGTACATTGATGTTCAGGGGAATTTCCGGATTTAGTGTATATTTCATTTTGGAGCAAAGATCAGTAAGTTACAGATAGGACATGATAGGTGGGCTCCCTAGAATTACAATATAGTATCCAATCATCTAGTCACAAAATTATTTTCTGTTTGCATTTGGCTTACTCTTTGAAGGTTTGGTTTCAAACTTTCAAAATATTGTACGTGTTCGTCGTAATATAAATAGAGCGCGCGATTTTTTGTTGTCGTTTTACTTCATACTATTACGCTGTTATCTGATAAGCAATTCAGAATCCAGAAAACATGTCTAGTTTTCAGCAAAGTTATTTGGCTAAATGGGAACAAATTCCGGAGTTTTCTTCGTGGCTTTCACGTTATAAAGATGACGAGTACGCTGCGTTTTGCATTCAGTGCGAAACTCCAAAGTAGCTTAGCATCTATATTTAATAATAATAATAATAATAAGCTTTATTTCTCTACATACAGAGTTAATAAATTTTACAACAATATTAAGATGTAATTGTTATATGTAGTCCCTCTTGGGTAAAAGCATGGCATCTATACAACTTGCAAATACTGAAAAGCATAAATCGAACTTGAACAAATGTAAAGGACAGTCAAAGGTAAGCTTAACTTGTTTTAAGTTTTTAGTAAAATTAGAATTACTCTACCTAAAGTCGAGAAGTTCGGAGGTACTTTGGTGTATGGTCAAAATGTATAATTTATGTTTTTACTTGTCTCCAGGTTGTACTTAACATTTTTCAAAAAGGCACCACTGAAAGCCACCATCAAACAGAATGTTAAAATATAATTCTAATATTTATTGCGATAATGATGATGATTAATAAAATAAAATATGTTTTGAAAATCAGTATTTTTATTGGTATATTTTCCCTGTGCAAGTTGGTATATTTCAGTATTTTTTTAAGGAGCTTCGGTTTTTTTGTAAAAAATAATCTGGTCACACTGGGTACACACGAACGGCGCCGCGGGCCACGTCCAGTGATGCCATAATTTCATTTGAAGGAACACGCGATGGCATGTACACACGGCTACACATCAAGCTATACATTTCCAGATTACACTGACCTAGCATTGTACGGAAATCCTATACAGTTCTAGATCAGCTTATACTGGAAATATATAGATTGATGTGTAGTCGTGTGTACACTGGGTATTACTGTTAGGATATAGAATTTCCTTATTACCTAGAATTAGTTAATGCTAGCGGTTCTCATTAATGTTTTAGATGACGTTACTTGTGTAGGGTAAAAGGGTTGTAAACGCAAAATTAAAAAAAACACATTGGGTAAGATAGAAAAAATATAATAGAATAGGATACTCTTTAATGTACAGACGCCAGAACATCAAGTTACCACAATGTGTCAAATTTTCCCAATTGAATATGAACCTTATTCAGTTTGTCATAAAGTTGAAAAACGATCAAAGAAATTTGACATATTGGGGTAACTTGTGTTGGCGTCTGTACACCATAAAAATTAATGACATCTAATTATAAAAATGAAATCACGTTTGTAAGTTTCACTTTAACTCGAATATGTCTAGACCGATTTGGTTAGGTCTTGAAATATTTGTGGAAGTCCAAGAAAGGTTTAAACGGTGAAAAAATTGTGTGGAAACTACCAAAAATTTCAATTCAAGTACCTACCCATACTACAATCTGTTGCTATCTTTCAAAGACATTAAATACTAGTATTTTAAATATCTTAGCTATCTGTCATACATTTGATGTTCTTGCCTGGGCGTCGGTACGATATAGGTACACCTTAGGTAATTAAAGTCAGCATTTACATAAAAATTGGGATTACCGCGTATTAAGATTTAAGAGGTATTCCTCGAAGCGCTACTATTTTGAGGCGCTCCTAATGAGGCGCTCCTATTTTATTCCTCGGAGCGCACCTTTTAGGAACGCTCCCGATAACAATAAAAAATATTTGTTTTTTTTTTTCCTCGAAAAAAAAATATTTTTTTTAATTAATTACAAAAACAAATATTTTTTATTGTTATCGGAAGCGTTCCTAAAAGGTGCGCTCCGAGGAATAAAATAGGAGCACCTCATTAGGAGCGCTTCGAGGAATACCTCAGATTTAAAAAACATAAAGTTAAATAGTGTCACCATGACTACGGATCAACATAAGTATGTATTTTTGGTTGTCAATAAATTTATGAAGGGGTTTTATAAGCTGCATAAAAATGTCTTATATTTCAGAAATCAATTTACGTAGGTAATTAATTTTGACGACAGAGACGAATTTCAATCATTCTTTGCGAATAGGTAGGTATACCTAAATTACTGTCTGGACTTTAAAGTAGACCGGAAAAACTAGGTAGTGACACGCAGCGCAGTAGTTCAGTTTAAAACTATGTAATTTTTATCTTTCCAAATCAATACATTTCAATAAGGTAGTTAGGTTAGCTAGTTAGGTTCGCTATAGGATAGGTATGATGAGTTAGGTTAGGTTATACATATATACATAATTATGTTGTCATTCTAATTCTATCTAACACAAATGTTTAAACAAGAGCACATTAGAAACTCGCTTAATAAAAAGTAGTAGCAGTTTTTATTGTTTTGGATCTATTTGTTGTCATCTTGTTAAAAGTATCTATGTAAATCTAACATAATTATACATGTACAATTCTCGTGTTTGTAACAAATTCTTCCGAAATGGCTTCACCGACTCTTGTGTGCATGTGTGTTTAAAGTACATTTGCAATATCTACTCACAATCAGAGAAATCGAGAGGAATAAAAACAAATAGAATTACTTAAATAAAAAAAAATGTTTAAAGTTAATACGAAAAGTAATTTAGTTATTTTGCAATGCAGATTAATCACAATTATTGATAGTTTCGTTCTCCACTCAATCTAATAGAAGAGCATTTCCTGAACAAACTGTATTATTATAAATCAGGAACCTGCGCGTGATTCACTTCACTAGATCTAGGTTATTCTATTTAAAGTACTAAGTTAGCTCGAAGCGATTGAATGCCAGCAGACAGAAGTTATTAGTGGGAATGGTTGAATATAAACGGCTCTTTTATAATCATTAACCGACTTCAAAAAAAGGAGGAGGTTCTCAATTCGACGGTATGTTTATTTTTTTATTTTTTTGTGTGTTTGTTACGCGATTTCTCCCCCATTTGTGGACCGATTCTCAAAATTCTTTTTTTATGTGAAAGAGTATACTCCCGAGGTGGTCCCACTTTAATTTGGTGAAGATCTGGTGCTGATCTTCGGAGATATACAATGGAACTCTTCAAAAATAGACGGCAAATCTGTCGTGATTGCTGGAATCGCTTGGATATTTATTGTTTATACAACATCATGACGTATCATCACGCCTGTATGCACGCCTTTATTAGGGATAAGTGGATAACCCTATTACCATGACATGTATTGTTAACAAATAACAATATAAAAATAAATTCATGGCAAATATTTGTATGGGAACAACTAAAAATGGAAAAATAAAAATCTTTTTTGCAAAAAGTAAAACCGACTTAAAAAAAAACACCAACCGGTGTAAAATAACTCTAAATTCGGAAGTCGGTGGCCCATCATGAAAAAGACAAAACCACCAAAGCCACAGACTTCCTAATTTAGAGTTATTTTACACCGGTTGGTGTTTTTTTTTAAGTCGGTTTTACTTTTTGCAAAAAAGATTTTTATTTTTTTCATCATGTCATTTAAATATTTCCAAGCTATTTTATGTTAAGATAAAATATGTGGCATTAAATAAGTAAAGAATATTTTGTTACTGTCTCCTCGCTTGTAGTATTTTTCTTTCTGATTACTACGTGAAAAATCATGTCATAAGAAAGTAAGTAGCGTAGTTTTTGTTAAATCATGATTTTCACCAATCTGAAGGGAAAAGCCTACGGCTTCATGATTTTTACAGTTTCAAGTAAACATTATAACATAAGAAAGATACTTTTCCAATATTCAGATAAATTTTATCTCAATTATAAATATAGCGGATTGACATCGCTCAGATTAGGTTCACTCAAGTAAGTTATTTGTCAATTGAAAATTCAGCATAAGCCTTGCAAAAGTATATAAGATATAAATGACCAAACTTGCACTTTGTAGATTGTCTTTGGATTTTAGATTAAATATTACATGTTATGGATATCTTGTACGATAGACGACAGTAAGACAGCCAGACAGGTTACTTACAGTTTCAAGTAAAAAAAAAACAACAGAAAAACACGTAAGTAAGAAAAGCCTGACGAGAAAATTTAACGCTTTAAATTAAACTTATGGTAGGTATAAAGTTGTGCATCGATATCCTCTCTACCCAGTATAATTTAACAATTTTATAAATTACTAATAACCAATTTAGCTAGACACGCCATTAATTTGATTGACAGTTTAGCGCATAGCTCCGAGCGTTAGTCGAGTTTTTTATTCAAGTTTCGATATAAAACGACTTAATTCTAATCGATTTATTTCGTAAAATAGACCAATTAGGTAAAAGATTAATGGTTTGATATCAATGTCATAAATCTTGTGTAATATTTAGTTGAATAATAACCATAATATTAAGTCATAAGTGTATTTAATAAAAACAAATTCTAAGTATAGATGGGAAAGTTGGTTTTTGTACAGATATTGGACATTAACTCAGGTCTTCTCTATATGGGAAGAGCCAATCCTCCAAGTACTAGGTATCCAATTCATTTTAGCCAACCTAGCCTTTAGTCCAATACCTTTTTTTTTATATTCTGCAATATTGTATAGTCGAATAGTGTGCTTCACCATCATTGATTGCATCGCATTGATTACCATCAGGTAGGATTGCAGGTTCATTTTATTTAAAAAATAAAATGAACCTGCACCGGTCGTAGGTTTTCCTTGGGGTGCACTTGCATGGTGAATACCTGCAGGGAAAATCTGCGGTTGGTGCCTTAAAAAAAGATACCGGGCTAGTATCCACAACTCCACGTCAAAGCGCGTATTTTGCGTATGTGCTATATAATATACCACGCGGGCCCAGTGCGAATTGGTAGATGTCACATGCTTTCGAATTTTTGGTTGTAGGACATGCCAGTTTCCTCACGATGTTTTCCTTCACCGGCGGTGAAGTTGGTTGTTGCCTTATTTCATTAAAAACGACAAAAGGCTTCTGCGAGTTGGCTTCATACTAAGTAATAATATTAAGCTTAATTTTCAGACCAGCAGGGCTATTTCGTATCTGTTCTGACCAAAGACATTCAATACCTATAGAGCGGACACCACAAACAAAATTTTCGTCCGAAAAAGTGTGTCCTGCCGGACACAAGTCTGTGAGTTTTCTCTAGTACGCTCCGCTGCCGCTCCAATATTCATATCTATACTAATATTATAAAGAGGTAAAATTTGTAAGTTTGTAAGTTTGTAAGTTTGTATGTAGGGGGTAATCTCTGGAACTCATAATCCAATTCTAAAATTTTTTTAACTGGCAGAAAGCTACATTATTCCTGAGTGCCATAGGCTATAAATTGTTTATATAACATGTATATTAACCGAGCTATCACAACTTTTGTCTAGCAAGTCGGAAAAAAATACCACATAAAACAGAATTATTTGCGTGCGCTGCCTAAACAGTTGCTTTCTATACTAATATTATAAAGAGGTAAAATTTGTAAGTTTGTAAGTTTGTAAGTTTGTAAGTTTGTATGTAGGGGGTAATCTCTGGAACTCATAATCCAATTCTAAAATTTTTTTAACTGGCAGAAAGCTACATTATTCCTGAGTGCCATAGGCTATAAATTGTTTATATAACATGTATATTAACCGAGCTATCACAACTTTTGTCTAGCAAGTCGGAAAAAAATACCACATAAAACAGAATTATTTGCGTGCGCTGCCTAAACAGTTGCTTAAAATTAAAAGCAATGTATGGCTACCTGGTTCGTCTTAATTATTTCTACAAAAAAGTCCGCGATACCATATCTCTATCTTTTATATTTTAGCTTTTATACTTCTTTTATTGCATTGAAAAAAAATTTTTTGGGCATACTTACGTTTGGTTGAATATTTGAGCAACAAAATATTAATTCTTATGACAATAAATTATTTCAGTATCACAAGAACATCATACAGATAAGATTTGCCATTTACAGTATATCAATTGGTCATACAGTTTCGGAGATAATATAAAATTACTAAAACGCAAAATGCCCAGGCCCTAGCATAACTTTCATTGTGCAGACGTATTACCTATTTGCCCATAGATGGCGTTCTGCAATTACGTCATTTTTTTGAATCGCGGTGTTAAGACTTTCCGTGGATTGATGACCCTCTCGAATTTTTAAGCCCGCGTTGTTGTAAGTTCTGGAGTTCTAAATATTACACGTCTGTTGCTTATTGGTTTCGGTTGTTTCGTTCGTATGGTTGTTGTAGTTGATAGATACTTCATAATCGGAAATTTCGTAATTTCGTTGTTATGTATGTTCGTCTTCGTAGTTTCGTACTTCGTTCTATCGATATTACGATTGTTTTGTTTTGTAAAGGCAGACGGTGTTCGAGTCGCTCTCCCTTTGTTCATAATTGTTTTCAAGTCTGTGCGTAGTTTGATGAGAGCATGCCTAAAAGGAAATCTCAACTGGCAGACATCACAGACAAGAGCCGCTCGACTACGCCGTACGGAAGAATCTGAGAAATAGAGAAAATATTTCGCAAGCACGCGCTAGAGAATCTAGCTCCGAGCGCTCACAGCGCCTCGCTGGCCAAAATGTGAGGACGTCGCGGGCCCGTGCTCGAGAAACTAGCGCTGAACGTGCGCACCAGCATGTCTCTGAGACAAGGGATAGGGAGACTAGCGCTGAGCGCTCGCAGCGGCTTGGTAGGCAAAATGTCATAACATCGCAGGCCCGTGCTCGGGAATCTAGCGCTGAACGTGCGCACTTGCGCAGCGTCTATCTCATTTAAGGCAGCATGTCTCTGAAACAAGGGATAGGGAGACTAGCGCTGAGCGCTCGCAGCGGCTCGCTAGGCAAAATGCCATAACATCGCAGGCCCGTGCTCAGGAATCTAGCGCTGAACGTGCCCAGCGTCTATCTGATTTAAGGCAGCATGTCTCTGAAACAAGGGATACGGAGACTAGCGCTGAGCGCTCGCAGCGGCTCGCTAGGCAAAATGCCATAACATTCGGTAATCTTTGAAGTTACTGATCTGATTCCAAAAAATATTGTACTAATAAAATTAGTCGAGTGTAATCATATGTTAAAATAAGAAATTTTCCGCGGACGAAGTCGCGGGCAGAAGCTAGTATCTATTATTCTAGATGGCGTTACTGAGACATGGGATCAAAGTTTTTCTATGACATTTCCTTGACATGCCCGCTCTATAGTCTTTTAAATCTCTTTGGTTTTGCCAGGTCATAGTGACGATCACAGGACAAAGTGTTCAACAATTAACTGTCAAACAGCTAGTTTCGTATTGACTCGCAAAGATGTGACGAAGCGCATAGTACCCTGTCTGATAGTCACTGTAACTTGAAGACCACTTTAAGTGTAATACCACAGTCTAAAAACCTACAGTCGTCTGACGAAGCCGTCTAGACAGGGCAATCGTGCGGAGTGAAAGGGGCGAGACTCGGGAAAGCCGCTCCCGGACTGCAAACAAAACGATGTTCGTAGTTCGGGAGGTATTATTCAGGGCTAACGCGTGTAGACGTTGTCGGCATTTTTCCAGAGATCAAAAGCGTCATCCTACTGTATTAATATTTATACTGTGGTAATATCATTGTTTTGTAAATTCTCAGTTGTCATAAAAGTTTGTTGTGCAACTAGATGCAAGTTAAGTAGTCACTGACAATGAAAATATGGCCAATAGCCATGCAGAGCTCCATAGCGAGTGGGTTCACTTCAATCTTCTAACTTCAAACTTCAAATATTTATTGCGATCATGAGTAGATACATAGGGTGTTTTAAAAGGTAAAAGTACATACATGATACCCTGTTAGGGCGCAGCAACACACACACACACACACATACACACACACATACACACACACACACACACACACACTTACTACTTAACTAATACAAGTTAAATATGTTCCAGGTATATACAGAGTGTTTGGCAGAACGTTGAACATACGAAAATGGTGGATAGGTGGGGTCAACTGCTACTTACTCAGCCCTAAATTATTTGACCCTGGCCCCATGGATATTTAAAAAAAAAATTGCCATTTCTTCTAGTTTCAACACTTTCTTAACTTTAAAGTGTAGTTTTTATTAAAAATGAGTAAAACAATCAAACAATCTTTAATGTTGGCAGATTCTTATAAAATTATTGCTTTATTCAGATGTTAGCTAGAAAAAAAGTTATGAGTCCTCAAACTTACAGAAAGATGTAAAAAATACTTAAATCTTAAATTCAACTTGCATTTAAAAAAAAAACAAAAAGTGATTGAGGAGATCCGATTCTAGCAAAACATCCCCAATGACCCCAGTCACACTAGGGATAGTGGTAGTATGATTAATTATTAATCCCATTAAAATCACTCCATCTGACTCAACATCCGATTTATTATGTTGCTTCGGATGTATGGAAGTAATTTTAATACTAGCCCGCATAGGATATGGTTAACCGCTGACAAAAATTTCTATGGAGCGCGCCTAATGGCGGCCGATTCATTTCCGGAGTAAAATCATCATCATTTGTTAAAAATAACCGGTTACAGTTGAATCCAGAAAAAAACGGAACATTGTAAGAACTAGACTAGTACTGACAGAATCTAGATGAGATAAGATTTTTATTCTATTAAACAGTTGGTAGTGGCCAGATTTGATGTGACTGCAATAGACTGATCGAAAAGTAAACTTGTTTTTTGTTGAAAATAAGAGGCATAAAGTGAAATAATAATTTTAAAGCTTTGTCTTTTTAACAAAATAACTTAGTAACAAAATAAAAGGTTATACAATCAAATGATTGGTCTAGTTTATATAATTCGGTATTTAAAGATGAATGAAGCATTGAATTGAATTTTTGTTGAATGAAGTTTAAAATAGTTTATTTAAGTTATACACCACCATTTATAATTAGTACAAATACTTAAAGGGCTTATTCTAGACGGTCTTCCTATATATTTAAAGTATCAGTAAATAATATTCATAAACAGCAAAGTTTAATATTAGCGTTTGTTTATATCCCAAAAAGTCACCCAATCTATTAAAATATTGTACAGGCTATTCGTGACATAGTAGTATTCATTAATCGTTATCTCTCGCTCACGTTCGCCTGATCTCGCTAAAGCATGCACAGCCTCCAACAGCTGTTTTCGTTATTTAAGTTTAACTAAATAATGGGATATTCTTTAAAAATATAATTTCGTTTTTTTTACATCTGATTACGCAAATATGATCAGTAACAGGTACGGATACAGCCCATTTTTTATGTACTAATTAAAAAATAGTGGTGGGACGTTTGGCGTTCAAAACCAGGTCTAATTGAAATATATATTTGATTTTGACTGTTCAGTTTTCGTTTTATACCGCCCTAAAAGCTATCTTTGTTCCGACTTACGGCATACACCATCGTCATAGATACATAACCAAGAATTCTTCATTTTTGTTCGTCCGATCACATACCTGTAACAAACAATAGTAAGATAAAGTATCATTCAGATAATCATTATGTGGTATATTCGATCTTCCAAAACACGATCAAATACATTTTGAAAGACTATCTTATGTAAATCGTGACGTTCAAAGAGTGCTGATCCTAAGCCTAATTTGAGCGAATTACTTTTGATTTGATTTGCAAGAATTATTTCCTAAGGTTTATGTTTATAATTAACATGAAACTGCATAAAAGAAAGACGCGTCGATACTTTTTTTTTATACTGGCTTTTTTTATTTCCATTATAATATTAGTTTTTTTTTATCTTATTGTATTTATTGTATTAATATAATATTATCTTATATTTTTTTTATACTTTGTTTTTTTGTGTCCGTGGCATCACAACGGGCCCTATCAGAATAACGATATTTATATTTTTAAATGTCGCAGCTAATGCTGAGATAAGCGCCTTTTTGGTCTCGCACGGGTCTTTTTATAATTATTTTTTTTTTATTTTTGTCTTTAGTTTTTTAATCTTTTCTTTTTTTTATCTTTTGTATTATGTTCTGTGCGTCCAAATAAAATATTTTTTTTTTACTTTCTTTACTCCATTTGGCCCTAAACCATACAATGAAAGGATAGATGGAGGCTGGTAAAGGTTACGAATTAGTTCTGCTGTTAATTAAAGACAGTGTAATCTATTTAGTTGGACCACACCAGAGGGATTTTAGTTACAATAGAGAGGATGCGAAGAAATGTCATAGAAAAACTGCATCTAGCATAATATAGCGCAAGCGGGGCGTAAAATTACTAAACTAGATTAATTGACTTGTGTCGACTAGGGCACAAGTATTTGATGAAAATATTGTTCGTGATTTATGTATTTATTTACCCTAGCATCAGAACGCCGTACAGCAATTACACTAATGGAGAAAAACCGGCGAAGAGCGTCTCGGGCCACGCTCAGTGTAGGGTTCCGTAGTTTCCCGTCCGTCACAATAAGTGTTCAAAATGCTTGCATATACGATTAAGTGTACGGCCTGAGTGCACGCTCTATTCGAGCGTCGGGCGGGGCGGGGTGTGCAGCGTTCATGTTAAACACGTGCTACCCGTAGTGGCCGTCCTGAGTGCCGGCCGAGCGGAGCGTGCGCAGCAGCGGGCTTGTTTGCGTCGAGCGGGGCGTCGCGTGCAAGTTCAAACCAGTTTGTGTTTTGCAGCGGTGATACGAGCGTTCTTGAAGGATGTCGTTTGAAGAAATAATTTCAGAAATACAAAATAAACCTGAAATACCTGTCTTTGCATTCTTCATATAAGAACTCATAAAATTTATCTTCATTCACCCTTAATGTTTCAAATAACGTAGAAAACTCTCCAAATTGTTTTCTTTGCTTCACAATGTTACTAGGACCTTGCCTTGACTCATAATTAAATTTTAGCCACAAGTTTTCTTCTAAATACATATCAATAATATCGTACGACGCAGACGCCATGATCGACATTAACGACCGCCACCACAAACGCTGAGCGTGCACTGAGGCCACTTAAAGAACGCCCTTTCGACCGCTCATCCCCGCCCCGCCCGACGCTCGAATACAGCGTGCACTCAGGCCGTACACTTAGTCCACAAATTATTTTGTACAACTTTTTGTCTTTTTTGTACAAAAACTGTTGTTTCCATCCAAGTTCAAACTAATTTTCCTAGAAAGTCCTTATAAACTTCTACATTTCAGACACATTGTTTTTTACTTTTGTAGCGATTATTTCCGAAATTATTGACATTATCAAAAAATTAGTTTAGTATACCCCTATTCATTTTTAAATACCTTTCCAACAATATATCACACGTTAGGGATGAAATTTATAAAAAAATTACTTCCCACTTTACATATAGGGGGGCTGCTACCCTAATAAGACATTTTTTTCCATTTTTTATTTTACCACTTTGTTGGCGTGATTGATACACATATTGGTACCAAATTTCAGCTTTCTAGTGCTAACGGTCACAGAGATAAAGCGAGGACGGACGGACGGACAGACAGACATGGAGAAACTATAAGGGTTCCTAGTTGACTACGGAACCCTAAAAATGAAAAAAAAACTGCTTCAAATGAAATGATATTTATTTCTGTGAGAACATCTTCCCAGATACTTTTACAAGTCATTTTTTTTTAAAACAATATGGCACTTAATGGCATTTCTAAAGTGACTGATCCCTGCGAAGAAATGCCGAAAGAAACTCAAGGATCATGGTCTCTTGCGAGTCTCACGATGCAGGGCAAAGTGTGGAAAAGCCTTTTGAAGGAAGAATCAATTCAGCTTTGAGTTGACCTGTCCCGACAGACGGCATGCATGCTTTAGTCATCATGTAGCTCAAACCTATTTCAGGGAGCTCGACGAGGACGACCAACCACACGACGCTATCTGCAGGTCATTTGCGTAGGCCACGTAAAAGTACTCAAAACCGCCTTTATATCATTTTCTATCCAGTGTCATCGAACGGGCAGACCCCATAATATGTGTATAAGCTATATCATACACACATTATGGGGTTCATTATCAAAAATCATTATCAAATGTAAGAAACTCAAGGTTCCAGCACTCATGTCGGACCTGCGGTGTAGAACGACGACAGGATCTTCTGATTAAAGAGTAGTTTTTCACCGTCACAAATTGTGATGTGATATTCCGTTTACAGTATGTATTGAATGTCTTTGGACCACACACTTTGGACAGCAAAAATGCAGGAGTTTCCTAGAAAAGTTTTTGCACGTTCGCGTGTTTCTTTACGAAGTCGATCGGGTGGAAGAAACCGTTTTATTTTGTTCAAAAGGTTTCTGTTGAACCTTTGCATTTTATCTTTATAATTATTTAATCTCATCCAGTCACTGTGGCAAATATTTCATCTATTTTTACCTTTTTGTTTTAAGACTAGTGTTATTTGTGACGGTAAAATGGGGTGAATAGAGACTCAAGGGTGAACTTATAAAAAAAAACTTTGAATAGGATAAGTAATATGATAACGTAAGTTTTATGTTGTTTGTTACATACGAGGACTGTACCTAATGCTTTTAAACAATCGAGATAAATAGTTTCGACACCTTGTTCGATATTAAACTAGCGTAAAAATTATCCTCAAAGTTTAGTTTCTGTATTCACCCTTGAATCTCTATTCATACCATTTAACGGTAACTAAAGTTTTCCCATGACATTATTTACACCTGACATTCTTTTTATTAATTCCTCACCCAGCTAAAGTCAGCAAGCCAATCAACAAGATATTTATACCTTCTTAATCAGATGAAGGCGCGAAAGATGAATATTTCGGTAACCAAACTTTCACTAAATTAACGAACAGTTTCGGTTATCTCCCCCAATTATGATAAGGCAATATTAATCGAAGTTCAAAGGGACTTTCTCGATTTTAATTTAAAACGAATGAATTTTATCTTTATTTTAAAGGTAATCGCGAAAAGGTTTCGCTAATTACTTTTTTTTCCAACGAATGCGTTCGGTTTTCGCGGCGAAAAAATTTTATCAGGTTCATTTTTATCAATTTAATTACTTGCCAAGGTGTAACTTATAAGACAAACAGTGTTCCAGGAATTAGGTTAAGTACCTTCATTATTCAGAGCATGTTCTTTATATTATCTGCAACCTTTTGAACTGAGATTTACGATGCCGTATCACAAATGTCTAAAAGCATACAAATCACAAGTAAAAGTCCATAATAATGACAACACGAGGACCATAGGCAGGCGAAAGGGACCTATTGGGTCTTGTATTTGTTCCATTTAACTTCTGATATGCAGCAGATGTATCCAGCTCAGTTCCACTTTAGCAGGACATTATAATCTAATTTTTGTAATAGAAAGAGTAAAAATCACTCCGAGAAAACTTAAGTGAGACAATGCCTAGCATTAGAGGAATAACAGCTCAATTCGCCCAGTTGATTACCTCCCCCTTTCGGTCAATCGCAAATCGGTTAAAGAGGAATACATGTAATCGAACAACTAATCTCTTCATATTTAGAAGTTGTTTTAAAACTAAAAAACTAACAACAAACACCCGTTTGATCAACTAAAAATAAACCACTCACACAAACTAATACGTTTCAACTTTCTTTCACTGCCTACACGATGTTAACAGCGCTCTGTTTAACCTATCTGCGAACTAATTGCGCCCGCGCAGGTCCAGTTCAATGCACTTACATGCAATTGAGGTGTACTGTATTTTTATACGGCCATTAAGTACGATAATATTCAGTGTGCTCTGTTCTATTGATATAAATAAGTATGATTTAATAGTGAATAAATGAATGGTCTGTTTTTCAATGGTGAATAGTTTTCTAAATTAATAGGTGGAGATCAAAATACTGATTGAGGGGTTGAGTAAAAGAGGTGAAAGGGCAAAAAGGATGATTGATTTTATTTTTGGTGTAGTAATTGGTTTTTAACACGTTCGTGGACAGTAACGACCACAGGCGTTTAGGTAGCTAAAAATGATACGACAGTACGCCTGTCAACGTCTGAGTTTTTACTTGCATAAAATCAGTACGCTTCTCGACGACTGATTTTCCATACTATCTTAAGGAACGGCATGTCGTACTGTCACCACATGTATAATTAAAACTTTCGTACTGTCATTACACAATTTTCAAAAATTCGTCAAAGAAAGTACCTACCTCCACGCACACATTCACGATTTATGGTCCCCCCTCCCTACACACTACGCCTGTGGGCGTCGTAGTTACATACAATTAGTCCAGTTCTGTCATATCATATATTTTTTAACCATGCGTTGTGACACTACGCCCGTGGGCAATGTATGAAAAAAAGTAGTGTCTCAGTAGCTACAATCTGTGAGATAGTACTGTCCACGAACGTGTTAACAGGGTGGGAGGAACTTCGATGCACAACCTAAACCTACTAAGAAGGCCTTTCGTTATTTTTAAGTAGGTACGTTTCTATAAAAACGTCAGGATAACTTTCTATCTAACACAATTTTCACATTACAGATTTTAATTAAAGAACAAAATCATTTGTTTCTTCATCAAAATCCTGTAGGGTAAAAAAACTTATATATAAAATAATTTCTAACAAAATTTTGATTGTTTAATGTTTTTAGATAGTTTGAAGTAAACAAGACTAAGAACAAGATTACAAAGTGCGACTTCAAGAAGTGAGCTAGGCTAAGCAATACGATTTTATGAAATCTGACTGAAAGTTCTATAGATTAGATTAGCAAACAGAAAACCCTTCAGCGTTATTATACATTGTATTTTTTATACATGTATCTAATATAAGTAAGTATATGGAACAAAATATCTAAATCAATTTGTAGACTAATTAGATCACAATCATAGCGAACTGAACTAAAATGGCATCACCAAGAAAAAAATCAGAACTTGAACTTTTCTCACGCCCCAATTCGAGGTATTCCTCGAAGCGCTACTATTTTGAGGCGCTCCTAATGAGGCGCTCCTATTTTATTCCTCGGAGCGCTTCTAATAAAAATATTTGTTTTTTTTTCCTAGAAAAAAAAATATATTTTTTTAATTTCTAAAGGGAACGCTCCTAAAAGGTGCGCTCCGCGGAATAAAATAGGAGCGCCTCATTAGGAGCGCCTCAAAATAGTAGCGCTTCGAGGAACACCTCCCCAATTCAATTGAGACACGGTGACAACCCTGACCTACAGGGTTCACAGCTCCGTAAATGGCTGCTCAGGCGCAAGTTGCTGATCAAAGATAGCACAGACACGTCAGATGGTGTAACTGGACGAACAAACGATAGGGTGATCTCAAATCATGATAAACTGACTATTTTATTTTTACTTGAGTGAACAGAGATGATTGGGTCTTATAATACGACCAACTAAACGAGATAAAAATGAGTAATTGCTGATATTCTGGGATTAGAGAGAATCAGCATTGTTACTGGCGGCATAAAAAAAAAACAATCTTTTGATTCAGACAAAACAGTTCAGTCGTGGGTGGCATTGCCACGTTGACGTGGTTATATTGCCACCAGTCTTTTGGGCACTTTTCCTGTCGACAACTTTTCTTCAACTTACCTTTCCTTTGCGTAAGTTATAAATAATAATTACTTTAAATACATCATTTTGATTCCTATAATAACTAATAATTTTATTACTGAGTAATAAAAAAAGAGACATGAAAGTAGAATAAATGCTGTAGAAATGCGTTCCTTGCGAAGTATGTGTGGTGTAACAATGAATGACAGATTGAGGAATGATGTGATAAAGCAACGTTGTGGTATAAAAGAAGATGTAGTAACAAAAATTTAAAAGAGTATGCTTGGATGGTTTGGTCACGTTGAAAGAATGGATGAAAGGCGACTAACGAAAGGTATTTACAAGGCAGATGTAAGTGGGAACGCCGGGAGGGGACGCCCTAGAAGGACATACATAGACCTTATTGGTGACGTTCTTCAGAAAGGTCAGGTGCGTAGTACTCGCAACCGGCGTGTGTGTATTACAAAATGTATGAATGTAAACGAAGCAAAAGAAGTATGTAAGAATCGTAGCATATGGCGTTCTGTAGTTTCTGCCTCCCCCATGGGAAGAAGGCGTGATGTATGTATGTAATAAAAAAAAACTGAATCCTTTTTAAGTAGGTATACGACGCGATGTCTGAGTTGGTTTTATAATGATAGAAACTGTCGAAAATGTGTTAAGTTAATTTTGGTGACCATTGGAGATTGGTACAATTATTCCAGAATTATACGCACTGAAATATGGCTTTTTGGCTGAAGACGGACGGAAAGCTGCTTTTTAAAGCTCAAAGTAACCAGAAATACTAAAAATAAAAAAACTAAATCATGGTTCTGCGTTGAAGTCCCCTTCTACCTGCTGCATGTATTTATTGTTGTATTTTATTACTTAAGTAAGTATAGGTTTTTATTTTCAATATGAAGTTTTTACAAACATGAAGAATATTTGCAATTAAAAACACACAGACATGGCAAGTCAAATAAAAGCTAAAAACGCCGCAATATCAGAGCACAGTTACAACAATAAGAATAACGAGGACACAACCAAAAATTGTCGACTGCAATAAAGCATTCTTGTTTACAGAAGTTACGTGAGTTGTCAGCCAACTCGGTTGCTTTCCACACGAGTTGCATACTTGCATCTAAATTACAACACACATACTACTAAAGCATACCAAACTAAACAGTTAAGTACATTAGTTAGCCGAATGGACTATTAGACAAAATTTGAGTTTGTTAGTCCCTCATCTACATTACAAGAAAATATTCGGCACGTATATTTTCTTTTTTCGCGTAATCACAAAATAACGGCGATACATCGAGTTAAAATGTCGCATATTTATGCTAGCTAATGACGTTACAAGCCCCAACTCCTCAACTTTAATGCGCTTAATCTGCTGCTTAAGCAGTTTTCCATCAATTTGAAAAAGAATAAAATATGTGTCGAATATTTTCTTGTTATCTAGATGAGGGACTAAAAACTCAAATGTTGTCAAATAGCACATTACGGCTACAGGGAATTTATAGGGTTAGTATATAATATTAATAAGCAAAGTAAACGTTAAAGAAGGTGTCGTAACAAAAATTGAAAAGAGTATGTTTAGATGGTTTGGTCACGTTGAAAGGATGGATGAAAGGCGACTAACGAAAGGTATTTACAAGGCAGATGTAAGTGGGACGCCGGGAGGGGACGCCCTAGAAGGACATACATAGACCTTATTGGTGAGGTTCTTCAGAAAGGTCAGGTGCGTAGTACTCGCAACCGGCGTGTGTGTATGACAACATGTATGAATGTAAACGAAGCAAAAGAAGTATGTAAGAATCGTAGCATATGGCGCTCTGTAGTTTCTGCCTACCCCCATGGGAAAAAGGCGTGAGTTTATGTATGAATGTATGTAGGTATGTAAACGTTAAAGTAATAAGGAGTAAAGTAAAATTTAAAGTAATTAGTAGTAAACTAAAAGTTATTAGTAAAGTAAGAGATAACGGTAAAGAGATTTCAGGGGTGGCTCATGATTATTGTTTATATATTTTTTTTTAGAAATTGCCTCACTGAGTGTGTCCAACCCTGACTTACCAAAAAAAACCGGCCAAATGCGAGTCTGAAACACGCACCGAGGGTTTAGTACAAAGAAGGTATGTAAATGGTATAAGTATCTTTTTATTAAATGTATTTGTTTATCGTAAAAATAATCAAAAATCTGTTTTAGCTAGTGCTAATAAATGCACAAGATCGTTTTACTTTAAAATGTGCTCCCCACTACGAGTAACGTACCTCATAAAATTTACCTTTATTTGTGCTGTTGTAAGACCTTGCTTTTTGCCAAATTTCGGGATTCAAGGTCAAAGGTCAAAACCTAAAGGGTGGTGGCACAGAACCTTAAAATAAACTCAACAAACGTGACTTTTCACCTTCATCAAGAACTTACCCTTTTAAGTACATTTGCAAAACTCCCTAATACGAGCCTAGTCTCAAAGACCCAATACACTATCACAGAATTACGTAAGTTCAGAATATTTCGTGCTACGTGTACCGATGTGCGACTAAATGCTAGTACAAATACATAGGTACACGTAGGTACCTAACTTTACTAAAACTACTGTAGTTACGTAAACATTGGACGTTAACATTCGCGTTGCATCGCTTTTGCGAGTCGTGTTTGTTTATTTAATGTAGTTTGGACTATACGTTCTGTTTTTCGTTTAATTAAATAATCTATGAGCGTAACTGCAGGTGGGTAGGTTCGGTACAAATCTACCTATAGTGAGATTCTTTATTTGTTAGTCCTTATCCCTACTATTTTAGGATTCTTCCAGTCCAGCCGGATCTATACATTAAGCCACTGCCTATATCCGACCTCCTCAACCCAGAAATACAATCAACTCTACCCATAAAGACTGTCAAAGATCTAAAAATTATAGAAGGCATCTACAATTTAACATACTTGAGGTACGGAGGGTTCTTAGTATGTAATAGGCAGGCACCTCCACGGACCGGGATCGTCATGCAGATGTCTATGCAGAGTTTTTGTATTTCCATAACATAACATTACCCCCTTTGATTTTAAAAGGAACCCGACAGAAATGGACAGATTATTTACCAATTTCAATGAGTCTGGCAATGCCCAGTTAAGTTTTTCAACAGCCCGGGACCTGGATTCTGAAGCTTAATCCATTATACGTGGGACTTTAACATAACTAAACTACAGATATACAGCTCTACTGCACACTTCAGAAAGTATTATAGGCATAATATTATTTACTACTACTACAAAGAAGAAACAGCTGAACAATACGAGATACGCAAATCGTTTACACCGTGTTATTTATAACACCCACGCTGGTACAATGTTGTGCATTATTTGTGCACTATGACTAAACAAAGCGTTCACCGAATGATTTATAAATACGCTTCTAGTTAGTTAGCTTTGATTGACTACTTATTACTGTTACTACTGTTTAAGATTCTGATAAAATCAGTGAAAAATTCAGTGAAGTAAACTGTCAATGTCTAGCATTAGTAGGTTAGGAATGACAGCTCAATGCGCCTACACTTTACCGACATTTTCAAGAGAATCACACATCAGCAGTCAGCATCACTGGCAGTTCTGCTAAAATCACCAAGTTGGTTTAGGGCGAGACTCCATCAGTCGGGGGTCGCGGAAGTATCTTCCGTTCCCGTGACCCCCGGCGCAGGTGTGAGAAGGAACACGGGGTGATTTTTAGTCAGTAAGAGTCTGACAGACCCCTCCGCCTCCCCGGGCGGGGGACATCCATGAGGATTTTCCACCCCTAAAAAAAAAAAAAAAAAGGGCGAGACTCCACAAAAGCGAAGACGAGAGATCTTACTAATATTATAAACGTGAAAGTTTGTTTGGATGGTTGTTTGTTACTCTTTCACGCAAGAACTACTGAACGGATTTGGATAAAATTTAGTACACATATCGTTTATGACCTAGATTAACACATAGCATACTTTGTATCCCGATTTTAATATACCTATCTTCCCGTGGGATATTTTTCGAGTTGTTGCGGGCGAAGCCGCTGGCAACGGCTAGTAGGCTATATTGTTCAAAACTAAGAGGGGGTGAAGGGGATGTCAAAATACAAAATGCAGGCGGATGAAGTCGTGAGCGCTAGGTATAAGTTGGTGTTACTAGCTGGTGCCCGCTACTTTGTCTGCGCAGGATTAGCAAGCCAGAATAGCTCGCAGATTTTTTCCCACTTAATTCACACTTATCGTTATATTTTGGCCAATTAACACAATACCTTTATAAATTATAGCCTATGTTTTATTCTGATGTATACGCTACATTATTGCCATGTTTCATTCAAATCCATTCAGTAGTTTTTGCGAGAAAGAGTAACAAACATCCGTACAAAATTTTCGCGTTTATAATATTAGTAAGAATTAAGACCGGCTGTAGAATGGAATGTTTAATACCTACGTGTCACAAAACTCGACATTCTATGTACATATTTATGACTGTCAAAACATGCTCCAGCACTGTTATCAAGTACAAGTGTCAATTATGTAAAATACTTAAATAGAAAGCATGTTTACTTTGCTATTTTGCAGCAGAACATTCAAACTGTATCCGTCTCAACTGAACTACGTGCTTCACTATCTAATTCCGTCAATTTACACTTATCTACAACTTACTAGTGTTAATAGACTACATAATACCTTCATTTTTAGATAAAGATAAATTATAAAGATAGTTTATTTGTCAAAACACGAGTAAGCAGTACAAAAATTGGGTTGCATAGCATGGTGTTATAAATTAAAGAAACGTCCTAACATGCTAAAATTGTACGCCTAAAAAATTAAATTAAAAATTTAAAAAACCCGCACCGCAAAAAAGTAAAACATTTAAAAAGTTAAAAATAACACTTAAACCATGAAATTTTACTTCACGTCGGGGTACCGGTACCGCTTAAGTAAGGAATGTTCCTAGTACTTGTAGGTATGAAGGTACTTATTTTAACGGTACCCCGACGTTAGGTACGTAAAATTTCATGGTTAAAGTGTTATTTTTAACTTTTTAAATGTTTTACTTTATTGCGGTGGGGGTTTTTTAAATTTTTAATTTAATTTTTATTTTAAATTTTTTAAACGCATTAATTTTGTTTTATAAATACAGTATACAGTTATGAGAATTTTTCAGTGTATTGTTTGTAGAGTCAAATGCTGGTTAAAACGAATCCAAACACGACATATCTGCTATTATTTTATCAAGAGTCTACCTACTGGTGTGCTGGATAGCCTTGCTGCAGCATCAGCTCATCCTGTTGCCATCAGTGCATTGTGTTTAGAATCAAATGCTGGTTGAAATGAATCCAAACACGACATATCTGCTATTATTTTGTCGAGAGTCTACCTACTGGTGTGCTGGATAGCCTGGCTGCAGCATCAGCTCATTCTGTTGCCATCAGGGCATTGTGTGCAGAATCAAATGCTGGCTAAAATGAATCCAAACACGACGTATCTGCTATTATTTTGTCAAGAGTCTACCTACTGGTGTGCTGCATAGCCTGGCTGCAGCATCAGCTCATCCTGTTGCCACCAGTGCATTGTGTGCAGAATCAAATGCTGGTTAAAATGAATCCAAACACGACATATCTGCTGTTATTTTCCCAAGAGTGTATTAGTCTGCTAGATACCCTGGCTCCATCAGACCAAATACACCATAATGTTGCTTATTAATATTACACACATGAGTGTTTGAAATTTTAAGACACACATATAATGTTTTTAATTAAAGTTAATACCCATAGACGTCTAAAATAGCAACGGTAGCTAATACAAAAGAGCTGGTAACCTTGAAACGGCTGAACCGATTTTGATGAATTATGTTTAAGAACCATCGCAAGAAACTCTGCTTTCAAATAAAAAAAACCGCATCTAAATCGGTTCACCCGTTTGGGCGCTACGGTGCCACAGACAGACAGACAGACAGACACACACACATAGCGGTGAAACTTATAACACCCCTCTTTTTGCGTCGGGGGTTAAAAATAGACGTACTTACAAACTCACATTTTTTTTTCATTTGACTTAATCGAAATACACTGTGTCACTGATGAAATGGGGTTTCTATACTTTGAATATTAACGCACAGAAACCTAGTCATCATCATCTACGAGAGAAAAAAGTTAGGCAAATAAAACTGAGCCACAGTGGTCTTCTTTGCTCGGTGAGCCGTCAGTAAGTACTCAAAGTCACGTTCTATCGAACACGGTTCACTCAACTTGAAGTGGACACAATATGATTTCGCCGGTGTTTTGTACTAAGCACGGCTACCATGCGTTTATTATTCTAAGGTTTTATACCTAAAGAGTGGCAGCGGGACTAAATTACTAATAAATTATGGTTCCGTGCCTAAATGGTACCAACGGGAGATTATTGTTAAGTCCGTTATGATTTTTGGCTATGTGAGTGTGACCAACTCGGAAATACACACCACTCGATAAAAATTGGATGAAACGGCAAATTTTTTATCGTGATGTCCAATTGATTCCAAAGTGAAATTTGTACACAACCTGTGAAAACTTGATACAAAATGTATTTTTAATCATAGGACAAGTTTTCAGGGTGTTTTTTTTCTACGGAACTACTGGAATCTTCGGAACTACTGGACGGATTTTAATGTTTTTTTTTTTGTTGTATAGATATTAAGTCTGGGCAACACATAGGCTATAATTTATCTTGGAAACTGGAACACCTGATGGAGAACCGCAACAGACTAGCTAAACTATAGGAGACACAAAAATGGTACCATAGCAAAAATTGTTACACGTGATGAGCATTTTCTGCTGAGAGAATAAATTTGAAGATCCGGAACACCTGATGCAGAACCGCAACAGACCAGCTAAACTATAGGAGATACAAAAATGGTACCATAGCAAAAGTTGTTAAGTCTGATGGCTTTTTCTGTTGACCAAAAATATAAAAAATCTGGAACGTCTTGAATCGTCTCGCGCATCCCATTGTTTTCCCGTCCCCGGGCTTTTAGAATTCGACATCAGACGTTTCAGATCTTCGATTTTGACGACCCCGTTGTCGCTGACATAGGCAACAGGATCCGCGAACGAAGTCGCGGGCAGAAGCTAGTATTGAATATGGACGAGTTTAAAGCCAGGCGGCCAGTGTTACACGGTCATCCAAGGCAATTGGTCTGACCGCAACAGCCAGCCAGCATTCCATGCAATTTTTACAAAGCCAAAAACCTCGCATAATAATGTTACCACACCGCACTGTTATATCCATACTAAATACCGTACTTAAAAAGACAATTTAAAAAAAAATCGTTCCTTTTTCAAAAAATAACGGCGCTTTACGTACCTACCTAATTATTTTAATCGTGTCGTTTGCTTTTGACACTGTTTTGTGCCATTACGTTTTATGCTTTATTTTTTTTTATAGTGTATAACGCATTTTTATGCGAAGGATGACCCGAATAGGTAATTTGATGTTGGAATATCAATCTTTTGAATTCAGAATGTTGAGTTTGGTCAAACGGGTTGTTTTTATATCTTCATCGTCAACCTCAATCAACAATGAAGATTGGCTATGTTATTTTTATTTGTGACAAGTACTGAAGTCTTAATCTGACACAATGTAATAATAAAAATGGAGTCGTGAGTGCCGTAAGAAATGGTTACGTTTATGAAACGATGTTTTTCAACACTCTTGCGGGGAAAAAGATAAATTAAATTAAATTTAAAAAAATCCCTAAATACAAACAGCAGTCTATACGTATGGTACTTAAATAGGCAGCCAATTTTATTTTTACGAGTAAGCCGAGGATTTGTCAATACGAAAGAATGTAGGTAAACATAGAAATATTATAAATGATAATGAACAAAAGTAGCCCTCCTGCCCACTATTTCTTGTAAACCCACATCAAAATTGCGACCTCCTATTTCGGCTTCTATACCTATCAATGAACATATCAATGCATTTTCTCCTTGTGTAGTAGGTTGGGACAAGCATAGTCTATTAATTAAATGTTCTAAATTTAAAATCCAAAGTTGATGTAGGTAGTTACTGAAATAAGCGACATCTGTCATCTGTCATCTGTCAATAATTATAAAGAGGTAAAATTTGTTTGTTTGTAAGTTTGTACGTAGGGGGTAATCTTCGGAACTAATGATCCAATTTTAAAAAATATTGTACTGGGGGAAAGCTACACTATTCCCGGATGACATAGGCTACTTTTTATCTCCGTATTCCCACGGGAACGGGAACTACGCGGGTGAAACTGCGTGACGTCAATATATCGAGTAATACCTACTCATGGACTACATTTTCGAAAGCTACGCGAACGAAGTCGCGGGCAAAGTGCTAGTCTGTCAATAAATACAGACGAAATGGTACAGACGCCAGCGCATCAAGGTACCCCAAACTGTCTAATTTTCCCAATTCGACATGAACCTTTTCGTATTTGTAATAAAGTTGAAAAACCAATAAAACAATTTCACACATTGCGGCAGCTTGACGTGCTAGCCTCTGTACCTTAACCTCTCTGTTCTTTTTATACCATTTTGTTACGAAACCGCAAAAACATCATTTTGATCAAAAGAGGAAACTTCAACTAAAAGAAATAAATAAACGTTATGCAAATCTGTGACTGTGATTTGAAAATGAGGTGAGCTTATCAGCGCCTTGGTGAGCCCACGCAAGTTATAAAGTCAAGTAGAAATGGGTCAGTGTGATGCAAGTAGGCGGGCTGTTGGCACTTGCAAGTGGCTAAGTAATGGCGTGAGGGGCTACGTTTATGAAGCGATACATAAATTTACTTAAATGCGAAAGGTTTTAGAAGTTTGATCGAAAAACGATTTATAAGAAACTTTTGAGGTTACTTATGTAAGTTAAGAAAGAAAGAAAAATATTTATTTGACATCAGTCATTAAATAAATAAATAAATAAATATTCCACAACTTTTCAACTATTAAAACACACACACACAATAATTAATGAAACAATAGAAAATGTACAATAGTAGGTTGTACACATCATGTAAGTAAGTAATTAGTTCCTAATAGTTTATTTTTATCAAGTCGAATTCCGCCAGAATGAAAAAAAAATACTCGATTGAATCAATTGCGGGGAGATAGAAAAGGGTAAAAAAAAGTCTACAGGTCCATTCAGTAAAGGTCACCCGTAAAAACTTGAGTGAAGTGAACTGCCTATCTCCAGCATTAGTATGGAATGACAACCTTCACTTCACCTATAGTTACACGGGGAAATTTTACAGAATAGAAGTGCAGTAGGTACTAGGTATATTTAATTAATTAGGAATTTGAACCGACGCTGATGTTGAAATATTTCGTCAGCTTTTCCCTAAATTCATTTTTTGCAGTTTTTTTATTTTACTGATTATTACAAGGTCTCTACATATTTTATGTAACAGATGGGAAACTACGCTCCGTTCGAAAAATCCTTTTATTCGACTAGCGGCAGTTGCGGCTTGCCCAGTCCTTTTCTAATTGGGCGACTGTGTTTCCTAAGGGTCAACTCACACCAAAAGAGCGTCGAAGCGCAGTGTCATATGAATTTTAACTTTATTTTCATTACTATAATACTTATTAGCGCATGAGAAATTCGAACGAGTCACGCGGATGCCCGCGGCGCCACGGGAATTCCGGCGTATTCCATAAACGGTGCATGGCATGCGATAATAAGTATTATATTAATGAAAATATAATTAAAATTCATATGACACTGAAACTGCGCTGCGCTTCGACGCTCTTTTGGTGTGAGTTGACCCTAAGTCTGCGTTAAGTGGAACGAAGTATAGTGTTCTTTTTCTTCACATTTAGGTAAATAATATCTCGACTACGATAATCGTTCCAACGCTCTTTGGCAGACTGATACCAACAAAAAATCTAAAGTGAAGCCTTTTTTAGACTTTTTTACCTATATGTGTCGCGAAGGATTGCCATTTGTTTAATTTTCCCCATATAACTTGGGGAATAATATTTTATGCGGAACCTAATATATAACAAGTCAGTACAAGTAAGCTAATGTCTGTTGGCAGATCATCAGTTTCTCAACCATCATCACGAAAAACTAGGCCAAATATCCCACGAAACATTTCCATTGACTTTATTAAGTTTACAACCTCTCCACAAAGACGTTTCTCCATACATACTCTATCTTTCATCTCCATAATATACTTTAATGTGGTTATTCTAAGCCATCAAAGTGCACTAAAATCCCAAGAATCTATTAACCGCGGTAAACAAAACATGGGTTCCCATAAAAAGATGGCGACACATTGTAACGGGACACTATAGAAGTTTGTCCCGGAAGACAAAACCACAACATCTGTCCCAACACGTTTGAACAAAACTGTTTCATCCAATTCATAGGAATTAGGTTGAGGATTGTTATGTAAAAAGTGTGGTAGGTACTTATGAAGTAATATTGGTACAGGTTTTTCCGGGCTTGTACAAAGATAAGTTTATTATCGTTGCCAAGACCATGGTGAGAGCATCGGATCCACTGCTTCAACTGTTCTTTAAAGGCTAATAAGACTGTTATAGTGAATGGTCATTAAATCTGGCAACAGGCTTATAACACACCACTCATTGGTTACATTAAGCAACGTTTCAGATTTGACCAATAAAACAGTGAGGGATGGAGTCAAGTGTGCTGGAAGCTTAATTCACAGTCAACACAAAACTAGATATATCACGTTTGCGATTTCGAATCATAACAACACTAACATCCTTATCCGAGATAATTTACGAATTCCAACAAGTTATCAAGCACAATATTATACTTAGTAGTTAAAGTACAAATTTAAATTTTAAGGCGTATGCTTGTGTGTGTGTGTGTGTGTCGTGGAGAACAGCGTCATATGCAAAGGCCTAAGTACTTAAAGTTTAGCGACACAAGCCATAATTCCTCTCAAATCAGTCCTCTGACAGAGCGAAGCAACGACGGATAGCATAATTATCAGTTGGTATAAAAATAGACTTAATGAATGCAAATTCATGCCTACATCTGTAACAAGTCTTTATTCCTAGATTAACAAGTCATTTTACTCACAGACATTGATGCTTTGTTTTTAAAATAGTTTTCAAAGCTTTGCCTTAAGATTATCATGCTGTTTAATTTATTTAACCGCCACGGGCCTAAACTTTAAAAAATTCATCGCAAAAAAAAATAAAGACTAGATACTAATACTAGGTGTAGTTCACACCGTATGGGATGACAGCCCATTGTGTCATTTTTGCCGTTGACATTTTTACGAGGAGCTTTTTACAGAAAATAAGTAAGTATTCCTATAAGGGTATATGAGCAAAAGGACGCCAAGTTCCTCATCCTCCATTGAAAAAGATCTGTTTCATGACTTGACGGGTGTCGTGCCTGGTGGATTAATAAACTGCCGGAATTCAGTGTGTTTAATACGAATATTTGATGTTAAGAAAACTTTAATTGAAACAGTTTTAAAATTGCAAATGGAACCATCTTTGTCTTGTGGCATTTAGGTTTAAATATATGAAGCTAACACTTTGGCCATCACTCATAGCTATTTAAAAAGTCTCAAAAAGTAATTGATATTATATCCGAAACAAGTGCTTTGACGTAACGTTTACGGCAAACTTTAGTGCTAGGCACTCTGAGATACCTTAGTTCAGTTTGATTTTGAAAATATTGATGTCGCTATGAAGGTTTGTTGTTTCCATTACCAAAGATTTCTACAATATTTTGATTTCCTTTGCTCTTTCTGATACTGATTCGTTTGAATGTGTTTCCATGAAACTGTGCTCATTAGATACTCGTGCCTGTATCTAGGGGCGAAAATCATTATGCGTTCACAATCTCTTAACCCCTAAGTAAGCGATATGGGACCATTAAGACCGGCCAGCCTCGATTTATCACATCACTCTGGTCAGATAAAATGCAAAGTGCTGGGAAAATGAACGCGCATACTTAGTTGCTGACGTCGTGAAATTTTATACCTAGAGTGGAGCATTTATCAAGGTTCGCGACACTAACCCAGCCTTCAGTTGAAATAAAAACAAAGTTATACGCAAAACACTATAACATCACACCCAACCCAATTAACTACAACCCAATTAATCACATGAAAATGCACACAGATTAGTATCTACAAACATTCACAACTACTGTATTTATACACTGGCCTGCAAAATTAAGTCAACACACACACACACACACACACACACACACACACACACACACACACACACACACACACACACACACACACCAACACACTAAACACACAATAACTTTTTTTCGAGTCCTTTTTATTTCGAAAGTATATCTTGAGTACTTACTTAAAAAAGTTACTCCCATTTTTATACTTAGTTTGGTTTTGCAGGTCAGTGTACACTACGCACGTTACATTTCCAGTTTACAATCACCTCGCATTATATGGAAATCCTGTACAATGCGAGATCAGCTTATACTGGAAATGTATAGCTTGATGTGTAGCCGTGTGTACAAACACAAGACAGACAGATGTCAGCGCCTGACGCGTCAATCTCGTCATACAAGAAGAACGCAGTTACAGTATAAAAATATCAAAATACCGTCTCAAAATAAACCAGCCAGTGCGACAATATACTCTTAAAAATGTTCGTTCACAACAAAATTGTTTCAGATACGCCATACGACATGTTGCCGTTTTATGCCTACACGGTCTTGAGTACCTATGTCCTTTATATTCTCTTATCTTTAGCGAATAGGGAATATTTATGGCATGTACATGCTATTACTGGCTGTGTGAGGTCTCTGAATACTTACGTGGTAAGTCTCAATCCTGCAGTCATAACTTTTAAACAAAGCTTTTATTTCTTTCGTTCACAGTAAGTATCTTCGTTTGGAAATTCTTGCATTTTACGCCTTAAAATCTTATTTTTAGTTTTGATTGATTTAGGTCCTATTATCAGACCTACTGAATTTACATACAATCATCCGGATCAGTCAAGCCGTTTCAGAGGAGTTTTGTTATAAACACTGTGACACAAAAATTTTAACTAGAAGATTATGCACGTCATGATTTTCCTGCCCTTATGACGTTATGTATTTTGTTGAAGTATCTTCTTTTGTTTCCATACATCTATTTTTGTCGTTATTTCTATAGTCAGCTCCTTTCTAGCCATAAGTATGACTGTATGATATTTCACCCATTTTCATTTTATCTATCGTTTATTTGGTCTTCATTTACTTTTGTAAATCTCCAAATTAGAACTCAGTAACTTTATCCGCATCACATACAAATACCTACATATTCATGTCAACCAAATTCCCATACAACTTATCGGTCACAAGGTACACTTGCAGACTTCTTCTACATAACAATTTAGTATTTACCGGTCCGGTCATTGAATACACTTTTGTGCGTAAATTTCGTTAGTATAAAAAGATGCTAGGTAAAATTTGTTAGAAGAATATTTACAAACAGCAAAAACAATCGACTGTCATATCTGCACCAATAACATAGTTATTTCGCGACAAGCGCATGAGAGTTCCCCCCATCCCGATGTTATCGCAAACCTCCTGGACGCTTGCATTTTAATGCATTTTTCTACATTATCAATTTTATTATTCATACATTACTCGTCGGCTATAAACCCTGAGTGGCCTGAGGCTATAAATGAGTGATAATGTCACTAAAATATTATTGTTTTACTACGAAAACAATTTAGCTCAGCGTACGATGTGATGAGTTGTGTAATTGATTTCTGAGGAGACATTATTGTGCAGTCTATAAAAGCAATGATTAATGGATGGCAATTAAATTAATTCCTTTTAAAGCTTTCACAAGTTTAAAAGTCTAAATAGGCACTAAAGTGAGATAAAGATCCGCGGATATCTTTCTCATTTTACGATTCTTTCAAATCTTTTTAAGATCAGGATTCGATTACTTATCGATTGTCCAAATCTACACGTGCCAAAGGGCCAATAAATTATTTACTTTTTATTTTGCATCTTGCAACGTTATGAGGTATTATAAATAAGGAAATAAAACCTTTTTTTATCGAAAAAAGTCCAATCGATTCCCGTTTCCAAGAATGAATTGAATGATATTTATTGCAGTATTTTTTTTATTTTTATTATTGGTAACACATAAATTCGGTAGTGAATTCATACAAAATTGCACATTAGTAACTTTATTTTATTACGGAGCTTTAGTGTGTCAACTTGTGAAATGTTTTAATATTTGAGATAAAAAATACTTTACTTACGTTTATAATACAATATTGATAAAAGCTAATAATACAAATGTAGATACATAGGGTGACTGGTTATTAGTGACCGATACTTAAACACGTGATTGTACTCATGAACACAAATAACTTTCCCAAAGAAACTTTTTTTTATACTCATTAACTTTACTGCACAACGGGTGGGGTGGGGGTGGCGGGGGAGCGTGTGACGCTACTACTAGTAGATTTTGCCCTTCCCGAGGTCAGACTTTCAGCTGATCGATCACAGACGCGCGCGCGGGAATTTTCAAACAGCGTTTTTGTTATTTTATTGTGTAAAAAAAGTTTCTTTGGGAAAGTTTATTGAAATCATGAATACAATCACGTGTTTAAGAATCGGTCACTATTACCAGTCACCCTATATAGGTACTGTCATCATGCAACAAGACACGACTTTTTTTTTCCGACTTTGTTAGGATCTCTTTCGAGTATTTAATTGTCGACTGTAACTGAAGCCCAGTGTTTTACATAGAATTATTCTACTGCCTTTAGGTATAACCCTTCTACCCTTTTTTTTGTCTAATAAAACAAATTATTATGGCAATTATTTTAGGCCGGGAGGGGACGCCGTAGAAGGACATACATAGACCTTATTGGTAAGGTTTTTTAGAAAAGTCAGGTGCGTGGTACTCCCAACCGGCGTGTGTGTGCGACAACATTGTATGACATGTAAACGAAGCAAAAAAGGTATGTAAGCATATGGCGCTCTGTACTTTCTACCTACCCCCATGGGAAAAAGGCGTAAGTTTATGTTTGTATGTATTATGGCTTTAAGATAAGCCTTTAAATATCTTCAGGTAGGTGTTTATTATTTTTAAATGAGTTAGATTAACCAATCCGCCTTGAGCAAGCGTCGTGATCAATGCTCGTGGCTTCTCTGTATGAGAAGAGACCTTTGCCCTGAAGTGGGACAGTAACAGGCTGGTATTATTTTTTATTTTATTTTAAGTTAGACTAATCCTATTTCTGAGTGTAGCCCAAAATGAACAGCATTAAAATGCCATAAATGACCAAAATCTCCAAGCAAAACCACAAGGAAAAATGATAGCATAAAACGAATTCGCGATATGATCTCGATAGTGGTTCGACATTTAGTTTCGGAAACGTTTTTTATTGGATCGTGAATCGTGTGAGATGAGTCTTCGATTATACTTCGAAACACGAAGCAAAAGAATTCACGATTACACTATAAACTTTTGAATTTATGGTTTATATAAGTATTTATGCTTAAAAGAGACAAGAAATCAAAATTTTGTTTTGATGTAAGTAGATACTGTTTTATTTAAATAAAAATATTGTCGGTCAAGTACCTAAGTAACATCATAATAATCTTGTAGTATCAAATTCTGCGCAATAGATATATTGTAATAGACACATAATATATCGCCTATTGTACCCAGAAGGATTATAATACTTAATAATAATAATAATATAAATTTATTCTCAGACCATGGGTCCATAAAACAGCAACATACACAATAACATATACTTACACAGAGAAATATACAAGTTTACACATACACAAAGCACATTCTACATACACGAATAAAATACAGAATAAAATTTGTAAAACACAGACTTAAACAACACTATTTAATTTATTTTACAATACAATTGCAATTATGCAGAGGCGTGCCTGTAATAATTACATAGGATTTTAACATAACTGACCAAATATGGTCAGGTTAAAATCCTATGTGGTAGGGAGAGCCTATTAAATGATAAATAAATAAAAAAAATAAAAAAAATAAAATTGAAAATAAAAAATAAAAATTGTTTATTTTCAGACAACATTGATCCATAGTGTTAGTTACAAAAAAATACTTAGAAACTATGTTAGTAGGTTGAGAAATTATATATTATGATTACTACTGTGAACAAAACATCAGCCCGCACCTCTCACATGCAGTTTGATGAACCGGTTGAACACCGTCGCGTCCAACCTATCCGCTATCATTTCCAGGATGCTGTTGCTACTCCCCCGCACAGCTCTCATGACCGACGCACTTTTCTTTCGCATAATTGCGTAGAAATCATCCACATGAGCGTCCGCAAACATGCCTGAAGCACTACAAAAACGGGGGAGTCTCAACAGCGCCCTGAAAATGTTATTGTATTGAACTCTGAGGGCATTGTAGGCACTTTGTGTGTATTTGACCCATAGACCGCTCGTGTAGAAACTTTGACTGTATGCTTTAAAAAGCGTTAGTTTAACGTCTACCGTACAACGAGCGAATCTATGTATAAATCATATTTATTTCTGTAAATGGGTTCATACAAACACTTTTACATGTATTTTTTTTTTATAAGAAGATGAGTTCGGTATTTCGCTATCTGACTGCAGCTCTGAGAAGAAACACCTAAAGAAACTCAGAGGTCACAGTCTCTTTTAAAGTCCAGACATTATCTTCGTCAGATTATGTAAGAACCATGCAGATTTGTGTCTGATAATGGTATTTTGAGGAAAGAACCACACAGATATGAGTGGACTAGATCAGTCAGTGCAAGCATTTTGTCAATTATCGTGAGCTCAACTCGGAACTAGTATGTCAGTATATCTATAATATTAGTAGTATTCTTTTCCCCTCACGCACCGACCGCGCACTGAGTACCTATTATATATTTTTAAGCGGAGTTATTTTAAAACAATGATATCTCTCAAGATATTTATTGAAATCAAATAATGTCAATGGCAATTTTGTTCAAAATGAAATACTTGTGATGATTAACGTATTTATTTGGTTAAGGATTAATACCATGTTAATAAAAACTTCCTAGTAAATATTGCATTAAAGGTTTCTGATTTAGGTACATCAAAGGCATAAAGGGTAGTAGGAACCGGGGTTCCTACTACCCGACCTACTGATTCTGACTTCAAGAGAAATAAAAACTAGTGAAACGAATATTATATTTTTTTGTGTCGGCTTCCCTCCTAAGAAAAATGAACCCTCGCCAATGCAAGTTAGATAATGCTAAAAAGTTGGTGTACGAGTATTTACAAACTTGCACGAATTGCAACATAGAACGTCACTTGCATTTCTTCAACTTACTTAAATTAACAGCTTACACGGCAACTTATCAACTTGTATTTCCTTAAACTTAAGCCGCTTACGAAGTTATTAACAGCTCAACTATCCAACTATCCCTAAACTGTCAAACACTAATGTGGTTTTCTGCGACTGTACAGTGTAGGTACTTAGATCTAACACTACTTATTTAAGTTCTAAGTTTTCATAGTAGCTTAGCTTAAGTACTTATGCGATAAGATTTTTTTAGTTTACAAGTGTACACAAAGGCTCAGAAGGCTAAGCTCAGTTATAGTTTACCCGGGTGGGTAGCAATAAGTTAGCTCTTTTTTACATGGGACTTTGTTGACTTTCAAGTTTAACTTCTTGCCTCTTCTTGCATTAACTCCGCCTTTGCATAAAGTTGTAATAAATAAACAATATAGTTTATAGTTGATATAATTTTTTAAGGATTTTGCAAACGTATTTCGTTATAATCCAAGCCAATGTAATAACTATTAAGATTTTACTTAACTATTGCAATCCATTACAATTTTAATATTATTTAGTATTCTTAAAAAAATTAAATAAATAAATATTCCACAACTTTTCACACAACGCCATTTAGTCCCAAGTTAAGCTTGAAAGCTTGTGTTATGGGTACTAAACAGCTGATAAACATACTTATATATTTCAAAGTACATACATATTAAAGATAAATTACACCCAGACACAGAACAAATGATCGTGCTCATCACACAAACATTTGTCCTGGGTGGGAATCGAACCCACGACCTCCGGTATAGCAGTCAGGGTCACTAACTACTAGACCAACAGGCCAGACAAAAAGCCTAGGTATTACGCAAAACAAAGGTAAAAAAAAACAATCTTATTTTGCGACGAACTATTTAAACTAAATTAATGTTCACCGCATTTCGGGATTGCAACAGAAATAAATTTACACCAGTCTAGCCTGGTATTTTGTCATTGCCTCTTCAAAGCAACGTCGACCTCTCTGTGCATAATATTGTGTCTAATTACAAGCGTCAAGCGTAGAGGCGCATTCTCTACGTGGAATAGACAGAGTTCCACGTGCTCAAGTGTCAAGTCAGAGGAGGTCAAGTGCGTGCGTTCATCTACACTGGTATAATGATACTGGATGAGACTAGAAAAAATGTTAAGATTTCTTTTTTTAATGGCCAGTCTTATTATATTTTCAATTTTGTTTAAAAAAATGCATTAAGCATGCAGGCTATGGAATTAAGTCCGTCTCTGTACATCAGCGTGCTGGAAGTTTTAAAATAATAAATAACCTCCATGTTACAGCTTGATTTAGTTGACAGTTGTAGTTGCTGGCTGAATTAAGTTTATATTAGTAACGTCAATTCGAACTACTATTATTCATTCCAAACGAGTATTTTCAATTTTAAAGTTTATACACACACTGTCATTATTCTTTTTTTTTACTTTCTATTCTATCCTGCGTTTGGCAGAGGCTTATGTAAAGTTCTTACTTGTAATTGCTGGTCCGTTTGGCAAATTGCCAGATTTTAACTTCGCTGCAATTAGTTCTAGACTCATTAGCAAGCGTAAGAACAATTCCATTATTAATGACCTAGTTAATTTTATTACCTTCCTACATACCTAATAGCCGACTAGTATATCTGGCTTTTATTGCTGTCTATTTCATCGAACGCCATTAAACCGAGCAAATTGAACTTCAGAGCGTTGTATAGATAAATAATTTGAATGATTAATTATGCTACACTAAATGCATATCTATAAGTAATGATAATAAACCTCATAATCTTCTTGTTTCGTATGGCTATTCACTAACATGGTATCAGGGTTTTTATGCCGCCCATGTCATGCTTTCATTGGGCCTTTGACTTAGATTCAAAATGCAGTCAAGAAATATATACTTTACAAGACAAATGTTTATGTGATGAGCACGACCATTTGTTCTGTGTCTGAGTGTAATTATTTATCTATAATATGTAGGTACTACTACTATGTATTTAGAAATATGTGAAAGAAGTTGTGGAATTTATTTATTTATTTATATCTCTCAGCCAGCATCATCATCTCTCAGGCATTCATTAGAGAGAGAGAAGACTATACTATCCTTTATTTTCGTTCCTTCTTTTATTCAACTACTTTTTCCTTTTCTTAATTCCAAGAATTAAGTTTTCTTTTTTAAATTTGCACATCATATGGCCTTCTAAGGCAAATAATCATTTTTACTTTGCTTACGATAGAGCCGTGCTTTGTAACTAAAACTTTACAGAACTTACTTAACTTTATCTAGTTCGAAAGCATTTCTCAAAGCATAAGATACGTCTATGAGATCGCAAGAAGCTATTCGAGCAAAGCTGCAACGGTAGGAGATACTTCGAAACTTTACTAATTATGAAACAACCTTTCAAAACAACAAGCCATAGAATGTCGCTTCTAGCAACATTCCAGCTCAATACCTCTTTGTTCTATTGTTGTTTATCTGTAGGTAGGCACATATTGTAATCTCACATTAGTATCTAAGTATATATTATTATTTATTTGGGTCTCCAACTGAGGCTTCACATAAAACTAAGCTAGGTACATAAAAATCTAATAAGAACAGAAAAAAACAAAACAACCAACTTTTTCAACCAACAGTTGTAAAATAACTTTAGTTTCGGAAGTCTGTGATATGTTCATTCATTATTATTAGCCACCGACTTCCGAAAGTTTTTTTAAGAAGTCGGTTGTTATTTTTTTTTTTTGTAAAAAAGTTACAACCGAATTGGGAACCTCCTCCTTTTTTTGATGTCGGTTAAAAATAATGAACTTGAGGAATCCTTCCTGCTTTTATAACAAAAAATCTTGATTATTAAGTTTTTCAATTTGGAATTTCTTAGGAGCCCGAAATCTGTTTTTTTTTTTTTATACCACGACGGTGGCAAACAAGCTTACGGCCCGCCTGATGGTAAGCGGTTACCGTAGCCTATGGACACTTCCAACACCAGAGGCGCCACACGCGCGTTGCCGACCCTTTAAAAACCTATTTACTCCCCTTTTGAAGAACTCCATACTGTAGCCCTCTGAGAAAACCTCGGCAGGGAGCTCATTCCACAATCCGCGGTGTACGCGGGAGGAAATTCCTCTGAAACCGCACTGTACGGGACCATTTCGGCTCCAGTGTGTGAGCATGAACTCCCTGTCGACGGCGAGCGGTGCGATGATAGAAAGTGGCCATGGGCATCATATCAAACAACTCCTCGGAGCACAACCCATTATACAACCGGTAGAACACACATAGGGAGGCAAAGTCTCTCCTAAGACTTAGGGGCTCAATACCGCTTGTGAGTACGGGATCGTCGACGAGTCTCACAGCTCGCTTTTGAACCGAGTCAAGGGGCCCAAGCTGGTATCCAGGTGCTCCCGCCCAGAGATGACAGCAGTACTCCATATGGGGCCGAATCTGCGACTTGTATAGCACCAGTCTTTGCCCCGGTGTGAAGTACCGCTTCGCTCTATTAAGCACACCGAGTTTTTTGGATGCCAGCTAGGCCTTGTCTTCCAAATGACTTCGGAACTGAACGTCGCTGGAAATGTCGACACCAAGGATCCCTATACTCTTACTGATGGTAAGGGTTGTGCCCTGGAATTGTGGGGCCACAGTAAATGGAGTTTTTTTAGCGGTGAACGCACAAACTTGTGTCTTGGAGGGGTTAAACCGGACTTAATTGTCCCGCCCCAATCGGAGACTTGATTGACTTGATTTGAGGATTGCTGCACGATTGATGACAATAAATGTCTGATAGGGAGTCGCTCCATGTAAAACATGTATTCAGCTGCATCCGGTTATACTGGAAGCCGACCCCAACATAGTTGGGAAAGGCAGATGATGAATGAAGTTGAAAAACTATAAAAGAAAACTTTGACAGATTGGGATAGCTTGATGTGCTGGCCGTCTATATATATTTGAAACTAGCAGACGTCAAGCGGTTTCACCCGCGTAGTTCCTGTTCCCGTGGGATAACAGGGATAAAAAGTAGCCTTTGTCATCCGGGAATAGTGTAGCTTTCCACCAGTTTAATTATTTTTAAAATTGGATCATTAGTTCCGAAGATTACCCCTATTACCCGATTACATACAAACTTACAAACAAATTTTACCTCTTTATAATATTTGTATAGATGTCAAATTGATGCTGGTCAATTGCTCATTCACCAAGCAAAGCTTCCATTGTTTTTATGTCTAATAGGAAATACTACTGTGGTCTGACCATAAATCAGACCACCCCGCATGCAAATAAGATATGGAGAAATAGAAATAAAACGCGCATATTTAACGAATATATAATGTATTGGAAGCCATGATGGTCGACTGACTATTATTGAAGGGTATATTACTTTCCTTATATATATTATTATAATATTTCTTTATTCAGATAATAAAATCCATACCAAATAAAATTAAAATTAAATAAATAAAATTAATCAAAATTAATAGTGTAGTATAAAATTAATCAATATTAATAGTATGAATAATAATTTGTTATTATTCTGTTTTGACTATGGTTAAGAAACGTTTATTCTCATCCTGTCTCATCATTTGAGTCAAAGAGATTTAAAAGAAGAGCGGGCATGTCAAGGAAATGTCATAGAAAAACCTTGATCCCATGTCTCAGTAACGCCCTAATATATGAATATTGGAGCGGCAGCGGAGCGTACTAAAAAAAAATCATAGACTTGTGTCCGGCAGGACACACAGGAAAATTTTGTTTGTGATGTCCGGTCTATAGGTATTGAATGTCTTTGATTTTAGTCAATTTGATAAGTGATGTTCAAAAATGTAAAAAGCAATAACATTCTAGGGTATGAGGAAAAGGGTATAAAGTTCATTATTCCCCATAAAAAAGGGAGGATTCTCCGACTAGATGGGTGTTGTCAGTGTTCTGGTGGGCTACTACTGCCCGTCAGTTCATCGGGATTTTGAATACATTCAATCGCGCGGATAACTTTAACATCGCGGTGTAGGATGTCAGTTGTTAGTTCGTATGTGGCGAGATAGATGTCGCTATAACGTAAATTATTTTTGGTACTAAATAGTATACCTACAAGCGTTGCAGGGCGCGTAAGTTCCACGTAAAAAAACAAAGGTTGTTCCTTTATCTGTGCTGTCAATCCTAACGCCTGTCATTAGACTCATCCATGGGCATTATTTGGCCAAAACTTCCTAAAAATTGGGCATTTCCCTAGAAAATCAATAAACCATGTTTAGCAGCAAAATAAGACAGTAGCCAGCAAGCAAATACATTCAATACTTTGTATAGAAGACACATCACGAACAAAATTTCATCCGATACGTGTCTCCTAGTAGACATAATCGCTATAAGTTTAATTTAGTACGCTCCACTGCCGCTCCAATATTGCTATATTATTCTAGATGGCGTTACTGTGACATGGGATCACACGTTTTCTATGAAATGTATTCCGTATGTCTTCTCTAAAGTATCTTAAGCCTCTTTGCCTGCAAGTCAGCATAACACAGAACAATATAGGGTGACTGGTAATTAGTGACCGATACTTAAACACGTGATTGTATTCATGAATACGAATAACTTTCCTAAAAAAACTTTTTTTTTTTCCCAAAAAAACTTTTAATGAATTCAATTACGACAGTACTGCACATCGGGAGCGGTGGGGGTGGCACCAGTCACCCTATATAAAAGGAGATAGATCTTACAGTAACACTCCTAAACAACCACAGAATTTCAAAACCCCCATGGCTAGAGCTCTATCGCCATATTTACATAATAAACATGGTAATTTTATTTACGAAACAATATGATTTATGCCCTAAAGATAAACAGTTTACTGTGAAATAATGTTAAACTCTGTAATGCACTTAATGGCATACATTTAGTATTTGAACAGGATACTGAATTTATTAATATTGCTGTTGGTCAGAGTAAGGGTGGGACATAAGTACAGCGGATTTACGATGCTTTATGGATCTAATAATAATAATAATAATAAATCTCGTGAAAGCTGAGAAAGATAAACAAATAAAATATCTCGACTTAGCCCACGAGATTGGCGACATGTGGGATGTGGATTCTGCTGTCATTGACTCATTGGGCCGATTGTTGTGACGGCCATGGTCTTATTGCCAAAAGCCTCGACGACCATCTGTCGAGGCTTTCGTTACGCGGTTGGATCAAAGGCCTGATACAGAAGGCAGTACTCCTCGATACGGCTCGCATTGTGAGGAGGTTCCTCTCTCTGAGACCCTAACCACCGGTAGCTAGGACCCTGCTCCCGCCATTGGTGGTCTACTATTTTTTATATTTTTAAATGTTTTTATTTTTATATTAATATTTAAAGATGTAATTTATAAGAATTTTAAATGAATATACGAGATAATAATATTAATATTTATTCAAAAGTAAAATAAGTAAAACAAAAAACCAAAAGTCTTAAAAATAATTAACAAAGGGATTTACATGTTAGATGCCTGTACTAGGTTGGTTTCTCCTGTCGCTTGTGATACAACCTGTATCACAAGCGACAGGAGCTCGTTAAGGTTGGTAATTGTAGTACAAATAATTATTAACAGTATTTAATAAAAAAGATGATAACAATTAAGATGAAATTATTCATAACTTAAAAGCTATATTAAAAACTAAAGCAACATGTTTATTTATTTTCAACTAATGGCTGAATAGCAACTGTCAAACACAGCTTGCCGCTGTATATTTGAAGATGGCTGTTCTTGGTTTCCACTTCAACTCTTCGCTATTACAGTACATTTCCTTCAATATCCCTCTACCTATCCGTAAGACACTTCGCCCTCGGCAACGTCCTTTATTTTCTGTGCCCCAAACAAATCCAAATCCCTCAAGACCAGTCCATTATACGTTGCACTCGCCCTCATAAAGAACATTTTATCGTTTGATGACACATTGGATATCTTTGCGACTACTGAGCTGACATTCCTTAGCACCTGACCTTTTTGTTACCTGGGGGTCGAGTCTGCTATTGCAATCGTGTCTCAATGGCCGGTCAATGGTCGATTTTTGACGTATAACGTCAAACTTATGTCACATTTCCCATACAAAAACTGTCAAAGTTGTCAAATATTCGATCAATGACCGGTCATTAAGACACGATTGCAATAGCAGACTCGAGCCCCTGGAGTCTATTGTTGCCTTTAGTACAATTCCTCTTTAATTGTGTTAATTTTTAATAAGCTTGATTACAATATTTTATGTTTATTTTCTTGATTTATACAATTGATTATTGTTATCTTATTTTTTTATTATTATATTATTATTTAATTTTTAATGTACATATGCATAATAATTTCTCTGTGACATAATGAATATTTTTATTTCTATTGGTCTGTTTATTTATTTAATTTTGCTTGTCAGTATGTTTAATTTGTTTTTAAAATGATTTATGTTCTTTTGTACAGACCAATAACTTGTATGTGTGGTTTTAAACTGTAAATTCAAGTTGGTTATTTTATATAAATAAATATAAATAAATAAAAATAAATTCGAAATTGCTTAGTGCCTCGGAAAGCATGCTTAGCTGTTGGTGTTGACATTTTTTTTCATTTAGAAAGTAACATTTGGTGAAGAAAAACTGATGAAGAAGACAGGCAACGGAACTCTTCAACGCATAACAGCAAATTATTTGCGATTGCTATAGTCAGATGTCTATGCTGAGCTTTTGTATTTCCACAACATAACATTACGCCATTCTATTTTAAAAGGGGCCGGCAGAGATGTACAGATTAATGTTTAGAGATAGAACTTCTTTGCAATTGTTATCCAATTTTAATGATTCTTTCAAGTTTTGGAAGACTTTCTTTACATACAAAGAAACTAAAAATTACAAAATAAAAAAAAAACTAACAGGTGAAAAATAACTCCAGTTTCGAAAGTCTGTGGCTATGGTGGTTTTGTTTTGTTCATTATTGGCCACCGACTTCCGAAACTGGAGTTATTTTTCACCTGTTAGTTTTTTTTTAAGAAGTTGGTTGTTTTTTTTGTAAAAAAGTTTTTTATTTTAAAATCGGTCCGAGTTTTGGTACTAGACACACCAGTATCCGCTAAGTAGGTACCTACTCAAACCTAAAATGGCGGCCGCCAAAGTTAATCTCACTCAACGCAGCCCGATCGGCACGTGTGTATGCGCTAATCTCAAGAACCACTCAACAAGCATTGATAATGTTTTCATTTAACAGCTCCGGGAATGTTATTACAAGTTTGTTATCTAAGTGGACAATGTTAGGAAACAGGTAAGTTAACCACGGCTGGAGAAGCGTTGGTAGACATAGAAAGCAATGGGAGGTGTTTAAAAAGGTATTTGCCAGAAGCCACACAAAACTGGGATACATTCTTAAAACATAATATTTTGGATAGAGAGCTCATTAATAGCTTGTTCAACTGGTCTACTTAACAACCTACTCGACTTGCCTGTTGGTATAGTAATTCGTGGTCCTGACTGCCATGCTGGAGGGAGTCAGTTAGATCCCCGCCCAATGCTAATGTTTGTGTAGTGATACAATTATTTGTTCTGTGCCTGGGTGTAATTAATCCATAATAGGTATGTATACTCGTATGTTTATCAGTTGTCTATAACTCATAGCACAAGCTCTTAGGGACTAGATGGCGTTAAGTATGTGTAAGTTGTGGAATATTAATTATCGGATTAATTATATTATTATTATTAGTAATATTTTTTCGAAAGACCTGGTGCGTATTAGTCACAACCGACGTGCATATGACTACATATACTTATTATAGTAAACGAAGCAAAAGAACTATGAAAGAAAGCGCTCTGTTTTTTCTGCCTAGGTACTCCCATGAGGAATATTATGTTTGTATGTGGGCAGGGCACGTGGCACGGTGGACTGATGACCGATGGGGTCGAAAGGTTCTAGAGTGGAGGTCACGTATCGGCAAGCGCAGCGTAGGACGTCCACCCACAAGGATGTATGTATTTATGTATTTAGAAATATATAAGTATGTTTATCAGCTGTTTAGTACCCATAACACAAGCTCTCAAGCTTAACTTGGGACTAAATAGCGTTGTGTGAAAAGTTGTGGAATATTTATTTATTTATTTATATTTATATATTTGATCCAAACTCCGAGCTGCTACTGAAAAAACCTAGTAACACTTTGCCCAATCAAGTAATCGAACCCGGGTCCTCATGCTCGGCCGTTGCGCTTGTTTCCACTAGACTATTTTATTTTATTTTATTTTTGCTTGTTCGGAAAACTTACAGCTAGGTACAAAAATAAGATAGAGTGAATAAACAATATAAGGCCAATCACAAGTTTTCACAGATAGAAAATACATATAAATAGGTTCAAGAGGGTAGAAGACAGCTAGTCACAGATATTAAGATAAAAATATTATTATTAATATTACTATTGAACCAGTAATTCATTAAATAGTTCAGATAATCTGTAAGTTATGCAAAGTCCCTTAAATATTTCTGCAGCTGGTTCCCACGTTGGGGCAAATATTTGTAAGGTCTCCCAGCACATATTTGAGCTTGTCCAAATGTTTGACCAACTGTTGTGAAGTAACGACACCTACAACAGAAGGAATGCGTGTGTGGTCGTGTGAAAAACTTATGAAACTTGCTTTTATTTTAAAGAGTTTACCAAGCAGAAGGTTCGTGTGAGTAATGAGGTGGTTAAGTGATTTTATCGGGCAGTTAGTAAGGTAGACCCGCGCCACTAGCATTTGCATTTGTGGCACAATACATAAAGAACACCGGCGAACTCCCAAACATATTTTTGTTGACATTTTTTTTTTGCGTCTGCCTATGAAAAATATCTAAAAGTATAGAGTTTGAATTTCTGAACAGTTTTTTCTTTGGTTATACTTTTATAGGAACACAGGAATTAAAGATATTTTATTTTTAAGTTTTAGAGTTTATGTCTATATAATAAGTTATGTCCGCTATAATCTTAGCACAAACAATCGTGTTTATTTTAACATTTGTATTCTGATGCAGACATGTATTTCCTAAGTATATTAATGCATTATGTAAAGCCAATCATTTTAAGCAACTTGTCTAAGATTTATATTACATGGCAACATTAAAAGTATAGCTAATCCAAAAGCCATGAAGTTAAGCCAGAAAGAAAAAAACACAAAGCTATGATTATTTATTTCATCAATAATCTAGTCAATTAAGCTCTCAATTATGAAGACTTTTTTTCCAGACTTTGATGGGCCTTATGATTGATTTGATAAAACTTAGTAAATTATTTCGTTGGTATCTATTACGGTGACATACGTAGACGCTTAATGATTTCATCAACAATTCAGTGTTCTTTAAACCATTAGCCAAGTTATTTGGCTTCGATGATGGAACAGCCCTACCTAGACAAGATAAATCTGGATGCAGCCGACGAACCAAGAAGACGTCGAAAAAAATAATATAGGTATGGGTAGCATGTTTAATGTAATATGTTTAAAATGCCAATTGAATTTTATTTAATGTGTTTTATAGATTTTTATGGTATGCAATAAAAAAAAATGTTAGTAAGGTAGGTAAACTTTTTTCATTTTATAAAGAAAGAAGTTAAAGAAAGAATAAGGAGATTTTGCACAAATTACCTGTAAGCAGATGTAAAGAAAAGACGAACAAACTTTATAAAGCAGTAATTCCAGTTAATTTTTTAACGCTAAGTCTATTTACTGCACTGTTGCATTTTGTCATAGTTGTACGTTTTTTGCAATGAATAAATATTAACGTTTGTGTGACTAAACATTTTGTTTAAAATAACGTTAATGAGGACAGAACAAAAAGTAAAGTAATAGAAAAGAATAATAAAGAAAATTGTTGGCAGTAGTTAGTCGTGACTGTGGAACTTAGGAAATCCTTCAGCATGTTGAGATGCCAAGAGGGACCACAGCGCAGCCCTGGTTTACAGTCACCTGAACACTGTGACGTAAGTAAATCAAGTTGGAAAACATAATGAAAAACGAAAAATATCCACATAAAACGAAACCTACACTAATAGAGCTATCATAAGTCAAATTACCTCAATAACTTGTTTGGCTACGACGGCCAGTTCTTCGATACTAATTTAAAGAGAGAAAAAAAAATCAACCTGTCAGACCATTCCCTATCGTTTACTTCATCAACAAAAGGTCCACCCAAACCGTTACGAACACATTTGTAAGAGTTAAATGCTGCTCCGCTACGCACCTGTCGTCCAAATCAATCAACTGGCAGGAGCAACTGCGAACAACCGTAAAAACTCATCCACTACAATCATAAAGAAACAACCAATGGAAACTCAACTTCAAAATAGGAACGTTTTAAAGAAAAAAACCCAATACGGTGCGCACGAGCCGCACGACAGCTTGCTGATTGGTCGGCTTTTTGTTCCATATTCAAAATGAATCGAACATCCAGTCCCTTGGTATTCAGTCGAACTGTAATTATCGTAAGAAAGGGACGTGCCTCACACCTGCTGCATTGTTTAAATAAGTCGTTTATTTAATTTCCAATACGAAGCTATAATTTTGATAGCAGTAATAAGTAGCTTTTTAATTTGAAACAACATTGTAACTTCCAAATATTAAATTTTGTTTGGAAATGTAAGATTATCTTAATGTCCTTTCGAGCAACTGTTTTTGTAAATTACCTTTTATTCCAATGAGAATGGTAGCATAATATTTTCAAATAAATACATAATTAACTACGGCACAAAAAGTACCGTTAACTACCAAACTTACAGGTTAATCCATAATGAATTGCGTATAACGGTGTAAAAACTTTTTCGTATCAACACAATCAATATATTACGTACGTACCTACTGACTAAAACAAAAAACATTTCGAGTACGTCCCGTTTAAGTTCATTGAATCGATCGGACGAAAAACTATAATTTATCATGCGACGATTATGTGAGAACAATCGCGCAAGTCAGTGCAAGAGATTTATGCGCTTGCGCAATGTCGCCAAACTTGTACGGTGTAGGGCTACCGGCAGAGATAATAGCCAATTATATCATAAAATCGTGATTTTCAACGATAAAGCACGTAATTGCTGGTTATTATGTGATTGCGATCAGCACCGGTATACTGGAGTGGCGTAAGATAGACAAGTTATTGTATATCTATTTAGCAATGGAAATAATTAGGTTAGACATGATAGGGATTTAGGAAGCCACGCAAAATAGACAGATGGTCAGTAGACCAACAGGCCAGTCCTACACCTGGCCTATTGGTCATTATTGGTGGGTTCGATTCCCACCCAAGACAAAAGTTTCTGTGATGAGCACGATCATTTGTTCTGTGTCTGGGTGTAATTTATATTTATTTAGAAGCTTATAAAAGTATGTTTATCAGCTGTTAAGTATCCATAACACAAGCTCTTAGCTTAGCTTGGAAGTAGATGGCGTTGTGGGAAAAAGTTGTGTTGTTATTATCTTTATTTAAGTATTTATATTAAATTACTCGCAAAATAGCCAAATCTTCCAGCAGCCCTATAACACAAGTTTTTCACAAGAAATTCTGTAGTGACTCGTCCCGTCTCGAGTTTCGGACGGACAGACAGACAGACGCGTCGCACCTGCACCTCACTTCCTGCCGCATACATTTTTTACTTGCCCGACTGCCCACCGTTTCCTGGCAGAAGCTTGCTCAATTCACAGTCCAATGTTTTTGCTATATCGTGATTGAGGTGACGAAATCGTCAATTGTTTTGGTTATAAACTTGTATAGAGAAGAGTTTTTTGTCGAAAGACATATTTAACATTCGTATTGTAAATGTCCATTATTGTAACAACAACATAAATAAAGTGAACATAACCAAATTTCTTGGAGTAACTATTGACGGCAAATTAGATTGGAAAGCGCACACGGAAGCTTTAAGCAAAAAAATTAGTATATCCACATATGCAATGTATAAATTAGCCCCCATCTTAAATGTTGATGCGTTGCTTACTGCTTATCACGGCTTAGTTTCCTCTAACTTAAGATATGGACTAATTTTTTGGGAATGGGAAACTCAACCAACAAGGGTGTGATCTTCAAAACCCAAAAGAGGTGCCTGAGGGCTATGTTTGGAATACATGTTACAGAGAGTTGCAAACCATGGTTTAAAGCCTATAAAATATTAACACTTCCGTCAATGTACATTTTGGAGACTATTATGTTTGTCAAATTGAATCCACGCCTATTCCCTTTAGTGTCAGAAAAAGTAGTTCGAAACAGACGCGACAATAGTAAGCTATATATCCCGAGATCCAAGACGAAACTATTGCGAAAAAGTATATTCTGTATGGCGCCAATTCTGTACAATAAGTTGCCAAAATATTGGAGGGAATATACTGCTGAAAAGTTAAAAACAATATTAAAAAGCCTTCTTTCTGTTGGAGAAAGTATACTACAGCATTGACGAATTTCTAACTGACAAATTATTTTGACTTTGTTTATTGACATCCTAATTTTATTATTTGATACCTAATTTAACATTTGATTTTTTTTTAATATTTTTTTTAAATTTTGTATTGAGTTTATGAATGACATTATTTTATCGAATTTTTATTGTTACCTTTTAATTGATTGTTAGTTACTATTATAATTAATTGATGTGTGTAATGGTCGAATTTAAAATCAAATTTTGCTATCTAGCGTCCTACTCCTCTTACATTTGTACGCCGTTCAGGCAAAACATGACTGACATAGTATAATAATTTGATATAACATCCTGCATGCCATGTGTGTGTATACTCATGTTTTGGACAAATAAATTATCTTTTATCTTTTTATCTTTTATCTTTTATTAATAAGTACTATAAATGCGTAAGGAACTGTGTCTATTTTTTATCGTTTCACGCATAAACAGCTGAACTAATTTGGATAAAGTTTGTCACAACGGATCGACCTGGGATGTAGGATACTTTTTATACAAGGAATTAGTATTTTTCTGCGGGATTACAATACCTAGATTATTATAAACTCAGGCCTCCTTACGATGTTTGCTTTAACTGATGTCAGTATTGTCTAAGATAATTTAGAACATAGGTAGGTACTGATGAATAAGAAAATCCACATTGATACGAGCCGTGAGGGATGACGGCCATCCCACTGAGGTCGTCAACGAGGGCTCATAGCGGGTTGCTTTGCAAGTATTTACTTACAGTCTTAAAAAAATGTACAAATCATAAAAAAAACGTACAGCCAATCAGTGACAACACAAAAAAAAAACAGCTAAAAGATAATTCAAAGCTCTTACTTCACTCATTTCGTAACATGAATCGCTACAAAAACATAATGATACATTCAAAGTCACTAAAGAGTTCGTAATGAGGCTATTATGCAGTTGCGGCCCTTTCCGATTCGCATATTAGAACCCAATCACGCGCAGCTTTCGTAAAAATATCACATCGATCAACGTCGCGTACAGTTAGTGGAATTTAATTCAACTTGCATCGAGAATAATTCTGTGGCCCTAGTGAAAAGGGGTATAAGTCCAATTTTGTCGAAAATGAGATAAGTGTACCAAAGTGATCAGAAAAAAAGCTCTATCGTTTGGAGAAGACAGATCTAAGCTATCTCTAAAAATAAGAAAATTACTTTGTGTAAAAGGGTCCAACTGACACCAAAAAAAACTGTAATAGTCGGTTTTCTGATCACTTTGGTACACTTAACTCATTTTCGACGAAATTGGACTTATACCCTTTTTCACTAGGGCCACAGAATTGAGGTTTCATGTTGTTAGAAGCGAATATTCGGTAAAGTTGAAATTATACATCTGAATAAACTGTATGCATGGTGCTGTAGGCTACACCTACATATATTTCACATTATACACAACAAGTACATACATATTACATACAACACGTACATACATATAAACAACACATACAATACCATACCATACATATTTGTAAACACTACAAAAATATTAATATTATATAATTGAACACAACCGTGCGCACACGGCCTAACAAACTAGCGTGTATGTATACAGCCTTATCCACTGTGCGCCACCACGCCGTTAGCGGAGGCCTACGAGTCCGCCAGCGGTGCCGCACGCTTCGATACACTTCAACCACGCGCATGCGCGCAATACGATCGGACGACCAACGAGCGCCGGCGCCGCCCGCGCTGCGATACCGCCGCGCACGTCTCGCGCACCTCACCTAGTCACCTCTCGCTCGGTCGCCCACACAGTCCGCTACAATCCTCTACGGCGAACGCATGCCGGATTATTGTTATTCTGCCGCGCTTTTGTTAAGTGTTCACTAATTACTTTGCTAATAAACTTTATATATTTTATTTAAAAGTAGTGTTTAATTTGACTTTCCTATAGTCTACCCAAACACACTACAGTGGTGACTCCCGACTAAAACACGTGCTCAGTGTTAGTGCTACCTATAACTTCAGTGCGGTGCGGAGTGTACGGACTCGAAACTTCAATACCTGAACATTTCCTTCTCAAGTGATTCCGAACTGGTCATGGAGGGAAACAAACATCCTGAATCAGCTGCGTCCCACGACGTACTTCGTGTCGGCGTGCGAATCCCGCCATTTTGGCCTGAAAAGCCCGCCATTTGGTTTGCTCAGATAGAGGGCCAATTCGCAATTTCAAATATAACGGCGGATACTACGAAATTTTACTACGTGGTTAGTCATCTCGATCCGCGATACTCTACAGAGGTTGAAGACATAATTGTCAATCCACCAGCGGTCGATAAATATAATAAATTGAAGACGGAACTCATTAAGCGTCTATCCGAATCCCGCGAGAAGAAAGTTCACCAACTGCTGACACACGAGGAACTGGGTGATAGGAGACCGTCGCAGTTTCTCCGACACCTGCAACACCTCGCCGGTCCTAAAGTACCTGAAGAATTTTTGAGAACAATATGGTCGAGCCGGCTGCCTAACAACACACAGTCGATAATCGCGTCTCAATTATCTACGCGCCTCGAAGAATTAGCCGACCTCGCCGACAGAATACACGACGTCGTGCCCACAGGTCATCAGATAGCTTCAACATCAACTAATACGGTGAGTGACATAGACACCATGTCCAAAAACATGATAGAACTTACGAAACAAGTGCAAATACTTACTCAAAAAGTTAACGGTATTTCCCGCGCAAGCCGATCAACAAGGCGCGACGAGCGCAATGACCGACCAAAATCCCGCCATAGATCTCATTCACGCAATAAATATCCTACATGTTGGTATCACTATAAATTCGCAGCGAAGGCCACCAAATGTGTACAGCCCTGCGATTTTAAGCCGGAAAACTGCAAAAGCAGTCAGTAATGGCGGCTGATGACTGCTCTACCTGTAAAGGCCGCCTATTTATCTCAGATAAACGTACCGGCATACAGTATCTTGTAGACACAGGTTCAGACGTGTGCGCCTACCCTAAATCATTATTACGCAATCAGCTGAGGTACAATAATAATAAATGCAATTACGAACTTGTCGCTGCTAATGGTACCCCAATACCTACCTATGGTACCTACCAACTTAATCTTAACCTTGGATTACGACGTGAGTTCACTTGGAAGTTCATTATAGCAGATGTTTCAAAGCCCATAATAGGCGTCGATTTTTTAAGTTTTTACAATTTATTAGTCGATTGCAGACGACAACAGCTGATTGACTCAATAACAAACCTTACCGTCGGCGCAGCTTCATCTCACGAAATAACGCACGAACTGCTGTCATTGAAAACATTTACTGGTAATACAACTTATTTCAACTTACTACGATGTTATCCGGAGATAACCAGACCAGCTGGTTCAAATAGTGTTCCAATACATAATACACAGCATCACATCAGGACAACATCCGGTCCTCCAGTAATATCACGACCGCGTCGTTTGGCACCAGACCGTCTGCAGATCGCGAAGAAAGAGTTTGAGGATATGCTACAAAATGGCACAGCTCGTCGTTCAGAAAGTCCATGGTCATCTCCACTACACCTGGTACCTAAAAAAGACGACGGCTGGAGGCCATGTGGCGATTACAGATCATTAAATGCACGTACAATACCTGACCGGTACCCAGTGAGGCACATTCATGACTTCGCATACCAGCTATCAGGATCCACTATATTTTAAAAAATTGACCTTGTAAAAGCATTTAATCAAATTCCGGTATTTGAAGACGACATTAAAAAGACAGCGATCACGACACCATTCGGACTTTTTGAATTTACTGCAATGACCTTCGGTTTGAGAAACGCTGCACAGACCTTTCAACGATTTCTCGACGAAATTCTGCAAGGATTCGAATTTACGTTCGGATTCTTAGACGATATCCTTGTTTTCTCGAAAGGGGAGACTGAACACATCGGACACCTACAAAAACTTTTCGAACAACTGAAAAAGTATGGCGTGGTAATCAACACAAATAAGTGTGTATTAGGTGTTACCGAAATAACATTCTTGGGTTATCATGTATCTGCAGCTGGTATACGGCCCTTACCTGAAAAAGTAAAGGCGATTCAAGAATACCCCCTCCCCAAAAATGCTAAGGAGTTACGAAGATTTTTGGGGATGATCAATTTCTACAGAAAATTTCTTCCTGGCGCTGCTCAAATACAAGGCCCGCTCAATCAAGCCTTAAGTGGTCCGAAAATAAAGGGAAAAACGCCCATCACTATAACACCTGAAATTCAAGAAGCATTCGACGCATGTAAAGCTAACTTGTTAGAAGCCACCCTCATCTCGCATCCTGATACACAAGCCGAATTAGCACTCTTCACTGACGCTTCAGACGTAGCCATCGGAGCTGTCTTACAACAACGCCGAAACAACGACAGCTGGCAACCACTAGGTTTCTTCTCACGCAAGTTATCTCCTGCTCAGTCGAAATATAGCACCTACGACCGTGAATTGCTCGCCATTTATGAAGGAATAAAATACTTTAGGTACATGGTCGAAGCGAGAACATTTCAAGTGTTCACCGACCATAAACCCATCACATTCGCCTTCACTACAAACAGAGACAATTGTTCACCTCGTCAACACCGCTATCTCGACTACATCTCTCAATTTACTACCAACCTCAACCATATCTCAGGAAATCAGAATGTGGTCGCCGATGCATTTTCACGACTGGAAAGTATCGACACAACCATAGACTACAAAGCACTTCAATATGAACAAGAAAATGACCGTGAGCTACAGAGTTTACTAAATAAGAACACAGCGTTAAAGTTAGAGAGAGTAAAAGCTATGGACGCAGACATATATTGTGACCAGTCAACTTCTCGTCCTAGGCCATTCATAACACCAAGTTTTCGAAAAGCAATCTTCAACAACCTACACAATCTCAGTCATCCAGGCCCCAACGCAACATCTAAACTAGTATCTGAACGATTTGTGTGGCCTAAGATTCGTCGTGACTGCAGAAAATGGGTTCAACAATGCACTGATTGCCAACGCAACAAAGTAACCCGTCATACCCAATCTCCTCTATCATCATTTCCTGTTCCTTCCAACCGTTTTTCCCTTGCCACCTAGACATAATAGGCCCTATGCCACCTTCTTCTGGTTACAGGTACTGCCTCACAGCTATCGATAGGTATACTCGATGGCCAGAAGCCTACCCTCTAGCAGACATTACAGCGGAGACCTGCGCTAGTGCATTTATTTCTGGCTGGGTCGCACGCTTCGGTTGTCCAGAGAAGATCACAACTGACCGCGGGAAACAATTTGATTCCCAACTATTTCAATGCATCTCGTTGATTATAGGCGCCTACCATTGTCCCACGACAGCTTACCACCCACAATGCAACGGTCTCGTGGAGAGAATGCACAGACAACTCAAAGCCGCCATTATGTGCCACAACAACGCGCAATGGTCGGAGGTACTTCCCCTAGTACTCCTGGGAATGAGGAGCGCCTGGAAAGACGATCTCCAAACTTCGACAGCTGAATTGGTGTACGGCGAGCCACTACGATTACCTGGTGAGTTCTTAAAACCATCCTCCAACCACGACACAATAGACGAAGCAGATTTCGCAGCACGACTAAGAAGACACATCACTAACCTATCACCTGCATCAACATCCACGCATGGTGAGAAAATGTTTTATGTCCCTAAAGACCTAAGTACAGCCAGCTACGTCTTCCTGCGAAAAGGACCGTTGAAAAAGTCGCTAGAATCACCTTACTCCGGTCCACACAAAGTCATAGAAAGAGGACCAAAAACGTTCACTATAGACGTCCAAGGAAAACATTCAATTGTAACCATTGATAGGCTCAAACCAGCGTACATGGCTAACAATAATGATGGCTCGTCTCATAAAACACCACCACCTGCACTACAAGCTCCACCATCACCTGAAGTCAAAACAAGAAGCGGAAGAACTGTGAGATTTCCGCGCCACTATCGCCCGTGAACCGGTCTCAGCAGGGGAGTGATGTAGGCTACACCTACATATATTTCACATTATACACAACAAGTACATACATATTACATACAACACGTACATACATATAAACAACACATACAATACCATACCATACATATTTGTAAACACTACAAAAATATTAATATTATATAATTGAACACAACCGTGCGCACACGGCCTAACAAACTAGCGTGTATGTATACAGCCTTATCCACTGTGCGCCACCGCGCCGTTAGCGGAGGCCTACGAGTCCGCCAGCGGTGCCGCACGCTTCGATACACTTCAACCACGCGCATGCGCGCAATACGATCGGACGACCAACGAGCGCCGCCCGCGCTGCGATACCGCCGCGCACGTCTCGCGCACCTCACCTAGTCACCTCTCGCTCGGTCGCCCACACAGTCCGCTACAATCCTCTACGGCGAACGCATGCCGGATTATTGTTATTCTGCCGCGCTTTTGTTAAGTGTTCACTAATTACTTTGCTAATAAACTTTATATATTTTATTTAAAAGTAGTGTTTAATTTGACTTTCCTATAGTCTACCCAAACACACTACAGTGCTACCACAGTCTAAAAACATACAGTCGTCCGACGAAGCTGTCTAGACAGGGCAATCGTGCGGGATGTGAGGGGCGAGACGCGGGAAAGCCGCTCCCGCACTGCAAACAAAACGACGTTCGTAGTGCGGGAGGTATTACTCAGGGCTAACGCGTGTAGACGTTGTCTTGTTGTTAAGTTAAGGTCACAGTGTTTAATAGTCGAATCAGTCGTAACTCGTATACGATGCAAACAATCTCTCTCTCTACCTCTGAAGGATTTAGGTATCTTAGATATAAAATACCAAGCTTGTACTTTATAGAATATCTTATGTCTCTGTCTCATGCTTGCTGAAAGATAAAACTTGTTTACTAAGCACAGTCAAGGAGTGGAATTCCCTGCCGGAGTCGGTGTTTCTGATAGCTACAACCTAGCGGTCTTTAAGTAAGGAGAAAATAGGTTACTTTTAGGCAAGCGTGCTTCATCGTCGACCACATCATTGTTTACCATTAGGTGAGGTAGTGGTCAAATGCGAGTCTTCTTCTGCCATTCATCTCCTTTTGCTGCCATATCTTAATCACCTCCTACCAAGCCTTATTAGCTTTCATACAACCTATCCATTTCTTTGACCTTCAAATTTGATGCATGTAGGCGTATAACTAAGACTAAAACAAAATCTCAAATCCACAAAACAGTTACACGCATACATTTACCGAATCAAACCCGCACAGCGCTCTACTAAGGCCAATCCCCTTAACCGCGCTAAGAAGCCCCCAATCAATACCCCACGATACCAAACATTATCTTGTACCGCAAACTAAGTAAACACAAACAAACCTCCAAGAATACCGTTAACTTAAGTTACCGGTACCAACTTAGAAAGGAAACTTAGCACATGCAAGCGAAATGTACGCCCTTTGTCACACCGACGTTTTAAGTTGTATACGTTGAATACTTAATTAATAATATGGCGGTTCCCATGAAGATAGTGTGGTCTAAGTTGTAGAAAATAGCGGGAACTTCTTGGAATGGGCAACTTGAATCATTATATTTCATCTTGTAAGTTTGACGTTCAAAAGTGCCTTTCAAATGGCCTAATTGAAATAAATGATTTGACTTTGAATTGAATGTTGGGACACTACTATTTTTCTTCTTCTTCTTCTTCCTCGGTCCCTCAATGCTGAGGATCGCGACCACAACAGCGAGCTCTCCATTCGCTGCGGTTGTTGCAGCTGTGGACTGCCGTCTGGATGTCCGGCCCCACAGTTTTCCTGATGGCATCCATCCATCTTGAGGGTGCTCTGACCCTGGCTCGTCCCTCCATCTGACCCACTATGATGTGTTTACCACTATTTTTACTTAGTACACAAAAAAAATTGGGCTGTATCTGTACCTACATGTTACTGATCATATTTGCGTTATCAAAAATAAAAAAAAAACGATGCTTGAGCGAGATCACGCGAACGTGAGCGAGGGATGACGATTAATGAATACTACTATGTCATGAATAGCCTGTAGGTACAGTATTTCCAGAAATTGGGTGACTTTTCTGGATAAGTATAACAAACGCTAATTTAATATCTTTGCTATTTATGAATATTATTTATTGATACTTTACAAATCTAATGAGAAGACCGTCTTGAATAAGCTTTAAGTATTTGTACTAATTAAAAATTAGTGTATACCTAGCCTTTTCCAAAGTACGTTGTGATCGGTTTTCAGTCTATCAAGATGCAGCTGAGCACCAGTGTTTAAAATGGAGCCACTGCGTGCATATCTGACCTTTACAACACAGTCATTTTAATCCGAATTTGTTTAGACTGGTTGTCAGACTTTCGGAATTCTGCCTACTACTAACGTCTGTCAAAGATCTACAAGGATTAACTTGCTGAGGCATAGAGGCGTCTGTGCCTCGGAAAGCACGTTAAGCTGACACGTAAGCGTCTTGATATGATTGTAGTGAATGGTCTAGTACCAGCTGTTAAACATTTAGCCAAGAGCCACTCCAATTTCCAACTAAATATATATACAGTATTGTATGTATGTATATGCATTTAAACACACGCCTTTTCATCATGGGGGTAGGCAAAAAGTACAGAGTGCTTTTTGCTATGATTGTTACTGTCGTAGGTTGGTTTACGTTCATGTCATGTGTTCATACACACAAACACTGGTGGCAAGTGTCATGCACATACATTTTCTGAAGAACCTCACCAATAACTGGTAAGTAAGTACACATCATTCTGCCTAGGCCTTCGAGGTTTTTACGTTAACAGCATTACATCCCAACATTCCCAACATCAAGAAATTAAAAAAACAAAAAAAAAAAGTTGCATATCAAGAGAAGACAAAAACAAAAATAAAGTGTAAATGAACAATAACAAATAAAGTGCTCACGCGTCAAAGAAATAGTTACTTATATCCTTTTTTAACTTCTGAATACTAGTAGTAGTAAAGAAATCCAGCTCGAAATTACCAATATATCTGTGTCCGGCTTTTCAATTTTAAACCCTGAGAATCTTTATCACGCCGACTTATAATAATCACTTATAACTAGAAATAAAAGCGACCTCATTTTTGATGAGTTTCATACATACGTTCTTGTTTTAATACCGAACCAGTCAAATGAGTTCACATACTTACAAGTAGCAATAAACACGGAACCATATGAATAGTAAGAAATGTCAGCATAATAAATTAATGACTTCATTATTTTAATTAAAGTTAAGTGAGTTTTCGTGTCGTGTCACTCACGGGAGTTATGTTTCTATGTCACGTTTATTTCCTTATTTAGAACTGTTTTTCAATCGACTGTTAGGCTTGTTGTTCACACTAAGCGTGTGAAAATTGTGACGTTTTTATAATTGGAATATTTTTGCACCTGGATCACAGAAATTAAACTTTTCCATTTTCTTTTGTAATGGAATCTATTGGCAAGTCAAGCTAGGTTGTCGGCTGCTGCGAGTCAGTAGTAACTCAGTGTCTTTTCATTTAGTGCAGTGGCTAAGCAAATGGCGGCTGAGCGATTTGCTTCTGAGCTCCGCATCGCGAGCAATAAATATTTATATAACCTAGGATAGTTTTGCGTTTGACTGTTTTTCCAACTTTGTTACAAAAATGTGAACGCACAATACAGGAGAATTGTTTTTTTTAAATAGAAAAAAATATGTCTCCTTTCTTGCTCACTCCTTCGCTGTTAAGTCGCATTTCTACCGATGTCTTGCTAGAGAAGAGCATAAATCAATGTAATGTTTCAGTTCTAAATGCAATGACATTCAATACTTACAGTTGATGGACATCATGAACAAATCTGTGGCCCTAGTGAAAAGGGGTATAAGTCCAATTTTGTCGAAAATGAGTTAAGTGTACCAAAGTGATCAGAAAACCGACTTTTACAGTTTATTTTGGTGTCAGTTGGACCCTTTTACACAAAGTAACTTTCTTATTTTTAGAGATAGCTTAGACCTGTCTTCACCAAACGATAGAGCATTTTTTTCTGATCACTTTGATACACTTAACTCATTTTCAACAAAATTGGACTTATACCACTTTTCACTAGGGCCACAGAAATATTTTGGACACAAGTCGATTAGTCTAGTTTAGTACGTATTATCAAATATATTCAAGGTTTCTTATTAGTAAGAAGACCGATACCGACCTACTGGTTCTGACTTCAAGAGAAACAAAAACTATATATACGAATATTATATTTTTTTTGTGTCAGCTTTCCCCTTAAGAAAATTCTGTGTAAACAGGCCTTAGGTATAATGCATGTATGATTGTGCTGTAGCATTTGTCTTGAATTGACAAGTAATCAGTCAGAACTGATGAGGTAGGAAGGTAGTTTACATTCTTGTTTACAAAATTTGCTTCCTAGTGAATCATTTGACGCCATATATTGCGAAGTTGTATCTAAAAGGTATATATTATTATAATTTTGGTGTCTTTACCAGTTTTTGAACTGAATTATCTTTCTATTCTATACGGTAACATTTTAAATTAAGGGTAAGTATAACGGCTAAAAGGTGAAATTAAGGTTCACTTTAGGTGCAAAAAGTATATACGCTTTTAAGTAAAGTATTATTTACTTCTGTAAGTTAATATTATCGATACAATTTACACTTTCAATATTATAATTGTAATAAAATCATTTTTGTAGATTGATTGGTCTAGTGGTCGCAAGCGCTACGCTTAGCGTGAGCTCCCGGGTTCGATCACCGATGTGGGCAAAGCGTTATTAAGCTTTTGCATGTGGAATTTCTCAGTGGCAGCCCTGAGTATGGATTCGTGCCCTATTGATGGCAATAGGCTAGCCCCTTATTATATGGGACTTAACCATAAAAGAAATGTGAGTTTACTACAACACCTGCACAGATTTTTTTCGATATAATACGAAACCGTTCGTAAAGCACTTCAGCTCATTACTTTCTATCTACCAAACACATTAACCGTTTACAACATTGAACTAATTCATATTCATACTCTAGAACCACAGAGCTATTAAATTTAAATCAGAATCTACCTTGTCCATAACCAAGAGACCTTGTTCATAGAGTGAACGGATGACATCGACCATAAACGAGTCAAGCTCCGTTTTCCACGCATTTTATGACTTTATGAGTTCACAAAACATTTCCTGTACACCCTTTGTTTAGCATAGACATTAAGATTAAATTATTATGACTGCATCGTAATGAGATACCCGTATTAACCTGGTAAATGTTTAATAATAATAATAATAATAAAAAGTATTTATTTCTCACCACAAGCCAAAAAATACAAACAATATTTATACACAAGCAGTAGCCAATGATGTTTGGATTGTGGATCGCTGGTGCCTGTGGTAGGTAGTAACACCTGTAATACAGGTCACCAGGTCCCCACCTGTTTAAAGTTACACATTTGATAGGATACATCTGGTGTCACAGCAAATAATAAAAGTTTCAAAAGTTTCTGACAATTAGTGAGCTTATTAATAAAAAAAAAGACACAATTTAACATAATATAAGTAAAATGATTAAAAAATTAAAGTATGTAGAGAGGTTTTTATGAATGTTATTGTGTGTGTGTGTGTGTGTGTGTGTGTGTGTGTGTGTGTGTGTGTGTGTGTGTGTGTGTGTGTGTGTGTGTGTGTGTGTGTGTGTGTGTGTGTGTGTGTGTGTGTGTGTGTATGTGTGTGTGTGCTTGCGTGGGCGTGTGTGTGTTGGAGAGAGTGTAGGTGAATGAGTCAGATTAGACCAATACGTCAAAGAGAGCTTCTGTGGCAGCATATGTTTGGCTTTGCAGCCAGGCCTGTAACGCGATTTTAAAATCATGTTTGTTCAATGAGTGTAGGGAAAGAATTTGGTTTAGTTTATTGTAAAGATAGGGTCCGAGGAAAACAAAAAATCTTCGACTAAAAGAAGTTTTAAGAGGAGTAGACAAGGCAACTATACGGTTACGGCGATTTGTTTGCTGAGAATAGTTGGAAATAGAGTGTTGCTTAATTGCAGTGGTTAGTATAAACAATTGCCTAACCGTGAGGACCTGACAATATTCATAGAGTTTGACGGTGGGATAAAGTCTCGGCATGAAACAGCACACCTTAAGGACCGCTCTCTGCGCACGTTCAATCTGAATATGATGGGATTTGGCTGCACCGCCCCAAGCCGAGATACAATAGACCAAGATTGATTGACACAGTGCCTGATATGTCATTTTCATGACAACAGCATCTGCTGAATTGCGCAGTTGTTTAAAAATGTATATCAATTTGCGAACTCTATTTGATAGGTGTATTATGTACTCTTTGAATGAAAGGTTGCAGTCAATCAATATGCCAAGATACTTTATCGAAGTGACTCGTTCAATGTTACAGTAATTATGAGTGCTACTGTCGTCGCTACTATCATTTGATAGTGTCGACTGGGCAGCAACGTTTAGTGAGCTTGCAACTGACACATTTGTATTTCGAATCGAAAAATTTATTATTTTGGTTTTCGATATGTTTAGGGTAAGCAAGTTATTCCTAAGCCATGCACAGACTGCGTCGAAACCCTTTTGAGCAAGGCGATATGCCTCTTCCCAGTTTTCCGACGCAAATACAAGTGCTGTATCGTCCGCATATGAAAATATTGTACCGCTTTTTAGGCTGAGGCTACACAGATCATTCATATAAATTAAAAATAAACTGGGGCCAAGAATACTGCCCTGTGGCACACCAAAAACCACATTTATATCGGAGCTGAAGTAGTTTCCAATCTTGGCACTCTGTGTTCGATTTGTAAGATAGCTCCGAAACAAGGACAGCTGGGTACCTCGTATACCCAGGTATTCGAGCTTAGATATTAAGATGGGAATCGAGACCGTGTCGAATGCCTTCGCGAGGTCCAGGAACAGTGCAACACACTTCTTACCGTTGTCAAGTTTCAGAGCTATGTGATTAACCAGTTTGTGAACAGCATCAGCAGTGGATACATTTTTTCGAAAGCCAAATTGGTTAATCGACAGAAGATTTCGTGATTCTAAATATGAGACCAGCCTTGTATTTATTAACTTTTCCAGTATCTTGGACATCGCAGGCAGCACTGATATGGGCCTGTAGTTTTCGACACGGTCACGATCTCCAGATTTAAAAATAGGGTGAAGAATCGCCTTTTTGAACCAGCTAGGGAAGATACCAGAGTCAAGGCACAGGTTGCAAACATGTGTTAGTGGCGGTACAATAACGTTTCTATGTCGTTTAAGAAAAATAGAAGAAATACCGTCCCAACCTACCGCGCAATCATTCTTGAGTGAAAGGATTAAGCGTTCCACCTCTTGCTCATTTGTTTTAAGCAGTACAAAAGACTCCTTCTGGGGGTCGGGTAGCGAAATAGATTGAGGGTCTCTATGTATTTTATCAGCCAGATGTTTCCCTACATTTGCGAAATAAACATTAATTTCATTAATAGTGTCCTGCTTATCGTGATTATTCGCTATGAGATCATGGGCTGAAGACTTCAGTTGTCCTATGTTTGTGACACTTTTAATTACACGCCATAACTGCTTAGAATTTCTACCTGCTTTCTCAAATTCTAGTCTCTCATAATCTATTTTTGCTTTTCGTAGCAGATTTGTACAGAAATTACGATACCTTTTGTAGGACACCACGAGGACTTCATTTGACGGATCTATTCTAATCTTTTTATACAAATTATCTCTGTGGCGCATACATTTTAGTAGTCCTTGAGTAATCCAAGGTTTAATCGGCCTGCGTCTACGTGAAGTTAAAATGGTTTTAGTGTTTTTAGATAAAGCTAGGAGAAGTGGTTCTAATAAATTTGTAGTAGCCAAATTGGGATCTTTTGCTGCATAGACAGCATCAAAACTTATGTTGCCAATGTCTTTAGCAAGCTCATCCTCATTTATTTTTGCTATTTCACGCGAGTTAATTACTTTTATTATATTTGGTGACAAAGATAGTAAAACTGCAAAATGATCAGTGACAGTGGATTCTAGCACCATTACTGTGTTAGAGAAAGAAGTTTTTATATTGGCGTGATCAAGACATGTAGATCCGTGTGTTTTCAACACATGTCCCGGGAAAAGTCCGTGGTGACCTAGTAGATCCAAATACTCCAGTGAGTATGCGTCTTTATTATTGCTGGAAATGTCAATATTTATGTCTCCCATAATTACGACGTTTCTAAACGACTTAAGGTCACGTAAAACATTGTCCATAGATTGTATACATTTTGAGGGGTCTTTAAATGCATAGGGCCTGTACATGGCAATTATGGCTGTATCCGTACCAATCGTGACAGTCAAACAGTTCGCTTCTGATACGACAGGTTCGTTAACTTTCACATTAGCTAGCAAACTATTGACATATACAATTACTCCGTCATTCTGATTAAAGGTTTTTGAAGACTTATAAGAAGTATATCCCTCTAGAATCGGAACGACGGGGTTGCGGGAGAGCCAACATTCTGAGAGAATAATAACGTCACTAGGTACCACAATTCTTTGTAATAGAGTCAAAAGCCCCGCATAATTAGCATTTACACTGCGAATGTTTTGGGATAAAATAGTTAAACATGTGTTAGTGGGTACAAGCTTGGAACATTCTTCAGGGACACATGTTATCGCTTTTGAAAAAGTTACGTTATCCAGGTTATCTAATATTTCGTTTACATTATTTGAATTATCGAATGGTACGGTTTAAAGCCAATGGGGCAAAGCAAAGAATTCTTAATATTATATTTTTTCCAGTAACATGTGAGTTACACCAGTGTTTCAAGAGAATGCGAGAACCAGCTCTAAGGACAGGTCTTAATTGTGAATTTGTAAATGTTGTAAATATTTTGTGTAATAAGTGTTGTATAGTGTGGTATGTTTTTCTGTGCCAGTGTAATTGTTTGAAAGTGTGTGCGTGAAGAAGTGTTTTATAAAAACCCAAAAAAATTAACATTGAATAACAAAAAAAAGTGAAATAGTTAAAATTAGGCATGCTGCATATAAGTAAATAATAACAATAATACAAAATGGACATGCAAGTCTTTGTTAAAATGACATAATGCCTACATAGTCAGGTTTGAGTTAACTTGGCTAAGTCTACTTCAGAGTTCACTACGACACGCTGCGCTCCGTCGTCTTTGCGTAAGTAGACTTTACCATATGCTGACCAGCAATGTTTATATTTATTCTGAGCGGCGAAATCTCTTGCTAAAAAGTATATCTTTCGGGTTTTTGATGGTAGGTTGTCAGATATATAAATAGGTACCTTGGGGCCGTCTACTTGTAGGTGCGTAGTGTTTAATTTGTTGTTGATGTTGTTTTTGTTGAAGGTCCTGACCGAATAAAGTAATTTTGATTTTAGCATAACGGTTGTAAAATCCACGATGATGGTGTTATTCATGGAGCTTTTGGAGTTTATTCTATAAACATCTTTGATATCGGACTGAACAATGGTGGTATCAAGGACGTTGCCGATATTTCTAACTGCGTTGGCTAGATCAAGTTTCGATTCATCGCCAATTTTAGGGACATTTTTAATTTCAAGACTAGTTAGTTTTGATTGTTTCTCCAGGTGGTCGATTTTTTCTTCAAGTCTACATATGTACTCTCGATTTTCCTTTCTCTCCATTTCATATTCCTGCATTTTTGTCAGCATCTCATCATATTTAGCAACTGAAAAATCAACGTAGTCCTGAAATTTACTGCATTGGTTTTTAATTTCCATGAGCGTCGTTTCAATGTCTGAGCGAAACAAAGTTTGTTCTTTCTTCAGCTCTTTTAGTATGTTCGATATTTCGTCCCTGAACTCGCACATGTTGACAAAAGATCCGTGATCGTCCCGTTTCCTCTTACTGCGACTGTTGATATTTGTGTCCATGCTAGGATCACTCAATTCCGAAAGCACACTAATGTTAGGCTCAGATTGATGAAGAACAGGAGGCTGCCCACTCATTGCGACCGGTGATGCTGGTGGAGTGCGTCGTAGCGGCATCGTTTTTATTTGTAAAGCTGGGTAGCGTTTTTTATCAATTTAAAAATTTATATTAATTGAGGTTAAACAATCTTAAGCAAAATAACAATCTTAAGCAAAATTAAGATGTATTCGACTTTATACTATTTTATTTATTTATTTTTCCCTTCAATATAACTAGAGGAACATAAGAAAAAATCCAAAAAGTAAAAAGTTCGAGTCCTCGAGATCGTAGATTTGAACCCAAAACCTTGTGATTGCGAGAAGGGAGTATTCGCCACAGTGCTACGCCAGCGATAGAAAAGAGGTCGAAAATAACAATCAATAGCAAAGCGCACGAATCGTCACTACACGGTGCGGGTAGCTCGTATCCTTTGTGTAAGTCTAATGGGTTCAAAGTCCAAAACGCGCACCGTTTTAAAACTTTGTCTGTTATAAAGTTTTTGTTTTATGTTTTGGAAGTGATATATTGTTATTCCACTTTAATTTTCACAAAAGTTTGTCACTTGTTCACTTTGGTTTATAATGATGTGAATTTCTCAATAGTTTATTTACTTTTCCACTGATTTAGAATTTCGTTATCTGTAAAGTTTCTATTTGTGTTTTGGAGGCGATATAATTGTTATTTCACTATAATTTTCTCACAGTTAGTAACTTGTTCACTTATATTTATAAGGATGTGATTTTTTCAAGAGTTTAGTCACTTTTTCTACTGATTTACAATTTTAAATACGGCGAGAACAAAAACACGTCCGGTCACTGTGACACCACGGGGGGGGGGGGATCATGTTCAGGATCTCAGGGAGGCAAATAAATTAGTGGACTGTATAACTTTAAAAACGATGTATTCTGAGGAACGGTAGAATAAGTAGCGGTACAGTGAGGTTGATTGTCGCAAGTGCTTCTTAAGCCGTCGGATGGTGAAGTGACCCCCGCCGCTCGCCGTCTCCGAACCTCGTCCTCTGCCCCGCGCCCGCCGCCTCAGCTGCCGGTGACGTAGTCCACTGGTTCACGCGCTTAGTGCGTGAACATCCTCCCGCCTGTTGACATCTTCGAAGGGAAGAGGACAAATGTTGTTGAACCCTCTTGTGATGATCCCTCTCTTTGTTTTCAGGTCTGCCACGCGTGTGATGCCGTCGACACCCGCATATGTTCGTACTACACGACCCAGTGCCCAAACAAGTGGGGGTTTCAATGATGGTTGCGGTTGTTTTGTCTTTGCTTGGGTCAGGCTCTCTCTTGTGTTGCGGAAGAATTGTACGTGGTGCAGGTTTAGTAGGAATGCCGGGGTGGTTTTCGGTTAGAAAGAGTCTGATCCCTTCGCCAGTTCAAGGGCGGAGGATACCCATGAGGATTTTTTGACCCCGAATAATAAAAGGCTTCCTATTGCGGTTGACACATCGATCACTAATAAAGAACAGTGATTGATGGGTGGACTTCAAAATGAGGATTGACATCTCACTAACACAGGCTAAGTAAAAAGACCAAGGTCTTGTGATTTAAATCGGAGCTAGAGAAAAATTAGACACGTCACGGATTTAAGTTACACGTTACCTAAATTTAAATAGGTGTTTATTACGATTATTTCTCCGGGATTAATATACAGTCGATCAGTTATGTTCGGTCAGAGTCACCCAGCGAAAACTTGACTTAGCTAGTATTAGCATGGAATGACAGCTCAGTTTGAGTTCACTTCACCGCATTTTCACGCGATGTTTTTTTATATTTATATTATTAACGTGTTTATAAATATTATATGTTTATTTATTAGTAGCCATAGCACAAGCTTTGCTTAATTGGAAACGAAATGGCGTTGTGTGAAAGTTGTGGATTATTAATTGATTTATTTATTTTTGACAGAATTTAGTACTGCTGTAACTAGACCGAAGCCGCGGGAGATGCTAGTAAACTAATTCAAGATTATTAACATATTTTTCTCTGTCACCATCAGCTCTAGAAAAGGGAAGGGACTCCCCTTTTCTAGAACTGTCAATAAGAGATGGTAATTTTTGCATTTTAGTTCAGTTTTTGGAGTAATAAAAAAGTGCAGACGTTAGTGATCAGCGTAGCATAAACACATTGAACACCGAAGAAACTACCTTTGTCTACAGACGAATCGGCAAAGTGGCAGATTATATAGACAGGAACCTCAATCTGTCAAATTTCTTTCAATAAACCTGCCTGCGTAGCATGAACACTTAATTTCTTTTTTCCGAGACACGACAAATTTCTTTCTGTCCAACTTGACATTTCTTCTTCCCGAGCATGAGGCGACTCGTTGACAAAGCGTTTGTACGTAGAGAAAGAAATTTACATGCTGTCTATAGCAACTGTCAAGTTGCTCTTGTCTAGGTCTCATTTGATGTAGACTGTTCGACACTTGTTGACAAGAAATGTTTCGAAAAGAACTGTCAAAAGTGGAGAAAATAGGTACGCACTTCATGCTCGGCATTCTTCGGCATATAGGTAACTTCTCATCTTTCTTGACATTGGCACGCTCGAGACGAAAAAAATGTCTATATAATCTGTCACTTTGCCGATTTGTCTGTAGACAAAGCCGTTTCTTCGGTGTTCAATGTGTTCATGCTACGCAGGCAGACATAATTAAAAAGAAGAAAGAAAATCGTTTAATTGGACGCACAGAACATGGAACAAAAAAACCAACAATATAGGTAAAAAACAAGAATTGATTAAATACTAAAGACAAAAAAAAGACCCGTGCGAGACCAAAAAGGAGCCTATCTCAGCATTAATTCATAATTATTTTAAAATTATACCTTAATCTGTTAGGCAAGGCTCGCTTTGTGCTAGTGTACCTGGTTACCGTATCTATATACAGTTATTGATCGGCCGCTAGCTTTACTTGGAACTGGCTCATACCTGGAACAAAGGAATGAATACATTAATATTTGGTTATATACGAAGTTATGTCACGGCCTTACGGTAGAACGTTCTCAGAAACAATGTTAGTTGCAAGTACTAGATATAAAAACATAACGTCTCTGAGGTATTGTTTATGTAGGGTAATTGGTAATTTACTAACAATTTTCAGGTTTAGGTATTCATTGTGTTTTAATCACCTTTACTTTGATACCATCCCCGAAATAAAAATATTACATAAGTCTGCTGTTTCATAAACAGTCATTTCGTTAACATTGTGTTAAATGTTATGCTTTAGCGTTAGTCTTGTAGCACCTAAAGGTTTTAAGTAGGTACTTATTATTAAGTTTTCAGTGAATCACCAGTTACCCTGTATTTATTTAAACATTTTTCATTTTAATTTTTATTTTATTTTCTTTATTTAGGAATCCAACGGCGAAACTTACAGTTATATATTACAGTTTGTTTAATAATAAAAGGTTTCCCTGTGTAACTTATTTCTTTTAACGAACGGACTGAGCTTAAAATTAAAATAACTGTACATAGTAAAATTATCTACGTAAAATGTTTTGAGTTAAATTTTAAGATAGTGATAGATTCATAAACAAAAAAAGACTAAAAAAATTGGTTGTCATTTGCCTTCGTTAATAGTTTATATTGATTGGGTTTTTTAAAAATCCTCTTTTATAGTTCAATAAATCGACTTGAGAGAAGTCTGTAATATTTACATTGGAGCGATGTGGGTCATTACACAATTTTTGGCATAATTAGTGATGTGCCTAGGCACATGTAACATTGACGTGTGACGATTACGACGTAGGGGAGTGTTAAAAGTTACCAGTGCGACCAAATCTGAACAATCTCCTCCATTGAGAATATCGTAAAGTAAACACATGTAGATAGATAGATAAATAGATAGATAGATAAAACATTTATTTTGTAAACACAAAAGACACAGAAAAACACACATTACAATATTCAAATCACATGTCCATTACTTTAAGCCTTTAATTGTCAGATATTGATCATTAGCTACACATCTTCCATTAAGTATCATCATAATTTCAGCCTTAAAGTCCACTGCTGGACAGACGTCTCCCCTAGAGATTTTTTTACTTAACGATCGGTCGTGCGTGTGCTGCCCTGATCTCATCGTTTTCCGGAACACGTTCCTCACACAAAAACCCTTTGGTTCCCAACGAACATCGATTTTTCGAGTAGGTAATGTAGGTACCATTCTATTGCTCCCAGGGTTTACGAAAATAAATGGATTACTATTATGAACCCATTGGAAACCCTTCAGAAAGTGACAGACACACATAAATAATCAGAACTCCGGTATTACACGTGGAAAAAAATCCGCCGTTTTGTTTTCAACATGGAACACACGCGGAGAACAAAAAACAGCTTTAAAAACCTTTTGTTCCCAGTTCAACATAACTTAATAGTTTATCGAGTTTGTATGACCGGTATAAATCATTTTGTTCGACAGGCACGGACAAGGGACCGGGCCGCGGGGCGCGTGGTGTATGCGACCTCAGAGGTGCATGCGTGCAAAATGTTCCATCTTATAAGTATTCATTGGGATTGTTTTTGGTATTTAAGGGATGTTGAATTGTAGGTAGCGAGTATTATGTAGGTAACTGATTTTGAGCAGCTGAGCTCATAGTCTGAGTGAAGTTATGTGGTCAGTAATACAAAGTGACATTTAAAAGTACTTTGCAAATTTTAAACTTGAGCCTACATCTAGAAAGAAAGAAATAAAGAAGAAAGGAATAGAAACAAAAATGCGTCTACTGGAATAATACATGGAAGACAAAGATTGTAATGCCAGTGACAGTTTTTTTACTTGTGCATAAAGTTTTAATAAATAAACAGTGTCATGCTAGATAGTAATCTAGCATGACACTGTTGATTATGAGATGTAGGTACTGGTAATATTTTGAGTATTTAGACTTCATCGTTATTTGGTGGACACAAGTGCCACTGCTAAGTACGTATTCGGTTCGATTGTCAGGTCGGGCAAATTGTTTTTGAGCTTTTCTCTGTAATTTCTCAGTAGCGACCAGCAGTCTGCCTTTCAGCCCGGTTTTTGGCAAAAGACTCGCCACATATAACATAAGACATTAACATGATGATGTCACGGTTCTTTTAATTATTAAAAATCATAATTGATAGGTACAAAGCATACACTATAGTATGTACCCTAATCGTACGTAACAATATTAATCGCCGGAACACAATCAAATGTCACAATACACGAACCTTTACATTCCCATTAGTTTGATCGTATCTTCAAATGTTTAACCTTTTAAATCCAGTTTCAATCTGTCAAATTATCGTCAATCGCTTAACGCGACCAATTATCACAAAAAAAAACACTGTCCTAAGCCGGCCCTGCACCTGGGGTCGGTCACCGATAACCATATGACATGCACTTAACGACACTGCATGCATTATCAAACAGTGATAAAGTTGAATTGATTATAATTTTGATCGTGTCGTAGGTATTTACATTTACACGTATGTTTGAGTTATTTTTTTAGGGTTCTGTATGAAGAGGAACCTTTTGAGGTGCGATTTCTGTTGTCTGTGTGACAAAACGAGCTCGTTTTTTATAAACCACACAATAAGTTTCTTATTTCATGAATGGTTAATCAGTTTGTTGCTGTAAATTCGTATATGTAGATATTAGAAAGAAAGATAAGTACCTATTTATTAGAATTGGTAATTACCAATGAAACAAAACTACATAAGAACTAAAGAAAATAAAAATAATTAACATAATGACATAGAAAAATTAGTACCTACCTACCGAATGCGTTGAAAAATACTGCTATCAAATTATCAATAAGTCTCCTAAAACTAAATCGATTACAATTATGTATTCCAGCACAGTTTCTTAATATATTATAAGTAAGAACCCTACACTAAAACTATTACCTATCTATTCAATAGTTATTTATGAACATGAATTTTTAGCAAATTGTTTAGTCTTATCCGGAGGCTTATCACTAAAAAGGAACTTTTCTTTTGATTTGAAAACGAAATACATTTTTCGTGCTGAACCACGGAACTCTCGGTGAACAAATCTGACTCGTTCTTTACCAAATTTTTGTATGAATCGTTACTTTGTGTACCGTATCAGTTGGTTTAAATTATTATTTCAATAGTTTGGTTGAACTTAATGCTACTAAAGATTGTAAGGTTCGTTTTTGACAGTAGTCTCTTGTGTTTTAAGGAAAAAGATACATTTGCCAACATATCTTCGTGCCTTTAATCACAAAAAGTTTCCACAGAGGTGGTATCCATTAACACTTCCACATTTCACATATTATAATTAAGTAAAAGGGCAATCAGACACAAATACTGCCCACTTGCTAAGAAATACAAGATTGCAAACTCAACCTAGGCATCAAACCTAAAGCCTTACGCTCAGCACACGTGTTTTTAACTAAGAAATCAATGAGGATCGTTGTTTGTCAGGTATTTGTTTATTATCTACCACCGTAGCAGAGATAGCTTAGTAGATAGTGTATCCGCGGACTGCCGAGTCCGCCAGTCTCGAGTTCGAACACAAGACTCACATCTAAAGAAATAAAGAAAGAAAAATATTTATTTGACATCAGTCATTAACACACATACACACAATAATTACACCTGACTACATACACACCACCATACATACACACACACCATGTATACATCTGACTTGTCGGATTCATGTATAATTTTCTCTTTTGAAAAACAGATTATTATACCAAAATCTATTTTGCAAATCGAATTAAATAATTTACTCCTACTAACATTACAAACAATAATAACAAAAGGAAGGTCAAAAAGAACTTAAGAGACCGAATGCACCTTCCATTCCCTACGCACTTAATAATAAAATCCTCTCAAAAAAAAACAATAACAATTAATACTCAAGGCAACAATATTATAAAAAACTCCATTGGAAGGATCATTAGTAAGGATATCATTGAGATTTTTATCTCAAATCGTGATCGTTGTGACTTCTGCTGCACCGACCACCGATGCTTATCAAATCATATTAACTGTATCTATTCATTCGTGTTAATAAAGGTACATACTTAACTTTTATTTTTTTTAAGTTTTAAATTGTTTTTGAGTTGGGCTGCCCAACAGTGCCCAACTAAAATGGGACTGGGCAGGACATGTCTGTTGAACGAGCTCTGGGCTCATAAAACCCAGAATTAGTGTCCTATAGCAGTGACACGGGGCCGCGGCAGACCACGGAGGTGATGGCAGGACGACCTGGAAGCTTTCCTTGAGAATTGGAGAGAGGTGGCGCAGAATCACGACTGATGGAAGAAATGGAAAAAGGCCCAGCAGTGGGACAGTTCAGACTAAGTACTTAATAAAAATTTCATCATCGTCATTTTAAATTTTCATCATCTGTGCAAGAGGTTTACAACTGGTAAAGTCGGCACTCTTTTAAAGAAAGAATTGCAACGGCCACTATCTACTTTACTACTAATTTCCTGATTCCTTTATCACAAATTTTCACAACAAATTACCGATGTTCCTATTGATTTATCTACGAAAGATTTACAGACTGGATCAGAGGTCACCGCGAAGTCATTCATAAATCTTAACATGTTCATATCCGTGTTGAGTCATTTTATTACCGAGACATTATAGAGAATAACATCCAATTTATAATGGTATAAGGTAAGGACTATATGGAAATTGATACTATACATATGTGACTAGTCAAAAAGAGTGGCTAAGTACGACTCCGAATGGCACATCAGGGGTTCCGTACCGTGTCAAGCATAAAACGACGAAAATTTTGGATATTGTATGTACCTATCGGCCCTTTTTAAATCAATTATTTTTAAATTGAATAAAAAACTAAGTGTGTACCTATAGGTACATACTATATTTATTATTTTTAACCAACTTACAAAGAGGTTCTAAATTTTGTTGTTTTGGTTACCTCAGAACTCCGTCATTTACGGGCCAGTTTGGAAGGTCCTTTTTTATTTGAGAGTAGAGAGTACATTTTTTAAATAAAAAACTTAAAATTTAAATATTAAAACTTTTCACAAAAAATAAAATTTTCTTCTAGATGGGTGGACGAACAGACGGTCTCGACGAACATCGAAAGGCTCCGTAGTCGCGTGCCGATGAGAGGTCTATGAGACTCTTTGCGTACAGAACCCTAAAAAGAACTTATCTTTTTAAGAAACTTCATAACAAGTACCCCGCTGTGAGAGGTCCTTGTGACCTCGGGTCGAATTGACCCCAAGTCTCCAAGTCCCATCGTTTCTGCTACGTCAACTTTTGTTTATTTTACACATCAAAATGTACTCTTTTTTGAAAAAAAGAAATTGTTTCTTGTACCCTTTCAACTGGTTTGCCATTTTAGGCGCGTGCCCTTTAGGTACGTGAAGAGATTATAAGGATGAGTTTCTGGTATGCAAATATGAGCAAAAAACTATACGGCACAAGTAATAAATTTGTAGTTAAGGGGAAACGCTATTTTGGTTCTTCAAGCCAGACGTAGGTAACCTGAATAGTTCTTATACAGGTGCCTCCTCAGACTGATGGGGTGAACTCAGTATATTACTAAGATGACCGGTACAAGAAATTATTTCAGGAACGTTATGGGAATCCAATAAACTTGATTTGTTTTTGTTTTATTTCCTCATACGCTACGTATATTTTAACCGTGGCAAAACGCACGCAGCGAGCCTTCGGGCGCCCGCCCCGTCAAGTCGTTCGTTACAGTATTTTCAATATCCATTGTTGGTTTTTTTTTTATTTTAACCGTATTATTTACATAAATGGAGTGCTGCTTTCAGAGAATGTTATTAAACATTGAAATGAAACTGAAAATCTTGAAAAAAAAGATAAAAAACAATGAAAATTTTCCTGAGAAAGATTTCGGTGGATTATGATTCAAAATCAGGAGCTAAATCCACCCTATCAGTTTGAGGAGGGCTCGCCCTTAAAGTCTGTATTTATCATACATTTTTTCTCGGAGTGTAATACGCTCAAAGATTTTCCTTAGGTAATCTAGGAGGTGGGAGGGGTCTCTCAGACTGTTTCTGACTTAAAACCACTTCGCTGTGCCATCTCATACCAGCGGGAACATAAATTCTTCCGATAACACCGAATATTAAAGGTCAGGTAGATTGTCGCTCCACGTAATATACTAGTTACTCAGCTACATCCAGTTAAACTGGAAACTGACCCTAATTTATTACGAGAAAAGTCTAGGAAGACCATGGTTTTTAACAAATGCCGTATTGGCCAAAATTATCATCTTCCATTATTAATTCATAGAAAATGACAGCATCTGTCGAACAAAATGTCTGTTCTATATATCTCTCTACATCTCAAAACATCAGCTCAACACACGATCTCAATATCACGAAAATCAGTTTATCAGTTTATGAGTATTTGCACAACACAAATAGATACACTTCCTATTATTCGAGGCGTGCGATCGGGCCCTATTCCAACTAGATTACTGGCATTTATCTAGACTCAGTAACCGACGCAATAAATATCAGAAATTGTCTACACCGCACGCCTTTATAATCTATGGAATTTTGAAGTTAGGGCTGCTGCCTAGAAGGCAAAAGTAAAAAATATTAATTCCATATTTACTACAACGAACATTGGCTATTCAATGTATTTGAGAAAATAACTTTAAATTAATACAATTCGAATTATTTTTAAATCAAACTTCCATGATCACCACTGGAACGGGTATTGTCGATGTAAGAATCGACAAAGTAAAAAATGGTAAAAAAAAGGCTTTTTGGGGGACTGTCTGTTCATCTGTCTACTGTCTTTTTTCTGTATCCTGCAGGCCTAGCCATATTTCAAATTCTATTTCTATTCTATTTCTGTTATAGAAAGAAAATGGCGTATATGGAATCAGCTGTTCGTCAACTGTCAAGTGTATTTCATTTTCAGCCATATTACAAATTCTACTCGTTAACACTTGACAGTTGACAAACAGCTGATTCCATATACGCCATTTTCTTTCTATTGTCGCCTTATCGATTACGATAATAGAAATAGAATTTGTAATATGGTTAGGCCTGCTGTTTGCCGTAAAAATAATAATAATGAATTTAGTCACGTTTGACAACCCTATCAGGGGATAAATTCGTAACATCACAGCGAAATGATTGAAGCGGTTCTATTAAAGTAATCCAATACTACGCGAGTATATTCAACAAGTACTCGTATCTAAGTGCTAAATTGGTTTGATAATCTTTCACGACTTCAAAATACCAGATGAAGTAAATTAGTTATACTAAGTAATCCAAAGTAGGTACCTACTGTGACACTGGTTACAAAACCTTATTAAAATAATAGCCTAAATTCAGGTTTTTTATAGTTGGGAGTCGACTCCCGGGCTGTACTGTATAAAACTAACTTTTACAGAAAATTAACTGAATAAAAAAACGATAAGAATAAAAAAAATCAATAAGGAAATGAAAATGCGTTCATTGGTTTAACAGCTAAATAAATACAATCTTAAAACTTTACAATACACAGAAGACAAAACAGGGTAATATTGACATTAAACTACCAATAACATTCACGAAACCTCTATCAGGTACGAGTAACTGCCATTTATTTCGATACAACTTAATTTAAGTATCCGATAACGTTACTTCTCCATCCAGTAAGTTGATTTAGGTCACAAATAAGCACGCAAGGTGCGCCGGTTCACGGCTGCCAGTCTTCGTTCTACGATTCGCCACAGATTGTACTAAATCATAACTTGCAAGGAGTAGCGAATGACCCGGGTGTGTCCTAGGATATGCCTAGTGGAGCACTAGCTTTGTCTATACAAAGTTAAGTGTCTTTTAAAGTGGCTAGATTTGATTTGTGCGAATGCGCTGTATCATTACCTAATAGCTGAATTATTAAATAGAATTTGCATAATATTAATATTTGTCTTGTTTTGTTGGGCAACAATAGTGAAATTTGCAGTCTGATAATATTACTATGAACTGGCTATGTACCGCATTTCTAACCACTTTAAAGGTGGCAACGTAGAATTGAGCTTCTTATTGCAAATACCTATATTTCTTACAAATCCAGTTACAAAGCGCTAATCTCTAGGATAGAAATCATAGAGATTAGCGCTTTGAAACAAGAAGACAAAACAGACTCTTCGGTTTACTATTTTACTATACAAGGTGTTTTTTTTTTAATATCACGACACTCTAGGGTTATATTCTGTAGGTAAAAATAATACTAAAACTCCTAGAATAGATGGTCCAAAAATGCATAGTTTCGGAGATATCATCAATCATAATTAAATTATCAGTTGTTTAGTACCCGTAACACAAGCTCTGCTTAGCTTGGGACTAGATGGCGTTGTGTGAATAGTCGTGGAATATTATTATTAATATTATTTTTGTTACCTAATTAGTTCAAAAATTGTCACCAGTAAGACGAATCTTCTTTCTAACGTCACTTTTCTTTCACGTAAGGGTGTTTTACACTTATCATCGTGACTTTGTCGAATTATTTTGTATGATAGTAAAAAAAAAAAGGATGATTGAAACATAATTCATTTATGCCAGTTGATTCTTTGATATGGTCTCAATCATACCCTAGAGTTATGGGATATAAAAAAAAACACGTTGTATTGATTAACTGCCAAACATTGTATATTTAAAGGTTTTCCACCGAACAACAATCGACCCTTGCTTAACCTTAACTTTTAACGATATACGTAAATACACCTAGTTATTTATATGAATTCTCCGTAAAAGGTGTTCAACAACGCCTAGTTTCTTTAAAAATAATTTATTACTTAACCAATCCTCTACAAGGACATCTCTTTGTCATGATTCAATGTTATAAAAATCACCTCTCCTTCATTTTCTCTTTACTACGTTCACGCTCCAATATATTGTAGCCAGACGCAAATTAACGCGATAAGTCGCAGTCGCAACATGCGCTGGTGCGTATCAGGATTAGTTGAACATATCCCCGTCACCTATGATCACCGTAACCCGTGTTGGGAGTTAGCTTTCATAATAAACCCGATATGATAAATAGGGATTAAGGTTAATGACGGAGGGACCAGTTTTATATTAAGAGGCGAAGAAAATCTTTGCTGGAAGAGCAGAATAAACTTTTGTTTTTCAAATGAATGTAATAAAATTTGCTGCCTTGGTGTTAGAGGTAGCTACTGATGAGCACGAACACCGAGTAGGAAGTGTTATTGGGTTGTTCGATTCAGAATTTCACAGTACTGGCAGTGGTTACGATGATATTGATGTATACAAAGTATGGTAAAACCTATTTCAAAAGAGTATGAAAGTATAACAATGGAGTTACTAGCCCTTTCTTCTCCGTACAAATCTACCTTTTGGAATTTGCTACAAGAATCATTAACTTAATTAATTTAACTTATAAGTCAACGTTCAAAAGTGCCTTTTAAGGGTAGACCGTATACCTATTTGAAATAAATGAATAGGGAATATGCATGTAATTTAAATATGGTTCGAATATTTTTTTTCTGAATCTTTAATGGCAGAAAATATGAACTAAATCATTATTTTACTTTTTAAAAGCGTCATAATTATTTAAAATTCAAAATAAAAGTGTGAATTAAGCGCGGGAAATTCAAATTTGTGAAACGCATCACCATTGGTTAAAACGAAACTTGACGTCAAATACTACGACAACAACTCAACGCCTACAAAACATACATTGTGTAAGTATGACATTAAGTATTGGAATGGACTTTTTATTGGAAAACATAATTTTTGCCGTGTGTGTTGTGAACTAATTTATTGTTCAAGTCTCATTTTAGCTTCATAGTGAGGTCATAAAACATTTAAGAAAAATTACTGAAAGTGGTTTTGTAAAAGCACAATCTCATAATGTTTATTGCATTCGGGTACAAGCAATACCGGTAATCTGCTTTTAGAGCTTTTTTCATGATGAAATGGTTAGAAGAACGAAAACACCCATAGTAATAGTAATGGGATCATAGTAAATGACGTAATCGAAATGGCGCGCGAAAATAGCGGCGTTTATACAGCTCAAATTTATTCTGTATTTTAAATATTTTTTTAAGCTTCATTACAGCTATTTTTAAATATGTTTATATTTTTCTACTATGTTATAACGTTGTAAACAGTGAATTAGAATATAAAAAAAATACATGCATATACCCTATTGACTTTGAGTTGACAGCTAGGAATCTGCATTTGTGCTTGGTAGATGGCAAAAGTCTTGACCCCTATTACAAGGATCCGACAAGGAATAATATGTTATGTTACATCTAAGTATACAAGACTGGCGAATAATGGGTAATGGGTAATGTGATGGTACCTTCTTATTGCAAACTCGTAAACCTTTATTGTCTAGCATAGTTCCCGTTCCCGTGGGCATACAGGGATAGAAGTATAGCATAATTATGTCACCCGAAGAAAGTGTAGCTTCCCAACGGTGAAAGAATTTTTTACATCAGTCCTGTAGTTTCGGAGCTTATTCAATGCAAACAAACAAATAAATCTTTCCTCTTTATAATATTAATATAGACTAATAGAAAAGAAGCAATAGAGGGAGTAGAGAGGGCTGAGGTTTACTCTATGGAAAGTAAGGTAGTGATAGTATATTATATTAAAAACACAACAGCAGCAAAGGAAGCTCCATTTCCCAAGAACACTCAAGAAATTGGCAATAATAAAGGAAAAGGTAATACAACTCGTGACGGTCTTATAACGGCGGAGTGATTCAAGTTAGCAAAACTAACGCTAATTAGACTCCATTGTGAAGAAAACTTTCTCTTTTACTACTAAATTCTAATTTATTCTGCTCGGTTCGTGATCGCGTGGTATGCTCGTAGAATGACAAATGAGATAGTAATGAACATCTGCATTAGTAGCTGCTTTGTCTTTGGTGATACCGTTATCGGTGATCTTTGTGTGTACTTGGGAAATCGTTCTACAAACTACGTTTATAATTATATTTTCTCCTTCTCTATGAAATCTGTAAAAGATATTTCATACAACCTTTGGAATGACGAAACGCTTTTACTGATAATATAATAATAATAATATTCCACAACTTTTCACATAACGCCATTTAGTCCCAAATTAAGCTTGAGAGCTTGTGTTATGGGTACTAAATAGCTGATAAACATACTTTTATATTTCTAAATACATACATATTATAGATAAATTACACCCAGACACAGAACAAATGATCGTGCTCATCACACAAACATTTGTCCTGGGTGGGAATCGAACCCACGACCTCTGGCATAGCAGTCAGGGTCACTAACTACTAGTTAGTTGTTACTATTTATTATTTGTTATTTTTATGGTGTTTAATAAAGAGTATTTTACGGTGATACAGTTTTTCAGGAAAAACAGTATATATATATATCCATTACGCACTGTATATATATATATATATATATATATATATATATACAGTGCGTAATGGCTGAGAATAGAACTCATTGTTAATCGATTTTGAAAATCGTAGTCATAGATTTGACAAAATGAACGGGGTACAGATTCTGGGAATGAATATAGTGGACGCAGTTCGAAAAATATATAAGAAGCAATTATGCTACCTACTGTTCTTAGGATGGCCATGATATCCACACGTAGTTATGGAAGAAGAAAAACGTAAACGGCCACCTGCCTGCGCAGCATGATCCCCGAAGAAACGGTCTTTGTCGTGTCTCGGAAGAAAAGAAATTAAGTGTTCATGCTACGCAGGCAGGTGTATTGAAAGAAATTTGACAGATTGAGGTTCATGTCTATATAATCTGTCACTTTGCCGATTCGTCTGTAGACAAAGGCCGTTTGTATTTCGATATAGAAACAGGACGATTCGCATAGCCAGGCAGGCTGGCGTAATACACATATTTATTGTAATGGCTGCATTGTGAGTAAACTCTGAGTCACTAAAGAACGTCCCTTAGACGACACACACAATGGAAACCACAAAAACTCGTCAACCGCAAGTACCTTCCCGCATGGCTTCTGTCATTTGCGGTTAAGATGGACATAACAGATCTATACATCTATACTGCTATCCTACATACTAATCTATACTTCTATACTAATATTATAAAGAGGTAAAATTTGTAAGTTTGTATGTTTGTAAGTTTGTATGTAGGGGGTAATCTTCGGAACTAAAGATTCAATTTTAAAAATTATATTTTTAAAATTGAATCATTAATAAAAATTTATTAGTACTGGTGGAAAGCTACACTATTCCCGGATGACATAGGCTACTTTTTATCCCGGTATTCCCACGGGAACGGGAACTACGCGGGTGAAACTGCGTGGGGCCTTTTTGGCCTCGCACAGGTCTTTTTGTTATTCCTTTAATATGTTAAATTTAGTTTAAGTTTTATACTGTTAAATTTCTGTGCGTGTCCCAAATAAACATATTTTCTTTCTGTTTTTCTTTCTTTCTTTCTTTTCTTTCTTTGACGTCAATATATCGAGTAATACTCATGGACTACATTTTCGGAAGCTACGCGAACGAAGTCGCGGGCAAAGTGCTAGTACATTATAAAATTTGTTTATTTACATCAATGTTCAATCGTAATAAATGTTTAAGTTTGTGAGTATGGATAGATGGATAGATGGATGGATGTTTGTTACTCTTTCACGTAAAAACTACTGAATGGATTTTAATCAAATTTGGTATGGAGTTAGCTGACACCCTGGATTAACTCATATGCTATTTCTCCACAGGAACGATACCTACGCGGGTGAAACCACGAAACGTCTGCTAGTTATTTATAAAATTAAAGCATGAAAAGTCCATCCAATTTTTGTTGTTTTTTTGTTTTGTTTATATTTTTTTTCATTCTTGTTTGTTTATCTTTTATTTGTTTGAAATCAAATACATATATAGTATGTAACATTATTGTAATTAATGTTCGAAATTATCCATACGATTTCAATAATTATTTTACCTAATGGAAAAGAACGGAATATCGACGAGGGCTATAGGATGTTTAATGTAGTACATTATTATATTCATTTTAACCTCTTCTTTAATTATAAAAAAACACTAGCCAATATTGAAACAAAGAACGGAAAAATTACGAATTCGATAAAACTACATAACTAAAACTCTTTATTCCTAAGTTGAACAACAGTGTTAGCAGTATTATCCAAGTGGTGTGGCCGGCGTACTGCCACTGTGACAGTTACTGTGTCTCGAGTTCGAACCCAAGGCACGCACCTGTAACTTTTCATTTTCATGTGCATAATGTACAATTCTCATTTACTTCGATAACGGTGAAAGAAAATAGCGTGAGGAAACCTAAGAGATATTTTCTCGATGGCTTGTGAAGGCAAGGTAGAGAAATAAAGGCAGCATTAAAACTCTGGCACCAGGTTAGTCAGTAATTAGGCAAAAATAAAAGTCGCACCCCCAGTGCGACAAAGGCGTAAGAAGAAAATGCTAACTTTACAGGAGAGCAAAAATACTGTTTGGTCTGGTATATCTATTTAGTATTTGATCTTATAATCTTTTGTTATATACCATTAAATAGCAAAAAAATTCCAGCTTTTTTTCAACGATATTTCAGATAAATGAAATTGTCGTGTATTAAAGATAATTAATATTTTAAGTTTTACACACGTTTTCCTTACTTAATTAAATCAAATTCTCAAATGTAGTACTGTTTACTCTAATCATCGTTTTATAAATTTATTTGGACACTGTAACCGATCGTGGTTATGTCGTTTAGACCATCATAAAATGCAGAGGGTAAACACTACTTACGCCTTTTTTGCTTTATTTTGTTTTATATATGTCATTAAAACCAAGTCGTATTAGAAAGTACGCTTACTAATTTCAGCCTGTTATAGGGAAACAAATACGTAAGTAAGAATAAATATATTTTTTGTCAAATTTAATGTAGTTAAGTAGGATTGTGGACTTTTTATCTGAAAAAATGTAAAACTTATGTGACGCGACTAATGTTTTTTTTGGTATAATGGCTTAATTTTTCATCAGATCTTAACGGAAAAATTAAGAATGGTGTATCTTTATCTGCGCTATACGAAACTGCAATAAAAAAAAAGTGACGTATTCTTACTTACGCCTTTGTCGCACTGGAGGTGCGAAGTATCAAGGCAATTTAGAGAAGACTTTAATAAACCAGCACTGCTCATCTCTAAACCTGACAAACATAATAGTTCAGTTCAGCCGTATCTTCATCCATCGTTGTCTTACAAAGACACAATACCATTACAACAGACAGCCCCAAGTTCGAACCTCGTGATGCAAAATGATCATGAAAATACACAAAGAAACAGATCAAGATCCACCAATCAAGAACAGTTGTGTACAATCAAAATCAAGTGCGATGCAATTAGGACAGCGATCTATTCCGACAATAAATTGTTCGGCGCGCGCGCACGATCCAGCGATCGTGCCGGACAACGATCTATCCGAGGATGAAATGACTTGTGCTTTGTTAGTGACGGCGCGCGTTGGTGTTTATAAGGAGTTTATTTTGGAGATATTCTAATCTTCTAGTGTATCTTTTAACTGCATTTGCCTAAAACGAAAAAAAAAACGAACGAGTCGTGTTGGATCCATTGGTTATTTAACAAAATATTGTTCTTCAACCTTTCTGACTGATCTTTTTAAACTTGACAAGACAGTCTTTAGGCCATCACCTTTATGTTTTTCACAAATTTTCTATTTTTAGGACTGTTTCATATTTCGTTATAATAAATAAATCCAATATTTTTGGAGACTCAAATGATGGTCGGCGTTTTACATAGAATTACATCACGCTTATAATATATCATTAATAACGTAGGCAATCTACATTGCTTTTGAATGCACAAGCAAATAAGTTAAAATACAAAATAAAGCTTTTTTATAAAAAGCCCTAAAATATTGTATTTTTATTTGAGGGTTTTTAGGTAACATTTTTAAGAAGTCAAACAACATTATATGCAATTTTATTTACTCTTTCAAATCCATAGACATCCTGAACTGTTTCGCCACCAAACCGGATTCCCTCGATCCATGATCTATCTTGCTTTCCCAGAGGCGGACAGGCACATTCCCACGGCCGTTAATCATTCGCTAACGATCTATGGATCTGATTTAGCACTATGGTGCACTTGTTTGTTCGTCTTGTAGTGATAAACTAATGAACGCAGTATGATACGAATTAGTTAGGCACGATCCCGTGAGATTTTGTAACTGTTAATTTATTTATGTGATGCATGTGAGGTGCTTTGTTTGTGTGATGTGAATTTGTTCTTTGTTATACAACTACAGCATAATAATCATAATTTAATTTACCGGGATTAAATTATGTACTTAAAGTGTATTAAGATAGTAATTCCGTATTCTGGGATTGCACGAAATTACTTTCTATCTTCGTAATCGATAAATAATAATAATAAAACTTTTATTTCAGAATCAAGTTCCATAATTTGTTAGTACCATTATAAAATGCCTTAGGTATGTCTAGTCTTAGTACATATACTAATCTAACGGGTAATTATATAAATTTTAAACGAAGTAAACCCGCTAGAGACGTTTTTTCTTTTTTTTGCTCTAAATAATAATAATAATAAAAGTTTATTTCAGAAGATGGTAAGATAAGAAGTAGGTAATTCCGTTAACTTAGAGAGTTTACAGAAACAATTTTTATTTCTATAGGTACCTACTTTTAAATAATAGAAAGTCCAAGAAGCTATAATATGGAGTTCTACAGAACTATCTGACTTCTTAATATATCAGTATAACTCGAGAATTTACACACCTTGTTTAACTCTGGAAGTTGTTTGAAATTTAGTAGTAAATGACGATTGCCAATATTAAACAAATTAAGTTGATTGCGATGTTAATTAATAGCTGTGACTATTTTGGTTTCCGCAAACGAACAAACTTTACTTTTATTTAAATCCTTAGTAACCCGCAGTGCCGTTCTTTAGAAAATTATTAATCTTCGCGTGAAAACTTGGAAGAAATGAATGATGAAGTGACCTGACAGTAAAATGTGTGCTTGTAAACAGACAGAAATATGTAGCTGAAATAAACTTCTGATGTATTATTAAAACAGAAGAATGTCTATTAAATCTACAGACAAATCCAGAACAGCCAACATCGCTAATTACCACAACACAAACCAGTTCTAAATAAAACATTAAGCTTAGATCACATCATCGGTTTTTACTGGCATTTTATGTATTATCTATCTATGGCTTGACCTACACCGTCTGTGCAGACCGCCCTATATGGAACACGGCAGTAGACAGTAGAGTTACTAGAAGGAAAGGTAGTGTGTGGCTTGCCTTATTGGTGCGTAAGTACGTATTTAAAAGTAAATAAGTTATGCTGTAACTATGTACGTTTATAACATTTTATTATACTAAGAATCTCACATTGAAGTGTATGTTTTTTGTCAAGTAGGTTTAGCCGCATTTAGCCCGCGTCTTCGTTCGCGTGAATCTTACTTTTTAACCGACTTCAAAAAAGGAGGAGGTTCTATGTTCGTGCGTATGTATTTTTTTTTTTTTTTATGTATGTTACCTGATTTCTCCGCCATTTGAGGACCGATTCTCAAAATTCTTTTTTTATTTGAAAGAGTAGACTCCTGAGGTGGTTTCCTGGTTTTAATTTGGTTAAGATCTGGTGCTGATCTTCGGAGATATGGAATGGAACTCTTCAAAAATAGACGGCAAATCTGTCGTGATTGCTGGAATCGCTTGGATGTTTATTGTTTATACAACATCATGACGTATCATCACGCCTGTATGCTCTGAGGGGTACGCAGATGTGTACAATATACCTAGATTTCGAAAGTTAGGTATGTTAAGTTTCATTTATTAGGGATAAGTGGTTATCCACTACATGCCATGGTAATAGGGTTATCCCCATTACCATGACATGTATTGTTAACAATTAACAATATAAAATAAATTCACGGCAAATGTTTGTATGGGAACAAACATTTGCCATGAATTTATAAATAATATTTACACAAGCATTTTTTTCTTTTTGAAATTGATGGCAAACTACTTAGATTCAACGCATTAAACTTGTAACATCATTATTCAGTATTTAAAACTGTATAGGATAGTGACGTCATTACCAAAAAAAAGAAAAAATATGTGTCGAATATTTTCTTGTAATCTAGATGAGGGACTAATAACTAAAAAATTAAAATCAAAAGTCTTTATTCAAACTAGGCTGAGATCAGCACTTTTGGAACGTCAAAAAAATACATGAGACAGTCACCCAAAAACGCCCACCCTTCGCCACTTCCTAGTGTTTTTGAAGAAGAAGTGGCGGCACAAACTCCCCAGCAACACATCTGTCTGATTCGTTTGAAGAACTATACAAAGAATTTTTACAATGAAATGTTCAATAAATAATACAAAGGTTTACTTATACACTTTGTAAAATAATTACATTTCAGAAAATAAAATTTAGATAATATTTAAAATAAAATTTAGTCAACTAGTCTTGTACGCGCGAGCATTCGCGAGACGACGACGCGTGCGCGCTTGAGCACTAGGTAACAGCTGTCTGCAGTAAACATTGTAATTCATCGACTAAAACAACACTTTGTTTACTAAATAACAATAGGAAACAAACTGCCGATCACCTGTGTGCTCAGTCATTATAGGTCGCTAACCTCCAGTGTTGGCAAGCTAGCAAATTAGCAACCTGCCAGCACTTCGCTGTAATTACGATGTTTAGACAAAGGCTGTTAAGGCCTAGAGGTCTAACCGTACCAAGTGGTTCTAGCGGTTTTTTATATGCAACTAAAATGCATGATTTTAGACGCCATAGTTGAAGCTATCTCAGAAAAATATTGCTGCTATTAACATACAAGTTTGCACCTCTCTCTTACGCATTGAAAAATGTTGCTGTTGTCTATGTATTCTCATGCCCATCAAAAACCGTTCCCTATTTCGTCGTGGATAGTGCAATACCGCGTAACTACAATTGTTAAATACTGCGAATATGCACCTTATCACAGTCAGCGAAGGTGTATATTCGCAGTATTTAACTATTGTAGTTACGCGGAATTGCACTATCCACGACGATTTATGCTTTATCGGATTTGATCGGACGCAGTTAAATACCAGTGTTTTACATGAAACGACTGCTTGTCTGACCTCCACAACCCAGTAACTGGGTAAACGATATCATGGTTAAACTGGTTGTCAGACTTTCGGGCTTCTAACTGTCAACAATCTCCAAATGACAGCCGGGACAAACTGGTTAACGTGCTTACCGACGCGCGGTGGTCACCCATTGATGGATTGACCCGCGCAACTATTATTATTAAGCCATGACCCCCTCAACAATGTAGACATGACTTTTTTTTGGAGCAATCTAAATAAAAAACTTTTTTACAAAAAAAAAAACAACCGACTTCTTAAAAAAACACTAATACGTGAAAAATAACTCTAATTTCGGAAGTCTGTGGCTTTGGTGGTTTCGTTTCGTTCATTATTGGCCACCGACTTCCAAAACTGGAGTTAATTTTCACCTGTTAGTGTTTTTTTAAGAAGTAGGTTGTTTTTTTTTGTAATCAAGTTTTTATTTAACAATTTTTAGTTTCTTCGGATGTAAAGAAAGTCTTTCAAAACTTGAAAGAATCATTGAAATTGGTTAATAATGTTGTCTTTACAGAAAAACGCAATTCGTCTTATTTTCACTCATAAGAGTGTGATGTTATTATATCCTTAAAAGGGATCCATTGCGCTTAGCGTATTAATATAATGACAATTATATGTTGCCGCACTCGTAAATAAATTTAACACTCCTTTTTAATTTAATTACGCACTCAAACAAAGAGCTTACAAGGAAGCGATCCCTTGATTAAGATATCTGCCAGTCCGGAAGCGTGAACTTAAAGTATTTCGGCCTCCAAGCGTTCACTGTTCAGTGTCCAGTATTCAATATTGATGCAAATTTTATAAGATATAAGCGCCGGTAATAAGAGTAATAACAAATTAGCCTCGAGATGGTTGAGTCATGAAGTGGAGGTGGACATGATTTAGGGAAAAGTAGGGAATTTATTTTAGAGGAATCTGTTTCAACAGATTACCTTTCAGTATGATAGCGCACAAGTTATATGGATCTGATCACTTTTAAATACTTATTTGTTTTCCTCTAAACTTCTCCGTAAAAAGCATTCTAATTTTGACATCACCATTAATCAAAGACCTTCAATACTTATAGACCGGACATCACGAACAAAATTTTCGTCCGAAAAAGTGTGTCCTGCTGAATACAAGTCTATGAGTTTTTTGTAGTACGCTCCGCTGCCGCTCCAATATTCATATAATTATTCTAGATGGCGTTACTGAGACATGGGATCCAAGTTTTTCTATGACATTTCCTTGACATGCCCGCTCTATAATATTTTGAATCTCTTTGCCATTACCTAATCAATCTTACTACCAAAGGGCAAAAAGTAATTTGCTGGCAAGAAATGAATAAAAAGTTTACAACGATTAACTCAAAATAAAAAACTGTCTCACATACTGTTAACCTATTCGAAGATAGATATCCAATGAGCAGCTAATTATTTCATACAATTGATTCCATAGAGAAAGTAGATTATATTTATAAGATTTCCACCTCCTAGAATATTAAAAACATTTTAAAAGTCACCCTGTTTTTTATTTACAGACCTACTCTTTGCACTGAAGAAAATCCTCCTTGCTCTTGACGTATAGTCACAACACGAACTCACGCGCAGGATATTAAAGTGTCCACCTTATATTCCGGTTTCGATAGGGTTGCCGCGTACATGATTTATTTGCATAGCAAAACTAAAATGTGTAGTACGTCAGGAGAATCAAGAAATACAGTACTTACTTTAAGTTAGAAGTAAGTAATCAGAAGTATAAATTATACTCGTCCATTAATTTATTCTAATGGCGGCTGTGTATTTTATGGGAGATATTAGTTATTATGTCTATGTATAAATTAACTAAATCAATGTTGAGCGTAAATGATATTTACCGCCATTGGTTGCCTTCTTCAAACTCTAAATTGAACTTATACTGACTTACAGTTTTAGAAAAGGACAAAGACAGACAGACGGTGACAGCTATAGGAACTAACTGAGAGGTGCCAAATGTTTACTAAGTTACGCCATGTTCGCCACGAGTTTTACATGTCAACATAGTCTAAATGTAGATGTACTATTGGTAAATCTCTCTCTTATACTATTTGGAATAAAGGCTTAAATCTGATTCTGTTTTTGTTTTAATCTTTGTTTGTTACTAACGTACTTTGTAAGTGTATTGTTACTAACACTGTGAGTCCTGTTACTTGTTTCAATAAATTATTATTATTAATATTTTAAAGTATTATTTAGTATAACGTACCTACACATTTTTTTTTAGAATATAATCCATTTTTTTTAAATAAAGCTTATTAGTAATGCAGATCGCACATTACTATAAGTCTTGATACCCCTCCAATTAAGCTAAATGTGCTTGTGTCAGGAGTGGGTTAACGTCAATAGTGGAAAGGGTGGGATCGAACTCACCACCTCTCGATCGCCAGTACAACGCCTTAGTCACTGGGCTATTGCCGCTTGATTCAAGTTTATCAATCATTTTAAAGTTTTTCTTTGTGTTTAATTCATCCGTTGGCGTTTCAAGGCGGTCCATATTTACTTAAAAATAAATTATTTTATATAACTTAGTAAGTACCAACAAAAAATCTAGTTAATTTTAAAATCGCGTGTTCGCCTTGCAACCTTATTTATTTCATCTTAAATTGGAATCTTTGAACAAAATTGAGTAATTTTCTTGATTATTTTAACCCTGAAAGATGTAAATATTTAGTTCTTAGTGCTTGAAAAATGTACTAAGTCTTTGTTTACTTTAGGTCATTTCTGACATAATGATATGCCTACTTATATCAACCTTGATTTACGGTACGAAACGCTGCATAAAACAATACCTTTGTAAATGCATAATTAATTATACCTAATACATTTGTTTTGGGGTTTTGATCCGAGATTTAAGAATTTAAATGGGCTTGAGAGCCATTCATACACCTTTCCGACACGAATATTACAACTATACTGTATGAACAAAGTCAAAGCCAAAGGCAAATTTCGATAGGCAGTTTTGAACGACGCATTTAAAGTAAAATATTTTGATTGCCCCTTTTAAAATGTAATGTATGTAGATCCGTATAGGAAAGTATTGACCAGGGACCCCATGATTACCACTAGCTAGCTACTCTTTAAAAAAAGTTTTTTTTTTTGACAAAAGTTCGCATACATTATTCAGATACTTAGTTATAATTATAGTAGCGTGTAGTACTATCTTAAATAAAATCTACTATACTAAAACCACTACAAAGTTTTACTGTTGAATAAATTTATTCATAACCCTTTTTTGTTAGTCGCAGTCGGTTACAATATTTTACTTTAACTGACAGCCCTAGTTTCAGTGCCACATCTCAGGATTAATAATCACATTATATTTTTATAAGTTAACTTTTTTCTTTACTACGTCGGCGGCGCCAGGCTGGCACGCCTTCACTTCGTTTTTTTACAAAGTTTTTACGTGCATGTTTAATTTAAAAAGAGATGCTGCGCGTACGCATGTTTATTGGTAAAATTTTTGATGGATCGCTTGTTTGCATTTTGTTTTTATTTGTATTGCGGCTTCTGTACTTACAGCCTTTAAGTGGTAGAGTACATCTGATTAATTTATGAATTTAATAATGGTTGGTCTATGAGGAGAATGAAGAAATTTATTTTTATTTTTTTAATTCAGTTAATTATACTGATTTCAAAGTTAAGTTTGCTTTTCGAGATGTTGGATTCCCGAGGGAATTATTATTGGGTTTTCTTTCTGGAATTTCTAAGTAACAGCACGTAGTTTAGATTTGTGCCTGGTCAGTGGCTAAATAGGCTGAAAGATACCTCGCAAAATATGGTTGTACGATAGGCACCTCTCTGCCTATCCTTTCAGGGAATACAAGCTTGACGTTTTGTTAATATCGTCTGACATTGTCTGTTAAGTATCTTAGTTCAGTCCCCAAAGTCTTAATTTACGCCATAAACATCAAAGATCTCATCAACATAAAGCTCAAAAGTAAAAAAGTAACTAACTAATTAGTAACAGTATCTTTTATTCTATCTATCAATAAACGGAACCATCAAACGAATCGATGGGTTCAAATAACTCTTTTTTTTTGGACAAACATTTTGATATTCGAATGCCTGCAACGATGGCAATAATCAAACACGTCATAAAAATGTTTGATGTCTTCAAATAGAAAATCAATGTACGCCGCGCCATTTTCTTTGAACGTCCATAGCCGATAATCAATTTACCGTCTTCATTATTTACCGCCAAAACCATTTTTTCACGACCTCTACAGCTAAAGACTTTTCTAGCAATAATAGTCCTACGATATCTGGACGCCAATTCCATCGTAACTTGACCTATTAAGTCGAATTATTCTGTTTAAATGAAAGGTCTTAGTTCTCTGGATTTTTTTACTAGGTCATGCTTAAGTAAGCATGTAGTTTTAAGCCGTGTGCGTGGTTGTATGTCCAGTTTTTGTAAGGAAAAGTTGATAGAGAGTGGGCAAACAGATAAAATTTGATATGCAGAGCAGATACAGCTAGGTTAAGCAGACTTGTAAACTATGCCTGTTTGACGGCGGTTTTGTCATACGACGACGATTAAAGCACTAAGCACAGGTAGATGTAAACAAAGTTGGCAAAGATAGAAATTAGGCAAACAAGTTATTATGGTTTTTACCAGTTTTAATTGAGGAAGACCAAAAGAAACGATGGATGAATTGTGTGAAAGATGATGTTAAAAAAGGTGACTATTGATATATCGGCAAATGGGAAATGGATGGAAGGAAAAGCTTCGACCCCAAATAAAGAAAAAGATAAAAAAGGAAAAGAATTGTCTAAGCCTAAGGTTGGGACCATGAAAGTCAAAACAAAAATCTCATGGGAACGTATTACCTAGTCGTAATGTCTTGTATCCCATTCCCAAATGCAAAATCCGAGTGCCTAATTTGATTATAATCCGTTCAGCCGTTAAGGCATGATTGATTTACAAACATCCAAACCTATAAGCCACGACATATCAGTTTATAGGTTTCCATAAATTAAAGATCTCAAAGGCGAATGACATCTACAAAAATTTCAGCTAGATATGCTTTTATCATAATATACAAAAGGTTTTGGCTTCTACGAATAGGAAACAATTTGGGTTAAATGGTTTACTTGTTGAAAAGAGTTATAAATAAGCGATGATGAAGATAAGATAGATAGATGTTTAGAACTGAAGAAACACGAACAGATAATACATATTAACAAAAAACATATCGGTAATATCGAACCTTACTCATTTTTGCACGAAAGACCAAAGACAGACATACAGGTCCACACACATATAAAATTATTAAACCTAACGCATCCCATACAAAATGCATTGTTCCGCGTTATACGTCCAACGATTTTATTACACACGGACGAACACGCGTGTTTATGTATGTACAGTCGCATTATCTCACGCGTCATGTTTCTGTCATACAATACGAGGAAGGAGGTATAAGGTGCAAGAGACGGCGATATATTTTTTCTCATAGGGTGTCTTCGTGAGAAATCTTAGTAGAATTTAAGCTTTAAGCTGAGATGAGACTACTAGATCGAATTTTCCTTTAAACAATGACCATGAAACTAAATAAAATTTTGTTTCAATGAAAAATAAATCAAGTCAGCCACTCTTCTACTAGTACAAAGGCCTCTTCTCATACAGAGACGGCAGGAGGATTATCGCCACGCTTGCTCAAAGCTGATTGGCGATTTCACACTTATATTAGCTTAACTCCAGGTTTCCTTGCGATGTTTATCGTCACTGAAGTCAGTGACGTCGATGATATACTAAAAAAGTACATATAAATGGAAAAAGTCACATTGGTACTTGGTACAACAACCTCATGGTCTTACACAACCTCATGTCTAAGACCCGAGGATTTGACAAAAGGACCATCACGAATTTTATTATGATTACTGAGGACAGTTTTTTTTTAGACCATCGAACCTTAGACATAGGCTTCTCACACTTATGCCAAGAAAATGATTACACCTCTACCTACGATTTTACCTTACTAATACCACGTAGTATGTGAGTGAGGTTAAGAACATCATTAGCAATAAAGTGTAAACTTTCTACGAAAAACAAAGCATTCAATTAAATTTCTTACAACACTTTCACTAACACTTTTACTACCCACAACTTGTCCATCTTGAAACAAAACCGCTTCATCCTCTAACTTATATAATTACAATCTCAGCGTGATTTCCACGAAGGCCTTTATATAAAACATCGTGTAGTGTCAAATCCAGCATTTCTTTGCGTACATCTCACTTGCCACCGTTTGACGTACCTTTTCGGTGGTACTGTTATTTTTTAATAACTTGATTTAGCTCGATAAAGTTATACATATGAACTTACTGAGGTAACTCGCTTGTGTGTACTGACTACTTCACTTGTATGTTTAATAGAGAATTGTGAATTTGGCTCTTCATCAAACGTTTTTTTTATAAAATTATTAAAAATAATAGGTAACATAACATCAGTCCTATAAAATTGAAGGCATATGAGTACATACTAATATGTAGATAAGGTACACAGATTTCGTAAGTTGTTTTTGTCCCACGAGACAGTGACGAGCCTAATTCTGCTAACTGGTCCCAAAGGTAAAACACTTTTAAACTAGACGGTAATACTCAAAAACACTTTGCCCGTCCCGGGAATTGAACTCAGAACCTCACGCTCAGATAGTAGCGCTTGCAACCAACAATATAACCAGAAATAATGTAGGAATCTATAAGTATTTGCTAATTTAACTGCTGTCAATACCAGTTTCCAAGAAGACTTCGTCGTGAAACGTAGCGTTTCTATCGTCTAATCAAACTGGCCACTGTTCAACACACCTGTTCCCGTATGTAGGTAAAGGAAATAAGAAAAACTTGTCTTGTTCTATAGCTGATTTGAGTCTTTTTTAAACTTAATAGTAGGTAGGAGCTGGAACTAGTATTATGGTAGACCTATGGTATATTATTAGGTACTGAGGGAAAAAAACTTGAGACCTTTGAGAAATTAAAGGTGAAGTTAGAATTATGCAAGGGATACACAAGGTCTTACCTGCGACCAACCAGAATGCAAATTAATATTCCTAAAGGAAATGCTCGATGAATGGCGATACAGCTCGATATCAGATTGGCATCTAAAACTGTCATCAGTAAATTATCGAAGTACAACGACCTTGCTTGCCACTTCAGGGAATAAAAACTGGGATTTATGATATTTTTATAAAAGAAACAGCGAAATTGTCTTAGATGACGTAACAAAAACTATTGGAAAGGTCACTATGTCTCGAGATTACTGCAATGGCAATAAATCAACATTAAAAACTGTTTCTTGTAATTATTTTGTATTGGTGTATTAAAACGCCAAGGGTTTTGTAGAAAACAAACATTCTATAAATATCTTCACAGGCCAGAAACTCACGCAACCATATCACGTTTCTCAAGGTACCATCCTAGGTCCTATCTGTTCGATCTACGAAGAACTTACTCGGAACCACGTATTTTCATAACGGGATTGAAGATGGTCTAAAACCGGTCCTTCATTGAATAGATAAGGGGAGATAGTCTAATTGACGCTGGAATCCGTCCATGTTAATTAAGTATTAAGAAACATGTTTTCATCCAAGTCTGACTCATGGAACTATAAGATTTTGTTTAAAATTCCTTGCTTGAAATAAAATTGTAGTTAATTCTGTAGTTGGTTTTGCCATATAAGATGATGTTTAAACGGCATCGACAGTAATATAAATGCATGCAGTTCACGCCATGATGTTAGATATTTATGGTTGAATATTTGCTACGGACGTTACAGGCGTATTTCAGTTCATGCATATTCATGGCTTCTCAAACATGCATTTTCAAGCGTAACTTGCTTGATTTTGTTAATAATTTCAATGCTGAATATGGGCCTGAAGTGACTCCAATAATCTGTAGTACTTGGGGTAATATTACCATAATCACCGTGTTTGGTAGATCATTTGTTGATTATAGACTAATGTTGAAGCATCCTCGTAAGATAAAAAATCGATTTGCATGACTATTATTATTCAAATAGAACAATTCGTTTTTCTATTCACCTTCAACGACATAGTCTTTAAAATAAACAACAACAAACAGCCAACTGGCTACTTTAATCCTTTTCATGGTATAAATTCAAACGTCTAGCAATTACACGCAGCTGCTCAAATTATTATCCTGTATACCCTTATTCTAATTAAGCAGCACAATATTTTTTCTAACTTTACACTCCGAACAGCTAATGCACTCGTATCTATATTTAACGACGCACAAATTACCCGTTTTAACGCTTGCATCATGCAACGTGTATCTATAAAGCGTAAAGCACCCCACTAGTAACAGAACTCAATCATTTCTTTTAGACGCAACAGTCCTCGATCCAAATCTGTACTAAGATACTATCAACTTTTTATTAGCTCCCTTCCCCCGCTCTTTTTGGTACCAGCTAAGCCCATTACTTTTTCTGGAATCGATTTTGTGATTAACGTTACTCTGGATTTATTGACTAAGGCCACAGGGCCTACAGGCTATAATTTCACAAACTACGCTGGGGTGTTGATTTAGGAATGAAAGAAATTGCGTCATCTGGTAATAAATCAATGTCAAATAGAAATCGGACTAAAAAAAGAATAAATATGTATTAAATCCTGCTGTTTTTACAGATCTAGAGTTATACAAGACTCACAAAGGTTACTCAATTGTTAGTAAATTTTTAACTCCAGTGATAACTATTACTGAAGTGCTAAAAACTTTCACTTTCAAACTACTAAAGATTCAGAAACCATTATCAAACTTATCCCAACTCTCTGTGCAAACTTTGCCACGCCATTTAACACGAAAACTTCCAAACTACGTAGACCAGAAGTAATTCTATCAATATATAAAAAAAAAAAATCTTGAAACTAGGACACTCGCAGCGGACTGCATAATTTACAGCTGACTTGCACTTGTTTGCAATTCACAAGAGCCCTTCCTAACACTTGACTGAGTATATCTCCTTTGAGCTCGCTAGAATTTTCTTCAAATCTAGATCAAAGAACCTGGCTTAGTGGCTGCAGCAAAGGATTGCGAGAAGGCTTTGAAGCGCTCTAAAATTCAGATGTTGATTTTTGAATTGGATTACAATTTGTGCAGTTTCTTGTTTACCGATACATTGGTTTATACTTAACTAGCGGCCTTCTCCGGCTTTGCATTGCGAACATTGTCATTGAGTTTTTCATTTTAAAATACAGTATTTTCCGTATTACTTTGATATTGCAAATAAAAAATAAAAATTATACAGAAAGAAAGAAAGAAGTAAAATATATTTATTTGGGAACGCACAGGAATTTAACAGCTTAATACTAAAAACTAAATCTAACTTATTAAATAACAAAAATACCTGTATACTGTACCATTTTAAGTACCTTACAAGCCATATTAGCACACACATGACTATCAGCGAAATTTTTCTGTTCTTTAGTGATGATTTTACACATACGGCGAATTATTAAAACATTTAAAGGTAAACGTGTTAGTAAGTAATCAAAATTAATGACTAAAGGGTTTTTTTGAGGATAACTTCGCAGTATAGTACCTATACAAATTGTGATGTTATTTGATGCACGACCTTTGCCACCTTACAAACTACCTAACAAAAGACACTACTTGGTAGGTACTTCATGCTACTTGTGAATTCTGATTCATCTAATCGCTAATTCAAATGAGTCCCTACATAGAATGAGGGCTAACCTAAAACAATATTACGTGTTTTTTTTCTCATACAATATGTATGAAAAACTTCAACTGAATGTCAACCCTACTCATAAAGAATTCTAATCAAAAGTGCGAAACGAAAAAACAATTACGTTTTACCCAGAAATTTAAATTACCACACGAGACAAGAATAAAAACGGAAATCAAGTCTGCGCTGAATCCAATCAGTACAATTCCCAGTCTAATTGTAACAGCAATAATAGAAATTCAACCCTAGAATCAAAGTAAAATCTTGTTACAAACAATAAGGTCGAATGTTGAACGACGACTCGTAAATTTTATTGTTAATTGGACTCCGTGTATAGAAGTTACGACTACTGATGATGAGAAAGGGAAATTCAACTTTATTGATGAAACAAAAGCTCCAGTTTTCAAGGCGGATGGTAAGGATGTCCATAGAGATCAGCACAGCATAAACATATTACGGATCGGAGGTCTAGGACCTACAGCCTGTTAGCATAAATGTTAATTTAGTGTAGGTTTTAATTTCAAATTTATAACTGGCATCAAGTAAATTGGATATGACGAGGCTACTGAGTTCACGTCGTGTTTTGTCGGCGGGTTTTATATATGAACTGCCAGCAGTCAAAGGCTGGTGTGGCGTGTGTGATATGTGTATGTTTTTTATATCTTTTAACTTGATTATTGGATTCAGAGCTAATGCAATGACTCTTGGTATGTTCTTTTTTTTAGTTGGTTATTAATTTGCGAACTAAACATTCATATCTTGCTGCTCATGTTTTGGCAATATAGTTTCTTTTATAAATTTACTAGCTGTACACTGCCACGCTTCGCTGTGGCACATTGTGATTGAATGTTTAAAAATAAAAGAGAAAATGACGTGTGGCACTCGGAGACTGCCGCGGTAAAGCTATTGCATAGCAACTCCTCTCCCCCTCCTCCCCTCCCTCTCCCCCACACCTCCCACGTCCCTCCCCTCACCCCTCCAACCCCTCCCCTCACCCCTCCCTCACTTTCCCCTCCCTCCCCCACCCGGCTCCTGCCTCTTCCCCTCCTCCTTTCCCTTCCCCTCTCACCGCACCCTTATCCACCCCCTCCCTTTGTCCTGACCTCCATCCTCTCCTACTCCCCATCCCTCCCCCACTCCCCTACCCATCCCTCCTCCCACTCCCCTCCCCATCCCTCCCGCTGCCCCTGCTCCTCCGCTTCCCCTCTCAAAATCTTTCCCCTCCCCTCACACAATCTCCCCCCTCTCCTCTCACAATATCCCCCCTCCCCCTCTCACGAAATCCACTCCGACTCCCCTCCCCCTCTCCCCCTCCCACTCCTCTCCCTCTTCCCTCTCCTCGTGATATTTCAAAAAGTCATTAAAAGTTCTGGTAGACTATTAAAAAGCAAGGGTTGGTGATAAAAAAGTGCAAATTTAGAGTTGTATGTATTTTTTGGTGCCACATAATAAAAAAATAAAAAACAAAAAAAATATCAAAAAAATAAAAATAAAAAATTTGGGGTGAACACCCCTTATCACTTACAGGTTAGAAAAATAGATAGTAGCCGATTCTCAGGCTTATTGAATAGGCATAAAAAATTTCATGAGAATCGGTCAAGCCGTTTCGGAGGAGTATGGGAACGAACACTGTGACACGAGAATTTTATATATAAGATTGGCCTTTGGATAGTAATTTTAAGTAGGTTTTTCAAGTGTCAGAGAAAGCCTCAGCTATTTTAAAGTATCTCAAAACATTCGCTTATATGTATATCACTAGTATTTTCATGTTTTAACTTGTTTCCTTGTAATTGTTTTGTTTGCTTAGAAAATGCACTCCTACGCAATTTATTTTTTCTTTGACGAGGATATCTTCCAATAGTATGCGGTGATTTCTTTGATATCATTTGATTTAGTAAAAGTAGTTACTCGCTTGGATAAAAATCAATCACTTTGAGTATTTTTAAAAAGCATACTTACAAAGTGAACATTGTAGATTTAGTTTAACCTAACCAAACTGGATACTCGTCAACATTGGAGACACAGCAATTTGCACAAACAGCACCAATTTAATGAGCTTTTTAGACCAACATACTCAACTGTTAATTAACAAAAACAGTGTATCGTTACATTTGCAACAAAATATCCAGAAGTTAGTCCAGGAAGTTAGAGCGCTGTACCGTGACTGTAACACAACACACGGCATTATATTACACCGTTAGAAATGCTGGCTCGTGTGTACACGGCTTTCGAGAACGGTACACTTTTGTTGGGATAATACTGAAGTGTAAAGCGGGAGCACACTGCATGAAATACTCTTGTGAATGTGAGTTTTGTTGCTATGCTGTTTATAACAAAAAATAAACATTACTGTTTTCCCCTAAGAATTGGGCAGAGATACATTTAGAGGTACACACACAAGCACATCTGCTACCCCAAACTGTCAAATTATACCAATTGGACATGATCCTTATTCTTATTCTCTATTAGTACAAAAAAATATGGGCCGTATCCGTACCTGTTACTAATCATATTAACGTAATCAAAAGTAAGAAAAACGAAATTCGATTTTTAAATATGCCACTATTTAGTTAAACTTAAATAACGAAAACAGCTGCTGGAGGCGGGGCATGCTTGAGCGAGATCACGCGAACGTGAGCGAGAGATGACTATTAATGTATGTCATGAAATTTTGTGACTTTTTGGGATATAAACAAGCGGTAATAACTTTGCAGTTTATGAATATTATTTATTGATACATTACAAATATAATGAAAAGACCGTCTCGAATAAGCCCTTTAAGTAAGTATTTGAACTAATTAAAAATAGTGGTGTATATTAAATTGCAAACTCGGAAGACCACCCAGTCTCGTAGCATCGGGATCGGTTATGTCATTACAGCACTGCAGTTTATGGAAATTATTGCGATATCACATCACTAATGATATAATGTAGACATTTGTATGCAATATGTATTGTCAGTGAAAGTGTAGGACTAGACATTAACACATTGGACTCGTTTTGTGGTTAAGTAGCTGTATAAGTATTTTAAACTAACAGGTTTTTAAATACAAGATGAAAGAGACTATATATAGTTTTTATTGGATGTTATTTTTTTTTTCAAATTCCAAATGCCTATTTGCTGAGGCAACTTTGGCCAAGTTATGGAACATGAAAGAAATAAATGATGAGCAATTGAGCATTAGGATTATTAGGAACATTAGTATGACTGGGCTGTTGGTCTAGTAGTTAGTGATCCTGATTGCTATGCCGAAGGTCGTGGGTTCGATTCCCAACCAGGACAAAAGTTTGTGTGATGAGTACGATCATTTGTTCTGTATCTGGGTGTAATTTACCTATAATATGAATGTATTTAGAAATAAATAAGTATGTTTATCAGTTATTTAGTACCCATAACACAAACTCTTAGCTTAGCTTGGGACTAGATGGGGTTGTGTGGAAAAGTTGTGTAATATTTATTTATTTCTTTATTTATTTATCACAGATAAAGAAACAACAACTGTTTAACACATAGAAATTTTTATTAAGAGGAAATGAAATCCTTGCTTTGTTATTTACCGACCACCGATCGGAAATATTAGAATGCAATAATCAATTGAGTGTCATAAGAAAATGGGGTTATAATACCTTTGAACTCATTACAAATTGGTAAAAACAATATTGAAGTAATTTAATTTCTATATTTTAACATAGATGGGATACCATCATAAAACATAATACTGGCCTGTAAATTGCAGAAAGAAACGTGATTTTTTGCCTTTTGTTATTAAAAAGTTTATGTTTGTGATTTAGATTAAGTACCCACAGACGCCAGCACATCAAGTTACCCCAATGTGTCAAATTTTCCCAATCGATTATGAATCTTATTCTGTTTGACATAAAGTTGAAAAACGATCGAAGAAATTTGACGCATCGCAAGTCGCAAGCTCTAATGCTGAGCATGAGGTCCCGGTTTCGATTCCCGGGTCTGGCAAAGTGTTCTTGAGAATTTCTCAGTAGCAGCCCTGAGTCTGGGTATGTGCCCGATTGCTGGCAATAGGTCCCCCCCCCCCCCCCCCCCCTATCATGGGGCTTTAACATAGCTAGCGAAATGTGGGTATAGGTACTACCAAGTACAAATCTGCCTAGCCCTTGGAGGATAACAGGCGTAATGGTATATTATGTAAGAACACTATGTTTTTATAAACCAGGCTATTATTTGTCTATAATGTGTGAAACTAAATACGAAGTACCTATACATTAATTTAAGGATCTAGGCACAAAGCAAGCTAAACCAATTTAACGAAAGCGACTATGCGGGCAGAAATTAAGTTAAACCCTTGTACATATTTTGTCCTTCAATCGATTGATGTATTTGTGTCCACTTTAATGATACAAATTCAATTCTTACATAACTTACTTTTCATCCACAAGAAACGAACAGATAGGGTGGTCCTTTTGTCCAAAGAAAGGACCACACATTCATTCGAAATATGTTTATTTTAAAACAAAACAATGCAGGTTGTGCTGTGCTGAATTTCCGTTTCGCTGAACTAACTGTTGTTTTACCTGGAACAAACAACATAATTGGAATTAACATAAGTGCAGTAACATAAACAAAACTTGTGCTAAAAGAAAACATGGGAGCGCTTCCGTTCTACAAATGAATCGGTATGTTGAACGAATTTATATTTTTAACAGTGACAGGTAGGTAATCAATAAGTTAAAAAAGTATATTAAAGATAAACCCGGAAAACGCAAAAAAAATATATGCAGTTAGTTACGTGTACTAAATGTTTTCAGGCAGAGATCATCCCTAAGGGTCAGCGCAAATAGAGAGGAGTGCAGCGGATTTGATGAAGGCAATCGAAAATCACTTCGCTCCCTCTGTCTGCGCTGATCCTTAGTGAGTGTAGTTGTTCATAATGATGAGAAAACCATCCCTTTAATAGGGTTTTGTATGTACAGACGCCAGCACATCAAGTTACCCCAATGTGTAAAATTTCTTTGATCGTTTTTCAACTTTATGTCAAACAGAATAATGTTCATATTCAATTGGGAAAATTTTACACATTGGGGTAACTTGATGTGCTGGCGTCTGTATTAAAAATAGGACGGTTTAATATCCTACTTAACTTGCATAGCTACAAACAAACTAAACAGTGAACAAAATTTCAATTTCATATCCTAATTGCTTAACATAGTCACAATACACAGCAACACAACAAATATTGAATAAACGAAACAGCCCAGACCATTTACTACAATATTAAATGTCGTAATAACCAAGGAAATTATATTTTGCAAGCAATTTATAGCTTACATTACGATAGACCAGTTGAAATGTATTTATTACAAAGATAGCATCGAGAGAATCGAATAATGTTATTATTTATGATGGATAATGGCGAGGTTATCGATTTGCGTCAAACGACATTCGATTCCAGCAGCGATTTAGAGATTATCGGATTGTTGTGGCTCGATTCATGACGGTGTTGACATCTGTCTGCCACAACAAAGAAGTGGAAAGGAAAGTTTATTAATTGGTCCCTACCCAATAATCACGTGAGACAAACAAGGGAAAATCTATAACTGAATTGCTTGACAAGACACATCTTAACTGCTCATATCTGCTTAGCCTTTTCCCAACTGTGTTGGGATCGGTTTCCAGTTACAGATGCAGCTGAATGCCAGTGGTTAACATCATGGAGCGACTGCCTGTCTGACCTCCACAACCCAGTTATTGGGTACCACGATACCCCTTGGATAAACTGGTTGTCTGACTTTCGGGCTTCTGGGTACCCGTGCATGACGACTGTCAAAGATCTACAAAAGACAGCCGGGAACCAGCCGGGGGCCTTATTATGTAATAAATGGTTACCAATCCACGGAAAGATGTCGTCAAGCCTAGTTTTACACTTTTACCTTCAATCGAGCCGTGTGGCCAACATAGTTGAGAAAAAACTATAACATCACGCATGCCAGTCGACTCAGTAAGAGGCACCCCGTGAAAACTGTTTGCGTTAATGCGCTTAATGCCTAACAATAGTATGAAATGACAGTTCAATTTTCATTACGTTCGTGTAGCTTAAAGAATAAAGCAAAACAAATTAAACATAGAACCAACCTAGCTTTAATATCAACTAGATCGCCGACTATAGTTAGTTAAACACACAGACAAGTTATTCTCAGTAACGAGAGTCGATGACCGATGGAGCATCATTCTTCAAGAAGAAATATTGTGCAAAATATAATAAAAATAACGCGTTTTCATTATAGAAGACGCGACAATCATAGTCGGTGAATGAAGAACGGAAAGTCATCTTCATTATCCATTCGATGCACTTGGGTAGGTACCTACGAATAAAGGTGTGGGCAGAATTGCGGACGCAGCTTGTAGTTTAACCTACAAGCTTGGCTAGAAAAACAGAAAGAAAGGAAGAATAATATAAAGGACAGTTAATTTGATTAATTTTCACTCTGGGACCAACTTTGAAATCTCGAATAAAATGCTGTACCATCCAAACGTACGTACGTAGGTTCGGCCACTATCTCACGTGATGGTAAGCGGTAATGCCGTCGACGATAAAGCACGCTTGCCTAGAAGTAACCTATTCACCCTTGGCTTAAGGACCCATAGATTATTAGCACTACGCACAGTGAATGTGTTCCCAAAACGTTTAGTACGAATGGGTGGGATGTCCGCCCTGTACCCTGTGAAGAAGTATTTACTAAGAAGAAGTAACTTCTTACAATGACAGACTTTTTAACTTAGTAGCAATTTCTTAGAAAACTCATTTACTCAAATATTGACTAGAACGTCGGAATGGAACTTTGCCGGATACTGCAGTGCCTACAAAAATAACCTTTCAAACATGTTACTAAATCAATTCTGAGTTGCTAGCAGCTAAAATTAACTCTATTGTTATTCTCTCCTTGCCCAACTCCTACTTCAATAGATTAAACCTCATTTCGAAATGGTCCTAGCTATTAAAGCAAAGCCCAAAAGATAGCAATCATCAAATCCTTCGGCTTCAAATATTAACATAAATTAATCATTTTCTCTATCGCTAACTGCCAAATCACTTATGACACACTTTATTACAATCCAGCTGTCTATTATTGAAATAATTGGTCTTCTAATCCGGCTAAGCTGCAAGGCTGCAAGCCTGTCTGTTGAGAAACTACCTTTATTCTAAACATGTCACAGCCTGATTGATTTCAATATAAACGTCGAAGTGAAACGGTCAGTATGACAAGCTGTCTCAACAAGTTTTATCTAGTGTGTATAATTGGAAATCATTGGTTGGGTCAATATGGGGACCTAGACTTTGAGGTTGTATAAAAAGTGTAAGGCAAAAGTATAAGTGTACAGTTTATTTGGTTCTTGAACGTTAATTATTTTGGTTATTTCTTGAAATTTGCAAAAAATATCATTCCCAGAAAGTATTTTGAAGGATATTAATAATAATAATAATAATAAATACTTTATTTCAGACCATGGTGTCCATTTTGTTAGTAACAATGTTCTTAAATACTAGTGTTAATAAATAAAACTTAAAACTACTCACAACAAAACATTTAAAAAATTAAACTATCTCAACAATCACTACTGCGCCATTCCATGAGAAATGGATCAGCAGTGATTGATGTACTTACAGTCCAAACGACTAGCGATCATGCTAAGGATACTGTTGGCGCTGCCACGTACTCTATGCACCAGGGATGCGCATCATCATCACGTAGAAGCAGTCTACGTGATGTTCAGCAAACATCCCCGATGCACTACAGAATCGCCGCAGCCCCATCAGCACCCTGAACGCATTATTAAATTGGACTCTGAGGGCACTGTAAGACTTCTGAGTATAATCGGCCCACAGGCTGCACGTGTAGAATGAAGTACAATAAGATCTAAAAAGTGTAGTTTTGACTTCTGTCGAACAACGTGCAAACCTGCGAGCTATCATGTTCGCCCGCACTGCCAGCGCCCTCCGTTCCCTCTCGAGGTCATCATTATCCTTGAGGTCAGAGGTCAGGATATGTCCCAAGTACTTAAACTTAGACACCCTACGCAAAGCTGTACCATTAAGAGTTACGTTGGGAAACACGTTACCTGTACTGTTCCCTCTGGCCTCAAATACCATGACTTCACAGCATAAGCTTCACAGATGGTAAGCAATTTCTTTATGCCACATACCGATGCACTCAGTAGAACCATGTCATCAGCATAGCTTATGTTGTTTACATTAATTCCGTCTATGTGACAACCTACCCGGGTGCTACTGAGTGCCACAATCAGATCGTTCATATACAGGTTGAATAGGGTTGGCGAGGACAATCCTCCCTGCCTCACCACGCATTCCAACCTGTACGATTGCGACATGGTTCCCGACCATCGCACGCCATTGACCTGATTTCCGTACCAGTACTTACAGATGTTGATGAGTACTATTGGTAGACTAGTTTTTTCTAACTTTTTCCACAGATATTAGTAGCAAAAATTTGTTTGTCTTCCAAAATGCATACCGGTTTGATAATTCCCAGACATAAGTGTTATAATAACGTCTGTAACACAAATCAATATAGTTATACATGCCTCGATTATAAATTAACTTACAATTAAGATGATAATGTTATATCAAAGCAAACATCCTTAACTACTAATTTGATGTATGGTCTTTTTTAGTCTGTAAGCTTTTTTTTTTAAATAAAAAAATAGGCATTAAGTATACTATTGTTACAATTTCCCAACGCAATGTATCGTTATATTGAGGACATAAGAAGAATAATACTACCCCAACAATATCTCGTAACATCGTAACACTAAACACCCGTGAAACTGTGCAAAATATCCAATATTTACAAAATGTGCAGACAATTGCATTTAAGGGTTGCTCCAAATATCGATTCATTCAAGTGGGGTAGTCTATTATGTTTAGAGGATTATAGAGGGGCGTCCTTTTGTGAGATCCAGCCCCTAGGCACGTGCATTCGAGTGGGCTTTAGGAAATTGGTAATTTTAGGTCCTTTGTCATCCTGTATACAGGGTATTTTGGATCTATACAGGATGGAGGCAAAATTATTAAACTACTCGGTGGGATATAATGAATGTTATCGTTTCGATGCTCATGTGCACAGATGCAACTTTTACCGGGTTATATCCTGTTTGTTGTCTAACGCATCTTATTAACGTGAGAATAAAACCATCGGCAAAACCCCACCTTTTAAGATTTTCTTTGCAGAGGCCGATTTGGTTGCGGAGTTTACTAATTTTATTGTAGGATCCGCACAATATTTCTATTAATGGTATTGTGTTTGGCTCGCCTATGCACCACAACCTGCTTCCCGACTGACGGTCGAATACGGACTGACTCCAAGTGTACACCAGTAGTAGTCTATGGTCTGCATCTTATGACATTTGTGACATATGCGCCCGAGATAAATTTATAAGTATATTTTACGGGCATTATACTAGACTGCCGTCAGTCGTATGAACGTCATGATGGCCCAGAGGTTAAGGCGCCTACCTCTCATGCAAGAGGTTGTGGTTCGAATCCGGGCAAGTAACAATGTGACTTTTTCTATTCATTTGTACTTTTTAAGTTTATTTTAGACATAATTGACGTCGCCTGCTGCCTTATTCTAAACCGTTCGATTGGTTTCCGTGTCGGTAAGGAACCGTTTTCGACAACCTCATTTCCGAGCCGAAGAACTGCCAAAACGCTATTCACAGATCCGAACGGATACGTTTTTTTTTCTATACGATTGATCATTGTATTTATGGGGAACGCTACAAAATGGTAGTAAATGATCAGCGTGGTAGAAAATTTAAAGTGGTAAATAAAATTGGTTTATTTGAATGTTTCGATCCGTTTAATTATAGAATATACAGCTAGTAATTTAATAGACGGCAAACGGTACAAAATGATTTTATTATTAATCAAACAAACTTTATTTCGAATAATCTTGCTTTGTAAACAGCCGTTTGTCAAACTGGCATTGCCAGTTTGACAGACTTTTTTACTTTTTAAACTTTTTCCGCATTGCCAGTCTGGCAATGCGGAAAAAGTTTTTATTTGAAATAAAACTATGGATTAAAATTTCTTATAGTATAACTTTGCTTTAAAAAGGCTAAATGACTGTAAGTATTTGATATCAATACACGAATCTTGCTATTTGCTTATTGTCAAACAATAACACGTACAACTATACGAATAAAGTAATTCAAAGTGTAATTATGTAGTTCTACATAATTACACTTTGAATTTATGTAAATGTGAAGGTATCAATAAAATACGGTCAATACAATAATAAAACTTCATTTACTTAAAAGTGCAGTGTTTTAAAGGTTTACAGTGTTTATATTTCTCTGAAATAACCTGGATTTATGAAAAATAAATCGTTTAAATTTTGTTCGGTATGGCTCCCGATAGCAAACAGCTGTCGGAAAGATTTGAGTCTTCTTATCGAATTTGAACTGTCAAAAAAAATCGGTTTCGGATTTGTGAATTGCGTTTGGATGACATCTTCGACATCTTAGACGTTCGATTCGGTACGGAATCTAGTCGAATGGTTGTGAATAAGCCAGCTGAACTTATCGTTAATGTTCTTAGGTTCGAAATCGTCAATTTGCTTTGAGCAAGCGTGGTGATCAGTGCTCGTGCCTTCTATGTAGAAGAAGCTGTAAGGGTCGTGACCTAAGTGGTATAGACTTGCTAGGCTGCTGAATTAAACACTTTGATAACTTTAAAGGTTTATTGCTAGAACGGTATGATATGCTTTGTTACTCTAATCGGTAAACAAAACATTTGCTAATGAGTAAGAAAGCACCCGGTTTGCTGTCCGAATATGTACTGACGGCGCACTGCACTCTTAGCGCGGATTTATTGGGTTGCTAGATCAGCAAAACGTGTTCGATCGTAATGATTGCATCGAACAGAAGCCTTTGCCCTGCAGTGGGACAGTAACAGGCTGGTATTATTTTCACACGTTCACTTCATCTAAATTCATCATGCTCATGTCACACATAGGTAAACTCAACGCATTAGGAATGGCTTGTCGCTTGTACCATAAAGTTAAAGAGCGTGTCGAAACATAAGGAATGGTGGTTTTCTACGAATTAACATAATGAAAGCTGGTCGTCTTAGTGTTTAGGTACTTACTTTCATTGCAATCATCTTCCTTTTTCACTGCTTCAATTTAGGATGTGATTATTTCGAGGGTTCTGCAAAGCCATATCTACAACATACGTCTTCTTCCCATAGAGGTTAGCAGAAGCTATAGAACACCAACTAAAGTACGGACTACTTACTCAATACCCATAGATTAGTATCTTACACACGGAAAAAGAGTCAAGAATAGGTATTGACTGCGTTTTTATTAGGCTTTGATATACGCTTCTTATGTAGGCAGAAGCTAAATCCTAGGCTGATACAATATGCAATATGCTATGCGTGCTAGCCAATAGATACGTTAAGAATAAGTGCGGTTGGCGTGTGTTGATATGTGAACATCTTAAATTACTTTAAGGTTCTTCATGCGAAGGAGACCAAACTAATCTACGATAATAATTACAAAGACCTGTTATTGTAAAGAAGTAAATAATACCAGCCTCTAACTGTACCACTGCAGGGTTCACAAACAGAAACGCCACAAATTTTTGAAATATCTAAGTACTAATACGACGTTAGCGCAATGCTGGTTGCTGTTTTTTAGATTTTGAATTACTGTACATAGCGATTTCCCCACAATGTTCTTCACTGAAATTGAAATTCATTTATTCAAATTACGCTGCAACACTTTTTTACTATAAAACTTCGCTATACGACTTCTAGTCTTTTGGAGTTTTTGTACCGATGTTATTGATTTTAAAGACAAACTTTGAAACACAAACCGATGAAAGTCTATTTAGTATTTGCTAAAAGAATCAACAAACCCGTGCATGAGAGGCGAAGCTATAATAACAGCCAAGCAGCAGCTTTGCTGTAATCGACAAGGTCCAGAATGATCATATTTTGTTAAACCTACCACCTAAGTTCACATGTGGAAGCAATGTAGTAAGTATTTCACATCGTCAAGGAAAATTAAGTCTACTGTTGAAATTCTACCTATGCATAGAACAGCCACATAATGATGTCGTTTGGAAAGTCATTAAAACGCTTATCAATGACGATTCTGTGTCACGGGTCATTGGCTGCTTGCATACGGGTAAGATAAACAGCGGTTAGCTGCAACACATGTTTTGTGTGATGATTCCGTATAATTATATGCCTACAGATAGAGTTGTTGTAATTAGTATTTTTGCAGCGATGTAACAAAACATATTGTAAACAATCTAATTCAAACTTCCTTTTCAATATTTTGTTGTACCTATTTCGCACGTAAAACGGTGTAGATAGGTTATAAGCGCTCAGTAAGCGAAACGTAAAACGTGGCTGACTAGCCAAATTTTACCTCAGTGCCGCGTCGCGCCGTCAACGAACGAGCGCGTGCGTTAGTGTGCCGTTTTTGAAAATGGAATGTTGTTTAGGGAACCTATCTACACCTTTTTGCTTATAATATCATTGGTACTACTAACAGTATTTTTCTAATCCGTGAACATAATTCTTTCACTGACAGAAAGTTACACTATTGCCAAGTAGGTACCATAGGATACTTATGCAAGGAAATTAAAAGACTAAGGTCACAGTATTACAACAGAACAGATGGGTACAATACACGAACACGAGTATCTTACAATCAGTCGGTGGCTGCAGCAAGAGTCACCGAGTGAGAACTGAGAGCTCAATTCGCTTTCATTCCTAAGTTTTCACGTGGTGATTTTACAGAATCGCACTGATGTTTGTTTGGTCATCTCTTTCCGACGCGGAACCCCAAAAAGTAAAACGAATAAATATTCAATTACTTATGCTATTCGAAAATTGAAATAAAGAAGTTGCGTCATTTAGATATGGAGGTGTCAATTATAATGATAACAGCTGTTAATGTGGGTTTTAGGTAGGTATACTTGTTGACTTTTGGATCATTAAATTTCATGTAAGCGGGTGAAGAGTATTCGTTTTGAAACAGGGAAAGGTATTACACCAATGCTTTAAGAAGTGTGAAAGGAAGGCGCAGGGTATGACGGCACAGATAGCAGTGGTCGAGCGATTGTCTGATGCGCCGCTTGAAACGGGAAATATTTGTATTGCCAATTTTCCAGCACGCGTAGCATGATCACCGAAGAAACGGTCTTTGTCGTGTCTCGGAAGAAAAGAAATTAAGTGTTCATGCTACGCAGGCAGGTTTATTGAAAGAAATTTGACAGATTGAGGTTCCTGTCTATATAATCTGCCACTTTGCCGATTCGTCTGTAGACAAAGGCCGTTTCTTCGGTGTTCAATGTGTTCATGCTACGCATGCAGGTCTGGTTGTGTATGTGAGTTTAAATGTTTAAGAAACCAACGACAGGAAAATATCCTAGAGTAGCTAAGAAATAAAGAAAGGAACATAAACGCATAAATCTAATACCATGCATAAGTTCATTTTATAGCTTAGTAGTGTGACAGGCGAAATGCCCAGTCAAAGATCTCACCTCCTCTATCCTCTGACTTTTTGTATACATGTTCGTATCGTGTAACATCACTTGCTTTAAAACTAATGACGGTTTTCGTGTGGTGATTAACTAATTATGTTACTTATGCCGCTTATGGGCTCCTGATTAGGCTTTTCTTACGATTTTTATCGTGAGGACCGTGTTCAGCAGTAGCGTTTCCAACCACCTCGACCAAGGGACTAAAAACATTCAGATCTATTCAGATTTAGTCCATAGGAAACATCAGTTTTCAATATCGTGGCAACGTTAAGTGAAATTGGGGTCTTTTTGGCCTCGCACAGGTCTTTCGTATTTTTTTGACATTTTAGATTAAGTTTTGTTGTAAAAATACTGCTCGTGTCCCAAATAAATGTATTTTCTTTCTTTCAAACATGACAATCAAAACTACGCTTAAACTTTTTTTTTGTCCATAAACAGCTCCATTGAGCTAACTAGGGCAGGATAACGTGGTTAGTCCCAAAACCAAGAAAGCAGAGATTATTATAGACGGCTAAAACATAACATAAACTTCATAAAACAGTGTAACTTTTCCGCAGACACTGCTTTACTTAAGTGCTATGATGGTATCCAAAGTACTTATGTACGAACGTAGTCTATCCTTTTTGCTGACAACATAGGTGCCACTTCCCAAGTCATGTAAGAGAAATAATTATGAGCCTACAAGCGGAAATAGACCCTGTTTTGAACGGCGTGAGGTCGGCTCTTGAGTGGAGAGTTTCTAGACCGTCTAGTACTTACATTGTGGCTTGATGTACATAGGTTTAGGTAGGTCTAAAGAGCTTGTGTTGAGTGGAGTAAGGTGAAGAGTGACAGGAACATCATAATAATAAATATAGCTTGCTTTTCTAAGTTGTTTGGATCTAAATAAATGCTTAATCGACTGCATAATGCATTCCTAGCTTTTATTATGTTGTGTTAAACTGTTACCTATGTGTTTGAGCTATGTTATAAAAGACTAGCAGACGTCACGCGGTTCCACCCGCGTAGTTCCTGTTCCCGTGGGATTCCAGGGATAAAAAGTAGCCTATGTCAACCGGGAAGAGTGTAGCTTTCCACTATTGGATCATTCATTCCGAAGATTACCCCCTACATACGATCTTACAAACAATGTTTACCTCTTTAGAATAATAGTATAGATAGTATAGATATATAAGTATGTTTATCAGTTGTTTAGTGCCCATAACACAAGCTCTGCTTAGCTTGAGACTAGATGGCGATGTGTGAATAGTTGTGTACCTATTTTATTATTTTTTAAAGAAAGAAAAATCATTTATTAAGCACAAAAGACACTCAAATTAAGTATGTAAGATATTCTGCAGTGCAATTCTGTAAAAAAATCCCTTGTAAAATATAGGTGAAGTGAAGGCTAATTGAGCTGTCATTCCATACTAATGTTAAGCATTAACTCAGTACACCTCACATAAGTTATCTATCACGGGGCGACTTTTACCGAATTTAAATGATTATATGTAGCGAAAAAAATTAGACTAAGTGTGCAGACACTGTTACCAAATACTTGAAGACGAATTTCAAAAGGTTTTGAGTATAATTAGACCTAAAGTCGTTTTGGCGGTAACTCATTAGCTCGACGGAGCTCATTATGGCTTGCCACGTTTTTCTCCAAGATCATTTGTCAGCAGAGTAAAAAAAAGGATTTTTCAAGAGGCGTCTTTTTCTAGTGAATATTTTTTTTTGCTTTTTTAGTACCTATTGTTATAGATCTTTTTTGTTGATGTCCAGAAGTAGAGGTTTTCGCTATACCTACGTATAAAATGACATCCATTGGAGTTTGGAAACGGTAACAAAGGGAAATGAGGAGATCCGCAGAAGAACCAAGATTCGCGACATAGCCCAGCGGATTAGCAGGTTGAAGTGGCAGTGGGCAGGGCACATAGCACGAAGGACTGATGACCGATGGGGTCGAAAGGTTCTCGAGTGGAGGCCACGTATCGGCAAGCGCAGCGTAGGACGTCCACCCACAAGGTGGACAGACGACCTCATTAAGGCCGCGGGAACGCGCTGGATGCGAGCCGCTTCCAACCGGTCTTATTGGAGATCTATAGGGGAGGCCTATGTCCAGCAGTGGACTTCCTATGGCTGAAATGATGATGATGATGAACAAAGGGAAAGGTTTACTGTTGACGATTGAAATTGATGTTCCGGTTTTGTTTTCTTTGGGTTTTTTTTTTATTATTATTTTATGTGTAGTTTTAGCGTAGGTACATATTTCATTTATTTTAATTAGTTTTATAGTAATAAACGCATGAATTAAAAAAATCGAAGATGCATGAATTGGGTTCGAACTGCATATCTATGATTTATTAGAGGTGGACTACTTCACCACCTTCACGACTACTCCGCGACTGTGTTTATGTCACTAGCATAAATAAAAACTTATAAGGTACCTACTGTTAAATTTAAAGATTAAGGTAGGTACTAATTATTTGAAATATTTAGGTACAATCAGTAATTCAAGACACTAAACAATACAGGATGCCCATTCTAGTCTCATCAGGTACTGAATGATGGACATATCAATCAAACTCATCCAGCCATACTTAGAGATTCTCAGGACGTACCGGATTGGACGTGATTTGAATAGAAATACGTCCTAAGTTGATCACGGTTAATAGACTATTTAGACTTTGTTTTAGGCTTTTCTGATTCTTGAGGCGGATGTAGCTTATGTCATGAAGTTCTGTTGGATTTCTACGTGCCTGGACAGACAATGACGGATCCTGTAATCAATGACATGTGTATCTATAGCATGAATGTTAGACGGTAAACGTAATGTGTGTTATCATAACGAACGATTTTAAAATTGAAAGTAGAAATATCCTGTTAAATTGAGGTTGAAATTTGTGAGGCAAACACTTTTGGTGTCAACCACTAATTTGTATATTGGTAAAAAGCGAAAACTTTGGCTCTCTTTTTAAGAATATAGGCGTGCACGGAGGATAGTGAGATTTGGAATGTAAATTTTCGTGTCACAGTGTTTTTAACAAAAGTCATCCGAAACGGCTTGACCGTAATATTATTAACCGCAAATAATTGAATTTGATTGTTAAATAGTGACAACTAATTTTTACTGTATAAATTCAAGCTCTTCTAACTTAACCGACAGACGTGTTGCTGGGGAGTTCCTTCTTCCCAGCAATACCAGGAAGTGGCGAAGAGCGGGGTTTTTGGGGAACTGTCATATGTAATATTGACGTTCAAAAAGTGCTGATTCTCAGCCGAATTAAAGATCCTCAGAATATATGACTTTTGATTTTGATTAACTAAGTAATACATTATCCGAGTCTAACGATGCAGGTAACGATGTTAGTCAATCAAAACATCTCAACACACGAGCCAAACCATTTCTTAACAAAGTAGTTACGTAGAACCATTTCATTGTTCTCACTAGTCAGGAAACGGTAGTAAAATACCAGTCAGTTTTACGAGGACGTCCGGGTGGCGCACCTAGTATGTGTAGGTATAGTATGGTTGGTATGTAGAGATTACTTTTTACGCTTGAATTGTTGCTTGTTACGCTAAATGGTTGCGAAGAATGTTAACCTAGCTATGATTCTTTAGAATGGTCTTGCTTAGAAAATAATGATAATGACGTGACACTTCTTCTTTCCAGTAAACCACTAGGAAGCGGCGAAGGGCGGGATTTTTGGGAGACTGTCAGGGTGGAAAATGCTCATGGATGACAGACCCCTACGTCCTCCCCGGGCGGAGGGGTCTGTCAGACTCTTACTGACTAAATACAAGCCCGACATTCCGTCTCACACGGTGTTGTATTATCTTATTTATTACAGCAAAAGTTATGAGCCGAGGTGATCCTTTTGGTCTATGAGGAAAATAACTAAAAACTAGGACAGCACTAATAAAGCTTTATTATTTTCTATACTAACATTATAAAGAGGTAACATTTGTTTGTTTGTTTGTAAGTTTGTATGTCCGGGGTACTCTTCGAGACTAATGATCCAATTTTAAAAATTACTGCACTGGTGGAAGTCTACACTATTCCCGGATGATATAGGCTAATTTTTATCCCTGTAATCCCACGGGAACAGGAACTACGCGGGTGAAACCACGTGACGTGAGGAAAGCACAAAGAAAGCTTTATTATTTATTTCATAAAACCAACTGTAGACTTGACAGGAGACCCAAAACATAAGTTAAGTTATGTACATTTTCAACTAAAACGATTACTTACTTTACAAAACACGGTTTAACGGGGCGTGGCTTACAGTGGCTAGTTATTTAAAACAATATTTTCAATCTATCAATAAAGAGGTTTAACTCTTGCGAAATTATGCGTAAAAGATTATTTCCACAATCAATTTCATGATGATTGCCAACAATGTTCCTTTTTCCCTTCAACCATTGTTTGTTTGATAAGGAAAACCCTATAATAGGGAAATGTGTTGCTAAGTTGCGCATGCGTCTATAATGGCCCTAGTAACTTGACGCCATTTTATGAGTCTTGCGATAACCCACCGATAAAATCTGTGTCGTTTCTTTCTATTTAAAATACTAGCCTAGGAAGGACGTCCCTAAACGTATATTTTCTTTTAATAAATAACTAGTTTTTGTAAAACTTAAGTTTTCTATTTATACTCGGACCAAGCAATCCTGATACTTTTTACTATTCATCTTATATTTATTTTACTTTTAATTTCAAACTAATTAGTACCTATGATAATATGTTTCCTTAACTTTTTATGTGAATTAAAGATAATTTGTAATAGACGCCAGTACATCAAGAACCTTAATCTATTTGTAATAAAGTTGAAAAACTATTAATGACTTTAACACGAATTTGGCACATTTGGGTAACTTTATGTGCTGGCCCCTGTACAACAACATTCTTTGCAATGAAGCGCAGCATGTTTTGAATGATCAATTGTACCAATTTCAGAAATAAATCAAAGTTACTTTAGTCTATTAGATTTCTATGTTTGTACATTGTATTTCCTCAAAATAAGCTATCCCAAACATACTATCTCCGACTCCGAGAGTCCAATTCCGATAGTTTATTTCTAAATGTAGGCGTTAAGATTAATCACCAATAAATATGTCGAGAGCAACACAGGGAAGTGTATTTCATCGATATTTTATTGCTATCGTCACGATAGAGCTGGGCCGCAATTAGATCAACTTTTATCGATACGCAGAATCTTAATGGGCACCTCTAGTGATCGTGAATGTTTTTAGAAGAAGATATCTACGTTCATTAGTTAGTGTTATCAATAGAGAATGTCGACTATGTGTTCTTATTAAACCTGATAAGAGTGTTCCTAGTAAGCTGAATGTTAATAATCTAGAAATAAACAAAACATTTCTTTGCGATCTTAGTATTAGTATTAGACATATTAAAGAGGGTTGGTATAAAACCAACATAGGCAGAAAAAATAATTTGTGGTTATACATCCAACAAAGTCATAAGAAATAGGATCATAAGTTTGTACTTATGCTTAAAGGGCTTATCATCATACCTAATGGCAATACTTAAGGTTCTAGTTCACGTTAATTGCTTGTAAGCCTATTCCGCTGCTGTTTCCATAATAATCTCAATTCATTTCATCATCCACCGAGCCAGTCCGTAGTGTAAAAATATATCCGTGAAGTGAGCTGTTAGCCACTGGCATTAGTTTATCACACTGTCTCTCAATTCGCTTTCAACACTGCAGATTAGCCTCTCCTAACTTTATTTATATTGACTTTTAATCCAATGGATCTAAATAATAATTTGCAAAAGTGGATTGGTTACACATTTTTAAACAATAGCTGGTTAGAAAAGTCCCCATGATAAATATTTATAGGGTTATCGATACGAGTAACTTATGATTGGCCTTTGTAATAGAACCATAATAATTTATATGCAGTTCAATATTCCGACCAGGCTCAATTCTGAGTAATTACATTTTATGTCAACTATAATCAGCAGGCTTTAATTTTAAACGGTATCCAATATTATAATCACAACAGGCAGTGGAAAATCATAAAAATATTCGCTTATTGCATAAATAAGTGTCCTGAATCAGAAAAAAAATGATTGATAAATCAGGAAACACAATACATCATTATTTGGTGCCGATAAATTGAATGGACTGAAAATTGATATCTTAGGTATAAAAATGGCGGTTCGATGTTAAGATGTTCACATAGTGGTTCGATAAGGCAACCTGAATTAGAGTGTCCTCTATTGTTTAGAAATCAAATGAGTCCATTTTATCATTGTAAATTATTAATTGAATAGATAAGGAGATATTCAATTTCTACATGACAGCTTCTATTTTAAATTAAAAGCGATAAGATCAGTCAGTCCAAAGTGACAGCGGTATCATTATTTACTTGTAGGTACATAATGTTTGAATAACTTCTCACTGGTTATACTAAGAAAAGAGTTAAGCCACAGTATAGATATTAACACAGTAGGACGACGCCTTTGATCTCTGGAAAAATACCGACAACTTCTACACGCGTTAGAATTGAATAATACCTCCCGCACTACGAACATCGGTTTGTTCGCAGTGCGGGAGCGGTTTTCCCGCGTCTCGCCCCTCACACCCCGCACGATTTCCCTATCTAAACAGCTTCGTCGGACGACTGTATGTTTTTAGACTGTGGTTAAACAGTGTCAAAAATCATCATTCCGTAAATAAAAATAAATTCACACAAATGTTTCTTCATACTTTGATAGCGGCTTCACCGATTTGGCTGATTCTTTTTTTGCTGTCAAATGTTAGATTAATATTTATACGAATTTTTTTTTTTAGAAATATCGTATTTGCCTCTTGGAACGGATGAAATTGCGAGAAATCTCTAACTTACAATGTAAAGCAACACTAGGCCTTTAATTCTAGGAACTTTTTATATTAAACTAGCACTTTGCCCGCGACTTCGTTCGCGTAGCTTTCGAAAATGTAGTCCATGAGTATTACTCGATATATTGACGTCACGCAGTTTCACCCGCGTAGTTCCCGTTCCCGTGGGAATACGGGGATAGTGTAGCTTTCCCCCAGTACAATAATTTTTAAAATTGGATCATTAGTTCCGAAGATTACCCCCTACATACAAACTTACAATCATACAAACTTATAAACAAACAAATTTTACCTCTTTATAATATTAGTATAGACTAGTACAGATGAAATGTAATGGTATTTATTTCAGTAAGTAAATCCTCCCAGATACTTTTACATCATGTTTTAAGCTAAATGAATTTACTTTTAAATTTTCTACTTTGTACATAGGTACTGTAAACGTTGTTTATTTCAGAGATGAAATTTTCTTTTGTGTAATCTTACAGTAAATTAGAATAGCTACCTCGCAAAAATACATTCGGTATTACTGCCCTGTTCTCTCAAAGCTTTAGATAATGGGTTCGGGGTTTTCTTGAAGGCCCGTTATATTTCGTTGTTAATTTTATGTTTATGACTGGATTTCAAAAACAAAATATTTATTTATTTCTATCCGGAAACCTTACAAATAAATGACGCAACAAGAAAAACTGCTTATTAATACCGATACAAAAAAGTAAATGGTTTCTCTGTCGAACGTATTTTTCCTTTTATTTAGATTTTGCTGAAATAAAATATTAAATTTAATAATTTTATTTCAGCAAAATCATAGTTAATCAATCGAATAAGATCGATTGTAAGACTGCCAAACAAAAATAGTTGTCGCCAAAGCGCGACATAAGATAAAAAAGGAAAAAGATGAGAATGATTGATAGTGAAAGTGTAAGTACCTATATGTCTGAAACGTGAAAATGTGGGTCTTTCTATCTGACTAATCTACAAAGAAGAACTGAAAAAAGTCGAAGGTGCGATTCCTGTATTTTAAGAACGTTGGTATTCTTATCTGTATTAATTTGTTAAAAATGAATACATCTAATTTCCCTATGTTTTTGTCGCTGAAATAAGACTTCTACCAGATTTTGAAAGCAAAAATAATGAGAATTGGCCTACAGATGTCCCAGTTCCTTTTAAAATCCAAACAATACCATAGCTTGATCACATGAAAACCATGCTTCTTTACATAGTGGCACATATTCTCGTACTAATATACATTATACAAGCTTTATTTACCTCCGAGCTCGTTAGCCCACGTGAATGGCGCCCACGCGAAATCACATCAGATGTCGATAAAAATCTAAAACATTAGAAATCACAGGCCACGCCTCTGGGCGATCTGCCGATGCCGTGAGGTCTTGCGCGGTTCTAGTAAGGATGGCAGATATAGGTAAAAACTACGGTAATTACTAAGTTGCAATTATTTTTTTTAAATCTGGTTAGGTACTTACTTCGAAGACCAACAATTTACATTACTATTTTCTTCTTTACTATAGTAGGTAGCCATTTTATAAACTTATTTCATCACAAGATATTTAGGCAAATCTTTTTAAAGACTATACTCCTCTACACTTTTTTGATTGATATCAATAAAACAATATTATTTTAATCCACCTCATCTCGCTCGTCACAAAAACATTTGGTTGAAAATCTGTTTTATTTTTCTTTCCCTCAACAACAATAGAGTAATATTCCTATGGTTTGGTAACCCTGTATGATATTTAGTATCACAACAGCGGTCGTCGACGGGGCCGCCCACGCTCGTTCTCAATGGGCCCGAGCCGCCTGTCGCAATCCCTGATGCGTGTGCGCAGGTGCGAGGAATTGTAGTCTTGGTGCTTTTAGCAATGACATATTCAAGAGTTCTTAAAATGACGTTGATAATATTTATGACCGATATTATTCCATATTTGGTTTCGACAGGAAAGTTTATTTATTTTTAAAAGACGTCATCAATTTTACCATATTATTTGAAATTGACGAAAAGAGTTTGATGACACAAGACTGAAATAAGTTTTAGATAAAGTATATTAAAATTGTGATTAATACGCCATAGAAAAAAAAGTATTTTTTGTTCAACGATACAAATCATACAATGCTGGCACTAACAAGATAAAGTCGTCAACTTATTTTTTTGCATTTTAATTGTCTACCCGCAATACATTCTTGTCAAAATTCGTCAACAAATATTATGTAAATCAATGAAATATTACACAAATATTCCCAATACAGTGAACCACTACAATAGACTTTTCAAAGTATCAAGACCATAAGTCGCGCTACACCATCCGCGCCATCCAGTCTAGGGAAGTGATTGTTGTTTTAATGGGAACCATAATATTATAAACGGCGATAGTAGATGTAACCCGCCGTTGTGGCTGAATTTATTAACGCTTTGTGCTAATATTTCCTTTGATTTTGATTTATTTTTATGGGTATTTAAGATTTTCCGGTCTGTATCATAACATTTAAAGTTTATGTCCACTTAACCGTGGCCCACATTGTTCGTAATAAAAATAAATCTACTTTGACCGTTATTTAGTTGTGTACTTTTATTAAAAAAACAGAAGAAAGTTAAACACTTCGGAATTCAGATCCAGCTGAATTTCTTTCTCTTATCAGTAAGTATTACAAAAGTAGTAAGTACAAATTATGATGGCATTGCACTGTAGTGAGTTTTGTTGTTATGTGTCGATGTTGTTGTGGGTTGCTGTGTATTGTATTTATATATCTATTATTTCCCAGTAAGTAACTGTGGCTCTATGTAAAATAGGGTATGCTAACCCAATGTAATTGAGAAATGGCTAAGCAGAATAAGACTAGGTTAAAACTTTTAGGACATAGTTTTTGTATGGTAATGTAAGTTAATCATTTACCACAATTTACGCATTTAATTGCCCTGTAACCATAATACGTGATCGGGACCCCACTGCACCGGTGACGCACTGACGATAAACTACTAGGTAGCTATAAGTAATTCATTTTATAAACCGCATCATACGTATTTGTTTTATAAACACTTGTAATAGCAAATATTATAAAGCTATCGGTCGGACTTCCTCCACTATGAGTGTTTACGGATTATACCTACTTCAAATGGAACGATTACAAATACTTGGACAGCTAAAGTATCAAAACTGTTTGGTTTTAAAAATATTGTTTTGCTATTAATCCATCGTCTACCAATGTTAGGTAAAACCTATAGCCCCTGCCCCTATAGGTATCTGAGGGTACAACAAGTTATCAAAATTATTTAATTCTCGAATTTCAAGTCTTTTCTTTTTTTTTCTTTTTAATATTACAAACTAGTGCTTGACTGCAATCCCACCTGATGGTAAGCAGTGATGCAATCAGTGATGGTGAAGCGCACTAGTTTGTTAAGAGCCTATTCACTCTAGCCTTGAAGACACCTAAATTATAATCGGACGGGAAGACCGCAGCAGGCAAGTTGTTCCAGTCCTTCGATGTACGCGGTATAAACGACGAAGCGAAACGCTTTGTCCTAATCGTGGGAGTGCCAACGATGTAAGGGTGGACACTCGCCGTACGCCGGGTTGTCCGATGGTAGAATGGTGATGGCGGAATCAAGTCATGTAATTCCCGTGCACACTCTCCAAAATGTATCCTATAGAAGACCGAAAGGCTAGCTATCCTACGCCTATGCTCAAGGCTTTGCAGATTGGTTCTAACCAAATCTGGGTCACCAATAAGCCTCTTCGCACGCCTCTCCACTGAGTCCAAAGCTGCTAGATGACATCTGGCAGCACCAGCCCATATGTGACTGCAGTACTCCACACACGAACGGACCTGTGCTTTGTATAGCATAAGAAGCTGACCAGGTGTGAAGTACCGCCGGACCTTTGCAAGAACGCCGAGTTTCCTAGCAGCAACCTTGGCTTTGGACTCAATGAACCGCCCAAAGTTTAGGTTTGAGGAGATTTCCACTCCCAAGAGCTGAAGGCGGTCGGTGCACTCCAAGGATACATTCTGAAAAGCAGGAGCCATGGTGAACGGGCTCCTTTTGGCGGTGAACAGACACGCCTGTGTTTTGGCGGCGTTGAATGCCACAAGATTTGCTTCGCCCCATTTGGAGACTGCCTGAAGTGAGGCATTCGTACGCTCTACCAAAGCCTCTCTTTCGGACTGGATTACGTCCTTACTGGCCCGGGTACTCGGAAGATATCTCTCTACTACTGTGCTGTCGTCTGCATACCCATAGATACCGGGCATTAGCAGATCGTTGATATGCAGCAGGAAGAGAGTTGCAGAGAGAACAGACCCCTGAGGAACTCCGGCGTTAGTTGTCATGGGCTCCGATGAGCATCCGTCGGCAACAACTCGGAGAGACCGTTCACTCAGGAAGTCTTTAACCCAACGAGTCAGTCCAGGAGAAATGCCGTACGCTGGAAGCTTACTTATTAGGCCTGCGTGCCAGACCCTGTCGAAGGCCTTCGAGACATCTAAGGAAACGGCCATCGATTCCCCATTCTTCTCGAGAGCCTCGCCCCACAAGTGAGTGGCGTACACTAGTAGGTCCCCAGTAGACCGATTGCGGCGAAACCCATACTGACGGTCACTGAGGAGATCGTTACCTTCTAGGTATACCAAGAGGCGCGAGTTCAATACACGCTCCATAATCTTGCAGAGTATGGAGGTTATTGAAATCGGCCGATAGTTGGCAGGATCGGCACGACTGCCCTTTTTGGGCACGGGCTGCACGTTGGCAAGCTTCCAGGACTTGGGCACTGTAGCAGTCCGAAAAGAGAGGCGATACAGGCGTGTCAATACAGGAGACAACTCAGGCGCACATGCCTTAAGAACAACTGCTGGAATACCGTCTGGCCCACTAGCTTTATTCACGTCTAAACGACGCAGTGCTCTCAGGACTTCCTTGTTCCTTATGCGAACCTCGAGCATCGAGGTGTTGCAGTAAGGCAAAATTGGTGGAGAAGCACTGCCAGTATCGAGACGTGAATTATGTGCGAAGAGAGATGCAAAGAGACCAGCTTTCTCTCTTGCCGTATGAGCCAGTGTACCATCAGGTTTGACCAGCGGAGGCAATGTGGGCTGACAGAAGTTCGCTTCGACCGATTTGGCAAGGGACCAGAAAGCTCTGCTACCGGACGGCTGTGCAGAGAGCTTAGTGCCAATATGAATAATGCGGTCGAAACGAGCCTTCTTTAGTGCCTTTTTGTAGGACTTGGCAGCAAGGTTGAAGGCTTTCTTCTTTGTGCTGAGATCCGGAGCTTTGCGGTCACGAGCGTCAACCCAGGTGAGAAATGCCGAATGCTTACGCTCTTCAGCTTGAGCACAATCGGCATTGAACCAAGGGTGAGCTGAGCCACCGATGGGCACGTCACTATAAGGGATGAAATACTCCATAGCTTGACGTACCACATCGGATATAGCATCCGCACAGCTCGACGGATTTTCAGAAGAAAAGCAGACCTGCTGCCAAGGATAAGATGCAAAAAAGTGCCGCATCTCATCCCAATCAGCTGACTTGTATCGCCACATCCGCCGTACTCCGCGTGAGTCGCAATCAGGTGGGGAGAAGGACGATACAGACTTCACCAGACAGTGATCTGAAGTTCCTAATGGTGAGGAAACTGTAACAATGCATCTGTCCGGATCGGTGGTCAGCAGAAGGTCCAGACAATTGGCAGTATGACCATCTACATCCGGCACCCTAGTCGCTTGTCTTACCAACTGGGAGAGGCCCATTGATACCGCAAAGCTTCGTGCTTCTCTCCCAGCATGGTCTGTCTTCTGGTATGGGAAGAGCCAGTCTTGGTGGCAGGCGTTAAAGTCCCCCAGAGCGACGAATTGCGCGTCAGGGTGCCGATGCAGAGCCTTATCGGCGGCCTCACTAAGGTGGTCAAATAGTTGAGTCGTCTCCTGGTCACCGTTGTGCGATCGGTAAACACAGGCATAGACAATTTTGTCCAAACCGGTGTCCACTAACATCCATAGGGTTGAAAAATTAGGGCCTTCAAGGTGTCGGAGACGCTGGCAACAGATGTCATTGCGGACGTACACACAAACCCCGGCACGCTGTAGGAAATGGTGTTCCAATGTGTACCCTGGGTAGTCAAGGTACGCCGCATCAGACGGACATCTTATCTGCGTCTCCGTCAGGAAAAATAAATGTGGCTTATCAGTCTCAAGATGGTGGTGGACCGCATCGAGATTTGAGTGTAGCCCTCGAATATTTGAGAGGTGCACTTGGAAAGAGAGGACGTGCTTGCGCTGTACACATTTACTTTTTTTCTTTTTACCTTTCATTTTCATGACAAGAGTGAATATACAGAGATGGAAGATGGCAGTTGAGCAAGGTGATGCAACGCTAAACCCAACAACACAACCAGTATTGCAGAGCCAATGGGGGGTTGATCTGGAGACTGCGGGGACGCCCGAACCCCCCCAGGGATTGCCATCGGGTCCTCTCGCCCGGTCGCCAACCGGCACGATGGGGCCACCCTGGGATTTTTCGCAGTTGGCGGGGCAGCCTTTCGTGCGTGGCTGGCACACTACTTGGGCCCCCAACTACCTGCGGTCGGCCAGCGGAGCACCGTGCTTCGGATCCCGCTACCCTCCATGACCAAACACCCGACACAACAAAAACTGGCGCATCATGACCGGCATACATCGCTATACACCGCTCAGACCCATCCTCCACCATACGGCTTCACCAGACAACACACCGGAACACGACGAATCGCTTGGCGGCATGACTTTGTCTGGGGGGTGGTAACTTTTAAGCCGGCAGCCGATTTTATGGCCTACCACCGCTGGTACTGCTCGTTTAGCACTACCCGGGGGACACGTGTAGGGAAGTAAAACACAAGTAGATCCTACGGACGTGAGCAGTTCATCCCCCAAAAAGTAAAGTAATATATTTATCTTTTTATTGTTGAAACAGTAATTATGTAGAACTAGTTAAACACTTACCACAAAACCCAGACATCCTACTATCTAACTAATATTGTAAATGTTAAAGTTTGTGAAGGTTTGGATGTCTGTGTATGTCAATCACGCGAAAACCATTAAACAGATTTGGATGAAAATTGGAATATAAATAGACCATTTCCTGGATAAATCGAGTACTTAAGTGTAAGTGGAGGCGTTTGAAACCAAACCCAAAAATCATAAAAACATAGCTTAACGTCACGCCTGTAATCCCCGAAGGACTAGGCAGAGGTGAACCTGGTAGTACACCCACATTTCGCCAGTTATGTTTAAGTCCCATGTAATAGGGGGCGAGCCTATTGCCATCAATCGGGCACAAATCCAGTCTCCGGGCTGCTACTGAGAAATCCCAGATGGAAAAACTCAATAACACTTTGCCTGACCCGGGGATCGAACCCGGGACCTCATGCTTAGCAGTAGCGCTTGCGACCACTAGACCAACAAGGCAGTCTTATTCAGTTTGTCAGTGACATAGAGAAACGACATAGACAAATGAATTACCCTATTGGCAAAAACATGTTTACAATGCATACAAACATAGCCCATAGACAATTAATGGACATAAGCATAGAGTATAGACGACTAAACATGCCAAGTGCCACACATGATGTTTGACACTCGATTAAGTTTTGCTTATGTCTGTCTGTCTGTGATCAGCAGAAATAGCTTTGTTATTGTTATCCAATACATTACATACGAGTACATAGGTTGGCTTCGGTAGTCTACCTATTAATAATGACTTATCATAGTTGATTACTATCTAGCTCTTCGGGAAATAATTACAGTCGTGCAATTATGTACAGACGCCAGCACATCAAGTTACCCCAATGTGTCAAATTTTCCCAATTGAATATGAAACTTATTCAGTTTGACATAAAGTTGAAAAACAATCAAAGAAATTTGACACATTGGGGTAACTTAATGTGCTGGCGTCTGTACATACATGGCTATAGTTTACAAAGGCCAAAAAAATATTTTTTACCTATAGATAGAGGTATGATGTACAGGATGTTAAGTTTCTCATCCCGTCCTATAGTAAAAGGAAGATCCTTCGACCAGCCTGCGTAGCATGAACACATTGAACACCGAAGAAACGGCTTTTGTCTACAGACGAATCGGCAAAGTGACAGATTATATAGACAGTAACCTCAATCTGTCAAATTTCTTTCAATACACCTGCCTGCGTAGCATGAACACTTAATTTCTTTTCTTCCGAGACACGATAAAGACCGTTTCTTCGGTGTTCATGCTACGCAGGCAGACGTGTGTTGTGTCTGGTGGGCTACAGACTACTGCCCGTCGCGGCTCTTGTTGTCGGTAACTACTAGCTTTATACGGTAACGGTGTAATGTAACTTTATAATCGCGATGTAGGGTGACCTTTATCAGCTGCACATAAAGTTTATTTATTTATTTAAATGATATGGAGGACTTACAGCTAAAACAAATCAGCCCCCCTAGCCAAGTTACAAACGATTCGTATCTATTCTCTTTCTACAATCGAGAACGCCTCAAATCCCTTTGTTTTGACCACGTGACTTAGCGAAAGGTGATAAGTCACGTGGTCAAAACGAAGGGATTTGAGGCGTTCTCGATTGTAGAAAGAGAATAGATACGAATCGTTTGTAACTTGGCTAGGGGGGCAGGTAAGAAACAGTAAGTTAAACTGACAGCCAATAACAAGTCCTCACTTATAAAAGTCAGGATATTACAAAATTCCATGGACACCAGGTGCAGAAAAAGAACAAATAGTAGCTATTAATTTACAATATGAACCTTAATATTAAGTATACTTTTACTTAATGAAAAATTTACAGCTTAAGCACTTCTTGACCGAGGACACACTAGTTACAAATGGATCTATATCATCTATATCATAAAGTTCAATTTAAGCTAAAAACTTTTCAGACATGAAGTTATGTAGCTACTAAATTGTGTCAATACACATAATATAAGTAGCACTTTTGCGAATAGGTCTCCAAAACAAATAACAAACATGTTTTCAAATAAAAATCTTCAAATAATAATAATAAATATTCCACAACTTTTCACACAACGCCATTGTGTTATGGGTACTAAACAGCTGATAAACATACTTATATATTTCTTAATACATAGGTACATGTTATAGATAAATTACACCCAGACACAGAACAAATGATCGTGCTCATCGCACAAACATTTGTCCTGGGTGGGAATCGAACCCACGACCTCCGGCATAGCAGTCAGGGTCACTAACTACTAGACCAACAGGCAAGTCATTTCAAATAAGTAAGTGTAACAAAAACACTGGACGCTAGCGCAAAAAAAACATAAAAACAAACTATTCTCGTATATACAAGGTAGCTACAAAGCGCCAATAAACAAAATCCATCCAATAAACGCCACTCGTAAATATAACATCAAAAGCATACTCTTTGTAACATGTTACGAACCAATAAAACTGCTGTATCCACTATTTTCCGCAATGACAAGAACGTTCACAAAGATACTCTGAAACGGTTTTTCATCTGAAAAAACCAATCTGAATTCTAACCACGAAAATCAATCCGGATTCGTTGTTTTATGGCCGACAGAAAAAATGGGCTTGGAGAGAGAAAAAATATAATAAAAAAGGGTTTTTTTTTGTACCAGCTAGGATAAGGAGAATCGGCTTTGCATTGTCTAAATCGTTTTGGTTTGATATGTTATGAAAATAAAATCATTTAAAGTGCGCCATTGGAATGGTATAGAACTGACATCTTTCTTTATTCATGTGTTCAGCAGGCATGTGCAGAGAATTTTTTAAGTTAAATTAAGTCAAAGTCAAAGTAAAACCATTTTATTTCAATTAGGCCATTATAAGGCACTTTAGAACGTCGAACAAAATTAACTTTAAATAATGTTATGTTATGGAAATACAAGAACTCTGCATAGACATCTGACTATAGCCATCGCGAATAATTTGCTGTTATGCGTTGAAGAGTTCCGTCACAAGTCTTCTTCATCAGGTCTCCTTCACAAAATGATACTTTCTGAATGAAAATGCTTAATTTGTTACTAAAAAAATTAAATTAAAAATTTAAAAAACCCCCATCGCAAAAAAGTAAAACATTTAAAAAGTTAAAAATAACACTTTAGCCATGAAATTTTACTTCACGTCGGGGTACCGCTTAAGTAAGAAATGTTCCTAGTACTTGTAGGTATGTAGGTACTTATTTTAACGGTACCCCGACGTTACGTAAAATTTCATGGCTAAAGTGTTATTTTTAACTTTTTAAATGTTTTACTTTTTTGCGATGGGGGTTTTTTAAATTTTTAATTTAATTTTTATTTTATAATTTTTAAACGCATTAATTTTGTTTTATAGAGTTTACAGTTATGAGATCTTTTCAGTGTATTGTATGTAGAGTCAAATGCTGGTTAAAACGAATACAAACACGCCATATCTGCTATTATTTTGTCAAGGGTCTACCTACTGGTGTGCTGGATAGCCTGGCTGCAGCATCAGCTCATCCTGTTGCCATCAGTGCATTGTGTTTAGAATCAAATGCTGGTTGAAATGAATCCAAACACGACATATCTGCTATTATTTTGTCAAGAGTCTACCTACTGGTGTGCTGGATAGCCTGGCTGCAGCATCAGCTCATCCAGTTGCCATCAGTGCATTGTGTGCAGAATCAAATGCAGGTTAAAATGAATCCAAACACGACATATCTGCTGTTATTTTTCCAAGAGTGTATTAGTCTGCTAGATATCCTGGCTGCATCAGACCAAAGACACCCCAATGTTGCTTATTAATATTACACACATGGGTATTTGAAATTTTAAGACACACTTATGTTTGTAAGTAAAGTTAATACCCATAGACGTCTAAAATAGCAACGGCAGCTAACACAAAAGAGCTGATAACCTTGAAACGGCTGAACCGATTTTGATAAAATATGTCTAAGAACCATCGCAAGAAACCCTGCTTTCAAATAAAAAAAACCGCATCTAAATCGGTTCACCCGTTTGGGCGCTACGGTGCCACAGACAGACAGACAGACAGACAGACAGACAGACAGACAGACAGACAGACAGACAGACAGACAGACAGACACACACACATAGCGGTGAAACTTATAACACCCCTCTTTTTGCGTCGGGGGTTAAAAAAAGGTATAAATCAGTACGTGTGTAGGTACCTATATTATTTGAGGAGTTCCCTGAATTCCTCAAGGATCCCTCATCAGATATGAGTTTTGATACAAATGGGACCAATCTGCTAGCATACCCTATCAAATAAAATTTTTTTTTTGAAAATCGGTCCATAAATGGCGGAATAATCGCGTAACAAACACACAAAAAAAACTCCTTTTTTTAAAGTCGGTTAAAAATGATTCTAGTGGCCCCTTCCAAAAGGTAGATTTGTATGGGTAAGAAACTCCATAATTACTCTTTTAAAATAGTTTTTACAATATTTTGTATACATTAATCAGATTATAATTATGTGAGGACGATGCACCTAGAATAAAAAGTACTATACTTATTAAGACAGGTTTAAGGAAATAGAAAATAATAATAATTACTGTTTGGACTTTTGATACCTGCAGGCAGGCTACCAGGCAAAGTCAGTAACACTACTAACGATAGTCTATGACTTGGCTTACATGCCGTTGAGAAATAGGTATCTGATGTGTGATGAGTGATTTGGGCTCAAAATCGGGACCTATGATTTCGCGCGAGTTAACTGGTCACTGTAGGCTATCACTTATTAATAAAAGAGGAGATGGTATTGTCTCTTTTAAAAAAAATGCGTATCAGTGGCTGCTTTAAGAAAATCATACCTGTAATCTACTAGAAGCTGTAATGCAAATTGAACTTTATCTGCCTGCGAGCATGAACACATTGAACACCGAAGAAACGGCCTTTGTCTACTGACGAATCGGCAAAGTGACAGATTATATAGACAGGAACCTCAATCTGTCAAATTTCTTTCAATACACCTGCGTAGCATGAACACTTAATTTCTTTTCTTCCGAGACACGACAAAGACCGTTTCTTCGGTGTTCGTGCTACGCAGGCTGTAGATGTCAAAGTATTTTTTTCAAAAGTACAGACGCCAGCACATCAAGCTACCCTAAACTGTCAAATTTTCCCAATAGAACATGAGCTCTATTCTGTTTGTAACAAAGTTAAAAAACTATCAAAGAAATTTGACACATTTGGGTAGCTTGATGTGCTGGCCGCTGCACATAGTTGATACTGTTTGTGGAAGTTACATTGCAATTGCAGGATACGTATTGTATAATGTTTGTATTATAGGACCGGAGACTATGACGATAACGGCAGTAATCATGTAATTTAATGTGTTAGGTTCCCTGTGCTAGGGAGCTAATGCAGGGTCAGTCTCGCTATCATAACTCGCATGCCAGTGTTAGTTCAGCTCAGGGCTCAGATGTTGCTACGCCAATAGAAAGGTTTACATAACCTTTATAATTAAAATTTATATTCAAGTAGATAATTTTATAATGCGAATTTAAAAACTTTCCCAGAAATAAATCATTATTAAATATGAATAGACTTGAAAGCTTTAGGTTTCTTTTTTTTAATATTGCACGCATGCGAGCTTTGGCATAATTAAAGTTTATATGGGTAAGAAATGCAGAAAGGCTAGTGGTCGAAATGAACTGTTTCGTCTCGCATTCTGACTACATTGATGATGATTCTAACCACCAGAATAAGCCACCTGATTGACTGTCACTCTTTACAATAAAGAGTAAAAAATAAGTACAGAAAGCTATGAAGGTCGAAGGCCGCACCAAAATAAATGAAATGTTCAAATTTGATCATTTAAATCTATTGCTGTTAAATCAGCAAAGTCCTGTATATGTAGGTACATATACAGGACTATCACCTATCACCAACCTGTCGGAATCGGGATCCTAAGGCTCGACACTTACTGAGTTGAAGTGAGACGAATAATTAAAACACGCGACGTAAATAATTGATCTAGCATAGCGATGCGCGAATTCGTCTGGAAACGCGCGTCGCCACGTGTTTTCGTATTCGCTCATCATAAAAAACACTTTACATAATAGAAATACAGATGAATTTAGTCTAAAATATTACAACACTAGCTGCCCCGGCAAACTTCGTTGTGCCTTAGAGTCAATTCATTGCTCTTATTTTTTTTTTATATTAGATATACATACGTTGAATAAGACGACAACAAATAAATCTAAACCAATAATAACTACTACTACTTTTAAATTACAACATGTATAAATATACCCTAACCTAACTGACCATACCTATCCTATAGCTAACCCAACTATCTAACCTTACTAAAAAATACTAAATTCATAATTTTAATCTGAACTATTGCCTCTATGTTACATACAATAATTTATGCCTATAGTTTTCCCGGTCTACTTTAATTAAAGTCCTAACAGTAAAATAAGTTCTATTTGCAAAGAATTATTAAAGTTCGTCTCTGTCATCATTGCTAGTTACGTAAATTGATTTCTGAAATATAAGACTTTTTTATGCTACATAAAACCTCTAAGTTTAGTAACAAAATAAATTTCAGAACGTAGGTGCGTATTATAAATTGACAACCTTACCTTCTTGGGTTTAGCTTAAGACTTGTCAATTTCAAATTGTCACCTGATAATGAACTGGGAAGTTTGACTCCTGTCATGTCTTCCAAGATGGCGCTGCGTTTGAAAAATGTTGAGACAACCGATATTCTTGATATTTATTTTTATGATGTCGAACGGGATAAAAAGTATCCTATGTCCTTCTCCTGGCTCTAAACTACCTCCCTGCTAATTTTCAGCTAAATCGGTTCAGCCGTTCTTGAGTTATAAGTGAAGTAACTAACACGACTTTCTTTTATATATATAGATTACGCATTGCTTCGCTTCCACTCTGTCAGCCTAAAGTAGGTGCTTCTATAATACCAAAAAAAGTTTGTTTTCATGACTAAAACCAAGTAGGTGTGTAAATATTTTTGGCACAAATCAAAATACGCAATTCAAAATAACCTCCGCATAATGTAATCTACGACCTATCCCACTTACATAGTGGCAATGTCGTAAATAAAAATGTCATACGATGTTATAAGAAACGCCTACTTTATCGTACGTTAGTATTCGAGGAACGATAAACAAAGAATCAAAGCGACCTTGCCGATTAGTGAATTCATTACCGCCGACTTGACATAATGAACTTTGACATTATCGCGACTATATAAAACAATAATTTTGAAACGATATTCTTGCATTTTATTTGTTAAACATTTACTCATATCTCAACCGGTGTTCATATAGTTGACAGAATGTTACGACACGAGTTGTCAGAAACCGATTGGAAGGGGCAATAACGGGGAAATTAGTTTCTGTATTTCTAAGAACGTTTATGTTCAATTTGGGCCTAATTCAGTGCATAAATACTCCAATTTGCCTAAAGTTTTGAACAATACGTAGATTAGTATACATTGCACACCATAATAACTTTTAATAGCTGCATAAGCTACCCATCTTGCATCCACAATCCTGTAAAGAACTGGATGAAACGATACCCCTTGGTAGGACTGCATGACAGACTTCAGTCTTCTCGTAACATCTGTCAAAGAATTACAAATCTGGGTTTAGGACCAACGGCTTAACGTGCATACCGAGGCACGGACGGTTCTCTATGGGTAATGGATATTGGATGATCATCCAGCACAACACACTAGGTAGAAGGTTCTATAAATAACAAATTAAAAATTGCAAATAGCTTTACATATATAGTGATAGTAAAAACCCTAAACAGGCCCTTCGCAATTACCTTTAAACGCGCATTGTGTTTTGTTCCTAAACCGTATAAACATAGTAATTTGACTTCAAGAGGTGAAGGAAGATATCGTGAGAGAAATCGACACGTTCCAACTTATAATCAAGACTAAACTGTGTAATGACACAAGAGAGGTGACGGGTGATACCCGACGGGCTTTTGTGTTGAGTAAGAAACTTAGAATCGAGACACGGAAACGTGCTGGAAAACATGATTTGTGCACGAAACTTTGAACTGGGGGAATGAGTGAATATGCACTTATGAGAGACAATTTGGAAATTGGCGATGACTTAGTTTACGACGAGAAGTGATATGTTACAATAGATGATGTAGAAATAAATATTACAACCGTCAAAGGCCATACGGCCTTAGATCAACTTAGTCAGGTGGCAATACTTAGTTATTACATCTTAACTCTGCTATCAATCATATTTCCAGCTGCAGCAAGCGCGTGAACGTGCAATACATGCAAGACATGGATTTAAACATAAAAATAAAGAAATGAACAACTTTTCACACTATCCACAAATATCAAAACTATCAACTAAGTATCAAGTCCATCCAAAGGTGACATTAAGAAATTGATTTTAGCAGTAAGGCCGTCCATTATAACACCATAATGTAGTTCTAAAGTTCTTATATTTTTAAGTTTCTTTGGTGTACAATAAAGAGTCTACTCTTCGATTATATAAAAATTTAAAAAGATCAGGCAAGTAAAACGATAAATTCCATTTTATTGCACGGAAAAATTGCTCCAATATGTCTATCACAATTTATTATTTTTTTTTTGTTATTTATTTATTTATTTATAGTTAATTAAAACGGCACAGGTCCAATTACATTAATTAACATAGAATTATAAATATTAAAATTAAATAAGCATTCAAATAACATACAATTCAAAAATTAAATTGAAAGATTTACAATTCGTGGATAAAATTATTAATAATTATTTGATTAAATGGTTAAATAAATTAAACACATCACAAACTAAAAACTAACATGTAACAGTGGACACAATAATACGTATCGTTAGGCAGTTATCCAAACTACAGGCCGCTTCCAAAAACCAATAACGTTTTGCCTAAGCTAAGTTTCGAGAGAATGTTTCCTATATAGATTCTGGTTTCAAGTGTATCTTTGGCACGCAGCAATACTCCGCTTAAACCATTGGCTAGAAATATGTGATTCGGATTCACAGCCAAAAGTGTTTTCTAGCACTTAGCGATTTCGAACAGAACCAGCAGGCCTTGTCATATTACAAATTCTACTTCTATTCTATTTCTATTATAGAAAGAAAATGGCGTATATGGAATCAGCTGTCTGTCAACTGTCAAGTGTATTTAATTTTCAGCCATATTACAAATTCTACTCGTTAACACTTGTCAGTTGTCAAACAGCTGATTCCATATACGCCATTTTCTTTCTATCGTCGCCTTACCGATTGCTATAATAAAAATTGAATTTGTAGTATGGCTTGGCCTACTGTTTGTTTTGCCACGCTAGTAGAGCATAAAAAGAAATAATAATAAGTAGAATGCTTAATTATTCATTAGTAATACATAAAGATGACATGGGTAAACAAATCTGACGTCAAACTTGCGTGCCTTCATTGGCTTGATTTAGAGCGATCACGGAGTAGATAAGTAATGGAGTGTGAATCGTGTGAGACAAATTGGTTGGAACTGATTATTGTATTGAAAATTTGGAAAAGCGACCCAGCTAATTGAAACATTCTTCTATTTATTTACTAAATTATGGATAATGTACAAACGGGGATTGTGGCTAAACTATAACAGATTGAAGGTTAAGTTACTCTTGCCGAGGTCGGTCAGTAAATGGGTAATCATCCATCTATGTACCAATACTTCTACGTGTCTCGGAAAACACGTAAAGTCGGCGTTTGTACTGGTTGTCATTCTGGCTTAGATAATATTATGTATTAGGGTACCTACAAGCTTTAAATCTGACTACCAATATTACAAATGGGTAATATTATAAATAAACAAAAAACTGAGTTGTGGAAAAATCTAGCAGGTCATGATGATGCTGGGATAGGGACCTCTTTGGTCTCGCTCAGGTTTTTTCAGGTTGTCACAGAACGAATATAAACAGTAGATTTTTTCGGATAAAAAAAGGGAAAACAGAAAATCAATTCAAATAAGTCCCTCCTAAAACAACTGCGCCCTTCTGGCATGCGTAAGATATAGCACTTAATTTGTTATTCTTTCCGTGATACAGATACACGCGCCTAGGTATTCGAAAACATGCAATAAATCAGTCGCATGCGCACTATGACGCGACAAGAGGAACGGTCGTGTATTTATAGAGAATTTGTCATGTCATTGATTCGTTTGTATGCGAGGTACAAGTAGTGGAGTATATAAATAAGTTTGCATTTATGTATGGCTGTTATCATTATGTAGACATGTGGGTGCGGGCCTGAAGTATTAACTACGTGCCATTTCCTCAAGGATATTATGATTGGTACCTACTAAATACGTAGCAGTTGCTTCGATAACGGTATAATAAATATGGGCATTAGGCACTGTTTGATATTTCAATAACCCATTACTTATACTATATTTAAAAACAAACTCAACTTTACTAGCAATTAGATTAAAAGCAAAAATCCTTAGATTTGAGAGCAAATACTACAAAATTATGTCTTGTTTAAAACAAAATGCAATGTCATCCAAACTCAACGTGTACATAAAATTTTATTCAGTTGCAAAGTTTGGCTCACACGTACTAACTAACGTGGGATATTGAATACAAGATGGCCAAATGACTGAACGTTTTATTAAAATAAAGCCTGAGACCTTATTTGTAAAATTCGCATTCTCAGTCAAGCTTCTGTCTATAGTATTTCGTCAACGTTAAAAAACCCGATACGACCTTTGCAAAACCCTAACGTAACATCAACGGTTTTTGAAAGCAGTTCTTTGTCTAAAGCAGGCGAGTAAGCACCTTAATACCACATGGGACTTTATTTTATAATATGACAACTGTCGTGCGCTACAAATGGGTGCGCCTCTAGTCGACCACAGAATAAGGAATCTGTAGATAAGTCAAACTCATTTAGGAGCCTGAGAGATATTTCTTGACAGTGTGTTAAGCAAAGGCAGAGGCCCATGGGCGGCATAACAGCTCTGACTCCAGGTTTCACGAAAAGAAGAAGAATAACTTTAATTTATTCGTGTCTAAAAATTCTTTACCCCATCAAAGTGCATCTAAGTTCCGCTTAGACGACATTGAATCAATCAATTCAGATGTCAAAAGTCTTCAGATGAACGTGAATACATCGAATGCAATGCAAAAAAAAGGGTAATCAATTCTAACGATTATCGAGAGAAGCATAGTGCAATCGATATAACAATTCTGACTGCGTTATTAAACGAGGCTCTCGTTGTAAAACCGCGCAAGTCGATCGAGTTGTGAAGTTCGGTAAGGCAGTAAAATACAGGTATTCAGCTTGGGAAAAGACATTCAACACAGTCTGTGTTGAACGTTTCAAACAGCCCTAATTTGAAACCTAAAATTAGCTTGTAAGTAGCAGGCAGGAGTGTCCGTTCTACATAGTTGTCATTCTATGGCACTACTAGGAAATAGGTCAGTGACACACTTCCGATGGCACAATAGTAAATAGCTTCCCTTGATGACATGTGGATGTGTAGCAACCACCTAATGCAATTAATATATTAACAATGGATGGTACTGATAGAAATTAGGACGTGATATAAATAATATCCACACAATAGAATCTGAAAGACCAGTTCTGTTTTGTTGCGTAACATAAATAAAATAATAAAATAACTTGATGGTTTAGATTTTATCCGCAGTACAGCTATTTTATAATTATATTAATCTTTACTAATATTATAAAACGGAATAATTTGATAGTTTGTTTGTTTGCACTGAATAGGCTCCGAAACTACTGGACCGATTTGAAATACTCTTTAGCCGTTGGGAAGCTACACTATCCCCGGGTGACATAGGCTACTTTTTTTATCCCTGTATTCCCACGGAAACGGGAACTACAAGGATGACAAATTAAAAATTAAAAAATGAAATAAAGTCTTAAATGATTCAAACGACCACTAAGGTCTACGGAAACAGTAACCCTATAATTATAAACTGTAACTATGCCAAGCTTAACTCCTACTTTCTCGTAAAATTCTTAAAAAATCGTATCCCTGTTTCTTTTTCTGTTTTCTTCACTTCACTTAATATATTATTAATAGTCTAGAAGTAGATTTCTAGGTGACAGTATTCTTACCCATAAATGTATACAAAAATATAGGTAATGATGATTGTAATTTTTCGGTTCTTCTTCTTGTACTTATGCCATAACAAAATAAGGGAACCAGATTAACTTTAAGAAAAGAATTCAACGGAGATTGTGTAGTTGTGTACACTTACTGTAATGTGAAGTGAAAACACTCTTATGTATTACTTCAAAATCTAGAACATTATGTATGCAAGCCTTTGTATGTATACGTACGAATGTAATTGCGTAACTGTGATGTTCTGTGAAGTCTGTTTAGCGTCTGTAAATCAGCTTGTGAAATGCTCACGGTATTTTAAGATGGGCGAAGTGCGTTTCCATTGGAACTTACTCACGTGGAGACACGAGAAAATGTGTAAAAAAAACTGTGACGAAAATCGTGAGAAATCAGCCATGCCTGAGAGATGTTTTCTGAATGTGACGTCAGCGGCATCAAGCTTCTGACATCAAGTTATTCACTAGCAATACGAAAACAAGCAGACAAGACGAAAAATTGAAAAAAGCACATAAACCTACTCCAATGTGTCAATTTTTTTTAAAGGTTTTCAACTTTATTATAAACTCAATAAGGTTCATGTTCAATTAGGAAAATGTTACAGTTTGGTGTAGGTTGATGTGCTGCCTTCAGTACAACACAGATGTGCTTTACCTGTCCTGTCAGAGCACGTGTTTGTTAGACTGGTTGGCAGGCTTTTCGGTTTTTGACAACTTGTAACGACTGTCAAAGATCGAGAAATGATAGTAGGGACCAACAACTTAACATGCTTTCTCAGTCAAAGAGGTATCTAGATATATTCACGGGCCGTTGCCTTTGCAATCGCACCTTAACCGTTGATCAACTTATTGTTCACAAGCACCGTGTTAGTTTAGCGATCGCAAGCACTTCTGCTAATCATAAGGTCCTTAGTCCGATTCCATAGACGGGCAAAATGTTTTTAATCGACTTCAGGAATAGGTTCTCAATTCGATCGGTTTTTTTTTATGTATGTACATCGATTACTCCGAGGTACGGTAGTCGATGGAATCCTGAATGAGACAAAACCACCAAAGCCACAGACTTCCTAATTTAGAGTTACCGTAAAACGGGGTGGATAGAAACTCAAGGGTGAATAGAAACAATACTTTGAGGAGGATTTTTACGCTAGTTTAATATTGTTTGATACTAACAAGGTGTCAAAACTAATTATCTAAATTATTTAAAAGTATTAGAATCCTCGTATGTAAGAAACAACTTTAAACTTACGCGAATATTCTCCTCAAAGTTTTGTTTCTATTCACCCTTGAGTTTCTATCCACCCCGTTTTACCCGGTATTTTACACCGGTTGTATTTTTTGTAAAAAAGTTTTTTATTGGGTTTTACCATCGAAATCGATTTGCGCGCGGTTGAAAGCCATACACTGGCTTGCTATTTATAACTGGCGAAACGTGGGTGCGCCTACTAAGTACACCTCTGTCTTACTCTCCAGGAATATAGGCTGTTGTTATGTTATATTTTTTAACCATGACATAGTGTATGATTAATTTTAAATGTCACACTATCTTGTATAATGCTAGGTTTAGATAACTTCGTAGGTAGTAAGATAAGATAAAATGTGATATGAATGAGTGTCATTGCTGTCTTTATGTTTGATCTATTTGAGAGTTTCTCTCTAGATAAACTAGAAATCTTATCACACATGGTATTAGGTAAATAGAAAATAAGATAGGTTGTTCAACTGTAAATTCCATTCACATGGGTATTTAAATAGTAACATTATTAGTGAAAGTATTTAAAAGCACAACAATACATTTGTTTACATCTTCGGAAGTTAAATTACAGACGCAGAATACAGTATTTGTTTGGGGTGTGTGGCGGCTAGCTCTTTATGTTATTACTTATTTGTAAGTTTTTATGGTACACAATAAAGAGTATAGTCTTCAAAGAGTGTTTTATTTTCTCCTTCATCTTTTTTTATTTTTATTCATGTATTCAATTGTATTCTTTTCCATCTTCATCCGTCATTTTTTCCTTTCCCGCGAAACAGTGTACACAAACCACGGGTCGCGTCCACGTGCCGTTTCGTTTTACAACTTTTTAATTTACGTCACAAGTGGTGCTTACTCGCTTTAATTTATGATTCGCTCAAAGAACCACTTAAAAACTTTACGGTGGGTACCACTGACACGTAGTTTTAAGAGAATTAACTGTATTAAAGCTCTAAGCAGGCGTTTAGGGGCGTTTAAAGAAGGTGTTAAAATGTTGGGTGTTATTTTTTTATGGTGATCCCCTATAATCTTTACTCTTTGATCATTTGTGTTAATGGGATGAACTCTAAGATTATTTTATGTGCCTCACTCACTAGTGTATCTGAGGAGCTTGTGGCTAAATTATAACAGCCGCATGGATCGATCGAAGGTTAAGCTACCCTTGACGAGGTCGATCCGTGGATGGGTGACCATTTATTACATACCAACACTCCTCCGTGCCTCGAAAAGCACGTTAAGCCGTTGGGCCCGGCTGTCATTTGTAGATCTTTGACAGTCGTTACTTGTAGTCAGAAGCCCGAAAGTCTGACAACCAGTTTAACCAAGAGGTATCATGTTACCCAGTTACTGGGTTGTGGAGGTCTGACAGGCAGTAGCTCCATGTAAAACACTGGTATTCAGCTGCATCTTGTTAAACTGGAAGCAGACACAAATAGTTGGGAAAAGGCTAGGCAGGTGGTAACTCACTGGTGTATCTGAGAAATACTTTGATGCCCAACAAATAATATAACGATGTCCAGGTGGACAGGTATGTATTTGTTGAATACTTTCTTCACACTTTGTTACTAGCAGACATCTCGCGGTTTCACCCGCAAAGGTCCCGTTCCCGTGGGAATACAGGAATAAAATGTAGTCTAAGTGTTAATCCAGGGTGTCAGCTAACTCCATACCAAATTTTATTAATATCCATTCAGTAGTTTTTACGTCACAGAGTAACAAACATCCATCCATCCATCCTTACTCACAAACTTTCGCATTTAAAATATTAGTGGGAAGTAGTTTGATAGTAGGTACTGACTACCCAACCAAAATATTAGAATGTAATAAACAATTGAGTGTCATAATTGGTAATAGCAATATTTAAGTTACTAAATTAGTATATTTTTAGTATTTTTAACATCGATGGGAAAAACATGGCCAGAAATTGGCATTGCCGTTTACAAATGACAGCCGGGTCGCTACATGTAACATACTGATTGATCAGCACCATCCGATCCCAAGTTAAGGAACAGCTCGACAGATGATAATGGAGTTGCTTTAAAATTGATTATGTAACAGAAACCCCTTTATATTAGAAGGCCGAAGCAAGTAATCTTTATTGTACAATATTAATTCACAAGCCTCACTTAATTATGTTATGTCAATAAAACGTAAAACATAGTTGCAAAACTGATAGATAATATGCGCACATAACTTACGTAAAGACATCAGTACACATTTGAATAAGTCAGGCTTAATAATAATACTTAGTCTGTTACTGTTCTACTGCAGGAAGAGGCATTTGGCCTCTTCTTATACAGAGAAGGCACGAGCATTGATCACCACGCTTGCTCACTCAAGGTGGATTGGCGATTTCAAACCTTTATGAACTGTTTCCTCACAATGTTTTCCTTCACCAATGTCAATGATGTCTAAGATTTAACCTACGAAATAGGTACGTACGAGTATTTAAAAAGGCAGTTTTATTATAATGTGATTTAATCATTCGTGAGGTTGATTTTGCCCATTATGTCACCACTCTGATGTTTTTGGCTAATTGACAAATTATTCACCATCTACTTAGTGTTTTCCCAACTACGTTGATGTCGGCTTCAAATGCACCTGAATAAGTATCAGTGTTTTAAATGAAGCGACTGACTATCTTGTCCATTTAACCTGATGGCCTAGCCATAATATAAATTCTATTTCTATTCTATTGCGACAATAGAAAAAAAAATGGCGTTTTAAGGAACTCCATTTTCTTTCTATTGTCGCCTTATCGATTACGATAATAGAAATAGAATTTGTAATATGGCTAGGCCTGCTGGGTAACATAATATCCGTTTTCTGGTTATACTACTTTCTGACTTGTGACTAAAACGGCTTAACGTGTTTTCCAAGGCACGGAGAGGTCTCGATCAGTGTGTAATAGTTAGTCCCAGGACCCATTTTTGGACTAACCTCTTACGCGTAGCTTAACCTTAGACGTTTGTCAACGTGCTGCGGTTGTTATTATAGCCTCGAGAGCCCCTAGCTACAACTAAATGCTTGCAAAAGAGTATTACATAAAGCCATATTTCTCCTTAAGCCAAAATTTAAATATTACTAACATAGCCTATCATCGATTAATAGAAAGTTATCTAATAAAAATAAGCAAAATGTCGATAAGCAGCAATTTGCTAAATTAACAACCGACCTTCAATGGTAATTGGTAGGCTTGGCACAAGATTGACCAAATATCATTACATAATAATCTAATGGACAAAATGTTCTACTTCCAGGCTTATATTTCTATCGAACACGGTACACGAGAACGTAGATTGCCAAAAAGTATTTTTAGAAGAACAAAAGTAGGTAAAACCACCACGCAGAACAGTACCTAAGATAAATTATGTTTAACACATTAAAGGTATTGTAGGACATAATGTAAATCAAGTAGGTACCTAAGCATCATTTAAATATTAAGGTATAGGTAAATTGTCGGATGAAGGGCTACTCTTCTAACTAGATCACGAAGTAATCTGTATTGAAAAGAGACAGAGATAGAGGCAGGAACACCAATTTGACAAGGTTGAATGATTTAGAGTAGACCATCAGAATACGTGGAATATGAAATACCTACATATAGCGCAGAAGGAATATTGAACATGACGACGACTGAACCGAGAATGGAAGACGAAGACAACGGCGCTGATTTCAATAATAGAAGAAGGAAAGGTTTATGATACGGATTAACTTGAAAGAATGGTCTGCTAGAGTGTGGAAAGTGGAGTGTTGGCTACCGAAAGAACGGGTCTCTCGTCTGCCGCACTTTCTTCTGAAGAGGACATATCACAAGAAGCTTTTATGACTCTTTTAATATACGATACGGTTGTCTTATACGTCAGATGGAGCTACAAAGAAGAATTGATTCACTGTGGTAGATAGAACAACGCACTTTCAAAACGATTTTCGCTTCGATCACTTTTACCTCAACAATGGACTAAACAATCGATAAACTAGAGCGAACGCCTGAACAAATTGATTGTTACAAAGTATAACTAGGTAACTGTACAGCTGACCTGTTCCGATTCGCAACTAATGTACAGTTTTGGCAGCGTCTCTAGTTCAAGTACAATCAGTGGCAATGCCAAGGTTGGCATGCAAATGGTACGTGTGAGCGAATTGTAAATCAATGGCAGATACGGTGTTATGTTTTATTGCAACGGGATTTGTTTGTTTAGAATGTGCGTCATTGTGTCTGTTTGTTGTATTAGGGAATATTAAATAATTGGCTTCTGTGATTGTATGTTTATCAACTCTTTTATTGACCTGGTCAAGGATTAAATGTTTTTTTATAAAGATATTTTTAGCACATCAAATCATTCAAAGGTCATGTGATTCTGGACACGAACTAAGTTTTTATACATTTATGATATTAGTAGGTGATTGTTTCTTCGTCCGGTCGACCTTCAAAACTAAAGCCAAAAGCTTCTATATAATACAACGTGGACATTGAAATAACACTCTTACTATCTACGCACCATTAGGTACTTAACATATCATTAATAGCATCAAAATAATCGATCATACGCTCACATAATCTATTGAGAATCGATACAAATTATTCGGGAATTACGTAATACCAAAAGTGAATGTACGATTAGGTCGTATAGCGATAGTTAATGAGTTCTGTATGCAAATAGGTGAATATCTAGGCTAGATTGTGTTAACATTGCCCTGTTCGTTAGGTAACTAGTTTCGATCGATAACCACTCGAGTTGTCCTGCTAACGGACTATTTGACTGATAAAAGGCTCTAATATTGTTGCGAGTTTTTTTTTGTGTTTTAGCTTGCAAATGAAAATTAGTCTGAAACAAAAACAAATAAAGATAAATTTTTAATGATTCGGTAATTTTTGACATACATTCAGGTATATGTAGAGATATACTAGAAAGATAAGTTACAGTTAAGACTGATGAAGAATCTTAGGCAAATTGATTGACTTGCCAACTAGTGTGACTTAGAACCACATCTAAAGTACACAGGTGACAATGGTGAATAATAAACAGAACTAAATAAAGAAATAGATGTAGACGGAGGCTTAAACAAAAAAACACTAGTTGCAGAATGTCAACAAAATTAGAGGCGACGATAAATGACCATCAACTGCTAGAGGTAGGTAGTACAATGTGAATGAAAAATTATATTAGAACATCCATAGACTATAAAGATGAGGTGAATAATGCCAAGGACGATGATAAATCTGGCACAGCTATAACCATAAAGCCTATATTTTGAAACACTAAATGCCACACTATAGACACGACTATTTGACACGACACAACGTTACATCATACGAAATCAGCTTTCTATAATTTATTCTACTACGTTTTTGATCAAGATGTGTTCAATCTTACTCATAAGGCTACAATAAAAACATTGGATATGGTAAACCTTTGTTTCGTAATACTAGACAAGAGTAATATCAATATCGTTATTATTTATTGTAGTGTATACAGTTTCTCGTTTTAACGATAGTGTATTAAAAGTTTTGTATCACTTTTAAGGGTATAAAAGAATAATTATGTTAATAGGTTTGACTTTATTTTTATTATCTTGCCTCATACATATTCCTAGGAGTTCATTATGCATGAACAAAATAGTTTTAGTCATATTTGAAGGAAAATTTAGCGCCTTTAAAAGTGAAAAGTATTGAATTATTTCAAATATTAATTGCTTCTCGATTGATCAGCTTTAACATCGGCTTTGTTTAAATCCTAACAAGTACCTACCTCTTTTTCTGTCCATAATGTAGAACCACCCGCAAAAGAATGAATGGTATTTAGTTATATTAATAGGATGTTTAAATTAACTACATCAAGCAATTTTGTTTACTATCTGACTACTCTAAGAAACAACACCGAAACAAAATCAGAGGAGGTTACAGTCTATTTTAAAGTCCAGACATTATATTGGTCAGATCGATCACACTGTAAGGGCTATACAAGTTAGTGGCCGATATTTTCATAGAACCACACATAATTTAAGAAGTCTCATCCAGTCAGTGCACGCATGCATTGGGCAGTTAAAAGGAGAGATATGTTACGGGCAACGTGATTAACTGGGCATTATTAATAAGGACCGGCCATTATTAATAATGCCCAAGAGCGATGGGCAAAGTGATTAATTTATCACTTTGACCGGCCATTATTAATAATGCCCGACTGCCCGTGGTCCATGTGACATAATAAATAAAAACCCTCGAGCAGATGTTCAGCCTTCTTCTGAACTGGAACAACATTCTGCCGATAGTCTACCAGAAAATCACCCACTTTGACCAAACAATGCAAACAATATAATTCAAGTAAAACAGTTACTCAAAATGGAAACGGCTAGGTTAGGTTAGGTTAGAACTGTGGCCACGCAACGCGCGAAGGCGAGCGAGCGAAGCGAGCGTGCCGCGGCAGCGGCCGCCGAGCGCCAGATAAAATATCTTTAAGTTCTAATCTACCATGCATGCGTGCATTGCAAAAAAGGGGCATCTATTTGGTACTAGACCTTATATCTCAGGATTTTAGGTGATTTATTGTGGAACTGATTTTGCATTGTTTGGTGACTACATTTTGGTGACAGATCTACTATTTTGAGGACAAACCCTATTATTTAAGAAACACAAAACTAATTAAATTGGTGATAGCTTAAATGATACCCTTTTTTAACTACTATATCCAATAGTTTATTTTTTGTAAACTTTTCATGAAAATTTGTAAGTTTAATCTCATTTAATACCTAAACAAAAACACTACAGTTCACCTATTTATTACTTTGCCCAAGATAGGGTGGGTATTATTCATAATGGCCGGGAAAAGTGATTATTAATGCTGTTTTAATCACATTGCCCAATTGAGTCGGTCATTATGAATACAGACCGGCCATTATGAATAGTGCCCGGACTTATCAAATTGCCCGTAACAGATACACTGAGTATCTTGCGAAATAAAAATATTCCGTAAAAACCCCTCATTTACAAGGGATCATTGTACAGCTGAAAGCAATATCGAGCTTGATTTATAGACATTATCCATAGATACAAAGTTGCAACAAAAATGAATTCGCCAACTAAAAACATACCTTTCGAATATAGAGCAATTAAATACCAGGTTATCTTGACCTACCCCACCCTTCCCTATTGACGGAAAATGTTTGATTCCGGTGGAAATATGAAGAGTTGTAAAGGTCATCACAAATTGGATTGAAGTCTTAGGCTGGCTGGTTTCCAAGAGGTGGCTTACGCCATTTCATTGCGTTATTTATTTTAATGTTTTGTTTTAGGTGAAAATATTGGGAGTGTTGTTGTTAGTGAATTAGCGTACGTTTGCAGTCGAACGATAAAGATTGTGAATGAAATTTAAAAGCATAATAATGTTGTGGTTACGGTGAAATGTCTATTCCTCAAGCATAGACAAAAGAGACGTCACGGCGGCCATTTTTAGTGATGACACTGTCAAATCGTTCATTCAAACGAAGCGTTCCATGCAGTCAGTGACAACAAGGGTTACTCGTAGAAATTGACAACCCCAATATTCTTGGGACAAGGCTGATGAGCACTCTTCAGGTTTCCGCTATCAACTAAATCCGGATCACATAAGACCTTGATAAGACTGGTGGTCAGAATTTTGGGGTTTTAACTGCTCGTAAAGACTGTCAAAGCCGGGAACAATGGCTAAATATGTTTTATGAGGCACGGAGGGATATGTAATGAATCACCCATCCACAGAGTGGCCTCATCATACGTAGCTTAACCTTCAATTGACCTACAAGCCAATTTAACAAGCTAGCCTTTTGTTCTATTGGATAGTTCTAATATACTTGGCCAGCCTGTGTGAAATTACCACAGGCGTATGGCAATTTGTGCTACGGTACTCATTCACTACCACAACTAGATTTATAATTGTGATATCATAAAAATCCCACCTGACAGTATAATTACTATCTAAACCACCGTAGGTCCGTATCGCGAATCGTACAAATAACCGTTCTCAGTAACAGTTATTTTCAAAGAGTTATTAGCGAACAATTTTTCGCACGGCGCACAGGTAAAAAAAAAACCATTTTGAATAGGTACTCAATGCTGTAGGGTTCCCATTGAAAACGAGAGCACTTTATACTGGTTTTTGTATGACTCATGCTTCAGATAAATCGATTTCTTTAAGCACGGCTTGTCGGTAGAGTTCCGCAGTGAAATTTTAATTTATGTATCGCGGTTAGTTTTCTAGTTTTCTGTTAGGTAATGTTGCTAATACTGGACGATGGTCGCAAGTAACTGCTGTAGTAGCACCGATATATTGGTAACTTTTTTAATATTCATGACTCCTTGAAAAGTCTGCAGCATTGCCACGTTGAATGCCTTCACACGAACAGACAGACGGCATCTTCCTTCGTGGTAAACAAATAATATTATTTAGCAACCTACTAATTTAAAATAAATTACAAGCCTGGCTTTCTGGAAGCCCTTGTTAGAAGAACCCTAGTGTTAGGCAAAGGATAGTAAGTCCGTCATGATCCTCAATTTTGAATTATTCTTAAATTATTGTAACTCAATTCTATGAAAAACCTAGTGATGTTGGACACTTTATAATTAAGCCCATAATGGACTCTACAATCTACTATGGCAATGATAATCTTAATAAAATTCGAAAGCAAATCACAACTATATTATTTTTATCCATATAAGTTTACAGTAATCGAAAATACACTAGGAAGATGTTATTCAGCCGTTCATCAGTCCAAAGAAAAAGAGGCAGCTCCGCTCGTGCCCAGCCCTTATATAACTTCTGGAGACGTACTTACTTACTTCTGGTACTTCTTCTTTTTCTTTTTGTCAACGGCCATGACTTGCAAATATTCTCCCGCTAGTGGACAGCAGTTTCGCGCCGTTGAATCGGTGTTGCCAACACTACATACATACATAAACTCACGCCTTTTGCCATGGGGGTAAGCAGGAACTACAGCGCGCCATTAGCTACGATTCTTACACACTTACTTTTGCCCATAATGGACTCTGTAAGGTGAATTCTAGGCTCAATCATAAAGTTACAACCTATAAACACGTATCAATAAAGATATCGAAACCCATATAGAAATTAAGTATGGAGTATTGAGTATCAAGATGTAATTGGCAAAATGTGGGTAGTAGATTAACCCACATTTTGCGTATTACACCTACTACTTACTACTATACGACACCATTTTAAAGCCAAGCCCCACATAATAGGGGCCAGCCATGAACCGGGCGCAAATTCAGGCTCTCGACTATAACCGACCCGGCAATCGAACCTAGAGTCTCATGCTCAGTAGTATCGCTTGAGGCCATTGAGGCGTTTTCTTATAGACTTGCGTTATAGGAGTAGTTCTTAACGTTGACCTGACTTTACAGATAAATCGACCTCTTTAGCAAGCGAACATTACCGACCTATTTCGCTTAACTAGACACTAAGCCGCTTACATTGTAAGTTTTCCCTGCTTAACATTAATAGAGGACTTTAGTGCCTTTTAAAACTTAAGCTCTAAGTTAAATACATTATAAAGCACGTGTAGAATGAAAAAGAAAAAAAGTTTTGCCAACTTGTATTTAAGAAAAGTATCAATCTGCCACCCTGCCTCGAGTTCTTGATATTAGCGTAAAGCTAATTCAATTGATTTTAAAATTAAAACCTTTTATTAAACTATTTTTTAAAAATAATATTGTTTACTTACAAGTAGGAAATTATTCTATTACATACATAATAAAACAGAAAGAAAAGTAAAATTATTATAAGGCATCAAAGAATTCATCCGCATCGCTGTCAACGGGAAACGTGCCCAAAAGACTGGCCGCATTGCCACGTTGAATGGCAATGCTGATTCTCGGACCTAAATAAAGGCCAGCCTTCTGGTCACGTGACGATCGATCAACCGCTTGGCGATGTCACGGAAAACTATATGGGCATAAAGGGTTAGGGTTAGGTAGGGTTAGGGTTCAATTAATGACGTAAGCACAACTAGCATCACTCATAAATTTGAATAAAATCTTAAAAATTGCTTGATAATAAATGTTCGAAACGAGTTCACATGGCTATACATCAATCATACATTTCCAGTATGATAGGCTGATCACGCATTGATAGATTTCCGCACAATAAACTAAAACTGAAAATAGACTAGTCGGCGTAAACTGGAAATGTATAGCTTGATGTGTATCTAATTCAGATTTTATAATCGAATATCGCTGCGACTCCAAATATATATATATATAGCTGAGCCCCTTAACAAAAAGCCCTTTTATTTATAATACTTTATTGTAACGAAGTTCCTTATCGCACGTTTCGAAAGGGGGCTAGACGGAAAAAAATCAGACGAAAAGTTGTAACGACACTTTTTGCTGTAGTTGTGGGGCGTGCGGCGTGCGCGTGTTTCTCTGGTGTGTGTGTGTGTGTGTTTGTTGTGTGTGTGCCAGTTGTTGAGGGAGAGGGGGAGGGGGGAAGGGGAGAGGCAGAGGGAGAGGGGGAGGGGGAGAGAGGGAGAGAGAGAGAGAATTAAGACCGCAAGTTGTAATGAAGACACCCGGATGAAACGAAGTTCCTTTTGATGTATCTTGAAGGAATTTTACTATTCCTTCCCTAATCAATCGAAAGGATCTTCGTGCCATCTAGGTGTCCCTTGACCTTGACACCTCTTAAGTATTTATACTTTAAAAAAAAACATTTTTTAATTCAGACTTAAATGTATGTTAGAAGTATGATCGCAAAGACATTCAATACCACCATTAGTATTTTACCTCTCTTTGCATGAACGTAAACATAGAGGAATTAAATGTTAATGCCGTAAAATGTATAGAGTGTTAGTAGTAGAATACCGTAATGACTTATTTCCTAATGCAAGTAATAGAACAGTGCTGGATGTAACGCGTTTATGTAAGCACAATAAAGTATTATATTCTAAGAAGTGCGGAACCCAATTGAAAAGTAAAATAAATAATTCAAGACAAGGTGGTCAATATTTTTTGTACACTCAATACTTTATCAATAAGACATTCATAGGTTGCCCCAGATTCTAACTAGGATCACCAAATAATCAAGTAATGGATGGACTGTTTCAATAGTAGTAGGCTAAATATCTTTAATAACATTATAAAGAGCAAAGATTTGATTGTACGTAAGGAATTAACTCAAAAAAAAACCGATTTAAATTTATTTACAGAGTAACATAGCCAATATTTTATTTTCATACCAAGAGGAAGAGTAGGATGTAAAACTACGAAATTCACGCGAACGGAGTGGCAAGCGTAGTCGTGCCAGTCGCATATTAAAAACAACACATTATGTTTAACAGTCTTCAGTGTAGTTAAACAACAAAAAATATTGCTTATGTCTTACGAATATAGGAAGTGAAACAAGAACTCTGATCACTTATAACGGTTAAATATGCTTTGAGAAAACGAGGTGCTCGTGCCTTCTCTGTATGAGAAGAGGCCTTTACCTTGCAGTAGGACAGTTGCAAGCTGGTGTTCATTCTGGTTGAAATTTTCTTTAGTTTGCATTTTGGCTCGCCCCTAACTGGCAAAATATGGGTGTAGGTATTGTAGGCACGGATCCGCTTTACTGTTCACTAATACAGGCGTGATAATTAAGTGTATATTTTAATTAAAACAAAAACAAAAATACTGTCGTAAGAAAACCTCTATCTCGATCTATTTGAAATTATCTAAAACGCCAAGATTAGTACAAGCAACTGATTGGATGTCATTGGCCCATATCAGTAACTCAATCGCTGACTATGGCGGTTAGTTAACTGTTACGTATTCCGCACTAATTACCACCTTAAGGTCAATGCTCCGCAATGAGCATGACGATTAATTCGTTATCTAGTTAAACAATACGATTACGGCTTGATAATCTGACATCAATTATGAACAAGCAGACATCATTATTATGAAGTTGAACTTGAGAGCAAAAATTATAAATCAGCGCTATTTTTAACCGACTTTAAAAAAAAGGAGGAGGTTTTCAATTCGGTTGTATTTTTTTTTGGTTTAGGGTTTGTTACCTCAGTACTCCGTCATTTATGGACCGAATTTCCAATTTTTTTTTGATAGGGTATACTAACAGATTGGTCGAGGGAGGTAGGGAGGGAGGATTGGTTGGTTGGTTGGTGGAGTTTCGGAAGTCGGTGGCCAATAATGACAAAACAAAACCACCAAAACCACAGACTTCCGAAACTGGAGTTATTTTTCACCTGTTAGTTTTTTTTTAGAAGTCGGTTGTTTTTTCTGTAAAAAAGTTTTTTTTGTTTTCATTATTTTAGCAAACGGAATAGAATTAAGTGGGTACTATATTTTTAATAGTAGTAGTAGTTTACAAAAAAATATCATCTACCTAACCGTTTCCCCAATATGGGCGGAGCCGGCTTCCAGTCTTACTGGGACAGCGAATACTAGTGGCTGCATATTATTATTATTATTATAGCCTTTTATTTCCTTAAAAAAATAAGTTAGGTACATTTCATTGGTTACATTAATTTAAATTAAAAAGATACATATATTTCATTACTTAATAAGTATAGCAAATAAATTTAACAATAATTCAGTATCAATCAATATCATGCATTTGTTTATTTTGCTAAATTACAATTAAAATAATATATAAAATAACATATTGCAACCGTTAATTTTTAATAATTTAATTTATGTATTTTGTGGTGGTAGTGTCTGCATATACCCTTTGTTAAAACCAATCGTCACACTTTTAGGCTTCTGACCTACAAATGACAGCCGGGACCAACAGTCGGGATTTTCAAGTAACGGAAGAGTCTTGACATGTAATGAATGGTGGACCATCTAAAATATATCATATGATTTAACAAAAGCAATAAAAAAAAAATCTTCCTAATAATCTAAGTGTTACAAAGCACGATGCCTGTTCTAGGATTTTACAGGCCACATAATAAGTTTTTACATATACTTCATTAAGTCACCTGATTTTAGTACCGGGTAAAATGGGGTGAATAGAGATACTTAAGGGTGAATAGAAACAAAATTTTCAGGAAGTTATTCACGTAAGTTAAAAGCGAGGACTGTAATGCTTTTAAATAATTGAGATATAAATAGTTTCGTGACCTTGATAATATCAAACAATATTAAACTTGCCTGCTGCGGTCTTCCCGTCCGATTATAATTTAGGTGTTTTCAAGGCTAGAGTGAATAGGCTCTTAATAAACTAGTGCGCTTCACCATCACTGATTGCATCACTTCTTACCATCAGATGGGATTGCAGTCAAGCACTGGTTTATAATATTTAAAAAAAAAAACTAGCGTGAAAATCCTCCTCAATGTTTTGTTTCTATTCACCCCGTTTTACGATAGTAAATTATTTATGCTGTAATTTACTTAAAAACACAAAAAATGTTGTTCATAAAACGTCTCGATCATTTGTACTTTTTTTACTGAATTGTTACTCTTGTGTTGAGGAAAAAAAATCGACAATAAAAGCTGTCCTAAAATATCTGCCGACATGGTGTCCCCATTTCCGAAGCATTCGACACCAGATGAATGAACACAATTAAAGATGATAGCCACAATACGTTTTTTTTGTACACCTTACTAATGTTTCAAGTAGAAAAACTGCACAATGACCGCTCGTAAAAGATTTATTAGTATCACTTGAAAAAGTATACTTTTTATGGTTTCGACAATAACACTGAACGGTGTATATGTGGGTCATACCATTTTATGATGGTCTGTTACCTATACATCAAGATTCTGTCAACACAATCGACAGCTGTCCTATTTGGTTATTTTTTGGGAGTAGTTTATTGTAGTGCCAGATTATTATTAAGTGCCTGTATTATCCTACTGGTGCGCAAAGGCCTACTACTCTCTAAGCCAGAAATATTTGCCAGCCAGTAGTGTATTGTTTCAATAAGTAGATAGTACTTTGTATTATTTTGCTGTTCTTCCTAGATATGTCTAGATGCCATCACATGAAGATATCACAAAGTGGCAAATTTTCCAAAACTAACCTTATTATTTTGTTATAATGTTGACATAACTATAAATAACTTTGTCAGGGTGGTTAGCTTGATGTGCTGGCCTCTGTACCCCCCTGGCCTAATGTATTTTCATTCTTACTTTCTTTCTTTCTTAACACAAAGCAAAAATGAAAACAAAATACACAGTTGACCCTAAATCTACCTTAATCTTATTGAACAACTTCCTCAGACATTATAATACTGTGATACTCTGATTTGACCAATGCAAGTAATTATATTATTTAGATTTAAAAGAAAGTTTGACAAAGACACCACAAACTTCGTGATCATCTTTTCTCCTTCACTATCAATTTGATCCAAAGGTTGTCTGTAAAAGATCGTTTCTAGCGATAAGGCCGCCCATTATATCACCCTATGTAGCCCTTGTGTTAGAATTTGTAAGTTTTCACGGTGTACAATCTATTAATATTCTGTTTGACCTATTAACTATCAAGTCAGTATCGGTGTTACTTCTTAGATAAAAAAAGGCGACAAAATTTTGTATAACCAATTACTTAATATATATGAGTTTGTGAGTTTGTACGGGTTAATCTCTGGGTCTCCTAAACCGATTGTCAAAATTCTATTACCAATAGCAGGCCACGTTGTCTGTGAATGTCGTAAGCTAAGTATATTTTATTTACGAAACTAAGAGAGCTAGTCGCGAGCGAAGTGCTAGCTAGTACATTATATAGGGTGACTGGTAATTAGTGACCGATACTTAAACAAGTGATTTTACTCATGAATGCGAATAACTTTCCCAAAGAAACTCCTTTTTTATACTCATTAACTTTTAACTAATTCAATTACATCAGTACTGCACAACGGGAGAGGTGGGAGTGGCGGGGGACCCCTACTTTTCGCCCGTCCCGAGGTCAGACTATCAGCTGATAGATCGTGCCGATTCGTGCCTACTGTGATCGATCAAGGGTGCGCGCGCGGGAATTTCAAACAGCGTTTTTGTTATTTTATTGTGTTATAAGTTATTGTGTATAAAAAAAAAAAGTTTCTTTGGGAAAGTTTATGGAAATTATGAATACAATCACGTGTTTAAGCATCGGTCACTAATTACCAGTCAACCTATACATATAAGTAACAATCAAGGTCGTTTCTTAATTACTGAAACTAAATACTAAAGATATTTATGCTTGGCGCAGTACTATTTCAGATCAGTGTTTTACTAGACTAGACTCTAGAATTTGTAACTAGATAGTTGCTATATTAAACATGCCTACTTATGTTTAAATATGGCATCGAGTTGCGCATATCTTGTAACACCTCAGAGATCGTACGTGTTTCTACAATCAAAGAATGCAGGTTATGGATCTCAAGGTAATTTTTTACTTGCACCAGCACTGCGATTCTCGTCAAATCACCGCGTGAAAATGAAGGCATAGTGAGGGCGAATTAAGCTGTCATTCCATACACTAAGCATTGACAGCTCACTTCACTCAAGTTTCCACGGCGTGACTTTTACTGAATCGACCAGCAGATCGTTTTACTGACTGCTCACTGTGAATGGGTGACCATCCAAACATAATACTGCGACTGAGGCCGAGAGGGAATATGTTAAAAACTTCGGTAGCCCGTGCAAAATTAAAGTGAGTACAACACTATGCATCCGTGGGTTGGATTATCAGTTACGTCCCATAGTGTTTGGACATTTTGACGGGCCTGTTGGTCTAGTAGTTAGTGACCCTGACTGCTATGCCGGAGGTCGAGGGTTCGATTCCCACCCAGGACAAATGTTTGTGTGATGAGCACGATCATTTGTTCTGTGTCTGGGTGTAATTTATCTATATTATGTATGTATTTAGAAATATATAAGTATGTTTATCAGCTGTTTAGTACCCATAACACAAGCTCTCAAGCTTAGCTTGGGACTAAATGGCGTTGTGTCAAAATTTGTGGAATATTGTGGAATATATTTTTTTCCTGCTTTTTGACGAAATTCCAGAGGGTGACATTTAGAGTGTTGTCCTCTCTGTAACTTGCGCCTGAGCACTTATTTGAGACTGTTCAAGCTCAAGCATTATTATATGACTACCTATAACTTAAGTATTGTATGTGGAAACGAATCAATCAACGACTTAAGGGTTTTGTTAAATATTGTTAGCTCCTATTAATAGTTCCATAAGTAGTTTAAGTTTTAAATAGAATTTAGTTTTTTTTATTAAGTATTGTTTTTTAGTTTAGATAAAGTAGATTCCTATTAGATATTTTAAGTATACTTTGTAACTTTGTTTGTGTGGAAACCACTGTTGAATTGGGGACACCTGTAAAGACTGTAGGTTTAAATTTGATTATATAATTATACATTGGAAGGGATCGCCTTGCCTCGGAAATCACGGTAAATATTAGTTACCGGCTGTCATTCGAAGTTCTTTGAAAGTTACTATGATAAACTTGAATTCAACAACAGCTGATTATTAAATCATTATCTGTAGGTAAGAGGATGTTATCAACCACATGCCACATGTTTGTTAAATAGTGTTTATCAGACATTGCCACCGATTTCCTGTGTTGACAAGATTCTTTTTCTAACTAAGTATTGTAGGCAAACTTACGGAATCAAAGTACTCGTACGTATACTATTTCAAACCTAATTATAACAGGTATTGTGGCAATGTGTAACACAAAACAAAACTGTGTACACTAATAAAACTGCAAGAGCGAGTCTCCTTAACTTTACTATAACTAATTACAAAAATAAAACCAACCCACTAAGTCTTTCCCTAACTCTTTTATTAACCTATAGGATAAATAAATGGGGCACAGCCCATGGGCCCCTATGATCGTGTTACCGCCTTGTGTGGCCCAACATTATGCCGGCAGGACAAATGTTAGACCACCGAGCATACTTACTGATTCATACATAATGTTAAAGTACCTTTATGTGGGTCGGTCAGCATTTGTTCCGTTAGGTTTTACACATCATGTGGGCAAGAAAATGGGCTTTCAAAATCAGCCCATATTAAAATCATAATATAAGGAGTGAAAGGTAGGTAAGGTACTTTCCAGTATGCTTCCACTATTCTACTATCCTGCCACTATCCTTCTGACTTTTGACTGGCATGTTGGTCTAATGTTGGCCATGACTGCTATGCTGGAGGTCGTGGGTTTGATTCCCACCCAGGACAAATGTTTGTGTGATGAGCACGATATTTTTTTCTGTGTCTAGGTATAATTTATCTGTAAAAGTTGTGTTAAAGTTTTGGAATATCATTATATTAAACTATTCTTCCACTATCCCATGATTTTAATAGAAGCTGTTTTTTGAACAGATCACGGTATCAGCACAGTCTAAAATCCTACAGTCATCCGACGAAGCCGTCTAGACAGGGCAATCGTGCGGGGTGTGAGGGGCGAGACGCGGGAAAGCCGCTCCCGAACTGCGAACAAAACGATGTTCGTAGTTCGGGAGGTATTATTCAGGGCTAACGCGTGTAGAGGTTGTCGGCATTTAGCCCGAGATCAAAGGCGTCGTCCTACTGTATTAATATGTATACTGTGGTATAAGGTTATGTTACAATGTTACTGACATACTGTTTAACAAAATTAGAAGAAAAAATGTTACTACAAACTTTACCTCTTTATACATTTTAGTACAAATCAATTAACTACCATTTTTATTTCAACTGCATTATCTTGTAGCAAAATTTATGTTCCACTTAATACCTTTTCGATTCTTTTACTTTGTAAGTCGGCTCGCTACAGATCCAATCGATTTAATTTAAAGTATTTAATCCACCATGTCTTAACCATTAACAAAACACCGTCTTGTAAAATACGTGTCTGCACTGTTAAACAAATCACGGTGCAATGTAAAAAGCATTTTAAAGTTTTGTATTTCTTTTGTTTTTTTTTTTGTATTTAATCCACTGGATTTGATAGGTCGTTAATTTCGGTCCGAATGTCGAGTTGTCGACGATGCGGTTTGAACGCGGCACGTTATGTCGATCGATTATCGATAAACTTTATTAACTATCGATACTTATATCGAGATAGCGCGGTCCGCTAAATCGTCTATTGTACGAGCTCTATCATTAAGAGTTGTTATTATTGTTTATTTCTAATGTGGCCGATAAAAATGATGTGCAAAAGGTATGATGGTATTTCTTGAACTTGCAGCAGGAAATGGGTTGGTAGATTTACGCTGGATGTTAATAATCTATCTCGGTTGCTATCTTGATCCCATCTTTGTCTTAAAGATGTCCAATCAGAAGCAGCCGTCAAAAACAAAGGATCGGGATTTGGATTGAGATAGAATATTAATATCGGGCGTTAATGTATTAGCGCTTACCAATCGCGTCTATCCATCAGATTTAACGCTAGATTCTACCCGCGACTTTGTCTGCATGGTACTTACACCGTTAAACATATCCTACAGCACTTGTCAATGACGAAGCTTTTCAACAGTAAAAGATTTTTTGTAATCGGATGGATAGTTTCAGAGACTGCCTCGCCTTAAGTATTGGCTATCATCAGTATGTATCTAGCGTGACGTCATGTGCACTCGCAGAGATGTGACGAAGCGCACCATACCCCGTCTGAAAGGCACCGTAACTTGAAGCCCACTTAAAGTGCAATACCATTTTATTGTTAATTCTCAGCTGTCATCAGGCCCGGTGTGCAACTGAACGTCACTCGCATCAGATGTCAAAACATTTTTAAAAATACATACCCATCATTTTCCCTATCAACGGCATGTCATATCGATTCGACATTGTCGCAATCGAGAATGTCATAAAAATAAAACCACCTGCGGCTAGCCCCGTAATAAACTTTAATAATTACTTTCTAAACAGACATCGGATACGGTATTGGTATTGTAATGAATCTATTAATGATTATTATTAATCAGATATTTTATTGGTAGGTAATCAAATCGTTAGTGGTCACTTGCTACGTAATGATAGTTTGACAGGTGACAGCTGGCCATTGGCGGCGTAGTTTGATCTTTATTTTGGTGTCTCAGGTTTATGGATTAACTTTCAACAGGGTGAATATGAAAGCAAGGGTAAAGGAAAACAAAACTTTGAAGAGAATTTTTACAAGGAGGTGCCTATCATAATTTCTCACTCACCAGCCTTTTTCCAACTTTGTAGGATTCTAGTTTTACCTGATGCAGCTGAATACTTACAATGTTTTACATGAACCGACGGCCTGTCCGACCTCCACAACCAAACCTTCGGGCTACTGACTAGCCGTAATGACTGTCTAAGGGCGCCTTCAAATTTGCCGCCAGGTACCGCGCGGCGGCAGCGCGGCTGCAGCGCTACCGTCGCGCTGCTTTGTTAATCCATATTATAAGCAAAAAACGCGCGACTGCAGCGCTACACCCGCGCTGTGGTCGCGCATCGGTTAATTAATCGACTAGTGATGATGCGTACGTGTTTATTCAGACATAAACGAAAATCAGCTTGAACAATTATTTATCGATGAGGTTGAAACTAAATGTACAGACGCCAGCACATCAAGTTACCCCAATGTGTCAAATTTTCCTAATTGAATATGAACCTTATTCTGTTTGACATAAAGTTGGAAAACGATCAAAGAAATTGGACATATTGGGGTAACTTGACGTGCTGGCGTCTGTACAACACTATGATGCTCGAACCTAGCGGTTGCAGCGCGGCGGCAGAGCTGTAGCCGCGCTGCCACTGCGCGGCTCTTTGCGGCTAATTTGAAGGCGCCCTAAAAATGACAGCCAGAGCCAACGGCAACGGAATCTCGATTTGTAACGACAGCCAAGTGTATATTGAACGATGTTCATACACGATTCTATACTCGATTTGTGCATAATAGGACCTATAAATAAACTTACGTCAAAATTGACATTTACAATTAAGTATCCGTCTAATCTGAAATATGAGCCTGTCTCATAAACATTATATTGTAACCTAGCCAATACAAAACAAACCATAATAAATTGTTTATTATAATTATTAAACGGTGTTAGATAAATCTATTGTCCGCAATAATTGTGTACAGTCATAATTTTCTGAACATTATTTTCCGATTCCTAATACATTAAAATACAGAAAGCAATCTCAATAAATAATTACCTACTAACATCGCGACACAACTTAGAAGTTGCATCGGCAAAAATGTGCGATTTGAGTTTGGAACTCTAAATAAATTAAACCCGCGATCACAGTTACGAGTTGAGATGCAAAAGGTACCATTTACTATCACTTATGGAGAGGAGGAGTATATCAGATATCTCTTTCCTCGTAAAGTTAGCACAATCTTCTATCGACGCTCCGCAACTTCTCTTCAAGAGTAATTTACGCGTCCCTACTAGGTCTGCTAGAATACCCTTTCTTCTTCATAACGTTCCCCGCTGCTACACATATTACAGACAGAATTCATTCTTAGTAAGATGACCAAAGTCCTACAATAATTTGGTTGACTTTTCTGAACTTGACTTGTTCGCTACCCCTCGAATACGGAGTATTCCCGTTTGAGCACCTATTTTTGGAGCACCTATGCATTTCGCACCAAAGGTATTCCCATTCCCCATAGGTTAATGCATAGGTGCTCAATAAATAGGTGCTCAAACGAGAATACTCCTCGAATACTTACTAAACATTGGTTCGAATTGGTGAAATACTCAGGCAGGAAATAACAGGGTCAAGAACTTTTTAATGACTTGCGTTGGGCGAATATAAGCAATTACTATTATCAACTAGTCATTTTGTTCATTCGATTACGTACAGACGATGACGCTATCAAGTTTACATGTACAATTGAAAAGGGGCTCGTGGCTAAATTACAACAACGACACCGGTCGATCATAGGTTAATCTACGCTTGCCAAAATTAGTCAATGGGTGTGAAGCCATCACATACTGAAACCACAGTCTTAAAACCTACAATCGTCCGACGAAGCAATCGTGCTCCCGAACTGTGAACAAAACAATGTTCGTAGTTCGGGAGGTATTATTCAGGGCTAACGCGTATAGACGTTGTCGGCATTTTTCCAGAGATCAAAGGCGTCGTCCTACTGTATTGATATTTATACTGTGCTTAAACCCATCTGTACCTAGAACAGTACGGCAAGCCTTTGGTACCAGCTGCCATTTGTACATCTTTGAAACTAATAACGGCTAGTTCGAAGCCCGAAAGTCTATCAACTGGCCCCACCTTGGGATGTACAGACGGCAGCACATCAAGTTACCCCAATGTGTCAAATTTCTTTGATTGTTTTTCAACTTTATGTCAAACAGAATAAGGTACATATTCAATTGGGAAAATTTGACACATTGGGGTAACTTGACGTGCTGGCGTCTGTACCTATATCTAATACTAAACTGGGTTGTTAACGTTTGATAGGCAGTCACTGCAGGTAAAATACTGAGCTGCATTCAATTAGAAGCCGATTCCAACTTGGTTGGGAAAGCGCCATGCAGATTATGATAGTAAGAGGAGAATAGTAAGAGAATTACCCCTTGAGAACCTAGGGGTCTTCAAGTCAAGAGTAGAGATGGGCAGGTGATTAAATACCGGGTGTGTAAAAATTGGTAGGAAAGGGTAAAATAGGTAAAAATGAATAAATACCCATTTATACCGGGTATTTATTAAAAATGCCGGGTAAAAAATCAATACTGCATTTATTTGACTTCGCCAGCATTACTAAGATCTTCGATATTAATTTCAACCTTAATTATTAATAATAAATTATAGATTGCGAATAAAACGAAGATAAATATCTTTTGAATCTTTAATCAATATACATTTTCAAATAAAATAAACTCTGTTTTTAAATACAAACTAATATTGTGTCTTGTACTGATTGTACATGTTTTAACTAAATGCTGCCTATTAGAATATCATGTATCATGTATCGTAAATCAAAACAAGTCATCATCATCATCATTTCAGCCAAAAGACGTCCACTGCTGGACATAGACCTTCCCCAAATGTCACCACAACGACCGGTCCTGTACGTCTTATCCATTGGGTTCCCGCGACTCTCACCAAGTCGTGTGGGACGCCTTCCAACGTTGCGTCTTCCGGTACGTGGTCGCCACTCCAATACTTTCCGGCCCCAACGACCATCTGTTCTGCGAGCGATGTGTCCTGCCCACTGTCACTTAATTTTAGCAGTTCTTCGGGCTATGTCGGTAATCTTCTCTTCCGGATATCGCCATTTCTGATTCAGTCACGCAAGGTAACTCCAAGCATAACCCTCTCTATTGGCCTTTGAGTTACTTTTAGCCTCCTGATGAGGCCTGTTGTAATCGGTCAAGTTTCCAGTCCATAAGTTATCACTGGCAACACGCACTGGTCATAGACTTTTGTCTTGAGACACTGTGGTATGCCGGACGAGAAGATACCGCGTACCACGGATTCGACGATTGACCTCTTTTTCGTAGTTAGACCTACCTAACTGGACCGTTTGTCCCAAGTAAACGTAATCGTCTACAACTTTGAGTGTAGTTCGAGTCTCCAATTTTGATGAGAGCGGGTGCTACATGGGAGTTTACCATGCAATGCAACCGGTACCTCGGGTCGCTAATCCAAGGAGAAGACGAGGTAGACCGAAACCTAACACATCGGATCAATTCAGGATGGATGAAATGGCGACAGGTCACAGGAACAACTTGTGACAGTTGTGACCCACGGATGCCCCTCAAGTTGAATGGCCAAAATTTACAAGTCCGTGATAAGACCTGTCATACTGTATGGTTTGGAATGTTGGGCTGTGAAAAAGACGTATGAAAAATGATTGCATGTAGCGGAGATCAGAATGTTGAGATTGATGTGTGGTGTGACGAGCGACGATAAAGTAAGAAATGAGTATATCTGAGAAAGTTTGTAAGTGGTGCCAGTGACTGAAAAATTAAAGGGGAAGCGTTTGTCTTGGTATGGTCATGAAAAGAGGAGGGATGGAACGCATCTGACTTAAAGAATTATCAGTACCTATACATGTGGATGGGTGGAGAGGCAGAGGGAGACCAAAGAAAGGATGGATGGATTGTGTGAAGAGTGATATGAAAGATAATGAAGTTAGTGATAGCATGACAGATGACAGGACAGAATGGAAGAAAAAATGTGTTTCCGCAATGGATGTTCTACCAGGCTCATCGGTGATCCAGATGTGAATACTGCCTTTGCAAAATTTTCTGTCAGCCTCTCGATGTCTTTCTCTTCCGTTGATTGCCTTTGTATAGGGCGCGATGGGTGCGAGGATGTCGAAGTTACAGGAGCGTCAATAATACTAGGGACACTGACGGTTTGATTCCTTAGCTTATTTATAGCAAGAGCTGGATACTTTGATTGAACGACCTCCCTCTTTGTTGACTATTGCTATTTGATATTTATGATCACTGATGCATGATTTATCAGGACCTGCACGATAGTGTTTCCAGTTTTTTATCGTATTTTTCTACCTTTTCCTATTATGCAAAACATAAATAAATTTAATTCATTTAAAGCTTACTGAGTAATAACAATAACAGAACACATTTAACAATATATTAGTACTCTAATAGGTAAAGTGTGCTTATAAAATGTAATAAAAAAAAGAAATGCATTGCTTTATATTATGGCGTCACCTGTACATAACTGGAACCTTTAACTTGAGTCGTACTCTATCTAACATATTGATGAGAACGAAGCATTGTGCACGGCTTTTAATACTAAGTTGAGATGCACTTAATATTGCAATGTCGTATTTATTGTATCCGAAAGTCGTAATTTCGTGAAGTTATTGTAGTTGATTGCGGTTTGTCTTATTATGTTTCCGTTCTTAATAGTACTAATAATACAAAACAAAATAATACGCATATTATTTCGTATTGAGCAACGTTAGTTTAATGAAAGAGTTGTAAAATCAATCTTCTTAAACAGCACATCAGTCGTGTCAAAAAATACGTCGATGAGTGTATCGATGAGCGCGTGTTTATATATGTACATCTATCTGTTTATGTAATATGTCGATAAATTAAAATAATATCGGTTAGTAACGTGTAAAGAAACCGGCCAACTTCGAGTCGGAGTCTTAAACGAAGGGTTCTGTTATCATGTTTTACAAGACAGGGCGGCCGGCGACGGACGGTACAGTTTTCTAATTACCTTTGCCCACAGCAGGGCAAAGGGCTCTTCTCATAGGAAGAAGGCACGAGCATCTATTTATAGCTCTAATGCATAACAAGTTAACAATATAATCAAGTCAATCATTGTTCGTTAACGTAGTTCCCCATCACATTTTCCGTAAAAATCTTTCAAAGCATTTAGCCAACAAAACTTTACACAGTGTGTCTACAAATTCTGTTTTATATGTACCTATAGGTATTTTTATTCCAATTTACTGAGGGCAGCATTTCTCGTACATTTCTCTTTGTCTTGCCAGCATGGAACCTCAAGCCAGTCCACTCTCGGATATTACGAAGCCACATTTTTCTCCTTTTTACATTTATCAAATTGCGATGCTGTAAAGAATTCGCGTAACAGTATCGTACTAGCTTGGTTCCCTTGTGCCAGATGTTTGGCATAAGAACCCGTAAAATATGAGTGAGAAGGTCTGGAAGCCGTAAATAAATAAGACAGTGCCAAAGTATACAAGAACAAAAAAACAGAATTGATAAATAAAATAGAAATATAAATAATTTATTTGCCAATGATGTAAGTACAGATATGATGGTAATTTCGATGAGCGTCCCAATAAATTTTGCCTTACGACATGCAAATTTATTTAACATTATACATGCAAAAAAATTCCAAAAGATTTAGACAAATAAACAACCTACAAAAAAAGTCTGATATTTTGGTGTAACTTCGTTGGAGGTGAACCCAATTTTTATCAGTAAAATTGTGAACTACATACTACATATTATGTCCTGTGAGTTGTGTGCAATTAGCTTTTAGTACTATGACTTTGATAATGTTAGTATAAACATAACAGCACGGCTAGATATTAAGAGTTAGGCGAAATTTTCTAAAGTACACCTACATTTGGAGAGTTCTGTTTCAGTCAAATGAAATAGGGGACGGGTTAGTAACGGGACAAAACATCTGAGCTGAGAAGAGATACTCAATATATAGACTTGTGACGGAGCGCCTCAAGTAAGACCAAAGAGAATTCTTCAATGGGAACACTACCAACAGATATTAAATAATCAAAGTACCACCGAAATAACACAACGACAAATCTTCATCACTCATCGCCTCATAGAAGATATTCAGTTTTATTACCAAAGACTAGTGTCTCGGATCCGGAAATGAGTCGTCACAGAGACACTCTCGGTATATATTTGTCGGACAATAGTGCCGGTGAGCCGACACAAGCAAACATTTGGGCATGCGTCAAGAATTAATTACCACGAAACGGAATGCTTGGGTTATGGCCAATTGTGGTGGACACTGTGTAAGGTTTTTAAATAAATTGAATATTGTTACAAGGTGTTGGATGTGGTGAGATTTTAATGTGTTGTTGAATTTGGATTTGCGCGCAATTTGAAGCTTTTAAGACGACAAAGTGATATATATGGTAAAAACTTTTCTGCCGATTATAGATAAAATAATACTCGATATTGTGGACTCTACACGTTTTTTCTCTTCATTCTTGACATTGTCAATACAAAAGTAATGTTTCTACAATTTGTCAGTTCGACGATACTTGATACTACTTGTGCAAGGTAACTATTGACAAGAAAAGGTAAATTGCTAAGACAAATTCTGGTACAGAGGACATGTATGTTGATTATACGGGGTATTTTATTACCCCCTTGAACATGAACAACTTCTAATATGGGCCCAACTTGAAATCACGGAAACAAAATCATCTGTTTGATGCCTCACGTCCAAAGTGTACGAAACGCCATTTCTTTCGTGTTTTCGAGTTGGTCTCTTTATATAATAGTAAGTTGTCCATATCTACTAGAAAACATATAATATACATAACGCGATCATAGCACATTTTATTGGAATTAGGTTTGTGATAAAATATAATATTCATTCTTCTCCGTATATGAAGATTCCGAACCATTTCAAAATTATCAAAGTGTTAACAGAACACAGAAGTGTGAACAGTTCTACATTTTGGACACTTTCGTCAAAAGCTTTTGTGGTGGCTTCGTATCTATCTCTTTTCCTTACTTTGGACATTTTATAACGAAAATTTCTTGTCTACACACAATTAAATTTTAATTTATAGAGTTCGTCCCATTATTCAGAGTAGCTCTATCTCCAAGACCCAAGGAATAAAGGCAATAATGTCCAAACAAGAAGTTTCTTCATCAATGATAATGTTTCCATCAGCAATTTATAAATGCTAACACGAATTGCATCAAGATCTGTTAACCCTTTTATGGAAAAGAGCAAAATGATAATAAAATCATGTAGATTTTGAACGGCCATCAGTTTTAAAGTTTAATTAACATTGCCTTATACGTGGGCTCATCTTAGATATATTATGTTGAAGTGTTTAAAACCTTAAGTGTACGACAAGCAATGAGTATTTTGACGGTTATATTTGTAGTGTACTATTTCGTGTTGAATATTGATTTATTACTGCTAAATCCTTTGTTCTTAAAACTAACAAAAAATAAAGAATTTATATATTTTAGTTACATTTTATGACATTGATATTTACTTTCTTTTGTTTTTCATGTATTTTGTTTTTTTATTTGTGACGACCAATGTGTAACGCATTATTATTAATTTTAATTTTGTGAAATACATTTATTGTTTAAAATACTGTGCTGTTCGACACAAATGTAATTTGTTGAAGAATAAAGAAATTAATATAGCTTTGGAAAAGGACAGAGACACGTTGATATAAGAACTTAAGTTACAAGTATTAAATTAGTTTTTTTTTAACTAATGGCGAAATGTGGGTGTACTACTACTGGTACACCTCTGCTTAACCCTTCGGGTATTGCAGTCATTATGATATGTTGTATAATTTAATGTCGGTATTCCTTGTCAGAGATCAGACCAATTTGGAAATTTAGTTTAATTTGGGGAAATTAATTTAGTTTAAACTTACTCACACCCATATATCGCCAGTTATGTTTAAGCCCACGTAATAGGAGGCGAGCCTATTGCCCTCAATCAGGAAAAAATCTAAACTCCAAATTCATAACACTTTGCCCGACCTGGGGATCGAACCGGGACTTTATACTCAGCAGTAGCGCTTGCGACCACTAGACCTAGGCGGCGGTTAACTGGCGAAATATGGGTGTACTACCAGGTACACCGCAGCCTTACCCTTCGAGGATTACAAGGCGTGAATCGGCGTGTACCTAACATGTAAAATATTATCGTTTCGTTTCATATGTGAGACTAAAAAAAACTAAAATAAGCTATAAACTCTAGAAACATTCAGTCTTTGTCGCACTATGTAGGTACCGCTAAAATCCCTTCACTCACGATAATTCTAATCCTACAAACAAACACGCGAGAGATATTCCAACTGGCATTTTGTGTGACAGTGTGGCACAATTCCATTCAGGACTTAATTCATTTAGTTCCCGAGTCACGCGACAAAGCTAACACGCTTGAACGCACAACATGCAAATACTTTATTAAATTAATTCACACGCTCGGAAACTGTACAGTTCGTTTAGTAATAAATAATAAAAACAAGCGTAAATAAGGGTTACACAATGTTGCTATGTGAGCTTGGATTAGTTAATTGTTTGACGCAAGCTACAAGATTATGTATTAGGTTCAATGTTATGGAAATAGTCTGACTTGTAGACTGGCCTGTAGGTCGAGTAGTTAGTGGCCCTAACTGCTATACCGGAGGTCGTAGATTCAATTCCCACCCAGGACAAATGGTAGTGTGATGAGCACGATATGCAAGTATTTAGAAATATGTAAGTACTAGCAGACGTCCCGCGGTTTAACCCGCGTAGGTCCCGTTTCCGTGGGAATGCCGGGATAAAAAGTAGCCTATGTGTTAATCCAGGGTGTCAGCTAAGTTCATACAAAATTTCATTAAAATCCATTCAGTAGCTTTTACGTGAAAGAGTAACAAACATCCATCCATCCATCCATCGCGTTTATAATATTAGTGGGATGTTAATCAGCTGTTTAGGACCCATAACACAAGCTCTGCTTAGCTTAGGACTAGATGGCGTTGTGTGAAAGATGTGGAATGTTATAGTAAAAAAATGAAGTAACTTTTTAAATCTACGCGATAGACGATATAGGTAGTTTTTTAGGATTAGGAAATCCACAATTTGCGATTGGCAGCGCAAAAAACATCAGATTTATACTTAAATATATTAGAAATCAGCTATCATTTATTTGTGAAACGAAAGGTAGGTAAGTACCTAATCACATCACCGGGTTACATAGGTTAAGGATAAAATTGTTTAAATAATGTATGATGTCAAAGACTACCATCGTTGAGTAAATTGTCTTTGATTTCAGCAGTTATTTAATACTAATAGATATTTAATACTTACCAAGAAGGAATTTATGATAAAGTTTTTTTTACCTTTTAAAACATGGTTTCATTAATTGACAATTTAAAATATGGATCGTAGTTCAAAATAACGCAACTTGAAATGTTAATGACATGCGGAATCGGTACCTACTTCTAGTTTTAAACGTCGAACACATTATTTAAATTAAAAAACAGAACAACCTAACCTATTTCTATACTCGTATACAAGTAGCAAGGGAAACGTTTCTTTCAGCCGACTGGAACAGGTTCTAATAAGCGAAAAAAAGTAATAACGTGTAAAATTAACACAATAATGCTGCAGTCGACTCGTGCTGTAAAAAGTGCGAATAGCTTCGGAATACTTCGTAATAGCTCGGGGAAACGCGAGTGCGTGCGAGAGCTATTATTTTTAAATATTTTCTACATAGCATTAGGTTTCTTTTGAAGTCATAAATGAATTTATGGGTAGTAATGAGTGTTCTTTGTGCGTTATAATTGTTGAATTATTTGACTGCAGTCCGCAGTCAAATTTCGCATTATATTTTAATTTTGGGTTTGGCATTCCACTTACCTAAGTCTATAGAACATTTGAAAATATGCAGGTAGGTATGTAGAATACATTTTGAGCATAACTGTACAAATTAACAGTTTGATCTAGGTATAGGTTATTAAAAAGGTAAGGTAAGGTAAGTAAAAGCGTTACCGCATTTTGTTTATTATCACAAGCAGACAAGTTCAAGTAAAAATAAATTACTGGTAAGTACCTATTTGTTTTCTTTTCAAAGCCCTACGCTATTACAAGAAATAGCCGGGTTTCAGGTGCGCTTGCAATTCCTTTGTCCCCTTCCACGACACGGAAAATGATGGACGCTGTCTATTTGTAGACGACCAAGTGACTTGACAGATGCTAGACATACTAGGCGTTAAAATAAACAGTCGTTACCACATTGCTAACAGAAAAAAAAACAATAAGTAGCCTCGCTGAGTTAAATCACACGACTCTTGTTCTAAATTCGAAATGACAGAGATTAGAGTTGCTGCTCAAGTTCTTTTTTTGAATATAACAGATTGTCTTAGTTGACTTTTGTTTGGATTGTTTTTTTTTTGTTTAAAATAGGTAGGTACTTTATATCGCTTGTTGAGCAAAGAGGTTTAGTAATAAAAATAAAATAAGTAGGTAGGTAAACGTTTTTATAACTAGGTTGACATTATCGACTTCATACAAACTGTGCAAATACCTATTTAACATTGTTTTATTATAATATTCAGTATGCGTACCTACCTAAGTACCTACTTTCAATACAAAATAATTTACAAAAGTTTCTAATAGGATTTCATTGTTAACTATAAAGATATGAATGATTTCATAATTATGTACTTCTGTAAATACAGATAAGCTAAATCAGTCTTTCAGGGTAATGAAAACATAAATAAATCATGAAATACCTACTCTTGTTAATTTTCCCCATGAGATTTACCTTATTGAGGAATAATTAAATGAGTTCTCACTGTTTCTTAAAACAAGCTATAAGTAGGTAGGTAGGTCTCTGCACAAACAAATCCTCCACGAAAGGTTGAATCAATAGGTCAGTTTTGTAAACTTCATTACCCAATCTAAAATTCAAATCAACATCAGAATGTAAACAAACTAAAATGACGCCAATTTAAAACAGTATTCCACCCACCTTTTAGGTTTCCACCTTCTAATAAATACTCCAAACATATTGGTGTCAGATTCAAACTTCATTCACATCACTAGTACACTTCACCCTTCACACTTCGGTTCACAGCACTACGCGAATCTACACACACATTTTGTACCAAACAATTTTTAGTTTATTTTCACTCAAACGAAAGTAGAAACTACATAATCAACGATAAAAATAAGCGTTCCTAATTTAAATTTTAATGTTTACTAACAGACTAACACTAAAATTGGATACACGTTACACAAATATTGAAATTCGAACACAAAATCGAATAAAGATGAGAATATTCGATTATTGAATGTTACTAAATATTGTTATTCGATGAAGCGGGGTTCACACGTGTGGCCCGCGCAAGCGATGCACGGCGACTGGCTGGCTCATGGCTCCCGTTGCATTGCAATATGCAGCTGGTGTATATCCCGGCTTTGTATTAATAAATTTTAGATGTCAACCGCTTTGCGTGGTAGCTGGTTAAACTTGCTAGTTGTTAGGCTGAATGGGATAGTGTCATTGCCTTTAGTTTGCTAGATGTAGGAAGGAAATTATGGCAAATGTAATAGGTATATCTTTTGTATTACGCATTTGTTGTAAGAACTGGTAACTATGTAAATTGTAATGGGTAATTTATTCGAAACGCAGCGGCTAGCGATAAATATAACTAATGGAACATTACGCTTTGATAGTTTCGCAATATCTGTGGATTGTTTATTGACCAAACACCTTTTAAATTATTCTCAAAGCGAAGCATCCCTGAAATAAATTATCACAGCATAAAAAAAAATTACGAAACCAAATACTTCCACCAGACTTGTGACATCAAAAAATGTCACGTTCAGTCAATCCTTTTTTTCTCTAAACTAAATAAATCAGAGATAGCGAAAGGTCTCCACGGACAAGGAAATATAAGATAACGCCGTGTCCCACTTTCAAAGTACTCGTGAACTGGATCTATCAGCATGGTCCCAGGGGCACTCGTCAAATGATGAGTAGGGTTGTCGACTGGCCCAATTTTTTACGCCATTTCCCATTTTGGAGAGGATGAAATTCGTTTAGACGTGTGATTTTGTTCGATCTTAGTAATTTAGTCGAGTATGAGAGGGGTCAACCCTACGGCATTGCGAATAGATTGTTTCATTTGATTAAAAAAGTGAAGTTACTTTTAATCTGTTATGGGCAGTCGATATTTTTTTCTATTATCTAGGTAACATAATTTGTAACTTCATGAAAGACTAGCAGACGTCACGCGGTTTCACCCGCGTAGTTCCCATTCCCGTGGGAATACGGGGATAAAAAGTAGCCTATGTTACTCAGATCAGCTGATTTCAAAAATTCTTTCACCATTGGAAAGCTACACTCAGGTGAATGTAGCTTTCCAATGGTGAAAGAATTTTTGAAATCAGCACAGTCATTTTTGAGTTTATTCATTACAAACATACAGACACACAATCTTTTCCTCTTTATAATATTAGTGTAGACCTTTAATATTTTCAAAGTAATTCACGGGTAATACAATAGTAATACAATAGTCACGGGAAGCGTGGACTAAACATTTGCAGATGTCTTTGAAAAGAAGACGAACACGCCTAAGAGTTTCAACCCCAAAACGGCTAGTAAAGTATTATTACCAACAAGGTTGCTATATTTACGTCGCTCGAGGTTCTCAGCAACGGCACAAATAACTTAAAAACACAAATTCAAAAAAATACCAAGTAACACTAGCTGGATTTTGTTTAAAAAAATACCAGTGCTAGCAACATATTTTTTTCCCAATCTATGCCCAAAAAAAAAACACAAAAAAAAAGTTCAAAGTTTTAATTTTCCGCTCCACCGAATATTCCCGATATTCGTATTATCTAATGGCAACACTACAGGTGACCTACTTCCGTTCACAGGATCGGTTTGAACGTAATAAGCCCCTCTCTTGTGGTTACGTGATTCTCATGGATCCATTTCATTCGGTTGATACCAGAATCTTTGTGAACATGCGGAGATGAAATCATGTGTATTTTCATCACTAACGGGCCTACAACAGTGTTATTATGTAAAGATCTAGGTAGTCAACTGGCATAACTGGCAAATGTCAGTGATTGACAGTTCGCTTTAAAAGTCAAAGTACTTATTAATGCGATTTTCGGTGACATAGGTAACTGGTATTATTCCTCAAGCGCCATTAAAGAAGAGTTGGAGTTGAACTGATATAACATAAATATATTGGAAGCTCAAAAAGCATGTGATCCTCTTCAGCACGACCATGGATGATTACCTTAATTTTAATGCGGTACACATTCATGAAAAAATGTGTACTTTATTGTAGTATTAACGGTTTTAAAAAATGTACTCGCATATTTTCGCTGTTATAACATATCGACCGTGGCCGTAGAACCATTCTGCCACAACCACTACCTATACTTTTATTTTAGGTATTTCCATGGTCATGCTGGAGAGGATCACACCATAAAGCTACTACCTCTTACCAAACTATTATTTATGAACACAGATGATGTGCAGAGGCGGAATAATTATGCATTTACTAACAGTCAACCTTTGGGTTACGACAAACAATGGAAGGTGCCTATTGTAAGAAATATGTAAGTAAAGAAAAATCATAAGACACTTAAATTTTCAATCAATTCGACATTTATTTTTATTATTATGAAAGTCAAATCAAATTTCCAATGGGTACTTCACACCCATATGTTTTTCAAAGTTCTTCATAGTGCGACAAACAATTTTAAGAAGCTCAAAAATTTACCCTTTAGGGCACATACTATTTTTATAAGCATCAAGATTTATAAAATGTTGAATAAATCATCAAGCATGATGCGCTAGGGTTGCCCGCGAAATACAAATTTTCTTATGTTTTTTGCCAATTTGCCGTTAAGTGTCAGGTTTTACGTTGATAAAATATGATTTAACGCATCATCATCATCATCATTTCAGCCATAGGAAGTCCACTGCTGGACATAGGGTTGGAAGCGGCTCGCATCCAGCGCGTTCCCGCGGCCTCGTTAACACTGATGTGACTTAGCTAATCTAAGTTCTGACATTCTCTAAAAAAAAAAACAAAAGTTAAATCGTAGATCTAAGTAGAATCTGTGCATGATTATAAGGTTCTCTTAAGTCAATTATACATATTATCGCTACTCTTTTACTCGTTATCTATGCAAGATTAGTCGATTGGAAATATTTGTAATCTTTGATTGACTCAATGATGATTTTTAAGTTAAATAATTATAGACTTCTTAGGTAATCATTCGTTACTCGTTAACATAATATTATAGGCGCTTATCGATTTGTTAGTCCAGTCTCTTAGTCGTTGTGTATGCCTGGTAGAAATGTAGAGTCAAAGATGCTTCAAATTAGTAACCATTTACGTTTTATTTGTTTAATCATTTAAGCACACAGATTTTTTTGAAACCAATTTATAGTTTCATATTATTATGTAATATTTATTATGCAGGTCAGCTCAATGGTTAAGTGTTACAACTAACGTGCGATCGACTGTATCTGAACAAAGCAATATTCCACCTTAAATCAAATTTCGGGTTTTTCAACATCGTTTAATATTTTACCATTGTTAGTAAACCTCATAGAAGTGCGATATTCAGTAAAAAAAAGTGTAGTTGTTAGAGTGTACCGTGAGAAAACAAATTAAACAATCAATGAAAAAAAACTGGAAGTCGAGAAAGATTAAACTTACAAAAAACAGTATTGCGTGACTAACATGGCCTTGTATAAATGCTGGTATGTCCCTGAACTTCTTAGCTTGTCGATGGCAAACATAGACACAAAATTTCGTAAGTTTTGCCCAGTATTCAGCTACGGCAAATCCCAGATGAAATACCTCAATAGCGCTTTGCCCGACCCGAGGATTGAATTTGGGACCTCTTGTACAGCATGAGTGCTTGCGACCACTAGACCAAGGGGTCAGTCAGTCACGCAGTCGAGGAACTAACTGAAGAATAGTTCAAAAATAAATTTAACATAAATAATACAAAAGTAACCTAAAGCTAACTTAAATAAAGTAAAAGAAATTTAAACTAAAATAATACCAAAAAATGTGTCATCTGGAAAAGTGCCCAGAAGACTGGCAGCATTGCCACGTTGAATGGGAATTCTAATTCTTTGACCTAAGAAAAGGCCAGCTTTCTGGTCACGCGAAGTGTCGACAATTTGGCGAGAAATGTTAAATAATAATTTATATTGTGTATGTCGGTATGTATGTCGTTGTTTCCATGGAAGATGGGCCTTTAGTGTAGGACGCTACTGTACGTGTCGATACATTGGGAATTATATTTTCGAGCTGTTTGGGGTTGGAACTCTCAGGTCGTGGGGTCTAAGTGCTCTAAGCTTGTGCTTGTATCTTTCAAGACGCTTAGTTGAAACCTTGATCAAAGGATAAGCTTTGCTTACAACATGGCAATGCTGCCAGTCTTTTGAGTACACTTCCAGTGGCAAGCGATGCGGATGAGTTTTCTGATGCCATATTTTAGAGTTTGTTTTTATTTTCAATTCTAGTTTATTGATTAAGTATTTATTTTAAATAAAGTTTATAATGTTAAAGATACAATATGGATCTTTAACTATAAAATGAAATGAAAACTAAATAATATTTTTATTTATATTACGTAATGATGAGGACAAAGTAAATCCTAAACCCAGTATTATTTAAATCTCACACAAGCTACGGCACTATACGCTATAAGCAAATAATCTCTAAGGAGGTACTACCTACACGTATTTGCTTCATAGCGCTCTCAAAGACGATACTAGAGCGCTTAATGGGACTGAATATTCAGGCATCACTTACCTATTCATCTTGGAGCTATCTCCCTCAAAGTGTATAGGGGAAACTAATCAAACGTCCGCAATATACCTAGTGATTATCAATTAATCTATCAAGACACAGGACATTACTACCAATTCCGTTCTTGTCAAACTAAACTTAATTTAGGCTATTTGAATCTTTTTTCCTCACCATTAATAAGAAAGGGATGGAGCTACAAGAGCTGTCAATTTTACCGTGCCAATTCCGGTCAAACTCAATTCAGGCTACTTTCATATTTTTAACTTAACATTTTCGTTCGGAAAATTGCGTAATGTCTTCTCGTCCGACATACCTCAGTGTCTCAAGTCGAAGGTTTTCGACCAGTGTGAGTTGCCAGTGATGACTTATGGCACTGAAACGTGGTCCCTCACTATGGGCCTTATGAGTAAGCTCAAAGTAGCCCAACGAGCTATGGAGAGGGCTATGCTCGGAGTCTCTTTGCGAGATTGAATCCAGTAGAAGAACCAAGGTTACCGACATAGCCCAGCGGATTAGCAGGTTTAAGAGGCGGTGGGCAGGGCACATAGCACGGAGGACTGATGACCGATGGGGTCGAAAGGTTCTCTAATGGAGGCCACGTAACGGCAAGCGCAGTGTAAGACGTCCACCCACAAGGAGGACAGACGACCTCATTAAGGCCGCGGGAACGCGCTGGATGCGAGCCGCTTCCAACCGGTCTTATTGGAGATCTATAGGGGAGGCCTATGTCCAGCAGTGGACTTGCTATGGCTGAAATGATGATGAGTCTGTTTTAATTTTAGTTTTAGAAAAAAGGAATCGATGCAATTGGCGGAGATTCTCTAAACAAACCTAAACTAATTAAAGGACTTAGTTGACCAAGTTCCTGCATCGTTACAATTAGCATTAGTAAACTTAAAATATTCAAGATAACAAATTCCGTTAAATTAAAAACCATTTACGAAACTTTAGCTTCAAAGTGGGTCCGACATTCCAGTAAACGGTTGTGTGCTGGCAACACAGCTAACACCTGACATTTTCGTAATAGCAACCCCAAAGCGCCGAAGGCGGCGCGTGCGCATATCCAAGTTCAAAGTTATATGGAGGCAATTTTATGGACTCTCCGTTATGTTGCCAGATTGTAGGGTATGTAGGTATGCGTAATTTTTGTTTTGATTTTCAAACGGGTATCCATTGGAAACATTGTTGTAAAACTCTGTTTCTTCCCAATTAAATAAAAAGGATAGCTATAACTAAACAAAAAAAAATGGCACAGAGTATATAGGGTATACGCTATATACTCTGTGCCAATTTTTTTTGTTTTTTTTTTCTACATTACCTACCTACTGCTTGGTTACGAAAGATAATGGTTTTAAATATCATTTTACACGAGCCTATTTCAAGCAGAATTCTGGATACTATTGATTGATTGAATAGATACGATGATCTAAGCTCAATTTGTACTTTGAAGTTGATTTCATTGTGTGAATACAATCGCTCCCATTATTATATTGGAAGTTTCCACTTAGCAAACATTTTTTTTGCTAAGCCAGGTTATCGCTTACGCAAGATCTTATTGTCATCTCAGGAAATGAATAAAATTGTAATTGAATTAGTTTTTTTTATGCTAAATATTGCTATGACATGTCATGCCTTGGTCACACACAGTTCACAGGCACTACAACGATATAAAAAAAAACTGAATTGTATTTCGTTATAAAAGGGATCCATCCATCTCGTTGATCAACGTAGTGGTGGTCAGCTGCTCCTGTAGTGATTATTAAACGAAGTCTTCCTGAAAGGTAATAAAACTTGATCTAAAAAATGATCTAATTCCTAGACGCTAAGGACAAACCCCTTCGGTGTACGGAACTTACGTCCTTTCCCTTTCATTCTTTCTAGTTTCTATCCACCACTATTTTTTAATTAGTACAAATACTTAAAGGGCTTATTCTAGACGGTCTTCTCATTATATTTGTAAAGTATCAATAAATACTATTCATAAACTGCAAAGTTATTAGCGTTTGTTTATATCCCAAAAAGTCAAATAATTTATAGAAATATTGTACAGGCTACTCATGACATAGCAGTATGTCATTAATCGTCATTTCTCGCTCACGTTCGCGTGATCTCACTCAAGCATGCCCCGCCTGCGCCTCCAACAGCAGTTTTCGTTATTTAAGTTTAACTAAATAGTGGCGCATATTTAAAAAAATAATTTCGTTTTTTTTTACTTTTGATTACGCAAATATGACCAGTAACAGGTACGGATACAGCCCAAGTTTTTTTTTACTAATTAAAAAATAGTTGTGTATATCCTCACAGCAACGTGGAGAATTTTAGAATTAAATTAACAACAGCTAAACTCGTAGCATGATCACGCGTATGTAGTAAAAAAAGTGATAGATTGTAGAAACGTTTCTGCCGATTAAAGAAGAAATAATTCTTGATATTGTAGACTATTAACGAATGAAGAAAGTACACATTTCTCTTTCACTCATCACTTTCTTCTCATCATTCTTGGCATTGACGTGTTCAAAACATCCTACTAATATTATAAACGGGAATGTTTGTGAGGATGGATGAATGTTTGTTACTCTTTCACGTAAAAACTACTGAATGGATTTTAATAAAATTTGGTATGGAGTTAGCTGACACCCTGGATTAACACATAGGCTACTTTTTATCTCTGTATTCCTACGGGAACGGGACCTACGAGGGTGAAACCGCGGGACGTCTGCTGGTCTTTAATATAGCTAGTAAAATGTAGGTCTACTATACGCACACTTCTTTCTAACTCGTGGAATGTATTAAATTTCGTTCCTACCTACATAAAACAAGCCCTAGATTAATAACGCATAGAAACCTAGTACGCGAGCAAAAAGTGGTTTTGTCGAGCCAGGTACCACAAGTCACGTTCCATCAAACACAGCTTGCGAGTAAACACATTCGGCTCACGCACACAAAGATAATAAAGTGGACACACTATTTTACTTATGTTTTGTACTCAACGCGGCTCCAATGTGTTATTCTATGCCTCAAACTATAATACATCCTCCTTTCAAACTCCATTTTTCGTCCTTTTTTATCTCCCATAAAATATTTCGCAAAGCAATCTAATGGTGAATAAAAGGGGGGGGGGGGGGGGGTTCCTATAAAAAGCAAGCCGTGAGAAGAATGCCACGTCGCCGTCATCGTCTCCTCTACGTCAGCCTGCCAGTTGTTGACGGAGCTAGACAAAAAACAAGCGAACGTCTAGAGTAAAACCGGGATAGATGCCCTAGGATTGTTGTTGTTGTTGTAAAAATTAATATTTCGCAAATGTTTTCCAATTTATTTTTTTGAATTAAAATTGCACGCTTGACGACCAAGTATCTTATACGATGGTAAGCAATTATGAGGTCGAAGATGAAGCAGGCTTGCCTATAAGTAACTTAATTCACTCTTGACTTGGAGATAGAGCTAATAGTTGTAACTATTACGAAACACCAATTTCGGCAGGGAATTATCATCATCATTTGTCTTTTGAGAAACTCTCTAACTAGCATTAACTGACTTAGAACCACCCCACCTGAAAATGGCACAAAGTATAACTAGTGCCACACCAATAAAAAAAAAAAAAAAAAAAAAACCACCCCGGTATTTAGTCTCATACCTGCGGCGAGGGTCGCGGGAACGGACGATTCTTACCAGTAATTTGACCATATCTCGTGTCTTTGTGTAATTGCATATGGCAGCAATTTGCTATTAAAATACTCGCGAGATATTTTCCTTTTTTATTAGTATTTTATATATATTAATATAATGGATTAGGCAACTATCCGCTGTTAGTATATGAAAAATGCTTTAAAAATCTAAAGGTCCACAAAACCATCAATACTTTGGAAATAGCAAAAATCTGTAATTTTCATAAATTAGTGTTTAGGTAAGTAATTGAACAAAATTACCAGCCAGAATTCTAAAAATATATTTTTGTTTTTGTACTAAGAGATACAAAGTGATTTCAGAAACTGTGGCATGTAGCCCGGTCTTACCCTACCTTTGAGAATGGTTGCGTAAGCTTTTGAGATAGGCGAATGTGAAGTGTTGGCATTCTGAGGAAGCAGGTTATTTATCTAGGGTCTAGGCTTTCTTACTAGCTATGTTGGTGGTCGGGTTCTGTATGTTAAAGATTTGTGGATCATTAATATCTGGGAGTTACTACGTCTATCATTTATATAGCAAAAAAATAAGGATAAGTATAATAGCTGTACACACATGTCAAGATTTGTGAGTCACTGCCAATTAAATAAATAAAATAAATATTCCACACCTTTTCACACAACGCTATTTAGTCCCACCCAAGTTAAGCTTGAGAGCTTGTGTTGCCGACAGCTGATAAACATACTTATATATTTCTAAATACATAAATATTATAGATAAATTACACCCAGACACAGAACTAATGATCGTGCTCAACACTGCAGTAAACCGTTTTATATGATTTTGATTTTCATCAAATAGCCAAACGTCGGCGCAGCGGAAACTTGATTATCTTCGCAGTTTTATGACACACAAATATCATTTGAACATACACATTTACCTCTCGTTACACACTGATTATTGAATGTATTTGTTTTCTTGTACGTCCATAGAAAAAAAATAGTGCCGCTAGGATGACGTAGTTCCAGCGGAAACAGTTTTTGTTGAATAGCTCCCCAATGGTTGGATGCACAAATTTGTACTTACCATACACAATTACACGACGTCATACACTAAATATCTGCTAAACTGAAATTAAGAAATAAGACAGTTTTCCGCTGCGACTACGCACACGGTACAATGAGAGTATTACGATCTCTAGCCGACAATCTTTGGATACACTTGATAACTTTGACTTAAATTCTTTTTAAATAAATAAATACAAATAAACTGTTAGTATTTTCCAAAAAGTTCTGTACAAAATTAAAAAAAATGGCATGCAAAACAGAATTGGCAAGCCGTATATTACATTACCGCTGCCGCGCAACAAATAACCAATCAACGCATCGGATTCCGGGCACGTTCGGGCACAATAACACAATTTTCGTGTCGACGGTTACAGCAAGCGAGTTCTGTTGGAAAACGGTAGATATTTTCATGAATAAACCTCCATATTCGTACCTATGGTAGTTTCCCAAAGAGAAAAGGAAAAGAAAAAAAAACACTACTTATAGAGACGAAAAAGCTTGCTTAAGTTGCCAAAAAACCCTGTTTCCAGCCTGTTACTGTTCCAAAGCAGGGACACCCAGTAACTGGGTAGCACGGGTATTTTCACCCATCCACGGATCAACCTTTTCAAGCGTAGCTTAACCTTCAATCGACCCGCGAGGCTGTTATTTTTTAGCTCCTCATATTTTTAAGTAAATCATATGAACTCTCAGAGCAAATAATAGACTATTCTATTCCATTAATGTTCATTTAGAACCATGGCTGTCTCACAATATCTTTGAGAATTAAGAAAATACGTAGATAATTTCAACAGCATCCCGGGATCACTGTAAACCGCTGGGTTTCAATCACAGTCTCCTTTAATGATACCTAAGGGTGCTGCAGTCACAGACCTCGGGATCGTAAAAGGCGACTAACGGCCAAATAATTCTTGAAACTAAGTAATTTGATCAAAGTCGACAGCTGAAGCTGTGACTGCGTAAATTGTGTATTCTATACGTAACATTCCCTCGCCAGTTCTCCCCAAAGGGTTAGGCAAACATGTACCTATAGTACAGCAACATTTCACCAGCTTTGTTCAAGTTCCATGCAGTAAGGCGGGCTGCTACTGAGAAATTCCAGGTGGAAAGTCCAATTACAAACCTGCCTGACCCATGAATGGGAACCAAACACAGAATCTCATGGTAGACGGTAGTGCTTTTGCTTATGAAAGCTAAGTCAACGAGGCTTGTGTATCTACTAAAAATGGGAATTCGTTAATCAAGATGATTCTTCGGAGGATCACCGATAGCGCATCTGATCGACCTCAGTTATGAAAAATTATCAGAAAAACTCGGTGGTCTGTGTTCAGTGGTCTACCACTGAACCAGAAAATGGCGGTAAGGAGAACATCTTGAAGCAATGTGCAGAAAATAATATGGCGTCAGATCTGCTTGACATTATTACTGAAATCATTCAATACTTCTGTTAGTGGGTAACCTCTGCCTCTCTCGCTCTCCTACATCCTTCGCAGCAACAGCTGCCTTTTCCTTACAACATTTAAGAGATAGACGTTCTTAAGCAATTTAAGAAACATCTTATAATGTATATTTTTGATACAATAAGATATAAGTACCTACCCACGGGAAATGTTACGCCCCATTTCTAACCACATGCAATTGGCAATAGACACAACAGATTCTCACAATAATTAATAATAAGATTATGTCATAGAGCACAGATATCTGCGATATTCTCATACAATGTGTCAACGGTGAGAATCAGGTCAGCACGAGCTTGCAATCTCTCACAATAATTATCCGTCATGACTATATTTTTAAGTCAATAATATGAACCAGGTTGCTATGCAAATTAATGTTGGCGGCTACATAAATGCTGCGGTTCCTCGTTGGGTCTAACTTACTTGCAATTACAAGTAAATTTTAGGCAGTCAGCAAGTCAAGCTAGCTAGACTAGCACCCTTTCGAGAATGTTATGTAAACGGCGATACTAATTATTAGTATCGCCGTTTACACAAAATTCTCGAAAGGACGAAGTTAAGCACGAAGCGCGAAAAACTATTTTAACTGCCCAGGCTCCGAGTGAAAGCCAGCTCAACCAATATTTTTATACAATGTTTGTATAAGTGCCTACACAATTTAAAGTGTCAAGAATTCAACAGGGCAGAAATTATTATATTTAGGATTTATAGTCAAATGTTACATTGTTAAATGTTCGATTTACAAACAGATAAACAGCTATATTTAACACAAATATTGGAATACTATCATTTTTTTGCATAAATCGGTGCTGAAATCGTTTTTATAATAATTTAAGTATGCCATAAAAACCTTAGCAGTGTGAATACTAGACTTTAATGGCCGTAATTTTAATGCTCTCAAGATGCATTAAGATCTTTAAGTAAAGTAAGTAATTTTAGACGTTCTGAATCCGATATAACCCTACATTGTAAGACAGACATCAATTGCTACACACTTTTACAATCCTTGCAAATTTGCAATCTATTACTCTTTTTCGATTCCATCTTCACAATTTGCACCTTATCCTTTACAATTAGAGTCTAAATTCCTTCCTGAACGGTTTCCGTCATAAAAGTCGTAACGATTGGCAACGTATCCACCATGGTGGTTGCCATTTACCACCACTTACCATAACATCGTTATTTGCTACGTAGGAATATTGAAATGCAAAATATAATATACTTCAACCTAATAAATTACTTCGACTATGATTCTTTAGTAAGCTCGATAGCCCATAGTAACTTTAGCTTTCAGAGTCAGTTAGTCAGTCACACCCAAAGAGGATATAGAGGATTTAGGATAGATTGTCTTTGGTAAAATCGAAGTTGCATAGAATAGAATACTATTGTATTGCACACTATCAACAGAGACAGACAGGCATAAATTCTCTTGGACAAAGAACTAAACTAAAATAAGGAATATTAAGTATCTTGGATGTCCATCGGGGAGGCCGGTGGGATCTGCCAGATTCTTACTGACTAAAAACCACCCCGTCTGCGCCGGGGGTCGCGGGAAACGACGGTTCTTCCGCAACCTCAACATACTGGTGCCCCGCCAAAAACAAACTATGTTTCAGTAAAGGAAGTGTCATTGTACAAACATCACGCTTCTAGTTATTTGCGCAGTACGATAGTTTTTCGCACATAGCTGACAATTTATGTTACCTATTACATAACGCGTTACATTGTTGAGTTTTACATAAGAGTTTTATGATTTATTAATAGGTAACGTACGATTTGTTTGTTGATACGGGATTGGAAACAGTAGAATTGCAGCGTTGTTATTGTTTGCACGTTATTAAGGATTGTTTCACACTAATGTGAAAAGCAAGTGATAAGCTAAGTAAGATATACCAATGGCATTAAGTCCACCTTTGTACAGACGCCAGCACGTCAAGTTAACCCAATGTGTCAAATTTTCCCAATTGAATATGAACCTTATTCCGTTTGACATAAAGTTGAAAAACGATCAAAGAAATTTGACACATTGGGGTAACTTGAAGTGCTGGCGTCTGTATAGTGTGCTTGAAGTATGAAATAAATAAATAAAACTTGAGAGGTGTCAAGGGACATCCAGCACGCGTAGCATGATCACCGAAGAAACGGTCTTTGTCGTGTCTCGGAAGAAAAGAAATGAAGTGTTCATGCTACGCAGACAGGTGTATTGAAAGAAATTTGACAGATTGAGGTTCCTGTCTATATAATCTGTCACTTTGCCGATTCGTCTGTAGACAAAGGCCGTTTCTTAGGTGTTCAATGTGTTCATGCTACGCATGCAGATGGAACGAAGTTATATAGTTAGTTATATTAATTGTTGTGTACAAAAAACCTTTATAGGTACACCCAACAAAAATAATCGTCGCCACACCACACTGTTCAATGCGAAATAGAAAGACGAAACGAACATAACTGGCTTGGTTTCTATGAGAGAGAGAAAGAGAGAGAGAGACAGACAGACAGAGAAACATAAAATTGTCATAGAAGTTACAACTCCCGGTCTTAATCCCTCTCCCCCTCCTCTGTATCCCCTCCTACCCTACCACTCCCCTCCCACTCCCCTCCCACACCCCTCCCTCCCCTCTCCCAACAACTGGCACACACACAACAAACACACACAACAGAGAAACACGCGCACGCCGCACGGCCCACAACTATAGCAAAAGTGTCGTTACAACTTTTAGACTTCTTTTTTTCCGTCTAGCCCCCTTTCGCAACGCGCGATAAGGAACTTCGTTCCAATAAATATTTCCTATTTCCCCACAACCCAGTAACTGAGCAACGCGAAACCTCTTGGTTAAACTGAACAGCAGGGACCAACGGATTAACGTGTTTTCCTAAGCACAAAGTAGACTACCTAAACCAAACCTACCCAAACACAGTTGAGAAAAGGCAAATACATTCAATACCTATAGACCGGACATCACGAACAAAATTTTCGTCCGAAAAAGTGTGTCCCGCTGGATACAAGTCTATGAGTTTTTTGTAGTACCTACGCTCCGCTGCCGCTCCAATATTCATATATTATTCTAGATGGCGTTACTGAGACATGGGATCAAAGTTTTTCTATGACATTTCCTTGACATGCCCGCTCTGTAGTATTTTAAATCTCTTTGAGAAAAGGTTAAGCAGATGATGATTGTAATCGTTGACGTCTTTTGCAGTTACACCAGAGAGAAAGAGCCCTTATCAAGTTGTTTGTAACTCGAGCTATTGCGACTGTATTAGCTTCTAATCTAAGTAGGTTTATCGTCTCAACAGCAGAATGTCTTCACAATACCCGACCCGACGCATTAGATGAGATTACGATTATGCAAAATAGTTGTTATTTACTTGTACCTACACAATATCTAGCTATTTACTTACCTTTTGTTTATATTAGGTTAAATAGGGAGTATCTATGTTGCCCCGATAAACATTGTTCCGCCTTAGGGCACCTTCAAATTTGCCGCCAGGTGCCGCTTTGTTAATCCATATAAATAAAAATCGGTTCATCAATCGACTAGTGGTGATGCGCACGTGTTTTTATTCAGACATGAACGAAAATCAGCTTGAACAATTTATCGATGAGGTTGAAACTAAATGTCAGCACTATGATGCTCGAACCTCGCGGCAATTTGCGGCTAATTTGAAGGCGCCCTTAGAATCCATTTGTTGGTTTTGTTTAGTTTTTATTATTTTTACGTCTTATTCTCAGACCTACTTAATATACCTACACTTGATTGAAGATAGGCGTCAGACGTTTTCTAACCTACAAAAATTTTCAGCAACAAACCCAAAGATGTCCAGTTATCCAGAAGAGTCTTGATAGATTGTTTGAAACAGTTTCATTTGTTTGATGCTAAATATACCTACATACTACGATACATAAAAAAATAAATAATAATAATAATAATAATAATAATAAATTGTTTATTTATCCCAATAATGCACACAGACACAGTTTAAAAAGAAAATGACAGAAATACAATGTACATAATAATATAGCTTTGAGCATAAACTGTTTGAGTTCACAATAATAGTCTATGTTTACAATAATAATGAACCCTGCCTCTTAAACTAGGAGACCTGTATTTTAAGAGACAGTGACAACAAAGCTTTCAATAATTCTGGACTCCTCATCACGGAAATTTTTCCTCGGATTTTTCCCAAATTTCTACGACTTTTTCTGATGTTATTTTTGGTTGAAACTGTAAAGAACCATGAAAACATTATCAATCGTGCCTAACCCTATGAGATCTTTCGTCAAAAAGTAGGTACAAAGAGATGTAAGACGCTATAGAGAAGACATGCACAGAAATAAAAATAAATAAATAAATATTCCACAACTTTTCACGCAACGCCAAAAAAAAAACTGGCCAAGAGCGTGTCAAGCCACGCTCAGTGCAGGGTTCCGTAGTTTCCTGTCCGTCACATTATGTGTTCAAAATGCTTGCATATACGATTATACTACAAACATAGTCCAGAAATTATTTTGTACAACTTTTTGTCTTTGTTGTACAAAAACTGTTTCCATCCAAGTTCAAAATAATTTTCCTAGAAAGTTCATAATAAAGTTCTACTTTTCAGATTTTTTTCATATTTTCACACACAAGGTTTTTTACCTTTGGAGCGATTATTTCCGAAATTATTGACATTATCAAAAAATTATTGTAGTAAACCCCTATTCATTTTTAAATACCTTTCCAACAATATATCACACGTTAGTAAAGCCGACGCAATACTCCATCACTGGGAGTCCAGGATGATCTAGAGAACTTATAGTAGGTATTCAGATGTAGTTTGGTGACCCTTCCACCCTTCATTTATATCTGGTTTTGCTTCTTGTAAGTTCACATGAAGCCATCAACCATTTCCGTACCTGAAACAATGAGATAACAACATTATTTTATAACAATACAACAATGATATTGAATGGCAATCATTACAAAGAATAATCCTCTCTCAAGATGAATCATCAATTAATGAGAAAATTATTTGCATCACACACTCATGAAAATGTACAAGTTTCAATGTTTTTTTTTTATACTTAATTGTATTGTAGATTTGTAATTGGCTGGCGTCCTTATAGGCTAAATAAGATTAAGTCTCCTTCATTATGTTGGTAATCTTCTAGAATATAGAAAGAAGGAATTAGTAAGTTAAGACATCATTTATGTACTAGTTAACACACATGTCAATAGTTTTTAAATCTATACTTTAATATTATAAACCTGAAGAGTTTGTTTGCTTGAACGCGCTAATCTCAGGAAACACTGGTCCGATTTAAAATAATCTTTCAGTCGTAGATAACCCATTTGTCTATACTCCATCCGAGTAGGTAATAACTAAAGGTAAACAATCTTGACAAGTCTTTTTACATAAACGCTTATTAATTAAATACAACTACTGTTTAAACAAAGTGTTTAATTGATCATGTAATCGTTTTTGTTGTATCTAAATTTGTTTTCAGCGGCATTTTATTTTTAAACTGTGTTATTAACTAAAAATACTTATCAAAATTGTTTACCTTTTGTTAACTACCTAATCGGATGGAGTATAGGAAGGCTTATTGGCTATACACTAAGGCTAATAGGAACGGAGCACCAATGAATAATGTTTTAAAATTGGGGTTTTCTGTTTCCTGTAACTAATCCACGCGGAATAAGCCGCGGGCAGAAGCTATAGTATTTCTATAAAGTTAACGTTATTTTTACTCTAAGAATTATGATCTTTGTCTGTGAGAGATCGTGTTTAGTGATAAGGCCGCCTAATGTAATAGCATGCAGTAGTTCTTCATCTTATTATTTGTAAAGCATTTAAAAAAGTCGATTTTTAGAATTAAGAAAGTATTGAAAATATAGTCAAAATACTTGAAATTAAAGCAGAAACTGAACTGTATGAGTTAGTGCCAATGTATTGATTCAAAAACACTTTCATAGCATTTTGAAACTACACTTCGTTCCTTTGTTTTTTTTTTTTTATTTTTGTTTTTTTTCGTAAAGACTTTCGCACATCTAAGTAGCAACTCCAAACGGTACAATTTTCCCATTCGGACTTGAACTTTATTCTGTTTATAATATTTGACTGGCCGTTAGAGTGGCCTTGACGTCGTGGGTTCGATTCCCACCCAGGACAAATGTTTGCGTGATGTGATGAGCGCGATCATTTTTTCTGTGTCTGGGTGTAATTTTATTTTATCTATAATACCGGTATATTATGTATTTAGAAATTTATAAGTATGTTTATCAGCTGTTACGCCACCGGGAATATTCCCAACTATATGTATATACTAGTACCTATAATACAAGCTCTGATTAGCTTGGGACTGGATGGCGTTGTGTAAAAGTTGCGGAATAGTATATTATTATAATATCAATGAAGTTGTAAAATTATCAAAGAGATTTGACGTATAGCTCCCCAGCTTGAAGTGCTGGCGTATGTTCTTGAAAATCTCCCAAACGCGTTACAAAGATCAGAAATCGAAACACGAAAGCGTACCTCCACCTATTTTTATAACGGAAGTAAAAATATAAAATGTAAGCTGAAATAACCGTTACATATTTCCACAGGGAAACTGGGTCGCGAAGTGGAAACCCTCAGAACGAGAGGGATTAAATAAGGCTTAGGGCTGCCGCGGCGCGTATCTGCGGGCTTTCAAGATTTTCAGGGTTAAAAATGCATTAGGGTAAGCGCTTATTCGCACATGAACTGATAGCCTGATGATCGCGCCGTTGACTGGCATATTTTTTTTTTAATTTCGTACTAAAAATCTTTGTGTATTTATAAAAATGTTTGTAACTTTGGAACGTCTTAACCAATTTTTATGAGGTTTAGCTTACTGTGTTAACTCCTCGAATGTCTTAAGTTACACAGTTCGACATAAGAAAAAACGCTCCAAGTGTCTTAAGTCGGACAGTTACACTTAAGGGCTTGGTCAGGATCTTCCTTTTTCTGAAGGCCTACCTAAAGTTATTATCTTACTCGTAAACGCGTCGACATTGTTGTAATGTGCGTGTACGGAGGTCGACACCCGAAAGGTTAAGTACACGACACACAGTGAGCATATACATACATAGGTCAGCGTCTGTAAACGGGGGTCTATGGATGATGATCCATATAGCCTCCGTGTTACCCGGCTTAGTATAGGTACTGTCAGATCAGAACACAAGTACAGACGCCAGCACCAATCTGCCCCAAACTGTCAAATTTTCCCAATTGAACATGAACCTTATTGAGTTTAGAATAAAGTTGAAAACCTATCAAAGAAATTTGACACATTGTGGTAGGTTGATGTGCTGGCGTCTATACCTACATCCTGTGTTTTAATCTGACTTTCTCACGCTGACTTACAAAAATCCTGAGCATCAGTCTGGGGTGACAGCTCACGTGAACCGTCAGAATCATTAATAGTGCTATTCTCAATAACAGTTACATACTGCCTGAAGCCATTAGTTGACCTCATGGGACCAGCACCCTCAGAAATCAAGCTATAATTTCCGAAGCGTTTAGAAGTGGGTCAACCCTATAGTTGGGAATATTCCAGTGGCGTATCTTCTGTAAATTTAATGCAGCCCACCTCAACTTGCGGGGCTCGGTCACATAACATGCTTCCTACCTAATTTGACGCTATTTGGTCAGGAAATAAAATAAATAAAAGGGATCTATATCGTATACTTAGAAGCGTGATATATTAGGGAAATTCACCAGCATTTATGTCTTAGGCTAAGTAAACGCTTAGATTTCAAACTGTATTCTAAACTTTGAAGTGAACCATAAATCTCTTTGTTTAGATATGAACATTTTCTGTGTAATTGAAAATTCCAAGTGTTGGTTGGAATAAGTATTTGTAATTAATAGTATTTTTGTTATTGTCCTTAAGTACAAGATTCATACAACATCGAAGAAATTTCGTGTATCATTTTCAACTTTATCAAAAAATTATAAGATTCATGTTTGATTGCGAAAATTATACTGTTTGGAATAGCTTGCTGTGCATAGCGTCTGTAGGTATACATGTACAATTAACACTTCATGCTAATTTCAAACTTATCCCTTTATGAAATAAAGTCGATATTCGTTTGAAATGTTAACTTTACGTAGCAAAACTACGACTATGAATTTTACCCTTAGTTACTTTCTATGTAGGTATACCTATTGGTATATGCACGGACCGTACCCTTCCCTCCATCAAAGTGTTCTTCGCTGGAGGGTAAATAAAACACTCCACTTAACTTATGACCTCCTTGAAAGCCTCTCGTTTTATATTTTCTTTTAGTTTTATGAAGACGGTCAGCTATGAAATGCGTTAAGGCATGGGAGCTTACTGAACTAATGCAATAGGGTAACGATAAACAGATATAGAGGGATACAGGTATGGAGTCATTGAAAAACTTTGATTCATTTCCGCGGCCGCTCCAATATTGATATTGTAGCGACATCTATCACTATCACTACCTATCTATCTTGAATTGAACACGATTTTGTTAAGGCAGTTAGCGCGACAAACCCGTGCGTGTTTCAAGGCAGTACTGCCTCCTAATGTACACGGGATATGGAAATACGCCTCCCGGCGTTCCCACTTACATCTGCCTTGTTAATATATAAAAATACCTTTCGTTAGTCGCCTTTCATCCATCCTTGCAACGTGACATCTAAGCATATTCTTTTCAATTTTTGTTACTATATCTTCTTTTAAACCACAACGTTCCTTTATCACATCATTCCTCACTCTGTCATTCATTGTTACACCACACATAATTCGCAAGGAACGCATTTCTACAGCATTTATTCTACTTTCGTGTCTCTTTTGCCACGCCCAACATTCACTTCCATACGTCAATCCGATCAACACTTTAATAATACAGAAAATGTACACAAAACATGTCACTAAATTATGTACCCTACCATTAAACTATCAAAACATCAGAAACAACATAACATAACAACGTAACACAAATACAAGCAAAACACATAAATACCACAATCTAAAACTCACAAACAATTTAACTGTTAGCAAGTACCTTGTGACGTGACAGCGCACCAAGTGGTCGCAGGTTCGACGCTCGGTCGGTCACGAGAGCTCGTTACCAACAGCCAATTGCGAAAGATCACGAATCACGAGTGTTGTTCGTGAAAAAATAATATTGACTTCGGAATAGTTGATTGCACTTTACGTTTAAACCGATATCTAGATAAGTGGGGTAAACTTTAGTTTAGTAATCTGTGTACAGTAAAAAGATTAAAGATTAAAGATACCGGGCTGGTATCCGCAACTCCACGTCTAAGCGCGTATTTTGCGTATGGGCTATAATCTACCACGCGGGCCCAGTGCGAATTGGTAGATGTCACATGTCTTCGAATTTTTGGTTCTAGGACATGCATGGTTTCCTCACGATGTTTTCCTTCACCGTTTTTGAGAGCAGTGGTGATGAAATAAATTACACAAAGTAATGCGCCTGACTGGGTTCGAACCCACGACTTACTGTTCGTAAGTCGGGGCCGCCACCACGGGGCCACCTCTGCGTACAGTATTCCCAAATTAATAATGCACATGCAGATCTTCGCTAATTGTCGTATTCCCGGATCATTGAATCGTAAGAGTCCTAATTATGCATGAAGAAAATGCACTTAACCACTCTATATACATATAGTCATCCGACACTCGGGGAATACGGCCGTTGCCGAACAGTGACGAATATTTCTATGCGCATTATCACTTTGGGAGAACTGTAGATTGTCTTTTGCTTGTGTACCTAATTATAAGATAGGTAATTAACAAAGCTAATATTAGACAGAAAGAATACATCTTCTTCGTCATCCTGTTTTACCGGATGCAGCTGAATATCAGTGTTCTATATGGGTCAACTGCATCTCTGACCTCCACTCCTCCTCCACAAATACCAACTAGCCACATTTGACTCAGTAGAGCGCAGAGCCAAGAGGCTCATTGGTGACGAAAAGCTGGTGGGTACCAGGCTTCATACCCTGGCCCACCGCCGCAAAGTCGCATATCTGTCGGTCTTTTACAGACTGTATTTCGGTTAGTGTGCTCTTGGGCTCCACGAGCTCATTCCAACATCTCCTTTCTTCCATCGGGAATCCAGACGTACTGCAGGTTATCACCCATTCCTTGTAGATGTTCCACACATTCGCACGAAGCGCTTTGCCTGTTGCTGAATGGTCACCCACAGACCGACCTCGTCAAGCGTAGCTTAACCTTCGATCGACCCGTATAGTTGTTACTATCTAGACAGATAAAGGATTACGGACTGCCAATTCAAATGCCAGGGCAAAACGTAAATTAGGCTTTTCTATTCGGAATTTCACAGTAACCACTTGAAGGCTGGACTATTACCACAGTCTAAAAACATACAGTCGTCCGACGAAGCTGTCTAGACAGGGCAATCGTGCGGGGTGTGAGGGGCTAGACGCGGGAAAGCCGCTCCCGCACTGTGAACAAACCGATGTTCGTAGTGCGGGAGGTATTATTCAAGTCTAACGCGTGAAAAAGTTGCCGGCATTTTTCCAGAGATCAAAGGCGTCGTCCTACTGTATTAATATTTATACTGTCCTATTACCCAGTTTATGGCATTAGGCTTGCTCAATATTACATGGATGGGACTTAAACATAACTGGCGAAAACTGGATGTAAGTACAGACGCCAGCACATCAAGTTACCCCAATGTGTCAAACTTTCCCAATTGAATATGAACCTTATTCTGTTTGACATAAAGTTGAAAAACGATCAAAGAAATTTGACACATTGGGGTAACTTGATGTGCTGGCGTCTGAACCTACTGTATGTACAGTCACGAGCATTAACATAGAAACGCCCTTAAAATTTCTAATTCATGTAGCACATTAAATCGCAAAAATAACTGTGTCCAAAAATTATGTACTTTTTAAACGTTAAATTGTTAAGTACAGACGCCAGCACATCAAGTTACCCCAATGTGTCAAATTTCTTTGATCGTTTTTAAACTTTATGGCATACAGAATAAGGTTCATATTCAATTGGGAAAATTTGACACATTGGGGTAACTTGATGTGCTGGCGTCTGTAGGTACATATTTTTATCAAATTTTCGTTTAACGTTTCTGTGAAACCAATGTCAGTATTCCCACTTTTGAAACAGTTTGATGGTTTGATAATTTAGACAATGTGACAATGTATACATATTATTGCTCGTGACTGAACCAACATTTCTGCCTAACCCTTCGCGAATAAAAGGCTTGACGTTATACGTACTCAGTTTCATAAAGCATTCCACTAAAATGAGACACAAACATTATGTATAAAAAATTGGTAGCCGTAAGGCCATAATTCAGTTTTAATAGATAAGGTTATTACGTAATAAACTGAACACCTACTTTTTTGCATATAAACGTAATAACTTGTAGAGATTGCGTATCTCTATTTTGTACTAATAGGTATGAGCATCGATGGTTCAGTGGTAGAATGCTCGCCTGCCACGCGGGCGGCCCGGGTTCGATTCCCGGTCGATGCAGATCTCATTTTGCTTTTTTTTTATTGTTGCTTTAAATTTTAGAACCTTTAAAAGAACTTTTTAAATATTTATTACAAATAAAAACAAAAATAAAGTCAATCAAAAGAAAGTTTTCGTTTTTACTAATGAGATTATAAAAGTTGTAACACAAACATCAAAGAACTCTATAAAATCTGATACGCTTTTACACGACCTTTTCCAATCCATAAAAATATTACAAACCATTATGAACCTTATCTTTAGCTTACATGAAGTTCAAAATCAATTATGATAATTTAATTAAGCCCGTTGAATATCTATGGCCCAATTCAATTCACAAAGCTAATAAATAGACATTTTAACGATTGTACTACTGTACCTGTTATTTTAATAACAGTTATAACACGGTTGTTACTTAAAAACCATCAATACTTGACACCTCTTAGAAACTCTTCATGGGAACTGGACTTTCTCATTTTAATAATGCTTAAGCTCCCTTCACACGGCAATAACCGGTAAAAAAAGAAGGAAACAAATAGAGCAGCGGTGGCCCAGTGGTGGCGGTCCCGACTTACGAACAATAAGTCGTGGGTTCGAACCCCGGCAGGCGCATTACTTTGTGTAATTTATTCGATCACCACTGCTCTCAAAAACGGTGAAGGAAAACATCGTGAGGAAACGTGTCCTAGAACCAAAGATTCGAAGACATGTGACATCTACCAATTCGCACTGGGCCCGCGTGATAGATTATAGCGCATACGCAAAATACGCGCTTTGACGTGGAGTTGCGGATACCACCCCGGTATCTTTAATCTTTAAGAAACAAATGTTTTTCTTTCTTTGCCACAGATGACGTACGTGCCTCGATGGTCTAGTCTAGTGGTTGCAATTGTAAGCGTTACTGCTGAGCATCAGGCCCCGGATTCGATCGCCGGTTTCGGCCAAAGCGTTTTTATATTCAGTTTTTTAACCTACTTCAGGAGGAGGTTCTCAATTCGATTGGTATTTTTTTTTATGTATGTACACCGATTACTCCGAGATTTATGATCCGATTTACGTGATTCTTTTTCAGTTCGATGCAAAATAGCTGCCATTTGGTCCCATAAAAATTTTACATAGTTTGACCCGTAAGTTTTCATTTTATGAACATTTTATTTATTTTTAAACTTTTTTTTGTATGTATTGCACCGATTACGCTGGGATTTATGTGCCGATTTACGTGATTCTTTTTTAGTTTGATGCGGAATAGTTGTTTTTTGGTCTCATGAAAAATTAACATAGTTTGACCTGGTAATTTTCATTTTATGAACATTTTTGTTCGTAAAGTGTTATTTTTGAAGTCGGTTGTATTTTTTGTGAAAAAGTTTTTTCTATCTAGAATTTCTCAGTAGCAGCCCAGAGTCTGGATTCGTGCCCGATTGATGGCAACAGGCTGGCCCCCTTTTACATGGGACTTTAACATAACGGGCGACATGTGGGTGTACCTACGACTGGTACACTCCTGCCTAACCCTTCCGGAATAATAGGCGTTATGTTGTGTTATGGGAAACAGTAGCATGTTTTATGTCATAGTATTTTTAGTATGGTGTCTTAGGCAGGGGTGGGCAAACTTTATTTTTTTTAGGGGCCAGAAAAACGTCAGTATTCAATTTGATTTCTTATCAAACAGCTGTTCAAATGTGCTTGTTTGTTTATCAAATAAAGTTCACAATGGCCATGAACACACCGCTATCAGCGCACAGCTCGGCGTAGACAGCTAAGCTGTTAAGCATTATTCAATTGATAATGAAATAAATGATAACTAAAATAGAATTAAGAATTGATTTAATTATCGATGTCTGTTACGTCCTTTTTTCCCGTTTTTATCAATTCTTGTCGATGACAACGCAAAATAATATTTGCGAAGGCCAATGAAATCACGTATTTTAAAAATGTAGTTAAATAAAATAATAAACATTCCACAACTTTCAAATCAGAACACAACCATTGTGAAGATAAACGAATATGTAAAAATGGGAGGTATTCCTCGAAGCGCTACTATTTTGAGGCGCTCCTATTTTATTCCTCGGAGCGCACCATTTAGGAGCGCTCCCGATGGCAATTAAAAATATTTGTTTTTTTTTCCCCGAAAAATTTTTTTTTTTTTAATTGCTAACGGGAGCGCTCCTAAAAGGTGCGCTCCGAGGAATAAAATAGGAGCGCCTCAAAATAGTAGCGCTTCGAGGAATACCTCAAAAATGGTAGCAGTTGACGGACGTTCTATATTTTCTGCCTATCACAATGGGAAAAAGCCTAGTAAGTTTGAGAATGTAAAGAAACCAGTAAGTACATCAAGCTACTTCAATGAGTCCAATTTCTTTGTTAGTTTTTCAACTTTGATACAAATAGAATCAGGTTCATGTTCAAATGGGAAAATATGACAGTTTAGTGTAAGTTGCTTGATGTGCTAGCGCCTGTAACTACTTTTATCTTGTATACGAGTAAATAGGTACAGACGCCAGCACATCAGCCTACCCCAAACTGTCAAATTTTCCCTAATGAACATGCACCTTATTGTGTTTAAAATAAAGTTGAAAACCTAACAAAGAAATTTGACACATTGGGGTAGGCTGATGTGCTGGCGTCTGTACCTACCCAAGATATTTTCATTTCCATGGCTACCACGGAAACGCTAAACGCCATGTAATTATTTTAGCGACATGTTTGTAAAATATGCTGACATTATTTACACGGCAGAACTTACCTACATAAATTGCTAAATACGGACTTATAATAAGTGAAGCGGTAAGCGATCATTTGATATCATGCTGGTAGGCTTGAGTAGGCATATTATATTCAGTAGGGTGCTCACTCATTGGTTAACATAAAATTTATGACAATACTTATTTAATCATTACTCGAGGACCGTTGCTGTCCCGCAGTAAGTATTTGTATTAATAATATTACTAACTCAATTATTCGTTTAATATGTACCTTTAGACTTTTTTTTCAGTTATTTTGATTTTACAACCAAACTACGAAACCGATTTTGATGACATTTATATGGAATTTACCTACCTACGCGGGATGTTATAGGTACACTCAAACGAACAACGTGGCAATGTGGTTAGTCTTCGTAGGGCACTTTTCCCGTTGACAGCGATGCGGACGAGTTTTTTGAAGCCCTATAATTGTTTTACTGTTCTTTTGTTTCTTTATTTTTTTAGGTGTGTTCATAATAGTAATAACATTATCCATTTTTTTTTAAGAGGCAGAGATGAACAATGAATGGACACATGGACACCAGAAAACTTGGAAGGAAAAAAACCCCCATCGCAAAAAAGTAAAACGTTTAAAAAGTTAAAAATAACACTTTAGCCATGAAATTTTACTTCACGTCGAGGTACCGCTTAAGTAAGAAAGTACTTTAGGTATGTAGATACCTACTTATTTTAACGGTACCCCGACGTTACGTAAAATTTCATGGCTAAAGTGTTATTTTTAACTTTTTAAACGTTTTACTTTTTTGCGATGGGGGTTTTTTAAATTTTTAATTTAATTTTTATTTTATATTTTTTAAACGCATTAATTTTGTTTTATAGAGTTTGCAGTTATGAGAATTTTACAGTGCATTGTATGTAGAGTCAAATGCTGGTTAAAACGAATCCAAACACGGCATATCTGCTATTATTTTGTCAAGGTTCTACCTACTGGTGTGCTGGATAGCCTGGCTGCAGCATCAGCTCAATCCTGTTGCCATCAGTGCATTGTGTTTAAAATCAAATGCTGGTTGAAATGAATCCAAACACGACATTTCTGCTATTATTTTGTCAAGAGTCTACCTACTGGTGTGCTGGATAGCCTGGCTGCAACATCAGCTCCTCGTGTTGCCATCAAGGCATTGTATGCAGAATCAAATGCTGGTTGAAATGAATCTAAACACGACATATCTGCTATTATTTTGTCAAGAGTCTACCTACTGGTGTGCTGGATAGCCTGGCTGCAGCATCAGCTTACCCAGTTGCCATCAGTGCATTGTGTGCAGAATCAAATGCGGGTTAAAATGAAACCAAACACGACATATCTGCTGTTATTTTTCCAAGAGTCTACCTACTGGAGTGCTGGATAGCCTGGCTGCAGCATCAGATCCTCGTGTTGCCATCAAGGCATTGTGTGCAGAATCAAATGCTGGTTGAAATGAATCGAAACACGACATATCTGCTATTATTTTGTCAAGAGTCTACCTACTGGTGTGCTGGATAGCCTGGCTGCAGCATCAGCTCATCCAGTTGCCATCAGTGCATTGTGTGCAGAATCAAATGCAGGTTAAAATGAATCCAAACACGACATATCTGCTGTTATTTTTCCAAGAGTGTATTAGTCTGCTAGATATCCTGGCTGCATCAGACCAAATACACCACAATGTTGCTTATTAATATTACACACATGGGTGTTTAAAATTTTAAGACACAAATATGTTTGTAAGTAAAGATAATACCCATAGACGTCTAAAATAGCAACGGTAGCTAACACAAAAGAGCTGATAACCTTGAAACGGCTTAACCGATTTTGATGAATTATGTCTAAGAACCATCGCAAGAAACCCTGCTTTCAAATAAAAAAAACCGCAACTAAATCGGTTCACCCGTTTGGGCGCTACGGTGCCACAGACAGACAGACAGACAGACAGACAGACACACACACATAGCGGTGAAACTTATAACACCCCTCTTTTTGCGTCGGGGGTTAAAAAGGGAACTTACAGGAGGAAGACAAGATGCGTTCCTTCGATAGCAGCCTCCAGCGCGCGGGTTCAGGCGATATTTCCTCCAAGATTCACGAGAAGGGAGAGTTTGAGATTTTCACCACACAACACCAATATTTTCACCTTTAGAGTTTTTAGCGGGAGCGCGGGCGCACGGGATACGTGTCACCAGTAAGCGAGCGGATTCGTTTCACTTTTATTCTACTTAAATTTATTAAAAGTTATCTCCCAAACAAAAATATTTTTTTAATTCGGTCCATACCTACATGACGGAATTCTACAGGGCTATTCGCTATTATTTCATTGCCAGCCAGCCAGTGACTAAATGGCGACCAGTATTGCACACCGAACTTAGATAACAACTGAGATATTACAAAAAAAAAGGTAAGTAGGTATTGCACTTTTAGTGAATTTAAATTTACGGTGACTATTTTAGGCTAGGAACGGTGCGCTTCATCACATAGCTCTGCGAGTACGCATGACGTCATTCAAGAAACACACACAGATGATACCCAGTACCTACGAAAGTAACCGTTTGACAGTCCTAATCGTTGAACTCTTTACCTAGTCATCATCACTATAAACTATTACTATCAATGGAGATACGCAATCGAAGTAAGTAACACTTAGGACCTACAACTAGAGATGGGTAATCACCCGGGTTAAAACCCAGTTTTGGGTTATAACCCAGTAATCACCCGTTTCATTCCACTCACTGGGTGGTTTGGCGGGCTGAAAACAAAACATTTCTGATTCTTGAAAATATTTCTGGTTAAAACTGGGTTTAAACCTAAATCACCCAGTTATAACTCGAATGGGAAGATTGGGTTTTAACCCACTACCCATCTCTACCTACAACCGTATTGAGTAAGTAACTCCTCCTTATTTGTAAGTCGGTTAAAAATAATGCTCTTTTATTATGTTAAGTGATTGTAACCTTTTTTGTTATACATGTAGGTGAACAATCCTCGCGAAAGACCTTTACACTGAGGGCAGTCGCTCTATGTAAAATACTGGTAGTATTCAGATGTACCTATACGATTAAACTAGAAGCCGCCCCAACAAAGTTGGGACAAAGCGAGTAAATTATAGTTCTAGAAGTTCGAAGTAGACTTCTAGAAGTATTAAATGTTAAAGACATGTCAAGAGCCAGTAACAGCACAACCCTAAGAAAGCATCAGTGTCGCTGGAGCTGACTATGTAGTTAAACTAAAGCAACAACGCATATTTGTATCAAATAGACCGTACGTGATGAAATATTGTAAATAAATATGCCTATGTGTCAATTACATGAGTGTTTGCTACACGATTAGCCTACTTTGCAAAGCCTATATTGCTTGGAAAAATACCTAGTTTTTAGCATGTTCGTCAGTGATCTTGGTGCTAGTATTTTATTCCTTACTAGCTGTGCCCGCGACTTCGTCCGCGTGGAATAGTGACTTTTCGGGCAGCATATTTTGAATTACATAAGTATACCGTCGTATAAGTAGCTAAAAATTTACTTTACAGTAATGCTTCTCTGTATACGATATTAATTAGACGTATGGCCATCGGGGATGAAATCATACAGGCTCCTAGGACTGCTAACCCGTGACAGAGCCACTTACAACTGGCCGTGCGAGAAACAGCTGTTACTTAGATCTACACCCACAACTTTCAGCGTTTGACCTTGGGCTTTATTAATTGTCATCGCAAAACATAGGCTGACTGGAAACTGGACTCGTTTAGAACTAATTGGAAAATTGTTTGGAATGAGACGAAACCGAGGAATGAAAACACTTTCACCTTTTCCACACCCTGTTAAAATCTCTGCTTCTATCAGATTTCGTTGTAAATTGGTCACTTTTAACCTGGTGCCATTGCAAAGTTTTGGGGGCCTTACATTTCTAAGAAACATTATGGGTACGCCTACTTTTAATTTTATTTTATGTGCTGGTAGTCCAGGAGCATTGAGGAATTCTAAAAATTCTACTGGGTAGCTGGTAGATTCTCCTTCTTCCATTTGCTGTCCGAACCCTCTGAGAACTCAGACGAATTACCCTATCAGTGAAAGTCTCAGACTCACGCGATATAGTACATGAGCTTCACGATCGGCAGTGAGACGTACCTATTTCCCGTTCGTCCTGTGTCCTCTGGGATCGAGCATTTGTTGTCCATACTCTCTAGAAGCTCAGGCGGGTTTCCCTGTCAGCAAAAGTCTGAGACTCACGCGATAGCGCGTGAGTTTCGCGATCGACAGATTAACATCCCTATCGTTGTTCCCCGTTTTCCCTATTTTGAGTTGTCATCATTCGAGAACGATTTGAACTCAGTCGAGACTCTCGCTGAGTCTAAGTTTCTGCAGCACGAACCCTAGCCTGATGTTCCCGAGTTGCAGAGAGCCTTGTCTCTCGACCTTCCTCAGATTCCTGTGATCGAGCTAACCCCATCCTTTCAGCATTTCTGCTACATTGGGAGAGGTTGGATCTTCTTTGAGGCATTCTTACTATAAAATAGTAGGTACTTACTACTTAACACACAGTTATTAAGTAAACACGTACTATCGTAAACAATTAAAATTAAATTAAAAAACCCCTACCGCAAAAAAGTAAAACATTTAAAAAGTTAAAAGTAATACTTTCCTATCGTTGAGCCATGAAATTTTACTTCACGTCGGGGTACCGCTTAAGTAAGGAATGTTTCTAGTGCTCGATGGTATGTAGGTACTTACTTATTTTAGCGGTACCCCGACGTCACGTAAAATTTCATGGCTCAACGATAGGAAAGTATTATTTTTAACTTTTTAAATGTTTTACTATTTTGCGGTGGAAGTTTTTTATATTTTTTATTTAATTTTTATTTCAATTTTTTTAAAGTTATTCCTTTTGTTTTATGGAGTTTACAGTTATGAGATTTTTTCAGTGCAGTGTATGTAGAGTCAAATGCTGGTTAAAATAAATCCAAACACGACATATCGGCTATTATTTTTTAAAGAGTCAACCTACTGGTGTGCTGGATAGCCTGGCTGCAGCATCAGCTCATCCTGTTGCCATCAGGGCATTAAGTGCAGAATAAAATGCTGGTTAAAATGAATCCAAACACAACATATCTGCTATTATTTTGTCAAGAGTCTACCTACTGGTGTGCTGGATAGCCTGGCTGCAGCATCAGCTCATCCTGCATGTTGCCATCAGTGCATTGTGTGCAGAATCAAATGTTGGTTAAAATGAATCCAAACACGACATATCTGCTATTATTTTGTCAAGCGTCTACCTACTGGTGAGCTGAATAGCCTGGCTGCAGCGTCAGCTCATCTTGTTGCCATCAGTGCATTGTGTGCAGAATCAAATGCTGGTTAAAATGAATCCAAACACGACATATCTGCTATTATTTTCCCAAGAGTGTATTAGTGTGCTAGATATCCTGGCTGCATCAGACCAAATATACCATAAACTTGCTTATTTATATAACACTCATGGGTGTTTGAAATTTTAACCCACACATATGTTTGAATGTAAAGTTAATACCCATTATAGACGTCAAAAATAGCAAAGGTAGCTAACACAAAAGAGCTGATAACCTTGAAACGGCTTAACCGATTTTGATGAATTATGATATTATATAAGATAATTATGATAAGAAACCCTGCTTTCAAATAAAAAAAACCGCATCTAAATCGGTTCACCCGTTTGGGCGCTATGGTACCACAGTCAAGCGCGAGGCGTGTACGTACTCTGATAGAATACCTTAACAAAATGTTCGCCGCGATTCTTTAAATTGACATAACTTTTTTATTTATGAACCGATTCACATGAAATAAACACTAAATGTTAAGTGAAGCTTACTACAATATATAAGTGAGAACCCCATCTAAATCAGATAAGCCGTTTCTGATATTAGCGTGCACAAACACACAGACAAACAGACAAACAGACAAACCGACAAACTGACAAAAAAAAAATTAATTACAATTTTGGGTTCGGCATTGATATGGTAACAACCCCTGCTACTTTTTTTTTATATATTTCCATTGTACAGACACCACTTTTCTACAATTTTATTATATGTATAGATTGTTCGCATCAACGAACATCTACTTAAATTTGTACTGAAACTGAATAAGAGCCATCTGGTGGTAATAATAGGCAGCACTTTAATTAATTAATAGAAAGCCATTAAAGCGACATCTATTACGCCATATGCGAACTAAACTGACATTATCCTAGATCGCGTAATTAAATTAGTTAACTGCGCGATTGAACATATCAACACTACTTTTAATTTGTTATAATAAACTAAAGCCTAAAAAGGATGGTTGTCGACTTTTACGATGAGACAAACCATGAAATCGTGAAAATAAAATAGCTGTTCCTCACATTTGTCAAGTTTCATGAAGATCATACATTATTTTTTGAACAGTTAATTTTGTTTCGCGGTATACAAGAACTCGACAACAGCCATCGGGCAGGTAGCCGGCGGGCTACTAGATGTGTGTTGTGTCTGGCGAGTGCATCTAGTCGGAGGATCTTCCCTTTTCAAAGCTGGAAGGAACTTTATACCCTGTTCCGAGCGTGGATCTAACATCTAACATAAATTGTGGGCATTTTTTTAGTAAAATTTCAATATTTTTTTGGGGATGGATTCGTGTGCCCTGTTCCTCCCCAAAACGCCATCAGTAGCCCTTTATTAACCGACTTTCAAAAAAGGAGGAGGTTCTATGTTCGTGTGTATGTATTTTTTTTTTTTATGTACGTTACCTGATTTCTCCCTCATTTTTGGACCGATTCTCAAAATTCTTTTTTTATTTGAAAGAGTATACTCCTGAGGTGGTCCCGTTTTAATTTGGTGAAGATCTGGTGCTGATCTTCGGAGATATACAACGGACCTCTTTAAAAATAGACGGCAAATCTGTCGTGATTGCTGGAATCGCTTGGATGTTTATTGTTTATGCAACATCATGACGTATCATCACGCCTGTATGCTCTGAGGGGTACGCAGATGTGTACAATATACCTAGATTTCGACAGTTGTTAATGTGAATGTTAATTTTAATTTATTAGGGAATATAGATAAGTGGATAACCCTATTATCATGACATGTTTTGTTAACAATAAACAATATAAAATAAATTCATGGCAAATATTTGTATGGGAACAACTAAAAATGGAAAAATAAAAAACTTTTTTGCAAAAAATAAAACCGACTTAAAAAAAACACTAAATGGTGTAAAATAACTCTAAATTCGGAAGTCGGTGGCCCATCATAAATAAGACAAAACCACCAAAGCCACAGACTTCCTAATTTAGAGTTATTTTACACCGTTTAGTGTTTTTTTTCACGTGATGTGCCATCAACATTTTATATTCCCATGTTGTTCTCAAGTGGTTCCATTACATGCAAATCATCGGCTCATCACGCGTTGACCTTATTGTCTTCAATTCAGTGAATTGGTTCGCCCACGTGCCTAAACGGCGTACATCGCTGAATATTGACCTTAGTGGATCCCTCTCTCCTTTGTCATAAAGACTGATTGTAAAAGATTTAGTTTTATTTATGGGTGAGTAGTTAATTTCTTTATTTAGGTATTTCAATTAAAACGATTTGGTGCGTTGGCGGTTGAAATGAACCATACCTTCGAACTTTTTGTCTTGATATAACTAGGATAGAAAAAAAGCGCTTTATCTTTCTGACATCCGAAATCTATACTATTGTCTCTGTCAAACTTCCAACACAACAAAAATCGTTTCGCATCAGCGAAAGAGATTTTGTTTGCACCGTGTTCACCAGAGGTTAGCACCATACTTGTCGAGCCGATTTCGTATAATTTGAACTGAAGGTTAAGAAATATCAAAACATCTATATACTAGCTGCCCCGGCAAACTTCGTTGTGCCTTAGAGTCAATTTATTGCTTTTATTATTATTTTTTTATATTAGACTAGCTTCTGCCCGCGACTTCGTCCGCGGAAAATTTCTTATTTTAACATAAGATTACACTCGATTGATACCACTGTATTTAATTTTATTACTAAAATATTTTTTTGGAATCAGATCAGTAACTTCAAAGATTACCGAATGTTATGGCATTTTGCCTAGCGAGCCGCTGCGAGCTCTCAGCGCTAGTCTCCGTATCCCTTGTTTCAGAGACATGCTACCTTAAATCAGATAGACGCTGCGCACGTTCAGCGCTAGATTCCTGAGCACGGGCCTGCGATGCTATGGCATTTTGCCTAGCGAGCCGCTGCGAGCGCTCAGCGCTAGTCTCCCTATCCCTTGTTTCAGAGACATGCTGCCTTAAAAGAGATAGACGCTGCGCAAGTGCGCACGTTCAGCGCTAGATTCCCGAGCATGGGCCTTCGATGTTATGACGAAATTACGATATTTTCGATTATGAAGTATCTATCAACAACAACAACCATACGAACGAAACAACTGAAACCAATAAGCAACAGACATGTAATATTTAGAACTCCAGAACTAACAACAACGTGGGCATAAAAAAACTTTTTTGCAAAAAAATTAAACCGACTTCAAAAAAAACACTAAACGGTGTAAAATAACTCTAAATTCGGAAGTCGGTGGCCCATCATGAATAAGACAAAACCACCAAAACCACAGACTTCCTAATTTAGAGTTATTTTACACCGTTTAGTGTTTTTTTTTAAGTCGGTTTAATTTTTTTGCAAAAAAGTTTTTTATTTTTCCATTTTTAGTGGTTCCCATACAAATATTTGCTATATTATATTTGTTTTATATTGTTAATTGTAACAGTACATGTCATGATAATAGGGTTATCCACTTATCCCTAATAAATGAAAATAACAAACATACCTAACTGTCGAAATCTACGTATATTGTACACATCTGCGTACCCAGCATACCAGGCGTGATGATACGTCATGATGTTGTATAAACAATAAACATCCAAGCGATTCCAGCAATCACGACAGATTTGCCGTCTATTTTTGAAGAGTTCCGTTGCATATCTCAGAAGATCAGCACCAGATCTTAACCAAATTAAAATGGGACCACCTCGGGAGTATACTCCTTCAAATAAAAAAAGAATTTCGAGAATCGGTCCATAAATGGGGTAGAAATCAGGTCAAATAGATAAAAAAAAAAAAAATACATACACACGAACATAGAACCCCCTCCTCTTTGAAGTAGGTTAAAAATTCGAGAGGGTCATCAATCCACGGAAAGTCTTAACACCGCGATTCAAATAAATGACGTAATTGCAGAACGCCATCTATTAGTACAGTCAAATTAGGTCATTTTTTGATAAAGATTGGAATAAATTCTCTGGAGAGACAAAAACGGTTCTGATGGTTTTGTATGAGTGGAAAATCGAGTATGAAAACAAAAAAACATTTACTACCCCTACGGAAGGGGGTGAAAATTGTTTATTGACCATAACTAACTAGATAATACAGGTGTACTCTGCGTAATTTTTTCGTTTTTGTATGCTGTATTACACCTTAATCTACATTATTACATTTTATTTATTTTATTCTGACTAACGCAGCGTGAGAAAAAAAATAAAAACATTTTTTTTTTCTTTTTTGGTCATTGCAGCTTTGGGGAAAACTGTGTAGTTGTGTAAATTGAGGAAAGGGTTATACATTTTGACCTAAATACATTATTGATTTTGCACCCTAGTGTGACATATGGAAATCAGCTTTTTACGATTTTCTGCCGCTGTACTTCGGGGGAAATTTTGGTTGTTTTGAAATTAATACAGTCATATTAACTTGGTTTCCTTTATATTTGCACCCTATAAAAAATTGGCATTTCTTAAGGGAACATATAATTTTAGTATTTGCCAAAGAGCTATTACGCCATGGAAGTGACAAGCGACTTGCACTTGTCACTTCCATAGAATATTGTTAGTCACGTATGACGTAACCCATTTTTATTCCAAACATACTCATTTATTATTTAACTAGCTGATGCCTGCGGTTTTGCCCGCATGGATTTATTTTTAAAGGTTTTGGAAAGTTTATTTGTAACCTCCAACATATACAATTATATTTTTGCCAATGCATACAAAAACTTGACAAATTATATTAGTACTAATAATTTCCTTACGAAAAACACTATCTACAGGTAAAACTGCATTGGCGTAGTCATGTTTGAGTTCATCGCGAACAGACAGACAGACTACCACGACGCAAGTGCGGATCCACTCGATCAACCAGTCAAAGTAATATTTATGTATGGATGATACCAATCGAGTTAAATTATTACCTCCTACTACTACTACTTCAAATAATACTTACTACCTTCTCTAGTATTACATAATAATAATAATAATAAGTTTATTATTGCTTCAGTTTACATTGTTTAGGTTTAGTGTTTGGAGCCTCCTTTTAAGAAAATAATGCTTGTGTTAGGAGCAACATAGAGACACTCAGCGCAGTAGTTCAGTTTAAAATTATGTATTTTGTATCTTTCAAAATCAATGCATTGCAGTAAGGTAGTTAGGTTAGCTAATAGGATAGGTGCGCCGTGCCCTCGTTTTTGGAGTAGGCAGTGACTTGTCGCTGCCGGCCGTGGTCGAGAGGATAATCGGCAGCGTCGAGTCCTGGGACGCGGTGGTGTCCTTCTGCGAAACAGTTATCTCGCAAAAGATGGCTGGGAAGGGAGAGGGAGATTACCTCCACTTACCCTGCCCGCAGCAGGCGCACCGGGCCCAGGCGGAGGGCGGATCACGCCCTCTTCCAGCCCCCCACGTACATGGACCCGAGGTGGCGGCGCGTCGTGTTCACGCGCGCCCCTCTTAGACGTTGCGAAGGGAGTCTATCACCTCACTCCAGTCGCTGACTTGGCGAGGCCCGCGGGGCCGGCACCAGTCGGGGGTCGCGGAAGTATCTTCTGTTCCCGTGACCCCCGGCGCAGGTGTGAGAAGGAATACGGGATGGTTTCTAGTCAGTAAGAGTCTGACAGACCCCTCCGCCCTCCCCGGGGCGGGGGACATCCATGAGGATGCAGTTACGGTTAGGTTATATGTATATATACTAAAATACCTCTGATTTTTTTTGCCCCCTAAGGGATTGAATTCACAAAAGTTTAAAAACCCTAATACTTCATTTTTAACCCCCGACGCAAAAAGAGGGGTGTTATAAGTTTCACCGCTATGTGTGTGTGTCTGTCTGTCTGTCTGTCTGTCTGTGTGTCGGTGGCACCGTAGCGCCCAAACGGGTAAACCGATTTAGATGCGGTTTTTTTTATTTGAAAGCAGGGTTTCTTGCGATGGTTCTTAGACATGATTCATCAGAATCGGTTGAGCCGTTTCAAGGTTATCAGCTCTTTTGAGTTAGCTACCGTTGCTATTTTAGACGTCTATGGGTATTAACTTTACTTACAAACATATGTGTGTCTTAAAATTTCAAACACCCATGTGTGTAATATTAATAAGCAACATTATGGTGTATTTGGTCTGATGCAGCCAGGATATCTAGCAGACTAATACACTCTTGGGAAAATAACAGCAGATATGTCGTGTTTGAATTCATTTTAACCTGCATTTGATATTGCACACAATGCACTGATGGCAACTGGATGAGCTGATGCTGCAGCCAGGCTATTCAGCACACCAGTAGGTAGACTTTTGACAAAATAATGGCAAATATGTCGTGTTTGGATTCATTTCAACCAGCATTTGATTCTGCACACAATGCCCTGATGGCAACAGGATGAGCTGGCAACATAACGTCGGGGTACCGTTAATATAAGTACCTACATACCATTCCTTACTTAAGCGGTACCCCGACGTGAAGTAAAATTTCATGGCTAAAGTGTTATTTTTAACTTTTTAAATGTTTTACTTTTTTGCGATGGGGGTTTTATCAAAATAATTTTGAAAATCAGAGAACTTTCACACTAACTTTGCGCTCCCCATTTACCTCCTTAAAAAATGATTTACGAAAAAATATTTGTTACGTGTTTCATGACTTTCAATGAAAAACCTTCATACTGAATTTCTTTGAAACAATTTCAAAAACGACAAAGTTTTATACAAGTACTTACTTTGCATCCACGTTTTACCCCCTTAGGGGATGCTTTTCAAAATTTATCACGCTCCTGATTGTTCTCGAGGGACCGAGCAGTCTCCGAGCAAATATTCTGAATATTCAACCTCTGATCCCTCTCTGTAAACGTTTCGGATGCGCGAGAGAAATAATGACGATCCCGGTCGATAGCTAAACGCATTTCTTGTTGTTTCACACTTTCCTGAGATAGAGAAGAGTGCGGACTCGTTTAAATTTTAGTAGTAATTGTCGCTGCGTGCTAGTTTCTGCGGACAAACTTAGCGCATTACGCTCACGTTTAGAACCTGGCCGTTGTACACGCTCTGCGTTGGTTTCGAGAGATCGAACTAACCTGCGCATCTTAGAAACCCTTAAGTTTCGAGACAGATTTGATGTTTTTCTAAAAGGCATACCTACTTAGCTAAAATTTCTTCTTAATCCGATACTAACGATATTCAAATCAGCACGTAATAAGCACGTAAGAATTGCTAGCAGGTAAGTAAGTAGAAAAATAAGGTCAGAGTGTCGTCTTGGGGGCACTGTGAAAAAAATACTTAAAAAAAAAACATTTATTTAGGAAAAAAACCGTACAGTCATGAAAAAATAAAAACGACGCAGCTAACTTAGAAAAAAATCTAAAGATCTAACTCGAGGCCAATGCAGCCATCTAGTTAGAAAACGGAAACTACATATTATTTACCCAAATTAAATTAAGAATAAAACTAAATTGTCGTTAATTTAACAGACAAAGTAACTACATTATTTTTGAATTTCAAAAAATATGTTAACCGCAGCAAGGAACGAAACTACGAATTATAAACTTAAATCAATTACCAATTACAACAAATTTTAATGTGCTTGGTAAGTAAAAACTTAGACTGACTTGATTTCATGATAGTGTAGCTTGTTGTACCACCAATCAATCAGTTTAGTAATATTGGTGTGAAACTCTCCATACAATTAGATAGGACATTATAGTTCTCAGATTTTATAACAGTGCATTCAATTACGAAAAAAACCTTTTAAAATCAATATGTAGCCTAAAGCCTACCTTGGTTTACAATAAAATTTTACATAGAACATTTTTGATCATAGAATTTCATTTCATTCTGTCCAATAGTATTCGCGTGAAGCGTACCATACACACAGACAAACAGACAAACATTCTAAAAAGTATTTTTTGTCATTAGTTACGTTTTTCTAACAAATCCCACTTATTTTTTTTGGAAATTCTCAATGTACAGTTTTTCTTGCGTTACTGTTTTATCTACTCATTTGTGGTCAATGGCCGACACAACAGTAAGACAATAGACGAAAATCTCCTGGAGATTTATGTCTATTGTCTTACTTATAATTATGTACAGATAAATTTGTTATTACTGTAATCCGATATTTATATTTATTTTTTTTTTTTTATTTTGCTAAAAGTAAATTTGTGTAACGCGCGTATCGCTTCTTGCCACAACAAAGATCTAAACGCGTCTTCTATTATCATGGCATGCACGCTTTTGTTCTCGCCCCGCCGGTCGCGCTCGCCCCGCGTCCCGCTTCGACCCCGCGCGCGCCCTTCGAACGCCACGAGGCGCGATATATATCCACGTTAATTTTACATAAACTTCCAGTCATATATTTCTTATTTTTATTAGGTGCGAATATAGTATATTTAGAATACATCATGTATAAAAAAAACCACGACTACAATAATTTGCCCCGAAGTACAATTTACAAATATTGTAAAATGCTGGTTTCCAAGGGGTGCAAAAGGGTGCAAATTTAACTGGGTGTTTATGATGCTATAAAAAGCTTATTATGAGTTTGCACCAACAGACAAAATTTCCCTTAAGCCGCAAATCAAAAATATTAATTTATTAATGTTTCATACACCTCACACTTTTTTCGTGACCAGTAATTATACACCAAAGGGGTATCTACATATTTGCATACTTAGCACAATTAGTTACTAATGAAATTTCAAAATTTTGGGACTTTCAAGTTTTTACCTAATATTAAACGATGTTCCGTAAATAATAGGAATGGTGCAAACTCAGAGAAAACTTATTTTCATGTCTTCTAATGATTCCACAAAAAATTACAACTACACGAATTACGTCCAATCTTTTTGCTAATTTGACTGTACTATATGGGCAAATAGGTAAAACGTCTGCACAATGAAAGTTATGCTAGGGCCTGGGCATTTTGCGTTTTAGTAATTTTATATTATCTCCGAAACTGTATGACCAATTGATATACTGTAAATGGCAAATCTTATCTGTATGATGTTCTTGTGATACTGAAATAATTTATTGTCATAAGAATTAATATTTTGTTGCTCAAATAATCAACCAAACGTAAGTATGCCGAAAAAATTTTTTTTTAATGCAATAAAAGAAGTATAAAAGCTAAAATATAAAAGATAGAGATATGGTATCGCGGACTTTTTTGTAGAAATAATTAAGACGAACCAGGTAGCCATACATTGTTTTTAATTTTAAGCAACTGTTTAGGCAGCGCTCGCAAATAATTCTGTTTTATGAGGTATTTTTTTCCGACTTGCTAGACAAAAGTTGTGATAGCTCGGTTAATATACATGTTATAGAAACAATTTATAGCCTATAGCACTCAGGCATAATGTAGCTTTCTGCCAGTTAAAAAAAAAATCAGAATTGGATTATGAGTTCCAGAGATTACCCCCTACATACAAATTTACAAACTTACAAATTTTACCTCTTTATAATATTAGTATAGATATACATACGTTGAATAAGACGACAACAAATAAATCCAAACGGATTATGGAAACGGATTTATTTGTTGTCGTCTTATTCAACGTACCTATGTATATCTAATATAAAAAAAATAAGAGCAATGAATTGACTCTAAGGCACAACGAAGTTTGCCGGGGCAGCTAGTTAATAATAAACAACACTTGTCTTCAACGAATCCGTCTCGCAATAGTCTTGAAATGCCAATTTACGTCGTCATGTTCGACTTCTTTAGTTAATCATTGGTATTAAAAAGCCTTAGGGTCGGTAGCGGTACATAACATCTAATGGAAAATGCGTCGCCACATTCAATCGACGACGATGCGTTCGTGTTTCGAGGTACAGCGTAACATACGCTCGGCGCATTTTCCTGCATCAGAAATGTACTGATACCGACCCTTAGGGCTTCTGCACACCACGTTTTTTAAACGCGCCGTTGACGCGCGTTTTCTAGCGATACAAACGCGATACGAACGCCAGTCAGACGCAGCCTGTAGACTCTCGCTCTAGCTCTGTAGGATAAAAAGGCGCCGTCGACGCACGTTTCTAAAACGCGCATCAACGGCGCGTTTAAAATACGTGGTGTGCACAGGCTCTTAGACAGAGAGAAGTGGAAATATGAGCACTACAGTAGGAAAATCCAGGCTAGTAAGTAAGAAGAATAATAACATAAAGATTAAGATACGCACTCAACGCACTTTCAGTGCAGTAAACGCAAACGGCACGGCCGCGTTGACTCTGTGTTTTCCACTCTGTGACAAATGACATTCATCTACAACCAAAGTCTTCTAAGAACAAGAAAATAAATTTTGTTTAGTAAACAATAATAAAATGCATAAAACTGAAATAGAGTACATTTGTAATAGGGCACTAGGATGGTAGCACATCCCACGCACTGGTTCAGGTGAATAATAACTCTTAGATCATGGTTAGGGTGACCATAAATGTTGTCGCTATATAAATATTCCACAACAATAAATATTCCACAACTTTTTCACACAACGCCATTTAGTCCCATGTTAAACTTGAGAGCTTGTGTTATGGGTACTAAATAGCTGATAAACATACTTATATATTTCTAAATACATACATATTATAGATTACTTACACCCAGACACAGAACAAATGATCGTGCTCATCACACAAACATTTGTCCTGGGTGGGAATCGAACCCACGACCTCCGGGATAGCAGTCAGGGTCACTAACTACTAGACCAACAGGCCAGTCAACACATGTAGGACAGTCTACCTGCACAACAACATAACATATTGGTCTATCTTTTTCTAGCTATGCGGATGATAATGTCGTGTTTTATTGAGTGCACAGACATTTATGCATACTTACTATGATTTTTACTTATTCATTTATTAATTCATCTGCACAAAGGTAAGTAGAATAGAATGCACAGATAAATTTTACATCGTATAAACTTACAAATTTTAACTTTAAGGGTTACATAGTGTTACAATGAGCGGCCTTGACCATAAAAGCTTCCAAAGTCTACCTCTTTCTTGTCCCTCTATCTTCGTCTCGTTTCGTTTCTTGCTTAGTCTTAGCACCTCTTTCATTAAACTTAAAATTATTTAAGTTACAACCTGCATAAACAGAATACAATTTTGAGACTCTATAACTAGGAAGAGTAAGAATAATGCTGGTGATTTACAAAAAAAACATGAATGTTAAAAATATTCCTATATTTTTATCAATATTTATCAAAATGGAAGTTATTGCTGATAAGCATTGCGCCTTGCTTTAAACAATTAAAACGATAAACAGAAATGTTCAAAGCGTTACTATTATTTTTAACCGACGATAAAAAGAAGGAGGTTCTCAATTCGACACGTTTTTTTTTTATGTAAAGAAATCGTCGAATTCAGACCACACTGTAAAAAGTTATGCACTTTTTACAGTGTGGTCTGAATTCGACGATTTCTTTTTATGAAAAATCGCATTTCAAGCCCAAATTATTGTCACCCTATTCTAACACGATGCACACGGTCAAACAGTCTAAATCCGTTATTAGTGACAACTCATTTGGGTCACTAGTCACTAGGAAACGTTACAGGACAGTTAAAATTAACTGGAACGCATTTAACTTGCAATAAATCATCGTATTATAAACATGTCAAATTAACTGATGGACTTAAACTGTGTGTTGAAATTGTTCACTCTTTAAAATAGATACGTACACTATTGTTTGTCATTTTGTATTTCGAAAATATAAACAAATAAATTCTGAAGGGTGGGATTCAATAAAATTCTTCTCGTGTTTTTAAGAACATTGCAATTTCAGTTTCTATCAGTGAAATGTGACGTTTTCAATTCATATCATGTACCTACTTTCTAAGTTTATCTTAGACATCATTGACATCGATGAAGGGAACACAATACAAAAACAAGCTTCCAAACAAGTTTGGAATCGCCAATCCACCTTGAGCAAGCGTGGTGATCAATGCTTGTACCTTCTCTGTATGAGAAGAGGCCTTTGCCCTGCAGTGGGACAAAGGACAGGCTGCTATTATTTTTTTATTATTATATCACTCAAAAATACGTCTGATACATACAAATACACATACTTCTTTTGCTTCGTTTAGGTACATTCATACATGTTGTCAAACACACACGCCGGTTGCGAGTACTACGCACCTGACCTTTCTGAAGAACCTCACCAATAAGGTCTATGTATGTCCTTCTAGGGCGACCCCTCCCGACGTTCCCACTTACATCTGCCTTGTAAATACCTTTCGTTAGTCGCCTTTCATTCTTCCTTTCAACGTGACCAAACAATCTAAGCATACTCGTTTCAATTTTTGTTACCACATCTTCTTTTAAACCACAACTTTTTCAGGTCACAAAATACCATCACGCCTGCAATCCCAGAGGGGTTAGGCAGAGGTGTACACCTGACAGTGGGCATTTAACCAGGGGCTCGAGTCTGCTATTGCAATCGTGTCTCAATGACCGGTCAATGATCGATTTTTGACGTATAACGTCAAACTAATGACACATTTCCCATACAAAAACTGTCAAAGTTGTCAAATATTCGATCAATGACCGGTCATTGAAAAACGATTGCAATAGCAGACTCGACCCCCTGTTATGTTGAAGCCGAATGTAACAGAAGGCGAGCCCATTAAATTGCTAAATGATTTTTTGTTATTATTTTGTCTAAACAAACCTTTTTTGGAATAAACTTTTTTTGTTTTAGTGAAAAAATAACTTTGTAACATAAACTCATAAAGTCCAGTTTCTGCAACTTTTCCTTGTATTAATAGTCAGTGGTCAGTGTGATTTCAATTTATTTACACAAGCAGACCATACGCTGTGCGCCATACAAACTTTTGTTTCATGCGGGAATCGAACATCCACTGCGCTAACCTTCACCTGGCTATAAAATACTTAAGTACTTAGTTGAAAATTAGGTAGAATTCTGCTTATTCTTAAAACACTGCACTTGATAGTGTTTCATAAGTAGGTATTGGATTGTAACATGTGAATTTAAAGTGTATGAATGTGCGTTAAAGTAGGGACTTTTCTTTGATCCCATACTTAATGATAACGAGATTTAATCATTACAGATGTAAGCATTGATTTTGGAGCTGTACTGTAATTTCGGTCACGTTCATAACATCCGATATTGTCTAGTGGCTAGGATACCTGGCTCTCACCCAGGAGGCTCGGGTTCGATTCCCGGTATCGGAAAATCTTTTTGATATTCTTTGTCAAATGTTTTATCATTTTTATTGGTAAAATAAGAAAATTTTAATTTGAAATACGTATCACACGTTTTAGTTTCATTTAATTTATTCCATAAACACGATTTTACGCATTCACCATTGATTTTGAAATCATATTGTTCTTAATTTTGCATAAATTATTCAAAATCCAAACTTAGATTATGCGAATAACCTTTGAAACATAAATTCTAGATTTTAATCACAATAGTTTCTGCCTTATTATTTAAAATTCAAGTCATTCTTGTTTTATAAATGACATTTAATGTGAATAATTTAAATAGGTAATTAAGATGTATCCATTCATTTTGTTGAATTAAAATCTTCACAGTTTGTTAAACACTACAATAATAAAATATATCTGTCTTAAATTAATACCGGTTTACTGCGGTTCTACTGCAGGGCAAAGACCTCTTCTCATTTAGAGAAGGTACGAGCATAAATCATCACGCTTGCTCAAGGCAGGTTGATACCTACATCAGTTTCACTCACGAAGTTATTCTTCACTGATGACAGGGATGTCTAAGATGAACTTAGAAAATAAGTATCTAGGTCTCCTTCGTTCCTTTCGTGCGGTTATTGATCCCTAGTGTCAGACTTTATATGCCGCCTGCATGGACCGCTGAATTGGCTTGGAAAAGATCTCTCGGACATTTCCTCACAATGAGTTTCTTCACCTTTCTTAAAGTGATAAAATATAATAGGTAATAATAATACGTTTATTTCAGGCTACGCAGGCCCAGAGATCAATACCTTATAATAACCTAAAATAGTAGATTGTTTATCTAGGGAGCAAACAACTATTTTAAAGGGGAGAGTGTTTTTTTTAATCCGTAGCGGAGCGAAGGATTCTAGAGTAGAGTACCTAGTTTTAATCCAGAGCGGAGCGAAGGAGTCTAGAGTAGAATTCTTAACTAGAATCCTGAGCGCAGCAAGGGATTAAAAGTATGTCACTCGAGCTTAAAATAGGTAGTTTTTATCACCCTCTATGAGAAAATAAGTAAGTGCAACTTATGAACAAGATTTTATTTACGTACAATTCAGAACCATAAGACATAAAATACTATAAATAATTAGAGGCTGATGTTTATATTTGAACAATTATGGAAGTGTATCGTAACAATTTTATTATTACCATACGTCACAGTTGTTTATTAGTTGCAGTTCATTTTTCATCAACTTTTTTTAAATTTGGCGCGCTCGCAGTTTTTCAGCCAGTCATATTTCAATACATTGTTCCCGCATGGTTTGTGATTCACCTCTTTGCTGATTGAAACATTTACTAACAATATCCACATTCCAAATTCAAATCATATTTGGTCCCTAGAGATTAATGAGCTATTTTGGTCCCCGTTTACGAGGAAAAAACTAGCTCTTTTTGAATAGAAGTGATAAAATAATATTTTATTTAGGTAATATTATTGAACTAAAATATCACTTCACTAACGCTATAGCACTGTCCTGTGAAACTTGTCGTCCGCGGTAGCGATAGAACACCACGTCACGTTCATTTATGACGACGCGGCGACGGGCAGATTGCGTTTGGGAACGCGTACCACGAACGCCTTACGGCGAGACTCGACCAAAGCGGAGACGAGAGGAGATGTCTCGTAATTAACCAATAGGATATTTTATTGCGCTGAAGCTAAGCGGTGAGCGGTCAAAATGACGCAAGCTGATTGGTTGTAAACTTGTAAGATACATTTCTGCTCGTCTCCGCTTTGGTGAAGTCTTGTCCTTAAAGTTGACGTTCGGCGCGACTCCAAGTGACTACACCCTCGGCATGCATCCAATCTTCTGGCGCAATTCGGCGCCATTTGGCGCCTTCGCCAATTTCTCGTGTTTTTGCTGGGAATAAGAGGTGGCGGAACAAACTCCCAGCAACACTTCTGACTGACACTTTAAGTTTAAAGAACGTATTACCTCTTTATTTGGGTACCGATAAGTCTTCTTATTATTAACTAGCGGACATCACGCGGTTTCACTCACGCGGTTCCCGTTCCCGTAGGAATACAGGGAAAAAATGTAGCCTCTATCACCCGGGGACAGTGTAGCTTCCCAACGGTTAAAGAATTTTTTAAATCGGTTCAGTAGTTTCGGAGCCCATTTAGTGTAAAGAAATAAACAATCAAATATTTCCTCTTTAAAATATTAGTAGAAACAATCGCTGCTAAAAATCGTATACCTACTGGTCATCAACGAGCAATTGAATATAGTTTGTAATAGCCTTTGAACGCAAACCTCAAAGTCACTTCACATTAGCACTCGCCTGTCGACAAAGCATACAAATTAGCAGATACCGTGTAATTATCTTCAATGATAAACAAGCATCTCCTAGCTTTAGACTAATTTAACAGAATTGGAAAGGATTGTCTTATTTTTTTTCTTGTTTGAAAAACTTTTGGGACTTCAAAATTAATTGCGAACCATAAAGTGTAAGTAAAGGTAAAAAAACAGGAACCCAAAAGGTTGATGAATATGATCTAATTCGTGACCTGCTCTAGTATTAAAAGAGGTAAAAGTTTGTTAGTAAGTTTAAATGTCTTCCGAAACTACTCATCAGTTATGAAAAAATCTATCAGTACTTAATGAAAAGCTACATTATCAACGAGTGCATTACGAATAAGGATAATGATGGTACATCGTACAGAATACCTCTAGGTATACAAACGAAATCGCAGGCAGAACCAAGTTAAGTATAGAATGACTTAACTCTTTTTTTTCTATTCAACTCGATCCTTTTTTATTCGGGGGGAAAATCCTCATGGATCTCCTCCACTTCGACAAGAATGGAGTGGTCTGTTAGAAGACTTACACTGACTCAAAACAGGCCTAGTGGTTCGTCTTAAACCTGCGCCTGCACCAGGGGTCACAGGAACAGACGTTACCTCCGTATTCCCGACTTGTGCCGACCCTCCGCCGGCCTATAAGCCACCTCATAGGTCACTTTTGGCGAGATTGGGTCAACATGGACCAATCTCGCCATTAAGTTTCAAGATCGACCCGCCATTCCCTTAAAGAAGATAGACACATCCAAAAGGCAATAAGTAAAACTACCCAAAAACCTCTGCATCGGTCACCGCACAAAGCCTTGAGAATCCGATAGTAAAAGTTCGTTACAGTTACCACAAAAAATAACGTTTAGAAACTTAAAACAATCAACAGTTGTTCAGACACAAGTAGATCTCGGTGCCACTTGACTTGCCACCACGGTCGGTTGCTCACCAGTAACCGCTGACCAGGAAGTAACCATGGTTAGCGTGGTAACATACCCCACTCTTAGACTATAAATATACGAATTAAAAGAGAGATTTATTAGACCAGGTACAATTTTGTTTCCGTTTGGATGTGGGAATTTTTGACTTCTGCCCGTAGAATTGATGTTTTTTAAATTTCATGGTGGTTTAATTTCGGGGGTCCGACTATGTTTAAATTGTGTGGACAATAAACCTATGTAAGATAATAAACCTATGTAAGAATAAAAGAAAAAGTACTTACTTTGTGCATTGTCATGAAACGTTAATTTAAGTATAAAATTTTAGATTAAATTTTTAATTTTATTTTTTTTATTTTTTTCTATATACACCACTATTTTTTAATTAGTACAAATACTTAAAGGGCTTATTCTAGACGATCTTCTCATTATGTTTGTAAAATATCAATAAATAATATTCATAAACAGCAAAGTAATTAGCGTCTGTTTATATCCCAAAAAGTCACCTTTGTGTAAATATTATACAGGCTATTCATGACATAGTAGTATTCATTAATCGTCATCTCTCGCTCACGTTCGCGTGATCTCGCTCAAGCATGCCCCGCCTCCAACAGCTGTTTTCGTTATTTAAGTTTAACTAAATAGTGGCATATTTAAAAATTTAATTTCATATTTTTTACTTTTTATTACGCAAATATTATCAGTAACAGGTCCACCGCCCAATTATTTTTGTACTAATTAAAAAATAGGGTGTAAAATGTATTTAAAATAATAATTGTTTGCCGAAAACATTTGTAGGTACGCGCATTACTTAAAAGCAGCCGCGTCGACATAATATTTGGCTTTTGGTGCCTGGATGGTTTAGATTCACAATTGGACCCGATCGGTGGCGCTGCGATTGGGTTCGAAGCCCACGTTATGATAGGACGTTTATTCCGCTAATTACTAATAAATTGTATTTGTAGTAGCTACAAAGCTGTAAGGTACCTATGCGTAGATACCGGCTGTCCTTAGTAGATCTAGAGACCCGTGGCCGTCGCATGTCATCGTTTTTGCGCGAACATTAATTAGTGAAGGAATTGTAAAATATTAATTATAAATTGTCTTCGTTACAACTTTTGGTCTTAATTTTTTCTCTCTTTCTCTCTCTCTCTCATAGAAAGCAAGCCAGTAATAACTGGCTTATTTTCTATGAGAGATTGAGAGAGACAGAGAAACACGCGCACGCCGCACGGCTTACAGCTACTTATAGCAAAAAGTGTCGTTACAACGCTTGGTCTTAAAAACTGTCGTTACAACGTTTAGTCTTAAAAAGTGTCGTTACAACTTATGGTCTTAAAGTGTCGTTACAACTTTTGTTCTTATTTTTTTCCGTCTAGCCCCCTTCCGCAACGCGTGATCAGGAACTTCGTTCCAAAAATATGTAGAATCTGTAGCTCAGACGAAATATTTAACTAGCATATCATGAACAACTACTCCGTATTTACCACAGACATACATATAGATGTACGTGTGCACAAACTATTTTTAAAAGAAAATTTCTCGCTCCGTTTCACTGTGACAAAAACTATGCGAGCGTTAATTCCATTGTTTGAAAAGAGAACGCCTCGTCAGCCGCGTGCGCATGACGTATTGTGCAAACCCGCATACATTTAGCATAATTTTGACACGTTATGCAAAGAGTTTTTAAAGGATTTAAACATTGTTTGACTAAAGACAGCTCAATATTTAAAACTAGAAATCAATCATCAGACGAACGTTCCAGCTTTGCGTTAGGGAAGGTTCATATCTGACGGAACATGCGTCGCGTATTATCGGTCGCGTAACGCCGGAACAGACAAATGTATAGAAAAACACTTGACCGTTCACACTCAACCGATAGTGCGTCGAGCGTACATTGTCGCCAAAGCTCGGCGCATGTTCCGTCAGATATGAACCTTCCCTTAACAAAGTATAGCTGACTAGCTGCGCAACGCGGTTTCACCTGCTTTTAAGGATCATAGCATCATTTAGTTAGCATAAAGACTTTTCTGAAGAATCGGGCTATCAAATGCAAAATACGGATTCACTATACATTTACCAGGAATAAGTTACTTGTCTTCATGTTTATTAAGGGCTAGATCTTCATTAAGTACGCATTTACAATACTTTATTTTTTTCTCATAAATAGATGTCCTTCTTGGCGAATCGGTGGGTTGTAGTTAATAAATATTATTTTTTCTCTGGCACGATTGTTTGACGAAAAGGTAAAGCCCAACGGGATTTTCAAAATTGAAAATAATCCTTTAAAATAATATTAATATGTTAAATTTAAAGCTTTATTCATATCCTGTGGATAATACTTAATTTGTGCTTACCTCATTAATTTAAACCTAAATACTGCATTGCTTCATGCTAGAACTATTGCTAGTCCATTCAATAAAACAAATGAAAACTTGAGTGAAGTTAACTGTCAATGCCAAGCATTCGTATAGAATGACAGCAGCAATTCACTTCACCTACATTCACGGGATGGATTTAATTCAAATCAGAATAGCAATTCAGCTGGATACAAGATACACACTAGCACGTAATATTGCTAATACCTACCCCAAACTGTCAAATTTCCCCAATTGAACATGAACCTTAACTTGTTTCCGATAAAGTTGAAAATAATTATCAAAGAAATTTGACATATTGGGGAAGCTTGATGTGCTAGCCTCTGGACATTCAGCTTTCCTTACGTGATTAAAACAAACTCAGAATAGACTCAGATTATAACCATCTTTATACCTTAACAACGTAATCACTGTTACACTTTAAAAACTCCACTAATACGATGAACTCAAAGATAAGTTTGTGATGAAAGAAACGGCAGGTTTCTAAGCAATTCGTCATACTCTGATGAGTATTACGACTTGCGTGTTATGATAAGAGCCCCTGATATCATCAGCTTCCTATAGTATAGGGTAACAGGGACATCTTTGCACATACTGATACCACGAATATATAGGACTGGATATGTTTCTTTTTTTTTTTTTTTTTTCTTTATTTATTTAGGGACATTTATAACCGCAATGCGTATGTCATATACATTTATCATATGTGGGCCATGAGCCTAAACAGCCTCTTCGCATCATCACCATTTGGTTGAGTCAGGATTTTGTGGAATGTGCCTACTTCAAGTCTGTTCAACCTTACCCTTAACAGTTCATTTCTCCCAGACTCATATCGGACACAATCCATCAATAAGTGGTGTAAGTCTTCAACAACTCCACACTCCACACAATTAGGCGAGTTCGTTTTTTTCATCAAGTGCGTGCGCAAACTTAGGATTGAAACTTTTATTTTCTAAACTGTTATGAACCATGGAAAAAAAAGCCCGACCCCACTAACGGCATGGCAATACAAGAGATTTTAAATGATTTCGAGTCCTATTTAACACAGTATAAGATTCGCATTTCATTGATACGCCACTTCCTACTTCGGCATAGTCTAAACTATTAGTAATCTCATCAGTTTGGACAGAAATTACAATTTTGCACAGTTGAAAGTCAAAAAAGAACATCAGGTGAAACTTCTTAGGAAAAGCTTGAACTTGTAGAGAAGTCTAGTGTTCGGATGTTCAACGATGCCCTTTGAACCCTGTATACGACGAAATTATACAATTAAACTAGGTATATGTAATAAGGAATCGCTCTTCTACAGTTATTGCTAAGTTCCTTTTAGTACTTATACATTATACCATCATTTCCGACATTGGTCGGAAATGGCTAATGGTTGATACTCTAGGCAGCATGTTCCCAGCCATGTTGGGATCGATTTCCATACAAATAGGAATTTTATTTGAAGCGCTAGCAACTGTAGATTTTATCTTTAAACAACTCAGATACTGGGTTAAAAGATACCCCTTGGATGACAGACTTTCATGAATACCAGTTCTTTGAACGAATTGTTTACCTATTTTTTAGATTAATCGGGCACTAATCCAAACTCCGGGCTGCTACTAAGAAATTCTATAATTATGGAAAAACTCAATAACGCTTTGTACGACCCGGAGATCGAATCCGGGACCTCATATTCAGCGGTAGCGCTTGCAACCACTAGAGTTTGGTATCATAAATCAAATGTATGAAGTGTAAATATGTGTATGTATGTGTTTTGTTTGAGTGTATGTTGTATGTGTGGTCATGTGGTGCAGGTACATTACGTGTGTGTGTATATTGTGGGCAATAGGTTGAGTTTAGATACGATGTGTAGCTGAATATTGCTACAATAGTGAAGTAAACAGAATTCAGTGTCAATGTAGTTTTTATTAGTTAGAAGATCTGCTTTTTAGACATGTCATAAGAAGATTGATGTATAGAGGCAGTTTTGTTTAATCTGTTGTATAAAAAGAGGCTTGTTAATAAGTTGTGCGTCCATTCTATACAAGTTGCAGTTAAGCTAAGTGCATACAATCAATTCCTAAGTCAAGTTTAAATATTACATATGACCATCAAAAGCCCGTAACCGTCTTCATTTTAACACCTAATTAATGTAAATGACATTCCGTATCCACGCCAGTTACTTAATTACGTGTGACGAAATCTCATTACAATAAAAATACATTAATTAGAATATGAAAAACACCTTTTCACAGTACATTGATCTCTTTTATGTAACCATGTTCCTTCAAACGCACGAGTATAATACGTCAGTGTGACACCTCACTTGCCTTAAGGGAATTTGACCCTTAATTGTATGTGCGTAAAGTTTAAATAAATAATTGTCTTCAGTTAACTAGTGCTGTATTTTCCGTACTTCAGTGAGTTCAAACATTTGCTCAAACTACTTACAATTCCAAGGTTTTGTCTCGTTAGAGCTCTGTACTCTTGTAAAGAGCACAGTCAACAAAAAAGTTAGGCTTCTATATTATTATCTTCTATCTCTACACTACTATTTATGGTATCTTTTTCATATTATTCTTTGTGACACACAATTTATTTATTTATTTATAAAATACATTGTAGACTTAACAGGAGTCCCAAGACGACACAAACAAGTATAGTTACTTTTACATTTTCTCTTAAGATATAATAACTAAGCACTAAAGGCGTACAAAATACCTACATATAAGTCATACTGTCATATAATATTGTTATATAATTCTATAAGTCACTACGCTTCGCTAAAGATTCTGGTCAAATCACCGCGTGAAAATGCGTTCCTATGTTCTTCCCTTACTGTATCTATCTGGTCCATATGTTCTATTGACTGTACTTATTGTTTGCCTTTACCTGATTGTTATCAGTTCAGTGCAAAGTACCTACCATATGTTTTCTATCATCAGCAATAATTATCTCTTTCAGTAACTTCTATCAATTCTTTATGTTCCCTTTGGTCTTTCCTCACTCTTCCCTCACTTCCTATACCTCCTAGTCCATGTTTTTTTGATGACTGAACCTTATATCTTTAAGTTACTCTATTATTTCATCAGCTCAGTGCAGTGCATGTCTCCTTCTTTCTTTAGCAATATCCTTTATGGCCTGTGGGACTATGGGTGGATACCTATGTTTTCTGTCGACTGTACCTATTCACTATTAGCAAAACATTGACAAAGGTGGACGAACTTGAAGTGTTTTGCGAATTATCGTGTAAATGTTAAATTGTGATAAATGCCCTGTAGTTAAGTTACATGGTGTATTATTGTGTGCTCTTGCTATTGAAGACAAGAGGATGTCAACTCATACAGTGGCATAGAGGCCGTAATATGCGACCAAGGCTAAGTTTAGTAAGTAATGGTTTACCAAAACTGAATTTCAACGGTTAATAATAGTTTACTAGAACTTCATACCCTAAACCTGAATGTGGGAGTGTTCTATAGGTACACATCCGCCTAACCCTTCGGGCAATATAAGAATGATGATAGTATCATAATATTATTTTTTTAAATGATATATAAAATAAAATCATACTTGATTCTGTCAGATGATCTTTCAGGGACTTTCACAGGTCAATATTTAAAAAAAATGGCCCTAGCATTTCCAAATTGACTGATCCCTGATAAGAAAAGCCAAAAGAAACTCAGGGGTCATGGTCTCTTTTAAAGTCATAAGATTGTATTACTATAGATAGGTATTATGCGAGTCTAACGATGCCGGACAGTCTAAAAGACCTTCTGAAGAAAAAACCAATTCTGGCAAAGGTGGGACACAACCATCCCACTTGTCCCATAGTGGGACTGGGTCAGTGGGACTAATGGAATAGACCCAGAATTTGCAAGTAACCTAGTTACCCATTCCTCAAATTAAAAATAACATTATACAAACAAGAAAAACTGAGCTCTGAACTTGTGAAAGAAAATTTGTAGATGAAATTGTGTATGGTAATACGTTCAAGTCCCAAGGAACCATAAAGGTCTATCTCCGTACAAGATAGAACAAAGTATAATTTGTTACATCCCTCAGGGTATGCCGGGTAAAGGTTCTGTAAGTACTTAAAGTTGATAGTTATTTTGTAAAAAAAAAAGAAAATGTTAAAGATAGTGGAGCTGAGCTGAATATGATCATAAGGTAAAGTGATACAAGATTAGATTATCACTTTGGGGATTAACAGGTTCTTTGTAGACTTTTTGTAGATTGTTAAAATAAATATGGCGAGCAACCAAAGTAATTTATTTTCTTTTTTTTCCTTTTTCAAGGTTTCTAAATATTTTATAGGTACGCCTGGCTGAATGGTTTTAAGACATTTTTGAATATTAGAATGTCATTGGAGATGCTGAGAGAGATTCATAGAGAATAGTTTTTGATAGAAATTAGTATTATCGCGCATAGAATAGAATGGAATAGAGTAGAATACTTTTAATTGTAACACTATAAAACTTTTTATAATACAAATTATAATATAAGGGCTACATAGGGTGCTACAATGGGTAGCCACGCATTTTGTTAATGCTCATGTTATTAATGAATTAATATGCTTAATTGACAAAAAGAAGTGGCAGTGGGCAGGGCACATAGCACGGGAGACTGATGACCGATGGGGTCGAAAGGTTCTAGAGTGGAGGCCACGTATCGGCAAGCGCAGCGTAGGACGTCCACCCACAAGGTGGACGGACGACCTCATTAAGGCCGCGGGAACGCGCTGGATGCGAGCCGCTTCCAACCGGTCTTATTGGAGATCTATAGGGGAGGCCTATGTCCAGCAGTGGACTGCCTATGGCTGAAATGTTGATGATGATGATGATGACAAAAAGAACAAAATCTGCTTACGCGCCAAATACGAGTACGAATCGAGCATGACTTCTTCCATTATCGCGAAATTGTTTCTTCTATCTGTCACTTTGTCGATTCTTCTGTCAAAGTCAAAGTCAAAGTCAAAAGTCAAAAGTCAAAGTCAAACAATTTATTTCAATTAGGCCATTATAAGACATTTTTGAACGTCGAACAAAAATTAACTTTAAAAAATGATTCTAGTTGCCCCTTCCAAAAGGTAGATTTGTATGGAGAAAAATGGGCAAGAAACTCCATACTTACCTACTCTTGTCTGTCGACATCCCGTTTCTCAGGTCATGCTTCGCTGCTGAAGTTAGTAGTATTTATTCAAACGTATACATACAGTCCTCTTGTCTTCGTTAACAAGCTACCCAGGTCTATCTATTAGCATACGGCAGGTGGCTCAGTTTTATACAGGAAACACTAATTAGGTACCGCAATTATACTAGAGCTTAACTACAGATTAACAATGATTGAAACTACAGTTAACAGTTGACGGTTGTCTTTTCATCTTGTTTGTTCTTTAAGTGGGATGGTGTTGTTTTCTAGTGATAATATTATTATACAAATACCTACCACAATTTTTTTACGACACCATTGACCGATCAATGATCGACCATTTTGAATTTCGCAGATTACGAACTTTTAACAAACTGACAATGGGCTCGTGACATTTATTTATTTATTAAAGGTAAACTAACAGAGCAGCTTCTGTATTAATACAGCATTACATTAAAATAATAGTAAGCATCAGACTTATACAGTCGCCATTAATAGGTCGACCAACATTCAAGTGAGTGAAAAAACATTTAATTATTATTAGCTTATTAATTATTAAAATTACAAATAATCAAATTAAAGTTAAAAAGAAAACATAACGAAATTACAAATACATATACACAATGAGAGCTACTGAGATCAAAATGACAACCAATTTAAAATTAAAATAGAAACAAAACAAAATAAAATATTCACACCTATCAGAAAATGATGACGTAAAAATTTCAAGAATGTGTAATTGTTTAATTAAATTATAATGTAAGCATTGAGTATTGAGTATAATGAACAATTAATTGTTCAGTTGGGTTCTTCGGTACTGTTGTATTTTGGAATGACAATAGGTACGAGTATTTTATAAAAATAGCAGATTTGAGGCCCAGTAAACAACGTAATACAAACATTTTTTCCTACCTTTCATTCACGAGGTAGTGGTTTAAATAAGGGCAAGTACCAATGTGACTTTTTCAATTATTTAATACTTCCTAAGTTTATCTTAGACACCATTGACGTCGGTGAAGGAAAACATCGTGAGGTAATTTGGGCTTTAGGTAATCGTCGTAATAAGTTTGAAATCGCCAATCCTCCTAACTTTGAGCAAGCATGGGAAGAGTCCTTTGCCCCGCTATAACCGGGTACTGTCTCATTCCAGAAAGATCTCCCCCAAAAATCCCCCAAAATGAGAACCAAAAATAGTAAATTGAGAACGAAAAAAATAATAAGTAGGAGCCCGTATTTTGATGAGAGGTGAGCACGATCACTTGTTCAGTGTATGGGTGTAATTTATCTATAAAATTTATGTATTTAGAAACGAGTATTTAGCACAAGGTCTGCTTCTTTTTGGGCTACCTAGATGGCGTTGTAACAAATTTCTGGAATATATATTTTATTTATGTCTTTTAGGCAGATTGATGTGGTTTTGTAATTAACATTATTTTGAAGAAATATCGTTATACTGTTCAACTAGAATGATATAATATGTATAATTATATACTTAAGTTACTAAAATTATATTATAAGGATAAGGAAAAGAGGAGAGGAAACTCAAGCGGTTGGCCTCAAACAATAACCACGTCGTGTATAGTAGAGTGTAGAGTACTACACAACATACTTCTAACAGTACACAGTACCTATTGCCTTATCAGTTAATTCCTGATAAACAATGACGGGGCCGTTTTATTCATATTTATTACTAGCTGGAGCCCACGACTTCGTCTGCGCAGGATTACCACGCCAGAATAGCTCGCAGATGACAGGTTTTTTTAAGAACGTTTAAAGGGGAAAATTTCTGTCATACATGATTTTTTCGAAACTAACCGTTTACACAGCGCACTCCATAATAGCTTGGAGATAGCAGAATTTTTACCTACTTACTTGACACTTATCGTTATATTTTGAACAATTAACACAATATATTTACAAATTATAGCCTATGTATTATTCTGATGTATGCTATGTTACTGTAATGTTTCATTAAAATCCATTGAGTAGTATTTGCGTGAAAGAGTAACAAACATCCTTAGAAACTTTCGCATTTATAATATTAGTAGGATAGTAGGATTACTAGGATAACACGAACGGTTGAATGTGGTTAAACGTTTAGATAGTTTCCTCGTTTTTAGGACTGTCTTGGGGCCTTAAAACGAGCTGTCTCCAATAAAAATATAAAAGGCACATGGCATGTCAAGGTTATTTTGTTCTGCAGTCGTCACAGTTAGGTACTTATGGAGGATTTTAGTGTTCAGGTGTTTTGTAAATTTGAATGTGTTCGTGGACTTTTGTTGCTGACTGTACACAGGCGAACGAAATGCCATAGGCATTTTTTAACAGTCAACCATCAGGTGATATCATATCAATGGAAGAAGAGGAGACATACAGAGTCCAGCACATCAAGCTACCTCAAACTGTAAAATTAAACATAAACCTAATTCTACATATTTATCTTCATATATACATATATAACATTACGCCTGTAATCCCCGAAGGATTAGACAAAGGTATAGTACACCCACATTTCGCCAGTTATATTTAAGTCCTATGTTATGACATAGCCTATCGGCTAATTGCCCACAAATCCAGACTCCGAGCTGCTAACTGAGAAATACCTCATAGAAAAATTCAACAACATTTCGAACCTTATTCCGTTTGTAATAAAGTTAAATAACTATCAAAGAAAGACACATTGCTTTTTAATAATTTTGTAGGAACGCGTTTGATCACTATCTCACCTGATGGTAAGCGATGATGTGGTCGACGATGAAGCACGCCTGCCTATTCACTCTTGACTCAGAGACCCCTAGGTTGTAGCTATCAGGAAACACCGACTCTGGCAGGGATTTACGCACTCCTTAGCTGTACGCAAAATGAATGTGTTCCCAAAACGTTTAGTACGTACTGATGTGCTGGCTTCTGTATCTATGTCTAGGTTAGTTCTATTCATGGGAACCGGTTAATCTTCAGTTGCTATGGTAACTTGACTGATTAACTGACACTCTACTTAACTTTTTATGCGAATTTAGTCATCCGTCTCGCCTCACTGCGCAGTACAATGGCTGACCATTATCCATTTTAACGTTAGACTGGTTAAAATGAAGAGTTACGTCATTTAGTTATGCCTATTGGTTAGGTTATGTACTTAATGTATATATTAGCTATATAGTAAGTTATTTATAAGATAACCTTGAATCGTCGAGCCTTGATTAAGTTTACACCTTCGATTTTCTTGTCTCTAAATAATATGATGCATGTTTGATTATCAAAAGATTTTATGATTATTATTAATTATGACTGACCTATTAGTCTAGTGGTTAGTGATCCTGACTGCTATGCCCGGTGATTATGGGTTCGATCCTCACCTAACACAAATGTTTGTATAATGATTAGAATTATATATATAGTATATTTATCAGGTTGTCTAGTGCTTATAACACAAGCTCTGCTTAGTTGAGGACTGGATGGCGTTGTGTAAAAGTTGTGGAATGTTTATTAAATTATTTCACTATTTATGGATACCTTATCTTCATGATATAACATAACGCCAGTAATTATCCAAGGGTAAGACAGAGGTTAACATACCTATCTATATTTTAAGCCTCACAGAACTGTATAATTTCGAAGTACAACCACGTTTTGATTACTGGGGATTAGTAAGGAGCGAGCCAAAGAGATTAAGATACTATAAAGGATATGCAAAGAAATGTCTTAGAAAAACTATGATCCCATGCGTCAATATAACGGCCATCTAGCATATAGCAATATTTCACTACAACTCAAATATATTCCGTTTATAGGTAGTTGGTTTGTTTTTGTTTTATTTAACTTCCACAGTTCTAGTTTATCATTTTGTTACATTGTGTTCTGCAGATCTATGGATTTAATCCAACTCTGCACATGCAAGCTGGCACACCCTTTTTACCTGGAGGATTCTTATTAGTCAGTTGCTTTTGCTTGAGTTAAGTTAGTTTTATTGTCGGTACCTATATATATTTACTGGTATTCTGTATGTTGAGTGTGCTAGCTAACATGAAGTGAATAACTAATTTTAATTATTTTGTAATTATAACTAATTGTACTGTGTAAATTCAAGTTCTTCTAACTTATCAGACAGATGTGTTGCTGGGGAGTTTATTCCGCCACTTCTTCTTCCCAGCAAAAACACTAGGAAGTGGCGAAGGGTGGGCTTTTTGGGGGACTGTCTTCTGTAATTTCGACGTTCAAAAAGTGCTGATCCTCAGCCTAATTTGAATACCTAAATGACTTTTGATTTTGATTTAGATTTTGGTAGTTAGTATTGAATATCTTTGGAGCGAGCCAATTGCCACCATACGGGTACAAATCCAAAAATGGGGCTGGTAGGTACTAAGACTTACAAATGCAAAAACTCAATAACACTTTGCCTGAATCGGGAATCGTACCCCGAAGCTCAGGTCCGGTAGTAGTGTAATAGTGTTAACGACAACAAGACAATTGAGGTAATCAAACAGACATTTTCTTAGGAATCCTTGGTCTGGTGTAAACTTGTTGCTATGGGAGAAGTCGGTTGCTCGCCAACCTGTCATTACGAACCTATACAGTGCAGGTCTTTAACCCTTGCCTGGCTGTAGTTACGTGCATGGGCATCGAAGCGGTTCCTTTGTACTTTATGACTCAAGTTCTATGGAGGTCGAATTGTTACCGACTTCGTTACTATAGGCGTCAAAGATACCTATGTACACTGATACTGTCTTTGTGTGCAGAAATCTTTACCTTATTCAATTCATTTTATTTAAGTATTTTAATTAACATTGTGTTTTAATTAACAAAACAAACTTTTATTTTAAAAAGAATAAGTAGGTACTCACTTGTTTTTATTTCGTTCAATAAATCCTTATTTAAAAATAAATTATTAGACTACGTATGCGTACATTTCGTACTTTTACACCCCCTTCACCCCATTTTAGTTTTGAACATAAAATTAGTCAGATATCACTCACAAATTAATAATGTGGCTTTCGAATGGTATACTTATTTCAGTAGCTTCATATAGGTACCTACTTAGATCTATATAGAACAGTAATAGAACGAATAAACAAAAAGACAAGAAACATTTAAAACAACATGTTTGTTAAATAATTCAATTAGAGTGAAGCAAAGAAACTACTCCTAGGTACACTTCAAAATTAACAACATCATTTTTATCCCATGTTTTAATAAACAGTGGAATAAGTACAGTCACCAAAAGAAATAAGTCTCTACTTAGTTACTTACTTCTTGATTTTTGAAAAAAGGAGATTGTAGTTAATTCATAGGTAGTATATGTTTTCAACGATGAAACTAAATAGTATGTAACACAATGTAGGGTTCAATAGCTAAGTATCACAAATTATAGTTTATTTATTTACTTAAGACTCCGCGCACGCGAACTCCCTGTTGAAGCAAGGAGACGCGTGCCACGGCCCGTCACTTGACAAACGATTACTAAAAGTACCTATTTTGAAGATTCTGATAAACATAATACTTTTCTCTAAGTCAGATATTAAACAAGATGGTCACAAAATAAAAGACAATTTAGTTTTACTACTAGGAAAAATTAACGTTTTAGAGATTTGCTTAAACGTTGTCCATCCACACATTCAATATTTAAGTGTACCTAACCCACGGCTTACTATTGAAATAATAATATCACACTTACAAAGTGAAGCGGTGAGTTCAAATGGACATTGTTATTTAGACAACACAATACATTTAAAACATTTCCTACTGCATACCAACTTTTAGCGCTTATTGTCACTAAGTGGAATGTGAGAACTTTTCCCATAGCGTCTCGTCATTTGTACTTACCGACTACTAACAATAGTAATTAATTTTCGCCATATTTTTTGTTGCCGTCAATGTCAAATAATTTATTTAAAAGGCACTTTTAAACTACAGAACTTACAAGTTCCAACTATTAACTTTTCCAACTATGTTGGGGTCGACTTCCAGCTTATCCGGATGCAGCTGAATACCAGGGTTTTACATGGAGCGACTACCTATCTGATCTCCACAACCCAAACTGGGTAAACTGGTTATCAGACTTTCGTGCTTCTGACTATTCTAGGGTGACTGGTAAGCACGTGATTGTACTTATGAATACGAATAACTTTCCCAAAGAAACATTTTTTTATACTCATTAACTTTCAACTAATTCAATTACGTCAGTGCTGCACAACGGGAGCGGTGGGGGTGGCGGGGGAGCGTGTAACGCTACTACTACTAGTAGATTTTGCCATTCGCGAGGTCAGACTATCAGCTGTTAGTTCGTACCGATTCGTGCCTACTGTGATAGATCACAGGCGCGCTCGCAGGAATTTCAAAGAGCGTTTTTGTTAAGTATTTCATTGTGTTATAAGTTATAGTGTACCTAGGTATAAAAAAAAAGTTTATTTGGGAAAGTTTTTTGAAATTATGAGTAAGTACCTACAACTAATTACCAGTCACCCTATAGGGTAAATACGCTAAATGTCGGCCCCCTACCGAATTTTCTAACTTTGGATCGCTCTGGCTCCATCAGTTTGCAACGAAGCATGCCTTGTGATGTAGTTTTAGATAGGTTGATTAATCTATTTTATGTTTATAGGCATAGGATTGACTTTTCTACTAAAAGCAAAGAGTAATAAGGTTTAAATGCATCGATAACGAAAAAACCTTAAACTCGGCCATTTACGCCCGATAGTCGGTCGCGTTTTTCCCAAAAGTCGGCCGGGTATAGGGTGGTTTAAAATAAGACAGTGAAAAACATTACCAATACGATTATTAAAAAAAGTTTTAAGTGAAAACGAGCTTAGTATTTATAGACTACTTTTTGTTCCTCGCAGTTTAAGCTAGATGAGTTCAATGGTAGTAAGTTCCAAAGAGAAATTGATATTTGTATCCCGAACCCGAACTATTGAGTTTTCATAAATATTAATATGGTTGATCAATTTTGTAATATTTTATAAATAATTAATTTGAACCTCTAGTTACATCAAAACTTAACCTCGTTTTTATAATAATACCTACCTACATTTAAATCAACTTTGAGCATATTATTTTGATAATTATAAGTATATATTAAAAATTTAAAACTGACTACCCGTCCAACGTAATCATCCTGTATAGTAGCGCTCGGATTTGAGGCTGGCCGATATTACGATCTTTAATATATGTAAAGGCGGCCCCTACTTTTCATGCCTTATTTCTCAAGATTTAACTAAAATCACCCCGGCCGGTTTTTGGCGATTAGACGTGAAATAGATTTATTTACTAATAAGCTTTGCAAATTCTCCTATTAAGCCAAAGGAATTGGTAGATTTTCAGATTATAAAACAGACTGAATTCTACTTAAAGTCGGCCCCGGTCGAGATTCCGGCTTTAAACCAAAACTGGTATTCTAATGGCGGCCCCCTATTTTCTCTTAAATCAATGCGCAAAACGTTGAAAATACTAACTCAAAATATAGTAAAACTAACCTTTTATTAATACCAAAGCATAAAACAAAAAAAAAGAATGTCTTACCATTGTAATATCAATCCCCAAAATATGGGTATTCACAGAAAGTAAGCTATTTTTACTACGAACTTGACACTTCATCGTCGGCATCGCTAAGAACGCTCAGTGTGCGAAAAGCGAGGGACGTAATCGAATTGTAACAGTTTTTACCTATAGAGTATGAACTAAAGATCCAATTCCAGTAACCAAATTGTCACTTATTTACTTTTACAATGAATGCAAGTTAAAAATGTGCAGACGGCCGACCTTTGGGGGGTGGCCGACGTTTGGCGTATTTACCCTATAATGTATATTATTATACCCGTACCGACTGTCTAAGATTTACAAATGTCAGCCGGGGCCAACGGCTTACCGTGATTTTTGAGGCACGGAGGAATCTTGCTATGTTATTCAATGAACGGTCATCCATCCCCGGACCAACCTAGTAAACCGTAGCTTAACCTTTAATCCACCCTCGCGGAACTTATTATTTAGCTACAAGCTCAACAATAGGTACAACAAGTTAAATAAAAAAAAAACTTGAGAGGTGTCAAGGGACACCCGGATGGAAGTTCCCTTCGGTTGATTAGTGAACTATTCAATCTTCTCTCTCTCCCCCTCCCCCTCCATCTTCCTCCTCCCGTTCCCCTACCTCCCCCTCTCCCTCCCTCCCCCCAACCCTCCTCATATCCCCCTCCCCCTCTCCCTCCCCCAACCCTCCCCATATCCCCCTCCCCCTCTCCCTCCCCCTCTCCCTCTCCCTGTCCCTCTCCCTCTCCCTCTCCCTGCGAACATGCAACGCCGCACAGCTTACAATAGCTTACTATAGCAAAAAGTGTCGTGACAAGTTTTCGTAAGATTTTTTTCCGTCTAGCCCCCTTTCACAACGCGCGATAAGGAACTTCGTTCCAAAAAGAATGATTCTACCTATCTAGTTGCCCATTCGAAATTATGAAAATGGGATTAGGTATATTATGTTTGTTACGTTAAGTTAAACATCAAAATAATCACACAGGCTCAGACAGCGTCTAAACAAACGCCATTTAAATGACATCACCTTTCGACTTTAATCGTAAACAAATGACCATTTTATAAGAGGCCTAACAAAAAATGATCATGACTTAATGTCCGAAAAGGTTAAAATAACACTCGATTCGGAGGCCCTTCGAAAATACGAGTTTGGCAAACATCGACGCGCTTGTACGAATTTCAATCAAACTATTTCTATTAGAACAAATGGAGCAATGCACGAAATGCTAAAACATAGAGGAATATAAAGTCAATGTTAGCAATAAGTACAACACACGTAGGGTTAGAGAGAACAAACTGGTTCAACCACAGACGAGAAATTATTATAGTAAAAGAACATCTAAGTTTTTGGCACCGGAAGTGTTTAACAAAATAGATTTATTACGAGAAGAAGTTAAAGTTAGTTTAGGATCACTTATGACAAAATTAAAAAAAAAAACATTGTATTGATGATGTGATTTGTTAAGTTTATTAAAATACTGTTAAAGTAGTAATAGTAAGCATGTATGTACAAGGGCGGTTCATTGTTATTAAAAGAGCGTTTCTCGCCATCAAACGTAAAAGTTTGGCGAGTTTAGAAATAAGTTACACCACTGTATTTAAATTTCATTAACTAAATAAATAAAAAAAAAGTCGTGGAGGCAAAGTCACTAAAGATACAAGTAATAGAGAGATCATGCGAAGAAATTACATAGAAAAACTATGCTCCCATGTCTCAGTAACGCCATCTAGAATAATATAGCAATAAACTCATGGACATATGCCCACTAGGACACAAGTATCTGATGAAGATTTTGTTCGTGATGTCCCGTCTACAGTATTGTATTGAATGTTTGCGTGGAGGTGACTGCCATCGGTGGCCGATGAAATAAGTAATTAATTGAAGAATGTGCATAAATTAAAATCTTACAACTGTTTTTGTGTGACGCGGAGGTCAAGGACACTGTTTAGTCGATGGAGCCATGTGTATTGCGGGTTTTATGGCGATATATTATGATATTGTTAGATGGCAACACCAGACACTCCCCACCAGCGCAGCCACGCCTATAAAACGAAGAACCCTGCGTAGACTCGTTCATTTTGTCCGCTGTCGTAGAACTATCTACATCGCTCCTCTGCCCATTTTTGATTTATTTTGCTATTTTATTTTTTGTTAAATGTGATTATTGCAGTTTGCTATTAAAATTATTTTTTAATGTTGTAAATGTTTTATTTATAAGATCAGAAGTGTGATATGAAGGCCTAAATCCGCTAGAATACCATCTCTGATTCTATAAATTTGAATTAAACGATTTTTAAACGTGTTCTAAATAATTAATTAATTTTTAAATGCTAAGTTGGGCAGAGACGCAATGCCTTCCGATAGTAAGAGGAAAGGAAGACGTCATGTACGTACTCCCTCGCCTCCTAGTGGTCTAGACCAGATTTTAAAGAGGCTTCAAGATCTGGAGGAACGAGCACGTGGGAACGAGTTGCAACCTGTTCGTCGCCCTCGTGCCATGTCGAGCACGCCGCCGCCAGACGTGGAGCCCGCCACAACACCTGCCTGCACAGCCCCAGCGTCTGTCACCCCGACGCAAGAGTTTGCAACCACACCGTTGCCGACAGAGAGCGACGTCAAAAGCGTAGCCGAACGATTTCTCGACGCCATGATGTCTTTCCCGGTGAGATCAAACCAATATTTTGTCTCGGACTTTGATCCAGGTGTTCATGATGTCGACACGTGGTGCGATGAAGTTGACAAAGCCCGATCGCTTAATCGTTGGGAAGATGGTGAATGCCTTGCTCGCATAGGTCGTTGTCTTAAGGGGGAAGCCCGTACCTGGCTTAGTGAGTGGACTAGCACCACGCGTACATGGTCTAATTTTAAATTAGAATTAAAATCATTATGCCCACGGTCTGTCGATATCGCGAACATCCTGTATAATGTCATGTGTACCGAATCTGACAAGTATGCTACCTATGCTGAATATGCGCGTAAATCCTTATTGAAATTACGTATAGTTAAAGGATTAAGCAGCGAGTTATTAACAGCAATTATTATACGCGGTATTACCGACCCGCAGGTTCGTGCGTCCGCAAGGAACGCTAAATTAACTCCCGAAAGCATAGTAGATTACTTGTCGAGCTTTGTAAAATGTAGTGTGCCTAATCCTAATAGGAAACCCAGTGCTCATAGTGCTTCAAATTCCAATCGTAATGATAATAGCCAGTTTAAACGTAAATCTTATGATATTTCTAAGGTACGTTGTTATCAGTGTAGCGAAGTAGGTCATAAACGCGAAACCTGTCCTAAACGACCTAAATCAGATTCACCAAGCAATAATTCTGAAAATAATGCGAATAGCTCTTCAACAAAAAGTCGTCCAGATAAGTGCGGTTTTTGCAAAAAAGTAGGTCATACGGAAAGTCGCTGTTTTGCTAAGGAACGTGTTCGAAATAATAGTTCGGTAAATTTTTGTCGAGAAAATGAGGGTGAAAGTAAAAACTCTGACATTACTACGGCAGTTATTTCAAATATACCCGTCGACGTACTCATTGACAGCGGTTCAGCGGTTTCTTTAATAATATCCGACTTAATTAAATACTTTTCGTGTCGAGTAAAACCAGCCTACCAATTATTGCGAGGGTTAGGTGGCATGGAGGTAGTAGCAAAATCAATGATTACGTTACCGATACAATTAAATAATATTACGTTAGAAGTTGATTTTTATGTTGTCGATAAAAGCCATTTAAATGTGCCCGTAATTATTGGTACTGACGTTTTAAATAGAAAAGGTGTTGCGTACGTTCGTACCGGTAATTCGCAATATATCGTTCATAGTGATTTTGTGAATAATATTACGCAGGTAGACCCATCATCGTACTTCGAAAATATATCAACGCATGTTACTGGGCAAGATAGGGAACAGTTGTTAAAAGTGTTAAACAAATATTCTGATTACTTTTTATCTGGTACCGCCACCACCACGGTTAAGGATAGTGAAATACAGATTAAGTTGACTAGTGATACTCCGATTTATTATCGACCATACAAACTGTCTTTTGACGAGAAATTACGCGTTCGTGCGATAGTTAAAAACTTATTAGAGAAAGGCATAATCCGTGAATCGGAATCGGAATACGCTAGCCCGATCCTGCTCGTGAAAAAGAAAGACGGTTCAGATAGGATGGTAGTGGATTATAGAGCCCTAAATCTAATTACAGTTAAAGTTAGACACCCACTTCCGTTGATCAATGATCATGTAGACATGCTTGGTAAAACTAAATGGTTTAGTGCACTTGATATGGTCTCCGGTTTTCACCAATTAAGAGTCAGTGAGGATTCCATCCACAAAACTGCTTTTATTACTCCAGAAGGGCATTACGAATACTGTAAAATGCCTTATGGTCTTGCCAATGCTCCCGTTATTTATCAGAAAACCATCAGTAAAACTTTAAAATCTTTTATTGAATCGGGTAAGGTACTTGTATACGTCGATGACGTTTTATTACTATCCGATACTATCAGTGAGAACCTTATTTTGTTAGACGCAGTCCTAGAAACTTTAACAGAAGCCGGGTTTTCTATAAACTTAAAGAAGTGTAGTTTCCTAACTAGTGAGATAGAGTACTTAGGTAGAATCATCAGTCAGGGTCAGGTTAGACCGAGCAAACATAAGATAGAAGCCTTGGTTAGGTCGCCGAGACCGAATACCGTTAAGCAGGTTCGCCAATTCCTGGGCCTGGCTGGTTATTTTCGGCGTTATGTTCCTAGTTACGCAATTAAGACTGCCTGCATGGCTGCTTTAACTCGAAAGGGTGTTGTATTTAATTGGAGTGATGAACATGAAAAAGCTAGGCAGGAAGTTATTTCGTATTTAACTAGCGAGCCTTTACTAACGATTTTTGATCCCGATCTACCTACGCAGTTACATACCGACGCGAGTGCGATAGGTTACGGCGGTATTCTGATGCAAATACACAAAGACGGTCGTAAGCGCGTCGTCGCGTATTTTAGTAAGTTGACGGTAGGTGCAGAATCGAGGTACCATAGTTATGAACTCGAGACCCTAGCCGTTGTAAAATCATTGCAGCATTTCCGCCAATACCTAGTTGGCAAAGCCTTTACAATAATAACCGACTGTAACGCGTTAAAAATGACCCAGCGCAAGAAAGATCTTCAGCCGAGAGTGGCACGATGGTGGATCTATATGCAGGATTTTGACTTTACATTAGAATACCGTAAGGGTTGTTTAATGTCTCATGTAGATTATTTGAGTCGAAATCCGGTTAATGTCATAAATGCTGTTCAGAAACCTCTTAATTGGGCGCAGATAGCTCAGGCGGGTGACGAAGAAACTTTGTCACTATTAGAAAAGTTAAATAACGGTGAGTTAGATTCAAGTCGCTATGTAAAACGTAACGATCTTTTGTATTATAAGTACTGTGTTGAGGGCGAGCAAGAGCGTTACTTATGTTATGTCCCTAAAGCGTTTCGTTTAAGCTTGTTACGTGTATTCCACGACGAACATGAACACTTGGGAATGGACAAAACTATTGATTTGATTCTCAAACACTTTTGGTTCCCGGGTCTAAGACGATTTGTTTCAAAGTACATAACACACTGCATCGTATGTATATCGCATAAACAAGTACCCCGAGCCCCTTTACAACCAATATCCTCTTGGCAAAAGAACCCAATACCGTTTGATACAATACATGCTGATGTACTCGGTCCGCTTAGAGAATGTAATGGGTTTAAGTACGTACTCATAATAGTTGATGCGTATACTAAATATTGTTTGTTGTATAGCCTGTACAGACAGGATTGTGATGAGTTAAAGCGGGTAATAACTCAAACTATATCGTTGTTTGGTACTTTTAAGCGATTGGTGTGCGATCGCAGTCGAATGTTTGATAACCACAATTTTGTACACTGGCTAACAGAGTTTGGTATTGAAGTACACTTCATTACGCCTGAGATGCATCAGGAGAATGGTCAGGTTGAACGTTATTGCCGAACTGTGCTGAATATGGTCAGGATCGAAGTTAATAATAACGAAAATAAATGGCCAAACGTTTTGTGGAAATTACAGCTCATATTAAATATTACCAAACATAAGACGACACAATATTCCGCGCTAAATCTATTAGTTGGCACAGAGTCCACTACGCCAGTAATTAACTCATTAATTAGGGATGTCACGTTGGAGGGTTCAAATCCTAACCGCGAATCGATCCGTGAGTTACGTAGGCAACGCGCAGATGAATTAATAAATAAAAACAAATCTAAACAAGACGCGCATGTCAATAAAAACAGAAACCCTCCTAAGAAATTTAAAATTAATGATAAAGTTTTTGTGATTAAGAGATCACAAAGTACTGGCAAGTTGGATTGTGGCATGCGAGGCCCATATAGGGTTGTGAGTGTTCTACCTAACGATAGGTACGAACTAAAATTGATAGCTGGTTCGTATGGCAAAACCAGTCAAGCAGCTGCAGGGTACATGGTGTTGTGGCGTGGCGAATGGACGCCTGACATATGCGCCGGTTTCTTTGAGAGTTAGTTGAGAACTTTCATTGGTATTGTTTGTTGTATGCACCCTGCTTTTGCTTACATTTGTAGACTGTATGTACCAAACAATCACTGTTTGCAATATTGTTTTGTTGTTGGGTGCCGGAGACTCATGTAAATCCTTAGTGCACATGGTTTTGAGTAGGCACATACTGTGGACTGTACTATTGAGAGTGCAGTCCATGGTGGAGGTATCGAGGTTGATGTCGGTGGGGCCCATGCTGACTATAGACCGAGTGTAAATCCTGAAGTAGGTCTCATGGTTGACCTGCTGTAACCAATGTAAATCCTGATGCGCGCATGGTATTTGGTGTAGGAATATGACCTGAGTAAATCCTACTTGTGATATGAAGTCGTTATGTACGACTGTTTGGTTGTTTTGCAAAGTGTTTGTGTTGTTCGGTACATAAAGTTAACATTGCTATTTGAATATTACAACTCTTGTGCTATCTTGTGTAATAACTTTGTATGTGATCTTAATGTTTGTGCACTGCTGTGGTTACAGGTTGCGATGAAGATCTTCCATCCGATGGTGAGGACGATGGTGCTGGTCCATCATCGAGAGCTGACGAAGGCTGCGAGGACGCTGCCATGTCAGGAGAGGCCGTGTTAGATGGCAACACCAGACACTCCCCACCAGCGCAGCCACGCCTATAAAACGAAGAACCCTGCGTAGACTCGTTCATTTTGTCCGCTGTCGTAGAACTATCTACATCGCTCCTCTGCCCATTTTTGATTTATTTTGCTATTTTATTTTTTGTTAAATGTGATTATTGCAGTTTGCTATTAAAATTATTTTTTAATGTTGTAAATGTTTTATTTATAAGAATATGTATTATGTATGAAGATTTCGATATCAGTGTTGAAACTGGGTATCGACCCTATCAACTACGTGTATCAAATCCTTCACAAAAACAATCCCTACTCTAAAACAATTTTTACAGGCTAGGGTGCAGATCCGTAAACAATATAAGTAGTGCACTAAGCTTATTCTAGAAATACCTATCAAAATCGATCATTTATTGATTTATTGAAAGCGAAAACAATAATATATTTTCAAATATCGATACAGCACACCTCGATACTCTTTAATATTTCCAATATACCTACGGAGTTTAAAACCGCAACTGAAGCCCTTGATCTAAAAAGAAACAGAGGCCAGCACATTAAGCTACCTCAAAGTATACAATTTCTTATATATTTTTCAAACTACATATTATATATTACAAATAAAATAAGGTGATCAGGAAAATTTTACCATTTCGGGTAGCTTGATGTGCTGGCGTCTGTTACCTGCGATAGACTGTGTAAAGGAATATAATTATGTTAAGAAAAACAATATTTCTAAAAAACTACAATCCCAAACCTCCCTATAATTCGTATGCTCTCGGGATATTTTTACCACCCACTATTAAACAATATATTGCGCAATCACTACGGACGAAGGGTTGTAAACGAACCATTTATTAAATTTCAAGAGCAATTGCAATTTGTGTAAAGAGAATATCCATGCCTATAACCCTGAGGGCATGAGCAGTAATCATGTTAGTCAGCACACAACTAAAAAGGCAACGAAACTACTTCGCCCTAGGGAATAAGATCCAATATAGATAAAGATTATTTTTAAACCGAGATTTTTCATTAAATAAAGGCACACAGTAGACGGTTTTTGAATAAATAAGACTCTGGAAATAATATGCAAATTATTTTAATATTAACTTGTTGTTTTAATAAAGTGAGAATATACAGGTTTTACGACCTCGGCGCCTTCGTAAAAAAGTAATTTCCTTCAAAAAGGTTTCATTATTTATGAAGAACACACTTTATTAAAAAAAAAGTCACAGCATTTTACGCTGTAATAAAACATAATAACACAGCATTAAGCACATTATCTTTGTCAAACATAAAGTTTATCATACCTTTAAAATCCCTTGAAATATTCACGGATGTGGTATCCAGAAATACCATAATTATTCCGCCGTATCCAACAAACAAATGAGGAACGATTTACATAACACAAATGGATACGCGAACACAGAATCGGTACCTCAGTACTCACATATTAAAGGGAATATAAGCAACAGAGGGTGACCACCCAGCGTGGCGCTATGAGGCTGTGAGCATTACAAATAGAGAGGGCCAATTTCCAATTAAAATCTCAGCAGGTGGTCTAGCTAGAGGGCAGCACTAGAAAAATAGATTGCCACGGTCTCCCCGACCGCGGGACGCTGTGACGGGTTGAGAAATAAAAGAAAAACTTAATAACGTTGTCAAATTAAAAATATTCATATAATTAGTTAGGGTAATAGTCGTTTTGGGTTATGGAATGGCTGCCTTAATAGATGGGGTACAAAGAAGTGTAAAAAGAAACGATGAGGATTGAGGCTGTCAGATGCAGATTCTTTTGAATCTTTTGATAAGATTTGAAATTGATTAACAAAGTTAGTGAGAATGCACGGTTTAGGAATTCAATGGGTTCTTGGCAATTTTCTGTGTTCAACGTACCAGCGTTCGTTTCAACAGATGAATATAAACATAGGGTAGCCTATAATACAACACATACTTAGTCCCAAAACTATTCAAGTATATTTTTTTATTTATGTTATCTTCTTAGAAATAAAAATCATTCAAGTATCCCAAAATAAGTTTTTTTTCAACATTATGTAGTCCGGACTACTTCTAATGTAAAAAAAAGACGATGATTATTTAATTAACTGTTTAATTACGCTGTACAAAGCCGCGTCCCATAGCTAGTGTGAAATAAAACTAGACACCGCCGGTGTATCGAACGTATTCAAGGAGCTCTATAATACTACTAAATACTTTGTAAACATGTCATGTATGTATGTGTTATGCTGACAACTTGACATGAAGTGCTATGGCGCCGAGCTGATAGTGTATCTAGTGGCTGTACTATGGAAACAGCTGATAACAGTCTACATTATGAGAACACTTGTGGTGACCCAAATACCTAATACTTTGCCAAATAATGTATGCATATGTTGTAAATGTATGTATAATCATCGGCTGCATTGACTAGAACATAACTTCCACCCGCCGCGTCGGGTGTTTACAGAAGAATCGTTAATTCCTGCAATTTCTGGAGCAGGTGAATAACGGGACACCGGAATGGTCTTTAACGAGTAAGATTCTGACAAAACCTGCATCATCTACGGATTTAAAAGCCAATCCCACATAGCTGGGAAAAAGTTAGGCAAATGATGACAATGATTGAGCAGACTTTAAGTCTCCAGTCAATTAGTTACTTACAGGCAATTGAAGATATACATTGACGGCATTAGATCAGATAGGTACTAGCCGAACACCAACTAACACAAAAGATAAATGGGTATGTGATACAACGGAAGGGGGTTAATATATGTCCGATGGTGATGCCGATGCTATGGTGGCCAAAATTTAAAACACCAAAACAATAACATTTCTTTGAAATTATGCTTTAAATGGCATCATATTATACCATTTTACTGACATTAGAGACTCTCAAACGGTTTGCACAGAACGAGATTAAGATAACAAAAGTACAATTGAAAGATCATCATGCATGACGCGTAATCCCGGTCTTACCATACAAATGACTAAAATTAATTTACTAAAGCGACCAAGCAACCAAGTGCCCAAAACACAAAAGAGTCTAAAACTAAGTAGATAAGCCGCTCTTAAATCTTACCCGAATTTCTAAAGATATAAATCAGCTTTCTACATAAGTACAATACACCACAAATCAATACAATAAATAGGAATAACTTTGTCGTTAGGTGAACTATCGGGACAGCCATAGATATTCGATATGCGGGTACAGCGGATTTATTACTAAATGCTAAGGTTCTGCTCACATCGCGTGATGTACTGTGATATTTTACGCTTTTGTTGTAGCTTGACATGTTTATTACAGTGGCGTGTAGGTAGGTACCCTATATGCTTTAGTTGTAAATCTTCTTTAGTGGACCCAGTATTGTGCCCTGCGGAATACCTATGATTTCCTTACAATTTTCTTTGAAATTAAACTGCTTGAAAGGATTACTGTTAGTCATAAAGTAAATATATACTAGTTATTTGTTAGGGTCATTGTCTATAGTACACCACAGAGTCTACGGAGTTATCGTACACAATTAGGATCAGTGGAGAGACTTTTCAACAGAAATGTGCCAACCAGCATTTTTTCTGTGGAAAGGTCTACAGTTGTACAGGCAACGTAGACTTTTTACGGGTTATAAAATAAGTATTACTTTCCCAACTTTCTATAGTATTTAACAAGAAGCTACTTTAAATACTAGAACAAACCATAACATCACAATCAAAGCGTATATATAGTTAATAAAGCTGAAATTAATAGCGTAGCTGATACTGATGAACACAAAGCGGTGATTTACGATTCCCTCTTCGGTTTATGATAATACAAGATGATATCGCGTCGCTAAACTTTCTCTGAGACGTATTATGTCAGTATTATTAGTATGTAAGCAATGATAACATTTGTATGAGAAGTGACGAGACAAATATCGCTTTGAATGTTGAAGACGTAAATATAACAGATAGTAGTAGAATTACATTCTGTTTTGTTGCTTTTGAAGAAGAAACTATGACACACAAATTTCAAAAGCAATTGGACCTTCTGTACAACATACAGGTTGTAAGGGATATCGATGCAACAAAATAATAAAACATTTATTTCCGATAACAATTGAATCCTTTTGTTATACATTCTGTTAGTATAACATGAAACTAGTACATGATCCTGGAGCCCTTTAAAAGCGTTGAAGTTTTTCGCCGGCTTGTTCTAATTTCTAAGTTTTTTCTGATGTGACTTACTTAATTTTTAATTTAAGAAATTACTTACGTAAGTTTACTTTCTATAGATGAAAAAATGTATATATTAATGTTATAGAAATGTTAATTGACTGGTTGGTTTTTACAGTTTAAGCTTTTTAATGACATAAAATTATACTATGTTAAGGGTATGCCTGGGAGATATTTGTTTACGGCTTATGAAGCTAAGTCAAAAGGCCCATGGGTGTCATAAACTCTGGGATACACTAGGATAGTCACTAACTACACGAGAAGAAGAAAGAAAGAAAGAAAATATGTTTATTTGGGACACGCACAGGAATTTTTAAACAGTATAAAACTAAAACTATATTTAACATAATAAATGAATAACAAAAAGACCTGTGCGAGTTCAAAAAGGCTCCTATCTCAGCATGATGCCACGATATTGAAAGAAAAACAATACCTATATACCGCAGCGCTGTTATTCTGTCTGATAGGGCCTACGAAAAGAAGTGTACTGATTTTGCTGTAATGCCAATAAACGCATTTCTTTCTTTCTATTTGTAAGAATCCATTGAATAGTATCTATGTGTGCGTCGATTGCCCTTCCACACTGAAGGTACAATAACTTCAACCAAGTTCACAACGAATGCCAAACTAAAAGTATTATTGTCTCCGACTCATTCAATTTTAATGACGACATTAATTAAACTCTGCTCTAAAAGCATACGTTAATTGAAAAACAACTTATTTAGGGAGGGGTCTGAAATTAAATACATGAAAGTCACTGTAGACATTAATTCATTGAACATGAAAATTAATGAAGTTAAAATATCGTGAGTTGTGTGACCGATTATTGTAATTTACATAATTACTTGAACACGCATGGCGACTACAAAAAGATGCTATTATGTCATTATGTTAAACGCTAAATGAAGGAGTGCTTTGTTTAAAAAACAATAATAGGGTCAATATGTTTGCTGGAAGATCACTATCTCACATGAAAAATGATGTAAAGGAATATCAGTAGGTAAGCTATAACAGCGCTATGAACGACGATTAGACAAACACCACTGACTGGCAGAAAATGCGTATTGCACTAAGTCCACGTAAATATAATGTCGATATTCCCAAAGGGTTAGGCAAAGGTATACACATTAGCCAGTCATGTTAAAATCCCATGTCCCAAATAGCCTACAACTGGACGCAAATCCAAACTACGAGCTGTTCCTGAGAAATACCTGATGGAAAAACATAATAACACACCCAAGCCGCAAAACGGAGTATTCCCGTTTGAGCACCTATTTTTTGAGCACCTTATGCATTAACCTATGGGAAATGGGAATACCTTTGGTACTAAATGCATAGGTGCTCAAAAAATAGGTGCTCAAACGGGAATACTCCCGCAAAACAAACCCTCATACTTTGCATTTGCAGTTTATTACTTTGTAGTTTTACCTTTTTTTTGAAATTTCCCTAGAATATGAGAAACCAATACATTGGACCCACTATTGTACCCAGCGGAACTCCATTTGCTTTCAGTACCTACATTTCTAAAGCCTTTGTTGAAAAGTGTATTTTCACACGTTTTTAGGTCTTGATAGTTAGCTAAATTAAGACTGTATTTATGAATTCCTCCGGCTTTCTCTCAGCACTTTGTTCGTTTGTTCGTCAAAGAAACTCAAAAGGAATAGACGATTCATTATATTTACGATGAATATCTAAGTATCTAGCATTTATTTCTTTTCAAAACACTTCTTTTTTACGTTTAATAAATCAAGCAGCATCACTGTATTTGCCATTCATTGCCAATATTTAATGTCTTCGCTTCATGCAGAACAAAAAAACGTTTTTCTCAACACCTTGACGGTTGCATATGTAATGCGATACGTACCTAATTTGCCTGTATGACTTGCATTAACGTTTTTGCCGGGAGTCAAACCCGATACTCGTACATTAGCTGACTCAGACCAAGTGTCAGCAAAAACTGCACTTGGTAACGGTATGAGCGTGTATGTTATTGTAAATGTAATGGTTAATTTGCTGTTGGGACTTGGGTTTGCTTATGTTAATCTCATGTTTAATTTGAACACCTTTGTTCTCATACTTTTCATCATTATTGCCGTACTTTAACGGTTGTCTTACAAACTTTACTGTTACTGCATTTTGTTACACTACCAGCGTGATATTCTTTCTCGAAACTCAATCTTTATATATACCTATACTTACATACAATATATCTTTTCTACTTTGAACTCAAAGAAGATGTAATTTCATTGATTCAATGCTTCTGGCGACAGTGCAGATGATTACTTACATTTAAACTGAACATACAAGGCATTTGTAATGTGTTGCCAGGGCTTAGCAGTGATGATAGCATAATTGATTAAGTTTCACTGATCCTGTTAATAGTAATACGGAACGAATTGTTTTTAATTATATATTTTTTTTAAGTTTACTTGCTATTATTAGTGGAACAGTATTACTTATATAATTATAATAGGCACACGGTCATATGGACGTGGGTATGTATGGGGTAATATGTGTAAGGCCTTGCACACATTGAGAACTGTGTTTTTGTAATATGATGTGTGAAGGTAATTGACTGTAGAGTGTAGATAAATCAGATTCATAAATTGAATGTTAAAACCAAATTAACATTTCAATCGTGTCAATTAGAGACACAATAGAAAGACAATGACAGCGCGGCCACCGGTGTCCTCTTGGGGTTTAATAAAAAAAAAACTCCTTCAACCATTATTTATTTATAAACTGTGGATTTAGATATCCCCAAGCCTATTTTAAAACATTATTTAATAACTGTCGTCCTCATAACAGTTACATCGTATGGATTCACGGCGACTTTGAGTCATGTATTGACAGGTAACTAATCTCCTTTAAGTAACATGATAGTTTAAAATTTACAGTTTTTGCTCACTAATGTAACGACTTACATGGTTTCGTCTGGTAGATGGACATATTTATTAAATACACTTCGGAGACAATTATATTGAGCCAGTTTCTTAAATTTTTCTTTTTGTCAATATCGGACCTTATAATTATGGCCTAAAAGTTTTTGTAATAGCCTTTACAGTTAGGGTAGAGTCATTGTCAAGGCTATAATTTACCCTATTAGAAGACATTATAATATGTGTGTCATATGTTTTAAACCGATTTGTTCTATCATTTTCATTTTAAATTATTTTATTTTTTGATTTTAATTTTGTTCTTACTTGTAATTTTAATTTTGATTTAAATACACCAAAATTGGTAATTTAATCTCGTTGACTAACATAGTTTTTAAGTGCGCTAATACTAACCGTGAGATTTGGTGACACCAGATGAAAGGTTCTCATAAGAATACTTTCTGCTAAAATAACTGGATCAAGATACCTCATCTGAATGGCTTATTGTGTTGACACAGATTGTCACGTTACAGAATTCAATAAAAAAAAAAAAAAAAAACTAATACTAACATGTAAATTAGTCTGAATTAAATGAATTTTATTTTTATTTTATACATTTTAATAAAAATTATAACCTGCGTAAGAAAGCAAGTTAGTGGCTTGATTTATTTGCTCCCAAGTAGGTTACCTACCTACCTATAGGTATTATGAAGATATGCGAAGTAAATAATTACAAAGTAACTGCGTGTCAGATATTGGATACCTAGTTCAATTTTGTCAGGTGATGGGTAATTTAATGATAGCTAGGTGATTATAATTTCATTATTAAGTAATAGGTATCTCACTGATGTTCATAATCAGGAATAGGCGGGATTGAGATTAGTTGTTCCGATTACGGAGAGGAATGTGAATTCTGATCTGTGGGATATTGAAGCTTTTGGATAATTTCATGTTTCCGTATTTGCAAAAAAAAAACTTTTGATTCTCGTTTTTTTTTAATATTATTATACCTAAGTATTTACTGAAAAGCAAATTAGGTAAGCGTGGATTGAGTGATTCAATTGTTTTTCTTAAATAGAGTGTAGGTATTCTTGAGTCTCACCAATGTTTTAAATTTGGAGTACTTATTCCCGTTTGAGCACCTATTTTTTGAGCACCTATGCATTTAGCACCAAAGGTATTCCCATTTCCCATAGGTTAATGGATAGGTGCTCAATAAATAGGTGCTCAAACAGGAATACTCCTTAAATTTATCCTATCATTCCTACCTATTAATGATAATAATATCACAATCCCGGAAGTATGATTTATTTAAATCTCTCCGAATCTCTGATACCTATTCTTTTTTTCATTGTTTCAAAGAGTTTCATTTCATAGAATTCAAAGATCAAATACCTACCTAAAACTCGTAGGTAACAGTAAATCTACCTATACCTACTTAGGTAGGTATCTACTATTTCATCCATTGAGTAGGTAGGTATGTACCCTATGTAAATAAAAAAATAAAAATGTCAACAGTCCCGCGTTTGTCTGTATAAGCGTGCCAAAATTGGTCCAAATTTAGATGCAAAAAATTCTAAAGAATATTTACCTACTACAAGTTAAGTAGGTAGGTAGGTAGGTACCTAGGTAGTGTCTAACTGAGTCCAAACTGTTTTCTGTGTTCAAATGAATAGGTAGGTACTACCTACCTACATTCCATTTTTAAAATAATTTTAACTAAGGATTCTTAGGTAACATCAAAGTCCATTCCATTTACAATATTATTCCAATTTTTTGAATGTCAATTTATGAGTGTAAGTAGGTACCTACCTATTCCATTTTCAAAATTAAAAAGAACACAATATAATTTATTAAATGTCATCAAGTAGGTACCTAATTCTATTCCATTTTAAAAATTATAAACACTAACATTAACCAAGACGGTAACGGCCTCATTATAACCACTATAAAATTTTCCTCTGCCTACATCGTTATCTCTCTAATTATGTAGGTACTGTTGACTTACCTTTTAGGCTTCCACCGCTTCATAAATACTCCAAACATTGTTAAATCCTCGGCACAATTCACAACAAACAACAATCACTACACACAGAAGCTACTGATAACGAGTCAACGACTTCCGTTCAATCAATAACAACAGCCTAGCCGCACGTAAATAATTGCACCAGAGATAAGATAAACATCAAACTCGGTACCAAAAACGGTCTGACCTAGACACACTGACTGAGAAGCCTGGGAACACTGTCCTACATCGCGAGCATCTCTAAAATCGATATGATCCTATAACTTTATTGCTTATAGCAAAGTTACGCAATCGTCCTTAGGATCTCACGTCATTATTTGTTTATTTGGTGAATGAAACATCGCATCGTAATCTTTCGGTAATAATAAACATAATACGCGACGCGACCGTCACTCGGTCTTGACGCTACTGAAGTACTGAGTCATAAGCTTTGAACTAGAGCAGCGAGGCTAGAGACTGCCGGCGCGCGTCAGGTGCGGTCGATCAGCTGCTCGCTTGTCGCCATCTTGTTTTGCATTTTGGCGCCATCTCGCGGTGACCTTTCAACTTTGGAACGCGGTTTGTTTTGTTTATTGGTAAACATTGGCAAATGCAAAAGGAGGACTGGTGATAACAATATTAAATTACGTGTAGGTCTACCTAGGAAGTTAGTTTTATTATTTTTCTTGAATCTAAGGGGCTGTCAGAGTTCAGTGACATGATTGACCTACATAGATTAACATACCTACCTACTCAGTGGGAACAAAATACCTACATACTTAAGTACCTACGTCTTTATAGCAGATTCTTTGTCATTGATTGATGATTCTTTGTCATAATTTTTCGACCCTTACAATTACAAGTTGTTGGTAGGTATTTGTGGAGTAAAGGTGAATTACATATTCGTTTAGTTATCTTCCTTGATAATAGGTATAAGGCGCTTCCAATGCATTATGTGCGTAAGTGCGTACCTACCATTGTTACCTAATCCCCTATTGCTTAATCCGTTAAATAACCAAACACAGAAGTTCAAAGAAACATTTTCGTTTTGTAGGTAGGTACCTACCTACCTACTTAGTCGTTTTGAGCGTAAATATGTTACAAAGTATTTTATATTGACTATGTACCTATCTACATAGGTACCTACCTACCCAGGAGACACTTGTGTCCACATTGCAGAAGGAATGTTGTGTGTCTAATACCTATTCCACCAGAGAAATATTTCGAAATAATATACCTACAGTCATTTTGTTTCTACAGTTCTACACTTGTGTAAATGTTACGGAAATAATATAAAACAGACACGTTAACACGTTACGTTCTTGGATATCTTAAACTATTTCGCATTGTAATGTATGAGCATCGATGGTTCAGTGGTAGAATGCTCGCCTGCCACGCGGGCGGCCCGGGTTCGATTCCCGGTCGATGCAATAACTTTTTACAATTCCTTTTTTATTTTCTTTATTAATAGTTTAATAGTTTTTTTTTAATTTGTACAATTTTTTATATTTTTTGTGATGTTTTTAATAGTCCCCGGCAAAAGTATAACTGTAAGCATATAGTAAAAAATACCCTTTGAATTCACAATAGTTACCTAACTATGTCAACTAAAGAGAAATTAATCCAAACTATAATATCATGGCTTTTCAACCCTCTCAAACAACATTTTAATTGACCTCCATAAACAAGGGGTTGGTTAACCTTGAGCTTTGTTCCGCTTCACTGCTAGGGGTCCTACTGACCTTCGAGGCGATCGATAGGGATCGGAAATCTGTAGCTAAAAAATATCTGAGAACAGGGTGATTTCAGATAAGTAGGTACCTACTATTGTAAATCTATACCTACTTCTATACTAATATAGGTATAAATAGGAAATGTTAGATTGTTTGTTTGCATTGAATAAGCTAAGAAACTACTGGACCAATTTGGAAAGTTATTTCACTGTTGGGAAGCTACACTATCCCCGGGTGACATAGGCTACTTTCTATCCCTGTATTCCCACGGGAACGGGAACTACGCGGGTGAAACCGCGTGACGTCTGCTAGTATTGTATAAATGTAGATAGGGCAAAAATATGTACAGAAGCCAGCACATCAAGCTACCCCGATGTGCCACTGCCGATGTGCTTCGATACTTTTTCAAATTTATTACGAACAGTTTTGGGTTTACGTTAAAATTCAAATTGGGAAAATATTCATTGATGTGCTGGCGTCTGTACTTTAAAACTATACCTTCCCTGCCCATTCCTGCTCTATGGACTTCTTGAAGAAAATAACTAAACAGAACATCGCCAGTGCTGCCCCCATTTAAATCAAATAGCAATGAGATAATCGAAAGATATAAACATGTCTGAACCACCACCATTATAACGTCAATTATCGAGTTGAATCGATTGAAATCTCGATACTATCTTCTCGGTATTCGATCATTTATCGGTATCAGTCGGACTCGGAGATAATGGACTTGACTTAGTACTGGACAAGGGTTATATCATGAGGATATGTCATTATTAAATGTCTATTGTCCAGCTTTAATAAAAATGTAGTTTTTACATAAATTTATAGTAATAATGCCTCCAAATCTCAAAATAGTTGATTGTGCTCAAAAGGCAGCCCATCTTAAATGGAAATGGGTGCACTTTACAACTACTAACTCTAAAAAAAAGTGTCTTTTTATTATAAAGTTTAAACATATTTTAGCGTTTTGAGTAAAAGGGTGTCAGTAGGTATTCTGTGTTCTATTCTTGCCTAAGTGTGGCAGGATCTCTTATTTGAAATTGGCAATACTGATATCCACTGCGGTACTGCCTCATGGGTTTATAACTTCTTCAAATTCGTCATTCGTTGTCATTTCAGTTGCCTCAGTGGTTGCTTCCTCAGACATCACGCTCTCAGTATCTATCACTTCTTCAGTTACGACATCAGTCGTAGTTTCAATTGCAGGTTCAATTTCAGTAGTAGGTTCAGTATCAAAAGTGAATTCAGTATCAACCGTTTCTTCAGTTGTGCTGATCTCTTCATCAACAATGTCGTCCAGTAAGTCGTTAATTTCGTGTAAAGATTCGTTTTGTAGATTAAATAATTCATTCTCGAATGTTGGTTTTACTTTGCAATATTCTTCGCATTTCTCTTGAGTTTCAAACTTGTTGTCTGATGGACAGCCACTCCACCACACGAGAGTACAGTTACCGTTCATGTGTGTGTACACGAGTGCCTTATCTTCTATGCAGACACTTGAGTCCAATGGAATGTTGCATTCTGAAATATGAACATAGATTATAATTGGTTGGTGCAGTGCCAGTGGTGCTCCATTATGTATACTCGTTCGAGGCAATGTCTCACTAGATTGTTCGTCTGCAAAGAGATTTCAAATACTATAGAGCGGGCATGTCAAGGAAATGTCAATGAAAAACTTTGATCCCATGTCTCAGTAACGCCATCTAGAATAATATATGAATATTGGAACGGCAGCGGAGCGTACTAAACAACTCATAGACTTGTGTCCACTAGGACACACGTTTTGGATGAAAATTTTGTTCTTGATGTCCCGTGCATAGTAAGTAGGTAAGTATTGAATATCTTTGTTCGTCTGTACTAGAACCAAAAGACACACAGCTCCACGCCTGAAATCCCTGAAGGGACAGGTAAATGTGTGGGTACCTATAGTATCTACCTACACATTTCTCCGGTTTTGTGTTAGCCCCATGTAATAGGGGCACGCCCAAAGACATTCAATACCTATAGACCGGATATCACGAACAAAATTTTCGTCCGAAAAAGTGTGTCCTGCTGGATACAAGTCTATGAGTTTTTTGTAGTACGCTCCGCTGCCGCTCCAATATTCATATATTATTCTAGATGGCGTTACTGAGACATGGGATCAGAGTTTTTCTATGACATTTCCTTGACGTGCCCGCTCTATAGTATTTTAAATCTCTTTGGGCACGCCTAATGCTAGCAACCCGGGCACTAAGGATCAAAAGATGGACAAAGTCATTTAGGGTTTTTTTTATATAGAATACCTCAGCAACATAGCAGGCCGAAGGTTGAATTCGTGTGACAATAGGGTCTTGAACTGTGGTACGGGTACTTCAAACATTTTCGGGAGTACAAGCCTTATAACTAGTTATATACTGCCTCGTAAGTCTAGTAGTCGCAAGAGCTAAGATCTAAGCATCAGCTCTCTGGTTTCCTCTTATCCGGAGTGAGGTCCAAGCCACCGTTATTGAGGTTTTTTATCTGGAACTCCTCAGTGGCAAATTGGTGTATGAATTCGTTCCAGATTGATGGTAATAGGCTCGCCCCTGTCACAAGGAACTTAGACCTACGGTACCTACTCCTCTTTCTTACCCTTCGGGAATTTCAAGCATGATGTAATGTTATATTAAAAACCTTTAGGAATTGCGTCAGGATCTTCGGTAACTTCCTCAGGAACCTCTATATCTCTTATTCTGAAGATACAGTTTAGAGAACAAAGGTATTCCGTCTCGAACATGTTCAGGGTCGGACAACCTCGCCATGTCTCCACCTCGCAGCGGGAGCCAGGCTTGTAGTAAGAGAAGACTTGCTTCGGTGGCAAGTGGCAGTCGCTACTGTTCAGTGGTGCAAGGCAGTAGTCTGGTGGTACTGTGGAAATAGGCTAGATGACTAAGGATATTGGTGCTGACTCCTTAGTTTTTAAACTAAACTAAAATTAGAGAATTGCCATCTATCACTGAGTTACAGCTTCAGAAAAAGACAGTTACAGATAATAACTAAGTTAGAATACAATGATTTTAGGATTATCAATAATTATCATAATGATTGTATTAAAACATGCATGTGTTTAATACAAGCATTTTGATAACCCAAAGTTATTATTTTTAACCGACTTTCAAAAAAGGAGGAGGTTCTATGTTCGTGTGTATGTATTTTTTTTTTTTTTTTTTTTTTAATGTATGTTACCTGATTTTTCCCCCATTTTTGGACCGATTCTTAAAATTCTTTTTTTATTTGAAAGAGTATACTCCTGAGGTGGTGGAGATCTGGTGCTGGTCTTCGGAGATATACAACGGAACTCTTCAAAAATAGACGGCAAATCTGTCGTGATTGCTGTAATCGCTTGGATGTTTATTGTTTATACAACATCATGACGTATCATCACGCCTGTATGCTCTGAGGGATACGCAGGTGTGTACAATATACCTAGATTTCGACAGTTGTTAATGTGAATGTTAATTTTCATTTATTAGGGATAAGTGGATACCCCTATTATCATGACATGTTTTGTTAACAATTAACAATATAAAATAAATTCATGGCTTATATTTGTATGGGAACAACTAAAATTGGAAAAATAAAAAACCTTTTTTGCAAAAAATAAAAATAAATGTTTTACATAAAAAACTTTTTTGCAAAAAATTAAACCGACTTCAAAAAAAACACTAAACGGTGTAAAATAACTCTAAATTAGGAAGTCTGTGGCTTTGGTGGTTTTGCCTTATTCATGATGGGCCACCGACTTCCGAATTTAGAGTTATTTTACACCGTTTAGTGTTTTTTTTGAAGTCGGTTTAATTTTTTGCAAAAAAGTTTTTTATGTAAAACATTTATATATTTTAATTTAATAGCATGTTACTCACACGTCGCTTCTTAAAAATTTGTTTGTCAGTTGACAAAACATAGCGCTCTCACTAATTAATTATTGAGAGCTTGTATGTAATTATTACGAATAAATGATTCTGATTCTGATCCCTGACTGGTTTTTTAATATATTATAAAATACAAAACGCTTACCTGTTCGCACAATATACACAGAATTTAATATAACAAACAGGTAAAATTGTAAGCACCAACTGCGACTCATCGTGAAAGTCAGTAATAAGGCGAACGAACTCAAGTGATTCCATAATTAACTTTTACGTTTTTATTGTTAATTGGTATAATTATGTTTCGATGTAGTTTTTTAATGGATTTCCTTTGTGATTGAGACGTTATTAATGTTGCGGGAAGCAAAAAGTGTTCCTGCATCGACCGGGAATCGAACCCGGGCCGCCCGCGTGGCAGGCGAGCATTCTACCACTGAACCATCGATGCTTGTGATAATCATGTGTAAATTTGGGTTAAGTTTATACTAAAAATGAGATATTATATTTAAAAAAGCAAACTCTTATTAATATTTGCTACTGAAATTTGTTTTTGCAACAGCATTAGCGATCGAGTTGTAAAAACTATCCAGTACCACAGTACGTAGTTTCTAGGTACACATATGTTATATAAATTAACTAGTATCTTTCCAGATTACCAATGTTTCTTTATAATACGTTAAATAATTTCATAAAATATTTCAATTCAATGTTACTGAAAACTTTTAATATGTAGTGCCATCTAGGAGACTTTCAATACACTAGTTTTAACTGTAGCTGGTTGTTTGTTTCAGGAAAGCGATCATAGATGGCGTTAATTACAACAATATCATACATTAAATTTTCGAGAACGAAAATAGCAAATGAATTAAATTTATTTTTGGAATAATCGTTGGAATTAAACATAGTTACTTGTTTCATTTTTCATCTTTTATTTTTATACAATTGCCTTAAAATAAATACACTACAGTGAGTAGGTAATTTTTCAATAATAGCTATACCTACCTACTTAATTGAAAACAAGGCACTACTGGTACTGCACTAACATCATTATTTACGCAAGAATTAACATTACTAAGTACCTACCTACTTAATGTGAGTATAATTTTTAATGTCAAGTACCTATTTCTTTAGAAAAACATTATGATCAAAGAAAAAAAAACAGTTTAGCCACAAAAAAATTTAGTTCCGTCCAAAGAAATTTAAGGTATTTTAATGTCTTTGGTTCTATCCAAAGAAATTTAAAATACTTTAGAGCGGACATGCGAGGAAATGTCATAGAAAAACTTTGATCCCATGTCTCAGTAACGCCATCTAGAATAATATATGAATATTGGAGCGGCAGCGGAGCGTACTAAAAAAAACTCATAGACTTGTGTGTGTCCAGCAGGACGTGACACTGTTTCGGATAAAAATTTTGTTCAAGATGTCCGGTCTAAGGGTATTGAATGTCTTTGCCTTGGTTCCATCAAATGTTAGTTCCATCCAAATAAAAGTTTCAGAATTTTGTTTTCTTTTCATGTGTATTCCCTCTTATTAGTTATTTATAAATTTGGAGCTTAATTTACTTTGAATAACTTATATTTATCAACTTAATATTATTTTTATTGTTAAAGCAGGTAGGTAACACACAGAAAAACAGCCCGAATTACTGTTTACAACGCCATCTAGTTTGTGTGTGAAGCAACTTTAAATCTAAGGTGAGATCTCGCCGAGTTTCCACATAGCTTGTCTTCGATGCATTTTAGGATCACTTATCCGCAGTTATTTTACAAAGGTTTACTTTGATTGCACATCTTTGCTTGATTTTCTTCGGCTTAGCACTGCACCAATAATCATCAGCACCACCTGTCAAATCAAATATTAAACTCCAGGTAAGGTATAGCTACATAAGATGATGATTCACAAATTCAAATTCACAAATCTTTATAGCATAGGTACCATAATAATGTGTTAAAAGTTGTTGAGAAACATTATAATAGATACAATTATGGACCCTGTCGGGCACAGCATAGATCAAGTAGGAGAGAGGAGGAAGAGCACTGGTGTGATTTTTTTCTAAATAAATTGGTTTTAAGTTGCTTATAATTTATCATTAAAGTATTCGTTACAACTATAGTAACATTTGTTAAATAGAAAAAGCTTCAATTTATTGACAAAGAATTTATTTTTATTTAATTTTTTTATTATTTCGGGTAATTTATTGTAGATTGTAGATTTTTTTTTTGATGATGGTCTCGTGGCTAACTAATAACAGCCATACGGGTCGCTTGACGGTAAAGCTACGTTTGCCTAGGCCGGTCCGTGGATGGGTAACCAGTGACCGTTCATCACATAATGATCAAAATTCCTCCGTGCTTAGGAAAGTAAGTTAATCCGCTAGTTCTGGTTGCCATTTGTAAATCTACAACCTTATTTTTAGTATAGAATACACTTAATACTAAATTGGAAGAGAAATTATTGTATTCATCACTATGAACAACTTATTCGCACCCTGAAATCAGCTGTTCCATACGTGTTATGTTGTTGACATTACGGAATGATGTTAATGAACAGAACACCACCCCTTTTCGGGTTTAGCAAATAGGTAATACTAAATTAAGACTGTTTATTAATATTGGTGTCAAACCGTTTTAATTTAAGCAAATAAATAAATGTTTGAAATACCTCAATAACAATTAGCAGGAGAGTCACAGTGAACACCATTGAGGATGTCTCCTTGAACACCATCAGCACCAAGTCCTTGCATCCTGTCGTGTAGTATGTCTTCTTGACTTTGCACAGTTCCCTGTCTCTTTCCTGCACCAGGTCTGACCTGGTGGGATCGTAGGATGAGCAGCAGGAGATTGGCACGTTCGGGGGAAAGTAGTATGGGAGTTTCGAGATTCGGTAGTCTTCAGCGCCGAAGATCCCGCAGCAGTTTAACTGGAATGACACAATAAGATATTGTCCTAATTCTTAACCTTGGATCAAGAATTGGCACAATATCTATGTAGCGACATTTAGCTCGCCACATACGAACAAAATCTGACATACCCAACATCGCGATGTTAAAGTTATCTGCGCGATTGAATCGATACACCAGCTTAAAGCCTATCTAGACACAACAAACATATATTTGGAGGATCCTCCCTTTTCAGGGGGGACCAGGAACTTTACACATCCTGTCCTTATACATCTAAATATATTATTCTAATTTCTCCTTGGTGATTTTCTGATTACATTTGAATTGTTTTAGATTCTGTATTCTAAGGTTATAGAACTCGTTGACTACTGCTTTGAGACTGTTCTTTTTTCTGTAAATTCTGGCGTTTAGAAAAAAGGTTCATCATCATCGGTCTATAGCAGTACATTTCTGGACATAGGACTCTTCAATCCCACGCCATTCGTCTAGACTTTCGACAACTCTCATCTAGCTGCTAGCAACTATCCAGTGAAGACCATCGCTCCACCTAGCTTGAGGGTTTTTAATTCAGGGTCTCCACTCAAAAACACGTCTACCCCACCGGTGATCGGTTCTACGCCTAATATGTCCGGCCCGTTGCACTTTAACTGTATTGCAAGATCTACCTACACAATTTTAGTTCTGTGCAGAATTACCTTGTTGTAGATCTGATTAGAAAAAGGTTACATACGAAATTCTATCTAAAACTTACATCAGATTGCGTCATGGCCCAAATCTTGACATGCCTCGGGTTTTCCTCTCTGGCCCGCTTGAAAGACTCAGTAAGTGACTTGATGAGTTTTGCTTCGTCTGCCGGCTCCACGTTCACCGATATACCAGCGATCAGCGCTTGTACTATAGCCAGGAGTAATAGGACCAGCGCAGCCTGGAATTTAAAGAAAATGAAGTGAAATAGTAAAATGTATTGAAAAAAGCATTGTGTTGTTATTGCTGGGGTGCATTTATAAATACTTCTTTTTTGTCAAGAAGAAGCTAGATAAAACTCCAAACAGGCACTTCTTGCTGGCTGTTATTTTTAATCAATCAAATAAAAACTCTTTTTTTAAATTATGCTATGTATCAGTACTTTTTGAAAGTTACACATAAGACAGTGCCCCAAAACACCCGCCCTTCACCACTTTCTATTACTTTTCCTGGGAAGAAGAAGTGGCTGAACAAATTCCCCAGCAAGTAAGAGGGATACATGAACGTTAACTTTGATATTCTATCTATATTTGATCAGGGCGTTTCGGGGGAGTTTAGTAAAAAACTAGTTGCTTGCTGGGGAATTCGTTCTGCCGCTTCTTTTCCCAGCAAAAGCACTAAGTTAAAAAGTGGTGAAAGGCGGCTGTTATGGGCAATTTTAACGCTTAAAAAAGGGCTGATCCGTAGCCTAATTTTAATAAATGACTTTGTTATTTGTCACACTTGACATGACAATTTTGTTGTTATTGGTTTTAAATCGTTATAACTAAAGTTAATAAATAAATACATTTGTGGTCAAGCCCGAGACTCGGTCACAATTAGCTCGTCAAGTTCGCGTGATATGCCAACCATTTTCCATTGAACTTGAATAAATTACGGACTCCAAGGGCGCGAGTAAGTTACCTTGGATCCCTTTTCTTGTGTTTGTAACTTGTGGCACGCTATTTCCTTGCGAGACCCTTCTTGTTAGAATTTTAATTAGTACAGGTAATTTAGGAACTAAATGCCTAGGACAGAGTGATGATTGATGACAAAACCAACCTCACATGTGTAATTTGTAGCAGTTGTAGTACAAAATAATCTGTTAAAATTAATAGTCTAAGCGAAAACTTTGGATCCTTTTTAACTCGTCAACTATCGGGATTCCAGACACAATTAAACTACCTATTGTTCGCGGTAGCCGGCTACCGCTCGGGGCCTTATAAATTAAACAGCACAAAAATGTTTAAAATCCTCAACCCGACTAGTGAAAAATCACGATCTGAAAAGTGGTACCAGAATAGTTATTATTAAATTAAAAAGTTACTTTGTCTTACTTAGGTAGGTTTTGCTGCAAAACCTACATGTTTGAGCTACTGAAGTGAAAAATGTGTTCTCTTATGACGATTTTTCCCTGCGGGGGGTTTTTTTACTACATGAAGTTTTGTTAGTGTCGGGATTGTATTTTTTTAGCTTTGTTCTACTGACACTCCGCTAAGCTTGGTACTAGGTTACAAGGGACTGACAGTCTAGTGGGGATCGTGGAAATCTTTAGGAAAGGCTTATGTACAGCAGCGGACGTAGGTAGGTACTTAGGCTGTATTGAAGATGATGCCAGCTCAAGATTTAGCCTTACCAACAACGTCAAATGTAGGTACCTACTAATATAATACTATGTCGATAAAATATCCTACACGAGTAAAGATATAGTTGTAAAATCTTTACGACTTATTGTACTAAACACTAAGTACTACATAACTATTGTTCTTAAGCCTATCGGAGTCATAAAAAATGCATGTTTTTAATACGCTACCACAGAGAACACGTGATGTAATAACGAATTGATTTTCTGATGGTTTTATTGAAAATGTCTTTGTATGATGACGCATTGCTGCGGATCTCAGGTTGTATTTGGTGAGTCAGATGAATATCTTACTATTTATTTAGTTATTAACTGATCATCATTATTTCGGCAGTATCTCGTCATCACTACAGCACGCGTAGCATGATCACCAAAGAAACGGTCTTTGTCGTGTCTCGGAAGAAAAGAAATTAAGTGTTCATGCTACGCAGGCAGGTTTATTGAAAGAAATTTGACAGATTGAGGTTCCTGTCTATATAATCTGTCACTTTGCCGATTCGTCTGTAGACAAAGGCCGTTTCTTCGGTGTTCAATGTGTTCATGCTACGCATGCAGTACTAATCTACTTCTATATTTTGCTAGGTAACCACTTCCCTGTCCCATGACTCATGTTAATTGTTTCTCATCTGCATTCATGTCAACTATTGTGTTTACCTTTTGTGGATAGTAAAAGTGTTAAATTTCCATGTAATAGGGGAGGGGGTTTGATACCACCCATTGGGCACAGATTTCCCCGTGAAAATAACGATGATGTGACGGCGAAGTAAGCTGCCATCCCATTCTTATACCACGATCACTTCACCCATCTTTTCTAGGAGAGATTTTTACAGAATGCAACAGCCAGAATAGATTGATAAAACACGTTATTTTGGATGTTTTGCTACTTAACTTACCACATAAATACGTGTGGACTGCTTCTTGAAGACAGCAACCTGTCCGTAGATGATGACACATATGGTGAACGCTGCCGACACAGCCAGCAGTACCATGGTCACCATCCTGTTGGACTGTTCCAAGTCATACGCCTTTGTGGCTATTGACGTTAGTACTGCCAAGATTATCAGGGCCATTGCTGCCATCTGGAAATTGTATAACGTTGTGAGTGTGATTGTCTTCATCAATATCTTCAATTTTGCCGACACCAAAATCAACATCAATATCTGTTACTTCTTACTTTTGTTTTAAATGAGTCTAAGTTCTGTCATCAAAAATATATTACTTTAATGGAGATACAATTAGCGAAGCGCCACGCTTCGCAAATTGTATTTGTATTATTTTACGGTATGATATTGCTGATGCAACTCCATCTTTCTTTCAATGTTCCAGGCCTGCCACTTAGACGAAGTGGGAATAAAGCTGGGTTGTTTTAGTGGGTATACCGGGTCTGACCGGGGAGTCCCACATAGCCTCCCTTCCCCCGATGGGCGGGTATGCGTAATTGTCATTTTTTCCCAGCGCAAACAGGCCTGACCCCATTACTATATCTATCAGATATGTAATCAATAACTACTGATGTTACTGGCCTACCTGCTTCAAAGTAGCTGTCATTTGTGATGGGCACTTAACATTTAGTATGTATTGATGCACCCCTGCCCTACCATTCTACTAGGTACTGAATAATAAAGTAAGCTGCTCGAGGAACGGTCATATATGGCTGATGCAATAGTTCATCATTTGTATTATTGGTACTTTCAGGCCTTTACATCGATATAATAGTACAGTCATCTTGCTCAATAACCTTGTGGAGCCATGCATCCAGCCGTTTAAGAAATGCGCGATCGCATCGCTGCCATAATACTGTAGCCAAAGTAATACTACTCAGTCAGTCTGCAGCAGTTATGATTCGACATTTGTCGAAATGTCATCTACGGTCCCGCATTTAAACGATTTCGCCGAAATATTAAAGTTCTATTACGTTCACAATATTTAAGATCGACTTTCAACTACTACATTATTAGCTTGTTTTACCATTCCTAGATCTAGCAGATGATTTACTCATATTATTATTTTAACACATCTGCTATTATATTGCATATTATCCGGATTATTACATCAAGAAGTTTCTTCTCAAAAGTAATGAGATAATGTAAAAAAATATTTTGAACACGACATAGGTACGAATGAAAACACTAACAAGTATAAAAACTTGTGAGGTTAGAAAGGCATATTCAATCTAAGCATATTATTATTATGAGCCTGTTGTGTCCCACTGTAGGGCAAAGGCCCCCCTACCATTCTTCCACTCCTTTCTGTCTTCAGCCACTTTTGGCCAATCCTTTAGAAAGGAGTCCAACTCGTCACGCCATCTCCTTCTGGGCCTGCATAGTCTCAGCATAATGCTACGATATTCAAGAATCAGCTCAGCTCGCTAACGTTACTAACTTTTATTTATATTATAGTACAAACTAGAAAACTGCAACGTGCACAAACAATCGATTACAAAATCATTGTGAGTTTTGTGGGTTAACTATTTGCATTATATGAGTTATGGATGTGATGGTTTCTTTGATTTCCCATAAACATCAACGAAATAAATCCATCTGAACTTTGATAACTATTAAAGAAACAAAATTATATGTTTCCTCAATTGTATTTTCCTGTCACTCATTAAATTCAAGATGTTATATAGAAACAATGTCACTTACCACTCCAAGTGTTCCTAACATCACGAAGAATGACTTGAGACATCTACGACAAGTGAATCCAGGCTTCTTCCCTTCGTCTGTATCACAGGACCTGGCATCTGGCTTATCCACCGGACTGACTTCGACAAACACGTCATGCTTGTGGTCTGATTTTTTTTCTGTGAAAAGAGAAAACATATTCTTTACCGGAAATTCATACTATAGTTAGATGAGTGTATTTTTGGAACACTATCCACCAAATTGTACAATTTTAATAACTAGAAATAAAAGAACACCGGCGAACTCCCAAACAAATTTTTGTTGACATTTTTTTTTTGCGTCTGCCTATGAAAAATATCTAAAAGTATAGAGTTTGAATTTCTGAACAGTTTTTTCTTTGGTTATACTTTTATAGGAAGTCAGGAATTAAAGATATTTTATTTTTAAGTTTTAGAGGTTAAGACTATTTAAAAGGATATGTCCGCCATAATCTTAGCACAAACAATCGTGTTTATTTTAATATTTGTATTCTGATGCAGACATGTATTTCATAAGTACATTAATGCATTATGTACTTATCAATCAAAGCCAATCATTTTAAGCAACTTGATTAAGATTTATATTACATGGCAACATTAAAAGTATAGCTAATCCAAAAGCCATGAAGTCAAGCCAGAAAGAAAAAAACACAAAGCTATGATTATTTATTTCATCAATAATCTAGTCAATTAAGCTCTTAATTATAAAGACTTTTTGTCCAGACTTAGGCCTTATGATTGATTTGATAAAACTTAGTAAATTATTTCGTTGGTATCTATTACGGTGACATACGTAGACGCTTAATAATTTCATCAACAATTCCCTCGCCGGTGTTCTTTACAAAATGAATATCTAATTCTCATAAACCATCTTGCTCCTCTAACCTACGAACCAACTCGGGTCCAAATTGATACCTTCGATATTTATATGTATTTATTACATCAACTGTTAACTTTTTCTTCTTCCCAAGATTATCTTTACCCGCGTTAAGAAAAAGGTACATCTTTGTGCCAATTTGAATTCAAATCTATTCAACGGTTTACGCATGATTAAGTCACAAGATCGACACATCTTCACAAAATTTCTCATTTATAATGTTAGTAGGTTTTTGACGTTTTTTGATAATTCTCGGTACTCTGGGGTCCCAGACCTTCGGAAGGCGTTCGAGGCTGTAGCTAACTCGCAGAGGCCCTATATTATTTTAATAAATTATGGCACCAACCGTAGATTTTACCTGTATGCATTATGTTTATTAGGATATTAATAAGAAATCCTACTCCTGTATTTTGTAAACTTTTATCTAACAATAATTGTATCACAGAAGTACTGTTCTCGTGTTACGTTATTTTTGATTGATTCTCTTCTTTTTACAGTTATTCAAATACGATTATATTTATTAGTTTATCCAGCGATAATAGTAATAGCACTTGTTCAAATAAAAAAAAATACAAATAAAAAACATTTATTTATAGAAGTCCAGACGCCAGCACATCAATTTACCCCAATGTGTCAAATTTCTTTGATCGTTTGTCAACTTTATGACAAAGAGAATAAGGTTCATATTCAATTGGGAAAATTTGACACACACATTTTATTTAGTTTTAGTACAAATACAACCAATTTTATGTATGCGGTGTTAGCCTTTAAGTAATTGTTTCACTTACAAAAGCACAATTTGTTTTTTTTTTTATTGAACATGTATTGTGAAAACAATTGTTGGCTGACCTTAAATAAATAAATAAATAAAATAAAATAAGTTGAAAAACGATCAAAGAAATTTGACACATTGGGGTAACTTGTTGTACTGGCGTCTGTACCTAGATAGTCGCCTGATCTCCTTAAATTAATTTGGGATGATACTCCGAAAAATAAGACAGCAAACGCGAAAAATTTGATCAACACCTTCAAATGCAATCGCACTAAGACATGACGGTCAACTTAGTGGTAGTTCTCAATAGATAAATAAATAAAATAGCACGCTCTTCATCTGCGAAATGTGAGGTATTACAATCGGGGGCTCGTTAACCCCTGAGCTGGTTCTCAATAGATAATTAAAAAATAGCACGCACTTAATCCGCGAAACTAGAGTAATTACAACGGGGACATTTACACCCAATGGGGCACTTGAACACCTGATACACTCGAAATATTAATTATGAAAAGTTTTTTACGGTATACCAATTATCTTTATCCGACCTTTCATGACCTTTTAATATCGATCCTATCTTAATCCTAATCAAACAAGAAAGGCTGCACTTACCCCCCTTCTCACTAGCGGCCATGTCGTCCCAGTGTATGGGAGTGTCGCCCAAAATGAGCAGCACATCCGTCGAACCTGTATTTATAGGCAAATTAACAATGCAATGTGCTCCAATGCTTTACCGCACGACTTCGAACACATAATGGAGCGGAATTCATTCACCATACATTACGTCGCATTATGGAAAACCGTTTGTGTTGAGAATGCGCAGGAGTTGCTGAGATTGTAGCTGTCTTCATCATCATCAGCCTAGCCTTTTCCTAACTATGTTGGGGGCGGCTGCCTAACTAACCTTCACAACCCAGTGACTAGTTTAAACTGGTTGTCAGATTGTAGTTCAAGTTATCCCGAACTGTCAATTCCCGATCGAATATGAACCTTATCCTTTTGTATCTAAGTTAAAAAGTATTAAATTAATTTGACGGATTGGGGTTGCTTTATGTGTTGGTCTCTAGAAACATTTTTAGATAAAAAGGAGAATAAGAGATAACCAAGTATCCCATTCCATATTTCGTATCGTTAACATAATTATGAGAAACTAGCAGACGTCACGCGGTTTCACCCGTTTTGTTCCCGTTCCCGTGGGAATACGGGGATAAAAAGTAGCCATGTCATCCGGGAATAGTGTAGCTTTCCATCAGTGCAATAATTTTTAAAATTGGATCATTAGTTCCGAAGATTACCCCCGACATACAAACTTATAAACAAATTTTACCTCTTTATAATATCTTATATTATATTATATTAGTACAGATAAAGCCTACATATTTTAAAACGGATCGTTGAATGATTTTGTCGTGTACTCCAAGAGCCAGTGTAAAGTACCCAAAAAAGTGCAAACTGTAGGAAGTGTGTTTCGAATGGAGAGTGATAGAATGATGCTTTGTTTCTTAAAATCATTTTAATAAACTAGCAGAACTTTGTGTTTTTAACGCACGTAAGGATCATAGACATAAATAGGCTATTAAACATACCCTGTGTTTAGTAGCCTCTAAAGTCTTTCTTTTTGACACAACAACAACATTCAAGGCGTAATTTTGCGTTGTCGGGGAGATACATTTTTCAGATGGGCATCAATTTCCTTCATAATAGTTTGGATTGTCGTAGAAGGTGTGTGGAATTGGACAATGTAGTACGGTATGTATTGTATATGTACCTATATGTATAAAATAAATAAATAAAATAAATAAATAATCCACTACTTTTTCACACAACGCCATCTAGTCCCAAGCTAAGCTAAGAGCTTGTATTATGGGTACTAAACAGCTGATAAACATACTTATATATTTCTAAATACATACATATTATAGATAAATTACACCCAGACACAGAACAAATGCTCGTGCTCATCACACAAACATTTGTCCTGGGTGGGAATCGAACCCACGACCTCCGGCATAGCAGTCAGGGTCACTAACTACTAGACCAACAGGCCAGGTACATGTTTACAAGATACAACAGTTTTCACATTATTGAAGAACTCCACCAATTTAAGACGCAGCGGGAAACTTAGCCTACATGTTATAATAAAATTTAAGTAGCTTAACAGTTAAATATATGTATATATAAGTAGCATTCTTCTTTGGTATGTAATTACTTGTATTGGTTATATATTTTAATTAGGTTATTAATTCAGTTTTAATTTTAATTAATAAAGTGTTTAGTAGTAGATACTTAAACTGACTTTCTCAATTCTAAAAGCAGAAATATTTCTATTTTTGATAGCTGGCAGTTAGATACGATTCCCATAAAATATATAAAAAACGATGGTCATATTATAACAATAAGTGACATCACATAATAGATCTGTTATCAAAGCAATTGTTTTATTTAGATACTTAATAATCTTTGTTATCCAGACGAAAAACGTCTGTATTAACTTCAGATAACCAACTTTTTATTACCTACTTACTTCTTAATTTGAGGCTTTAAGTATTTATTAAAACTTTATGCACTAGTAAAAGAAACTGTTCCAAAGCGGACTTAATGCCATAGGCATTTTCTACCAGTCTACCTTAAGGCGATGCAGAGACAAACATGGTAGGCGCATGAAGGTAACAAAACATTTTAAAGTCAAATAAATAATTTAGAATACGTCCTCAAACATGCTGATATAATATTATATAACTGGACTAGCGGACGATACGCGGCTTCACCCACTTAGTTCCCGTTCCCGTGGGAATACAGGAATAAAAAGTAGCCTATGTCACCCGAGGATAGTGTAGCTTCTCATTGGTGAAAGATTTTTTCAAATCGGTCCAGTAGGTTTTAAGTTTATTCGTTACAAACAAAAATACAAATTAAATCTTGTCTCTTTATAATTTTCTAGTATATTTGAACTTCATTCAACACTGCTCTAATGGCGTTTGTGGAAGTGACACCGCAATTTTGCCAACTGTAAATAAGAATAGATTTACTCCTGAATGTGGCGTTGTCGGCACAATTTGTGCAGTGGTTGAGCAATAGACTGCTGTGCTGTGATTTGTATGGTCTACCATTGTTTCGGGCCTGGCAGTATGTGAGTTCGTAAACGCACCCACGAATGCCCTCGATACATGAGAAATTCCTAGTGTGGACCAAAGAGTTCACAAAAAAATGTCTGCACTAACGTAAATTGAAAATGTCGATTTGAATATTTCATTTGGAAATATCACCAGAAGATATCTTAACATAATATTTTGTCGACGCCTCCTCATTCTGTCTGACTGCCTATTAGAACTATTAGTACGCCCACATTTAACTCGAAATTCACGATAATTGTTTCGTCATTCTCGGTTCTCGGTAATTACGTCCACAATAAACCAACAAGCAAGGTCAAAGTTTTATAACTGACGTGCCTTTTCTATTCCAGAAAATCGTCATGAAAGTCCTGCACTCTGGGGAGAGTGGAGGGAGCTATCAGTTTCTTACTGACTAAATACCACCACAGTGTTCAGTCACACACCAGCGCCGGGGGTCGCGGGTTCGGACAATTCTTCCGCAATACCTACCACTGATTGGCCAGACTACTAATCTAGTTTACGAGTTAAAATACTTTTTAAGTCCTTAGTTAAGTCTTGGTTCATTTGTGTCTAGATGTGACGTTTCGATTCTGCTCAATCGTATGTTATCTGGTTAGAAACCTACGTTTCAGCTTAATTAGGTCTTATCTAGGTAGGAACCTACAGCGCTTTAATCGCTATTCTTTCCAAAGAGATCTCAAAACGTGTAGTTGACCCCGCGTCTCAAGGGATGGCCTCTACTTTGGATACAGGCTAAGCCATCCATTCAATTCGACATGCTGTAGCAGTCTTCGGAGCACTTTACGATTGAGTCCCGGCACAGGTGCAAGACGAAATACCAAGGTAACGTTTAGTCAGTTAGAGTCTGATAAATCCCTGAGGTTAGACAATTTTCATAAAGATTTTCCAAACTGAGATAAGCAAAAAACCTGTTCACTGTAAGTAGTTCTTTAAATTGTTACATACATTTTCTTATTATTTGTGATAAACAAATCTGATTGTTAAGAAGTGTAGCTCCGTTTGCCTCAAACAACATAAATACGAACATAGTAGCATATAATTATACATCTGAATTCCCAGAAGGTTTAGGCAGAGCTGTACCTGGTCTACTTATGTAGGTATCAAACCCACATCTCGCTAATTAAGTATCTTCCTCACACAAAGAAATTCGAATCAAATAATTTCACTAACCTGAACAGTAGTACCTATACCAAACACTAACATTAATCAAATACTGGTAATAGGCGTATGCCACCGACATTTCAGTTCATCGATAACATCTTCCCAGGTTCCAATCACTCCAAATTTAGGCAAATCCATCCGAAGAGGGTCAATTTCGATAATTTTAAAAGATTTTTTTCTGTACACTTGTCTTCGAATATGGTCAGAGTTGTGAACTGATACTGAGATGAATTCTGACGAATTCCTTCTTTGACTAATCAAATTAGCACTCTCGGTGTCATGTGGTGTTAATTATTATTATAAGTAATCGTGATTTCAAACATTGTTATTGCGGTTTTTGGATGTTATTTACGTCTGAGTTTTTTAGGTGATGTTTCTTAGAGTAGTTAGATAGTGGAACAACGTCCCCACTTCACTAGTATAATACAACTAATAAATCTTTTGTTTGTAGTGCAACAAAAGTGATCGTAAAAACCAATTTAGTGAATTACATAATATTATCATTCATTATTTGACATCTGAAGACGTGTGGTGATAAGAGGTGTTGCAAGAAGTGTCAATACTTTTTATCTTAATTCCAAATGGCTCCACATACGCATGCTTAAATTTTTGTTAATTTTCTGACGTGTAGGTACACATAAGACTGGCCTGTTGGTCTAGTAGTTAGTGACCCTGACTGCTATGCCGGAGGTCGTGGGTTCGATTCCCACCCAGGACAAATGTTTGTGTGATGAGCACGATCATTTGTTCTGTGTCTGGGTGTAATTTATCTATAATATGTATGTATTTAGAAATATATAAGTATGTTTATCAGCTGTTTAGTACCCATAACACAAGCTCTCAAGCTTAACTTGGGACTAAACGGTGTTGTGTGAAAAAGTTGTGGAATATTTATTTATTTATTTATAAGCTATACATTTTCCAGTTTACGCTGACCTTGCATAGTACGGAAATCCTATACAATACGAGATCAGCTTAAACTGGAAATGTATACCTTGATACACATCAAGCTATACATTTCCAGTTTAAACTTGACCAGAATCGAACTGCTGGTGTAAGAGTTTAAATGCCGCACATGAGCCTCTGCATGACTTCTTTGTCTGGCACGTTGCCAACGGCAGAGACCGTACCTGCAGCCGTCGACACGGCTCGGCGGCTGCGTGGACATTCCCACTTCAAAAACCACTGGCAGCGGTCGTCAGCTCTCTCAGAATAGGAGTCAGTTGGGCTGCCGCCGAGGCGTGTCAACGGCATCAGTTGCCTCTGCCGTTGGCAACATGCCGTTCGTGTGTAAGAATTAGTTTTTACAAACACATAACACTAACATAATTATACCTAAATTGCGCTTATTGTACACCACTTATTTTTAATTAGTACAAATTACTTAAAGGGCTTATTCTAGACGGTCTTCTTATTATATTTGTAAAGTATCAATAAATAATATTCATAAACAGCAAAGTTATTAGCGTTTGTTTATATCCCAAAAAGTCACCTGATTTATGAAAATATTGTACAGGATATTAATAACATAGTAGTATTTATTAATCGTCATCTCTCGCTCACGTTCGCGTGATCTCGCTCAAGCATGCCCCGCCTGCAACAGCTGTTTTCGTTAAAAAACTAAATAGGCCAATATTAAATTTAAAAATTCAATTTCGTTTTTTTTTTACTTTTGATTACGCAAATATGATCAGTAACAGGTACCTACGGATACAGCACCGTTTTTTTTTACTAATTAAAAAAATGTGGTTTAAAGTGTATCCTCACTTGTATGATGATAAATTGACACAAAAACAAGGCCAGACAATCTAAAGAATGCAAAATCTAAAAATACACGCGAGAAAAATACCAAAATGCCGTTTCAGATTACCGCGATATTAACAGTCTAATGTTTATCCCACGCAAGTGATAACTGTCAACTGTAGGAATTGGACCATTTTTGTGTTAAGACATGTTAACAAATCGTGCTTCGCATAATTATGATTTATTGACTTAGCTTTTTAAGGTAACGGCTTTCTGGGATGGTAATTGGATTAGATACTGGTCTATTTAGGAGCAGTTTAAAGAATTACAGTTTTGAAGATGCATTTGTGGCTTTTAGAGAATGGGACGATAAGTATTATGGGTGGATTGTGTGAAAGATATAAAATTCAACGGACAAAGCGTTTCGCCTCGTCCTTTATACCGCGTACATCAAGGGACTGGAATAACTTGCCTGCTGCGGTCTTCCCGTCCGATTATAATTTAGGTGTCTTCAAGCCTAAAGGCTCCTAATAAACTAGTGCGCTTCACCATCATTGATTGTATCACTTACCATCGGGGGCTCGAGTCTGCTATTGCAATCGTGCCTCAATGACCGGTCATTGATCGAATATTTGACAACTTTGACAGTTTTTGTATGGGAAATGTGTCATAAGTTTGACGTTATACGTCAAAAATCGATCATTGACCGGTCATTGAGACACGATTGCAATAGCAGACTCGACCCCCAGGTGGGATTGCAGTCAAGCACTAGTTAGTAAGTTTAGAAAACAGTGTGGAAAAAACCAATGGGCCCTGAAGGGAAACCACTTAGATTATTTTTTTAAATAAATAAAACTGCATTCACAGATTAGGTACTCGATAAGTTTATCTAAACAGGAATCGAGACAGCTAATAGATATAAAATTAAACAGTTTAATCTAATCAAAATCTCAAACATTTGGTCTTAAAAATAGCAAAGATTATAAAATGTTACATTTTTCAGTATTCAGCTGCATCTGCATCTGATTTGACTGGAGGCCGACCCTAAGAAAAGGCTAAGCAAGCAGGGATGATATTTTCTGAATTCAGTAGATTCCCTGCCAAAGTAAGTATGGAAGTAGAAATTAATAGTAAATCGTGTGCCTAAAAATAATGTTACCAAAAGAAATTGGTTCTGTTGAATACAGCAGTTTTAACGTTTAGTGGGTGAAGTAATTTATGATTTTGGTGGTGTGGGGAGCTCATAGGGAAAGTACCTATTGTTCTTTTTGGTGGGTACAGTCGCTGTGAAAATTGATTTAGAAATTGTAATAAAATATTTCGATCAAAGTCAAAGTCACATTTATTTCAATTAAGCCGTTACGTCAAACTTAAGTTAAATTAAATATAAACATGATTCTAGTCGCCCCTTCCCAAAAAGTGTGTTTCGTATAGAGAAAAATGGGCAAGAAACTCCATACTTTACAAATGAGAATAGGAATCACTTTGCGCCATGTTGTGAAATCATAGCTGTCAATTCGAATAAATTGGGTAAGATCAGCAAAACAATGTTTTTTCTAAACATAATTTATTTACGAATTACGAACGAATAATTTACTAAATTGTACTCTCAAAGTATTTATTTACATTGAAGATAATCTCTCGAGCCCATATTTCGCGAGCAGTCAGGGAGAAGAAAACAAAAACAAATATCAACAACAACAGCAAACAATCGTGTAACAAACAGAATTAATAAATAAAACGTAAGCACTCCACAGGACTAATTAATTTAAGACGTTTTTTCATTTTGAATTACTTCGACTCGGTAAAATGAAAAAAATAAAATAATTGATACGCGATAAAGGTTTTGTTGCAAGCCGTACTTTTCAAGAGACATTTGACAGATAGAGGTCATTGACGTTCCTATTCTTATTTGAAACGTATCATACTTACCTACTTACTCTTTCTAGATATTAATATTTTAGGGAGAGTCTACCAACCGCTTGGTGATGGCCCGAAAAACTAAGTAGGTAGGCCCTCCAGCACTATGGCCCTAAGCTTTAATGGTTAGGTATAGGTACTTAAATGGCCAAAATCCCTAAGCTGCAAGTTTTTATGTAAGGTTTCCTGCATCTGCAAAAGCTGTACCAGCAAAGCCCGACGTCTTTCTACAAAGATGTGATGTCTTTTGGGAAAATTCGATATCATCGATGCTCTATGATTCTTTCTTCTCTTAAAATAATAAGAGCGGGTAATATGAACATACTGTACAATACTGTATTGTTGTTATTTTAAGTCTGTCAATTTATGAAAATAAATATGGAACGTAACTTGAGGAGATCCGTAGAAGAACCGAGGTTACCGACATAGCCCAGTGGATTAGCAGGTTGAAGTGGCAGTGGGCAGGGCACATAGCACGGGGGACTGATGACCGATGGGGTCGAAAGGTTCTCGAGTGGAGGCCACGTATCGGCAAGCGCAGCGTACGACGTCCACCCACAAGGTGGACAGACGACCTCGGATGCGAGCCGCTTCCAACCGGTCTAATTGGAGATCTATAGGGGAGGCCTAGTGTCCAGCAGTGGACTTCCTATGGCTGAAATGATGATGATGATGATGATGTAACTTGAAATTATACTATGTATGTGCTATGCAGGGCAAAGGCCTTTTCTCATACAAAGAAGGCACGAGCATTGATCACCACATTAGCTCATGGCGGATTGGCGATTTTAAACTTATATCGACTATAAGTTGACTGCCTCGTTGGTCTAGTGGTCGCAAGCGCTACTGCTGAGCATGAGGTCCCGGGTTCGATTCCTGGGTCGGGCAAAGTGTTATTGGGTTTTTTCATCTGGGATTTCTCAGTTGCAGCCCGGAGTATGGATTTGTGCCCGATTGATGGCAATAGGCTCGCCCCCTATTACATGGGACTTAAACATAACTGGCGAAATGTGGGTTGTACTACCAGGTACACCTCTGCCTAGCACTTCGGGGATTACAGGCGTGACGTTATGTATGTATGTATGTATCGACTATAAGTCCAGTTTCCGTTCGGTAAGCGATTCTTCTTCTAAATAAACTTAGTAAGATCATACACAAAATACGCGCTTTGACACACAATCTCATGCATGAGAGGTATGCGCCTTAATCTCTAGACCATCACGACATTTTGATGTGATTCTTCCTTCGCCTCCAACTTGACCGTTTTTTTTAAATATGCATTTAAAGAAACACATTTTATTTACGCTATCAGAAAAAGAAAACTCGAAGGCTAATAAACTTGCACGCAAAGATTGTATATATAAACTAAGACCTCATCACGGACCTCACTGCCAGCATAGGAGTTTTTACAATACAAATGATTTCGAATCCTATTTAAGACTGTTATGACCAACATTATTATAAGTAAAAAGGTGTAGATAGGTATAAGCGCTCCTCAAGCTACACGTTAAAATGTGGTTAAATAGCCAAATTCTACCTCAGTGTCGCGTCGTGCTGTCAACGGTTGCGTGCGTGCGTTAGAGTGCCGTTTTTGAAGATCGAATGTTGTTTAGGTAACCTATCTACCTTTTTACTTATAATTATCATTGGTTATGGTTATGACTAACATTTCATTGATTTCCCACAGCCTGTTTCGGCATCCTTCTGCACGGTCTGGCATGTCGTAGCATCCCGAAATAGATAAAATAAGATCTCAAATCGTTTGCACTTACTAAAATCCCCTGTCGTGCCATGCCGCCACATCTTCTTATTCTAATTATTACTAATACAATAATTGCTTCTACCTACATGACGTCAACACAATCACGGCTACACAAACTATCAAGCAAATGGCGGAAAGATCGATATTTAGATATTTCTTTTAGATAAGGCTATAATTACTCACCCTTATAAGAATTAAAGGTATAGGATATTTCCAAATTGGTCTTAGCGTTTAGATGCACCATGATTGAAGTTAAGCAGCCTAGGTTACGTTATAAGGCAAATTGAAAGTTTAACAATAACTTTTGAGTGCGTCAGTACGACCATGGGTCATAGCTATCAGGCATGGCACTGGTTGCCACTCATTGCGCGGTTGCCATAGCATCCAACCCACAACACCACGCATAAAGCCATTGACCACCCCTTTCCACCACTTCGCTCCAAGGACGCCATACTTCGCGATTGTTCCATGGAGAATTTATTCAATTGAAAATTATTGTAGTTAAGGCTGTTCGCAGTTTTTGACCTTTGTCTGTCTGTCTTTCTTTGGATCAATTTGTTTTGATTAAATGGTTTAGGCATATCACTTTTGTAAAAAAATACATTGTCTCAAGGACATTTTAGAAATTGTTTGGCGTTTATAACTAAAAGGTCTAGAATAATAACGCATAGAAGCAGCGTCCAGTATAAAACACAGGCGAGATCGTGTGTGACCACTCTATGTTGAGTTAGCCGTGTTCAACGGAACGTGACTTTGAGTACCTACTGACGGCTCGCCGAGCAATGAAAACCACTTTGGCTCGGCTTTAGTTACCTCATTTTTGCATTCTTACTAGGGTTATATGAGATATTTCCATTAGGTCTTATTTTCTAGACCAGCAGGTCTCGCCATATTACAAATTCTATTTCTATTCTATTGCGACAATAGAAAGAAAATGGCGTATATGGAATCAGCTGTTTGTCAACTGTCAAGTGTTAACGAGTACAATTTGTAATTTGGATGAAAATGAAATGCACTTGACGGTTGACAAACGGCTGATTCCTTAAACGCCATTTTCTTTTTTCTATTGTCGCCTTATCGATTACGATAATAGAAATAAAATTTGTAATATGGCTAGGCCTGCTGGGTTGAAAAATGATATTTAATTCTGTAAATAGGTTCAAACAAACCCTTTTCCACGTCATTTTATAGCTAGAAGATAAGGTGAAGGTCGGTGTCTCCCTATCTGACTGCTCTAAGAAGAAACACCGAAAGAAACTCAGAGATTTTTTGTCTTTTCTCCTGTTTAGTCCTGACATAATCTTGGGTCCGATCATGTGAGGACCATGCAGATATTGTGTCGGAAATGGTGTTTTGAGGAAAAAAACACACATATGAGGGATGATGATTTCCCATCCTTGAAAAGAGGCTATCGTTTCTTACACTTACACTTATAAGTAATGAAAAACGATCTATAAAACGCCATCTAGAACCAATGATATTATAAGGAAAACAGTGTAGATAGGTTACAAGCGCTCAGCAAGCGACACGTTAAAATGTGGCTAACTAGCCACACTTGTCCTCTTTGTCGCGTCGCGCCGTCAACGATTGCGTGCGTGCGTTAGTGTGCCGATTTTGAAGATCGAATGTTGTTTATGTAACTTATCTACATAGGTAGGTACACCTTTTTACTTATAATAATATTATTGTCTAGAACCATAAGAAATAAAATGTAAATCTTAAATAAAATGAACAACATCCCATTTCTACTGGCTCATCAAATATAGGACAAAACAACCCTCTCCCCCCTTGCTTACCTCCTCTCGTCCTCACTCCATAGTTCTTTCATACAACACAACATACACCATGCATTAGACATTTTGACTAATGACACCCTATCCAGTCACGGAAGTAAACAAACGCTATGGGTAAATGACTTCGCTAGAACCTAGTGTATTGATGTTTGGTGGAACCATGGAAGGTTCAGGAAAAAATAATAAATCTATAATATAAGAAAAATAACTATAATAGATGTGTGTTAGAAGAGAAAGAACATTAACAGTAATTAATGAACAAAAACATCCCACCAAAAACATTTCATGTAAAATGTTGCCAAGACGACCACTAAGGTTTGCCCTGTGAAAAATATATCAGACCTCATGTAGAGCCAATTTAAGCTTCTAAATCTACACCGCCTAACTCTACCGACCCTAACTTCACAAATTCTACATATCGTCGTGAAGGCAATGCCTATTAAGTTTCTGAAGTAAACAGCCAAGCCATACATTTTTACTGATATGTAGCCAAACATTTTGATGATCATGTGATCAGTGTGTCAGTGTGTCAGTGTATCAGTGTATCAGTGAGTGTGTCAGTGACGAAATCGGTGTATTTTAGATATCAATAAAATCTAAAGTATTAGAGCTATTAAATTGAGACTTTGTATGTTTAATAAGTCTATTATTGACATCATATTCTGAGAATCTGAACTATCTGGTACATCCATACAGGAAACCAACTCTATGAGGGTTAAAAAAACCACGAAACACTTCGAGAAAAGTTAGGTAGTGCCCTTGCGCTTCGCTTGGCTCGTCTTGGCGGGGGCACTGCCGTGCCCCCAGATTCAATACTTAGTTTACTATAGACGGGACATCGGAACAAAATATTCATTCGATATTTGTGTCAGAATGGACACAAGTCTAGAGTTTTATTTAGTACGATCCGCTGCCGGTCCAATATGCTATATTATTCTAGATGGCGTTAGTGGAATATGGGATCAGTTTTTCTGTGACATTTCTTTGCATGTCCTCTCTATTAGTACAGACGCCAGCACATCAAGTTACCCCAATGTGTCAAATTTCTTTGATCGTTTTTCAACTATATAACAAACTGAATAAGGTTCATATTCATTTGGGAAAATTTGACACATTGGGGTAACTTGATGTGCTGGCGTCTGTACCTATCTTAAATCTCCTTGGTAATGAAGAAAATAAAAATAGTTGACAGCTTTGTAAAAATATTTTTAACTAATAGAATGGGCTATTTGATAAAAATAAAAAATAAAAATATTCGCCACAGATAATATATTTTTCTTTTTCAAATTGATAGAAAACTGCTTAGATTATTAAGCTCATTGAAATTGAGGAGAGGGGGCTTGTAACGTCATTATTTAGTATAAACTGTACTGGCTAGTGACGTCATGCGACATTTTGACTCGATTTTTTGCCGTTATTTTTTGATTACGTGAAAAAAAGAAAAAGTAAAAAAAGGCCAGCAAGACGATGCGGTACTTTAAAAGCTAAAAGTGTGATGGTTTTAACGTCTATCGCTGAAACTCGACACGGAACATAAGTTAGGAAACTAATGTATTTTTTCCCGCAATAGGCATGTGGACGGTGTATATAAAAATATAATTAGTCCATCATCTATACATATAATAATCTATACATATAATAAGACTGTAAAAAAACTGTGTCTGTACATTGAATATATTTAAAAAATAATAATTGAGGGGGGTTTAGAAACAGCAATAGAGCACGAATCCAAAAAAAAAAGTCTGTCTGTTTGTCTGTTTGTCTGTTTGTCTGTTTGTCTGTTTGTTTGCACACGCTAATCTTCGGAACTACTGGACGGATTTGAATGATTCTTTTTTTGTTGTATAGATATTAAGTCTGGGCAACACATAGGCTATACTATACATATAATAAGACTGTAAAAAAACTGTGTCTGTACATTGAATATATTTAAAAAATAATAATTGAGGGGGGTTTAGAAACAGTAATAGAGCACGAATCCAAAAAAAAAAGTCTGTCTGTTTGTCTGTTTGTCTGTTTGTCTGTTTGTTTGCACACGCTAATCTTCGGAACTACTGGACGGATTTGAATGATTCTTTTTTTGTTGTATAGATATTAAGTCTGGGCAACACATAGGCTATAATTTATCTTGGAAACTGGAACACCTGATGCAGAACCGCAACAGACCAGCTAAACTATAGGCGATACAAAAATGGTCCCATAGAAAAAATTGTTCCACGTGATGAGCATTTTCTGCTGAGAGAATAAATTTGAAGATCCGGAACACCTGATGTGGAACTTTAAGAGCCCAGCTACACTATAACATATATTGGAATGACGTCTTAGCAAAAGTTGTTCGGTCTGATAGGCATTTCCTGTTGACTTATAAAAATCGAAGATCAGAAACATTTGATATAGAAATTAAAACTATCACTAATTTCATTGCATAATTATAAAATAACATAAGTAGGAGGTACTACGCGGTGAAGGCGGGAACAGTTCAGGACTGATTTTCGATGACGATGGTATATCGTTGAAAATAAGACTCTACTGGCTAAAACTCCCATTTTTTTTATCGTATGCCTTCGGGCTTATGTTATTTGAGTGTTTAATTTCCTTTTCCATTTATCTTCGTTACACGGTAGCTTACCCGGTAACGCAGGGGAGCAGCCACTTAGATTTTAATTGATCAGGTATCATCACAATAAAACTATAACTATGCCTAGAAAGAGGTCAAATTTTTCCCAATGTTCCAAAGGTGCTAAATGATTAAAGACCATAAGATCCCAACAATCTACCGAAGAGCGTTAGGAGAGACTTGATGCTGTTCGAGAACATGAGGCTGCAACTCGCTCCTTGGAAACTTCTTGGGATCGCGAAGCACGCCTGCATTCTCAGCGTATTTACGCATCTACATCCAGGTCTCTAGAGACCAGTGAAGAATATGTGCGCGACTGACCGCTGATCGTGAACATCATGCACTGTCTCGCGAGTTGGAGACGTTCACGGAAAAAGCATGACGCTTGAGTTTTCAGCGTATATACGCATCGACTCTAGAGATACGTGGGGGAAGGAGATGCGCGACTGATCACTGATCGTGAACGTCACGCAACATATTATAGGCTATAATTTATTTTGGAAAATGGAACACATAAAGTGAAAGAGATATAAAAATGGTGCCATTGCAAAAACTATTCCACGTGAAGAGTGTTTTCTGCTGTGAGACTAAATTTGAAGATCTGGACCACCTGTAGGGGAACTCCAAAGCCCAGAGACAATATAACATATACATAATAGAAATGGCGTCTTAGCAAAAGTTGTTAAGTCTGATGGCATTTCCTGTAGACCAACAAAAATAAAAAATCTGGAACATCTTGAATCGTCTTGCGCATCCCATTGATTTCCCGTCCCCGGGCTTATAGAATTCGACATCAGATGTTTCAGATCTTCGATTTTGACGACCCCGTTGTCGCTGGCATAAGCAACAGGATCCGCGTACGAAGTCGCGGGCAGAAGCTAGTTTAGAATATAAAAAATAATACACAAGTATTTTTTTGCTTTTACAAATTGATGGAAAGCTTCTTAGATACAGTAGGTACATTAAAGTTGAGGAGAGGGGGCTTGTGACGTCATTATTTAGTATAAACTGTACTGGCTAGTGACGTCATGCGACATTTTGACTCGATGTAACGGCGTTATTTTTTGACAACATGAAGAAAGTAAAAGTATGTGTCGAATATTTTCTGGTAATCTAGATGTAGGACTAAAAAATAAAATATAGCCCGTCAGCCTATTTAGAGTAACCTAGATCGGGAGTTGCCCGTGGTCCACCTACGTTTGTCCACCTGGTGAACTACGGGCAATTTTTTTTGCCCGTAGTCCACCTCAGTTTTATTGGGTGTACCACGGGAAAAAAATATTTCCCGTGGTCCACCTGAGTATTTACTTTTGAGAATCTATTGCCCGTGGTCCACCTATCATATTTGACGGCGCGTTTGATTATTTCAACATCAACGGATAGCGTGGGGGAAGAACATGATGTCGGATCAGTTGGAGTCAGGCAAGCAATCCGTTTGCAACCCGAGCATGCGCCACATTTTTTGTGGTGTCTAGTGATTTGGTGTGCCTAATAATTATATAATAATCATTATATTTTGTGCGAAATACTTTGTATTACTATTTTCCTCGCCCGACACCCACATATCTTAGTAAAATCAAGTAGGTATGTGTAGTATGTATGGTCCAGATGATAGTGCGGACTGTCCTAACGTCCCTTTCTTTATATTAAATAACAAGATGACTATTATTGTGAAGATTAGGATCATTTTTGAAAAAAACAGTGAATTCGAACAAACTAATGAAAATAAAAAAAAAGTTAACAAAAACTAGGTAGTGCGATTCGGACTCGCACAGGAAGGATTACGTAGGTGCAAATTATAGAAGGTAAACCAAAAACGTGGAAAAATCATGTTTCATGTATGAGGACCCCAATTTTTTTAAGTTTTACTATGTATAAATGAATAGAAGCTTTTGGTACTATTTTATTATTTGGCCATTGGTAATACTGGTCATATAAGAAAGTTACTTGTTTGGTTGTAAGTTGTTTTCCTCACTTCTTCTCGAATGTTCTAGTGTGTTCTACATAAATAATAAAATACACATTTCGTATAAGTCTGCGTTCTTTATATTTTATCACAACAAAAGAAATGATTTGATTTGATTTCCCTCCTTGCGTCGTACTCCTCAATGCTGAGGGTCGTGACCTCCCTGCTTCATCACCTTTTTTTAACCCCCGACGCAAAAAGAGGGGTGTTATAAGTTTGAACGCTGCGTGTTTGTGTCTATCTGAGCTATCGTACCGCCTAAACGGGTGAACCGTATTTAGGTGCGGTTTTTTTTTGTATGAAAGCAGGGTTTCTTGCGATGGTTCTTAGACATGATTCATCAAAATCGGTTCAGCCGTTTCAAGGTTATCAGCTCTTTTGTGTTAGCTACTTTTGCTATTTTAGACGTCTATAGGTTTTAACTTTACATACAAACATATGCGTGGCTTAAAATTTCAAACACCCATGTGTGTTATATTAATAAGCAAGATTATGGTATATTTGGTCTGATGCAGCCAGGATAACTTGCAGACTAATATACTCTTGGGAAAATAATAGCAGATATGTCGTGTTTGGATTAATTATAACCAGCATTTGATTCTGCACACAATGCACTGATGGCAACAGGATGAGAATAGAATAGAATAGAATACTCTTTATTGTACACCATTAATACTTACAAATAATAATTTTAAGGGCTACAAGCGGTGATACAATGGGCGGCCTTATCGCTAAAAGCGATCTCTTACAGACAACCTTTGGATGGACTTGATAGTGGAGGAAAAAAGATGAGTAGGCAGTGTGTGGTGTACTATTTACATAAATATATACCATACAAGACTATTTGAATATAATAAGTATAAATATCAAGACAAAAAAATAAATAAAATAAATACATAAATACAAACCATTTACAGAGTGACGGACAATTATATTAAGACGTGTTAGGAGAGAGGTAATAATTTTTAAGCAAATTTTTGAACGATTGTGATGTCTGAGCTTGCCTCCTTGATGAGCTGATGCTGCAGGCTATTCAGCACACCTGTAGGTAGACGCTTAACAAATTAATAGCAGATATGTTGTGTTTGGATTTGTTTTAGCCAGCATTTCACTCTTCATACAATGCACTGAAAAATTCTCATAACTGTAAACTCTATAAAACAAAAATAATGCGTTTAAAAATTTTAAAATAAAAACAAGATTTAAAATTTTAAAAACCCCCATCGCTAAAAAGTAAAACATTTAAAAAGTTAAAAATAATACTTTCCTATCGTTGAGTCATGAAATTTTACGTAACGTCGGGGTACCGCTAAAATAAGTACCTGCCTACATACCTACGAGTACTAGGAACATTCTTTACTTAAGTGGTACCCCGACGTATCACATCATAGGTGCAGGCGCTGGTGGTAATGCAGGTGGACCACGGGAAAGAAAAATTACCCGTGGTACACCCAGGTGGACATAGGTGGACCACGGGAAAAAAAAAATTCCCGTGGTACACCCAATAAAACTGAGGTGGAGCACGGGCAAAAAAAATTGCCCGTAGTCCACCAGGTGGACAAACGTAGGTGGACCACGGGCAACTCCCGACCTAGATTTATTTTTACCATTTGTGCGTGTAAGAAGTACTTTAGTTTACTTTAATTTCAACATATTTTCCAGTATCCGATATGGTCTAGTGGCTAGGATACCTGGCTCTCACCCAGGAGGCTCGGGTTCGATTCCCGGTATCGGAAAATCTTTTTGGATGTTTATTTTTATACGGAAAGAGCGGATTCAATTTCTTTTATAAATTTTATATGTTTTACTTTACAAATATCACTTTTAACGTTTATTCATACTAACTAAGTTCTGAGTTGAGTTACACGATAACAGTCAGGTGCTTGCCTGCATTGACTGGACAAGTCCACTCATATATCAGTCTGGTATATTGTTCAAAATACTGATCGGCACGGCCCTCTACATGATCTAACAAACATAGGTAGTGTCTAAATTTTCAAAAGACTTTGACCTTTGAGTTTGTTTCGGTGGTTATTCTTAGATATGATCGACCTAGCCTAGTTTTGATTTCTTGATTTTTATTTTTTGATTTGTTAAAGTGTTTTTAAAATCCAATAACAAATACTTATCATTTAAAAAAATCTCTCTTCATCTGCAAAGCAATTTCGAAACTATCTTGGAGTTAGCTTCTCGTTTAACTGGATGCCAGTATTGCATCCAGCAATACTCTCTGTTGCTGTGTATACCAGTGTTTTATATTGAGCGACTTTCTGTCTGACTCCTACAACCCAATTACTGGATAACACGATACCCCTTGGTTAAACTGGTTGTCAGACTTTCGATCTTCTGACTACAAGTAACGACTGTCAAAGATCTACAAATGATAGCCGGGGACCAACGGCTGAACGTGTTTTCGGAGGCACGGACGAATCTTGACATGTAATTAATGGTCACACATTCGTAGACCGACCTTGTCAAGCATAGCTTAACCTTCGATCGAAACTTGTGGCTGTTATTATCAAGCCACTAGCCACAAGCTTCTGTATTTATTTAGCTATTCCCATTTAGATATTTCTTTATAATTAATTAGTTCTACTAAAAAATAAAGAAATCCTACTATCCTACTAATATTATAAACGCGAAAGTTTGTGAGGATGGATGGATGGATGTTTGTTACTCTTTCACGTAAAAACTACTGAATGGATTTTAATAAAATTTGGTATGGTGTTAGCTGACACCCTGGATTAACACATAGGCTACTTTTTATCCCTGCATTCCCACGGGAACGGGACCTACGCAAGTGAAACCGCGAGACGTCTGCTATTATTTCTAATTTCTAAAATCCAGCTCTGAAAATCTTCCTACACTAAGTACACGATTCTTTAGAAATAAATTCTGAGTAGTTAATAACATAAACAACGGTTTTGTTATAAATCCTTTCGTGTCAGGTTCAAAGCTATCGAAGTTAGGTAACTTATTAGCACTAAGTGAGGACCTAGGACCGATAAACTTGACTTGATTCCTAACATGAAGGTACCTTTACACCATTGATTTATCACCGGAAACTGAGTGCCCAAGTAAAAGCGGTTTATTTTTACTTCGTTAGAGAATTAAAGTATCAATTCTTCGGTTGTGGTTCTGTAGGTTTTTTTTCTATGTTATATTTATTTCTGTAAATTGGTTCTCACAAAAACTTTTGTCAATACAACACGGATTATTTTAACTATTAGACCAGGGTCGGTGTTTTACTATCCAACTACTCTGAGAAGAAACACCGAAAGAAAGAAAGATCACCATAGAAACGAATATGTCGATAGAAGAAGCGACAAAGTGACAGGTGGTGATTACAGAAGAAATAATGCTCTGATGTTGTAGACTATTGTCAACTGAAGAATCTAAACATTTCTTCTCATTTCTATTCTTGACATTTTCGTGCTCAAAATAAAAAAAAATATCTTACAATCTATCCCTTTGTCGATCCTTCTGCAGACAAAATCTGTTTCTTCAATCATCGATCGTGCTACGCGTAGGTACTGGTAGATAGGTACACCTACATTTTACCAGATATGTTTAAGTCCCATGTAACTCCAGATCGAGACTCCTAGCTGCTACTGAGAAATTCCGGATGGAAAAACTCAACAACACTTTGCCCGACCCGGGAATCGAACCAGGGACCTCATGCTTAGCAGTAGTATTTCTACCTCGTTAGTCTAGCGGTCGCAAGCGCAGTAGCGCTTGAAATAAAACAAAGAACAAAAATACAGTTTGTAGTGTGCTTTCAACGCTGCACCAAATGGGAGTCCAGCTCAGCATGACGTGCCAGGCAAATGTACAGACGCCAGCACATCAAGTTACCCCAATGTGTCAAATTTCTTTGATCGTTTTTCAACTTTACATGAAACAGAATAAGGTTCATATTCAATTGGGATAACCTGACGCTGATATTCTGCTGGAACAGACTATGTTATGTGTGTATTTATATTACAGGCTTAATTTTTTTCCATACTAAGTTTCGTAAGTTTTTTACAGAGTCAATGCAGGTTAACTTCTGAGCCACATCAACGCCTGGACCCGTCCATTAGTAGAATAGTATTGAAGGTACATTGTTATTTGACGGAAACATTTTTATTATGAACCAAGGATCCCTGAAATAATACAAGGCAGTTACAAATACATTGACCCTACCGCGGCAAGTGTTAACTATACGGCAAAAGATTTTTAACCCGAGAGGTTAAAGTCCCTGGTGGTTCAACATTGGTTGTCATGGCAATTCGTCGTATTCATATTACGGACAAAGAGTTTCTATATTTTCCATGAAACCACTTTGAAAGGTTTTTATTTAACAGGAATTGAAAACTGAAAGTGAACTTTAGCAGTGGTTGATCAGTGGAAACCGCCGCAACGTAGGTTCCTAGTTGTAAGTCGTGGGTTCGAACTCAGAGCGGTGCCGCTTTCTGTATTTCAGATGTCGGATAGACCAATACCATTTAGTTGTATAGTATCATATTTTATCTAAATTGAAAAGATAATTAAGTCCTTGTAACAAGCTGTAGTTATAAAGTATTGAGAAAGTAATAAATAGAGAGAGCGTGAGAGTGAGTTAAGTTTTGAGTGTTGAGTATTTGTAAGTTTTCAAGGTGTACCTACCTACATTAAACAATATTCTATTCTATTGCATAATTTAAATACCTCGTTGGTTGGTTTACTTGTCAAAAGAACTAGGTACTAACTGCTGAGCATGATTCTAGCGTTTGATTCCTTTGTTGAGCAAAATGTAACTGGCATTTTTTAATTAGGATTTCTCAGTAATACCCCGGACTCGGGCTTTGCGCCCGGTCCCTGGTAATAGGTTCGCCGTACAATCAAAGTACGGAGAGTAATCTTTAATAAAAAAAGGCCCACCGAGTTCTATGTCAAAAACAGAGGTTGTTCCTTTATAGGTATGTGATGTCAACCCTAATGCCTTATTTGTTTGTTCCATGTGCATCACTAGGCTAATTGCTGGTTTCCATAGCAAATGGGCATTTCCTTGTTGAATATCAATTTTGAGAAAAACTTACTAGTCGTTTGTGAGATTCAAACGACATTTGGCTTAATTAATTACGATAAGAGCAGCGGTGGCGCCTTGACCTACGAACAGTAAGTCGTGGGTTCGAACTCAGACAGGCGCATTACTTTGTGTAATTTAGGTATTTCATCACCACTGCTCTCAAAAACGGCGAAGGAAAACATCGTGAGGAAACCGGCATGTCCTAGAACCAAAAATACGAAGACATGTGACATCTACCAATTCGCACTGGTCCCGCGTGGTAGTTTATAGCCCCTATGCAAAATACGCGTTTTGACATGGAGTTACGGATACCAGCCCGGTATCTTTTATCTTAATTAATTACGAAGTACCCTATGGAAAAAACGTTACCTATTATGGGCGTCAAGTGTTTGTGTAAGTATCAATATTATTATAATAAATTATCTTCAAGTAAATAATTGAGTAGGTAGGTATGACAGGTATTCGAGTATTGTTTTATTGATCGGCTGTTTAATTATAGAAACTAGAAATGCCTCGTTAGTAATGGACTACCCAGTTGATCTATGGTCGCAAGCGCTACCAGCAGTAGCAGGTTCCGGGTTCCATCCCCGGGTCGAGCAAAGTTATTGTTATTGATTTCCTCCATCAGCTCATTCCATCTCCTTTCTTCTATCGGGAATCCAGACGTACTGCAGGCTATCACCCATTCCTTGTAGATGTTCCACACATATGCACGAAGCGCTTTGCCTATTTCTTCATTATGCGCACAGCCAAGGAGTGGAATTCCCTGCCTGCATCGTTGTTCCCAAGTTCATATGAGCCCAATCTGTATTGGTCGCGAGTTAATAGGCTTCTTATGGGTAAGCTCGTTCCATCGTCGGCTTCATCTCTGACCGCAGGACAAGATTGAGGTTAAGAGTAGACCCATAATGTATGAAAAAAAAAGTAATTTGGAATTTCTCATTAGCAGCCCGGAGTATGGATTAGTGCCCGATTGATGGCAATAGGTACACCCCCTATTACATGGGACTTAAACGTAACTGGCCAAATGTGGGTGATACTACCTCTGCCTAGCCTTTCGGGATTAAAGGTGTGATGTTATGACTAGAAATGCGACGAATGGTTTTGAAAGAGTAAATAGAATTTTACATGGAACACAATTTAATGATGAATTAAATTAAAGAAAGAAAAGATTTATTTCATAAACTAGCTTCTGCCCGCGACTTCGTACGCGGATCCTGTTGCTTATGCCAGCGACAACGGGGTCGTCAAAATCAAAGATCTGAAACGTCTGATGTCGAATTCTAAAAGCCCGGGGACGGGAAAACAATGGGATGCGCGAGACGATTCAAGACGTTCCAGATTTTTTATTTTTGTTGGTCAACAGGAAATGCCATCAGACTTAACAACTTTTGCTAAGACGCCATTTCTATTATGTATATGTTATATTGTCGCTGGGCTTTGGAGTTCCACTACAGGTGCTCCAGATCTTCAAATTTAGTCTCACAGCAGAAAACACTCTTCTCGTGGAATAGTTTTTGCAATGGCACCATTTTTATATCTCTTTTAGTTTAGGTGTTCCATTTTCCAAAATAAATTATAGCCTATATGTTGCGTACACGATCAGCGGTCAGTCGCGCATCTCCTTCCCCCACTTATCTCTAGAGTCGATGCGTATATACGCTGAAAACTCAAGCGTCATGCTTTTTCCGTGAACGTCTCCAACTCGCGAGACAGTACATGTTGTTCACGATCGGCGGTCAGTCGCGCACATATTCTTCACTGGTGTCTAGAGACCTGGATACCTGGTAGATGCGTAAATACGTTGAGAAGCAGGCTTGCTTCGCGATCCCAAGAAGTTTCCGCGGAGCGAGTTGCAGCCTCATGTTCTGGAACAGCATCAAGACTCTCCTAACGCTCTTCGGTAGATTGTTGGGATCTTATGATCTTTAATCATTTAGTACTTTTGGAACATTGCGAAAGATTTGACCTCTTTCTAGGCATGGTTATAGTTTTATTGCGATGATACCTGATCAATTAAAATCTAAGTGGCATGCTCCCCTGCGTTACCGGGAAGGCGACCATGTAACGAAGATAAATGGAAAAGGAAATTAAACACTCAAATAACATAAGACCGAAGGCATATTTATACGATAAAAAAAAATAAGAGTTTTGGCCAGTAGAGTCTAATTTTCAACGATATACCATCGTCATAGAAAATCAGTCCTGAACTGTTCCCGCCTTCACCGCGTGGAGGTACTTATGTTATTTTATAATATTATGCAATGAAATTAGTGATAGCTTTAATTTCTATACCAAATGTTTATGATCATCGATTTTTATAAGTCAACAGGAAATGCCTATCAGACCGAACAACTTTTGCTAAGACGTCATTCCCTATGTGAGTTATGGTGTAGCTGGGCTCTTGGAGTTCCACAACAGGTGTTCCAGATCTTCGATTTTTATACGTCAACAGCAAGTGCTCATAAGGCTGAACAACTCTTGCTAAGACGTCATTCCTATATATGTTATACTTAGTGTAGCTGGGCTCTTGAAGTTCCTCATCAGGTGTTCCGGATCTTCAAATTTATTCTCTCAGCAGAAAATGCTTATCACGTAAAACAATTTTTGCTATGGTACCATTTTTGTATCTCCTATAGTTTAGCTGGTCTGTTGCGGTTTTGCATCAGGTGTTCCGGATCTTTAAATTTATTCTCTCAGCAGAAAATGCTCATCACGTGGAATAATTTTTGCTGTGGTACCATTTTTGTATCTCTTTTAGTTTAGCTGGTCTGTTGCGGTTTTGCATCAGGTGTTCCGGATCTTCAAATTTATTCTCTCAGCAAAAAATGCTCATCACGTGGAACAATTTTTGCTATGGTACCATTTTTGTATCTCCTATAGTTTAGCTGGTCTGTTGCGGTTCTGCATCAGGTGTTCCAGTTCCCAAGATAAATTATAGCCTATGTGTTGCCCAGACTTAATATCTATACAACAAAAAAAACATTCAAATCCGTCTAGTAGTTCCGAAGCATAGCGTGTACAAACAAACAGACAAACAGACAGACTTTTTTTTTCGGATGTGTGATCTATTACTGTTTCTAAACCCCCCTCAATTATTACTTTTTAAATATATTCAATGTACAGACACTGTTTTTTTACTGTCTTGTTATATGTATAGATATAGATATAGATCATTTAAGGCATAGGAAATAAAACAACAAAAATTAAAAAAAAAAGATATTTGTGAGGTCAAAAAGTCTATTTCTCTTAATCCTCGAAAGTTAGGTAGACATGTATACATACCTGTAGTACACTCAGTTATGTTTACGTCAAAGGCTATAGTGAAACATACAAAATGTACAAGAGTACACATTATGTGCTGTGAAGCATTTCAGCATTCATGCCAGACAGGTGATGCTGTCTGACGCTGGTCTTCCAATGAACCTTGAGGGCTAGATTGAGATATGCTATAGATTGTGTTACTGAGACAAGGGAGGATAGTATTTCTATGACATTTGTTTACATATCATCTCTATGGTATCTAAAATATCTTTGGTTTAAGTCCTACATAATAGAGGGCGAGCATATTGCCATCAACCGTTCAATGTACCTATGCATGCTATTAGTTAGTAGAATTTTAATATTTGTACGGCCGAAATGCCGAATATAGTGAAACCCGTTGAACATAACATCATATTATGTACCTATATTCTTGCAAATAAATAAATCATTCATTCATTCATTCGTTCATTCATTCATTCATTCATATATCCAGCAGCCGGACTGCCAAAGAGAAAGTCCAGATGCAAAAATCAAATTGTCCCACCTGGGAATCGAAACTAGAACCTTGTGCTGAGCAGTAGCGCTCGCAAACAACTACTAGATGACGCAGCCAAGAACTCTAATATTTTTAAAGTTTTGCTAACTTTAACTTGTAGGTACTCTTTTACTGTTACACTTACTTTTTCTACGATTTAATTTGATGTTCTAATAAATAATAGCATAATTTCAGGGATTTTTGTGTTACTAACATATAATATGGACTACGTTGGAAATAAATGTCTTATTATGTTGTCTTACTATTAAATTAAATTATAGTAAATACTGAGTTCTTATAACGATAATATGGGAATGAGTTATGTAAGGAGAACTGACGACAACAGAATAAAAATAAAAAGTAAGCGTTTTCAAACATCGTTTTGTCAATGCAATCGAATCGATTCGAGCGCTCGATTCATTGGAATCCGATGGGTCCCATTTCTCCAAATCGATTAGACCATTTGATGACGATAAAAACTTCTAACACGTTCGTAGAAGCTTGGTTTGGAAAAACATAATTATTAGTATTGTCATCACAGTACACGTAACGATTACTGAAATGTCGTGTTTAGGGGTCCGTGAAATGGTAAAAGAACACTTAAAGATACCGGGATGGTATCCGCAACTCCACGTCAAAGCGCGTATTTTGCGTTTTAAAAGAACACATTACAGTACCCACGACTTGTCTGACTTGTGTGCTAGCTACAAATAACGTGTGCGAGGCAAATAATTCAATCAATTGATTTATAATGTCAATAATTAATTATATTATTTAAATTCAAGTTTATCAGCCTTATGTGTTTCTGGGAAGTTTGCTTTTTGCGGGACCGTCTTATACCTATTATTTTTGTTCAGATAACGCTGATCTTAGATTGAATGATGTCTAATTTTAGAATATCTACATTTTTGCAACTCAGTAGGAATCGTAAGTATGCGTGCGACTTAGTATGTCTGTGACACCTTTGTATTTCAGAAACTACTCTATATTATGTATATTCTATTGTATACGATAGAGTATTCAAAAACCATAAAATCTTGCCAATAACAACAGATGATATGTAATTCCAAGCTATGCTTTTCCATTTACAAGACCACCCATTGTACTATTGACGTGGGTTAATGAGACTGCTGGTAATGTGTAAACTACATTGCTGGTAAGCTTTTGAAAAATTGTAATAAAATTTTGTTATTTTCTTAGCGAAAAGAGCCAAGGCCAGGGGAAACTGGTTGACTAGTAGAAAATGCCTATAGTGTGTCCGCCTCGGTACATTTGTGCGCTTAAATGTATGAATAAATAGTTCTAAATAAATCAGCAGAGCCCTTTTTAATACAAACTAAGTCAAGTTTTTCAACGTATGTACTTACCTAAGGAACCCAAGGTGAGCGAGTCAGATTATCACTTTGCCGGAAGTTTTTATTGTACTGGTAACCCTACAGTGTCTTTAATTCTAATAGTTACAGATTCTAATACTAAAGAATTCCTTATTTAATAAGGATACTATGAAAATAACACCAATAAATATGTTTTGAACACAGGACTACTTGTAGCAAAAGTAACTACAAAATCATGACTACACTTACGTCATCAGTCCTACTAGATGATTCACAATATATTATTAAAAGCTCAAATCTCGGCCATATTGTTTGTCAAAGGCGTCAAAACAAAAACAGAACCGTAATATCATAACGGTTAATTTTTTTATGCTTATATAAACATAGTTAAGTAATACCAGAGCTTACGACTTCGTCGGTGTTTCCTAATTATTTTTCTTAACTAAAAGCAGAAAGTAACTCCTTATAACATTATAACATTAGCTATTTGATTGTAACCGTCCCATCAACATCGGTCTAGCCATTTTGGATATTAGCCCAAACAAACAGGAAGACACACGAAGAAAATGCTTTTTGGTATACTATCGTAGGGTACAGTATATTAATTTATTTTTATAATACAGCTTAAATTTACAAATTAACTGTAATTATTACAGAGGGTCTTAACCCTCAATGCGTATATTCTTTTATCAAGCTAACTAGCCAGTCTACTATAAAAAAACGAAGGCTCTTAGGTAACTAACCGCTTAACAATCTTAGACGTGAGACCAATAACCGATCGCCAGTTTCAACCGATTAACAGTGATCTCTATCAGTGCTTTACGACGTCAAATTTAAGGGTCGAAGTAATTTGGGGGTGGTGGCAGTGCGTGACTACATCCCTCACGCGACTTCACACCACCCGACTCCTGGGCTACTAAAATACAAAACGGGTCGAGCCTCGTCGCATTCAGCCAGCGAGGCCGGACGCGAGCGAACGACCGTGCCGCTATTAAAAAAAAAAAGTTGGATTTTAAATTCGGAACTCCCGCTCTTTTGTCCGTCATTGCATTCAGTTGGATTCGAATTGTAGATTCTGATTTATTTTGTGGTTCACTGTGTTTATTTTTAATTAAATCGATTCAAGATGGAGGGATGCGGAATGAACTGTATAAAATATCTTCTGGTGGTCTTCAATGGAATATTTCTGGTGAGTTTAGTTTTTTTGTCTCAAAGTATGGACGTGGGTTGAAAGTTTAATCTCAAACGGAACGAAGAAATAGTTTTTGCGCAGACAATACAGATGTTTCTCGCTTCTATTTCAATGATTGGTTATTTTTATACCGGTCACTTGTGGTTTTCGCATCGGTACAGCTATTATGAACTTATTGAACGTGCGAAAAATGTCGGATGCAGTTTAAAGAACCCATTCAAAACAACGCCTAGATATTTTCTAACACATTCAAGTACACACTAAATTCAGTGTGAAAATAGTGTGAGATTCCAATGTCGGTCACGTTATTATTAAAAGTAAATAAAACGATATTTTCGTCTGCTAAATGCTGAAAAGCGGCGTGTTTCAAGGGTAATTCTGAAAGCGTGCGTTTCACTGAATTCGTCAACTATGTGAATCCGAGATTATTTAAACATATTACAGAACTTATGTAGACTAGTTTTATTAAAAGCAATTAACATGTTTGCGTAGAACTATACTTTGACATTTTGGGATTTTCAAGGAAGGTCATGAAAGTTGCCGTAGAATTGTTACCTACTAAATATTACGTGTGTTAAAAAAAACCTTGTACAGATATATGGTAGGCCTATATAATTATGTAGTGCCTACCCAAATTAATCTTACTTCTGAATTAATATTAAAAAGAGAAAATATTTTGAAAATTCTTATAGAGAGTCACATTTTTTGTGAGTGTTGTAGGCTATATTTTGTTTTATTGCTAAAGTAAAGTCGCGATCGAAGTGCTAGTTAGGTAGGTAGGTATAAAAATAAGAAACTGGTAATTTAAAATTGTTCAAATCTAAAGTTTAATTGGTCTATTACCACTTACCTACATAAGTAGTTCCACACCAATAAATTGAGCAAATATCGTTCGTTACATTTTTATAAATTACTGTTTTATTAACATTTTCTCAGTATTATGGTGCGAACACAAAGATACAACACAGATACGAACTGTTATAGTCCATCAAGGTCCACTTAGTCACTTAAATGGTCTGGCTCTGCCAAACAAGTACTGTAAGAGGTCTGTACGGTTTTCATTTGTATAATGATTATAAAAAAAGGACTTGGCAATTACAGACGATGTCAGTTGATGTGATTTAATTGATCTTACTTGTGAAATTTTCAATTTCTTAGGTGTTCTGTAAGTAGCAGCGCTATTTTAGGTTGTTTGCTGATTATAATCAATTTTGTGACAATCATTAGTAACTAGGTACTACTTACTTACATTATAGCTGTCGACGCAAATTAATTTGCTGCAAATCTACATATTTTTTTGATATTAATTAACCTGTTTTCTAACGATTTTTAATTCAAATTATGATTTTATTCAAATTTAAAAATCTTCACATAAAGGTTTTGGTATTGCTTAATGCTCTAGTTTATAATAATACAAACTTCAAATATGCACAGACTGCCATTTACAGCAAGAAAAATATGAAATCTATTTTGTGTTAGGTATACAAAAATCTTCTCAAATGTTAGTGCGAATGCACTAAAAGTCTTAATTTAGTAATTAACAATATTAATTGTGGCGCCAAGAAAAGCTTACCAAATCGATTCAATTACTTTTGTAACTGTAGCACCATTTCAACTATATGACTCACCGGTTTTTTAATTAATTTTGCACTCTCGAGAATTTGACAACACTAATTAATTTAATTGACCATATAACATAATAGGAAAAGAGCTTACCCATTTATTACAATTAAACTTCAACTATTCAACCAATTACCATTAAACCAATTTTTAAACAACTCACACATTTTTTATTAAAACGTTTTATTTTTTTAATTAAAATACTTACTGAGTTATTTCACAGCACTATATTTCTCAAGTATAGACAACTTGTTACTGAGTATTAAGTTACAATCAATTTACCCACCAAACGATAAGTTTATGTTTTGTTTTCCTTTCGGTCACTGGAAATTGAGGATGTGAAATAGAGGTTTTTCCATGGCTGTTATTTATATTAGGTACAAGACGGTTAAGGGTTTGCCTACCTACACGTCAGATTGACGTCTAGAAACATACGTCACTTTGGGGTAAGAAGGGAAATTAAAGTAGGTAATAACACTGGCAGAACAGTTGACATAAACCTGTTTGCCAATCAGGAAAAAAAAACAGTGACTGATTGGTCATTTCGTGAATAGTAGTACCTACCTAGTTATCGCCAAGTGGTCGAAAATATACCTACCGTTTTAGTTTAAAAAAGTACAAAAAAGCACCGCTTGAAAATGTACGCGAAGTGTACGCGAATTGGCCTGTTATTCCAGTAATATTTTCTTTTTATCTAGATGAGGGAATAAAAACTCAAATTTAGGTCAAGTAGCCAATTTAAAATAATAATAAATTTAATCATTCATAAGGGATATTCCGTTGCCTGATATTACCTACTCTATTGCCTGATATTACTCTGTGGCCTGATATTACTCTATTGCTTCATATTACTCTGTTGCCTGATACTGATATTACTCTGTTGCCTGATATTACTCTGTTGCCTGAGACTGTTAATACTCTGTTGTCTGATATTTATTATGGATAAACAATGAAACATATATTATAAATGAAAAAAAAATCTGGTTTGCGTATCTTTGTCTATAGGCATTTTAAGTTCCGCCGGATCCGGTTGCAGATGTATGTATGTCCGCGTTTAATCCATACTTCCTTATGCATACATAAATACTACTAATATACTAGTATTAGTCAACTTATCATTAAAAATGATCGGTAAATAATGATCATTCTGAGTCACAAGTTCGTCACTGACGGCTTCCACAATAACATATAATTTTTCTATTTTAAATGGTGATGTTTTCCTTTATTACACCATAAAGTAAATATTCCCTTTGTTAGGCAGGTAGGTTACGTGCAAAACGTAAAAAAACCCATTATTCTGCCGTTGCAATTGTCTTTAGAAAGTTAGAAGTGTGTTAAAATAATCAAGACAAGACAATCGTAGGCCTGCACAGATAAAAATTCCCATAAACCTACCCAATAACTTAATTAAGGTAGGGAAAATTAATCATTCAGTGTAGACTGGGATTTTAGAAAACCAAGCTTTCTATTCAACCCAATCTATTTTTTAACGACAGAAGTGTAAAATTTACTTCACGAAATAGAAATATCAGTAGGTTTAATAGTAATGATGTTTCTTGTGTTTTTACAGCTAAAAGTAAAAATTAAATAATAAAAAAGCCGATGAACATTTTCAACGCTGGGCAGTCCAGAAACAGATACACACGTCTACATATCAAGCTATACCTATATTTCCAGTTGATGCTGACCTCGTATTGTACGGAAATCCTATAAAATGCAAGATCAGCTAATATTGGAAATGTGTACTACTCATGGTATCATCACAGTATAAATATTAATACAGTAGGACGACGCCTTTGATCTCTGGAAAAATGCCGACAACGTCTACACGCGTTAGGCCTGAATAATACCTCCCGAACTACAAACATCGTTTTGTTCGCAGTTCGGGGGCGGCTTTCTCGTGTCTCGCCCCTCACACCCCGCACGATTGCTCTGTTTAGACGGCTTCGTCGGACGACTGTAGGTTTTTAGACTGTGGTATCATTTTATGCACCAATGTCCCTATTAAACCTGATATACATATACAATATGTGGTATACTTTCTGTAGTTATACACCAATGACAATGCTTCCAAATAATATAATTTCGTAGCGAAACACTACTTACAAACAACTTTGGGTCTTCGAGGCGTCTGAACACCGAAATCATTCGACCGTGCAGACATTTGAATCAGTCATGCATTCACAAGCCGGTTGAAGTTACCCAAACGACGTAATAAATTACGTTTACACTATCTTCTAGGCTTCGGGAAGCTACAAAAGCTTTTTGAGATCCCTTTGTTCAAAAGCGTAAACTTTGAGCAACCGTAGGAGGTATGTAATTACATAGTTAAACTAAATATTACACACTTATAACATCGAGTCTATTAACATGAAGGGTTAGGAGGGTGTACCCATTGAACATCCACATTTCGCTAGTAATGTTTAAGTCTCATGCAGTGGCGGATTAAATGTCCAGACCGTCCTAGGCAATCACTTCATCGGCGCCCCTGTACATGCCATAAATAGCCACTATAATACTAAACATTGTATCATCAAAACGTTAGTAGGCCAGCCCTCCTAGCCAAGTTACAAACGATTCGTATCTATTCTCTTTCTACAATCGAGAACGCCTCAAATCCCTTGGTTTTGACCACGTGACTTAGCGAAAGGTGATAAACAGTCGTGCTGAACAGTCAGCATCTGAAAAGTCAAGCTAAGTTAAAGAATTTTTGGTCCCTCAATTTAAATTATTGTCGTTTTCTGATTAGGAAAATGCCCACGACACTCAGGACCATTCCTAAACTCATTCAAAACCTTAGGATTGAAATTTGCGTGCGTGATTGCACAATGGTTGCTTTTGAACGCTTAACCTTACTGCCTGCCTTCTACTTTTAACAATCAACAATCTAGAAAAGGGATTCGAATCAAACGTCTTAAAAATTATACGTTAACAACGTTAGAATTCTAAAATCATTTTCTATTTGTCAAAACGAGATTGTAGATTTTGACATTGTCTTTCAAATTTTGAACGTTTTTCCTTTTGGGAATATTGGTCTTTTGAAAACTCTGTGTATGCTATTTGGGCTTCCCACTCAGATAACTTGCTTACTTTGACCACAAAATTCTTTGTGATTCTTTGTGGCACTTGGAAAAGCCTGTTCATACTTAAGATATAGGTAGGACATCGATAAGCACATGTAGTTAATGATAAAATCGATTTTGTCAATGCATTGTGTGAAGCCATGCAAGCACTCAATTATCTGTTGTTTAAACTGTTAGAAGTATAGCTCTTAGCTGTTTGCTAACAAAAGGATGATTTCCGATTCCCATTACGTTGGTTTTATGTTTGCAGCTATTTATGTTTTGTGATTGTTTTCTGAAGGTTTTGGTAATTTCACGACCCGATGTAAGCAGTGGCTGAGCTATTGCCTCCTGCGCTGCATATTGTGGGTTCTTTTCCCGCACGGAACAAATATTTGTTTGTGCTACAGGTCTGGGTCTGGGTCAGGCAGTTTATGGGGAAATTATAATAGTAATAAGAAAAGCGCTGTGGTTTAGACCATTATAAATGTTAACTACATATTTCTTTTCAGTGCCAAAATAATGTCATTCAATCTAACTAATATATCAAATTAAAATGTCACAGTGTTTGTCACCAAACTCCTACAAAACCCTTTGGCTGATTCTTATGAACAATTGAGTGTATATTCAGTACTGTAGGTCTGAGAGTAGGACGTAGACTACCGTTTTTCGAAATAAAAGGTGGAACGAAGATTACCCTGGCAGGACGATCGCGTTTTATCATAAAGTAACATGCGAAATAAACTCATACGGTAGGGCTGGCAAGGCCAAGTTGCTGTAATTCCTTTATTATTAATTTATTTGTCAGAGAACAGAATAACAGCTGCTAGTAGTTTCTTATGACACGCTTACGTCGCTTAGAATATAAAGTTACCTATATCTAATCTAATATATTAAATTCTCGTGTCACAGTGTTTGTTACAATAATCCTCCGAAACAGCTTGACAGATTTTTATGTCATTTTGTGTGGGTATATTCAGTACGTCTAAGAATAGGACGTAAACAATTTTTTTTTCGGAACAAAAGGCAGAACGAAGTATGCCGGTGGAATGATTTTGCACGCAGCAGATAGGTATACTTTTGCCGAGGTTGAACTGTCGATGGGCGACTATCCGTACACACACTGTTTAACTGTTTCACGTACTTTGCGAAGTACGAAGGGATTACGGCCCTTCGTACTTCGCAAAGCACGTGAAACAGTTGCTCCCGGCTCACAGTGGTCTGAAAATCGAGCTCCATACCAGGGCTTGAAATACCGTTAAAAATATGGTATCGTTACAGCCTTTTGATGCAGATATCGTTAACTAATATATAACGTTATTATAATTAACGTTATATCTGGCACATTTTACCGTTAAATATAAGTAACGTTTAAATCTACGCTATCGTAATTTTTATCGTTATGATTTAGTTCTGTTACCGTCGCTCTCATCCAATCGCAAAAGAATGTCGGACTGCTGCATTGACGCTGAGACTGTGCCGAACGAGTGTACGACTATTTTTAACCGACTTCAAAAAAAGGAGGAGGTTCTATGTTCGTGTGTACGTATTTTTTTTTTTTTTTATGTATGTTACCTGATTTCTCCGCCATTTGTGGACCGATTCTCAAAAATATTTTTTTGTTTGAAAGAGTAGACTTCTGAAGTGGTCCCATTTTAATTTGGTGAAGATCTGCTGATCTTCGGAGATATACAACGGAACTCTTCAAAAATAGACGGCAAATCTATCGTGATTGCTGAAATCGCTTAGATGTTTATTTTTTATACAACATCATGACGTATCATCAAGCCTGTATGCTCAGAGGGGTAGGCAGATGTGTTCAATATACCTAGATTTCGACAGTTAGGTATGTTAAGTTTCATTTATTAGGGTTAGGTGGATAACCCTATTATAATGACATGTATTGTTAACAATTAACAATATGAAATGAATTCTTGGCAAATGTTTGTATGGGAACAACTAAAAATGGAAAAATAAAAAACTTACGTTTTTTTTACATTCTTTTTGCAATTCCTGAGTTGTGCTTGTTCTTTTGAATATACTCGAAGGTACATAAAATAATAAATAATAAATAATAATACGTAATGTAATTCTTGTGGTTTTCCACCACAAGAATTACAGTTTATCCAACCTTGCATGCGGACACGTGTATATAAGAAAATTTGTCATTTTTTAGACACTAAGAAATTGTCACTCTAGTGAAATAGATATAACAGACTCAGAGAAAAACAATTAAACTCACAATATGATCGATTGCAGTGTAGCATACCTTAGTATTGTAACTCGGCCGAATCTTAGAAATAAATGCCTACAGCCGCGCGGTACGTAAACATGTGATAGGGCTGCCCGCCTCCAGCATGTTAATTACATTTGCCTACTTTGTGTTTCCATTTAGTTTTGTGATTGTAAATATGACTACTTTTAATAGGTATTACTTTTTTTTATAAATATAAACAAGTAAAATCCTTTGTGAATTGAATAGGAAGTTAAATAAAAATGCGTGTTGTGTTTTGATTGGTACCTAGATTTAATTTAAAAACCATGTTTATGTTTGACACACATTATTAAATTTGTACTTGAACTTATTTTTAGTGAAAAAATCGCGCGGTTATTGTTAAAAAAATTACACACTGTTCGTCACTGCGGCACGTCACGACTGACTGCATGCCGAACGCATGCCGAGATCGAGGCGCGTAGGTATTATAACTCGCACGCACTTCGTCCGTTTGTATGACGTTGGAATACTGTATGTTAATACACACATCAAAAGTGTCTAGGGATCAACATATATTTTTGCAATAACTTTTCTCCTGATTGATATTAATTAAAATTTTCTTTAAGGATTCATCAAATAAAGTGTTTTCGTTTGTCACAGTAACGATAAACCAAGTCACCTTTGCATTAATAAAGAAATTTGCCATTTTCCTAATAAAGGGATTTTTGACATTTGAACCACTAACATTAAAGTTCGAAAAAAAGACTGAAATAACAGTTTTCTTTAAAATTTTATTGGGTAACTTAAACAATTAATAATCCGTGTTTCTACCGCGAACACTAACAACACAAGAACATCGGTTTGGCATACTCAAAATGAGTTCATCCAAATCACGCTGTGGAATGGCCGCCCATGTTCGTTGCAACAACAAAAAAAGGTCTTCTTGCGACTGGATACCCTCCATATTCGGCAGAGCTCTTCTCTGTAGCATATCCCATGCATGCTCAATCGGGTTCAAGTCTGGCGACTGAGCAGGCCAGGGCAGGACATTGATGTTAGCTGCGGCGAGAGTCTGTCTTACAACTCTTGCGGTGTGCGGTCGTGCATTTTGCACTTGTAGAGGAACGATGACGTCTGATACAATCGTCTCAGCATAAATTTGAGCGTTGAGGTTGCCTCTGATCCAAATCAACTCAGTTCTTCCGCCGATCCAAATACCCGCCCATACCATGATGGTTCCACCACTATAAGGATGGACTTCCTGGCAGGATTTTAATCGCTGTTGGCGTCCAGGGGTTCTCCAGTGTCGTATACGTCTTGTATCCGGTCTCATACCAAAACGAGACTCATCAGAAAAGCACACGAAACGCCATTGCTCTTCTGCCCAATTTCTGTGTTCAAGAGCCCATTGATATCGAATCCTACGATTGTGCATTGCTATAGGTGGTACCCGTAGCGATCTTCGGGAATGAAGGTTCACTTCATGCAAGCGGTTTCTGACTGTTTGGTCGCTAATTAAGTTCCCTGAAGAGTGATGAAGCCTCACGAGTTGTAAGACAGACTCTCGCCGCAGCTAACATTAATGTCCTGCCCTGGCCTGCTCAGTCGCCAGACTTGAACCCGATTGAGCATGCATGGGATATGCTACAGAGAAGAGCTCTGTCGAATATGGAGGGTATCCAGTCGCAAGAAGATCTTTTTTTGTTGTTGCAACGAACATGGGCGGCCATTCCACAGCGTGATTTGGATGAACTCATTTTGAGTATGCCAAACCGATGTTCTTGTGTTGTTAGTGTTCGCGGTAGAAACACGGATTATTAATTGTTTAAGTTACCCAATAAAATTTTAAAGAAAACTGTTATTTCAGTCTTTTGACGTGACAACGTCTTATAAATTGGTTTGCCGGGTGACACTTCAAGAAACTGCGTTACGCTCCGCTCACGTTATGCGCTCACAATGAGAGCGAGTGAGAGGCACGCGTCCCTTCCACTCGGGCATGGTTAGCCCGCCTAAGAGCGAGAGAGACAGACATAAATTATTTTACCACTCAAAGTCGTTGTCACGTAAAACTTTCGCCCGTATACCGACTTTACAGGCAACCAATTTTTTTTCGAACTTTAATGTTAGTGGTTCAAATGTCAAAAATCCCTTTATTAGGAAAATGGCAAATTTCTTTATTAATGCAAAGGTGACTTGGTTTATCGTTACTGTGACAAACGAAAACACTTTATTTGATGAATCCTTAAAGAAAATTTTAATTAATATCAATAAGGAGAAAAGTTATTGCAAAAATATATGTTGATCCCTAGACACTTTTGATGTGTGTATATCATGTAACATTTACCAAAAACAAACTTTCAAGATTTCTTTCAAAAAGTCATAAAACAATAGTTGTTGTTTATGATATCAGTAATACAATCCTGCAAGGTTGTCAGTATTTTACAAATAGCCCTGTATATGAAAAATATAAGCATTGGAATAATTATAATAATTAAATCAAAGACAATTTTAAAAACAAAAAAAAAAAATTTTTTACAAAAAAAACAACCGACTTCTTAAAAAAACTAACAGGTGAAAAATAACTCCAGTTTCGGAAGTATGTGGCTTTGGTGGTTTTGTTTTGTTCATTATTGGCCACCGACTTCCGAAACTGGAGTTATTTTTCACCTGTTAGTTTTTTTTAAGAAGTCGGTTGTTTTTTTTGTAAAAAAGTTTTTATTTTGTAATTTTTAGTTTCTTTGTATGTAAAGAAAGTCTTTCAAAACTTGAAAGAATCATTGAAATTGGATAACAATTGCTAAAGAAGTTCTATCTCTAAATATTAATCTGTACATCTCTGCCGGCCCCTTTTTAAATAGAATGACGTAATGTTATGTTGTGGAAATACAAAAGCTCAGCATAGACATCTGACTATAGCAATCGCGAATAATTTGCTGTTATGCGTTGAAGAGTTCCGTTGCCTGTCTTCTTCATCAGTTTTCCTTCACCAGATGATAGTTTCTAAATGAAAATGCTTGATTTGTTACTAAAAATGTTGAAATTGGTGCATGTGTGCCTATATTTTTTGATGAGTTTCCTCAATTCCTCGAAGATCCCTCATCAGGTATGAGTTTTGATACAAATGGGACCAATCTGTTAGTAGACCCTATCAAACAAAAAAAAAATTTTGAAAATCGGCCCATAAATGACGGAGTACTGAGGTAACAAACCTTAAAATAAAAAAAAAATAATATATACAACCGAATTGAGAACCTCCTCCTTTTTTTGAAGTCGGTTAAAAAGTATATTTCAGACATCAAAGCGATACATTATCTATAATGTTTAATCAAGATTAAATAAAAACAAAACCTTGAATTATTAAAAATAATTGTTTTTTTATGTAGGTACCTAATCATTACGGTTATAAAAAAATGCACCACCTATAGGGATGGTCGTATAAAATAACCAAAACATACCGTTACTTATTACCACTATTTTTACGATAACATTAAAAATACCGTTAATTTTTAGCGCAATTTTTAATGTTATTATAATGTTACGCTACTAAGTAACGCTACCAAATCTTACCGATATGCCAAGTATCTATATGAAATACCGTTACTTAACGTTACTTTTAATGTGAATTGGTATCGTTTTCAAGCCCTGCTCCATACTCTGAAACTTAAAGTCACGGATTACAAAAAAAATGTGGGCTGTCGTTCATACGTCTTTGACAGTTAAAAACTCGAAAGTCTGCTAACCAATAATAATTGTACTAAAGAGTATCGTGACCCAGTTACTGGATTGTGGAGATCAGACAAGCAGTCGCTTAATGTAAAATACTATTAAGCTGCGGTTGGTTCCACTAGAAGCCTAGGTATCGAGCAAGGTTGAAAAAAGCTAGTCAAATGATGATATTTCATAAAACATTAATCGTTACGAACATTTAGTTGTTACATTGAGTGTCATTCTTAGTCAGCCTATTATCTAAGTGGTCTGTTAGTAGGTAAATGGAAACCTTCGTGACACAAACGATGCATTTACTGACATGGAATAATCACTGTAATTACATTACACAAGAACAAAACGTGACGTGTTTTGGATGTTCTCTGATCTCATGTTATGATGCATTTTTCACCCGACTTCGTCGAAGCATAAAGGAGGGTTTTATGATTTTGAGCGCGGTGTATAAATGCATGTTTGTTCCCTGTCAACTTCTAAACTGCTTGTCATAATTTAATATAATAATAATACCAGCCTGTTACTGTCCCACTGCAGGGCAAAGGCCTCTTCTCCTCAGAGAAGGAACCAGCATTGATCACCACGCTTGCTCAAGGCGGCTTGGCAATTTCAAACTTATATTAACTATAAGTCCAGGTTTCCTCAAGATGTTTTCCTTCACCGATGTCAATGATGTCTAAGACAAACTTAAAAAGTACATAGGTATAAATTGAAAAAGTCACATTGGTACTAGCCCGGGTTTGAACCACAACCTCGTGCATGAGAGGTAGGCGCCTTAACCTCTGGGCCATCACGACATAGGTACACATAATACCATATACACATAATAATATAATATATATATATAATTTAATAAATAGTGTATATTTTTGGAAGCGTCTTGCTTCTTAAAAGTAATACAATTTTTTTAATATATAATTTGCAGGTATTTCTACATGACTATCAAACTACTCCACTGCTGCTAAGACAACACCAACAAAAAATAAAAAAAAAATCAAATACGACAGAGCGTTAAGTTGTCCTCTCACATCTTATCACAACAAATGATCCAATAACCAATTTACCCTTGAACTGAAATTAAAACACTCCTACGATAAATTACAAAATCATTTGCAACCCTGATCAGTTACATCACCATAGCGTATTCTACGAGACTAATGTATTGATGGCTTATTTATTCATCCGCTTACTCCAAGCGCCTCCACGCATCGATGTGACTCATTAACGTACGAATACGAACAACACTAGATACTAAAACACGATGGACAGCACGTGTCCTTCTATACTTATATTATAAGGAGGAAAGATTTATGTGTATGTTTAGTGGCTCTGATTACTTACTATCCAGGGTGTCGAGTCTGCTATTGCAATCGTGTCTCTATTCTATTTTTGTTTATGGCAAACAGAGCCGATGTCGACTATTCTGCCAATGTCTAAAGTGTATTGGACAGCAAGTGCGCAAAAAAAAAATCCTCAGTTGATACAGATGGACTCAATGTAGATCTGCATGGGTTAGTACGGGGCTGAAACAAACAAAAAATGAAATTACATAAATATTATAATTGTTAGTACAATCGTGTCTCAATGACCGGTTCGATTTTTGACGTGTAACGTCAAACTTATGACACATTTCCCATACAAGAACTGTCAAAGTTGTCAAATATTCGATCAATGACCGGTCATTGAGACACAAAGAGATTTAAAATACTACAAAGCGGGCATGTCAAGGAAATGTCATAGAAAAACTTTGATCCCATGTCTCAGTAACGCCATCTAGAATAATATATGAATATTGGAGCGGCAGCGAAGCGTACTACAAAAAACTCATAGACTTGTATCCAGCAGGACACACTTTTTTGGACGAAAATTTTGTTCGTGATGTCCGGTCTATAGGTATTGAATGTCTTTGTTGAGACACGATTGCAATAGCAGGCTCGAGCCCCTGGACAAATGTTTGCGTGATGAGCTGGATTCTGAGCTTGGGTGTAATTTATTTATAATATGTATGTATTTAGAAATCAAACACATTCAATACCTACTTTAGACTGGGACATGAGTGGGACATCTTAACAAAATTTTCGTCCGAAACTTGTGTCCATAATATGTGTCTCTGTGGACACAAGGTCTAGAGTTTAATTTACTACGCTTCACTGCCGCTCCGAGGTATATTATTCTAGATTATTGAGCGTTATTGAGACATAGGGTGACAGTTTTTCCATGACTGTTCTTCGCATTAACATTCTCTATAGTAACCATAGTAACTAAAATCTCTTTGCTAGAAATATATTAGTTTGTTTAGTACCCATAACACAAGCTTGGCTTAGCTTGAGACTAGATGGCGTTCTGTAAAAGTTGTGGAATTATTTATTCATTTTGAAACGAATAAACTTAAAACCTACTGAACCGATTTGAAAAATTCTTTCATCGTTAGAAAGCTACACTATCCGCCAGTGACATAGGCTACTTCTTATCCCTGTATTTCCATGGGTATGGGAAATATGCGCGTGAAACCGCGTGACGTCCATGTTTGATGTAAAGGAAAATAAAACTTCTTAATCTGGCAACCTTGTTCGCAGTTGGTTGGACAAAAAGTTTCGTTTCAAAAGGATGACGACCAACGACAATACTTTTTTATTAGTTTAGGAACGTTTTTTGCCGCGTGTGTGGTAGGTAATGTGAAACCGTGATGTTAGAGGCATGTTTTGAATTATAAAACAGAACAGGGGGGCTTAGACAAAGTCATATTTTCATGAAAGATAACGAAGTTTGATAGATCCGATGGCATATTGGTATAAGCTGATATTTCGGATTTATTAAACTTGGTTATTGCTATTTAAAGTACGACTTTGTGTAGGCAACCTTATTGTTTTTTCCATTCTTCTATTTAATACCAACCTGTTGCAGTCCAGCTGTAGTGTATACCGCTTCTCTAACAGAGAAGACACGAGCAATAAATTACTACGCTTACTCAAGGCGGGTTGGCGAAATTAGACTAACATTAATTTATAAGGTCTGATTTTCTCACTCAATGTTTTTCTTCAGTGATATCAGTGATGTCTAAGATAATCTTAGTGAGTTACACACACAGTTATTACAAAACTAATGAGCTATTGGTAACCGCCCGAATTTGAACCCTATACAACTAAAAATGAACTAAAACGGGGCCATCACGAAAGTACTTACTTAAATAGCCAATGTTAACATTTTTAATTAACAGGTTATTCAACGAGGCCATGGGGAAGAATTAATATAAACAAAACAAAGCTACCAACGCGATCTGCGGTTGTTTATTTTAATTTAGTTAACATGGTACAGGGGACTCACGTTAGTGATTTTGGGCATGTAAACTCGTAGTTAATAGGAGGCCTAGTTAGAATATTAATGAACTTAACACTTGGTAAAACACGCACGTTAAGCCGTGACACCTACCAACCTGAACTGGGCCCTCGTGGAACGGCCCACTCCTACTCACGGAGAAGAGGCCTGTGTTCTAGCAGTGGGAATATTGTGGTCTGATGATGTTGTGATCTAATCGATAATGACTGCCTACAGGTGGGAAGCGCTACCGCCGAGCGCATGATCGGGTTCAATTCCCGGCTCCAGTATAGTGACAATGGGTTTCTCTACTGGGAACTGGAAGACTCCTACTGAGATATTCCACACACAAACCGACCACAAATAAGAATCTCCGGTACTGATTGTAGGTTCTTAAATTGTTTGACCAATAGCGTACCTATTTGGTCAATTTCATAATTGGACAAACAGACTAACTACAGCTTTGACCAATATTCAATTTGACGAATACCCGATTGGACTCCTTATTTGTCCCCGATTGATGTCAATAGGCTTGCCCACTATTATAGTGCCTAAAGGATAGGCAGACGTGCGCCGAACCCGAACCTTTAGGCAAATTTTAGGAGTGATGTTACGTTATTCTAATAATTGAAATAAAGAAATTCATTCTCTCTCTTTCTGACTAATTACTAGCCAACATGAAAACAGTATCATCATCATTATTACCAACTAAGTATTTTTACCAATCCTACATAGAAAAAGTTACTGGGTATCGATTTGTTTTTGTTGGAAAACTTTCAATGATTCACCTGAATATGTAATTTGATGTCCAAATGTCATTAATCCTTGACCGGGTCAGTGGATTCCTTTCATTATTATTTTACCGTAGTTTATGTTTACCAGTCAGTCAGGGTGTAGGTACCTATGTCATTAATTATGTAGAATCAATCAACCAATACTCGTTAATTTATTTCTACTTAAGTTAAATGATTTCATTCATCAGATGCTTGTCTGATTGAAATGTTAGGTGGAACTTTTTTCGGGTAGTTATTTTGTTCTAGTTTTGTCTGACTCAATAGTTATAAAGACAAAGTCAAATCATTTATTTAATTTAATAAGTTTGTTATAAGGCACTTTAGAACGTCAAGCTTAAGTTAAAATAAAAATGGTACTGGTTGCCCCATTTAATGAGGGATGAAGTTTAACAATGCGACCAACTCAAATGTTCTTTGTTTTGTTCGTCAGGGCTACGAGTTTCTCAATTTCCGAGTTTCTCAAGTTCCGAGTTGAGCTCACGATTACTGATAAATGCGTACCTACACATGGAACTTCTTTCTACAGCGTGGTGACGACAATGCGACAATAAATGAAATCACGGACACTGCTAGTTCCTAGGAATAATTCTAAACCATCAAAAAAATCCTAACACCAAAATTAAAAAAAAATAAAAATCGAACAAACTAAATGGTATAAAACTGAAAACAAAATAGAACGCCCTTTAGAAACATTAGTTCACTAACCTGTGGTAAAAGTGGCAACAGCGCGGTCTTGCAGCGACTTGATCTTTTGTCGCCATTATTAATGCTCAGTAAAAACAATAACACTGAATCACAGATTATTAACTGAATAATCAGGTAACTCTCACCAGGGCGTCATTTATTAATCACAATCAGGATCACTATTCAATCACATAACTCAGTAGGTAGGTAGGTACCTATGTCACTAAATTTTTCGTTTTTCGATATGGCCGCCATGAATACGAATACACAAATCGCACCGGCGGAGAAGGTTATTTTTAACGTTTGCTAAGAGGTCACCATTTGCAGCCATGTCATTTAATTTATTAACAGACAATATTATTCTATCTTTTAACAAAAAACACGAAAGCACAATAAAAACTAAGCGTTTAATTTCGCACATTCACTTAACTATTTAACTAAGTACCTATTACTATTATACGTGTCATAATTATGATCTTATCACTAAAATAAAGCGTCCAATTTCGCACTTATAATCAGTCGTTCGTTACAAAAACACACGAGCGGCGGCGCGGCGGGCAGCGCGGGTAGGTACTTGAAAGGCGGCGGGTAGGTACTTCAAAGGCGGCGCGAGCACCACTGGTGGGTGCATGCGGCACTCGTGTGCGCTTGCACAAATCAATGACGCGTGGATCGTCACAGGATTACGGCGATACACTGACCAGTGACCGTGACCTAAATTTGTAGTTGCAAGTTTCGACAAGAAAGTGAAGTAATAAGCAAACGAAACTAGATTTATCTCTTTCGCACACACTAAATTTTCTATTGATATGAGTGCATAGCAACTTACTTCCGCGTGCGTTATTTTCTTATCGAACTCTGATGACATGACACGCTTTATGACTCTTATGACACGGGTTTAAGGCATAATTTTCACTAAATTAAATTTAAAAACTAATTTGGCGAAAGTTTTTAAGTAGGTTGCGAGTTGGCCACGTCACCACGTGTCTTTAATGTTTTGATGTTACCGATGCGGAGGTCGTTAACCTGTCAGTGCTTCCGTATTAACAGATACATCATGTAACAAATGTTAAAAAAGAAAAATCACCTCCTGTGACTAAACTACTGGATATTTTCAAATGATTTTTTGTATGTAGACTGGGAACGTCCTTAAGTATACGAAGTTTCATTTATTGTCGCATTGTCATCACCACGCTGTATATGAACATCATATATTTTCCTTACTTATAAAATACCACCATTGATAATTTGTAAATCGTTGTTACTATATTCACGATCGATACTTACTTCAAAAAACCAAGAGTTTTAAACACCTCATGTTTCTGAAGTATCGCGAAATTTGTGCCATGATTAAAAATTATGGGACATATTTTCATAGGATCAATCTACCCATGAATATGAACAACTTTCACTTCGACTACCTCAAAAAAAATCAGCTGTTTCATACATTTTGGTCAAGTAGGTATCAAACTTTTTATGAGCTATTGCTGAATTGGTCCCACGGTGAAACTTGTTCATATTCAATGGTAGAACATCCTATATAACATTGCCTATGACTAAAAAACACCTAGTGTAAAAGTACCATAGCTATTAAAATTACTGTACAATTTTATTTTCGTTACCGACATGAAAACTTGATTGCGGCTGGAATTAAGCTAGGTGTATTTATAAATCGACACCACATCCAGGTCGCGGAATTGGGTCGCGCCCGAGAAGTTGACATAGGTCGATATTATTTTACTATGCCATCATGTAAAACAGTATAGCATTCTACACCTGTTCCATTTACCATTCCATTTCAGTTCCATTTACTTATATATTTACATTTACTTATAACAGAGCAACATCGTAAAACTGGTACCTTTTGGTGATACTTGTTATCAGACTTTCAGGCTTCTGCCTGCGTAGCATGAACACTCAATTTCTTTCTTCCGAGACACGACAAATTTCTTTCTGTCCAACTTGACATTTCTTCTACCCGAGCATGTGGCGACTCGTTGACAAGCGTTTGTACGTAGAGAAAGAAATTCACATGCTGTCTATAGAAACTGTCAAGTTGCTCTTGTCTAGGTAGACTGTTTGACACTTGTTGACAGGAAATGTTTCGAAAAGAACTGTCAAAAGTGGAGAAAATAGGTACGCACTTCATGCTCGGCATTGTTCATTCTTGTATACTGACGTATCGACATATAACTTCTCATCTTTCTTGACATTGTCATGCTCGAGACGAAAGAAATGTCTATATAATCTGTCACTTTGCTGATTCATCTATAGACAAAGGCCGTTTCTTCGGTGTTCAATGTGTTCATGCTATGCAGGCTGATTATCCGTACCTAAAGACCTACGAATAATAGCCAGGACTAACGGATTGACATGCTGTACGAGGCACAGAGGGGTCCCGATATTGTTGTTGTTAATGTCGCCAATCCTCGGACCGATATCCGTAAGCATTGCTTTACCATCGAACGAACCATGCAACTGCTGAGCTTGAAAGAAGTTGGTAAATCGTATATTTATTTTAAGAATTTCTCATCCATCTGTGTTTCCAAACATTTGCGTACACAAAGAGGCACACCAGTAACTGTTCAGTACCTAGAATTGAAGTTCAACACCAACTGGCAGTTAAGTTATCTTTGCACTTAGTTGATTAACAATCATTCAAATGTTATCTAAGTACACTATTCAATTCGTTAATTTCTAAATTACAAACAGAAAAAAAAATATGATGATAATTTTAATCAACGTACCTACCTAAAGTAAATTGGTAATTATTTTCGTTCTTCTATAGAGAAAGTGCTTGATCTACGTTTTTACGATTATTTATTTTTCAAAACCGATAATCGCATTAGTTCTGACATTCAAGCGGGCCTTTTAACGGTGTAGGTTATTTAAATGTAATAAATGATTTGGCTATGACATGGGTTTTTGCATGAGAACATTCACTTTGAACCATATTCAGAGACCACACACAACTCAAAAGACTATTAAAGTTTAGGTAATGATAGAGCAGTCCTTCAGTCCTATATAATAGTCCTAGAGTATATATATATCATCCCGAATGCACACTTCAAATCCAAAACAAATTTTGCAGTGAACATAACAAACCAACTCCATTTTTACGATCTAGTTTGCGAAGTACACATCAAAATAGAATAATGATCCTGATGTCATTCGATGGTATCACGCCCTTGCCACAATTAGACCAATTTACTCAAATACACAAGGCAGATGTTCAACAGATTTACAAAAGCACTTTTAATTTCAAGGTTTCAACATATGATTGTGATAATTGATCTCGGTTAAAAGTCAGCAAGCGTCTGTTGTCTGGTACGATGACAATTAGAATCTAGACTAAGAACTACTTAACTGAACATCACGCCGGTAACACCCGAAAGGTTAGGTAGAGGTGCGTACCTGTTGTAGGTACACCTGCATTTATTTATTTAATACTTCAAGCACACTAATGTACAGAGGCGGACTTAAGGGGCCGTGCCTGAAATCGACTGATTTTGATCAACTTTAATCATTATTTGTGAGAAAGAGATGAATTTATGCAATCCTATTTGTGATTTGAAAAGACGAGTTCCTTGCTTTGCATGTTGAGGAATTGGAAATAAATTACGTATTCATGGAAAATCACTAAAATTCACACACATGTTTTCCAAAAAATGACGCGAGACTGACGTTTGATCATTTAGTTACAAGAAACTGCAATCGATTTTGAAAATTAAAAAATCTTACCAACATCAGTATATAGTCTACTTGCACGTGAGGGAACCACTTTTTTAATTTTTACAAAAACATACGGAGAAAAAAACATTTAATGTCGTAACTTTCCGGAAATTTCAAGACTAATCAGTATTTTTTTTTCTATTGTTTGAATCACTTTTAAGAAATTTTAAAAGTAACATATTAATCTTCAGTTTATTATGTATTCGTACTATTTTTTAACTTGTGTACTTTAACATGTGTACCAACATAGTAAACAAATATGTATACACAAAAATTCCGGAGATTTATTTCTCAACCGTCTTAATTTACTTTGAAACTCAAAATATGATATAAAATATCAAAACAGTTTAAGCGATCACTACGCTCGAGCTTTACGCGTGTGCTCGTGAACGGTACACACAAATATAGCATCGCAATGATGTTACCTAAACTTCAGCGAGCGAATTTTATGCACGGCCCCTCATAGGCCATTTCACCAGTTATAGTTCAAGCCCTATGTATTAGGAGTCAAGGCAAGCCTATTAACATTAATTGGGTGTAAATCCATGAGAGAGGCTGTTTCTAAGAAATTTTAGATTGAAAAACTGTCCAACTGGACCCATTACTCGATCTGAATATCAAACCCATATCTCCTGCGTGTAGGTCTACTAACGGACAATATCTATGAGTGAGTAACACTTAAAATTAAACATTGCGCACTTAATCTTCCTACAAAAAGATTGAGCGTAATTTAAATGTAATTATTAATGTATGCATGCTAAAACAAATAGTTTGAATTTTATTTTTAATTTTATACACGAGTGGCAGCATGTGATAATGCTCTCGTTACTGCTGTATTTTGTGCTGTACACATACTAAGGGAGTCAGAATAAATGTAGGTAGGTACCTATCAAATAGTAGGGGACATAGAAGCGTAATGTAATTTTATATTATTTTCTTTTGGTTATTGTTTCTTTCTTTGTTTATTGTTTGTTTTATTTTTAAATTTTATGTAGGTATGTAATTTGTAATTTTATGGGTGCCAATGCCTGAAATAAACGATTATTATTATTATTTCCTTTATTTCACTATCATACATATAAATTATATTTATAAATATTTAAATACAAAAATAAAAAACATTTAAAAATATAAAAAATAGTAGCCCACCGGTATCGGTTGGGCTATAATTATTACTTTATTTTTTATGTTTAGCTGTAGCGCTAAGTGCTAAGCTTCTTGCAATTTATTTTTTGTCTCCATCGTGTCCCAACTTGAGGCAATACCTTTGATATAAGAGTTCTTCTATAGTTTATTTTTAATGTGTAGGGTTTATAGTAAGTTGCGGCTGTTTTTATTCAGCCACAAGCTCTTCAACGCGATAGAAGGCTAAGCTATGCTAAACGAGGTTGATCCATGGAGGGGTGACCATTCATTACGTTAAAGTTCCTTCGTGCCTGGACGTTAAGCCGTTGGGCCCGGCTGTCATGTGTAGATCTTTGACAGTCGTTACAAGTAAGTAGTCAGAAGTAAAAAGCTGAAAACCGTGGAGTATCTTGTTACCTAGTAACTTGCAGTTGCTCCATGTGAAACACTGGTATTTAGCTGCATCCAGTTAAATTGGAAGCCGACCCCAACATACTTGGAAAACGGCTAGGCAGAATAGATGAAGAGGGTCTACAGTTCTGCCCATAATAATATTCATATTCATATTCATATTCATATCTTTATTTGCATAAAGAAGTACGATAAGTTACTTAAAACAAATACAAACTTCTCCAATAATAGTAGTTATTGAACTCATCGTGAAGCCTTTCTACTTTTAATCGGTACACAAAACCAATAAACTTTGTCATTTTAAATTCTGCTGTTGTGACATCGAGGTCGGCATTAAATATTACATCGGCAATTGTTTTAATGCTTACTAATAAATATTTATTAACTTTCCCCTCCTTATTTACGACCATATTGTCAATCAAGGCTCATGTTTTTGGCCCGATCTCATTACCATTGTATACAGGGCAAAAGATACCTACAAGATCTACAAACAGCAGCCGGGCCCAACAGCTTAACGTGCTTTCCGAGGTTCTGCCACCCATCCACGGACCCATTTCGGCAAGCATAATAGGCCCCTCAGGACTACATATATACATACATACATAAACTCACGCCTTTTTCCCATGGGGGTAGGCAGAAACTACAGAGCGCCATATGCTACGATTCTTACATACTTCTTTTGCTTCGTTTACATTAATACATGTTGTCATACACACACGCCGGTTGCGAGTACTACGCCTCCGCACCGCACCCCTCAGGACTGTTTACAATATTAACATTCGTTGTCAATGTTGTATCTGCAATTATGAAAACATGACAAATGAAGCAATGATCGTCGAGATGTTCATATTTTTAACATTACCATTGACCAAAATGACGTAACGGCTACATACGGCATCAGATATTGCGGAATTGATGACGGCATGTGAGAAGCCAGTTTTAACAGCTTTGCCCATCTATTTAAACTAATATTATTAAGGAATGATTTGATTTTTGTTCGTTAGTAATTTTTCTAGGTTAGTAAGGATTTAACTCAAAAACTACTCAACCGATTTTGAAAAATCTTTCAATTTTAGAAAGCTGTATTATCATTGAGCAATATAGGTAATGCTTCATTTTAAAAACTACCTAAGAGGTAGTAAAAGGAATGTTAAAGTTGGATGAAAAAAAATATAAAATTCACGCAGACGAAGCCGCAGGCAAAGAGCTAGTAGGTACAAAATACAAACTGTCGATATAGAAGCTATCATATCACTAAGCTGTCTGGCAGATCTTTATTACTGTCCCACCTGAGAACTTATTCCTTGTGCGCGTAAGCTGTTTATCCACGTCAGACTTTTTGTAGGACCGATAATTTTATTAATCGATTTGGTCGCAAGTAACATTTTATTCCTGGCCAACTTTTTGTAGGACCGATAATCGGTGACCGATTTTTGTAAGAGAACAATAGGACGTAGGTAGTGCTTTTTTCGAAAAAATATCACCGTGAAGATGTACATACAGTGAAGGCGAATTAAGCTGTCATAGGTGAACTAATGCAAGGTATTAACAGTTCACTTCACTCAAGTTTACACCTGGGGCTTGTACTGAATCGACCGGCGGATGGCAATAGTGTAAAAAAAATGTCAAGTCGGTCAGAAATAAAATGGTGCATGGGCGAACAACCTTATACTGTCAATAACCCCTACGTAAATATCTTTAAAAATATATATCAGTAAAATTGTCTGTTCATTTCGCCGTAAGCGGGTACAATTTTTGTCGTCCCTACGAATTAGTTTTAAACAGTCTTCGCCATACAGTTTTATTTTTTTAGGTTTTCTTTTTATACTTTTGCCACCCTGCGACCTATTTTCGACCTAAGTATATGTTGGCCAGAGATTGGTTATGCCACCAGTGTTCTGGAACTTTACCAGTTGATAGCGATGCGATTGAATTTTTTGACGCCTTAACATATTAATTTTGCTAATCAGCTAGGGTATTTCAATATTTTTATTTATTTAACCTTTCAATCGTGTCAATTAGAGACACAATAGAAAGACAATGCTGACTTGAAACTATAGATTGATACATTATTTAACAAATCACAATTTCTTCTCGACTTGCATGACTAAATAGAATTAATGTCATGTAGGTACATACAAAACCAACGACTAGTAAATATAAATAGAATTACTATCTACGACGCGCCTGTTGACATTGAACGAAATAACCATAGCTGTACAAAATCCTTGACGCCAGCCATGCGCCATGGAAATACAATGACGTCATGCATGCACCATGCCTTATTGAATAAGTATCCATTCATTCACAAATGCTCGTTGAAACAAGGAGATGTTGCGACAGTTTGAGAGTTACGACATTTTATGACTGGTGTGTCATCTGACCATAACATTAGTAATTACGGAAAATTTTGACTGCAAATTTCAAATTCAAATTCAAATTCAAATGTTTATTGCTCAACACAGTACATAGTTATATATTTCTAGATGTCAATTGAATGTGAAGTCAACTGTGTTGCACCAAGTTAGGCATGCAAAAATTATACAATTTAATACCATAATAATACAATGTCAAAAAATTACAACGTAAACTCATTTTAACTCATGACAATGTCATAAATTCTCCTGTCTAATAACGCGTTACAAAATGTCATAAATACAAAATTCTAAATCATGCCTGTGTCATAAATTCAAATAAACAAGTAATACAATGCCATAAACACAAATCTATGTCATAAATTTAAATTCATAATAAAATAATGTCAAAGGGTTGTAAATTAATAATAATATTAAATATGCAAACATTGGCTTGTTTGTGTCCATTCCTTAAACACATCAAGACCCTACCGTGGCACGGAAAGCCGTTGGTCCCGAGCCGACTGTCATTTGTATCTACGAAGTCATTGACTTCTTGCCTTTCTTCTTTGGTCCTAACTACTCGTATCGAGTCTAACTAAGAGGTCTTTGTAACATAGTCACGCTCCATAAAGTCTGACAGCCAATTTAACCAAAAGGGTATCGTTATACTTAGTTACTAGGTTGTTCAGTGCGCTAAGTGCGAGTTGTTTTTACGCTAACGCGATCGAAACGTTCACCGCGTTTGGCTCTCTGATTGGTTAAAAGCTTGAAGCGGGCCAATCGGAGTGCCGAACGTCATAAACCTGTCGATCGCGTTAACGTAAAACAAACAAACTCGCACTAGGCACTCTGATCAGATAGACAGCCGCTATATGTAAAACACTGGTATTAAACTGCATCTGAAATCCAACCTTAATATAGTTCGGAGTTTAGGCAGAAATGGTGCTGATGATGATGATGACAGTGTGCCACAGATTGTGTTTACAAAACTTAACCTAGGTTGTACCTAGTTTGGGTCCAGGGCGACGGACGCGGGGATGTCCGCCGCCCCCACGTACATGAACCCGAGGTGGCGGCGCGTCGTGTTCACGCGCGCCCCTCTTAGACGTCGCGAGTCTAACACCTCACTCCCCTCGCTGACTTGGCGAGGCCCGCGGGGCCGGCACCAGTCGGGGGTCGCGGAAGTATCTTCTGCAGGCTTACTATGAACTATTATTACGATTCAATTGACGACCTAAAATGAACTGCTTTGCAATTTCATACTAAGACGTCATTAAAACGATCCGGTTTAGGTTGACGCCAAATCAAGTCGGCACTTGAATCGCAAGCTGTTTTAGTTCGTTCATTTTTCGTACCATGAGGTGACATTTGAACCTAAACTGGTTCGCATAGTGTCAAAAATAGCGATCCAAAAAAAGTTTCTAGTTTCGTGGCGTAAACTGAATCGTTTTGTTATAAACTTTGAAAAAATACGGAAATATACGTACCAAATTCAAGGTATTTCAGTTAAATATGTGTTTCTTACATAACATTGTAAAATGTACACAATTATTCGTATTACTAATTACTTTATCCAAGTTAAACGTTAAAAACTAAAAACTCTTTTGAGTACTACCTACCTAATTAGAACTCCTTGGGTTCTATCAAAAAAGTTGGTATATATTTCAAAACGCGTGTGTTGCGTTCTAAACTCGTCATAATCATTTTACTTTTACGACGACACTAAGCAAACCTCTAATTTTTATTTTAAAGAATTATTTAAATTACTATTACATTATTGAGTAGTAAAATTGGGCTTAATGGTATATAATTTGACTCATAAGCGCAATTTTAAAATAATTATATTTGTTGAAATTTTATACGCAAATAAAACCGCTAAAATCATAACTACTAGGTTTCAGAACGCAACGCATAGGTTGGAGTAAAAGAGACAAACTTATGCAACAATCTTAACAATTGTCTAGCGTCATCTCTTTCTCACACCGCGGACCACCGACAAATTTCGTTCTTTCATTCCTCCATGAGCGAATCAAACGCCACTCAGTTATAGGCACTTTATGGTATGAATATTAGCGAATCAGTTTAGGAACCTAAACTGGTTTGCATCGGAATTGATTGGCTAACTAAAAGTTGATGGTAGGCCTACTGTTCCCGTGACCCCCGGCGCAGGTGTGAGAAGGAACACGGGGTGGTTTTTAGTCAGTAAGAGTCTGACAGACCCCTCCGCCTCCCCGGGCGGGGTACATCCATGAGGATTTTCCACCCCTAAAAAAAAAAAAAGGTTGTAAGTAGGTACCTAGTTATCGAGTTTGACAATAATGGAATTCGAATCCAAAATCAAATTATTTATGTATCCTTACTAACAAAATGGTCATTTTTTTGGTAATATGGAACAATTATAACCATTTATGGCCTAAAAGTTCATAAAATAGCCTTAACAATGTAGATAGCCTCATTGTAGGCTATTAAATAAACTTTTAGGCCAGATTAAGTTCGAATCGATCATAATCGTGATAAGAACAAGTGGCTCGATTTATTTGCTCCCAAGCATTTTATAATCTTCATGGGCGAGAATTAATTCAGTTTTCTATGTAAGTACCCCAGGATGAGCAGAGCAAACCATTACAAAATTGATGACGCTGCTGTTTCATAAAATGCACAATATCTAAGCACCTACCGTGTTTATTCGCAGACCTATAAAATGCATAATAAACAAACCACGGACAGGAAATGTGCCGATCAGAGCATTAGATTATTTTGTGGCTGAATAATTCCCACAAGGTCGTCATCAAAGTGGAAATTAACGACCATGCAGTGGGGTTTTCCATACACTAAAACTACCTAGCCGCATAATGTAAAGAGTTATATATTATAGAACTAATGGCATTTTACAATTTATTATTTTATGCAGAACCCTATATAATTTTTAAAAATAAAAGTAACTCAAGTTATTCCCCATAATATCAGGCTATCTGCCAGTGAAAATTCCATCAAAACCCGTCCAGTCGTTTCAGAGATTATCTCAAACAAACAGACAGACAAACAAATATTTTCAACAAGAGAACGATTTATAATAAAAATGTTTATTTGGAACTTGGAACACATTAAACAATGTCATGTTTTTGTTCTTGTTTTTTCATTTTTTTCTTTTATACACGTCTTTTGTACTGTATGTATTAAAACTTTACAGTTGATTTAAGTAGAGAGATAGAAAATACACAGTTTGGTGTACTACCACTAAGACACACTGTAAGAGGTCCTGGGTTTTTAATTTATAAGTTCTTAGTCCGGAGGCCTGGAATTCTGCCCAACCGACGGGTTTTGACTTGCCTTTTATTACGTTACATAAACATAACCGAATTAATGATGGATGTTTTGTAAGAACACATACATAAATACTACACTCACTTTTACACTCACTTTTTACCTAAATTTTATTTAAAAATAATAATTTCTCACCAAACAACCGTGACCAACCAGCAAAGTTTCAACACTTTTGACACGAAATCGTCTATTTTACGTGCAGTTTATAGCCCATTTCCTTGGCCGCTCTAGCAACAGTCTATAGGGCAGCGTGGCGGCGTGACCCATTTTTTATGGCCTGTATATCAAACCGACACAGTGAGACATTCAAGCTTGCGATGTTTGAGATTTATGAGAAGATGTTATCGCGAGCTGTTCCGTCTTGTATTTTTTGTATGGTCTTCTGTTACTTGGTTCGTTTTTTTCGATCTAATTAGATAAGTTAAACAGTCATTAATCCTTGTTTTTCTTCACGGGTAGAAAAAAACCCCTGAAGGACAGGAACCCCACTTTAAATTCTTAAGATCTATACAATTTTACGTAACGAAAACATTTCATGAACTCTAAAAAGAAACAAAGCTATCAAATCGGAAATCGAATCAAATAAAAAATTCAAAAATAAACACTCACTTTTGTATTTTACTAATCGATATTGGATCGATAGAATTTTTGTTCAGAACAAAAATCTCTCTAATTTTAATTCATTTTATAAAATGGTCTTAAGAAATATAAAAGACTTGCTGTACCCTTCGCACGTTGCTACGCCACCAACTTAAACCAATTTGAAAATTGGTCGTAACAAAAACCTTCTTTGTATCATGCACAACAACTTTGCTAAAGACCATCACATGATCAAATGCATAGTTTAAGATTAGTTTTTTTATAGATAGATCAAGAAATCTAACATTAAATTTATTTAATCCTCAATAAAATTGCTGTCCCGCACTAAATTAAAACGCCTCGTCTTAGAAGGAAGTGTGCACCTTAGCTAGTCATAAGTCATAAGTATTTTATTTCGTAACAATAGGAACATTGTGTTAAAAATTTAAAACATAAAATTTAACATTTAAAACAGTTCAAAATTCATTAAAATGTATTGAAAGTACGAAACTAAATGAAATTGGATTCAAAATTACTTAACACATAACTTTAAAAATTCAATTATAACATAGTACATAATATAGTATATAATATATTTTAATATAGTAGCTAATAGCTGATTTTTCTAATAAAATCAAAAGAAATCGTAAATGTGGCGTTCACTATAATAATAAGGTGTTAAGACGGTCAGTTCGCTATATTTTACTCGAAAGCATACAAATAATAGAAAGGTTAGTTGTGTCAAAACCACAGACTAACTTTTAAAATTAAATACGTCACTTACAGGTATTACCATTCATCTGCTAACACCAATGTTAAAATTAAAATACCCTAAATGTAATACGAAGGGCTTAGGTCATTACAACTTAAAGTATTCAATAGTCAAATAACGTATATCTGAAGAATAAATATGGCGATTTGACATCGCTCAAGTTAGGTTCGCACAGATAACAAGTTTGGTCAGGTTTGCCTAGATTTTTTTATTGTACCGACCACTCTAATAATATTACCAGTGTTTATTGTTCTAGACAGTTAGCTGGTTTGATTCCCGGTTTAGGTAAGCTTGTCGAGAAATCTGTGAAAGAAGTTTTATTTGCTGAATTTTACAAATAGATACTATGCGTTTAAAATGAGAATAGGATCGACTTTGCACCATGTTTGACGTCATAGCTGCCAATTCGAATCAATTTGGTAAGAGCAGCAAATGAAGGTATTTTCTTAATGTAATTTATTTACGAATCATGTACGAATAATTTTCTAAATTGTGCTGTTTCTAATTCTTAAAGTATTTTTTTTTACATTGGAGATGATCTCTCGCGCCCTCCCATGCAAAACAGCGCCTCGTTTACTCATTTTCGAGCAGTCAAAACAAATAACAACAAAGAACCGCGTAACAAACAGAATTATTACTTCAAACGTAAGCACGACGTTTTCTCACTTTGAATAACTGCGACTCGGAAGAACAAAAAAAATTATATGCGAATAAGGTTTTGTTGCAGACCGTAGTTTTCAAGTGACATCTGACAGATAGAGGTCTTTGACGTTCCTATTCTTATTTGAAACGCATAGTACCACTTCTTACTAAGTATGTGACATTTCATTTTGGCAGTCACCTATACAATTAGACTATTTTACCAAACTTTTAGCAATTTTGACGGAGTCACTAGACACCACATGTCAGTAAAATATAATTTAGCATTTGTTAAAGCCGAAGATGTATACAACTCTCACACTGCGTTTTATCTGCAAACAATTTCTTTATCACATTACCACATATGAAAACACGTAGACCTTCGATAATCAGAAGAGTCAACATCAACCTATCGACATCATAAATCGCATTGTGAAAACGACGTGTGTATGTAGGCGTTGCCTAATAGTAATCGGATATTGATACTGATTGAGAACTCCCACCTAAAATTAGATGGCTTGATGGTGGATTTAAGAATTTATTGCCATAAATAAAAATGTTTATTAATTTGATTTGCTAAGTATAATCGACATAAATAAAACACAAAAAGGTAGCTGTCTTAATTTAATTAATGAAGGCGTGTTTGGTTGAATTAATTATTTCACTAATCCAAAGATGCATTGGAAGTAAATTAACCAAAAGATATATGTTTCAAGAAGAGTAAATTCATTGTCGTACGATATTTGTGAGATGATAGATGTAATAATGAAAATAATCATTAAGCTGATGATAGAAATGTTTAGTTGGATGAAACTTTTTTAGGAATAAGTAGTAGACTCAAATCAACATACACAGCTTTACAAACAGATCTTCTTAGGCAAAGAAATATAGATATTATAGAAATATAGATAATATAAGAATATAGGACCAATAATTTGTTTTGCTACAGGACGTTTTTACTTGTGGTTGTATCTATTATCTACAACCAAACTACTTCTAAATATTAATCAACTGAAACCAAAAATAATGTTTTTTTTTTCTAATTTTCTCAGATCTTCGGCGTCGTGATAATAGCAGCAGCATGCGTGGACATGGGCATGATCAAGGGGTTTGCTGGCATGGAAGCTACTGGCCACGAGACGGATGCCCTCCTGATAGCCATTGGAGTGCTAATCATCATCATTGCAGCTTTCGGCTGCTTTGGTGCTTGGAAGGAGAGTCCTAAGCTGTTGTATATTGTGAGTAGCTAGATTTATATTATTGCCATCGCCTGCAATTCTTCAACTACTTCAAATATTAGGCAGAGGTTCATGGCTTGTATTATTACACTCACAATATTGTTTTGTACACTTATGGCTTGCCCTCAATGATCAGCCCGATTTTCGAACTACTAGAATAATAGATCTCCTTTTAAACATTTAAAGTAGGGGGAACTCCCATGTTTTTAAAAACATCTGCATTCTAATCTCAGTCTCAATCTGTCTTAAATACGTTTTAAGTTTCCTTAATTTTTGACTATTTTTTGACATTTATTGTTGCTGACATGAGACACGGCTACATTTTACACATTTGCCGCAATCTCATGTCATCACGGGAATTGGTCTTCTGCCAGTCGATTCTGTAAAAGTCGCAATGTGAAAACTTGAGTGAAGTGAGCTATCAATGCTTAGCATTAGTATGGAATGACGGCTCAATTCACCGTCACTTCACCTACATCTTCACGGGGTGAATTTTACATAATAGCACTGCTGATTAAACATACAATTTGTAGACTATATTACTTCTGCAAAGCTGGAAAGTCTAAAGATGTCTGTAAAATTACCACATCATCATAATGCAATGTTGACGAGAATATAATGTCACAAAGATTGGACTACAACGACAATTATGAGAGACTAAATATATATATTTAACCTTGAAACTAATAATATGAGCGAATCACCAATAGAAGCGTTAATTGACCAATAGAGTGTAACGAAAAATTGGTCACCACGGCATGCGGCATGTCCACTCAATGTTCTGTCCAAAGTTTTTATATATTATGTAATTACGATACAACTGCTTCCCGTGACTTCGTCCACGAGGAATTTGACTTTGTTTTTGTGAAACTCGTGTTGATTTTCTAAAGCCAATGTAGTTACTCTTTATGACATCAACTATATGTCAGTAATTCCCATCAAAGTAGTATAAGTCGTATTGGTGAATAGCTAAAAGAAACAGACAGACAGACTGACAGAAATGTTTCTCGGTATAACTATCGCACAAGATTTCATATCTGGGGGCACGGTAGTGCCTCCGCAAAGACGAGCCAAGCGAAGCGCAAGGGCACTACCTACCTTTTCTTGAAGTGTTTCGTCGTTTTTTTTAACCCTCATAGAGTTCTTTTCCGATTCATATATTTTGGGATTAAAATGAGGCACTTCAATTTTATCAATATGCATTTTAAATAGATGTTCCTTGCAGGATCCGAAAATAGTGAAACTTAGTATTCAATACCTAATTATGTTCAGTTGTCAATAAGAGATTGCTTTTAACGAAAAGGTTGCCCATTGTAACACCCTATGCAGCCCTTAAAGTTATAATTTGTGAGTTTTTATGGTGTACAATAAAGAGTATTCTATTATATTCTATCAAAGAGTAAATTAGGCACTTTCTGTAGAAACATTAAATAGACTCTGCCATTGTAACATTGCGATTAAAATACGCTACTTGGCTTGCTCCATAAATCCAATTCGAGAAACATTAAGGTAACTTACCTAATTAAACTTTTTCGTGACTGGGTCAAACCTCAACTCTATACATTTGACCCACCTACTCACCTCGTAACTTTCACCTATATTTCAATATTGACCTAAAAACATAATTGGTCATGGGCAGGCCCCACAATGGAAATAACGTAGGCAGACTGATGAACTGTGCTGTCGGTAAATGTCCTATTGTTTTGTTACTTGCATATTATTTGGATAATGAGGTTGATGAAGATTACAGCACAAATAAAGCTGGTCTGATGTTAGTGGTTTTAAAAGGTTTATTTAAACGTTTGGAGGTATGAGAAACAGGGTGTAAAGTCCCACATCCACCATTGAAAAGGGAGGATCCTCCGACCAGACGGGTGTTGTGTCTAGTGGGCTAACTACTGCCCGACGGTTGTTGTCGGGAACTTGTATACGTTCAAACTGCGCGGATAACTTTGATACCGCGATTTAGGATAGTTCGTATGTGGCGAGATAGATGTCGCTACAAACGTAATCATAAATTCTGGCATTTTTGCCACGGATGTAGGTAGGAACTACAAAACGCCACCTGCTAAGATACTTGCACACTTCTTTAGCTTTGTTTACGTTCTTATTATAATATTATCTAGTCATACATACATACACCGCGGTTGAGAGTACTAAGCACCTGACCTTTCTGAAGGACATCACTAATCAGTAGCATCTCAGCATCTGTCTGACATTACCGCTGAAATGAACCTTTTGGCGCAGCCGTGAGACATGCCATTTTTGTGTCTCTTTGTTGTGTTATTATTTTTTACTGTGTATAAAAAATAAAAATAAAAAAAATATTCCACAACTTTTCACACAACACTATTTAGTCCCAAGTTAAGCTTGAGAGCTTGTGTTATGGGTACTAAACAGCTGATAAACATACTTATATATTTCTAAATACATACATATTATAGATAAATTACACCCAGACACAGAACAAATGATCATGCTCATCACACAAACATTTGTCCTGGGTGGGAATCGAACCCACGACCTCCGGCATAGCAGTCAGGGTCACTAACTACTAGACCTACAGGCCAGTCAGGTCAGTCAGTGTATCCGATCCGGCTGTTGGAAATAAATATGTATTTTCTCTCTTTTCTTTCTTTAATAAGGTCTGTGTATGTAGGGCGTCTCCTCCCGGGATTTCCACTTACTTCTGCCTAATAACACAACAAAGAGACACAAAAATGGCATGTCTCACGGCTGCGCCAAAAGGGATTTCCACTTACTTCTGCCTAGAAGTAAGTGGAAATCCCAGGAGGAGACGCCCTACATACGACGACCTTATTAAAGAAAGAAAAAGAAATGGATGAAAGGTGGCTAACAAAATGGTGTTGATAAGGCTATCAACACCATTTGTTAGTCACCTTTCATCCATCCTCTCAACGTGACCAAACCATCTAAGCATTCTCTACTAATTAAAAAAAGAGGTTGATAAAGTTAACAGCACAAATACAGCACGGCAAAGTGTTCGATTAAACAGCTAAGTAGTTTTGGCCGTCATCAGCGTGTATCTAAGATGATGTCATGCGAACTCGCAGAGATATACACCGTCTGATAGTCACCGTAACTTGAAGTACAATTCAAGTGCAATACCATTTTTTTGTAAATTCTCAGTTGTCATAAGTTCGTTAGGATGCAATTTACTTAATGGCAATGAAAAAGACAGCCATCTGGGTTAATGTTAGTGGCATTAAGCGACTTGTCTGAACTGAAGAATGAAACAGTTAATTACAAATAGTTCAAATTGATGATGATAATACAGATGAAGTGGTTCTTCAAGTCTTAAACGCATTACAATTAGACCCAGAGATATGTTTGAAATTGTAATATAATGTTAGAACTCAGTAGGTATCTTTACTATTGCACTTTGGACAAAGCAGTTCTCTAGTGCAATAAAATTTAACTTAAGAGTCATCTGGCAATCTTAATTGATATCAAATCAATGCTCTGACATCATACCCCTGTCATACACCAATGTCATCATATTAGGTACCTATTCAGTATTGAGTAGGCACAATGAATTTATTTTTATTTATTTATTTATAGTTACTTAATACGGTACAACACCAATTACACTAAGTAACATAGAGACAATTACAATTACAAAAAAAAATGTTATAAAAAGAAATTCAAAAATAAATAAAACTAACATGGAACAGAAGACTCCCTGGCATACTTACTCTCACAGAAGTACAGAACAGCAGGCATACACGTATTAGTTTAATCCATTCATCCGCAAACACATCACAATCAGGGTTGGCAGCATTCAGCACCTTTAGAATACGACAAATTGGGGATTCCGCTCTGGCTACGGTTTTGGCTGGCAGTTGCGCAAACAGGTTGTGCCGACGGCTCTGACGGTGGCCTATGTATTTGTCGGGCACAAATAGTCGACAGAAAAGACCATGGAGTTCAGGACAGTCGATACGTCCCCGTAGGGTTTTGCAGGCTATAGTGAAGTCATTATTATCCATTTAACAATTATTATTTTCTCAGTTTGTCGGTTGTCTGATCATCATCATTCTCCTGGAGCTGTCTGTTGGCATTGCTGCTGCTGCCCTGCGCCCTCAAATCGAGGGTCAACTGAAGTCCCAGCTGCGAGCCTCCTTCATCAAGAACAAGTCTACCAAGGAGGAGGATTCTACTTACAGGGAGTTCTGGGACCGCATCCAGACTAGCGTAAGTAACAATAGTGCTATTTAATGTTGGAAGTAGGAAATTTGTTTTGAGTAAAGTTACATTTTGGCCTCTAATCTATACTAATCTCTGGATCTAGGTACTGAACCGATTTTGAAAATTCTTTTATTATTAGAAAGCGTTTTTTATGTGTCATATTTTATTTTCCAAACAAGAAGGGGATAGAGGGGATATTAAAGTAAGAAATGCAGGCGGACGAAGTCGTGAGCGAAGGGATAGTAACTTATAAAAAAAAAATAGCTCAAATTTCTGACGTCCAGTTTAAAAAGGGGTACCCATAGTGTTACCCAGTTGCTAGGTTATGGAGGTCAGACAAGCAGTCGCTACAGGTAAAACTGTTGGTCTTCATTTGCATCCGATTAAACTAGAAGCTGAACCCAACTTAGTTGGGAAAAAGCCAGAAAGCTATGGACTTAGTGTTGAGCACTTCAGTCCTATTAAGAAAAAAAGAAAGAAAGAAAGAAAGAAAGAAAGAAAGAAAGAAAGAAAGAAAGAAGGAAAGAAATAAGCCACAAGCCATTCGTAACCCTTTCTTTTTCCTGCCTTACAGCTGGAATGCTGCGGCATCACCGGCCCCGACAACTACGTGGCTTCAGAGCCTCGCATCAATCCTTCCTTCAGCTGTTGCCCCTACGATTCAACCGACCGCTCCGATGAGATCAAACGCTCTGACTGCCTCTCATCTGAGAAGTACTTCAAAGAGGGATGTGAAGAGAGGGTGCTCGGAACCGTCCATAGTGCTGGATTGACTGTCATCGTTTGTGGTATCCTCTTCTGCTTTTTGGAGGTTAGTATTTTCAATCTGTCTTTGTAAAAAATTCAAGGAATTGGAATATGTTGATGATTCCTTGATCTTAGGATTTTAAGCTGAAAAAAATTAAAAGGACACGAATGTAAAGATCCTATTAAAGTCCGACTAATATTTCAAATGTAAAGGTTGTGAAGATTTTTATGATTTTGCGTGTTTGTTACTCAATCACACGTAAACCGTTGAACAAAATTAGAGGGATGGATGAAATTGATATACCTAAAATTTTCTGCATTACCACGGAGGATACTTTTAATCAAAATGTAATTAGTCCATTCAGTTAGATTATATAAAATAATACACAAGTATTTTTTTCCTTTTTTTAATTGATGGAAAACTGCTTAGAATAAACGCATTAAAGTTGAGGACCCTCTTCTCAACTTTAATGCGTTTATTCTAAGCAGTTTTTTTATATTGTGTATAAACTGTACTGGCTAGTGACGTCATGCGACATTTTGACTCGATGTGTCGCCGTTATTTTTTGGTTACGTGAAAATAAGAAAAAATAAGTGTCGAATATTTTCTTGTAATTTAGATGAGGTACAGACGCCAGCACATCAAGCTACCCCAATGTGTCAAATTTCTTTGATCGTTTTCAACTATAAGTCAAATTGAATAAGTTTCATATTCAATCGGAAAAATTTGACACATTGGGGTAACTTGATGTGCTGGCGTCTGTACCTACTAAAAACTAAACTTTTGTCATGTAGCCCATTCAAGATGGAAAAACCTAAAATCATATTCCCGATGTGGAAATTGAACCTAGGAGCACATGCTCAGCAATAGCACCAGCGCACACTAGACCAAAAAATATACTTACATAATTATAAGGAAAATAATAGGTTGTCCACATTAACCCCTTTTCGTTACTCCAAAGCTTGACAACTTAATACCACATAAGAAAAATTATCAATACGCCCACTTTAAGTTTAATTTTTAAAGAAACCATGAAAGTATACTTACTTGACGTAACTAAAAATATGTTTGAAGCCTTGAATATACATATATAGCTTTATCCACGCCTTACAAAGTACCTTTGCATGTCCGAACAACATTCGCGTGGCGTGAATTTATATTAATTGGACGACCAATCAAGTCACTAGGTTATCACGCGCTAACTCACTAGGTTATCACGACGGAAAGTCAAACGTGATAATGGGTCAACTTAAAAGTTTTTTAATGGTGAGACTTAAAAGCTTTAACATTTTTATATTAATAGTTTTACAAAAATAACAGATAATAAACGTAAAGTATTGAACGTTTTGTCGTAGAACAGGACTGTATTTTTTAAATGAAAGTATTTACGCTGGGGTGTTCCATTTACCCTGTATAATATATTAAATACGCTAAGCAAAAAATGTGGGTTCCTATTACTTCTAGTGGTCTCTTAGTTGTCAAAATACGCTCATTTCAGCTTTGTTCATTTTTTTCCGTAGAACTTTTAACTATTCCAAATACCACTGTACTCCGAGCGCGCAAGGTTCTTAAAAAAATAACCCATACTTTCATTATTTATTTATTTGACACTTCAAGCACACTAATGTACAGAGGCGGACCTTAAGCCATAGGCATTAAGTCGACTTTTTAATAAATAAATTGCACGGAATACTGTGTCTAAAAAACGGTTCGAATGTCGACTACTGGGCGACTACCAACTAGTAAAAATAAATATGCAGATGAGTTCGCCACCCTTAGTACCTCTGTGCTGTCGTCACAAGGGTCATGCTATACCAGAATTTAACGCCACAATCTGAAATCTCTTACCTAGGCCGAGGTTTTTAACTGCCTCGTTTTATTGAACGGTACGCTATCTAGATGACCTCCTTACATGCCTAGGTATCGTAAAAAAATATTTCAAAGGGTCAGCGGCAAGATCTAGTTCGCCGATATACTGTTTTCTAAGGTAACAAGGTAACATTTTTTTTGGTAGGCACTAAATAAACGACAGGAATGAAAATATTACTTATTATCTCGTCTAGAAAGGTTGGGATGAGCTGTTTCGGTTTGTGCTAAATTTATGTCACTGAGTAATAAAAATAAGCTTATCAATACATACCCAAGCAATATCAATATTGACTTTTTACGGAAAGATTAAGGTTAATCAATCAGGGTATTTCTCAAAGTGCAACTATATTTAAGCGCATGCATCTTAGCCCTACTATTTTTTTCCATAAAACGCAACCATTAGTTGCGCTCACAAAATCAAATTAAAAATGTTATTTGTCTATTCCTCAAAGCGCAACCATGATGAAAAATATAGAGGGGGATGACTTCTTCATTAATGGAATCGATAGACAGGTTTAAATCAACTGGTCTAATTCTTTATTTATTTAAACGGACTACCAGGCCAACAGAATTAACTAGCACTAAGTCTTTAAGCAAATTTTGCTCAATAATACAATCATTATATTTGAGGAACACCCCAATCAGTCAGGCATATCAGTGAAAACTTGAGCTGTACTAAAATCAAGGAGAATTTTAGTTCTATGACATAAGAGCGCTGTCGATGTATACTTTTTACCACGTATGTGAACTTAGTGAGCAGTTGTATGATGAAACGACAAAAACTTTTTAAGAGTTATAAAAAAACAGCACGTAACTTCACTGATCCAACATAATAGAATGAAAAACTTCAGCTCTCAGTAAAGATGATAAATTCTAATATCTTATAAAAATACATAATATTAACATAACATTTTGTTATTAACGAAGGTCGTGGGTTCGATTCTCACCCAGGACAAATGTTTGTGTGATGAGCACGATCATTTGTTCTGTGTCTGGGTGTAATTTATCTATAATATGTAAGTATTTAGAAGTATATAAGTATGTTTATCAGCTGTTTAGTACCCATAACACAAGCTCTTAGCTTAGCTTGGGGCTAGATGGCGTTGTGTGAAAAGTTGTGGAATATTTATTATTATTATTATTATTAACATAAGTGTTTTCTGTCTATTCCAGGTTGCAGGAATCGTCCTAGCTCTATGGTTAGCACACTCCATAAAAACCCAGGGGAAAAGCAGGGAGACCGCTTAATTCTACACCATAGACACACCACAGCTACAGAGTATAATTTCGTATGCAAAGCACAATTTGTAATCCTAAGTAATTATAAGTTACCTTATTTATTTAAGTATATAGAATCTATTAGATTTTAAAGAAGTCAAAATGTCAATAAATGGGATGACGTCAATTATACAGTGTGACGTCTGACGTCAAGATTACAGCTTGACGTCGGAATGTTGACGTCGAAACGTAATGGCGGGATATCAAGTAACCCTTGGTCATGGAAATACAATTTTTTTTTTTATAACTTGGAGCTTTGAAATTTATTTAAGTTTTTTTAAAATAAATTACTTAATTTTTGACTGCCTCGTTAGTCTAGTGGTCGCAAGCGCTACTGCTGAGCGTGTGGTCACGGGTTCGATCCCTGGGTCGGGCAAAGTGCTATTGAGTTTTTCCATCTGGAATTTCTCACGAATCAGTAACAGCTCGGAGTCTGAATTTGTGCCCCATTGATGGAAATAGGCTTGCCCCCTATTACATGTGACTATAACATAACTGGCGAAAAGTGGGTGTACTACAGGTGCACCTCTACCTAACCCTTCGTGGATTACAGGCGTAAAGTTATGTTATGTTTATAAAAGTCATTTTTAGAAAGAAAATATGTGGATGCATACCCATAGTTTCATATAGAAAAAGTTTAATAGGTGTCGAGCCATCTGTGAAGGTTAATAAGAAGCTCAGGAAAAGTCGCGAGTGTCAAGCCTAGTGTTTTGTGTTCTGCGATTTTTTTTCTTTCGTCTTTGAAGTTAGTTTGTAGGTACTCTAAGGCGCCAATGTAATTGTTTTAAATGCTCCTAACATCACAAATAATTTTATCCCAAAATGACCCAGTACAATGTTTTGGGAAACCCTTGCCTTTAAGTTGTAATGCTCTCTATAAAGCACATTTATTTTAAACCGCCATTACTTAGTATCTAGACGTTAGTTTTCTATTGAAACCAAAGCTCTAATAGTGATTAACATATCGTACAATAAATCAAACTAAATACATTGTTATTAAACATATCTGTACTAAAGTAAAACTAATGACGGCATACCGTGTATTTTGTGTCATGTCATGCATTTTTGGGCAATGCTTTAATTTAAACGGTTAAGAAATAATAAATAAATCTATTAAATTATTGTGAAACAGTATCAAACAGGAAAAAAAAATTATTAAATAATTGTGAAAAAAACGCATTATAAAACCTAATTTCGGCTAAATAAAGCATTTATTTAAATTATTTAGCTACATAAATAGAAATGTACAAAACACACAAAAAAATAAAATTTGAAGTCTACTATAATTGTTACTTTAAGAACTATTTAATGTATGTATTTAATATTAGGCATTTTATTATTAAGTTTAACCACCAGTTTGTAAGTATTGAGAATGCTTTACTAGTCATTAATTTTTATTAACAGTATTTCATAAGTGCTATTGTGAATATTTATCCCACCATAAGTTTTATATTCATTATAAAATTTATTCCCTGAGAGTAAATCAATTAGATGTTAAGTTTTTACTTTCCTGATTAAATGCTCCTTAGAGGACGAATTAAACTACTGAACTTGCTAAAAGGTACTTAACCGACTACGTAGAAAGAAGGAGTTGTAAATTTCAATCGCTATTAATGTAAGTACCTATGTAAGTTTGTCACCTCGATTAACCTAAACTGCCGCACCGATTTTTAAAAACTAAGCTTCCTATAGGTGTTTGTTTCGACAAAGAATGTCAATTACACCTTTTGGAAGATTCAATGATTTTTACTTGGAATACTTACGCAAAATACGCGCATTGACGTGGAGTTGCGGATATACCAGACCGGTATCTTTTTTTTATCTTTACACCTATTTTTGGAATGGTACAAACTAGTGCTTGACTGCGATCCCACTTAATGGTAAGCAGTGATACAATCAATGATGGTGAAGCAAGCACTAGTTTATTACATAATTTACTTAGTTATGAACGGTGCAATGTTATACAGTAATAATTCGATCTGCCTTGCCTTTCAACTTCTTACGAGGTCAGCTTCCAGCCTGAATACCAGTATTCCAGTTTATCTGACCTTCACAACCCAGCTAATGGATACCACAATATTCCCTAGTAAGGAGTTTTGGCCAGTTTTTACTTTTCTTGTTTAAATACATATAAATAATATTGTTTTGATATGTTCACTGTTTCTATAGGATACATTTTGGAGAGTGTGCACGGGCATTACATGACTTGATTCCGCCATCACCTTTCTACCATCGGACAACCGTACGGCGAGTGTCCACCCTTACATCGTTGGCACTCCCACGATTCGGACAAAGCGTTTCGCTTCGTCGTTTATACCGCGTACATCGAAGGACTGGAACAACTTGCCTGCTGCGGTCTTCCCGTCCGATTATAATTTAGGTGTCTTCAAGGCTAGAGTGAATAGGCTCTTAATAAACTAGTGCGCTTCACCATCACTGATTGCATCACTGCTTACCATCAGGTGGGATTGCAGTCAAGCACTAGTTTATAATATTTCAAAAAAAAAAAAAAAACTATACTGGTGAAAACAGTTTTTGTACTTATAACATTTTATCGACTATGTTTGACCTTATGGAATCACTGGTCCCCAAGTCACAGGCTATAAACCTAGTTTGGGAGCCAGGAGATAATACCCAATGCACCTTTTGTTGTACTACTGTAGGTACTTGTAACGTATGTAGGTAATCATTTTTACCCGAAACGACTGTAAAATATCTACAAATGACAGCTGGGACCAACGGCTTAACTCATTAGGCTCCGCGTGGACACCGGTGTCCGCAAACAATAGAAATTTAATTGTGTCTGGATTGCGGTAATTGACTAGTTAACGTGTGTTTTGAGCAAAGAAATTCAATACTAACTAGTTATACACATCACGAACAAAATTTTCATCCGATACCGTAAAGAAGACACGTCAAGTCGATCAGTCCAGTTTAGTACGCTCCGCTGCCGCTCTAGTATTGCTACATTATGCTAGATGGCGCTACTGAGACCTGAAATCACAGTTTTTCAATAACATTTCTTCGCATATCTTCTAGTTTATTAAATATCTTTGGTTCTAAGGCACGCATGCGTTTCGTAATGGATGGCTACATCGGTAAGAGTTAAATGACTTTTAATATAAATAAATAAATAAATAAATAAACTCACATAATGATGGGGTAGTGTTACAGCAAGTTCAGTAGTTCATTCAATAAAATGGCAATACGTATTATTGATTATTATAAATTTTATTAGTGTTAAATAAATGTTGAAATAGATTTTCTTAAAATAAAGTATCCGTGTTCCATGTTTTGTAGTTTTATTTCTGCTGCTTCTAAAATAGCTAAATAAAATTGAAAAACTATGATTTTTTAGGAGACTGTGTCTAAAATTCGAGATACATTTTGTAAAACGGAAATCAATCTCATCCTTTACTTACAGGTAACTATGTATATAGGTTGGTTGCATTGCAGCAATCTCGGTGTGAAATAATTATTCCCTAATATTAAATTTATAAAAATTAAAAACAAAATAAAATCTTTTTAATTCAGACACACATATTTGGTCCATATTTTTAACAGTTACATTAACTATAGTATTGTATTATAAATTTATTATTTATATTATTATTAATATGCATTGCTTAATATTGTCTTAGTATTCTATCTATCAATTCAATTTAATTTAAGTATGTAATCATAATTTATTATATTATCATCATGAATTAATTAATTATTATTTATTGCAATCAGTTCGGTATTTGAAGTTGGAATTTAATTTGAATATTATCGTATTAAATAAATCACAAATAGAAGTTAATTATAAAGAAATGTATCTACTTACTATCATGGAAAAATAAATTATTTCAAATTAATGTAACAACCAAGTTACTATTAGAACGGTACACAGTAGTAAGTAATAATGTACCTAACAAAATATGTGTCGGTCTATAACAGACTGTACTTGGTGAGTGTGCCCTAGAACTACACTAGCTCGTTCTACCATCTCCTTTCTTTCATCGGGAATCCAGACGTACTGCGGGTTATCACCCATTCCTTGTAGATGTTCCACACAATCGCAAGAAGCGCTTTGCCTCATCCTATATTACTCCAGAAGGGACTTGGATCCAGGACCTTAAGCTTGAGGTAGTGCTTACGACCCCTAGCCTAACGATGCAGTTAGAAACGTAAATGAAAATGCTAGTTGCAGTGAAAAAATATTTATCAACAACACATTAGACAAACACTTTAAAATACATCATTTTTTTTAAATTTCCCAATTTACTTACAACATGTAAAATTTCGCACATACAATGCCAAATACAAAAAGGTAATAAAATCACATGACGATCACATTATGTGCCTTAAAACTAGTGTATTAAGAACTACTTTTTAGCATAATTAACTATACTCTCACTATCTCATTTGATAAACAAACACGGTATGAAAATCACGAGATTTTTCAACAAACACACTTTATGTCAATGACAATATAAGCAAGATGGTGTAGATAGGTTACCTAAACAACATTCGATCTTCAAATACGGCACACTAACGCACGCTCGCGTCAGTTGCGTTGCACGCGACGCGACACCGAGTTAAAGTGTGGCTAGTTAGCCACTTATAACCTATCTACACCTTTTTACTTATAATATCATTGCTTTATGTAAACATTTGTAAATACATCTTGATCTTTGTGAGAACCACTTTCTGGAAATCTCAGGAAGTAAGTACCTACGCCATATTTGTTCACCAAATAAGAATAAGTAGAGAAAATACACTCTTAACGCTATTAAAATAATGACTAAATTACGACTAATGAAGCTTTGTAGTACCCACCACTATTAATTTGTATGACACCATTATTAGAAAAGTGATTCTGACTATGAGGTCATAAAAACATAGGAAAAGTCTACTTCAATGTTCGCATTACTCAAAAACTTGCACGTCACCGGCCAATATTAATTTATACTTAATTAACTAACTGCGGCACTCAGAGAGATATTTAATGATTACTAAGTTTTGTATGACAAAACTGTCAAAACCTTTACTAAGTGATGGCCTAAGTAATCATTAAATATCTCTGCGTGCCGCAGTTAGACTAGTATGAAGACAGTAAAGTGTGATTCGAGCGAAATATTTTATAAATTCAAATTACCTACTTGATTACTTCTAAACAGTTGAATTTTAAACGCCATATTGTACTTTAAATTGTACACATTTCTTAAGTCACTGTGATAATAATACTAGTTTAATATAATAATCATTTTAGAACTTTCAATAAATAATTTGTGCCTTCCAATAGAATAAATATCAATACATACATATAATTATATTTATGTAGTCTTAAAATAAAAAAATAATGTACCCTATACTAAAATATTTAGGTCCCTATTATGCGCCAACACTTATACCCTTAAAGCTATAGACTTGGAAATTATCATTGTTCCTTCTTATATTTAGTTGCTATCTTAGAACTACCACGCCCTAACCCTTCCCAAGGGCTTATTTTACCCTAAAGCTTAAATCTACTACGCATAGGTACTATTCTAATCTACTACTACGCATAAAAATATTGTAAACCAGACTTTAAAAAACCGCTATCAATTTAGAAACATTACCTATACCCGTGTAAATTACAACTTGTGCAGAAACGAGGATATTATTAACTTAGCCAAATCTGGAATTTTACCTTTTGACAATACATTAAATTCACTTTTGCGAAATACAAATGTGATGTTAAACGTTTAAAGTCCATGAAGGAACCTGCTGACAGTGAGTTCAACACCATTTGACAATGGGCTTGAGTCACTTTACGGTAATGAGAATAAAATTAGTATATTAACTAAGCATTTAATTACATCTACAATAATTTATTCATATGCCAGGATAATACTTAACGATATGTACATTTTCATTGAGACTTACATCTAGTCGCTATCTTAGAACTACCACGCCCTTACCCCTTCGAGGGCTAATTTTACCCTTAAATACCAGGCAGGAAAATAATGTAAATTGGCAAGGATTTAAAAACACAAAAATCGATTTGGAAACAAAAAACCGGTGTAAATTAAAACTTACGCAAGAATAAATAAATTGTTTTAGCTAATTCAGGAATTTAAATTAAATTATTTTACGCCATAATGCGCAAAAAAACCAACTCCATACTGTCAAGAGCGCGATTTAGTTCTAACAGCACCCTAAGTACGTTGATAGACAAGTTTGATGCATCCTGGCTGTCGCACGCTGTGGAGGTGTTGGTCAGAAGACCCCACACCTAATAATTAAGATTTGTTTTTGAGTTTTGTTTTTTTACTAACAGTAGCTTTTAAGAACATAGTTACTAACAATTGGGCTTAGTTGCCATCAATAAACAAAAATTTTATTATTTATTTTTATTATTATTTATTAAAAAGGACTTTATTTACAACTCTGAATCCAGAAGTGATGATTGTTATTATCTGTCTATAAAGGAAACTGCTGTTACTGACGTAAACACAATTGAATGGTAATATGAATAAAATTAATATAGTAACTTAAGAACTATTTAATTAAACCTACTTAACTTTTGCGTCGTAATTTATTAGATTAATTTTAAAATAATTTAAGATAATACTAAAATTCTTAACACTATGTTCATTGGTCGTTATATTAATACTACCACGCCCTAACCCCTCCGAGGGCTTTTCTTACCCTAAACCTTAATTATTTGCAGAAAAATAGCATAAATAGGCAAGTGTAAGATATTTAGTACAGAATGCATACACAACCACAACAAGAGCAAAAGGGTTGATAAATCTAATTTTAAAGTTTAAAACCATTTGTGTTAATGATAATTATTTTGTACATCCATGAAGGAAAAAAGTTAATATTGTTCCATATTTTATTACGTCATTAACTTTTGTTTCTTGGTATTTTTATAGGCGTACAATGCACAATATGCATGGATTTTATTTATATCCGGAAAAGACTTTTATAGAACGAGAATATGCAGCATGACGTGGAAAATTGTTTAGGTTGTAATATATAACATGTATCAAATTGTGGGTCGTTACTACTAAATTACTAATGTTGTGTCAAACAACAACAATATTTCTAATAAAAGACCCCGTTAATTGAAATCTCACCTAAACAAATCATAATACATATCTATAAGTTATTAATTAAGCAAATTAAATCGAAAACCACGTGGAATCACGCGAAGCAACTATCATATTTCGACACGATGACCTCTTAATTTTCACTTATTTTTTAAGTGTACTATTTTTACCCCTTACTAATACTGATTACTTTAAGAATTATATACTTATTTATACCCTACAAACTAACTTACTTACAATACTTAGTAACGACAAAACATTAATGCAGTAAAAATATTTAAGTAAATACAGAATTTAAAAAAGCGGGACCTTTGATTGAGGTAATTAAAAAAATCAAGTGCATTGAAAGTCTGGATAGCGCTATATTTTTATTTCAGTTCAAAATGTGACTTTATTTCATATAAAAATAAGATGCTTTTTACCCTGAAAGTTCACTGTAGTGGCTTTTATTTATGATTGATTTTATTTATTTATGCAAGCAAGCAAATTCGGCAGATTACATTTACAGCATGATATAGTCCTTCCTCATACAGGGAGCCAGACCCTAAGGCGCTATTAACTTTATTGTACTTTTACATCATTTGACTTGCTTTCAATTTAATTCACATTAAAATAATAAAAACCCTTTCGAAATATAGGTAATGCGTAACGTGCCGTTTCTATCGTTTCACAATGCTGAAATAATTAGTTTATTAGGACTGCTGAAGGTCACTTAGTTTTATGATATACCAATAAATATAAAATCATAAAGATTACTTGTTACATGAATATTTAATTTAATATACACCGAGTCAGAATTTTGTCAATTTGGAAACAATAAACCGGTGTAAATTAAAACTTACGCAAGAATAAATAAATTGTTTTAGCCAAGTCAGGAATTTAAACTATTAAAAGGACATTATTTACAACTCTGAATCCAGAAGTGATGATTGTTATTATCTGTCTATAAAGGAAACTGCTGTAACTGACGTAAACACTATTGAATGGTAATATGAATAAAATTAATATAGTAACATAAGAACTCTTAAATTAAACCTACTTAACTTTTGCGTCGTAATTTATTAGATTAATTTTAAAATAATTTAAGATAATACTAAAATTCTTAACACTATGTCCATAAGACGCTATATTAATACTACCACGCCCTAACCCTTCCGAGGGCTTTTCTTACCCTAAACCTTAATTATTTGCAGACAATTAACATAAATAGGCAAGTGTAATATACATATATAATATAGGATGCATACTACAACCACAACAAGAGCAAAAGTTAAGTTATTTTAGAAAATGTGACAATGTATAAGTACATATTATTGCTTGTGACTGTACGCCCTTAGAGGAAAAAAGTTACTATTGTTCCATATTTTATTACGTCATTAACTTTTGTTTCTTGGTATTGTTATTAGCGTACAATGCAGAATATGCATGCATTTTATTTATATCCAGAAAAGACATTTAAACAACTTTACACGTCATGATGCATAAAAGAAATGATTAAATGATATTCATTTTGTAAATAGGTTTTCACTAACACTTTTACACGTCATTTTTTACTGGTAGATGAAATCGGAGTTTCACTAACTGACTAAGTACTCTGAGAAGAAACACCGAAAGAAACTCAGAGGTCATAGTCTCTTTTAAAGTCCAGACATTATCTTGGTCAAATCATGTAAGAACCATGTAGATTAGTGTCTGAGATGGTCTTTGAAGATACCACGTCATGATGCATAGTAGGACTACGTGGAAAGTTGTTTAGGTTGTAATACATAACATGTATCGAATTGTGCGTCGTTACTACTTAATTACTAATGTTGTGTCTAACAACAACAATATAGCTAATACAAGACCCCGTTAATTAAAGTCTCACCTAAACAAATCATAATACATACCTTTAAATTATTTTAAGTTAATTATTAAGCAAATTAAATCGAAAAACGCGTGGAAACACGCGAAGCAACTACAATGTTTTGACACGATTACCTTTTGTTTTTCACTTATATTTCAAGTGTACTATTTTATTAACTATGCGAGTTTTTACCCCTTACTAAAACTGATTACTTTAAGAATTATATACTTATTTAAACCCTACAAACTAACTTACTTACAATACTTAGTTACGACAAAGCATTAATGCAGTGAAAATATGTAAGTAAATCCAGAATTTAAAAAAGCGGGACCTTAGATTCACGTCATTAAAAAAATCAAGTGCATTGAAAGTCTGGATAGCGCTATATTTTTTTTCAGTTCAAAATATGACTTTATTTCATATAAAATAAGATGCTTTTTACCCTGAAAGTTTACTGTAGTGGCTTTTATTTATGATTGGTTTTATTTATTTATTTATGCAAGCAAGCAAATTCGGCAGATTACATTTACAGCATGATACAGTCCTTCTTCATACATGGAACCAGACCCTAAAGCGCTATTAACTTTATTGTACTTTTACATCATTTGACTTGCTTTCAATATAATTCACATTAAAAAAATAAAAAAAAACCCTTAAGAAATATAGTGCGTAACGTGCCGTTTCTATCGTTTCACAATGCTGAAATAAATAGTTAATTAGGACTGCTGAAGGTCATTTAGTTATATGATATACTTACCAATAAATATAAAATAATAAAGATTACTTGTAACATGAATATTTCATTTATTATACACCGAGTCAGAATAATGTTATATTTTTTAACATTTTTTAAGGGTTACCCATTTAATTTATTTACTAGTTAGTTGTAGATTTGGTAGATCCAGTAAGTCATAGGACAGCAGTTATGATACGATAATTATGTGCGGTGCATGTTAAAATTAATATCAACTTTATCACAGACCCACAGTTAAGAATATTACTTAAATCTATTAATTTCACTCGTTGTCAGCTCCAGTGGACATTTAGTCTTAGGAATAACTAATAATAATTAATCCTATTCCTAAACACTTCACAAGTTTTGGTTTTGATTTTTACAATTTCTATAATAACTATGACAGCTATATTCTTAAAAACTATTTCACATACTTAATTATGCTAAGTACAGTATGTCGATTAACGATGAGTTTTCAAACTTAATAATTGATTTGATTGTTTTTTTTTTTAATTTACGCACCATTTATTTTTGCGCATCTTTCGTTAATTTACCTACTGTAGACTACGTTATATTTTTATCTTAGCAAAGGCACATTTAGAAATGTATAGAGAGTGCCTAGTGCGAGTTCGTTTTACGTTAACGCGATCGACACGTTCATGAAGTTCGGCGCTCCGAGTGCCTAGTGCGAGTTTGTTTAACGTTAACGCGATCGACACGTTCATGACGTTCGGCGCTCCGATTGGCCCGCTCCAAGTTTTCAACCAATCAGAGTGCCAAACGCGGTAAACGTTTCGATCACGTTAGCGTAAAAACAACTCGTACTTAGGGCACAGATTGGCCCGCTCTAAGCTTTTAATCAACTAGAGAGCCAAACGCGGTGAACGTTTCGATCGCGTTAGCGTAAAAACAACTCGCACTTAGGGCACAGGTTGGCAGATAGTAGGCTGGACAATACTTATGGGAGTGTTGTTATAAGTATGAAAAATTAAAGTAGTCTCTGAAACCGTAAGTAAAAAACAACTGTTCCCTACTTTTTGTTTACATAAGCAAACATAAATGCCAGAAGCAACTGTAAATTTTGCGATTTTAGAGTTTTCCCTTTAACCGTAGTTGAAGGTTTTTTTTGTTTTTATCATGAGTACTACACTGCCATAGAATATTTCCATTGTACTACCTGCCATCCTGTATAATTATGCAAGAAGCAAATACTGTAAAAATCTTACTGATAAATATAACACATTACAAACTATAAATCATTGGTTCTGTTGGCATATTGATGGCCATAACTGATTTGTCACTACTATTTATCACAGATAATGGCTGAATTGACTCAAAAAGCCCCAAAGACAAAAATATTAAAAACCAAAATGGTTCTAGAAATTGTAGATCATATCTCATCTTACTTCTAGGATATTTTCAAATAATATTTTTATTAATCATTCCTGTAATTATGTCTCATATAAACGACTGATTCAAAGAACACACAATTTTATTTGACTTTCCTTATTAAGTAAAGTGATTTTAACTTGCTGCATAGACAATTCAATAGTTTTCTTGTTTTTGGACAATTCCAATCAAAGCTATAGTTTTAAATGTGAATTAATTATAGGCACCGCAATCGACTAGAACTTTTTAACTTAGACATCATTCAACATAGATACAAATGTTTTAATTACCAGACTACTACTACTTATCGTGTGGTTAGTAACTAACCTGGTGTCAGAGTTTTAATGCCGCCCATGGGCCTCTGACTTGGCATCGCATGCCGTCGAGAATAGTCAATACGTCAATAATTTTAATACCAGACTCATTAACTCTGTCTTAAACTAAGATTTGTATTTTAGTCGAAGGGCTTTTTGGCTTAATTACATTTTTGTTTTAACGTTAAGAGACTGTTTTTCTACTGTGATGTTATAAACCGTGGCTTGCACTGGCAAGGGTAACTATTTTATAAATAATCTGTATGGGCCGTATTTCGGTTTCATAGATTTGTATGGAACTAGCAACGGCTTTAAATGAAATTAAAGATCAATTAATTAACTCAGTCTATTTCAGTCTATCGGATACTACCAGTCATATGATTATCTCAAGTTACTTTCATTCTTAAAAATGATATCATACAATTTGGACAAGGAAGGTTAAGTCACAATAAAGTATATTTTTTACATTCTAAATAACTTGGCATTATACCCAGTTCTGATGTTGTTTTACTAAAACTATAAATTATTAAGAAGGACATTAAAAAAACCTCCATTTCTGTGACACCATCATCATCATTGTTATGTTAGCTGCCAATTTTAATGTTTAATTTTAATTTTAAACCTTAGCTATAAGACTTTGTTACACATTTAACAGACATTATGGTATAATATAATTTATTATGATGGTGTCATATATTTTTGTAAAAATAAATCCACTTCAATTTATCGTCGTACTTACCTACTCTCAAACTTGCATGTGACTGGCCAAAGGTTAGAAGTAGGTCTGCAAACTCTTAACGCTATGGACATTTTTATTGGCCCTTACATCTAGACGCTATCTTAGTACTACCACGCCCAAACCCCTCTGAGGGCTAATACTACTCTAGTCGCTATCTTAAAACTACCACACCCTAACTCCACCGAGGGCAAATATTACTCTAGTCGCTATCTTAGAACTACCACGCCCTAACCCTTCCGAGGGCTCATACTACTCTAGTCGCTATCTTAGGACTACCACGCCCTAACCTTTAAGTGGGTTCATACTACTCTAGTCGCTATCTTAGAACTACCACGCCCCAACCCTTCCGAGGGCTCATACTACTCTAGTCGCTATCTTAGAACTACCACGCCCTAACCTTTAAGTGGGCTCATACTACTCTAGTCGCTATCTTAGAACTACCACGCCCCAACCCTTCCGAGGGCTCATACTACTCTAGTCGCTATCTTAGAACTACCACGCCCTATCCCTTCCGAGACTCATACTACTCTAGCCGCTATCTTAGAACTACCACGCCCTATCCCTTCCGAGACTCATACTACTCTAGCCGCTATCTTAGAACTACCACGCCCTAACCCTTCCGAGGGCTCAAACTACTCTAGTCGCTATCTTAGAACTACCACGCCCTAACTCTTCCGAGGGCTCATACGGGGCTATTACCGATCACTATTTAGAGATATGTTTTTATTTTGTTTTTTCTTTGACTACTTACTTACGGTACGGTACGTTAGTCTACAAGTTAAGCTATCCCATCTCTACTTAAAGACCCACTTTTTTCCAATCCAATAGAACTCCACTGTACCTATTCACATAGACATTATATTACAACCAAGGTAAGACCAAAGGTACATAATGTTCCAATGGAAATTCGAGAAATTTTAGAAACGTTTGTCACTTTTCGTGACAAGCAGGCCTTAACTTTGGTCAGAAGCTCAGCATTGCCATTGAACGTGGCAATGACGACATTTTTGGGCTCTTTTGCCAGGCTGCAGCTATGCAGATGATTTTTTGAAGCTCTTTAATACATATTGAATGTTAGGTCTAGTTAGCATTGTTAATTTAATATGTTGATACTTACATGGATAAATATAAAATTTAATTAAATAGCATAACGTCACGCCTGTAATCCCCGAAGGGCTAGGCAGAGGTGTACCTGGTAGTACACTCACTCATTAAATAATTATTGGTATAACAATTAATTCAAGAATTTAAGCTTTTAAATATGATCAAATATGTGTTTGCTCACAGATATATATATTTAATAACTATGTTGTATTTCAATTAAGGATATAGCGCCAAGTCACGTAAAACAAGTATCCAATATTAGCTTAACAAAAGACCTAATACATTTTCCTGTCTATGTAATTTTTATTTAAAAACCAATGACCAATAATATTGATGATTTTATTTAAAAAAAGACTTTATTGAAATTTTATAGTAAAGCTAGAATTTTGTGTTGATTTGCGATAGGTATATGTATATAATATCTGTTTGTAGAGAATTATTTCTATGTGAAAGGACAAATTACTTTGGACCTTTTACCAAGGACAAGAATCTAACTTTTTATTTTTCGAAAAAAGCTAAACCTAGTCTAGAATTGAACCAAAGAACCTTCCGGAGAGTAGTACTCTATTCGAATCTATTCAAATATCTAGAGCATAAACAAAATGTGTGTTTATAAGTATTTTTGTGATTAACAACAAAACTTTATTATTTATTAATCACTGCTTCTTACATTTTGGTAATTGGTTTTAATTTTTGTGTTGCCCTGTTGGTGTACCTACAGCAAAGAACACACACACACACACATACACATACACACACACACACACACACACACACACACACACACACACATTTTGTATTATTTTATTTTCAGAATGACCTTAAAACTTGCCTAGGTTGTAATATATAGCCTGTGCCGACTGTGAGCCGTGGGTCGTTGCTAATTCACTACTTATGTTGGCTTCATGTACCCATGTTTCCAAATAGAATTTGGAAACGTCTTATAAATGTATTTCCTAATAAATAAGTACTTACCTAATCTTAAGTTAATATGGCATATAAATCCAAAAATCACGCAAAGCAACTACAGTGTAATTGACATATTGAAGGCCTCTTAAAACTGACTACTTAAGTTAACTAGATACTTAACTATAATTATAATAAACACTTAAAGTAATTAATGATATTTTTTTACCTAACCGACTTAGGTAATTAAAATTACAATGCAAAAAATGCCAAAAAAGGAATTCGCAAAAAAATATTGGTTTATTAACAAATAGGTACTGCTTCGTGTGTTTTTATTAAAATTGGTTATTTGAAGTTGTTTTTAACAAAATGTGTATTCAAAGAAAAACGTTTTATTGCTTTATTCTAGTTTTTAATACCTACGCGGTCATTATGCCAATATGAACGAACCGTTTATTGTAGCGATTATTTTTTATTTGAAATGAAATTGTAATGATTTATTTTTATTATCTGAAAAGTTATACCTAGGTAAGTAATGGTTTAATTATTTCGTAATAAAAAATAAATTTACTGGCGTAGTTTTTGATATTAAAATTTATGCGAAGTGGTTTTGGATTTTAAAAAAGTATTTATTATTGTTGTGGTGGTAGTTTTTTTTCTTTTTTTATAGACTGTCATATTTTATGTTAGAGAGCAATAACTTTGCAAAATTTAATTTGTCTATATTTTAAGCACACTAAAGCCTTATCTCATATAGAGGATCAGACACTAATGCACTATGAAGTTGTACTCTGGCATCATTTTTTGTGCTTCTCATCTCTACTTTATAATATTTTTACACGATATAATTCTAAACACAACGTGTCATTTTATCGTCTTGCAACGTTTTTTTCTTCTTCTTTAAAATTAATATTTTATTAGCTGGAAATTTAAATGGAAATATGAGTCCGGAATAGTTACAACTATTCGAATTTTGATTTAGACGTTCAAAAAGTTTCTCAATCTAATTTGAATATTAATTTTGTTTTCTAATTTATTATCAGAAATTGAGAACGCCACGTTGTTTACTTAAATTATGATTAGTTTTGACACTGTTGTACCTATCTTAAATCTATAAAAAGATATGATACTACCAAGTACAATTCGGATAATAACAAGCGGTTGAAGATGTTGTTTTGATCTTTAATCTATCAATTTCATTGAGTTCCATCCAATGGACTTAAAAAGTCTAAGGAGATAATAAAGGTCATCTAAACATTACTGTTTTTGTTTTGCTTTTATGTTTTTTTTTTAAAGTATTACTTACTTTAATTCTAATCCTAAGTAGGTTTTTTTTGACATTTTATTGTTTTTTAGAAAAAGGTCTTAACACTAATTCATGTTATAAACAACTTACTTTAGTACAGTATGTCGATTAACGATGTTAGATGAGCTCTTAAAGTTAATAAAAATTGGATTTAAACTTTTTAATTATATTTTATCACAAAAGTCTAAACTCGAAATTTTAGTTTCTCACTGAGTTCGTTAATTTACCTACTGTAGATTATCTTATCTTAATTAAGGCACATTTATAAGGTTTTATTACTATGCAGTTATAATACATACAATAAATAGGTACGGTTAAAAATAAATCGTGCATTCAATTAGTTCATAACTTAACAGTAAATAGGGCGACAGTACACATAAATACTTTCCCATTTTGGTTGATAGAATATACCATCATTATCATCATTTTTTCAGCCGAAAGATATTCTTCTACTGAACATTTAGGCCTCCCTAAGTGTCACCACAACGACCGGTCCTGTGCGTTTCGCGTTCATCGGATTCCCGCGACCCTCGCCAAGTTATCATCTGTTCTGCGAGCAATGTGCCCTGTCCAACCACTTAATTTAGGTGATTCTTCGGGCTATGTCGGTAAACTTGATTCTCCTACGGATATCATCATTTCCAATTCGATCACGGAAGGTAACTCCGAGCATAGCTTTCTCTAAAGCCCTTTGAGTGACTTTTAGCATTCTGATGAGGTCTATAGAATAAATTAACTGGCTAGTTGCTAGCCACTGATGATTTTTGACTAGTATTATTATCACAGGTAACAGTGACCAATGTCTCAAAGAAAAATTGACTAGACTATTCTTCTTGATTATGGGAAAATTCGAATCTTACTAAAATTTGCGGGATTATTGCAAAGTATCGATACAATGGAAACTTTGAAATATACCTAGGGCTTTCTCAAAGTTACGACCTTTCCCAATATCCTGCAACACGTCATTACATATTCCAAGTATTATGTGATTAATGTTCTACGTTTAAAAATTACAGGTTTGAAGAATAGAGAATTATTTTTATGATTTTCTGGAATTAGGGGCACCTAAAGTAATTTTGTATTTGACCTGCAGCATAGACAATCTTACCAAAACACTTTTATTATTTTAGACTGATTTCCTTCAAAAATATGATTTCAAATAACTTGATATATTTATTTATTAACCTATTAGACTAGAACTTTTGACTTAGATGTTTATCTTTAATTTAGATATCCAAACGTAACTTATACTTATTACGTTTGTGAGAGGTTTTTGGACTTAAAACATTTATTATCAATTAAAGTTACAGATCCTCTGTTGCAATGTATGAGCCGTTGTTGTATTTTACAGTAAAAGGGAAACTATTGCTTTGAGGTCCAGTACAGACCAGAGCCCAGCACATAAAGCTTACCTAATCTGTCGATTTTTGTTTTGATCATATTTCAACTTTATTACAAAAGAATAAGGTGTTATGTTAAATTGGGAAAAATTCTGATATTTTTTGTTCGTATTTGTTTAGTAACTTGACAGTTGGTGGTTTTAAAACATGTGTTTGTTAATAAACTTAAACACAGAGTTACTATTGTTCTTGTAAAATTATTTGAGCTGAAAATAATTTTCCTGTTGATCATGACTCAGTGTTATTCTTCGTTCAGTAAATCTTGAAATACTTGCGAAATAATTATAAACAAAATTTTTCATAGAACTTACATTATCATGCTCAAAACTGTCAAGTTACCTATAGCTGTCCAGATAGGTTTAGAATCATAATTTAGGTTTTATATATTAGGATTTTTAAAGGGTTAAAAAAAATAATTAACATCAATCCATCATTTCAGCTCATTGGCCTTGACTTAGTTTTCGTTTTTTGTTTTTATGAGTTGTAGAATATTGAAATTTGAATACTGATAATAAGAATATTTAATTGTTAAGGTGGAACTCACTTAGTTACTAATACGTTGCGATGATACGTTGCGTTGGTGGGTCTGTGCGCTAAAAGCTTCTAGCTGCAGGGTGCTACTACTTTCGTATTAAGATTCAAAATGCGCTTGTAAATTCGCCTGAAGCTTGCGACGTTCAGACCTCACCGTCCGACCCATCCATATAGCTAACACTATGCAAAGAATCTGAAAGGCAAAATAAATAATAAAATTATCATAATTATTAATAACCCTATAAGAAAATCTACCTACATCAATGAACTTAAAACTAAAATATCTACCTGTATAAAAGTAAAGATTATTCCAGCTGCAATGAATAAGTTTCCTTTGTAAGCTTTTTTTATACGAAGGGCGTCTTCGCAGCCGCGCATATAAAACGACCGTTCTGCTAGACAGCTGCTGTGCAAGTGTCGTCTGGCGCCGCCGTCGCGAAGGGGATGTGCGCGAGCGCAGCAAGAAGGAGGGATGTCGCGGCGGATGATGGCGTAGTCTTGCGGACCGTCGACGCCGCAGCATTGATTCTGGTTGGAAACAATTAAGAATGTTCAAGAAGGAGTCTCCAGGTCCCCGGTACGAGTGTAGGATGGGAACATTGGGCTGGTTCGTATCAGTAAGAGTCTGACAGACCCCTCTTCTCGCCTCAGGGCGAAGGCCAACCATTAGGTTTTTTGAAAAAAGGAAACTCCAGTTAAGTTTTACCCTTTGACAGTAGATACTCAAAATATCATCAGCAAAAACACTAGGAAGTGGTGAAGGCGGGAGTTTTAGGGGACCGTCTTATGTAATTTTTGACGTTCAAAACGTTATGGTCCTTAGCCTAATTTCAATAAATAGCTTTTGTTATTTTTTGCCTAACCCTATTGAAACTATAGTAGGTAATATTGAATTTAATACGATGGTCCTTTTGTTTAACTGCCATCTCATTTTTTCGCTAAATTCCAAAAAGGTGTAAGAGACAATTGAGATCCACATGACACTTATGATTAAGTTATTAAGGTCGTCAAACTCACGTCATACTGCAGTTCATCCCAAAAGGCGTTGTATCTGGCAGTCTCATCTTCATCCGTGGTGTTCTTGTAGAACTGCACTCGTAGATCCCTGGAACTGCCTATCCAAACACTGAGGACCGATGCACCCACTGCTACCACCAGTTCGACAGCCATCAAGAATATGAAGAAACCAGCGTGCTGAAACAAAGAAGTTTTTAGAACAAAGATGAACACAATTTTGAATCAAATTTACAAAGAGATACATAAAATAACATCACGCCTTTATTCCCCGGAGTTAGGCAGAGGTGTACCTACTTGTAGTACACCTACATTTCACCAGTTATGTTAAAGTCCCATATGTAATAGGGAGTGAGCCCATTGCCATCATAGAGTACAAATTCAGACTCCAGGCTACTACTGAGAAATTCTAGATGGAAAAACTAAAAAACACTGCCCGACCCAGGGATTGAATCCGGGAACTCATGCTCACAAACTCATTAAAGGTACAAATCCGAGGTGGGCTTCAGCAATCCCAAACTACAAGCGACACCACGGGTTTTTGTGAATCTCAATGAAATTGATTCCGTGCAAAAACTAATTAGCCACAATGTCGCCTGCTGCTGTAGTCTGCAGTACCTTAATATTGTACTTATTTAAACAATTAGTGTAAGACAGCAGAAGAGCGACATTCGTGGACAAGACATTATACGTAACAAAATACAGCCTAATTTGAATATTGTCACGTCAATATTATCTCCACGTCTTGACATCGTGGAGATCCTACAATCGTTGGCATACCGCGGGTCCGACATCTGCTGGGACCTCGAGTTTTTTAGATTTGAAACAATATGTTTCATAACATGTATATGCCACGATGCATGTCTAATCTACAGCAGCCACCGCCCGTTCGATGACACAGGATCGAATGATGTTGAGAAGAAGATGATATTACTTTTATTTTGTTTATAAATTTAGCTCCATTAGTGTTATTGCTGTACGGCGTTCCCCAGATATCAATCGATTATATTGTTTGACAAGTTGCCACTAGATACAAAAGCGTTTCCTACTAAATAAGAGTGGGAGCTAACGCAATTCCTATATACTTTATAATTATGCATTATTGCAATATGTCTTATGTATTTTTTTTTTGTTTATATGCACCATGTAATTTTTCAGATACAATTTATTGTTTATGAATGACTTTGACTATGACTATGTATGTTTCAAAAATAATAAAATGGCTGCCATTAAGAATAACACTCCGTTGTGATCAGTAATATTTTGCCGCGAGGGCTAGCTTGATTACGCTGGCTTCACTTCGCTAGCAGCGACATCAACCGAAATAGTTTAGTAGCCCATATTGTTTGAGCGGCCTTTAATAAAAAAAACTACAATACTCTGACACATAACTTGTTATTGATGTCTAAAATTAAGATATAAAAATGCTACATTGCCTACTGCCTTGCTTTTTTAAATTCGCGAGTACTTCAATGACAATTTTGCTCAGTATTTTATTAAAATTAAGTAAAGAAAGTACATTTATTTCACACAGGCACACGAAGAAACAAGAACAAAAAAAAAATAATTACATTTACAGAAAGTTAATAATGTGCCTTGCGGCTGCGAAAAATAAGTCCGATTCGGCGAAAAAAATTCAACTGCTCTTTCTGATTTTCAACTGGACCTGTATAGTGTAGAATCACGTTCGTAAAGCAGTTGATCGTCACTTCTCTTTATTTTTATGAACTCGCATGAGCAATTTCATTTAAAATGCAAAGTACGTGATTATTCACATTAAATCAATCGCACTTTTATTAGGGCCCTTTCACATATTTGGATTCCCACATGCCCCAGGCCCCATCGTTTGATAATCACGCGCGCTTTCCAAGGCTACCAATAACAAAAATGGTGGACTTACCACGTATAGAGTTCGGACATGTTCCCTCAAGGCTCCTACACAGCCGACGATTGCTGTCACAACGAGGGCTATGCACAAGGTGAGGAGGAAGGACAGCACTCCCCGGGACACCTCCGACAGCTGCTCTGCAGGTTGCATCTTCTCTTCCCTCATGTTCATCGCGCATACTGTCATCAGGATCAACCCGAACAACTGGTTGACAACAAAACTCCGTTAATTTATGTTACTTATACGTTTTTTAAAGAATTGACTGCTAGTGATTTATTTGGCAACCATATTAAACGGGACTATCATTTTAGGACCAAGTAATTTTATAACAACCGGCACGGAATTGTAAGCGGTAATTTAGAGTACACTCTTGCGAAATTCGAATACTTTACACATTGAAATCCGTGATTTTAACATCAGAGATAGAGCAATTTTTCAAATAAGTAACTAAGAAATTGAATCGAAAATTATTTAAAACACTGTTTTTCGAAGAAAATACACAAACGATAAACACCGATAAATGACAGCAAAAAAATATTGGAGAAACTTTGAGAAACTTACAAGGCAAATAATACAAAGTAAAGTTATGAAGAACTTCATACAACGAACGCGTCTCGACTTCATGGTTCCCAAGACAATTTCTATCTGTATGTCTTGTGTGCTCGAAGTGGACATGGGAAATGAAGGCTTAGTTAGGGCTATAATATCGATCAATGCATTTGACGACCTATACCGGTGATTACCGTGTGCTTAGTGACGAGCGGAGCGGTTGGAAAGCTCATTAAAGATGCATGTCCAAGGCTTTTGCTATAAGGAGTTTTATTGATAGTTGTTTTTTTGCTACCATCTTATTTTACCGGTGGATTTAGTTAAAATAACTCCAAAAAACTTGAGTGAAGTCAACTATCAATGCCTAACATTAAAATATGCAATGACAGGTCAATCTGCCTTCACTTTGTGATTTTAACAGACTGACACTGCTGAACTGTATTGAGTTTTATAGTCTTCATACTCCTGCTCTTGTCTCAATCAATTCATATGAAATCTACGAAATATTTTCATCTATGTATACCATTTAAATATACATGGGCTCAAAGCAGCTTTTCTTTTAAAACTTTGTATTTCTTTTCCTTTCTCATTGATTACCTATTCCACTTGGCGTGATTCGAAATCATTTACAATTTTGATAGTTAAATTTAGTTTTTTCTCGTTTCATTTATCATAATACCCGCTCCGGTGCTCTCTCCGCTTATGCCACCGTCGCGATATATAGAATGTGGGAAACCATGTGTCCACTTACCCACACTTCAGGGTCCATCTTTAGCACCAGCCTTTGTTTCTTTGCAACCTTACCTATTCATTCGCCTTGATTCTTATTAAAATTGATGTACAGACTATATTCCTTCATTTCAACTATCGTTCTACATTAGCTAGTTGATTCTTTGTTATGTTTAGCAATGGAACTTTCTGCTTTTTCTTTCAGAGTTAAGGTTCAAATTTCGTTGTATCGAATAGTGTATTTTAATTTTATGTCGTATCGTCATATAGTTATTAATTGACATGGCATATCGACCGGCCCCTGCGAATATACTTTAATGCAGTTTTCTAATAGGTCAGTTTATGGAGACTTGGTCGTTCGTGATTGGCTGACTATTTTAACCTCGATTAATATTTTAAAATCACAAGGTATTGCCGACTGTCTTCAGCTAATTACAGACTAGAAGTCCCTTGGCAATAGTGCTTTACATATTAATGAGCCTGGTAAATGCAGCTTTATTTTACGTTCTAGGCATTTCTATTTCCAACAAAATCGTTGGACTTATTTTCCTTTGTTCTTACAAATAAATATTTAAGCATCTTGCAACAACCGCTTTACCGCAGTGAAATTATACTGTAGTCTCTTAGCTATCAAATGATTGCTTTCTATAATTTATAAAAAATGTGATTTTCCGCTTACTAGCCGACTTCAGGAGGAGGTTCTCAATTCGATCGGTTTTGTTGTTTTTTTTTATGTAAGTATGTGCACCGATTACTCCGAGATAAATGATCCGATTTACGTGATTCTTTTTTAGTTCCATGCGGAATAGTTGCCGTTTGGTCGCATCAAAATTTAACATAGTTTGGGCCGGTAGTTTTCATTTTATGAACATTTAATTTATTTATGACCACTTTTTGGATGTACCTATGTGCACCGATTAGGATGGGATTCAGGGACAACAAACAGCTACAATATGTGTTTAAACAGAGTAAAGATAATACAGAACGTTAACAATATTGCAGCCCACTACATTATCCGCCATAGATATCCGGAGATATGCCTTCACTCAATACTTGTTCAAGTTCATGTGTCGCCACCGTGTCCCCCCTCCTAAAACTCACACTAAAACGAAACGAATAGATACGCCACACATGATTCTTATCTTAATGCACACATGATCAAAAGGGGCGGGCACTAGTATAGGAGCCCAAACCACAAAAAATAAAATTACCGGTATTTTTCAATTTAAGGTGATGATTGTGAACACTGATGAGTCCGGCAGTAATTGAAACGATTTATTTTTGCGTTATCCCACAATAGGAAATATTCTTGTATGATCGGTGCGTTCACAAACTTCAAAGAAATCAAACCCGAGACACGTGGACACGCCGCGCAGCAATCAATCGCTCATCCACGGCGCATCCACTTTTGTCATCATGTCAATATTTTCATGTTTTCAGGCGCTGTGATGCTGCATATCGGTTATTTTTTGAGACCACTGGTTTAATTTTTAATTTTCCCTAGGTGTGTGTGACGCTTCTGGTATTCGAAGTTGAGTACTTTGTGCGAATCTAAAATCTATCATTCAACGACATTCTGAAAAATCACTTGAGTAATTTTTTTTTTTAATATGGGATCACAAAAAGGGTTCACGTCGCGTCGGTCGCAGGAATAGCAATGTTTTTTTTTAATAAGTGGTTTTGGAATGAGAAGAACCTAATTTATCTATTTACTTAATACGGTTTAGCCGTATAAAGATGTGGCGACGAAATTTGGCCACGGGCTCTCGTACTTACAGGAACGCCCACTCAATGCATAGGGCTTGGTATTTTGTTACATCTATAAAAATATCGATGAAACCGAATGTAAAAAAGAGGTTGTATATGAGCGTAGTTTGTATCGTTTTTTATGATTACTGATTATGGTATATTGTAAATAATATTAAAAAAAAAAAAAACTGATCGAATTGAGAACCTCCTCCTGAAGTCGGTTAAAAATAAGTGACGATAGTAGGTACACACGGCTGCACATCAAGCTATGTAAAGATAAAGATAAAGATACCGGGCTGGTATCCGCCACTCCACGTCAAAGCGCGTATTTTGCGTATGGGCCACAATCCTACACGCACCTGGGCCCAGTGCGAACTGGTAGATGTCACATGTCTTCGAATTTTTGGTTCTAGGACATGCCGGTCGATGTTTTCCTTCACCGTTTTTGAGAGCAGTGGTGATGAAATAAATTGCACACAGTAATGCGCCTGCCTCGGTTCGAACCCACGACTTACTGTTCATAAGTCGTGGGTCCCCGACTTACGGCTGCTCTCATCAAGCTATGTATTTCCAGTATAAGCTCATCTCGCATGATATAGGATTTCCGTACAATGCGAGGTCAGTGTAAACTGTAATTTTATAGCTTGTTGTGTAGCTGTGTGTGTGTACGTGGTCTACTTTAATAAATCATTTTCTTTTATTTCTAGTTCAAATTACCTTATATCATCGTCATTTTTGTTTCGTTTTCGAGTGATCCCATACTCTTTATTTCCCATTCGAAATCGCTTTAGTAATTTGGTTTATCATCAAAATAACTGGAAAAACTAAATCATCTACATAAACAAAAACTAAAAATTGAAAAATAAATAGTTCCCACTACCTAAACTACCATTACACATACAATAACATTAAAAAATAAAATAGTTGTAGTGTCAGAAGCCAGTGGCAATATAGAGTGAAGTCGGTTGTATTTTTGTAAAAAGTTTTTAATCAAATGATATGACTTGTAAAATATAAAAATTAATAATGAAATCATTTTATTTACAAAATAATATTAAATTGCAAATATTACTACCTAATTTTGAAATTATTTTGTAAGAATTTCTATAAATTATCGATATCTAGAGAAAAGCGCTACGCACCACTAATGTTTTGTTGTGACATGCGTCAGTCACGCAAAAATATTTCACAATGAGATATTTGTAAAATCTATTAATATTATAATTAGTGCAGTGATTTTTATTAACCGGTGGTAGGACACGCCACTTTTCTTAAGGTTTGTTGTAGTTACCCTATTTCTGCAAAATAGAACTGAAAAATTCGACATTTCGTAAAAATACGAAATGACACGACTCATTACGATGCCAATTTAGTACTAGACAATGTTCTCGGCTGTCACGTGTTACTTTGGCCAAACTGACCAGACTTCAGGCACACTTACCACGCCTACATGCCATATCCCTCGATATCCGTGTTATCCGCATATTAACAGTTGACAATATGATACTATGTGCCACTAGTTATAAAAAAAAAACAAAATTATTAATAAATTACATTACATTCATAATAATAATTAAAAAAAAACAAATACAGAAGTTAAATAAACAAAACACTAATCACATCATGGAAACTAAAAGTTCAAATTAATTAATTAATTCAATTGATTGGTAACAGAGTGATAATAAACATTAAAAACAAATAAATCTATAGTCGTGTTAGCTACACCATTTATAACTCAAGATCGGCTGGATCAATTTGCATTATTTTGGTCTTTTTGGATTTGTCTTTGTCCGGAATATCATAATAATTAATAAAAAACATGAAAAGTCCTCGGAAAAATAAATATCAAGAATATTCGTTTTCTCAAACATTTTTCAAACGCAGCGCCATCTTGGATGACGCATGACAGGAGTTAAAAATCTCAGTTCATTATCAGGTGACAATTTGACATTTGACAAGTCTTAAGCCGTGCATAAAATTCGCTCGCTGGAGTTTAGGTAACATCAATGCGATGCTATATTTGTGTGTACAGTTCACGAACACACGCGTAAAGCTTGAGCGTAGTGATCGCTTAAACTGTTTAAATATTTTATATCATATTTTGAGTTTCTAAGTAAATTAAGACGGTTGAGAAATAAATCTCCGGAATTTTTGTGTATTCATATGTTTACTGTGTTGGTACACAAGTTAAAAAATAGTACGAATATATAATAAACTGAAGATTAATATGTTACTTTTAAAATTTCTTAAAAGTTTCAGTTCAGATTCAAACAATAGAAAAAAAAATACTGATTAGTCTTGAAATTTCCGGAAAGTAACGACATTGAATTTTTTTTTCCGTATGTTGTTGCAAAAATTAAAAAAGTGAGAGGTCTACTTGCACGTGAGGGACCCCCTCACGTGCAAGTAGACTATATACTGGTATTGGTAAGATTTTTTTATTTTCAAATTCTATTTCAGTTTCTTGTAACTAAATAATCAAACGTCAGTCTCGCGTCATTTTTTAGAAAACATGTGGGTGAATTTTAGTGATTTTCCATGAATACGTAATTTATTTCCAAAAATTCCTCAACATGCAAAGCAAGGAACTCGTCTTTTCAAATCACAAATAGGATTGTATAAATTCTTCTTCTCTTTCTCACAATTAATGATTACAATTGATCAAAATCGGTCGATATCAGGCACGGCCCCTTAAGCTAAAACTAAGAAGGTAAGGCTGTCAATGTATACGTAGCTACGTTCTGAAATTTATTTTGTTACTAAACTTAGAAAGGTTTTATGTAGCATAAAAAAGTCTTATATTTCAGAAATCAATTTACGGAATTAATAATGACGACCGAGACGAACTTTAATAATTCTTTGCAAATAGAACTTTTTTTACTGTTTGGTCTTTAATTAAAGTAGACTGGGAAAACTATATAAATTGTATGTAACATAGAGGCACGCAGCGAAATAGTTTAGTATAAAACTATGAATTTAATATTTTTTAAATCAATGCATTTCAGTAAGGTAGTTAGGTCAGGTAGTTAGGTTAGCTATAGGATAGGTATGGTAAGTTAGGTTAGGTTATATATACATGTTGTAATTCTATCGAACACAAAAATGTTTATATAAGATCACAGTAGAGACTCGCTACATAAAAAGTAGTGGTAGTTATTATTGGTTTGGATCTATTAGTTGTCATCTTATTAAACGTATGTATATCTAATATATAAAAAATTGATAAGAGCAATAAATTGACTTTAGGGCAGCTAGTAATAAAAGATAATATTTAGATTTAGATGAAAATTATCATGAACCAATAATGTTATTAGGAAAGTGCTTACTTTCCTAATAACATTATGATAATTTTCATGACATTGGCTTTAAATTAGTGGTTAATGGCAACGCTCCATTTGTATACCTCAGTTAGAAGTTACCTATTTGTTATTTTTAATTTAAAAGTTTGGCCCTAAGTCTTTAATAAGTTACTTGTACTTTATAGAATGTCTTTGGATGTTAGAGTTAAAAATAACATATTATTGTGCCTAAGATAAATTGCCGGAAAAGGAAACTTCTATTCTAAATAAATTTGAAACCAAAAAAATACATTTCATAGTTATCTTGTGCGACGGACGAGTGTAGGTGACGAACTTAGGTTCATGAAGACATTTTATCGTTAACATTACACTGCAAAAGTAGTGCAATTATAAACTATACAACCGAATTGAGAACCTCCTCCTTTTTTTGAAGTCGGTTAAAAAAAGCGAGTGTCAATTTTTTTAAATTTTCAGCTAGTTCGATTCCCGATTTAAGTACCTAAGTCGAGAAATCTGTGAATGCAGTTTGGTTTCTTTTTAAAAATAAAACAACTACTATCTTAAGGATTTTAAGTGGTTACCCTTTATTCTCATTAAGTTTTTCGCCCTTTATAAGCACTTCCGAAGTATGGCGCTCCTGCTGCGGCTGCTGAGGCCCTCAAGCGGCGCAAATACTGTAACCTCATTGGAAGTTACAGTTTTGAGCCGTTTGGGGTCGAAACGCTCGGGTCATGGGGTCCGAGTGCACGCAGCCTTTTCAAGGAGATTTCTCGCCGACTGGTCGACACTTCGCGTGACCAGAGGGCTGGCTTATTCTTTGGCCAAAGAACCATTGCCATCCAATGTGGCAATGCTGCCAGTCTTCTGGGCACGTTTCCAGATGACAGCGATGGGGAGGAGTACTTTGACGCCTGAGTGTTCCGATTTTGTTTTTCCTAGAAGAGGGTTTTTGTATTTTTTCTTCTTTACTATTTTGTTTGTAGTTAGTTTAAGTGTACATATTTTATTTACTTCCGAAGTCAATCTTATTTCTGGATTAATATAACGAGATGATTGATATTGATGTCATTGTTTATATCAAAACCAGAATCAAAACTCATTTCGTCAAACCAGGCTAAGAATCAGCACTTTTTTAACGTCAAAAATTACAAAGACAATCCCCCAAAACACCGGCTCTTCCCTATTGACAATTCCTGTCACAGGTACCTTTTCGACAAAGAGATTTAAAATACAATAGAGCGGGCATGTCAAGGAAATGTCATAGAAAAACTTTGATCCCATGTCTCAGTAACGCCATCTAGAATAATATATGAATATTGGAGCGGCAGCGGAGCGTACTACAAAAAACTCATAGACTTGTATCCAGCAGGACACCCTTTTTCGGACGAAAATTTTGTTCGTGATGTCCGGTCTATAGGTATTGAATTTCTTTGCTTTTCGACGACAAAGTATCAAACCGTGACCAAAATAAAACGTCGGGAAATTAAATAGAACGGCCATCGGTGCATATTCAATATAGTAATTGCATACAATTAGTCAGCCTGCGAGCCGTGTGTCCGAACAGCTGCACGCGATCCTTCAGGTGCCCCGGTACCCACACCATGGACGATACCGACGGCGACTAATAGAACATTTATTTTCTAACCACCACCCCTTTCCCCCACAGTCACAGACGTCAATTAAACATAATTAACTAGCTTATGCGACTGCCTTGAAGTGTGGGCTAAACGAATTTCTTGTTGTCGTTCTTTGTGGAATTTGTTCGAAAGACTCACCGCGTGACCCTGGAACGCAAAGGGCTTTAGGAGGAACATGAATGGGTTTTAGACAGTAAGAGTCTGACACTCCCTTCTGGAGGTTCATTGGAAGACCAGCGTCAGACAGCATCACCTGTCGGGCATGAATGCTGAAATGGACCTTTTTGGCGCAGCCGTGAGGCACACAGCACACAATGTGTACCTACTATTTTATAATATTTTCTATTGTTTCATAATTATTGTGTGTATGTGTGTTTTTAATGTCTGATGTCAAATAAATATTTTTCTTTCTTTCTTTCTTTCTTTCCTTCTGCTTCACCCATAGCGGGAGGAGTCATTTGATGATTTCCCGTCTTTAAAAGAAAAGGGCTAAACGTATTTAGTATCATAAAACGTGGTTTATGTGGTTAAAATTTCTTGGTAGACAGTGATACCTTTACAAACAACTGAAGTAACTTGGTTAAGTTTAGTTTAACAGCACAAATTAATTTTCATAAAAAAAACACTTGGAATTTTTCCTGTACAGTTGGTTTGTTAACAAACATTTAAGTAAATTCAGAAACATGAACAGCATAAAATCATCATATCGCACAAGTCGTTTTGTGAAATCTTTAAAAAAGATCATATTTTTACTATGTTCAATCTCTATGGTATCATACTCTATTTTTTAGAGTTTTGTAGTATTTGGTGGACCATGAGCCCTTTCCTCCAAGTATCGGCACACTGCATCAATTCTGCAAAGTTTAATTCTTAGTAATCGCTTCCATTTCACGACTATGAGTGCGGTTAAGTATAAAAACAACAGTAAAACTAGGGCCCGTGTTGTTACCTTGCATTTAGAAGTTAAATTATTCAGATAATTCGTGGTTAGTTCGTAATTGGGAATCGCTTATGTCACTCTACCTTAACTAACGTGCACGTTACATGGTGCATCGGTAATTGGTTAGAAAGAATTCTTGAGGAGCACCCTACACCCTAAACCCTACTTTAATATGCTACTGACTCGTGTCCGTCTATTTCCACTTAAATGTCTCGTCGAATAATGGCCTTAAACTTATCACATTTAATTCTAGTCTTTGATTTCCTGGTAGACTGTAATCGTGATAGCTATTAGGGCCAAATATCTAAGTTCATTTTTCTTTTGTCGATATAAATTATTGAATATTCTGGCAGCAAATTAAATCTCCATAAAATTCATATTCATTTATTTGCATACCATAATGTCAGATAAAGGCTGTCACAAAGGCTTATAGCTAAGGAAGACCTTGTAAGGGCGCAGCAACATTAGGTAACAAGCAAGATTCAAGTTAAACAATTCTTGCATATATTAAATATATTAAGATTACAAATTTCTTCTAAAGTGGGGTTTCCCAGATGGTACCGACCTTAAGTGCCTATGCGGTACCTCTTCGCAGACCATGGCCCACCTTTTATCTTACGCTGCGTGCCCTGTCATCTGCACTCGTGAGGCCTAATGAATCCATCAGCGGACGAATGGTGTTGCCATAGCTAAATACTGAGCAAACGCAAAGATATCTGCACATTTCCTAAGGAATCTGGCCAAGTGATGCAATTGGAAGAAACAAATGACAGACATAAGGATGATGTTATCATAGATAAAAAAACAGCGGCTGTTTTTCATTTAAACCCGCTGGGACTTTTTGATTTAGAATTGCAATCTCTACTTTGATAGTACTGATGGAACGAAAATACCTATTAGAATGCACTAAACAATTGAGTGTCATAAGGAAATCAGCTTTTAAAACTTTGGTACTTACTTATCACGAATTGGAAATAGCAATGTTTAAGTAGGTAACTAAATTAGTATTTTTTTTTTATTTTTAAAGAGATGGTGCAAAATGGCCAGGAGTGGGCGTTTCCTTTTAAGAAATTTTAGAAATTTGATGTTTCTGTTTGTCATCGACACAAGAGAAGATTCTGGGAGAAAGATTCAAGTTATCATTACCTTGTACCATACACCATTTAAAACAAAGAGACGGTACATTTAATAGGAGTCATTATCCGTGGAGGTCTAATGGTACACCCCTCGGTCGGTACTGCAATGTCCTATAAATATTTAATCACATATGGTCGATATTTCTTTGTCACAACCTGCAACTTGCAAAGTAGGGCAGAGAAAATACTAAGTAAAACTGTTGGACTGGATGAAATGTATTGAAAAATGTTTCAACAAAAGATATAGGTAGGTACCTAAGTTTTATTTTCCCAAAGAATTCAACCAGATTCTGAGGAAATTGGTACACTAATGATAAATGAAATGTCAACAAAAAGTGCAGAGCAAAATTTAAATCCTGACCGTGCATTTAAATGTTCACGATATTCTATTCTCTTTTTCGTTGTTTTCCTCTAAAAAAGGGGCTTGTGGCTAAGTAGGTTACAACAGTTGCACGGGTCCATCTTTAACGTTAAGCATGGTTACCGAGGTCGTTTCGTGGATGAGTCACCATCGATTACTTACCTATTTATATTGAATTCAGACACGTGACATTAAATATGTATATTTTGATTTTGGTTTTAAGTTTAATACTTGAAATTGTAATAAGTACCGTTGTAGACAAATTAATATTATATTATATAATTTAATTAAGTGTGGACAACTGACATAGAATGTTTTCTTTTATTTTATTTTTTATGTTTAAAACTATTTCAATTGCAATGCCCTAACAGGCAACTAAGTTATAAGAACTGCCTAAATTGTTAACATCTAGAAATTTTATTTTTCTGTACACTTAGGTCCCAATAAAGAATTTGAATTTGAATTTGATAAGTATGTAGCTTAGTACATGCTGCTGCGTTTTTCACCATCATCATAGTTTTAACTCTCTTGACTTGGTAACTTTCGGTTTTAATAAAAAAAACAACGTACTCCCGTATTCTTACTGGTGGAGTAGAGCTGTGACTGAGTGGCGTCCAAGAAACGGCAAGAGAAGTGTTGATGGGCAGAAAACATTGTTGCCATTGCAGGAGTATCGTGAATGACGCTGGCACAAGGACGTGGAGCTTGGTATCAGCATAGGAAAGCCTATACCCAGCAGTACGTGAAGTTTGGCCTTTGAGCGATGATAAATGATATTTATTTCTGTAATTGGGTTCATACAAACACTCTTACATGTCATTTTTTTTGAATAAGAGGATGAGGTCGGTATTTCGCTATCTGACTACTCTGAGAAGAAACACCGAACGAAACTCAGAGGTCACAGTCTCTTTTAAAGTCCAGACATTATCTTGGTCAGATTATGTAAGATCCATGCAGATTTGTGTCTGATAATGGTGTTTTGAGGAAAGAACTACACAGAACGAGTGGACCAGATCAGTCAGTGCAAGCATTTGTCAGTTATCGTGAGCTCAACTCGGAACTTGAGGAGCACAACTCGGAATTTGAGGACCCCTACGATGATTCTTATGATGAGGCTTATAGAATTAACATTGCCAATTAATGTAGCAAAGCTGCCTGCCAGTTTTCTGGGCACATTTCCGATGACAGCGATGGAAAGGAGTACTTTGCAGTGGCGAAGTACCCATACAACTCGATTCCTATCGGCATCGCTTTGGATATTCGAAAGAGCAACTTGCGCTTTTGACTAATGGCAGCTAGACTCTAGTATTGCCAAATATAAGGCATTTAAGTACACAAAAGGTATACAGGATGGTAGGATAGACCAATGACTTCAAGAGAGACTACAAATAGTGATACGAATACTAAGTTTTTTTATCGGCTTCCCTATTATATATATTTGACTGGCCTGTTGGTCTAGTAGTTAGTGACCCTGACTGCTATGCCGGAGGTCGTGGGTTCGATTTCCACCCAGGACAAATGTTTGTGTGATGAGCACGATCATTTGTTCTGTGTCTGGGTGTAATATAATATCTATAATATGTATGTATTTAGAAATATATAAGTATGTTTATCAGCTGTTTAGTGCCCATAACACAAGCTCTCAAGCTTAACTTGGGACTAATAGCGTTGTGTGTGAAGTTGTGGAATATAAAATTTATTTATTTATTAAGAAAATTGTCCCTTCGCTACTGGTAGTTTGACACCTACGTTTTCCCGATTATGTTTTGTATTCCCCTTATCTTGAATGGGACAAGAAAGTATTCGACACATATTTTTTTCTTTTTCAAATTGATGGAAAACTGCTTAGATTAAGCCTTGAGGAGAGGGGGCTTGACTCGATGTATCACCGTTATTTTTTGATTACTTACGTGAAAAAAGAAACAAATATGTGTCGAACATTTTCTTCTAATCTAGATGAGGGACTAAAAATTACCATTTAGTCAAATAGCCCATTGTATTGTTTGGTAGAATCATAGGTGGAATAGTGGAGCCTAAAGCATTGAGTATACCTTCGTAAACTAGTAATTTTTTTTTACTAATGCAAGAATTTATAAAAAATAAACAAAAATCATAGAGTCAGCAAAATGTCTGCTGGTGACAAGGAGGTTATGGGAAAGTGCAGGTGGACTACACTGACAATACTATGAATAGTTTGTTGGCGATGTCTTCTTTATCGATTTTATATGTGACAAAGTACCTACTGCACAGTACCTACTGGGATGATGTTTGGAGTGAATAAAACATTGAAAAAAAAATAGTTATATTGCAGTACATGGTGTAATAAGAATGAGTAATAAAATCTTTCTCTTTTCTCTTCATGACCCATTGATTTTTTTCTACCCTGTATAATAATGTATATTCATATCTATGGGTGGTACTAATTGTGCTTGCCTCTTTAATTAAAATCTAAGAGCCGTGGGGTAGTTGTTTTTTTTAAATCGTTTGAGTTACACTTATCTCAAGAGTGCATGCTATCATAATTTTGTTTCAGTAATGAAATCATTCCTTAGGCATTTAACGCGAAAACGTTCCGGAAAATATACTATTTTTTTTGATATCGCAACATGGCGCAATGCATTACAAATTAATTACAAAATAAAACGAATTTTGGATTTCACAGAATTTCACAACAGGAAAAGCATTAACGAAACCATGGATCGGTAGTCTAACTACAGGGAAAACCAATACACCAATCGGGCATCACTTATTCGTAATAATTATATATCCTGTGCTTGCCGTGTCGCGATCATTCCGCACCTAAGTATACTAGGATAAAGGCTCTAATATTCTACACCTACAGTCACCTGCAAACTCGCGTAGTGCTCCCATCGCTACAAAATGGCGAACATTTATATCTTCGCTATACTCCTTCTCGGTTTATTTATCTCACCGTCGCTGCAAGAATCGTGCAATGGGTTTGATTTCGGAACTTGGAACAACTGTAATGGACAATGCCATGAAGCGTGTATTCGAGGATATGCGAATGGCTGTTCAATGAGCTCTTGCTACAAACTTTTGGGAGGATCCTGTCATAATTCTTATGGTACTCGCAGTGGTTCTATATTATGTTCTTGTGAGGGAGCACCATCGCCGTGTCGGGCGCAGGATTGGGACAAGTAAATTCATCTGGAGCTGCGCAGATGATCTGGATTCGAAAACCGGCTCAGTGCATCGATCAATCGTGTCGTGTTTACACTCTCGATCTTGTGCTTTGAGGCTCATTTTTGTGGTGTTTTTTAAATTGTGTTTTTATTTTTACGGTAATGTCTTTGTCAAATGTGTTTTGTTAATTGAACGCTTACGGTATTTTCGTTTTCTTTCAAATATCTTCAATCGTTCTACCTATACCAAATTTATTCTGTAATTTATTCATGAATGTAAAATGTGCTTTGTGTATGTGTAAACTTATATATTTCTCTGTGTGTATGTTTTAGTTGTTTTTGTATGTGCTGGTGTTGTTTTATGGACCCATGGTCTGACAATAAATTTATTATTTTAATAAAGGTTTGCTTATGTTATATCAGTGGACATAATTTTATTTCTAATAAAGTATGGGAACAACCAGATCCTTAACGCAATTAGAAGCTATTTCAGGCTGAAACAGCTACAAATTAAAAACAAATTCTTAGGTAATTATGTAATGTAAGTATGTAGTTATTGTAACCTTAATTTATGCATAAATATTTTTGTAACAAATAATAGTTCTGTTTAGGTCTTAAGACCCTCAATTTGAATAATTATGGTGTACAATAAAGAGATTTCTATTATATTGTTATTTGTGTTCTGTGTAGGTACTACCCAACTTTTAATTTATTTAATAAACTCAATATTTCTGTACCTGTTCTTTCGGGAAATATGTAGGTACGCGGGGTAGTGCCCATAATTAAATGTCTATTATAGGTATCTTTAATCCAAATAAATAAAATTATTATATTTGGTTCTAAAAACTCACATTTACATTATGAGAATCGACACTGACGTATTTCTATAATATTAATTAATAACTATGGGAAATACAAGGATGCTTGGGTGCATTTATATATTGTATGAATGTTAACGAAGCAAAAGAAGTAAGTATGTAAGAATCGTAGCAGATACCGTTCTATAGTTTCTACCTACCCCCATGGGAAAAATACATGAGTTTATGTATGTATGTGTAAGTTATGTTTGTCTGTCCATTCTAGATGAATTAAATAACTATAATACCTATCTACAAGTTTCTCGTGAGTTATAAAATATTGAACAGGTACGTAAGTAAGTACTATTGCAGACAAGTTTAGGGTTAATACAACCTAAGTAAATAATATTTAAAGTAATTTTATTTTATTTGTATTATCTCAATCGAAGAGATCGTAATAAGTACGTAGGTCTATGGCTACTTTACGCACTTAAGATGTATATAAAAAGGTTCGGGTATGAAATAAGAAGACTACTGCACGGTTCCCTTAAGCATAGCATTGTGAATCTAAATTACATATTAGTGCATATAAGCGATACATAGTCGGAGCTACGTAAAAAATGTTTTTAAATACTTAGTTTATGAACATCATTAAGCAGTTTTTAAGGAAACTTCTGTGTGCAATTCAGACCATCAATTTGGTTTTTTTTTAAGGAAAAAGACAACATTTATAAATGAGGTTTCTTTAATTTGATAGTATTGAAAAAGAAATTACGAAAAAAGAAGTAAGTACCTACTGCCACAACATAAAGTCATTATGTATAAAAGTAAAAAAAAACTAGGTCGTCCAAGTTTTCATCGTCTTCCAATCTTATAAAACAAAAAGTCTATAGGTAACAAAGTCTTATAAACAAAGTCTAAAGAGATTCGAGTGCGCGATATTGTTATGCTATAAACTATATTATAGCGTAGTCTGAAAAGAGCGGGTGGTGACAGCAGCGCTACTAAAAACTAAGATGTTAAGAATGCTGTGACATATTTTGTCGTCTTATTCTCGAGAATTAGAAATAACTTGATAGAAGCTCCCTACAGGATTCCGATGACACCGCAGGCTACATGTGCTCCAGAGTTTCCAGTCTTCTGGGAGTCAGGGTGGTCAGTCTTGCCATAGTCGTCCTTGTCTGCATGGATGACCACGCTTCTGCCAATGATGCTGTACTTGCCGTTCAGCTTGATCTTGCGATCTACCTGGTTGACTTTGGCGGTTTTGGTGCTGTCAAACTTGATGTTTCCGAGGTCACCGGCGTGACTGGTTTCTTCATCAGGGTGACCGTGTTTATGCTGGAGAATAAAAGTAAAAATATGTTACAGGTAGAGGTCAGAAACTTGTTTGGTTGTGTTTTCTAATTTTTAGCTGCTCACATTCCCTGTTCGATTTTTTATTCAAATTTCATGTTTTTTTATTTTAACTCCGTTTTTAATGCAATCTGTCCTGAGACATTCAGCAATAGATAGATAGTGGTTTCTGATCTTGCACGGTATGAAGCCACTGCCTCATTCGATCAATACTACAGCTCATTTATGCTGGTTGTAAGTAGGTCATTCATGAAAATACGGATGAAAAAATAAATTATTAAAAATATCAAAAAACCTAAATTAAACGGAATATTATAATTAATGCGTGATATTTAGTACTAACCCGCCTTTCAGTTTCAAAGATAATTGATTTATTTTTCTACTATTACTTTGCATGCTATTCGTTGCTCAATAACATAAAAAACTGTTTTGAGAAAGACTCAACTTCTATTTTAAAACTATAGCTGCTTAAACCTGCCTTAAAAAAATAGTTTACGACCTATTGCCAGACCTACTGAAAATACACACAAAATTTATATAATTTAAATGATACACGAAAAAAGTTTAATAACAAACACGAGATACGTGTGTGTGACACGAGAGTTTTAGATATTAGATTGTTTTCATTTTGTGAAATATTTTGATAGGTAGATAGATTTACCACACATAATTTATTATGCATTTAATTTTAATAGCGTACCTTTATATTATATAGTTTACTCTCACCTAGAACTCTAAGACAGTTAGATGATAGTGAACACTTACGCCATCAGGGTTGAAGTGTTCCCCGGTGGTATGACAACCCTTAGTGATGTCTCCAGACTCGTGGATGGTAAAACCATATTCGCCAGCAGGCATGCCGTTCAAGGTGCCGGTGATGCGCATTTTGTCACCATCCTTGGTGAAAGTCAAGCTACCGGTCACGCCACCGCCTTCCACCTTGACGATAGCGGTTTTAATCTCCTGAAATTCAGAAAATTTAAATTACGATTAGCATTAAAGGTTACATTAAGAGATGAGTGCAAAAGTAACTCAATGTTTTTTTTTATGAACTTGTACATGAAAAGATAAAGAAAAAGGTTTTTTTTTCTTTTTGTGTGTGTAAGTATGTTTGTAATGAATAAAAAAATATATATTTTATCTCTTCACAATAGGTTTCCATCTTATAATTAAAAACAATTTTGAGATTTACTCAAATCAAAAGAATTTTTATAATCGGCACAGTAATTGTGCCGATTTCAATAATTCTTTCACCATTGGAAAGCTACATTCACCCTGTGTAACAGAGGCTACTTTTTGTCCCTGTATTCCCACGGGAACGGGAACTACGCTGGTGAAACCGCGTGACAACTGCTAGTATATTATAAACCGGTGCTTGATTGCAATCACTCGGGGATATTCCTCGAAGCGCAACCTTTTCTAAGCGTTCTTTGAGTTCTTTATGGGACCAACCCAAATGTTCTTTCTTTAGTATTGATCGTCGGCACGTGGAGCTCCTCAAGTTCCGAGTTGAGCTCACGATTACTGACAAATGCTTGCACTGACTGATCTGGTCCCCTCATTCTGTGTGGTTCTTTCCTCAAAAGACCATCTCAGACACTAATCTGCATAGATCCTACATGATTTGACCAAGATAATGTCTGGACTTTAAATGAGACTATGACCTCTGAGTTAATTCGGTGTTTCTTCTCAGAGTAGTCAAATAGTGAAATACCGATCTCATTTACTAAAAAAGGCGACGTGTAAAAGTGTTTGTAAAAACCTATTTACAAAAATAAATATCATTTATCATCATTTATCATAAGCGCAACCATCGAAGTGCAACTATCTTATTCCTAATTATTATTTTCATCCCTATTCATAAAGATTGGTACCTATTTACAGAAATAAATCCCTTTTGGGAATTTAAAAAATATCATTTCCTTCAAATTAACTGGCGAAATATGAATTATAGGTACAGAAGCAACATTTTGTTGATAGATTTTAACTTTATAACAAACTGAATAAGGTTCATGTTCAATTGGGAAAATTTGACAGATAGGGGTTACTATGGTGTCTCTACTACCGGTATAGCTCTGCCTAACCCTTCGCGAAACACAGGCGTGAAGTTAGGTCAGATTAAAAAGAAATGCTTACTTGCTGCCCGTCAGCGGGTGCGGCTGACGCCAACGCAACCGCCGAGGCCACAAACAGCAAAGTCTTGAACATCTTTCAATAATCTGAAAAAATAAAGAAAGACAAGTTAGATTGTAACTATTATAAACAAATTTATTTATGGTTTGGTTTGTATATATGGTATGTATAACCATAACATCCCTATTTTCGATTTACTTAACGATTAGAGTAATCTTAATCAAGGTTTTGGGGACTTTATAGAAAAAAATGGTTATTGCAATTCTTAGAGCAACTCAGGCCACCGGCGTAGGTACCTACCGGAGAGATGACTCCACTATTCCACAATATAGTGGGTATGTAATTGAAAATGAAAACAAAATATAACAAGTTTTAGAGCACACTAAAAAGTCAAGTACCGTTTTTTTAATATAAAAAACGCGAACGCAGAAAATGCAGAATGAATTTTGCCACGTCAGAGTAATCGTATATTTTTTTTTTTTAATAATTAATTAATTAATTAATATTTACTATAAATATAAATAAATAAAAACAAACTATCCACCTTATCATCAACATCTTATTGATTGAATAATTCAAAGTTACACATGTTCAAGTTTTAAGGCACAGCGTTAGAAGCTTGTTCCCACATTATTTCCAACGCCGAACCAGACCATTGCAATTACTTAGGTATAAGCTAACTTTATTTTTTTTAAATGGCAAGTAACATTATATCGGCCATTAGTCTATAATGAATTGGACAAATATAAATATAAAAAAATCTAAGATATTAAATAAAAAAATAGTATAAATATAAAAAATATAAAATATAAAATTCGCCTTATGAGTTGAATATGTCGAAAGTAGAAAAATTGATGTCAATAAATTTTCAACTTAAATGTATTTTCTAAGTTTACATCTATTGGTCAAAGATAACATCGTGAGGAAAGTTAGAATGTATAGTTTTATTAGTTAATAGAAATCGTGGTGGGTGATAAATTCTCGGGCTTTCTTGATATTAGAAGAGGCCTTTGTGCAGAGGGACAGTAACAGGCTCGTATAATTATTTTTACAATTTATATTAGAAATACAAGTTTAAAACAAATTACTTACCTGAATGAGAAGCGATGAGTAGATCAGCTTGCTCGGAGCAGAGGACTGTAGTGCTGAGATACGATCTTGGTGGACGTACATATACTTTACTTGCTCAGCGATGGGCAGCCAAATCGGCAGAAGGTTCACTTGATCAACTTCATTATAAAGTTTTTTTTTTTTTTTTTTAAATTACCAATTTGTATAATCGAGCAAACGTCACGCCAAAGGAAACAATAGAAACAGTCAGTACTTAAATGGTTGTGTTTGACAATTTCTGGTATGAAGTTTTCTGTAAGTACTAATTAAATCATTCTCTTAATAGAGAAGTTTTTTAACTAACCTAATTTTAATGAGATTCTTTTCTTTGTCAAAGTCAAAAGTCAAAGTCAAATCATTTATTTCAATTAGGCCATTTAAAAGGCACTTTTGAGCGTTAAACTTATAAGTTAAATAAAATGTAATGATTTTAGTTGCCCCTTCCAAAAGGTAGTTTCGTATGGAGAAGAATGAGCAAGAAACTCCATACTTACTCTTTTAAAATAGTTTTTACAATATTTGTATACAATAAAAAATACATTATATGTGAATACGATGTACCTAGAATAAACAAAGTAAAATAAAAAAATAAATAAAAAATAACATACTAGGCTAAGATAGATTAAACATTTTAGTAGATAAGTACATAATTATGTGGATAGATACATGGTACCCTCACATTTACGAATATTAAAATTGTTTGGGAGTTAGATTACTTTGTCTAGCCTTGTTTGGGAGCTAGATTACAGAGCTATATTGAGAGCTATATTGGAAGGCAGCTTCAAATAGATAACAACCACATTGCGAGGGTTTTCTAAAAAAAAAAGTTGACTGAATTCACCTTCTGACCATAAAGTTTTTATGTAAGATATCTTAGTTCTATCTCATCTATTTATTAGTACCTACAGGTAAAACACAATAAAAATAATTACTTAACTTAGTTTTCCTACTTACCTTATGTGCAACGGAATTTCCATCATTCCTTAGAACATTACAACCTAAAGCTTACACATCATATGCATCGAGGCAATTGCAGCTGTGGTTGTGGAACTCATATTATGCAGTCCTTCCATAAAAAAAAGTAAGTAAGTAAATATTCCTAAACTTTCATACAACGCCTTCTATTCCCAAACTAAGCAGAGCTTGTGTTATGAGACTAGACAACTGATAAACATAGTTATATGTCGTGCCAAAGCGATATTCTTTAATAATAAGTTGTGAAGTTTGGTGACCAGCGTGACGGTACTTGTTATTTGAAATGACGCAAAATGTGTTTTTGGTAATGTCACGTGGACAGAGTCATGCTGGATTGTGGGAGCTGGGCAGTGCTCAGGTTGATTTGAGGCACCAACGAAGACACACATCCAGTACGAAACTGTCAGTTACCTATTTGAGTTTTGTTTTGTGATTACAATTGTTAAGTGAGGTTATTACTGCAATGAAGATTGTCATTCTACGTTATGAACTCGGTACCACGAAACCCTCATCGTTGTCAGCTCATCGCTCAGCCATCGCTGACGCCGACATATATTTCTAAATTCACATAATATAGACAAATCACCCAGAAACAGAACTAATGATCGCGCTTATAACACAAACATTTGTATTGAGTGGTAATCGAATCCATGACCTTTGGCATAGCAGTCAGGGCCACTGCAATGACAACTAGACCAACAGGCTAGTCCTAATACTGATATTCAGCAGCTTCTGATTAGACTGACAGCTTAGGAAAAGGCTAGACAGGTACCTATACAGCCCCTAAATACCTAACTACGAAAAGAAACTTTCAGCAATAGGTAGGTACATCAAAAATACCCTATACAGGGTGACTTTCAATGAATGTGAAAAAATGAAATGGAAGCTTCAGTTACCTTCAGTTACAGTAACAGTAAATTATAAACGGTTTTTTCTACAATCTAAATCATTAATACAAAATTACGTGATCATCGTTTTTAAATGGTCCATTGACGTTGTTATCTTCATATAAGTACCAATTATCGGTATTCCAGGATAATAAATAATATGGGTGGTGGTTGGGTGGTGTGGGTTGTACTACCAGGTACACCTCTGCCTAGCCCTTCGGGGATTACAGGCGTGACGTTATGTATGTATGTATGTGTAATAAATAATATGCAAAAAAATAAGAAAAAGGTATTAAAGTATCAAAAAATCTCGTCCGACTCATAGAGTGCTTAATAATCGTCGTCGAGTACTCATGTTATTAAACGTTACCGTTCTTAGCGGTCATTTACCTAATTTTGCGAATCGCTCGACTTTAATTATTTTAACGTTTTCGTAACACTGTTAAAAGTTCATTAATTTTACATTATTTTGATATGTTCTATATTTGGTTGAGAACATATAGTATAGTATGAAGTGTAGTGAAGTGTGTATGTAGTGTAGTGTGTGTAGTATTGTATATTTAAATTTGTCACATCTATTCAATTTCACCTGTATAGACTAATCAACAATAGATAATTTCTGCAATTCCCTTTACTAAGTGGTTTCACTAAGCCGTTGCGCTGGTAGTTAACGAAGGAAAATTTATAATGTAAACATAATTGCACAAATGTCGATAAAGTTCAAATTTCACCGTCTTCACAGCCCTAATTATGACGTCTAATCAAGAGTATATGTTAAGGAAAATCCTCTAGAAATGGTCAGATGTATGAACATCTGTATATATATAGTATATTTCCATACAAGAGGCCTGTCAAAATTCAACTTAAGAAGCCTCTGTTCAACAAATTCCTGAAGCATGTAAACATTTGTCAATATTATACTGTGGATGTTACTTATCTATACTAATATTATAAAGAGGTCAAATTTGTTTGTTTGTTTGTTTGTTTGTAAGTTTGTATGTTTGTAAGTTTGCATGTAGGGGGAAATCTTCGGAACTAATGATCCAATTTTAAAAAATGCACTGTTGGAAAGCTACACTATTCCTGGATGACATAGGCTACTTTTATCACTGTGTACCCATGGGTATCACAGGGCTAAAGTCTGCTAGTTTATTATAAACTAGCTGATGCCCGCGGCTTCGCCCGCATGGATGTCGGTTATCGCGCCCAACTCCCAGAAGGCTTCAACAAATATTATTATATGATTGCCAATGTGTACAAAAACTAAACAAATTATACTAATAATTTCCTTGAGAAAAACGCATCGGCGTAGTCATGTTCGATGATGTTCCAGTGTATCGCGAACAGACAGACAGACAAACGACAGCGACGCAAGTGCGGATCCACTCGATCAACCAGTTAAAGTAGTATACCAATCAAGTTAAATTATTTATTTATTTTTGGGAAAACAAACAGCTACACAAATATAGTAATAAACAGGTAGTAAAATAAAATTACATTGCATATGTGTAACTAGCGACGTTATCCACATCTTAAATACAAAAAATTATTAAAGAACTATATGCACACGAGTGAAGGTGAAAATTTCTATTACAATCTATTCTAAATAAAAAGAGAAGAAGATAACCTTTTTAACAATAATGGAAATTAAAAACAAAACAATCTGTGTTACTTAAATGAAAAGATAGGATGATATTTTTGAACATTAATAGAAATTATAAACCAAACAATTAAAAATATGTGTCGCTAATTAATTTTGTCAATGAGCTCTTAAAATCATTAGCAGACAATGTAAATAAATCCAAAGTTGTGAACAAAGCATTAAAATTAGCAGCTATACGACGAAGAGGTGCGCGAACGCCAGCGTTAGTGCGGCAGGAGGAAACAACAAAAAGTGGTCGTGCACGCCCCTGTCGTCCAATAACAGTTCTCGGAACAAACAAATTATTACCTCCTACTACTACTACTACTTCAAATACTACTACCTACTCTAGTATTGTATGCAACATAGAGACACGCAGCGCAGTAGTTCAGTTTAAAATTATGTATTTTATACCTTGCAAAATCAATGCATTGCAATAAGGTAGTTAGGTTAGGTAGTTAGGTTAGCTATAGGATAGTTATGGTAAGTTAGGTTAGGTTATATGTATATATGCTAAATGTATACCTCTTACTTAAGGGATTGAGTTCACAAAAAACTTAAAAAACCTAATACTTCATTGTATACTAACTTTGCGCCCCCTTTTACCCCCTTAAGGAATGATTTACGAAATAATATTTGTATCGTGTAATATTTTTTCATGACTTTCAATGAAAAACCTTCATACTGAATTTCATTGGAATAATTTAAAAAACGACAGAGTTTTGTAGTAACTTTGCACCTCTAATTTACTTCCTTAGGGGATGATTTTAGAAATATATTGCGCTCTTGACTTTTCTCGAGGGACCGAGCAGTCTTAGTGCGGAAAAGCTGAAAACTTAATCTCTGCTCTCTCTCTGTATCCGTTTCGGAAGCGCGGGGTAAATAATGACGCCCTCGGTCGTTCGCAAGTCGTATCCCACGCTCCTGACTGCTCTCAAGTGATCCAGCAGTCCCAGAGCAGATATTCTGAAGACTCAACCTCTGATCCCTCTGTGTAACCGTTTCGGATGCGCGAGAGACAGAATGACGATCCCGGTCGATACCTAAACGCGCTGCTCGTTGTTCCACACTTCCCTGAGATTGAGAAGCAGTCTTGTAGACTCGTTTAAATTCTAGTAATTGGCGCTGCGTGCTAGTTTTAGTGCATTACGCTCACGGTTAGTACTTAGCCGTTGTTCACGCTCTGCGTCGCGGTTTCAAGAAATCCAACTATCCTGCGCATCTTAGAAACCCTTGATTTTCGAGACAGATTTGATCTTCTTCTTTCTAAAAGAAAGAGCTGAAATATTTTCCTTCTTAATTTGATACTAACGATATTTAAATTTAAATCAATGAATCGAGTAAACTATTAAGTAATTGCTAGTAGGTAAGCATAATAATTATTTGCAGGAAAATAAAACCAACACAGGTAACTAAGGTAACCCCCGTTTCTATTGAATGAGAGCGGCACATCGGCACATTCGGCACCTATCCAACGCCATCTAGTTAGAAAACGGAAACTACATATTATTTACCCAAATTAAATTATGAATAAAAGTAAATTGTCGTTAATTTAACAGACATACAATATTTTTACATTAAAAAAATATCGTAACATCAGCAAGGAACAAAACTAAGAATTATATACTTAAATCAATTACTTAAAAACAAATGTGCTTGGTAAATTAAAACTTAGAACCAAAACTTTGACTTGACTTCGTGATAGTGTAGCTTGTTGTTCCACCAATCAATGTGATGTGTGAAACTCTCCATACAATTAGATAAGACATGTAAAGTTCTCTGATTACATTACAGTATCGTTCATGCACATAAAAAATGCAATAAATAAGGAATTTTACGATTTTATTGATTTTACAGTGCGGTAAACGGTCCTTACCGCTAAATTCCCCGTTGACATATTATTGAATAGCTGTTCCCTTACAACTTGGCAAAAAAGTGTAGAAACGGAACTAAATTTTTGACTGTTGGCAACATTTCCAAAATAATGACATTTCATAATAAACAAAGTTCACGATTTCGTAAAATTTTAATTTCGACCACCAAACGTTGATTAATAAAACTATTCATTCTGAACTTCACAATCTTTACCAAAGAACCGCTGATAAGGCAGGTATGTAAGAGTTTGTTTTGTTGATTTAAATTGAATCAAGTGTTAATTGATGAATACAAAGCTATATTAATTTGCTTGCATAAGGAATAACTAGAAATTTGAAACAATAAATGTCGAGCACATAGATTATGTTTACATTTTTTCTGCATTACTCTGGTCTATACCAGAGTAATGCAGAAAAAATGCGCGCTGAGATAAATTGATACTTTGGTGTCTTGACTTTTAACTGAATGAAAATTCAATTTCCACGTAAATTATACTATAAGTATCACGGGACAGAATAAGTAAAATCGTGCTGGAAGGAGTAAACAAAAGGGTATTTTCTACATCCGGCTTATTAACAGTATGTGATAAAAATGTTTTACTTTTAATATTGTTAGGGATAAATGAAATATTTCGTCTTTACAGGAAGCAGCTAAACGTGCATTCCAAGCTTTTACCGAGGAAGATTGGAAGAACTCGTGCTAACAAGTAATAAAAATAGAAAAAGATTACCAAAAAAAAAAACTATGAACGAGGAAATAAAGTGATTAGTAATAAATCTAGAAGATGATAGCAGCATCACCTCTGAACCCGAACATGATTCAGATGAGTTTGCGGCCTACGTGTTCGGGGTAGAATATTTAGAGGAAGATTTACTAGAATAAAATATAGAAATTATGTTATACAATGTACAGACGCCAGCACATCAAGTTACCCCAATGTGTCAAATTTCTTTGATCGTTTTTCAACTTAATATCAAACAGAATAAGGTTCATATTCAATTGGGAAAATTTGACACATTGGGGTAACTTGATGTGCTGGCGTCTGTACCTGATGTTTTCTTTTTTTATAATTCCTAAACAATGTTGTGAACTCAGGAGTATTTACCCAATTTGTTATTTTTAGGTATGTAATCAGTAGCGTGTCAAGAACACGTCCTTGCTCAATTACTTACTGATTTAAAAAAATAATACATAACTAGAATAATTTGTCTAAAAAACAGCTAAGTATCAAGACTAGGTTGGTGCGCTATGGGGTTGCCACGGCTTGCCATACGAAGAGCACAGTGGCGCCTCCATTATTTTCTACTCATTTTTGCCAAGCTGTACAATTTATAATATTACTGCACCACTCCTTAATAAAAATAGTGTGATTATTATGTTCCCAGAGTTATTTTTTTATTAACTAAATAACATGTCATTTTGTGCATTTAATTACGAACAAAAACCTTTTAAAATCAAAATTGCTTACCTCCCAAAACTAGTTTTGGCGTGGAGCTTTACCATACACACAGACAAACAGACAAAAATTCTAAAAAGTTGATTAATGTCATCAGTTATGTTTTTCTAAAAAAAAAGCCGTTTATTTTTTCTCGTAAATTCTCAATGAACAGGTTTTCTTTCGTTGCTGTTTTATTATATGTATAGATTACCCTCAATATGGATCACATTTAACAGAACGAAAGTTAATTCAGTAAATCTGCAAAATGTTGTCCATGTCAAAAGATACAGTGCCGACTATAGACAAATAAACGTATTTTGCATCTTCTTCATCCGCTCCTGCAGTCGCTGTCGTTGTCCTTTGTTTAATAACTATATAATGTAATACAAAAAAACGTTTGCATTTTAGTGTGATGTTGCATTTTGCGGTGAGAAATTTGAAACAGTAAGAGTCTGGCAGAAAAATTTCACAGCTTTTCGGGTCTAAATAAAAAAATGACAATTGCAAGAAAGAATTGAAAATATTGTAGTGTTTTGTTTGTTTGTCCTACAAGTGTAAGAGCAAGAACTCTTACACACTCACACACACATTCACCTAAACTCTAGCTATATTATCACCAGGGAAAATAGGTCTCATTTCATTTTCAAGATGTTTAAGTATTCGCAAAGACGAAATCGCTGGAGAAAGTGATAGTTTTAAATAAAAAAACAACGTATACTATTAAAACTTATTTAATTTGACGGCACAGAAGAAAACATGAAACAAATCGTTACTGCCACAACACAAGATCTTATAAAAGTAAAAAATGCAGGTCGTCCAAATTATCACCCTCCTCCGATCTTATTAACAAGCCTACTGAGATTCTAAACATGAACTATTTAACGCGCTGCCTATGAAATACTTTGCAGCTGATAATACTATAAGAACCAATTTAACAGTTACCATATAGTACTACCGCGTAATATGAACATACAGTTGTTAGTTGGTAATTGTAATGCTCATGTTGATCACTCCAATCGGAACTTTTGAAATCTCAAACATGTTATGGGATAGGATAAGCTCGCAGAAGCAGATATATGCAGTCCAATTGACGAATCTCGAGAAATAGTGACATAAGGTCCAACTTAAGCGCCAAGATGTTAAGCTTCAATGGTAAGAACCCTGTGACTTTTGTATACTGTTTCTCGAGAATGTGTAAGATATTTGATAGAAGCTCCCTACAGGACTCCAATGACACCGCAAGCTACATGTGCTCCAGCATTGCCAGTTGTTTGGGAGTCAGGGTGGTCGGTCAGACCATGGTCATCCTTGCCTTCGTGGACGACCACGCTTCTGCCAATGATGCTATACCTGCCGTTCAGCTTGATCTTGCGGTCTAATATGTTGACCTTGGCGGTTTTGGTGGCGTCAAATCTGATGTTACCGAGGTCACCGGCGTGGCTGGTTTCGTGATCGGGATGGCCATGTTTGTGCTGCAGAATTAAAATAGAAATTTAGTGACGTGTTTATTAAGAGAACTTCATTTGGCCGTTTCCTTGAACTTTTGAAGGTTTTTGGTAGCACCCATCTGCTGTTTTATGACTTTTTTTAAAAATACGGATGATGAACAAAAATTATCCAAAACATAATGTAAAGATCTTTAAATGATTGAAAACCAGTTCAACCAAGGAGTCGCGTTTCTCCTTCACTGGGTTGTAGAGGTCAAAAAAGCAGTTACCCTATGTAAGACACTACACTGGTATACAGCTGGATTGGGTTAGACGGGAAGCCAACTACAATATATGAAGATGATATGACTACATATGGCAGAATACCTATATCTAAAATTCTCGTGCCACATTGTTTGTTATTTTTATGAAACGGTTTTACCGATTCTTATTAAATTTTGTGTGTATATTCAGTAAATCTGAGAATAGGTCTTAAGCTATTGTTTTTAAAGATTGAACGTACATAGTTTGCCGGGGCAGCTAGTTAAAATATAGAACGGAAAATCTACTTACGCCATCTGGGTTGAAGTGGGCTCCAGTGGCATCGCATCCCTTAGTGATGTCCCCGGACTCGTGGACGGTAAAACCGTAATCACCAGCGGGCATGCCGTTCACGGTGCCGGTGATGCGAATGTTGTCGCCATCCTTAGTGAAGGTCACGCTGCCGGTCACACCACCGCCTTCCAACTTGACGATAGCGCCTTTAATCTCCTGAAACACGTAGAAGAGAAATGAAGATTAGCAAAAAAATTATATTGAAGGTCGGTTGTACCTACTTGGCTGTGGAGTTTGTTCTTCCACTTTTTCATCCCAATAAAACACTAGGAAGTGGTGAAAAGTGGGCTTTTTTGGGGACTGTATTATGTAATATTGACGCTAAAAAGTGCTGAACCGCTAAAGCTTATTTTGCATGTTTCTTGGAAATGACAAAATGTGTTTGTACCTGAAACTATATTCTTAAACTAGTAAGTCCTATTTTTTACTTAAGTTTTATTATGATGACATCGCTGATAATGTAACTGTTCGGTTGAACACGTTATAAAATAGCTATTGATGTGCATAATTATGTTTATTTTTGCTAGTGCTTTAGAAGTCTCGCGAAAATGTTAGACTTTAACTATGATTTTATTGCAAAAATATTGGAATTTGTAAATTAAATGCTTGTCGGTTTGTGATTGTTATTTTACTGTTTTTGCTTTTTACACTCTTACTCTGTACAAAATTCAATTATGCCCAAAATGTCACACATCTCCATCGGATGTATTTGCATAACGAATGAATTAAATAATTTTCTATCTAGTCGGTAACCTCGCAATAACATTTGTTTTGTTATTTGGTTGCCCATGGTTACCCGTTTGTAGGTCATGATTCTATGCTAAGACACCAGTCTAGAATTTACAGGGCGTCAAATTATTATTATGGATTATGCAATGATATCTTGTCTTAAGTTAATATTTAATTTTTTGAGCAAATTTTAATGCAATGCAATTTATGCAATTGACAATATATGAGACTATGTTGTTTCCGTATTTTAGAGGCAATGAAAAAACGAATCCAAAGTTCTCAGAGACAAAGCCACCTTCTTTTGCCCAGAAGTTACAAACGTTACTGCTGAGCATGAGGTATCTGGTTAAATTCCCAGGTCGGAAAAAGTGGCAATAGAATTTCCATCTGGAACTTTCAGTCGCAGCCCAGATTTTGAGTTTATGCCTAATTAATGGCAACAAGCTTGCCCAATGTTACATTGGAATGGTAAATACTGGCGACATGTGAGTGTGTACCCATTGTAAGTTGTAAGTAACACTTCTGCTTAACTCTTTGGGTAATTCAGGCGTGATATTATGTCTAGAACTTAGTCAATAAAAAAAAATGCTTACTGGCTCTTCAACAGTGGGCGCGGCTGATGCCAACGCGACGGCCGCGGCCACAAACAGCAAAGTCTTGAACATCTTTTAATAATCTGAAAAAAATAGAAACATTACATTATAAACAAACCTTTTTCCTCAAAACGAAAAAAACGTACCAAAAACTTAAAGTTCAAAAATTCTTTATCATTCAGTTTTGTTGCTTGGCTTGGATGAATCTTTTAGGAAATTGTAGCAAATTTCAAAGATATACCTGTTAATGAACTACTTAACCTTATTAGCTCTCACATAATAAAATTATACTCGTAAAATATGTTTTTCAAATAAAAATGTCACATTGAGAATTAAACGGCTGTTGTAACTTAGGAATGAATGAATATTTTTTTTGCATATTCCACAACAATTTATCGATACATTTATCCTGTTCAACGTGCACGTTTAGTATCTAGTGTGGATGTTTAGTTTTCTTTAAGTAGGTAGGTATATAAAAACTTGGATATCTTTTTCAACGCAAATACGAAACATAGCTATGAAAGTGATTGTACTTATATGTAAGACCACCTAAGGGATCGTCCTTGAAAATAAAATAATTTTTATTAACAAGGTAAAGTAGTAAGTTTAAAAACGGGTTCGGCGGCTTAAACACAGGTGAACTACAGGTAGGTACAATTCTGTCTCATCAACTCTTCGGGGATTTAAGGCATGATGTCATGATATTATGTAAATTTTAGTATTAAGACCAATATGTTCCACGTTAGTGAAGTTTAAATTACCTGAGATTTTTTGTTGAAAGAGGTATAAGTTAATTATAATGTCGACTACACGAGCGTATTCACTTTATTCTTTATGTCTGCGGTATTCCCAAATAAATCAAGATCTCTTAAAGTAGATGATAAAGTAGGTAGGTACTGAACTTGGTAATATTTAAACAGTGTGACTTAAATTCATAGGCAATCTATATAAGGGCTACAATCTACAAATACGAAATATGGTATCATTTTATAATTTCTGACAAAAAAAAATCTGCTGCTTCCTACATTATTTATTTATTTATTTATTTATTTAACGACTTTGGAAGACTGTATTATTATTATTACTCTATTATTTTCAAGTTTTTCGAATATGAATGTACTAAACAGCAGTTTTACAAAAAAATGAAAAGAGTATGCTTAGATGGTTTGGTCACGTTGAAAGGATGGATGAAAGGCGACTAACGAAAGGTGTTTACAAGGCAGATGTAAGTGGGAACGCCGGGAGGGGACGATAGAAGGACATACATAGACCTTATTGGTGAGGTTCTTCAGAATTGTCAGGTGCGTAGTACTCGCAACCGGCGTGTGTGTATGACAACATGTATGAATGTAAACGAAGCAAAAGAAGTATGTAAGAATGGTAGCAAAAGGCGTGAGTTTTTGTATGTATGTAAACAGCAGTTTGAGTTTTTGTTCGTTTGTAACCTCTGTTTTGCCCAATTTTTCCAGCTCATTTATAAGTAACCAGTTTGTTTATGCTACGGATGGAATTATTCATGTCTTTCAGTTGATTCGTTATTTATCTAGGTACAATAAACAGTGACGACACAGAACATACATAGCCTGTACATGTATGACCATCAATTAATTATTTATAAATACGAAAAACACCACTAGCCCAAGCACAATCCCTTGGGGTATGCCACATTTTATGACGCCCCAATGGACAAACCTTAAGCAATTCCTATCTTAAATGAAGAACTAATTCTATTTTTAAGCTGCTAGTCTTTATACATATATTTCCTCAGAACCGTAACGTTTTAACTTAGTAAAGTGTCATGGTCCACGTTGGTCAAATGTCTCGGACATGTCCATAAGTACCTACTGCAGCAAGAAGGTTTTATTGTCAATAATTGCTAACGAGTTAGTTTTAGTTTTGTACTGTTAAATTCCTGTGCGTGTCCCAAAGAAATATATTTTCTTTCTTTCTTTCTAACTGTTTGCGGAATCAACTTTTATGCTACAATAGGCTGCGTTGTTAATACAATAAACGATTTTACATAAATAATTAAACGATTTATAATTACTTTCATAGACTGTAAGGATACGAGACAACAATTTTAATTAGTAACCTTTGGTTATAGGTCATTAGATAAACATAGACTATAAAAACTTATTGTTTCTACATGCGACACAAATTTTTAAAGCTTAATTATAGATGTTACGTTTAATCTCGAGCTGTTTTTATTATGAGCGAACTAATAATTTCAAATGTTTCTATAGCATCAATCTAATTTTTATCCAAAAATAAATAAGAAACAAGTCGGAATTCTTAACTAGAGATTGTAATTAATGCAAGATGTAATATTGCCATGTTAAGAATTAATTGTAGAATGTGTAGAATGCATGAAATAATCACTGAATGCGTTGAAAGCTTTGTCATTAGTATTATTACTTTTGCATTACCGATAAATGTGAGTGTTATACCTATATTACAGATTATTAATTACTACGTAGTCTTAATTTAAAATAATTACGAAATTTCTGATTAACGGCTATAGTGTAAACGTCATGAATGTTGATGAAATAATTGTTCTCTCTCTTCTAGATCTTCCAGATAGATTTTTTTTAGGGGACCTTAATAAAGGCTTTGCGGACTTCATAGACAATACATAATGCATTTTGCCACTTCAGCATAAAGAGTAAAAATAAATTATTTGACTACAATCATCATGAATAACTTTAACAACGAAACACTGGATAAAGTTGTTAGGCAAATAATGTTGAAAGCACTTGAAATTACACTATTTATTTTTTAATAACACTGAATCAGAAAACCGTTTAAATAATAAAATTTTCACACAACGCCATTTAGTCCAAAGTTAAGCTTGAGAGCTTGTGTTATGGGTACTAAACAGCTGATAAACATACTTAGGTATATATTTCTAAATACATACATATGATCGTGCTCATCACACAAACATTTGTCCTGGGCGGGAATCGAACCCACGACCTCCGGCATAGAAATCAGGGTCACTAACTACTAGACCAACAGGCCAGTCAATAATATACACAATAATAGCAAGCATAGTCGATGGCGATCATTATGCAAATATGTATAATGAATTGGAAAAGTAAAACTAAACAAATTGGAAGGACATGACATGTACCAATTTTAAAATTAAAAATTGTATTGTTATTATTATGTACTAGCACTTTGCCCGCGACTTCGTTCGCATAGCTTCCGAAAATGTAGTCCATGAGTAGGTATTAGGTACTCGATATATTGACGTCACGCAGTTTCACCCGTTTAGTTCCCGTTCCCGTGGGAACACGGGGATAAAAAGCCTATGTAGCCTATGTCATCCGGGAATAGTGTAGCTTTCCCCCAGTACAATATTTTTTAAAATTGGATCATTAGTTCCGAAGATTACCCCCTACATACAAACTTACAAACAAACAAATTCTACCTCTTTATAATATTAGTATAGAAGTATAAATAAAACACAACAGGCAAAAACGCTGCTTATGTCGAATTAGAAAAAAAATATGTAAACTGTTACGGTAAAACGGGGTGAATAGAAACAACAATTTGAGTTTAAATTAATTATTTAAAGTACATAACTGTCGCATTAGGGTAAACCCTGTAATGATATGTTAAGATGTCATAATAAATGCATAAAGTGTATATTATATAGGCAAGGGAAAAGTTTATAAATAAACAACTTACCTGTGGAGAAGCGATGAGTAGATCAGCTTGCTCGGAGCAGAGGACTGTAGTGCTGAGATACGATCATGCTGGATATATACTCTAAATGTTCAGCCACACACAAGGAAATCGGCAGAAGGTCCATTTAACCAGCTTATGGTTGATTAAAATGTTGATAAATAAAGTACATTGCAAACAAATTAAAAAAAAACTCCCCATGCAAAAAGTAAAGCTGATATTTAAAAAGTTAAAAATAATACTTTCCTATCGTTAAGCTACGTAGTTTTATGTCGAGTCGGAGTACCGCTTAATGAATATTCCTAGTAGGTATTAGCGGTATCCCGACGTTTTGCGTGGGGTGTTTTTTAAATGTTTAATTTAAATTTTATTTTAATTTTTTATACTTTACTTTTGCCATTAAAGGTTATTTTTTTATTAATTTTATAATAAAAGGCTTTTTATTGGCCTAAGCTAATTTACGTGCCTTTCCTTTTGTTTGGAAGTTGCAATACTCAGACAGTTTCAAACATCAACCCATTTTTTTGGGTTCCAAAGAAAAAGAAAAATTACTAAACCTTAATAATTAAAGAAGTGATTATTTTTTTTGGTACTTAACAAGTTTTTTAAGGAAAATGTTTCTTTTTAATATTTTCTTACTTCTATCTAATCTGTTGTTTGGTGCCATTTGGTGCGTACAGATAAAACGTTACAAAAATGATTTATTCAGTTTTCCTGCTTACCTTATGTACAACGGAATTCCCCTCATTCCTACAAGCATTACATCCTAAACTTTTAAACTTCACCTGCATCGTGGTTACGCTTGTCATTATTAAGATAAATGGAAATAAACAAGGAAAATATTGTTTAGAAGTAGAAGGGAAGAACCGGTTATTTTTATTATATTTTTGGCGAACAAAATATGTAGCAGGCAAACTATTTCTTACATTAATTGGATAATAAAATGGCAAAAAAAAACTCGATAAGCTATAATCGTTCGCATACCTACTCAATTGGTTCTAAGGATATTATTTGACTATCTTTATAAGGATAATGACCTATTGCTTAGAATCTTTCTGAATTAGGTACTCAATACTCAATACTTTTCTTCCTTTCCACATGTAAAACTTAAAATTAGATCGTAACAAGAAAAAAAAATAGGTTATCAATAAAATAATAAAAAATAAATCATTAAATATAAATAAAAAAATAATAACCAAGAAAATATATGTAGTAGATTACTAACATCATAAACAACAACATTTGTTCTACAACTTTTTCGAAAACAGATAAAAAAAATCAACTCTCCATACAAAACTCGATCAACTGTTCGGATATATGAATGGAGAGTTGATTTTTTGACGTGACAACGTCTTATAAATTGGTTTGCCGGGTGACACTTCAAGAAACTGCGTTACGCTCCGCTCACGTTATGCGCTCACAATGAGAGCGAGTGAGAGGCACGCGTCCCTTCCACTCGGGCATGGTTAGCCCGCCTAAGAGCGAGAGAGACAGACATAAATTATTTTACCACTCAAAGTCGTTGTCACGTAAAACTTTCGCCCGTATACCGACTTTACAGGCAAACAATTTTTTGTTTGTAATCTACTCCTGCGAGGTTGTTGGTGTTTTACAAATAACCCTGTATATTTTAATATTTCTATTTATTTTTTATATAAATTATCATAAGACACGTCTTAAACAGACAAAGGAGTAAGTATCCTGAGACAGGTCGTAAGAAGACAAAGGTGCTCGTGGCTAAATGAAAACGGCCACAGACGTTTAAAGGTCAAGCTACGCTTGCCAAGGTTGGTTTATGGTATAGTGATTGCCCAATACTTGTCGATAACCCATTTTGCCAGATCCCGGCTAGCATCTGTCATATTTTGTAGATCTATGAAAAACGTCAGTAGACTGTCTTATTAGTGTAGCTTTTAGAACTACTCTGCCCATAGAGAGGCCTGGATTCAAATTCCGGGACAGGTAAAAATAAAAATAAATAAAAATATTCCACAACTTTTTCACACAACGCCGCCTAGTCCCAAGCTAAACTAAGAGCTTGTGTTATGGGTACTAAACAGCTGATAAACATACTTATATATTTCTAAATACATATATTAAATATTATAGACACACATTGGGTTTGTCCATCTGGAATGTCTTTTCAGTGTTCCAGTTAATGGTCTTAGTCGCACCCCCTTCTACATGGGACTTAAATATATAACTGGCAAAAAGTAAGTTTAAGTAAATCACCACTATTGGTCCACCTCTGCTAAGCCCTTTTGGAAATATAGCCGTGATGTTTATGTTAGGTATGTTATGGAAAACGCTAAATAATATTTATTTCTATAGGTAAATAAGTTCTTACAAACACTTTTATGTAGTTTTTAACTAGTAAGAAGGTGAGGTTAGTGTTTTATTGTCTGACTACTCTAAGAACCATCACCATCATTATCCTGGTTAGATCATGTAAGAACCATGCAGATTAGTGTTATGTTTATGTTAGAACTTAAGGACTCAGCTATCCAGAAGTCTGACAACCAATCTTCCAAGGCTGTGGAGGATAGATAAGCCGTCAATCCTTGTTAAGACTTTGTAAGCCACGCCGGTCACCGGTGAGCCGCGAACAATTGAATTTTCACTTTGTCTGGTAGTCTGGCAGACAACATGTAGTAGGTACTGGAGTTCTAGCAAAGCTTGGAAGCTGACTCCAGTATACTTGCCAAAAGGCCATGTAGTTAATGACGTTGTAAGTAGGTCATCAGGCAAAAAGTCCCGAAATACCGGCAACAAAGATATTTCCACGGATTCATTAACAAACCTTTTGTTATTAAACAATATGTAGGTAGGTACCTACTTTTAAGCCACCATCTTTACAAAGTTGGTTTCACTTACCCGCAGGTATTGAACAAGGAAAAATTGATCTTTACAACATACGTACATAACAGTCGATAAACTTCAAAATTCTGTGATCTCTCAACTCTTGAATACCTACACGTAAGGGAAAACCCCCTCGAAGTTTTAGAAAGTATGGTAAGTAGGTAGGTACTTATATTCAGATTTCTATATACATACAATTCAACGTCTTCATGCAATGAGGGTTTTAGTTTTTTTTTCTGCCACCAGACAGCGCTTCGTGTGCGTCAGGTCCATAGATATATTAAAGAAGATATCTATGGTCAGGTCCAAACAGCTGTCAGATAGCACAGATTCCTTCTGAAACTATATTTTTTTAGAGAAATTCTAAGTATTTGAAGTGTTATTGATTTTATTATGGATTACGACTAGAGAACGGTTTCCGAACTGAAGATTGTGCTCAAAAACATAGGCCCGAAACTCACTGGTGTCCATTACTTATTGCCCTCCTGTTTTATTTAAACAAATGAGTACCTACAGCACAACACTGTGGCATTTTAGCAAAAAAGTGTCGAAAAATACAAATCGTGTACCTATGCATTTTGATAGGACCTAACGCCACAGTGCTGCCATCTCACGTAGAACATTTCAGAAAACCCTGATTCTTTTAAAATTTCGCCGTAAATATATAGGGTGACTAGAAATTAGTGACCGATACATAAACACGTGATTGTACTCATGAATACGAATAACTTTCCCAAATAAACTTTTTTTATACTGATATACTTTCAATTAATTCCATTACGTCAGTACTGCACAGTACTGCACACCGGGAGCGGTGAGGGTGGCGGAGGAGCGTGTGAGGCTACTACTAATTGTAGATTTTGCCCTTCCCGAGGTCAGACTATCAGCTGATAGATCTAGCCGATTCCGGCCTACTGTGATCGATCACAGGCGTTATTTTATTGTGTATAAAAAAAGTTTCTTTGGGTAAGTTTATTGAAATCATTATTACAATCACGTGTTTAAGTATCGGTCACTAATTAACAGTCACCCTATACAGGAATATTTGTAAAACCTCAACAACCTCGCAGGAGTAGATTACTAACATCATAAACAACAACATTTGTTCACGACTTTTTCGAAAACAGACAAAAAAAACAACTTTCTATACAAAACTCGATCAACTGTTCGGATATATGATGTATGGAGAGTTGATTTCTTTTGTCCTGTCTTTCTATTTTCTCTAATTGACTCAATTGAAAGGTTAAGTGGACTTCAAGTGACAACTGAGAATTTACAAGAAATTGGTAATCCAATTTTTAGGGTTTTGTAGTCAACTAGGAACCCTTATAGTTTCGCCATGTCTGTCTGTCCGTCCTCGCTTAATCTCTGTGACCGTTAGCACTAAAAAGCTGAAATTTGGTACCAATATGTGTATCAATCACGCCGACAAAGTGGTAAAATAAAACTTGATTAGGGTAGCCCCCCTATATGGTGGGAAGTAATTTTTTTTTTTAAATTTCTACTCTAACGTGTGATATATTGTTGGAAAGGTATTTAAAAATAAATAGGGGTTTACTAAAATAATTTTTTGATAATTTATTTATTTATTTATTTTCTTTGGGAAAACAAATAATGTCAATAATTTCGGAAATAATCGCTACAAAAGTAAAAAACAATGTCCCCCCCCCCTCTCTAACTTTTGAACCATAAGTTTAGAAAATATGAAAAAAAAGGGCTAAACTTTCCTTTACGTGTCAACGAGTTCGACGTTCATTTTTTTTTTGTAGATAGTACTCATAAAATAAAGGCTTTTCGCAAAATATAATGTTGCGGAGACTCACGGTTTACGAGATATACATTTTTAAAGTTTCCATAGAAATTGATAATAACACGCCATTTAGGTTGGATATTGTCATAGTAGATGTCAAATTTGACGTTTTACGTTTCGTTGACGGTGGAGGGTGCGTTTCATTCTATTTATTTTTATCAATTTTACGTGGTTGGAGTGTAGCCTTGGAGTTAAGTGTCTTGGTGTGTTTTTGTCTCCGACTAACCGTTTGTCGTAAAAATGATGTGGAAGGGATCCATAGGTTAGGTTAGGTTAGAACTGTGACCTAATACGCGCGAGCCGAGCGAGCGAAGCGAGCGGTGCCGCGGCAGCGGCCGGCGAGCGCTACCTCGAAATTATTTGTCAAAAATCGAAATTAATTTTTTCATAGTGTCCCCAAGACGACACTCGGACCGGTAGTGTATAAGAATAATAATATTCCTTGTGGTTTATTCAACCTATCCGAAAAATACAAGAACCTAACCTCAAAATTTTAAACACGTATATCTCCGTAACCTTGGGGTTCCGCGGTGTAGAGATGGTACAGGAGGTAGGCCCTTGCCACCCTCGCCCTCCCCGCCCCATAAATATATGGAAATTAGAGTGAAAATAATGGAAATTAGTGTTTCAACCAAACCTAACCTCAAAACTTTAACCGTGGATATCTCCATAACCATGGGGCTCCGCAGGTCGGGGATGGTACAGGAGGGTATTCCTCCTTCTCCCCCTCCCCCCTCCGCCCCTTCCGACCCATAAATCGTTGACACGTAAAGGAAAGTTTTACCAAAAATCTGAAAAGTAGAACTTTATAAGGACTTTCTAGGAAAATTATTTTGAACTTGGCTGGAAACAGTTTTTGTACAAAAAAGACAAAAAGTTGTACAAAATAATTTCTGGACTAAGTTTGTAGTATAATCGTATATGCAAGCATACATTAACTTCCTCTACATATTCTACGGAACCCTACACTGAGCGTGGCCCGACACGCTCTTGGCCGGTTTTTTGTAAACTCTTAGTTGTCATTAGAGTTCGGTACCTATACATATAACGGACGCCAGTTGGTCACTGGCAGTGAAAAGCTAGCCAAAAGGTTTGCTGATCTTGGTACCGTACTTTCAAATGATAAACCCCCGATAAGACTAGTATTGCAATGAAAATAACAATCAACACCTGTGTATGACAACGATACTTACATGTTTTGTACAGAAGTTTAAGATGTAATGTTCGCAGGAATTCTGGAAATAACGCTGCACATAAGGTAAGGTATGTAGGTAAGTATGACGCGGACATTATCGACTTGGACATCTTTGTACTATCATACCTAACTTAATTAAAAGATGATTGAGTCAAAATATAAGAAAAAATGTCACTTCTTTTTAACCGACTTCAAAAAAAGGAGGAGGTTTTATGTTCGTGTGTATGTATTTTTTTTTTTTTTTATGTATGTTACCTGATTTCTCCGCCATTTGTGGACCGATTCTCGAAATTCTATTTTTTTGTTTGAAAGAATAGACTCCTGAGGTGGTCCCATTTTAATTTGGTGAAGATCTGGTGCTGATCTTCGGAGATATACAACGGAACTCTTCAAAAATAGACGGCAAATCTATCGTGATTGCTGGAATCGCTTGGATGTTTATTGTTTATACAACATCATGACGTATCATCAAGCCAGTATTCTCAGAGGGGTAGGCAGATGTGTTCAATATACCTAGATTTCGACAGTTAGGTGTGTTAAGTTTCATTTATTAGGCTTAGGTAGATAACTCTATTATAATGACATGTATTGTTGACAATTAACAATATAAAATGAATTCATGGCAAATGTTTGTATCGGAACAACTAAAAATGGAAAAATAAAAAACTTTTTTACAAAAAATAAAACCGACTTCAAAAATAACACTAAACGGTGTAAAATAACTCTAAATTCGGAAGTCGGTGACCCATCAAGAATAAGACAAAAGTACCAAAGCCACAGACTTCCTAATTTAGAGTTATTTAACACTAAACGGTGTAAAATAACTCTAAATTCGGAAGTCGGTGACCCATCAAGAATAAGACAAAAGTACCAAAGCCACAGACTTCCTAATTTAGAGTTATTTTACACCGTTTAGTGTTATTTTTGAAGTCGGTTTTATTTTTTGTAAAAAAGTTTTTTTCTTTGAGTTTTTAGTAGGTAGATGTCTGAATTGCAATATCTATTACTTACCTACTTTTTCAATTTGGTTCTATCCAAAAGGTCATAAAAATGACGAAAATAATAGGCTATAAATACCAATTGATTGCAGACTGCAGTTTATGTTTTGGGTCTGTTTGAGGTTTTAGAAGACCCCATGCGATTGGTCGGGTCATAAAAAGGTGCGTCAAGTGCAGGGTTTAAATGAACTATTAGTAACTTTAACTTAGCGATGCGCCCCCTACAAATGTAGTTGTGCTTTCAAAATGCTGACCTTCGAGAATTTACATTTCTGCAAGCATTTAATTGTTAATTTAACATTATTTCGCGCACATTCTCTGTTGTCGATCTCTACGTTTATTTAGTCTTAAACTTAATCTCATCATAATTGGAACGCTGTTTTATATCCCACTAAACACAGATAAATAGAATTAACATACATAGTTTTGATGTCTGACACAACAACAAGTAGGTTTTTGGCGGAAGCATAGATCATACTAATCTGTGTGCATAGCACAATTGCTTGACATAAATGTAACGTCACTTTTTTCAATTTAATATACAACCCATAGACATAGAGAATGGACTGAGCAATACCCGCACAAAATTGACCACTCCCTAGAAGAAGACAAAGGGATTGTGCGGTCAATACCTGTCACTTTTCTGTAGGTCTGTGGTTAAAGAAAGAAAGAGACAACTATTGGCCGCACGTTCGCTTTATCTATCTCACACTTTCTTACCAGTATTTACTTCCCAGCTGGATAAGGAACACTCAGTCCATTCTCTATGTCTATGATACAACCACATTGCAGCATTTACGTTTTTATTTTTATTTATTTTTTAGGCAAGCGCATTGAAGACCACCCTTAAATAAAGTCATAAGACTTTAATCTTTCTTTTCTTCTTTTTTTTCTTTTCTTTTTTTCTTTAATCATTTTTCTTTTTTTGTCATGTAAGTGTAGGTATTATTAGTATGAGTATGGGTTTTAGATGTACCTACATGATGTTAAGTTTATTGTTAGAGAGACTCAGTGATCTCACAGTTAAACTGCGTAAGCAGTTTTGTGGGGCAATGTATTTAGTTTTCAGATTTTTTTATGTAAAATAAATAAAAAAATCAATCAAAAATCAAAATCAACCAATCAATTTAAGGATGGTTCTCAATGCACTAAGAAAAAGTAAGTAAAATAACTATTAGGTACTAATGGCAAATGCGGATCCACCGTTGCATTGAGGGCACTGTAGGGATGCCCACAACCCTAATTGAGGTCAGACAGAAAAAAATGATCGCCATCACACAAACATTTGTCTGTCTTGGGTGGGTATCAAACCCACAACCTTCAGCATAGCAGTCAAGGCCACTAATTACTTGATCAACGGGCCAGTCAAAATAGTGCTTTATGTATGTGGATGATATTATACCAATGGAGTTAAATTATTACCTTCTACTAAATCAATCAATCAATAAGCTCTATATCCTGCACTTCCTTCTGTTTTGGAGTATTAGTTTTCCTCTTTTAGAGGATATCTCTAAGTTCAGTGTGCCTTTTGGCGAAAGCATCAACAAGGGTCTAACATTTTCCATTGTGTTCTATCCCTGGTAACCCTTCTCCAGTGAGGGCCCGCTGTAAGCTTCAACTCATCTTCCCATCTCTTGAGTTGTCTTCCCTGTTTCCTTTTTCCATCTCTGGGACGACGGAAGACATTCAATGCTTACTATAGGCATGGTAAACGAACATGTTTTTGTAAGTATTTAATGTCTTTGCCTACTGCTGTTGCAAAACGTTTCCCTTCGTCGTTTATACCGCGTACATCGAAGGACTTGAACAACTTGCCTGCTGCGGTCTTCCCGTCCGATTATAATGTAGGTGTCTTCAAGGCTAGAGTGAATAGGCTCTTAATAAACTAGTGCGCTTCACCATCACTGATTGCATCACTGCTTACCATCAGGTGGGATTGCAGTCAAACACTGGTTTATAACTAAGTTAAGTAGGTAATGGCGTAGATAAATTCCTCGGCATTGCTGTCGGCTGGGAAGTAAGTATGGGTCATGGGAAGAAACTACCGACCATTTAGAGATCTCTCTGTTAACCAAAAGGAAGGACTTGGAGATATAACTAAGAAGTAAATCAAGATTTTAAACCCATTTTTGAATAAGTCAGCATATAATTTCCATAGAGGATGAGAAACTTTTCACCCCGTTCCTCAGAGCCCTGAAGATAGAATAATACTAGCCTATTGCTATCTTACAGCAGGGCAAGATCCAATCTTCTCATAGCGTGAATTCACGAACATTGATTCTTGCCATGCTTGCTCAAGGCGGATTGTTTAGTCCAGGGTTCCTCATAATGTCGCACCGTGATGTAAATACATTATAGCTAATAAAACATGTTTTACAAAAAAACGACTGACTTCTTAAAAAAACCACTAATAAGTGTAAAAGTGTCTGTGGCTTAGGTGTTTTATTTCATGCATTATTGGCCACCGACTTCTAGAATTATTACACCTATTATTGTTTTTTTAAGAAACCGGTGGATTTTTATTGTAAAAAAGTTTTTATTTTGCAATTTTAAGTTTCTTCGTAGGTAAGTAGCACTTATTAGTTGCTAGTTAGTAGTACTAAGTTAGTTGAAAGAGTCATTCAAATCAGTTAGCAGTTGTAAAGGATTTCTTTTTAAACATGAATCTATACAATTTTGAAATGATGGAGTAACGAGGTAAGAAACCCTAAAAAAAAAATTCCCTATTTTTTAAGCCGGTTAAAATAGATCTCAACAGGTAAAAACGAAGACTTTCTTGTTGTATCTGCTTAATAAACCAAAAAGCTAACATTTATATTTACATTTTTGCAATAACAATAAATCAATATTCGTACATTTTGCATGATCAAGTTGGACAATGACCCCGAAACTAGGCGTTTAGAATATGTATCTTGAGGGTATAATTTATACTAATGTAATAGAGCTATAATAAATTAAGACTTTGTGTTATTGTTTCAAAGGAAGGATACCTATAAATCGGCTTACATCACACTACCATATTTAGAGAAACCGCGGGGAGCAATAAGCATAATAATAATAATACCAGCCTGTTACTGTCTAACTGCAAATGCCTCTTCTTATACAGAGAAGGCACGAGCATTGATCACCACGCTTGCGGATTGGCGATTTTAAAGTAATATTAACTACTATGCTAAGTCCAGCAGTGCTATTCTGAAAAGTGCATTTGCGAAATCACTTCTGAATCCGCAGTGAAATCATGTGAAATTAAAATATCGTATTCTTAAATGGAGTGATTTCGACACTGGCGCCACCAAGTGGTGATCAAAGTGAGACGAACTAAAACGGGTGAGTATTTTGACGTTGACATGTGAATACCGTAACTTGTACAGGCGACATGAGAAGCGTAGTACCTACTGACTGTATGACTTTCGAGATAATTTGCGAAATGACTTTCGAAGTGATTTGCCATTTACAGAATAGCACTGCTGGTTTCCTCACGATGTTTTCCTTCACTGACGTCAATGATGTCTAAGATAAACTTAGAAATAACATACATTACGGGGAGCATCTATCTGTTAAATGAAATTTCGTGAAACATTTTGAACATCACGCTTCGACCCTTAGGAGCGGTTGAATCAGCAGGGCTCAGCAAGTCATAAATAAAAACAACAATAAAATGATTTTCAATATTTATTTAATTTAAGAAAACAGCGACCAAAGTATAAATTGAAATAGCTAACAAAACGTTGCTGGTAGAAGTTGATGCTGAATTTTTCTTTGAAGGTGCTTCTTCCCTGCAATAAAAACAAAATGATAAATGACGTTGAACACCTTAGGAGCTAGTCAGTCTTTTGTTTTGGCAATGCACTCTGTGTTACTAACTTGGCATTATTATATTGAGTCCTAAAGCCAATATTATAGTATACCTAAAACATATTTAGGCATCTTCCCTACATGTCAGGCACTTTTTGTATTGCGGCGGAAAAACGTTCAACCGGAATATCTTATATCTAAGTTTAAACAAATGTCCGCTGTAAACGCAATCGGTTTAAGCATGGTTGGCCACAGTACTACTCTTACCTGTTTGGTCGAGGTATCAAGATTAAATTGGGAAAAAAGTATTAAATAAATAACTACAAATAAATTCGATGTCGCTCTCGTCGGCCACCTGCACCCAAACGTTCATGACGTTCCTCGCTCCGATTTTCCCGCTCCAAGCTTTTAACCAATCAGAGAGCCAAACTCGTTGAACGTTTCGATGGCGTTAGCGTAAAAACAACTCCCACTTAGGGCACTGATTGGTCAAAAGCTTGGAGCGAACTCGGTGCACCGAACGTCATGAACGTGTCTATCACGTTAACGTAAAACAAACTCGCACTAGACACTCTGTTTACACTGTGGGTTACACTTCTAACATAACGTGACACCGTCAAGGCGTCAAAGCATCACAATCGCTGACTTCAAATTGACTCACGGAAAATAGTGTCCCTATAATTTTTGTTATAAATTAGGTACAGTAAAAGACTTTCATTTGTTTTGTGATGTCAGTTTTTCAATTATAGGTTTTTGAGTTCCCAAAGTGACAAGCGATCGCGCCTGAACTAACACATTTGATCAGCCCCCCTAGCCAAGTTACAAACGATTCGTATCTATTCTCTTTCTACAATCGAGAACGCCTCAAATCCCTTTATTTTGACCACGTGACTTAGCGAAAGGTGATAAGTCACGTGGTCAAAACAAAGGGATTTGAGGCGTTCTCGATTGTAGAAAGAGAATAGATACGAATCGTTTGTAACTTGGCTAGGGGGGCAGGTGTGAATAATTTCGAAGGTTCGATGACATTTCGGCTAACGTTGTCCCGTTGTAATAAAATACGGCTAACAGCTTCGATATTATTAATTACACGTAAAAAATCCATAACCTGCTTAAAGGTGCATATGATGAAGCATTTGTGTATAACCCCTCCACCATTAAAGCAAAAGTCCCATGTAGTTATTAATAATGTAGGTATAGGTCCAGGAATATAAAATACCTAACTCCAACGTCATATTTCAAAAATAAATATCATATAAGATGAATAGGAACATATGCATCTGTGTGTGCCTACTGCAGGGCAAAAGCCTTTTCTCATACAGGGAAGGCAACAGCAACTACGCACAACACTTACTCAATGCGACAATAACACAACACTGTTCCTATACCTATTTTTAAAATCCTTTGAGTGATAAATTGCATTCACGCTTCGCACGTAGTTGGATACAATGCAAAACCGGACCATGACTCATTATTAAATCAGTATGACCTCGCTAATATTAAACAATGCTTGCGTCCTTTTTGCATCAAGTAGACTCGCCAAAAACCAACTCATACAAATCGCGTTTTAATATCCATTTTCATCATCAACCCTGGCGCCTCGTTCCTGGCTAGTGTATGTGCCATGACACTCTTCTCTTTATCTTTTAGTCTTTCTATCATAGATATACCTTCAAATATGGTGTCTCCTATACTTTTTCTTTCTTTCTTTAATCTGACGACATCCCTTTGTCCCTTACACTTCCCTTTATAGTCTTAACTTTTTCATCTATCCAAAGATTCTTCTGCTACCATAAGGTATTGTCATCCGCATTCATTTACAGACACTTAAAAACTTTCCTATGTGCCTTGGGCCTTGACCATCTTGAATATGTATAATGTTTGTGATTGAAATTTTAATTACACTACGTTACAAATGAGAAATATTTTTCTCCAAGATCCATCTAAAAAAATGCAGAGACAATCTACGGATAAAATTCACTGTTATAAAATTTACATCCATGCGGTAACACCCATGTTGAAAATAAGTGCTTGAAATTGTTGACAAAAATCTTACTCTTATTTGTACAAAACAACCAGTACCTACAGTTATTTATTCATATTCATACAAATGTGAAGGGGAAACCCCTTTATGAGGAAACAAAAATTCAACGTGTTTTTATGTCCAAGCGTCATGTTTATATTAAGTCTGAGACTTTTATCAATACCTACAATAAAAAACAACATTCATTAAGAAAATTTATTTAATTTGGCAGTACAGAAGAGAACATAGCAGGTACCATCCTTAATGCCACAACACAAGAGCATATAAATGTAGAAAACGAATATTAGCTTATCCTAATTAACAAAATCTACTGAGATTCTTAACAAGAACCGAAGAGTTCTTTCTACGAAATACTTAGTACCTAATAATATCAGGAGGTATAATAACAGTCAAAGAAACAAAGGGGTTAGACGGTTTATTGCGTTACTTCATGTTGATCGCTCCAATATGAAGTATATATATTGAAACGCTTGTTAGTTATATGAAATGTGATGGGATTAGTCCACAGGAAGATATTATATATACAGTCTAGAAACGATGTAACCCGAGGAATAATGATGAAAGATCCAAGTTATGCAAAACAACAAGGTGATGAAGACATAAAAAGCAGTGCTATTTGATGCAAAGATACTGCAGTAGTTAAGTTCTGTGTCTAAAATATACAGTTCTCTTCCTGTCATTATTTCTCGAGAACACGTTAGACATAACTAGATAAAAAGCTCCCTACAGGATTCCGATGACCCCGCAAGCTACACGTCCACCAGCGTTTCCAGTCTTCTTGGAGTCGGGGTGATCAGTCCTGCCGTAGTCGTCCATGCCGGCGTGGAGGACCACTGCCCTGCCAAGGATGTTCTGCTTGCCGCACAGCTTGATCATGCGGTCCACGAAGTCGATGTTGGTGGTTTTGTTGGCATCAAACTTGACGTTGCCGAGATCACCGACGTGACGGTTCTCGTCTTCGGGATGGCCGTGGTCTTTCTAAACAGTAAAAGTTTTAAATTAGTGGATGATGGAGGATCTCAGTTGACCCTAATCTATACTTCTATACTAATATTAAATTACGAAGAGGTAAAGTCTGTGAGTTTGTGACGTTGTAAGGAAAATCTCTGGATTTATTGAACCGATTTTGAAAAACCTTTTACCAATAGAAAACCATATTATTTGTGAGTGTCATCGGCTATATTTTCAAAACCAAGAGGAAAGGATAGAGATGGAGATGTTAGTCTACGAAATGCATGGTGACGAAGTCGCGAGCGAAGTGCTAGTCTTGAATAAATCTATGTTTACAAACCGCTTGCAGAACTCCAGTCTCACACTCTACTAAATACCTAGATTTTTTCAAAACAGTCTGGTGAGCCGTCTGTATTTCTTTTGTAGACAATATTGCTTAAGCCAAGTTTTTAAGAGTATTTGATATGGGTTAACTCTTGACTCTAGCCTAGTTATGACAACGATGGAGTGAAGTTACCTTAAAGAAATCTGTTCACTCTAACTTTGTAGAGATCATGATAGAATGCGTTCGGAAACACATGCGCTGGTAGATTTCTACTGCTAATTGTTAAAAAAGAAACAAATAATACGGAACACCTACTCCATTCGGGTTGAAGTGACCGCCGGTGGAACCGCATCCCTTGGTGATGTCTCCAGTCTCGTGGACGTGGAAACCGTACTCGCCGGCTGGCATGCCGGTGATGGTGCCGGTGACACGGAGCTGGCCGTCGTCCTGAACGGTGAAGGTCACGCTGCCGGACACGCCGTCACCGTCCATTCGGACGATAGCGCGCTTTATCACCTGTAATAGAGGAAAGGAGTTATTAAACATTTAGTGGAATGGTGATGAAATGGTATGATATTTTGATGTAAATGTTTTGAAGAAGGACGAAGACCCGACAAACGTTGTCCTGTCCAAAAAGTGGTATCTACTGAGTCTAGCGCAGCGCCCACACACAAATTTAAGTATGATCGATTTCGACCATAAGCTATAATCGGCCATTTAGGAACAATTGGCCTATTTGACAAAATTTTAATTTTTAGTCCCTCATCTAGATTACAAGAAAATATTCGACACATATTTTTTCTTTTACTAATTGATGGAAAACTGCTTAGATTAAGCGCATTAAAGTTGTGAGAGGGCGGTTGTAACGTCATTATCTAGTATAAACTGTACTGGCTAGTGACGTCATGCGACATTTTGATTCGATGTATCTCCGTTATTTTTTGATTACGTGAAAAAAGAAACAAATATGTGTCGATATTTGTCCAATATTAACATTTATGGATGGCGCGTGTTTTACAATAATGATGAACGTTGAACAGACCATAGTTGAAGTAGACATCGGGGAAGAAATTAATGGGGGAAAGACCTAACAAAAATGTCGACTAGACATTATTGGTGACCAGGGTACCCATTGTGATAAGGGTCAATTTTTTATTTCGGTTATAGTATTTTTTAGCTTTCTTTAGATAAACCAAATATTACTGCTTACCTGTTCCTCATCAGCGGGTGCGGCTGTCGTCAATGCAATGGCCGAAGCCACAAACAGCAAAGTCTTAAACATCTTTAAATTATCTGAAAAAAAGAGTAAAAAGGTTAGGTACCTACTAAACATTTTTTTACCCCAATCTCTAACACTTGATAAATATATTTCAGTGTAGTTGAAATTTGGTTGCATGGGTATTAGCCCAAACGTAGTTAGAAAAACCTATTTTAGGCATTCAGATAGTAGTTTACATTCAGTAAAAGTATTTTAATGATAAATTTTAAAATTTCAAGGCTTTTGTGACCCGTGAGTCTTATTATGTACGAGGTGGTAAAAAGTATCTACCTTAAAATTTGTCAAAATGGTTCATGCAAGTTAACGGCGTTTCTTCGATCGTTTTTTTTGCAGATTTATTGCATTTTGTACTGCGATTACCTTATAGGTACTGTAACGTAACAGTACCTACCTACCTAGGAGGAGAGCACTGTTGTAGGAAAAGATTAGAGGGAATAAATAAGAATTTATTAATATCAAGCCTACCTAGTGGAGCTAGGGTAAAGAAGAGAGGAAAACTGATGAATGAAAGATGAAATATGAAATGAAGAAAAGGTGGCCCTCTCTCAGCAGTAGATGTGGCTGAGGGGCATCAGGCTTCGGTCTTCAGTAGAGGAGGTGGAGGCCGTCAAAGGTGTCACTCTCTGCTGTAGGGTAGACGAGGGACGTCAGGCTTCAGTCTTCAGCAGCTCAGGAGGAGGCCGTCAGGAGAAGGAGTCCGTCAGAGGAGGTCCTCTCGGCTCTAGGAATGGCCGAGGGACGTCAGGCTTGAGTCTTCAGCAGCGGAGGAGGAGGCCGTCAGAGGTGGTCCTCTCGGCTCTAGTAGTGGCCGAGGGACGTTAGGCTACAGACTTCTGCAGAGGAGGCGGAGGACGTCAGTTTAGAGGGCCGGAGGACAGAGAGGCCATAAATATTAGACTCGCAGCTAATATGACTTGCTAAGCCTTTCAGATCCAAACGAAGACTGCCAAATTCCACCTGGCTCCAAGGTAAATGGACAGAATGACAGATGATTGAATTTTGAAAGGTTTTAGAACACAATACAAAGCAAAGTAAAAGCAAAATAATGAGGTCGATGTGGTTTACATATACGACCTACAACTAGCTCCAGACAAATTAAAAATAAAACTAGACCTGTCACTAGCAGACATTACGAATGTAAACAAACATAATTTATAGAAAAACTTAAATAATAAATATGATAATATAAGACAAAAGGTATGCTTTGCCTCCAAGTAATGAGCATGTAACTACCTAGGGAGGGTGAATGCTTTAAAATTTCAGGTTAAACAATGTACAAAAATGTAAGTAAAATCACAATGTAAAGACAACATTACAATACCCCGAAAACCCCGGAAAATTTTTGAATCCAATGAAAAAATTTTCTTTTAAAGTAAAAGAGCAATAAATCATTAAAAAAAGTAAGTTAAATGAGTATTTACAGTGGTACAAGTAAGTTAAAGAAATTAATACTAAGATTCCCCATAACCCAGAAAATTACTAACATGAAAAATTTAGAGGTTTTAAATAAGACCTTGCTCTTTCATACACCTTACATCAACCTTCTATTCATACTTCCTCAATCATACATCACCAGCATACTTTAGGGGATATGGTTCACAATCGATGACGCATACTCCACAAGGAATTATTTTTTAAAGTTTTACGAAGGCTTATTTATTTAATTTAGGTGTCGTAATCCGCACCTGTTCTAAGACCCGAAAAAATAAAATAAATTATTTACAGGTTTTTCTGCTTAAGAAAAGCAGCCAAGGATTAAAAGCATAAGTGCTTAAGAGAAAGCTTTAAGCTTTAAAGTGTTTAAGAGAAGTAACGAGTAGTTCAAGCTCGAAGTCAAGGAAAGAGAAGTTCAAGGATAAATATATTTACAAGTTAAAAGAAAAAGGTAGACAAAGGGCTTATTTTTCGAGTTGTCAGACCGCTCGACACAATGGCTTATTTAGAGAGTTGTGTACCGCTCTATGAAAAAAAAAAAATAAAGAAATAAAAAGAGGGAAATAACTTAAGCCAAGAGTTTTTGGGAGGGTTTAACCTTTTGAAGTATGAAATTTAAAATCTAAATGGTTTTTACAAGTTATTAGTAAAAATATTTATAACAAATTAAGGTTTTTTACTGTCGATATAGTTAATAGTATTCTCCGCTTGAGAAAGATCAAGATTGAGAGGAATAGGGGAGGATTTTATGTCATCCGATAGGACATGACTAAGTTTAGATATTTGATCTTTAAGATCTTTTAAATTATCCGCTGGTTTTTCAGCTCTAATAGTCACCTCATATTCTAATTCCGGTTTGTTTAGTAAAGAGTATTTTATTAGTTTATCCATGATTGGTAAGTTTTAAAAGATTAATAGTTTAAAAATTTAGTACCGGTTTTCGCCCCCACAAAGTTAGATAAGAAACTTTTTTCTAATACAAGAAGATTAGATCTCCATGGGACATAACCGTTACTTGGCAACGCATGACAAGTAAATATCAAGTAAAACCAAAATTAAATTTTACTCAATTACTACAGTGAGAATATAATAAATAAATAAATGCAATGATAACATCCACAGGATATTGTCCTGTGTCTGTTTTGAAGTGTCCCAACAACCAACTTGGGAGTGTCCACGAATGGATTAGCACATCAAGCGGTCATTGGGAGTGAATACCACTGGGGTAAACTTGTGGTGTGCAAGTGTGTGGGGATGTAGTGTAGTGATGTATAGTAAAACGACTACGGGATATTCTCCAATAGCCGTTCGTAGAGTGACCTATCTCCAACCTTGGTAGTGCCCACAAGTGGGTTAACACATCCAAGAGGCCGATAGGGTGCCGATTATCTTTCGATAACAGAAAATGTGAGTGGGAGGTGAAAAAAATTGAGCAAAAGTTAAGATGGGTGAAGAAAAGATATGTTTACCAAATGTTTACCAAATAATACTCACTTGATGGAAGTGTGTTTTTGAATTTTGAGAGGTTTTAGAACACAATACAAAGCAAAGTAAAAGCAAAATAATGAGGTCGATGTGGTTTACATATACGACCTACAACTAGCTCCAGACAAATCTATATATATAAAAGAAAGTCGTGTTAGTTACTTCGCTTATAACTCAAGAACGGCTGAACCGATTTAGCTAAAAATTGGCAGGGAGGTAGTTTAGAGCCAGGAGAAGGACATAGGATACTTTTTATCCCGTTCGACATCATAAAAATAAATATCAAGAATATCGGTTGTCTCAAACATTTTTAAAACGCAGCGCCATCTTGGATGACATGACAGGAGTCAAACTTCCCAGTTCATTATCAGGTGACAATTTGAAATTGACAAGTCTTAAGCTAAACCCAAGAAGGTAAGGTTGTCAATTTATAATACGCACCTACGTTCTGAAATTTATTTTGTTACTAAACTTAGAGGTTTTATGTAGCATAAAAAAGTCTTATATTTCAGAAATCAATTTACGTAACTAGCAATGATGACAGAGACGAACTTTAATAATTCTTTGCAAATAGAACTTATTTTACTGTTAGGACTTTAATTAAAGTAGACCGGGAAAACTATAGGCATAAATTATTGTATGTAACATAGAGGCAATAGTTCAGATTAAAATTATGAATTTAGTATTTTTTAGTGAGGTAGTTAGGTTAGATAGTTGGGTTAGCTATAGGATAGGTATGGTCAGTTAGGTTAGGGTATATATACATGTTGTAATTTAAAAGTAGTAGTAGTTATTATTATTGGTTTGGATTTATTTGTTGTCGTCTTATTCAACGTATGTATATCTAATATAAAAAAAAATAAGAGCAATGAATTGACTCTAAGGCACAACGAAGTTTGCCGGGGCAGCTAGTAATTAATAAAAATCATGAAAAGTCCTCGAAAAAATAAATATTATTATCAAGAATATTCGTTGTCTGAAACATTTTTCAAACGCAGCGCTATCTTGGATGACATGACAGGAGTCAAACTTCCCAGTTCATTATCAGGTGACAATTTGAAATTGACAGACAAGTCTTAAGCTAAAAGAAGGTAAGGTTGTCAATTTATAGGTAACTACGTTCTGAAATTTATTTTGTTACTAAACTAGAGGTTTTATGTAGCATAAAAAAGTCTTATATTTCAGAAATCAATTTACGTAATTACGTATGTTACATAGAGGCACGCATCGCAGTATTTCTGTTTAAAATTGTGAATTTAGTATTTTTTACATCAATGCATTTTAGTAAGGTAGTTAGGTTAGGTAGTTAGGTTCGCTATATGATAGGTATGGTCAGTTAGGTTAGGTTATATATATGGGTGAATTTTCGAGCGTTTCAACCGCCGACATTACCTTCCCCTTAACATTAAGGGAAGAGAATGTATTTAATGGAATATTTCAACCATTTCCAGATTCTAGTACCTACTTTAGCAGATTCTGAGAAAAGCTGAAATATTGCATTGAATACATTCTCTTCCCTTAATGTTAAGGGGAAGGTAATGACGGCGGTTGAAACGCTCGAAAATTCACCCATATACATGTTGTAATTTTAATTCTATTGAACGCAAAATGTTTAAATAAGATCACAGTAGAGACTCGCTACATAAAAAGTAGTAGTAGTTATTATTGGTTTGGATCTATTTGATGTCGTCTTATTAAACGTATGTATGTATATCTAATATAAAAAAAAATGATAAGAGCAATAAATTGACTCTAAGGCACAACGAAGTTTGCCGGGGCAGCTAGTTAAAAATAAAACTAGACCTGTCACTAGCAGACATTACGAATGTAAACAAACATAATTTATAGAAAAACTTAAATAATAAATATGATAATATAAGACAAAAGGTATGCTTTGCCTCCAAGTAATGAGCATGTAACTACCTAGGGAGGGTGAATGCTTTAAAATTTCAGGTTAAACAATGTACAAAAATGTAAGTAAAATCACAATGTAAAGACAACATTACAGTACTCGTTAATTAAAACATTGATAATCGTGCCTATAGCATTATTTACATGTTTGTTTTGTTTGTTTGCGCTGTATTAAAATTGTTTTTTTTTTATTTTTATTATTTTATTTTATTTTTGAATTATAGAGCGACATTTTATTCAGTAATTAATTTAAGTAGGTAAAGTTATTTAGACAGCAATCAATACAATTTTTGACAGCTATTTGTGAAATTGTGACATTACTAACTTTGATATGCAAAGCCGCCATATGTTTATAATTGTCGTTTAGGTAACATGCCACTACTTAGGTAGCTAATTAAGTACCTATTAATTCATTCATTCACAGAATAAAGCACTCAAAATAGCATTCAACACACCTTTTTACACAAATCTCACACAACTACATAATAACATCAATTTTCCATCCATTAAGGATTTTATTCTAAACATATCCCGGAAGTTTTACCTCTATAATAACCCACGTCATGGGAATTCTCTGGTCTCCAACATTGGTAAAAGTAGACTTAACAGTATTCCTTATGCCAGGACTTATAAAAAGTACAAACTGCCTCATCACCATTTTCTGGTGGAATAACGTTGGCTCACTTACCACCTAACAAGCGTAATTGCTGTCGTCTAAATTAGTAATTTTTGCAATTTGCATTATTTACTGTTCCTTACAGTTATCTTTGTTTATCTGTAGTATACGAATAAGTATTAATTATATAAAAAAAAGGGCTTGGGTAATTTAATTTAAAAATGTGGGTCTACAAACCCAACATAGCAAAGTAGGTACCTAAATTAAATTAATTCTTAAGACATAATTTGTAATCAAATATGCTGTGTGTTAAAAGAGGTGCTTCAGCCTACTTAACGTTTTTCCTATCATGCTAGTTTACATTTAGAATAAGATCTTTTTGTTAACTTGTAATTACTTTAACTGTTAATAAAGACCTTTAAAAATCAAAAAATCAATTCATTACTGTGACAGTTTTTGAGCTCTTATCAATGTAACAATGGTTGCTAGCAAAAACAATGCAATAGAAAAACTTAACGATCGTAACCCAAGTCATTATGAAGGTTCTGCGCGTTTAGAAAAAACTTACTGTTTCATACATTTTGGTCGAGTAGGTATTGTTTTATTTGAACCGCAGATTTGTTCGTTATTTTAAAGTTCGTCCCCTAAAAATTGTCGACCAAGAGCCTGTGAAAAGCCATTTAGTGACAAAAACATCCTAAATCTAGTTAAATTGTAAGTTCCATACATATTTTTAAAACATTGTTATCGGTACGTTTTCGACAACCATAAATAAAATTATGCAAAACAATGTTTTTAAAAAGAATATCTAATTAATGCGTACTAACCATACTACCTCAGTTACGTAATTAGTCGTAATTATGTAATATTTAAAACCGTGAAAATTGAATTAGACTCAGCATTTATAAAACAATCACTCTAATGATATTTATTTTAGTAAATCAACATTTCAATAAAGTATCGTTCGACATGGTTTAGAGATTTATTTTCTCACCACAATATAAGGTACCTACATTACAGATAAATCATAAATTAGGTAGTGAATACCTACATATCTAGGCTATTTATATTGTGGGAGACTGGTGCCCTATGCTGATGCCTAAACTAGACGTGATGTCTGTATTTGTACAGAGGCAAGCAAATCAAGCTACCCAAATGTGTCAATTTCTTTGATAGTTTTTCGACTTTATTCTAAACAGAATTAGGCATATGTTCTATTGGGAAATTTTGACAGTTTGGGGTAACTTCGTGTGCTGGCATCTGTACAATGTGTGTCATGTGTCTGTACTTACATTAATTTTAGAAATTAATGTTTTCTTGTGTTTTTAGCAATTTGCCGTTTATTGTCAGGCTGTATGTTAAATAAAATAATATGTTCGACCATAACACGTAGGTACGTTCTAGCAGAATTATGATCATTCAAATTATTAAGACAACCCTTTAGTTCATAATAATACCTATAATCCAATTGAATGATTATTTAATGAAAAAGTCATTCAATCTCAAAAATCTACAAAACACAGCCGGAACCAAGGACGTTAGTTAGTGTGAAAGAACCCAAAGAACGGGCCCCATTACCCAGTATGTAATGGGCGGTCATCCATCTACATATTATCGACACAATTGCAGCTTAACCTTTAAGTAACCCGTGCAACTGTGAGTATTTACCGGCAAGCCCCTCACATAATAATAGTGTGAACAAACAATGTTTAACTATGTTTGACAAGCCACGAATGACTGACATATCGCGTAGTAAGTACCTACCTATGCGTATGCGCAATGGTCTGTGAACTCATAATATAACCAGATACCTATTTCGTAATAATAAATCTTGTTATTTGCCCAGCCCAAACATCAATCTCTATTGCATACTAACAGCTTTGAATCTTTAAGTACCCTGGTTGTATACGACTTAAAATTGAAAGTCGGATTGAGTCAACGTTTTAAATTGGTTGTGTTTGGACTACTAGAAGATCAGGAGTTGTCAGTACTAGCTTAAATACTTCTTATTCAAATACAAATAAACCGCTTCTAAATCGATGCATTCGACTGGGGGACAAACTCACAGATAGGTAGGTGTACAGTACACACACGCACACGCGACATACACACACACACACACATTTCTATACACACACGCACATACACACACACACGTATTTCTATACACACACACAGACACATTTCTATACACACACGCACATACACACACACATTTCCATACACACACACACATGTCAAACCAAAACCGCTCCCCTTTTTGCGTCGGGTATTTAAACTAACAATTACAAATATTTTACAAAGTGTTTTTTTTAATCTACAAGGAGTGTTACATTACAATATCCGGCTTTTCACTAAAGCGACCACTTACAGAAAACCTTTGGATGGACTTGATAGAGAAGGAGAAAAGATATGATTACGTATTAAAGTCATCACTATTCTGTTGTGAAAAAGGGATAGAGCTATTTGTCTTGTATAGCTACATCTTTATCTACGGCCCAAGATCAGAAGATCAAAGTGTATTAAGAATATTTGAGCAGTAACAGTTTTTTAAATTAAAGCTAAAGGAATTTCTAACATGTTAAACATATTATTTCTCAATGAATAAATTTTTAAATGACCGCTTAATTGACTAAACTTTGTTTTCACTTATTTAATGTAAGTAAATATGATCGTAATATTACCTAATGTTTAAATGAATGCAGTATAGGTTGAACAACTTAACATGTTAAATATATAAAAAAAATTACACCCCATGGGTATTTTACACTAATTGTAAGATCTTCTGTTTACCTGTGACAAACAATAAATAAATGAAATAATAAGATACATAAAATACTTATTGCGTTTTGTACGATAAAAAGTTCAAGTCATGTTAACATCACGTATTCTTGATATTTCATAATGGAATGTCTCGATAACCGATAAAAATGTAAGTAGACAGATAAGATAAAAGATGAACCAATCTTTGCTAAAGATTTTATTTTCTTAATTTTATTAAATTATAACTCAGATTTAGGTACCTACATTGAACACTGTTAAGTTATAAACACAACAAAGTCTTATAATTACTGTTAACCTACCTCAAGTTGTTTTGTTGACAAACAACATTTTAAAAACACAATACAAACACGACTCATGCGCCCGCGCCGCATCGCTGCACGCAAGCCCTTGATCATTACAAACGCGCCTACGCAAAAGCCGGTTATTACACTCACTTTGTTAACCAAACACAGGTTGAAATAAAACCCTTCTATATTTTGACGGGTGTGCCCTGCGCCTAAGTAAAACGTACGTGATGTAAAATAGCTGAAATCCTTCCTCAAAAATTGGGCTATCAAATGCAAAACAAATGTTGGAAATTCGATAAGTAGTTTCAAAGCTTTCAGCGTACAAACAAACAATCTGTTTCGCCGTATTTTGTGTTTTATGTAGATACACTAATCAGATCTAGTCAGATTATGTGAAGATTCTGAAGAATCGTCTTTTTTTTTTCGGTATTAACGTGAGTAGTCAGATAGTAAAACGCCTTTCTCACCTCACGGTGTTAGTAAATATAGTTTTTCATTAAAATTGATAATAATTATGATGATTTGCCCTTTGGTATTTAAAACACTAAAAAATCAATATTACTTACACTACACATCGTTCCAGAACAATCCACATATTATTTTCTCTACAACAATTATAGATATCAAAAAAGACCCGTACCAATACATAACTGCAACAGTAAACAGCTGATAATGTTGTATAATAATAGAATATTATCAATATTTAAGATGCCAATTAAGTTTACAAACAAACGACTTACCTGGACCGAGTGAGGCGGTGAATGGATCAGCTTGCTCGAAGCAGGGGACTAATAGTGTTGAGAAACGTTCATACTCTATATATAAGTTAAGTACTCTAGTTGCTCTGTCACTAGAGCAGGGAAAGCGACAGAAGTCCCACTTGAAATATTTTTGTGTTTGATCAATTATGTTGAATACTCAATACTTTATTGCATTCCACATGTTTATTCTTAGGTGGTAAACTTAAACTTCTAACTAGATCACATGGCACGCATGTCGGGCACAGCGAAATAAGTCAGTTAGGAAAGAGGGAGCATTATTAATTAATAAATCAGACCTTATTGGTGAGGTTCTTCAGAACGGTTAGGTGCGTAGTACTCGCAACCGGCGTGTGTGTATGACAACATATATGAATGTAAACAAAGCAAAAGAAGTTTGTAAGAATCGTAGCATATGGCGCTCTGTAATTTCTGCCCCAATAGGAAAGGCGTGAGTTTATGTATCTATGTATGTATGTATAAAAGTACAAAGACTGTCTTGTGGGTCTAGCAGTCGAAAGTGTCACTATGCTAATCATGGACGTGTTGTTGTCCCGGTTGATGATAATTTGCTGTTCCGTAATGGACTTAAACATCATTATCTGTCTAGTTTTTCCCAATTGTGTTGGGGTAGGTTTAGTCTAACTAGATGCAGTTGAATAGAGACATTATTTCATGATTTTATTCAAAGAATAAACATTGTGTGAACCTAAAATAACCTAACCGCAAGTAATTAAAATTAGAGAATTGACATCTCACTCTGACTTATAGCTCTAGAAAAGGACGGAGACAGTTTTCTCCTTGAACTTCGTTATGTTTTTGGTGGATGCGTTTAAAATGTCAACTTTGTTTGTATTGAACGGCATTGAAGAATTATTTCTGCTAAATTGACAGCTTTTAGAAACATCCGTCTCTTTTTTGTTTTATAAGAAAAAAAATTGAAATACTTATTCTTTTTAAAATTCAGTCTTTCAACAAGAGATTTGACATCTAATATCTTTATATATAAGAATGAATGTTTGTCTGTATGTCCTTTACAGAACCATAAACTATGCATTTCATCAACTTTATTTTTGATTTAAAATGTATTTTAGTTATAAAATATGTAACAGGCAACTAATTTCATTCACCAATCCAAGGTTTTGTCAAGACAAAAATATTTTTTTAAATGTTGTAAAGTTTATTGCGTTTTATTTTTGTATAGGTAAGTACCTACAATGAAGTAGGTAAGTACATTGAACTCATAATATAATTACTGTCCCTCAGCAGATCAAAAGCCTCTTCTCATATAGAGAATGAACGAGCATTACGCCACAATTCCAGTTTTATGTTCATTTGTAAGTCCAGGTTTTCTCACGACGTTTTCCTACTTACAAAAATTTTCAAAACACTTTGCCTGTGTCTATATAAAAATATACCTTTATTAAGTATATTTATCTCAACCATCTTGAAAAAAATATTTTCTCTGTGTCGGCGGGTTGTAACGAGATAAATAGACCAGCCAATTTTAAATAGACCAGCTCTTTCTCTTTACTTACAAGATGGTTAATAAAACTTATTACCTATTGAAAATCGTAAAAAATCATACCTACTATTTATAAATCCGAAATTACCTCTATCTGTATGGCAGACACTTTAACGACTGATCAGACTTTGAGTCAATAAAAAAAAATGTAACGAAAAAAAATTTGAGTGCTTTCTTTTTTTGAATCTAGTAAAAAAATTGACGCACCGACCTGGTGAGATAGTGGTCAAACGCGTGCCTATCGGTTAAAAAAAAAAATAGAGATACGAGCATATACCTGGAATTAATGCTAGATTGGATTCTCCCAAATTATTCACCAAAAAATTTACAAATAACATCAATAAGAGCTACAAAGGGCGCTACAATATAATAGAAACTTGGCAGGAAAACTCAGAACAAAATAAAAACCATAATTGTGACCGATTAGAATGATATCTAACTCAGAGCTACATATTTAAACACGCATCGTTGCAGCAATTTCTTGGGATTACACACCTTCACTAACTCAGCGAATCTAAAAGGTAATATTGCGGGGAATCCTGCATACTTATATTAAAAAAATGCTTTAGATATATTCTGTATATAGGCATTAGGTACCAGCATTGTCTGACAATATGGGATCGCCTAAGTATGTGGATGAGTGACATATCCAGTGACAATTCAACGTTGTTACTATGCGAAGAGATTTACGATGTTATAGAGTTTTGCCATGTCTTGGCAAAGAGATTCAATACTTACTATATACAGGGTGTAAAAAGACCGATCACATAGCCGATAACCACACATTCTTTCATATAATTAAGTAACTGTAACCAAAAAAGAATGCTGGGAAAATATGTACTTTTTTTTTCATCTTTAATAAAGAGTTGCTTTTTATTGCGCGCATTGCATAGCGCGACAACGCAACGCAACTTTCGATCAGTTGTGCGTATGACCACTCGCGCTTGCTCGTTGACCCGACCGGCCCGCTTGTTTAGTATCCATTGCATTTTAGTAACTTCAAATGCGTAATTTGTTTGGAAAAAATCGATATTTTGATAATGTTTGTTCGGAAGAAAGTTTACTAATGATACTTGGAATACAATTTTGAAAAAAAAAACATCAAGTCATTAATCATAAGGCCATTAGGACACAAGTATTAGATGAAAATTTTGTTCGTAATGTCCCGTCTAATGGAAATATTGAATGTCTTTGTTACTATGCATCTTGACATTTTTAAAATGGTTACTCGATGTTGGTGTTTGCATCATCTTTATGGCCATAAATGTTTGTAAGTATGTAAATGAATCTTGTCTAGTACTTAATCAGGCAGCTTCGTTAGTCACCCTAGACTAATGTAGTAGGAATGCAAGGAATATTAGATTATTTACCAAGGGGATAAAGTAGTTTATTTGTTTATCATTTATTTAGATTCGGACAACACTGTGACAACTGCTGTGTATTATCATCTTCCTGCGCTTGTCCAGTATTTGGGGTCGGCGCAACACAAAGAGATTTAAAATACTATAGAGCGGGCATGTCAAGGAAATGTTATAGAAAAACTTTGATCCCATGTCTCAGTAACGCCATCTAGAATAATATATGAATATTGGAGCGGCAGCGGAGCGTACTACACTGAGAGAAATCCGCTTTGTATTTCAAACAAGTTTGACTTGTTAAGTGGTTTTCTGTTTGAAATAAAAGTATTTTAGTTATTAGAAACAAATGAAATATTATTTCTTTCAGTTAGTTATGTACAAAGAACGAGGTAAAACTAGTTGGCTGGTATTTAATTGGATCAATCAAAAAATTGTTTGAAAAAACAAGCTTAAGATTGATTTAATAAAATTGGCATGTACCACCAATCATCAGGTAAACTTATAGCAGTAACAAATTGTTATCTAGGAAAGCCAACGAAATTGTATGGTTACCTTAATCGTACGTCAGGTTGAAACTAAATTATACTTATGTGTAGTTGAATGATCTTTTATACCAACGTTATAGCGATTGAAAGAACGCGCTACATCTTGAACATTTGACAATCATTATTAACATATCGAAAGAACATTATTTTACCACAATACATAGTAAGCCTATCATTTCCGTCATTTAAGTTTGATAGTAGGTAGGCGGTAGGTAGGATACTTATTTTAGGAAGGTACCAAGTTGGTAGGTACCTTCCTAATGGTAGGTAGGGTAGGTAGGGTAAGGTAGGTAGGGTAGGTAGATAGGTAGCCAGTTGACGGGAGCGAAGCCGCGGGGGACAGCTGATTACCTATAACATAGAAAGGTTGGCATGACATGAGGAGTAATAATTAACTATCCACCGATATTGGTGAGTGTCTTTAATTGCTAACGAAAATACAGGTAAAGGGAAAATGAGTCATTTTAATCAGGTGTTTATATTCTCTATATGTAGGAAGGTGTGGCATAATGGTTTTCCTACAAGCACAAACAAACTTGCAGTTTTGAAAATCTATATTTAGAAAACAATGTCGTGTTACACCATTTATAAGTGAAGAACAGCCGGACCGATTTTCATGATCTTTGATTATTGGCTTTTCTCAGCCCCAAATAAAAGAATAACTTATCATAACATCGGCAAAATTAACGAATTTCTTTCATTTTTACCGACTTCAAAAAAAACGTAGGTAATCAATTCGACACGTATGTACCTATGTATGTGATATTGTTGGAGTTGCACAATATTCACCTATTTATGTTACTCTGTATAGGCTTCTAAACACGTGTGCCAAATTTCATAAGGGTATGTAGGTATGTATGTTCGTCCGAAACTACTTATCGGATCGTGATTGTTCTTTTTTAGGGTTCCGTAGTGAACTAGGAAACCCTTATAGTTTCGTCATGTCTGTCTGTCCGTCCGTCTGTCCGTCCTCACTTAATCTCTGTGACCGTTAGCACTAGAAAGCTGAAATTTGGTACCAATATGTAGGTATATCAATCACGCCGACAAAGTGGTAAAATAAAAATTGGAAAAAAATGTTTAACTAGGGTAGCCCCCTATATGTAAAGTGGCAAGTGATTTTTTTTTAATTTCAACCCTAACGTGTGATAGGTATATTGTTGGAAAGGTATTTAAAAATGAATAGGGGTTTACTGAAATCATTTTTTGATTACTTATGTCAATAATTTCGGCAATAATCGCACCAAAAGTAAAAATCAATCTGTCCCCCCCTCTAACTTTTGAACCATAAGTTTAGATAATATGTAAAAAATCTGAAAAGTAGAACTTTATAAGGACTTTCTAGGAAAATCATTTTGAACTTCTTAGATTGAAATAGTTTTCGCGGCAAAATGCGCCGTCGCACGGTTTACGCGGCATCGTACGACCGTCGCGCATGCGCGCTGTCGCGAGCCGCCTACGGCGCCCTCGGGGCCAGGGTTGGATTTAGTACTATAATTATAGTATTTGTACAACAATTTCATGACGTGTACTATATACTATCGCAAAGGTAGGATTGTACGCAAAAATACTATAATTTCTTTATGATAGTTATACCTGTACCCACATTTTATTTTATTACCACTCTAAGAAATTTTTTAACGTATGGCAACATTATGTATGGGTATTCCCCTTATAATGTTCACTGAATGACATTCTGCGTGATTCTGCACTTCATTCATTCATTGGGCCGGTCACTCTGACAGAAAGAGATGAATATTCGTAGTTTGTGTATAAGTGGGACAAAGAGATAGTTTGAGCCTATGCTTTGAGCAAACTTTGAGCGACTTTTCCGCAAGCATATCAAAGTGAATAGTTGAGCTGTTTATCTGACTGTGAAACATTTGAAGTGTTTTCTTCCTTTGTTAGTTGCAATTCTTTTTCATAATAATAAAAACATGAGTGAAAGCGACGACGATACAAATGCTGGCCCTTCAAAAATCCAACGTCCAAACATGTTTTTTATTTAAATCTACACCTAAAAAAAGGCTTCTGTAATTTTTGGCAAGGTACTATCTTTTTTAGCAAAATACAATTTTTTTGACGTCCATAGACAATAATTTTTTGAGAGCCTGATTCCAACCCTGCTCGGGGCCCGCAAGCCACTAAGCCAGTCGCGCGCGCGCTTCGAACGAACGCGCGCATATAATATTCGTTGCCCCCGCGGCTCACGCTCTCTCCCGCCAAAAGTGTTTTACCTTGTATTGTGTTTTTATCAAATATACTGTATACCTTTTAAGTGTTGGTTCTGCCTGCCTTTTCACTGAACAATCCCTCATCGCCCCTACAGTGACGCCCAACTCGCGGCCGTGTTAATAGTTTAACAGTGTCGAACCCTACGTTCAGTGAATAAAGACTGTCATGCCACGAAAAACGCGTGCAAGCCGAGCAGCAATCGACCGCAACGCGGAAGAGCAGAGTAGCGACGGGTACTCCGACGAGTACAACGACTCAGTGGTGGAGTCGCGCGACTATGCGGGCGCCGCTGCCACCAACTCACGCGTCGCAACCGACGCGTCCGAGGAGCTGCGCGCCCAGGGGGGCGCCGCCCTCGACAACACGCTCAGCGAGGCCCACAGCGGAGCCCCCGCCGCAGCGTTCACCCAGACACGCGTCGTAAACGACGCGCCCGAGGTGTTGCGCGCCCAGGGGGGCGCCGCCCTCGACGACACGCTCAGCGGGGCCCGCAACGGCGCGCCCGCCGCAGTGTTTAATACCGAGCGGCTCTTGTCTACCATGATGGAGTCGTTCGCTAGAATGCAGGCGGAGACGAACCGCGTGCTAGTGGAATCTCTCCGATCGCTTCATCATGGCAACCAGTGCAGTGCATTCGCGTCGACAGCAGCGGCATCGCCCACAGCGAACGCACCCGCGACCTCTGGCGGTAACTTTTCAAAGTGCACCGCGAGGTTCGACGGACAGTCACGCGACACCGAGGTACTGGAGGCGTTCATCGATGCAGTCGAGGTATACAAGGAGTGCGCCGCCTGTCCGACGAGCACGCGTTGCGCGGCCTCTCCATGTTGCTGACCGGCGATGCCGCCGTGTGGTGGCGCGGCTCCCGGGCCTACGTCGGCTCGTGGCCGGACGCGCTCGCGCGCCTGCGCGGAGCCTACGGTGTGCAAAAGCCCGCGTACAGGACACTGCGCGAGGTACCTATTCGCGTGTGAACAAAGTGAGTGAACGCGCCGAAGTGTTTATATCAAAATACGATCTTTGCTGGTTAACCTACCCTATGTGGTACCAAGTGTTATGTTAGTGGATATTGTGTAAATGTGTACGGCCTATTACATCGTCGAATTCGCAAACGTTTGTCGCGAGACGATATTAGCGATATTGATAACTTGTTAGAGAGAGCGAGAATCGCGGAAGATTCGATATCGGAATTAAAACACTCAATCGTTTCCGCGAATTACTCGAAAGTACCTACGACAACCGACTGTAGTGGTACTACGAGTCCGAGCGCGACCATTGGTCCCAATCTCCCCTCTAACTCGAATGAAAACTCGAAACGTAATCGCGTTCGGTGTTCGTTCTGCAAAGCATTCGGTCACGCGGCCAACGAATGTCGTAAGGCAAATTCAGTCGATAGTGGTAGTAAACCGAAAATAGATGATAGTAAGAGTAGTAACCCGATACGTTGTTATGGATGCGGCCAGCTAGGGGTAGTAAAGTCGAAGTGCGGAACATGTTCGATTAAACCCGCGCCCGCCATATCGAGCGATTTTAATGTCGTTAAAGGGGACTATTTTGCTACTAAGACGTCACATCCATTGATTAAAATAGGAGTGCTAGGTAAAGAAGGGGTAGCTATAGTAGATACCGGGGCCACGAATAGTGTTGCTAGCCCAATGTTGTATTCGTTGTTAGTCAGTAGCGGCATACAATTCCAAGAGACAGATCGTTATATCGGGCTCGCTGATGGCTCGCGTCATAGGAAAATGGTTAAGATCGCTACTTACTGTTATCCTAGGTAGTCGAAGAGTCGATACCGAGTTTATGGTGTTTCCCGGTGATGATACCAGAACACTCTTAGGTCATGACTTTATAGCTAAAGCGGGTATGATTTTAGACATCGCCCCGAAGTTATGGCTGTTCGCTGATAGTCCAGGAGACCGGTCCCCGTTTGTACAGTCTTACGTGTTGAATAGCGCGGCCGTGATACCTACAAGCAGACGTTTGTGACGTATCATTGCGCCCCGATATAGTTAGGTTGTCACCTAAGTCCAGGGCCGCACTCGACGGGTCGTTACACGACGAGAGTCGCCCAGTTCGTTTCGGTTGGACCGCCTACAGACTTCGCCGTTCATAAAGTCAAGAATAGCAAACCTAGGGAACATCTGGCTTCTCTGCCTTTTAGATTGTCGCCACCTAAGAGAGGGGCACAGGAAAAAGCAAATGTTTGTCAATGGGGTCCGGACCAACAGGCTGCTTTCATGCAGATTAAGCACCTGCTAGTGTCGGCACCGACCTTGCGCCAGGCTGATGCGACGTTACCTTTCGTCCGCAGACCAGATATGGCGGCTTTACTCCAGGGGGAGGTACGATATAGGGGGAGGCCTAAAAGCTAACCCAAACACGAGGACGTTCGTTCGGGTTACAGGGGGAGTATGTAACGCGCAGCTGTTAGATTGAAATAGTTTTCGCGGCAAAATGCGCCGTCGCACGGTTTACGCGGCATCGTACGACCGTCGCACATGCGCGCTGTCGCGAGCCGCCTACGGCGCCCTCGGGGCCCGCAAGCCACTAAGCCAGTCGCGCGCGCGCTTCGAACGAACGCGCGCATATAATATTCGTTGCCCCCGCGGCTCACGCTCTCTCCCGCCAAAAGTGTTTTACCTTGTATTGTGTTTTTATCAAATATACTGTATACCTTTCAAGTGTTGGTTCTGCCTGCCTTTTCACTGAACAATCCCTCATCGCCCCTACACTTGTTATTTTTAATATTATCTTGCTTAGTTATTAAGATTAGTGTAGGTACTTGTTTCCTATACTTATTCTGTATTTAATAACTTGTGCGTTCGTTTTTTTTATTTTTGCCTGAGCGCTTGTTCTGCGTTGTGTACTTCCTACTTGTTTATCATGTTTTGTTGTTAAATCAATACAGTTCCTAATTTCTTTGTAAAATAAATATCCTTAGATTTGTCAGGCTAAGATGTAGGGCCTACTACAATTTAAACATAATACGTAGTACGTATTATTATGTACCTACTTATTTTACAAAGAAAGAAGAAACTGCATCGACTCCACAACAAATCATAAAAATCTCACATATGGTAAGTACAAGTAGGTACACAATGCAGATTCAACAAGGTAACTTAACAAGAATAGGCACTGTACATTGAACAAGCACGTAAAGTAATAATAACAAGCTAAAGTAATAAGCTAACCGTAGAAACAACAAGTACACAATGCAAATTCAACAAGGTAACTTAACAAGCATACTGTACATTAAACAAGCACGTAATGTAAAAATAACAAGCTAAAGTAATAAGCTAACTATAGAAACAACAAGTACACAATGCAAATTCAACAAGTTAACTTAACAAGCATACTGTACATTAAACAAGCACGTAATGTAAAAATAACAAGCTAAAGTAATAAGCTAACTATAGAAACAACAAGTACACAATGCAAATTCAACAAGTTAACTTAACAAGCATACTGTACATTAAACAAGCACGTAATGTAAAAATAACAAGCTAAAGTAATAAGCTAACTATAGAAACAACAAGTACACAATGCAAATTCAACAAGTTAACTTAACAAGCATACTGTACATTAAACAAGCACGTAATGTAAAAATAACAAGCTAAAGTAATAAGCTAACTATAGAAACAACAAGTACACAAAGCAGATTCAACAAGTTAACTTATCAAGCATACTGTATATAAAACAAGTTGCGCATGTCAAAACAACGTGATAGGCTTGTAACATGATCATAATGTTGAAGTAAAATGTTAGGGAGCTTGTTATTTCAACTTGTTAGACTTAACAAGATGTAACGTGTCGCTCTAACCTTACAGCAGATTGGCGCTATTTTAATCAGAAAAATGATTCCATTAACATGAAATCTGATCAAAATTTCTCTCAGTGTACAAAAAACTCATAGACTTGTATCCAGCAGGACACACTTTTTCGGACGAAAATTTTGTTCGTGATGTCCGGTCTATAAGTATTGAACGTCTTTGGCGCAACACGTTTTTTTCTTCCATTCTATCTTGTCACCCGTCATGCTATCACTAACTTCCTTACACTTACACTACAGCTGCTGTTCAAATAATCGAAATAACTAATGACTTTTTCTCGAACTTACTTTTTTCTGATATAAACGTAATAATGACGCCAAACATTATAAAAACACTGGTACTGACATAATGTAGATTGGCAAGTCAACAGGCAACATTGATAACATTGTTTGCGTGCGATAAGAGATGAAAGTCATGCAACATAAAACGCTGTCGAAAACTACAATCACAAGATTCAACTTTTTTTTGTGGGGCATCTCGCATTAACTTAGAGGAGGATATGAACTGCTTAACCGGGCGATCCTGTGAAGATGACTTAACTAAAAAAAATATTAAGACCTCCAGCCAGGGTATAAACTTAAGAACCAAGCGTCTATGCTACGGGCATCCTCTGCGGGGTACAGCAGGCTTACTATGAACTATTATTACGATTCAATTGACGACCTAAAATGAACTGCTTTGCAATTTCATACTAAGACGTCATTAAAACGATCCGGTTTAGGTTGACGCCAAATCAAGTCGGCACTTGAATCGCAAGCTGTTTTAGTTCGTTCATTTTTCGTACCATGAGGTGACATTTGAACCTAAATTGGTTCGCATAGTGTCAAAAATAGCGATCCAAAAAAAGTTTCTAGTTTCGTGGCATAAACTGAATCGTTTTGTTATAAACTTTGAAAAAATGTGGAAATATACGTACCAAATTCAAGGTATTTCAGTTAAATATGTGTTTCTTACGTAACAATGTAAAATGTACGCCATTATTCGTATTACTAATTACTTTATCCAAGTTAAACGTTAAAAACTAAAACCTCTTTTGAGTACTACCTACCTAATTAGAACTCCTTGGGTTCTATCAAAAAAGTTTGTATATATTTCAAAACGCGTGTGTTGCGTTCTAAACTCGTCATAATCATTTTACTTTTATGACGACACTAAGCAAACCTTTAATTTTTATTTTAAAGAATTATTTAAATTACTATTACATTAATGAGTAGTAAAATTGGGCTTAATGGTATATAATTTGACTCTTATGCGCAATTTTAAAATATATTTGTTGATATTTTATACACAAATAAAACCGCTAAAATCATAACTACTAGGTTTCGGAACGCAACGCATAGGTTGGAGTAAAAGAGACAAACTTATGCAACAATTGTCTAGCGTCATCTCTTTCTCACACCGCGGACCACCGACAAATTTCGTTCTTTCATTCCTCCATGAGCGAATCAAACGCCACTCAGTTATAGGCACTTCATGGTATGAATATTAGCGAATCAGTTTAGGAACCTAAACTGGTTTGCATCGGAATTGATTGGCTAACTAAAAGTTGATGGTAGGCCTACAGGCCTCGGCTTAGGGCGTCGCTGGGACGCTGGGCAGCAAGGTACGGCTGGATCTGAGTGAACTATACCTACTCCAGCTAACGCTAAGATAGGCGCCTTTTTGGTCTCGCACAGGTCTTTTTATTATTATTATTATTTTATTTTTGTCTCTAGTTTTTTAATCTTTTTTTTTATTATCTGTATTGCTGTTCTTTTGTTTTATGTTCTGTGCGTCCAAATAAAATATTTTCTTTCTTTTCTTCTTCTTTCTTTCTCCATTTCCAATAGCATTAGACAGAAGTTAAAATAGGTTAATTTGAATGCACACTTTGTGATAAAATTACAATAAATAAGTATGTTATAATTCCGATAGACGCCGGATTTTTTTTTATCAGTATAACGTTTTTTCGCTGCAGGTGATAGCAGCTTAATTAATTGTAACAATTTCAAGAATTTTTTTAAAGAAATGTTGTGGATTTCATTAAGTTAAACATATTATTTCATTTTAGTTTAAAATTATAGCGTCAATGATCAAAACCTATAAGAAGCAGGGATGAACAATACGTGTCCATCCATACATATAATATGTTCTTCGTTTCACTTTTATTTTTCTAAATTTAAAATAAAACAATCTATATTAAAATTGTACTTATCTTTAAAATGAAATGTTCTGCATTTCTGCTTCTACGAACCTCTTTTTCTAATGTGGAGTATACATTCATACAATAATCATAATCAGGGTGGAAGGACAGTGACAAACATTTGGATACCATAACTTCTGTACATAATACTGTTTGGCGGACTTTTCCAAACTTTTATATAGGTAGGTACCTATTTTTCTGATGAAATTTTTACTTTGCAATTCTGTAAAAATGGCTCCTTGAAATGAGGGTGAAATGACTTGTCATCCTATACAAGATATTTGATTAGCACGTTTCCTGATGACAGCGATGGGGAGGAGTACTTTGACGCCTGAGTGTTCCTATTTTGTTTTTCGTAGACTAGAAGAGGGTTTTTGTATTTTGTTTTTTTTTCTTTAATATTTTATTTGTAGTTAGTTTAAGTGTACATACATGTTTAATTTATTTTAATTAGTTTTAATGTATTTTAGATTTTAGAATAAATAAAAATACAAGATATTTTAAGTTCAATTCACATATCAAGAGAGATTTTTACGAAATAGCATTGCTGTAGTGTAGTCACGTTTTTAGGTACCTACCTAGTTATCGTGAATAAATAAAATCTTGTTTACATATACTTATTATGTATTTTCCTACTTCGCGGTTTCCGTCAGCAATAAAAAAGTAGGTAGGTACCTACTTCATCTATGTACCTACTTATTGTATTGCACAATGTAGAATTTTACAGAGGCAAGCACATCAAGCTACTATATGTATCAAATTTATTCCTCGTTGGTCTAGTGGTCGCAAGCGCTACTGCTGAGCATGAGGTCCCGGGTTCGATCCCCAGGCCGGGCAAAGTGTTATTGAGTTATTTTATCTGGAATTTCTCAGTAGCAGCCCGGAGCCCGGAGCCTATTGCCATCCGATTGATGGCAATAGGCTCGCCCCCTATTACATGGGACTCAAACATAACTGGCGAAATGTGGGTGTACTACCAGGTACACCTCTGCCTAGCCCTTCGGGGATTACAGGCGTGACGTTATGTTTATGTTTATGTGTTTATTTGATAGTTTTTCAACTTTATTGCAAAATAGCAGACGTCACGAGGAGTCACCCGCGTAGATTCCGTTCCCGTGGAAATACAGGGATAAAAAGTAGCCTATATCACCCGGTGATAATGTTCTTCCCAACGGTGAAAGATTTTTTCAAATTGGTGCAGTAGTTTCGGAGCCTATTCAATGCAAACAAACAAACAATCAAATCTTTCCTTTTTATCATCTAAGACTTACTGGACAAAATAATGTTCATGTTGAATTGGGAAAATTTGATACATTGGGTAGCTTAATGTGCTGGCGTCTGCACATATTTACATCGAGCCTTCCATAGTTTTCTATATAGGTAACTACAAAACGTACACCAGTTTCCTGACATTCTATAAATAAATACTCCGTCGAAGCTCATTTTTCCGTGTCCAAGGTCATCAGGACATTGTAACTCGCCATTCAGGTCTGCAAGACCTTGAGACGATTCTCTAGGACAGGATCCATTCTTACATACCTACATAGGGTGACTGGTAATTAGTGACCGATACTTAAACACGTGATTGTATTCATGATTTCAATAAACTTTCCCAAAGAAACTGTTTTTTTTCATACACTATAACTTATAACACAATAAAATAATAAAAACACTGTTTAAAATTCCCGCGCTGATCGTGATCGATCACAGTAGGCATGAATCGGCACGATCTATCAACTGATAGTCTGACCTCGGGAAGGGCAAAATCTACTGTAGTAGCGTCACACGCTCCCCCGCCACCCCCATCGCTCCCGTTGTGAAGTACTGACGTAATGGAATTAATTGAAAGAATTAAATTAATGAGTATAAAAAAAGTTTATTTGGGAAAGTTATTCGTATTCATGAGTACAATCACGTGTTTAAGTATCGGTCACTAATTACCAGTTATTACTAACCTTATAGGTTAACACCTTTTCCCGATGGGGGTAAGCAGAAACGAATAGAATGCCACTGGTTACGATTGTTTCATAATACTTTTGCTTCGATTTCTTTAATTCATGTGTAGTACGAAACCATGGCGTAAACCTTGGACCCACTAAATTAACGTAAAACATAGGTACTATGCGTTTCAAATGAGAATATTAACGTCAATGTCTTCTATCTGTCAGATGTCATTTGAAAAGTAAGTAACTTACGGTCAACCAGACTAATTAAAAAAAAAGTAAAAAAATAAAAATAAACATTTACTTATGACGTTTTTTTTTTAAATTTTGAATAAAAAATGCGACTCGTTAAAACAAAAAACTAAAATTATTGATTACGCGAATAAGGTTTCGTTGCAGACCGTACATTTGTAGTGTAAATTTGAAGGATATAAATATCAAAAATACTCGTTTCGTTCAAGTATAATATTATGAACTTTATTTTTTATGACGACTCGGTTGGTGCAGTGCCTGAGCGTTTTTTTTTTTTGTTAGTGTAGTGGTTCCCGCACGGAACAAACATTTGTATGGTCTACTGTATGTAAGTAAGTAGTTGTTTTGTATTTGAGTTTCAATGTTTGTAAAAGCAACCGCGACTCAGGAGAAATTCCAAGTGCTGGGCAGCGTCTTATTTTAAATCTATACTAATATTATAAAGAGTAAAGGTTTGATTGTTTGTTTGTTCGTTTGTATGTTTGCCTCGAATAGGCTCCGAAACTGCTCTACTGATTTGAAAAATTATTTCACCGTTAGGAAGCTACACTATCCCCGGGTGACATAGGCTACTTTTTATCCCTGTATTCCCACGGGAATGGGGACTAAGCAAGTGAAACCGCGTGACGTCTGCTAATACAAAATAAAGAGAAGCATTACCATCCCTTACTAAGCTGTTATGTGGCATATTCCTATAACATTGATCAACCACAATACAAAAATAACAGCAAAACCGTTTCGTGACTTTCGTGGTAGAAATAGGTCATAGTGGTAGAACTTTATCGATCGAGCTCAACACTACATATTATACACAGCGATTCAACTTAGAATAAAGAACACCAATGATATCGATCAGTCCGTTGTCGCTTGAAATATACCTACAGCTTGCAAAGAAAATTAACCGTTAGCCGTTTATTACATAACTTAACATAAGTACCTTGACTGGCCTGTTGGTCTAGTAGTTAGTGACCCTGACTGCTATGCCGGAGGTCGTGGGTTCGATTCCCACCCAGGACAAATGGTTGTGTGATGAGCACGATCATTTGTTCTGTGTCTGGGTGTAATTTATCTATAATATGTATGTATTTAGAAATATATAAGTATGTTTATCAGCTGTTTAGTACCCATAACACAAGCTCTTAGCTTAGCTTGGAACTAGATGGCGTTGTGTGAAAAAGTTGTGGAATATTTATTTATATTTATTTATTTACCTATGTAGGTATAGTTTTAGTATTTTCAACGCTAGGAGTGTTTGGGCTCTATTATATGTTTTCCATTAATGTTTTTATACTTTAGCATAAGACAGAAGTTAAAAAGGTTTTAATGGACACTTTGTAACGAAAGTATCTACAATAAGGCTCAATAAGCAAGTTGCAATTTACGATAGACGTCAAATTTAATATAATCTAAGTACTTAATTCATTAAACCCCGAGAGGACACCGGTGTCCGCCTGTCATTGTCTTTCTATTGTGTCTCTAATTACCTCAGTTGAAAGATTAATGTCACTGCAGCTGTCAACTTAGTCGTAAGCATTTCAACAATCTATTTTGATGAGAAATGGTTATGGTGGTGGGGTGGTGGTGGATTTCATTTTGTTATATGTATTATTTCAATAAAGTTGAAAATTACAGTGTCAATAATAAACATCTTAAAGAAGCAGGGATGAACAATACATACCTAGAACGTTCTTTGTTTCAATTTTATTCTTCTAAATTACGATAAAATAAAACTTATTCTTCTAAATTACGATAAAATAAAACTTATTCTTCTAAATTACGATAAAATAAAACTTATTCTTCTAAATTACGATAAAATAAAACTACACTCTTTTGCAAAAAAAAACGGGCATTGAAGAAAATTTACGTTCTAAGGTCGATTTTAGTTAATTAAATGAAATTTATTTCTTTGACGTAGTCTGTATACTTATAATCGTGTAAATTAATGCGCGTGAAGTGAATTCGAGCAATTAAAAGAAAACAAACGATGGATTCTTTAAAATCGATGTACACGCCCAAACAATAAGAAGTGGTCGGCAATAAAGACAAGTTTTTTTTTACTTTTTTTAATTAAATAAAGTTACAAATGTAAAAACCTAATAACGAGTGTGACCTCCTCTTGCCAAAATCACAGCTTGAATCCTTCTGGGCATGCTTTCCACGATGTTTTTAATAACGTTTTGAGGAATACGTTCCCACTCTTCTGCAATGACTCTTTTTAGCTCCCTGATGTTTTGTGGAGCAGGTTGCACTGATCTTACCCGTCTCTTTAGAACATCCCACACATGCTCAATTGGATTGAGGTCAGGACTTCGAGCTGGCCAATCTAAACGACGGATCCCAACTTCTTGCATGTACGCTTCCAAGTCGCCAGAACGGTGCGGGCGAGCCTTACCGTCCATAAAAATGGAATCTTCCCCAAGTCCAGTCAATGTGGGTTGTGCATATGGAATTAGGACTTCCATTATGTACCGGTGTGCATTTAATGTTCCATTTTCTATGAAAACTAACTCCATACGCTCCGTCTAATTAATTGCTGCCCAAAACATAACGGAGCCCCCGCCATAAGGAGTGATTTCTTCGAAACACACTTCCGCATAGCGTTCCCGTGGTCTTCGCAGCACTCGCCGGCGTCGGTCCTCTCCACACAAAGAGATTCTAGCTTCATCAGAAAACAATACTTCATTCCAGTCCTCCAGAGTCCATGAAGCACAGTTCCGAGCAAACTGAAGTCGAGCAACACGGTGCTCACGGAGTAATTTAGGGCCCCGAGCTGGGCGGTAACTCTTGATATTGGCAGCCAAAAGCCTCCTCCTGACCGCCCACAAGCTAACTTCTACTCCTCTTACTTCTTCAAGGCTCTTCTTCAGGTCCACACTTGCCGCCTTACGATTACGCAACGCCTGACTCACCAAAAAGCGGTCATCTCTTGGTTCTGTGCATATTTTCTTCCCGAACCGGGTCTTCTTTTGACCGAACCAGTCTCTTGATACCGTTGCCAAGTCCTCTGGACAGTTGAACGACTCACATTTAGCCGCTGAGACACGTAAGTTTGCGAACAACCTTCTTCAAGTAGGGCTATAATTTTACCGGGCCTTATCGCTTTATCACTCATATCAAAAAGTGGTATTTAATGTAAAAAGAAAGATTAAATTGTTTAATTTGCAGAAAATATCCAAAAAGTTTTAAAATATCGTAATCAGTTGAAAATCGTTTCAGCAATTCGCGCCATTAGTAAAGCAATTTTAGAATAATCCACAATAATCATTATTTTTCTTTTAATAATTTCAAATTTTAAATTTGGAACTTAAAAAATCAAGCCAGGATGCTTCAAAAACATGCCAATACATCGTCAAATTAACAAAACCTATTTCTTGTTCTTCTTCATTGAAGTAGAGAAAAAAAACTAAAGTGCCCGTTTTTTTTGCAAAAGCGTTTATTATAATAAAAAATAAAAAATGGTTTAACTTATCCTTAAAATAAAACGTAATTAATTAATTAATTAAATTATTATTATTTCATTCCTGCTTCTGAGAGCCTCTTTTTTCTAATGCTATTTTAAATGATAAATAAAATTTATTTCTGTACCTATATTATAAGTTTTCACAAACACTTTTACACGTAATTTTTTTAAGTTCTCGTAGTAGATGAGATCGCAGTTTCACTATCTGACTACTCTGAGAAGAAACACCGAAAGAAACTCAGAGGTCATAGTCTCTTTTAAAGTCCAGACATTATCTTGGTCAAATCACGTAAGAACCATGCAGATTCTGTGTCTGAGATGGTCTTTTGAGGAAAGAACCATACAGATATGAGGGGACCAGGTCAGTCAGTGCAAGCATTTTTCGGTAATCGTGAGCTCAACTCGGAACTTGTAACTGTAAATGAAGTACTTATAGTAGAAAAGTAGTCGTGTGTGTGTGTGTGTGTGTGTGTGTGGGTGTGTTTTCCGTGTTTACTTTATACTCTTACTAGCTGCCCCAGCAAACTTCGTTCTGCATATAACATGAACCTTATTGTGTTTGGAATAAAGTTGAAAACCTATCAAAGAAATTTGACACATTGGGGTAGGTTGATGTGCTTGGCGTCTGTACCTACTGCTAGGTACACCTCTGCATAGCTCTTTGGAGATTACAAACGTAATGTTATGGTATGTTATGTTATGTATTTGTTACTAACAAGGTGTCTGAAGACATTAGTCCTTGTATGTTAAAAAAAACAAAGCTTAACTAAACGTGTAAATCTCCTACAGGTTTTTTTCACTTACACTGCGTTTCTATCCAACCTGTCTGACTTTTTAGTTGAATGCTAACTCATGAACATACATATTGCATAAGCCCGCGGCGTGCATTGCCCTTTCTGTACAAACAGATCTATTAGCAATGCTACAGTTGATAAACTTGACCCAGTAAGGCACTACTACATGTAACATATTTTTGCGCAATCTCGACGCAATGCTTAGATACCTGTACTACTTAAGATTAATTTCTTGTGTGCAACTTGAAGCTTCGTATGTAGGTATGTACACACGGCTACACATCAAACTAAAAGTAAGACATTTCCAGTAAGCATTTAAGCTGATTTGATTTCTCATTTGAAACTGGAAATATATAGGGTGACTGGTAATTAGTGACCGATACGTAAAACACGTGATTGTACTCATAAATACGAATAATTTTACCAAAGAAACTTTTTTTATACTCATTCACTTTCAATTAAGACGGCTCCGAGCGTAAACGGCGTCCGGCAAATAGGTATTAACTACGACTCGCTGGTTGTGTGCGTGCGCGGCGCACACTACGGCAAGTCTCCCGCGTCACGAGTGCATTTGCACAACGAAAGTAGACAACTTAGGATTTTTAAAAAAAATGTTGTTGCGTTGAATGACATGAAAAGACGAATACTGTTTACTTACATGATTTTATATTCGTCACTCACTAAATAAAATCGAATAATCTATTATTTATCTATACTAAAATATTATCAAGAGTTTGTTTGTTTGCTTGAATGCGCTAATCTCAGGAGCTACTGGTTGGAATTGAAAAATTCTTTTATGTGTTCCATAGTCCAATTATTGAGAAAAGTTAAAGGCGATATAACACCACGCTACAGCCAAAAGGAGCTGAGCATAAATGAAAAATGTTTCAAAAACGAGATAAAATTTTCCTTTTTGAGAGCTTCCGTAGCGTGCGCTGCGTAAACCGTTTAAGTTACGCAAATGTCATTTACGATGGAATTGTTTCTCTTAAAAAGTTCTAAAAAAAAGTCCGCGACAGCATATGTCTATCAGCGACGGGTACGCCACAATAACTGCTTTTACTTTTAAAATTTTCGATTAAAAAGAGTGAATTTTTGCGAAGGTTATTAAACCCATATTGTATGAATCTATATCTATAAAAATGTGTTCGTTAGAATGGAAATTTAATATAGAATATTTGTGCCCTTCAGTCTATATAGTTTAAATAAATATCTTAGAAGATATCACAATATGAAAATATCCGCGCGACAAAATAATTACGCGCACGGCAGTTATTTGGTCCGTCCGGTTCCCGCGTTGCTATGTAGCTAGTGGTGATTCTGGCCTCTGGGAAATTCAAAATATTATTGCACCATAATGTTTATAAGTACCTACAAGGTGATAATGAGAGAGATACCTCTAGTAATTCTCACTATAATATAACGTAAACTAAGATTATAAAGAGGAAAGATTCGATTTTTGTTTGTTACGATTTAAGGCGTGATATTATAGATACATATATTATTCACCCGATTGCGATGACGTTGTTCAGTGCATACCCAGGATATTTTCTGGGTATGTAGGTAAGGTAGGTATGTTAATAATAAAATTAGTCTGTAATAAAAGTCCAACAATTCAATAACTTGTTTATTTAACAATTTTTGTAGGTAGGTACCTACATAAAAAAGGGTTATACGAGTAGGTATATAATTATATAGTTAAAATCAGGCAGTCTGTTAAACTTTTTATCGTTTTATTTACCTACTTACCTAAAACCAAATGCTTCGTTAGCCACAATAAACTTGTAAACGGCTCGGTCTATTTAAAAAACGAAGTATTATGTTATTATCCAGGCAAGGTTTAACGAAGATTTCGAAATAAAAAAAAAAACATTAGTTTATTGCACCCGTGTGTAACCACTTGTAATGACATCGAAATCAAATGACAAACACTTCACACTAAGAGAACGACATACAAAGCATCATATTAGAAAAAAAACTGGTTATTTTTGTAATTAGCAGAAAAAACTACAAGGTTTATGTAGTTTTCAATAAAAATAAGAAAAAATACAATGATCGGCGACCCAGTGATAATCGTCACATAGATATGACAAAGATTACGCTCTACGAACCTAAACTAGTCGATTATAGATTTCCAAAGGCCGATGTAATTAACCTTCCCCAATCTGTGAAATTTTTCCTATCGAATATGAACCTTCTTTTGTGATACTGTTGAAAATCTATTAAACAAATTTGACAGATTGGGGTAGGTTCAATTTCTTGATTTGTGGAGGGGGATGTAAATCTATAAATAAATAAAAAATATCTTGTTGTAGCGCAAAATTTTCAAGAAAATAAACAGACTTAGGTAGGTAGTAAGGATAATGCTGACAGAACGTTTGCATAGATGTATGTAAAGTTGTATTCACCATCTTGGATGAAAATGCTTTATTTTTTCTGTTAACACTCTACTGTATGTACTTTTTGGAAATAAAAATATTATTATTTATTATTATTATTATTGATTGGCACCTCAAAAACCTATTAAACGATCAAACATTTGAGGAAAAAAGGATCCACCATCTTGGATTTTAAAATTTATGTCAGATTTGCAATCGGCACCCCCAAAAACCAATTAAAGGATACCCATATCAATCATTTGACAAAAAAAAAGCAACCGCCATCTTGGATTTGAAAATTAATGTCAGATTTGCAATCGGAACCCCCAAAAACCTGTTAAACCATACCCATATTGGATATTTGAAAAAATAACGTATCCGCCATTTTGGATTTGAAAATTAATGTCAGATTTGCAATCGGAACCCCCAAAAACCTGTTAAACCATACCCATATTGGATATTTGAAAAAAGAACGTATCCGCCATTTTGGATTTTAAAGTTATGGTAGATCTGCAATCGGAACCCCCAAAAACCAATTAAACGATGACCATATCGAACATATGAGAAAAAAACGCATCCGCCATCTTGGATTTGAAAATTAATGTCAGATCTGCAATCGGAACCCCCGAAAACCAATTAAACGATCATTCCTTTCGCATTCCCATTTTTACTAAAACAAATCCTTACTTGTTTCATTTACTAAGAAACTCAAAAAACAAAAACTATGACTTACCTGATTTTATCTGGTGGCAGCACGTATGTGTACACAAAAGATCGCGATTTGTCGTTTTTGGTGCGTCGCTCCGCAATGAGACGTGACCACTCTCTGAGCTCTTGTGGGCGACTGAATTTCCGAGCGGTGTACGTTGCTTATAATACAACGTCCCGCGTCCATAGAAAATTTGTATGGCGGATTTGAGATGCTTTAAAAAAATGAATATACTAAAATAACCAGGTGACACTTCGAAAATCTAAAAGCATAGAATTGTAGAATAAACATTTGTGATTAATATGAATTTAATTCTGTAAAAAAAATCAACAGTTTAGTATCAAAATTCAACTAAACACCAACATGCCATTTTTAGATATTTGTCACAACTTTACGTAACTTTATTTATTTAACTAGAAAATATTTCTTTTTTTTGCTTCGGAATAATTGTAAAAACATTCTTTGCGGTGTTCATAGCATTTCTTTTTGGTCAATTATTGTAATAATATTGATCACATCAACTTAACCGTGCCGGCCGTTTTGGACTGTTTTGGTCGGTGCCGTCTTAATTCAATTACGTCAGTACTGCACAACGGGAGCGGTAGGGGTGGCGGGGGAGCGTGTGACGCTACTACTAGTAGATTTTGCCCTTCCCGAGGTCAGACTATCATCTGATAGATCGTGCCGATTCGTGCCTACTGTGATCGATCACAGGCGCGCGCGCTGGAATTTCAAACAGCGTTTTTGTTATTTTATTGTGTTAAAAGTAAATGTGTTTAAAAAAAAGTTTTTTTGGGAAAGTTTATTGAAATCATGAACACAATCACGTGTTTAAGTGTCGGTCACTAATTACCAGTCACCCTATATACATATATAGCCTGATGTGTAGCTAGTGTGTACTGACGGCGGTATTAAGTACCTACCTAAATTGGTGTAACTTTTTACTTTGTTTGTTGATTATGCTATGCTACTACAATAATTATGTTGATTGCCAATGATATTATAGGTAAAAAAGTGTAGACAAGAAGAGAGAAGAGAAGGTTATACGCGTTCAGCAAGTGACACGTTAAAATGTAGCTAACTAGCCACTCTTCACCTCAGTGTGGCGTTGCGCCCCAACGGACGCGTGCTTGCGTTAGTGTACCGTTTTTGAAGATCAAATGTTGTTTAAGTAACCTATCTACACCTTTTTACTTTTAATATCATTGTGGGTAGCATATTATAATTGATTGTTAAACATTATTATTTAACCACCATAACCATATAACATAGTAAAAAATATAAACATATTTAAAAATGCAGTAGGTAATGAAGCTCAAAAAAATATTTGAAATACCTACAGAATTTTGAGCTGTTTAAACGCAGCCATTTTCGCGCGCCATTTCGATTACGTCAAATACTATGATCCTATTACTATTACTTTGGGTGTTTTCGTTCTTCTAACCATTTCACCATGAAAAAAGCTCAAAAACCAGTTTACCGGTATTATTTTGTACCCGGATGCAATAAACATTATCAGATTGTGCTTTTACAAAACCACTTTCAGTCATTTTTCTTAAATGTTTTATAACCTCACTATGAAGCTAAAATTACACTTGAACATTAGGTAAATTAGTTCACAACACACACGGCAATAATTATGTTTTCCAATAAAAAGTCCATTCCAATACTTAATGGCATACTTACACATTGTATGTTTTGTAGACGTTGAGTTGTTGTCGTAGTATTTGACGTCAGTTTTCGTCATAACCAATGGGGATGCGTTTCACAAATTTGAATTTCCCGCGCTTAATTCGCACTTTTATTTTTAATTTTAAATAATTATGACGCTATTAAAAAGTAAAATAATGATTTAGTTCATATTTTCTGCCATTAAAGATTCGGAAAAAAAATATTCGAACCATATTTAAATTACATGCACATTCCTATTTCTGAAATGAAAAAAATTCTGAATTAAATGACTATGTATCCTCCTACTAACATTATAAACGCGAAAGTTTGTGAGGATGGATGGAAGGATGTTTTCTCTTTCACGTAAAAACTTTTGTGTGGATCTGTATAAAATTTGGTATGGAGTTAGCTGACACCCTGGATTAATACATAGGCTACTTCTGACTATTGCCCTTGACAATCGTTTTTTCATGAGTTAAACAAAGACACCTACACCAGTTTTTTCTCTATACCTTTGCAATCCTAGCAAGACCCCCCCCCCCCCCCCCCGTGCCTCAGAAATCGTGTTACGCAGTTGGTCCTGGATGTCATTTGAAGATCTTTGACTGTCGTCAATAGGTAACTCCGGTAGTACCTACCTAGTGTATTAAATTACGGGGATTATGTTGATACCTAAATAAACAAACTGTGCCAAACAAACAAACAAACTGTGTGTGTGTGCTGTCTGTGTGTGTCTCAACAAAGGAGACTGCAGTGGACAACGTCATTCCTATCAGCTTCCCTTTGAATACTCGGAAGAGCAACTCTACTGAATGAAGGCTACCAAACTCGAAATATGATATAGTTACACACCAAAGGTATACAGGGTGATAGGTAGACCGATGACTTCTAGAGCAACATCAAATAATTTAATACGTATACTAAGTATCTTCCGTCAGATTCCCTCTTGAGAAAATTGGCCTCTCGCCAGTGACGGACTCGATACATTAGGCATTATCTACCAGTCCATCTAAATAACAGAACATGACAGGAGATAGAACAAGATAAACAAGAACTTGATAAGTATGTAGCATACAAGATGGAAAACCCCAAACACTTTATTTTGAGGACCCGGGGTCCACATACGATAGAAACTCTGTCAACAAGATGCTTTTTATTTTATAGAGGGCGTCTCGCAGTTCATCCTTCCCGGCGGTAACAACCTTAATACACAAGGCCTCCAGCCAGGGGCAATACGTCAGATTTTAAGTGACAATCGCTAAGGGCGCCCCCTGTGGGGCTCGGACCTCGGCTTAGGGTGTCACTGATCGAATAAAAAGGGACGACTGGATCTGAGTTAAATTATTTAGGGACTAATTTAAAACTAATGGCTCAGTATCGCGGGCTGGCTCACGCAAGGGTCGGGGAGGGTAATTACTTAACTATACTTCGCGATGGGCCACGACGGCGGGGCCGGAAGGTGTTCGGATTGTGTCATCAAGATGCTTTTTTGTGTTGCTATTTTAAACGTATAGGGGTAGCTCAATCCGTGGAATGGCCACGCATTTCTGATGAATGGTATTAATGGCAGAAGTTTGCAGGCGACACTTCAATCAATCCTCATCCATTTCGATAGTTTCAAAAAGACAAAATATATGTCCAAACATCGACGTGAATCAGTTGTTTTAGGTAACGTAACGGTTCAGGTTCAGCTCAGGGGTTTGTGGGAGAATCGTTCGTTTACGCGACCTCCAGTGCAGGTGATCATAGTATAGTTTAGTTTTAGTTTAAATCTTATTAAGTACCTAAGAGTCTGACAGGGCGCCGGTGGACATCCATGACGTTTTTCCGAATCAAGAAAATAAATGGTTGAAGTTGGTTGCACCTACGATTTTTTTTTTACTTGGAGATAAAAAAGGTTAACGTAACAATGAAAGAGTATGCATCAAACAGGATGTTTCATATTAAAAAAATGTTTGGGCCTCTTTTAAAAACCTCGTCACACTGTTTTAGAAACCAGACATCTTAGATAATATACCTCTAGATCGAGCCACCGCGTGGCCGCACATGAGACAGCAATATAAAAGTTCAGTGTTGCTATTCCTTAAAGAAGTCCCAAAATACGACCAAAATTCTACTTAGCTGCGGGTTCCAATTTTAGCACTATTATAAATTATAATTGACGTATTCAACGTGGTAATATGAGTGTAGAAGTATCAATGTGTGGGAAAATATCATTTCACGTAAAATACCTACTTTCCATCTTAACTTGATTCTCACAAATAATATACACTAGGTACTACCAAGTAAAGCTTGATGTGTGTACAGCTTGGCAAAAAAGAGTAGAAAATAATGGAGGCGCCACTGTGCTCTTCGTATGGCAACCCGTGGCAACCGCATAGCGTACCAACCTAGTCTTGATACTTAGCTGCTTTTTAGACAAATTAATCTACATATGTATTATTTTTTTAAATCAGTAAGTAATTTGAACAAAGACGTGTTCTCGACACGCAACTGATTACTTACCTAGAAATAACAAATTGGATAAAATTAAATATCCCTGAGTTCACAACATTGTTTAGGAATTATAAAAAAAGAAAACATTACATTATCATTATTTCTATATTTTATTCTAGTAAATCTTCCTCTACATATTCTACCCCGAACACGTAGGTCGCAAACTCATCTGAGTCATGTTCGGGTTCAGAGGTGATGCTGCTATCATCTTCTAGATTTATTACTAATCGCTCCATTTCCTCGTTCATAGGGTTTTTTTTTTCCAGTAATCCTTTTCTATTTTTATTACATGTTAGCACGAATTCTTCCAATCCTCCTCGGTAATAGCTTGGGATGCACGTTCAGCTGCTTCCTGTAAAGACGAAATATTTCATTTATCCCTAACAGTATTAAAAGTAAAACATTTTTAACGCATATTGTTAATAAGCCGGATGTAGAAAATACCCTTTTGTTTATCTCCTTCCAGCACGATTTTGCTTAAAACGATAACAGATTTCCCTGGATTATATAATAGATTTAGACTATGGCACGACAATTTCTTTTACATTTCTAATGCAAACGCTAGAACCAATAATTCTCTCCCTTGATATCGCAGTATAATTTACGTAGAAATTGAATTTTCATTCAGTTAAAAGTCAAGTCACCAAAGTATCAATTTATCTCAGCGCGCTATACCAGAGTTATGCAGAAAAAATGTAAACATAACCTATGTGCTCGACATTTATTGTTTCAAATTTCTAGTTATTCCATATGCAAGCAAATTAATATAGCTTTGTATTCATCAATTAACACTTGATTCAACTAAAATCAACAAAACAAACTCTTACATACCTGTCTTATCAGCGGTTCTTTGGTAAACATTGTGAAATTCAGAAAGAATAGTTTGGGCCTCATGTTCCGCCAGACATCGCGTGTACACCTTATAAATAACCTCCCTGCCAGCACTCCGAATGGTTTTATTCATTATTCTTCACTTTTTACGTTTATTAATCAACGTTTGGTGGTCGAAATTAAAATTTTACGAAATCATGAACTTTGTTTAATATGAAATGTCATTATTTTTTAAATGTTGCCAACAGTCAAAAATTTAGTTCCTTTTCTACACTTTTTTGCCAAGCTGTACATAGAAGGAACTCTTTAAAAGAAAACAACATTATTTTTTCGCGTTTTATGTATCATTAAAATATACTTAGGTATGGCTGTCATCCAGTGTGACATTGAAATTGCTGTATAATAATTATTGTCCTTTAAACAAAACCATCTTATTATGAAAATTTCTGATTTCTAAATTCTAAATCTTTATTGTTACTTAACATTTATTTATAAAATGAATTCTTACTTCCAAATATCTATAAGTACCTACGCGATTGCCTTCAAGAGTAAAACTTAATGATTGTCGAAAGGGCTCTGTTCGTTCGTAAGGGTTCGCCCACAAATTTGTGTGTGTTTAGCCACCATAGATGTATTTGATTATTAAACCTACCTTTGAACATTAGGCCTGACAGTTAGGGGAAAAGATTTGAAACGTGTAGCAACACTGTAAGTAAGTATTCCTAGGTTATGTGATATAAGAAATCAAGTTTACTTTATGAAATCTTCCATATTTTGGTCTGAAACCTATGACAATAAAAGCGCACAAATGTATAAATTCAATAATCATACTATAACACTAACAGTATTGTAAACTTTCGAATGAAAAGTGATTGCGTTAATAACCTTTTCTGTGCGGCTTTACAGCCTATTATACTGCATCCTCCCATCGTAGAGCATACACCATACATTAAACACTTAACTAATGGAGTCCATTTCTCATTAAATTACTCAAACTATTACAACAATTGCAAAAACCATCCGAAAACTTAAATTAAATCGACCATAATAATATACGTGACAGTGACAGCACTTTGTTTGGCTAACATTCAAAAGTTAGCCATGCAAAAATACGGCACGCCGTAAGGGACAGAAGATACGATGCTTTGTCTCAATTTTCCTACGAACTTTGTATTAATGCGTCTCACTTCCACACTTCACACTGTAAATTGGGCTACGTCTAGAGGTATATAGTCTAAGCCAGACATGATGATGTCAGAAAAGCCGGCAACTCAGTAACCGGCTAATATGGCAACACATATCTTACTGTTTATTGGACTCCCTATTATAGAGTTTCCATAAATGATTTTCCTTCCGCATAAAATGCATCTGATCAACATATTATGCCTATTTACATACCAACTAAATGACATAACAGAAAAAAAAACTTAGCAACTCATACAACAAATATGGCTAATAGAGCAACAATATTTCTAAAAACAATGTGGAAAAAACAAACTAAAAAAAATCTCACCTTTTTTAATTTCACACACTAAATAAATCAGACACTGATAGATCGTGGCAGGTGATCTCAACTAGATTTCTCACTGTACTAAATAAACTACGGACAGTAAGTACCTACTAGTAAAGTCGCGACAAGTATGGCGACCTCTGATCACGTTTTGGCCGTGAACATAGAGACAGACGGTACTCGTCAATGCCAGCAGTACCTACTAAACTAATAGCAATTACTCTTTTGATATTATGGATCGCCTATTTTAAAGATGGTTACGAACTCTCTGAGAGACAGATCGCGGGAAACTGAAAATCACAGCTAAAACGAAGAAAATCTTTAATTGGTGGTAATTAGGTTAGCGTTCGTAACAGCATTTGTTCTGCATAAAAATGGCTGATAAGTGTGTATTTGAAAATGCATTTTATTCATAGTTTCAATTATGTATTTTCTCTTTTTATTTTATTTTTAAATAACAGTTATTTTTTGTGCACATTTGCTATTGTAACTATGACTGCAGTACCTATAGTTAACATTTTTAGTTTACCTTTTTTAGATTTTATTTTATAAATATTTAAATTCGTGATGTTAGGTATAATACTTTTGACTGGGACAGTCCTAATTTAAAATGGTAAAACCTCAATAATTGAGTCATCCTATTTTCTTTACGCTAACACCATCTATGGACGTAATGTAACACTACAACACCCGTAATGAAATTACAAAAGTTTCGTTCGTTCACGAACAGAGTGTGGTACAACCGTCGCTTACTATGTAGTTACATAATGCACCGATAGATGTCAGTAGGGACATATTAGTGTGTCAGAAAATACATAGAACAAAGTATTTCTTGGAGGTAACTTTATTTATACAATAATACAAAATATCATATAAAACACTGTACAACAATTAACATACATATAAGACAAATAGCATACTTTAGCTGCTGAAATATTTAGTCTTTGCGAAGTATTTCAGTACCTATATGTATTGGTGCATCCTCTCTCTCTCCTAACATAAGGTTCTGGGCCATCCTGGCCTAAATCATTTCAAAATATAAGTACCAATCCTTATTAATAACAATTGTAAATTGCAGACAAGTAGTACTATTCCGTCTGCATCAACCGGGATAACATTGTCGACAAAACTAAAATATCAACTCACGATAGATCTTTCGAAATAATTTGTAAGTTCTTTTAAAATATTTAGGTCGTATTTACAATTAACTCAATAAACTTATTAAAATAACATTAACATTAGAGGAATTGAATGTGTAACTTCTATAATATACAACAAGCAACAGTTCATGGCCAAAACCGGTAAGTCCCATTTGTTCTATGGAACATGACGTAACAGAACAAATTGAGAAAATATTATAGTCTCCCTATTTGTACTATAGAACAGTTTGTACTTTTTGTCTCAAATTGTTCTATAGAACAAACTAAATTATTTTTTTTTATTTTATTTTATTGCTTTTATTTTTCAAAATAAAAATATTATGCGACGAGTAGTTTATTTTTTTTTATTCGTAAATGTACCTAGTTTTAACGTCAGCGATTAATGTCATTCACGTCTTATATATCTCATCATGGAACAATTTGGGAAAAGAGATTCCCATTTAGTTCTGTGCATTCACAGACAAATAAATACAGGAGCAAAAGCTAGTGTGTAGCTCTATAGTACAAATAGGGACAAGGTTTTCTCAATTTGTTCTATTACGTCATGTTCCATAGAACAAATGGGACCTACCGGCCAAAACCACCAAAAGGTTAGACAATCGGTGAGATAACCTAACTTATAACTATGGAGAAGGATGGGAAACTGTCTCAGGAAGACTTGGACCCACCAAACGAAGCAGTTGACGCTCAACTAGATGAAGTGTCGAAAACAACTGTTAAAGACATCAGCAGCGTTATTGCGCATCGCCTTTGCGCGTTGAGAGATCATAATGATGATCACAGGGACACAGGGTAGTGTTCAACGATTAAACGTCAAACAGTTAGTTGCGTATAAACTATCATCAGTGTGTATCCAGATGGTATCCAGGATGATTTCATACGCACTCACCGTTACTTGAAGGCCACTTAAAGGGTACCTACAACCAGCAACTGGACGCCATTTAACCACTAGCAATTAAAAGATGGAGACGATGAAAGGTAGACGATTTCCGCACAGTTAAGAGCTGCGTATGATTAAACACTTGGTTGTCCTTTCAACCGGGTTCTGAGGAGTGTTGGTGGTATTCTGGTGGTACTGGGAGTATCGCTGGTTCACCCTGAAGCTTGGACAGCGCACACCGCACGGCTGACAGTGTTTCTGGCGTGTGCTTGCGCCCGCGCAGAGCGTGAGGCCGGTGCGGGCGCGCCATACGCTCGTTTGTCGCTGTGGATCCTGTAAAGATGGGAATGAGCTGAATTATGATTTTTAAACTGTGTGGCAAGCCACCAACATAGCAATAAATAGCACAATATATTTCATATTCCTAGTAAATTCCCCGAAAATGTGTAATGAGAGCATTGCAGATTTAGACTACTTAGTTATATCAGAAAAGAACATGTTTATAATAATTATACTCATGTACCTACTTCAAAGCCAGTAGAGTAATCTGAAGGATTGTTTTTTTTTTACATAAATGTCAGGAAATCATTTAGTAAAACGTGAAACCAGTCAGGTTCCTTTGTTAGCAATTTATCAATGTTATAGTTCAATGATGCACAACTCACGATAACATCTGAGTCATTGGTTGTACTCTCCACAAACGGTGCTCTATTAGGTACGCTAGAATTGCTTTTATTTCATACTCATTTTATTCACATTTCTTCGACTATTTCCTTTCTTTTCGATTACATCTCTGTCGGGACCTTACCTTCCTTTCCGTTTGATATATTCAGGCGCTCGGGTGGACAGTCGTGCATAAATAGGACACACCTACTAAATATCCTCAATCAATTTCAGGCCCCAAAATAACTTACTTTCCGAACGTTTTATCTCTATCACTAGTTCAGGTTGTACTTTGTCTGTACGTCTTGCAATTGCGGTATGTTGCCCATCTTGGACTCGTACCTCAATACTTAAAAAACTATCGCAATTTATTTTGTGAGTAGGGCAGTTTATCTTCTTTTTCCATACCTACATCCCATTCGCTTTCATCCCACGAACCTAGCCATACTCATCTGTCTTCCATACTTCGTGACTTTTTTCTAGTTTATAAAACCTCCACAACCGGCACTTATAGTCAAATCATTCCTCGCTACTTGATTCTCATCAGCCAACGACATGTAGTATAATATAAACTTACGATTAACTCTAGTCCTCTCTCTCTCAGGATTAACATCTTCAAGTCTCTCGCAGCAGTTGCAGAAGTAGCACGGTACACCTGGCACGCCGCAGCACAGCGCCCCCCACAGCCACTTGTTCAAGGTACTCGCAGTCCTTGACCATGCACTCTGCCTGTCCTGTGGGTTACCATACTCTTTTATGTATGGGCTGCATCATCTGCCTTAAAATTTGCCGATAATAACGTGACTAGGTGTAAAAATGAGCAGGAAAATGGTAATATAAAGTAATCTCAAAAAGTATCCTTAGCATCTATTCTCCTAGTGTGGTCCTAAAATATGATACCATCGTCATCACTCTCACCATTTGTACAATATTTATTTATCAGCACCTTATCGCTGAAAAAGCTATGGACTCGACAGAATGTGTCCTGTCTACGCATGGTTATCTTGTACGACTTGTTTGTACTTTGCAAAAAGCATTATAAATGATTGCACTAAGACTTGCAGTCCTCTAGGAAAGGATCAAACGTCTGCCTCAGATCCCCTACACCGACAGAGTTGCCTGTAATCTGGATGTGGCGAAAATTGCCCATCATAATGCCGAGCTCAGCCATTCTATGAAGAAGCGCCTTAGCAGCGAGTGTAATAGACGCAAGCAGTTCTCATGTATAGATCTGTGTATACTGTGATCAGTATGATCTTTGTAATTCAGATTTCAGTCAGAAGATATTTCATTGATAGACTAAGTAGGTAACAATTTTCTTGATTACCTGTTCGTGGTTAAACACGAAATTCCGGTTCATCACAACTTCATCGTCGATGAGCTCCTTCCGAGGCACGAAAAGATAATTAACGTGAAATCTGACGGATGAAACTGTCACGATCTCACGATGACAGATGAGAACTGTCGATTGGGTTTTTTATCTTTTCTTTTTCTCTTCGCGTCTTAATGGGAAGTTACAGAATACATTTGAAAACTTTTTATAGTTTATGGTTGTGTAAAATGTGTCATCACTGCAAAGTTAACTGTTAATCATCTATCTCTACTTAACCTTTTCCCAATTATATTGGGGTTGGCTTACAGTCTAACCGGATGCAGCTGAATATACATGGCCTGACTGCCTACCTGACTTCCACAACCCAGTAACTGGATTACATGATACCCCTCGGTTAAATTGTAGCGGCATCTATCTCGCCACATAGGAACTAACGATTCCTACGAAAATCCTACATCGCGATGTTAAAGTTATCCGCACGATAGCCGCCAACAGCCGTCTGGCAGTTGTAGCCCACGAGACACATTTCCTGTCCGGTCGAAAGATTCCGATTTTTTATGGGGGATGAGGAACTTTATACCCTGTTCGTCATACCCCTTAAAAATAAAAAAAATAAATCTCTCACAACGGTTTTTTAACCTCCAAAGTAAAACTGTTACTTAATAAATAATTCTTTGCGTCAATATTGAGTATTTTGTGTTAGAAATAATATTTTAAAGTTGGCTGGCAAATGGCTGGATAAAAGTAGACTAGGAAGTGCTGAATCAAAGGTAGGGAGGTTGGGAGTAGGGACTGTCCTATGTCTATATTGAAACGTTATGATTTACAAAGTCTAATAACCTTTATGCTATTTACTATGCATTTTATTACATACTTAGATGCTAATCTTTCAATCGAATCAGACAGACGTGTTGCTGGGAAGTTTGTTCCGCAAATTCTTCCCAGCAAAAACTCTAGAAAGTGCTAAATAGGGGCGTTTTGGGAATGTGATCTGTGATATGGAATTTTGACGATCAAAAAGTACTGATTTTTACCCTAATTTGAATGAATGAGTTTTGATTTTGGTTAAGCATCGACTTAAAACAAAATGAAATATAGGAGTATCTATTCATGATCGGTCAGTTAATTAGAAGGATTCTGTAAACTGTCAAAAGCTGATGCTGCTATCTACATGAAGCCACTGTTGCCACTATCAGCAGCAAAATGTTTTAATAATGTCAGAGGTATTCCCAAAAAATCTGCTGGAACTTATTAATAAGAAGATTCTTAAGATTTTTCCCTTCCTTGTATACCTACATGATACATAATTATCTTAAGTAGCGGTCTTAGGAATCCGTAACCAAATGTAAATTAAATAGCTTGTCCTCGTAAGTGACAACAACGCGTTTAATTGGAAACTATTGGGCACTGTTTTGATGAAAAAGTGTTTCTTTGAAGACGTAAGAACATTACGGGGTGCGAAATGCTGACACAAACAGTACAATTGTGGGAATGACTTTCTCTGCGAAAGATATTGTGAAAGCTATTAGTCAAATTGAGCGGGGAAAGTCCCCTGGACATGACGCACTCAGCATTGAGCACCTGCAACACGCTGGACCGCACTTGGCCAGAGTTCTTGCAATGTTCTTCTCGTTGTGTGTGAGCCACTCCTACCTGCCTGTGGACTTCATGAGGACAGTTGTAGTGCCAGTGGTGAAAAATAAGACGATCGATTTGGCAGATAAAACCAACTACAGACCTATATCGCTTGCAACTGTAGTCGCGAAAGTTTTTGACGGTGTGCTTAACACACAGTTAAATAGACATGTGGCACTTCATGATAACCAGTTTGGGTTTCGACCTAAATTATCCACGGAAAGTGCAATACTGTGTCTAAAGCACACCGTTAAATATTACACGAATAGGAAGACCCCAGTATACGCGTGCTTCCTCGATTTATCCAGGGCTTTTGACTTGGTCTCGTACGATATCCTCTGGGAGAAGCTGAAGAGCACGGGCTTGCCGTGGGAACTCATCAGCATGCTCCAGTACTGGTACGGGCACCAGGTCAACAGTGTCCGATGGGCGGGAGCAATGTCGGACCCTTACACAAATGAATGTGGTGTGAGGCAGGGCGGTCTGACCTCGCCTACATTGTTCAATATATATATGAACGAGCTGATCGTCTCGCTCAGCAGTCAGCATGTTGGATGCTATATTGACGGAGTCTGTGTCAACAATATGAGTTATGCGGATGACATGGTGCTGCTGAGCGCGTCGATCTGTGGGCTAAGGAGGTTGCTCAAGACGTGTACGGAATACGCTCATGCTCATGGTTTAATATATAATGGGAAGAAAAGTCAATACATGGTTTTTCAGGCTATCGGTGGGTCGATGCCTGTGAACAGTCCGAATATTGAAATCGATGGTGTTCCAATAGACCGAGTGGAGCAATTTAAATATTTGGGGCATCTACTTACCGAGAATCTCAAAGACCATGCTGACATGGACCGGGAGCGGAGGGCACTGTCGGTGCGAGCTAACATGATAGCCCGTCGGTTTTCGCGGAGTACGACTGGTGTTAAGGTTACGCTTTTTAAAGCGTACTGCACATCGCTTTATACGTGTAGCCTGTGGGTTGACTACAGTGAAAGGGCATACAGTGCCCTCCGAATCCAGTACAACAACGCGTTCCGGGCGGTGTTGGGGCTGCCTCGTTTCTGTAGCGCATCAGGGATGTTCGCGGTGGCGCGCACTGACTGTTTCCACGCTACGATGCGTAAGCGGTGTGCATCCCTGGTGCGCCGGGTGCGAGCCAGCCCCAATGCCATCCTGGCAATGATTGGCAATAGGCTGGACTGCCCTTATATTCGACATTGCTGTGGCAGGCACGTTGCTGTGCCAACACGTGTTAGACATTTTTAATATTTAATTTTTCAATTTTCAATTTTTAATTATTGTATTTATTTATTTGCATGGCTAATTAATGTATATACAGGATGAATTTTTAGTCACCGTCCAAATTTTGATATATTAATCTTTGGCAAAAATCATTGAATACGTGTTTTTTCTTTTAGTATCACTCAATACAAAAATATTGAGATATCACTTCACAAAGTTATCTATAAAAAGTTTATGTTTCTGGACACTGCCGCGCCGTGCGTACGCGCTAGGTGAAGCTACGCGAGCCGGGCCGCCCCGCGCGCCGCGCGCCGCCGGAATTCATTGATAACACAATACAAACAAAGTTGCAAATTTTCCCTTCATACTTTCACGGGCTTAGGACCGTCAATAAGCAAAAGGTTTGTGCTATGTTCACTATGATTAGAATCTAACCCTTAATTAATCAATTAAGTACGTATAAATAAAGTAAAAATCAATTAATTAGATAAGAACTTGAGACCTTAATAAAAGCTGAGCCAAAACGTTTTGCTATTAGGCGTATTTAAAAAATTTGAATCAACATGTACAAATAATAAAAATTTAATCAAAATCATCAACAATCAAATTAACAGTACTTTAATAAATGTTCAAAATGCATACCGTTTCTCTCTAAACAGAGTCTTGCACGTTTTTGCACATTGTTTTTAATTTTATTGAGCACTACAGTGTCACTTTTAACTTCGTCGAATGCACGTACAATTTGCTGTTTTAATTGGTCTAGGTTTTGGGCTTCCTCCACATACACTCGTCGTTTTATTTCACCCCACAAAAAAAAGTCACATGGAGTAAGATCTGGTGACCGGGGTGGCCAGACGACGGGCCCCCCGCGACCGATCCAACGATCACCGTGTTCGATGTTTAAATAATTACGAACGGCGGCGGAGTAATGAGGCGGTGCACCGTCCTGTTGAAAATAAAAATCTCGATAGGAGATTACCGGCACGTCATCCATGAAGTCAGCAATTACTGTGCGTAACATATCTAGGTACGTGCCCCCGGTCAACCGTCCCTCAATGAAATATGGCCCCAGTATTTTGTTGCCGACAATTCCAGCCCACACATTTGCACTGAACCGCACTTGGTGATACGTTTCTCGTATCATGTGTGGGTTTCGAAATGACCACCAATGTTCATTATGATGATTATACAGCCCCACTCGAGTAAACAAGGCCTCGTCAGTCCACAAAATGTTAGCATCGGGGTGTGCAATCAGCCACTCACAGAAGGCTCGACGGGGAACTGCATCTGCGTCGTTCAAGGCCTGTGCCTTTTGAAAATGGTACGCGTGCAACCCGGCAGAATGGAGAAGTTTCCACACGGCATATTGGCTTACGCCGAAGCGCCGCGCTGCATCTCGCGCACTGGATCTAGGGCTCCGTTCAAAGAAATCGAAGATATCTTCTTCGATCTCCACTGCGAGTCTCGGCCTGCCCCGTCCTTGAGCGTGTGTAGGTACTATAAATTGGCCATGGTCTAATAGCCTCTGATTTGCGGCCAAAATCGTTTGGCGATTTGGTAATGAGGGATTTATTCCTTGATTGCGAAGGCGAGGAATACTTTCGGTTTCGTACAGTCTCCGGGCACCGTTCAAGCTTTCACCACTCAGTATGTAGGATCGCACCATTTCGTAATACTCGCGGTGGGAATACGACGACATTGTAAATAAATTCACGATACGCACGGGGCGCCGTCGCGCCGGCGCGCCGGCGGGTTGCGTGGGAACGCCGGGAACACGGAAGTAAGCGCTTGCGTCGCGAAAGGGTGCGCGCGCGAGACCGACTAACGATAGATGATAGATGTCATAAATGTGTCGCGCAGGTGTAGCGGGGTGGGGGTGAGCGGGGTGAGCGCTGCCTTTTTCATTGAATATTTGCGCGGCAAGTGTAGTATTATTAACGTTTAACTTGTGACCACGCAGAGCGGATAATTTTTTCGAGAAAATGATTTAATATGAAAATTTTATGTATCGATTTTTTTTCAAAAATGGACTAAGTGAATGATACCTAATGCCTAGAAAAAATTTGGACGGTGACTAAAAATTCATCCGTATATATATGAATGAAATTGTAATTTAATCATGTGTAACGGGTGTCATAATTACCTGAATAAATTAATTTAATTAATTAATTAAATTACAAAAAAAAATGTTAGTGGTGAAACTCCCTATACATGTAGGTACCGAAGGGTGACAAAATAAACTCAATGCACATAAATGAGAGGGGCGGTATCGTTAAGTACCAAAATTAAAATAAAAAAATTCTTCCACCTTCTATTCCTCTTCTATAAATAAATATTCCACAACTTTTTCACACAAGGCCATTTAGTCCCAAGTTAAGCTTGAGAGCTTGTGTTATGGGTACCTACTAAACAGCTGATAAACATACTTACCTATATATTTCTAAAAACATACATATTTTAGATAAATGACACCCAGACACAGAACAAATGATCGTGCTCATCACACAAACATTTGTCCTGGGTGGGAATCGAACCCACGACCTCCAGCATAGCAGTCAGGGTCACTAACTACTAGACCAACAGTCAGTCTATCTAAGTAGACATCTGCAATTAATTTGTGCCTGCAATATAATACTCTACGGAATCTATCACTATGCGCACACGCACCTAACTAGTTTTTTGTTACAAAAATAACTTACAATCACAATGATCTCACAACAATCAAAACAATGTAGGTACTTACATAATCCCAACAATTCAAGAACAACGTCAAATTACATCGAAACAATTTTAATTAACGATCTTAACATTAAAAACATATTGTTAATAATTTAATATGCGATTCGTCGACCTTCGCAGTTAATGAGCGTACAACGCACGGGACACGAACCTGCTTCCAGGCGGGACAATGCCGTAGCTAACTAGCCGTTAACACATGGTTATATCAAAATCCTTGGTTAACGCTACTAACGACAATTTGCAATTCTTTTAAAGCTAAGAAATTAAAAAAAATCAGCTGGTTGATGCTGTTTAGGCGGTTTGGTTCCGTATGTGGTTTTCATTAATGTTAGATAAGTTTTAAGCTTAGCTTTTTGTGGTCTAATGGTGACACGCGCTACTGCTTAGCTTAAGATCCTCAGTCCGATGGCCGGTCGGGTAAAATGTTTTTGAGATTTTCCACTAAACTCTTGACAAACAATTAACTCTGTGGTTTACATACAGATCATAGAATACCCACTTCATTATTAAGTATTTGACAACTTACTCTTACATAATAGGCTTAGGCTTGTATTCCCGAGGGGTAAGGCAGAGGAGTACCTACCTAAAGTAAAAGTTTTTCAGTTATGTTTCATGAAAAAAGTGTCTTGTATTCTATTATTCATAAAAATATAAACCCTAAAAAAATTAAGTAAGTATTAAAAAAAAAATATGGTTGACTTGCCACAGTAGGGTAAATATGTTATAAGTAATTATAATTTGTTATTGAAATTATTTCCACATACTTATGTACATAAACTCACGCCTTTTTCCCATGGGGGTTCGCAGAAACTACAGAGCGCCATTTGCTAAGATTCTTACATACTAGTTTATATAAGTTCTAACAAAATAATAATAATACCAGTCTGTTACTGTATCACTGCAGGGCAAACGCCGCTTCTCATACAAAGAAGGCTCGAGCATTGATCACCTCGCTTGTTCAAGGCGGTTTGGCGATTTCAAACTGTCCAGGTTTCCTCACGATGTTTTCCTTTACCGATGTCAATGTTGTCTAAAATAAACTTAGCAAGTAGGTACCTACATATGAATTGCAAAAGTCACATTGGTACTTGCCTGGATTTGAACCACAACCTCGTGCATTAGAGATCGGCGCATTAACCTCTGGGCCACCACGACATTTTTATAAGTTCTTGTATTAATTAAAAACATGTCATGTGTTAAACTTTTCTTCGTTACCCAAACTAGCAATAGATTCAAACAAATAAGCCTTCTTCACTCACGGGACCCTAAAAACGAGCAGCATCATAGCTACCTAACACTAAGAAGTCAAGTCATTGATACCTAGCCGCTTGCGCAGTTCACACGCACATTATAAGAAAACCACACTACATACAGTTTTTTTTTTTTCAAACAGTATTACATACATTGTTCGAAGTAGGTTTTATCAAAAATGAATTTGAGACTTCATGTGTTTTTAGGCCAGTTCCTCTGGTTACTGGCGGCTTTGAACGGGAAGAGTATCCAGGGTATACCAGGGTACGGAAGGAACCTGGTCATCAAGACCTTGCCAGCTATTGAAGATTACCAAAGCAACATTTATGAAGTTTTCATGGAACCTTATCTGTATGTGAGTAAAGTTCTTTTTTGTTTGAAAATATGTGTAGCCTTCACGTCTTTATTTCCCACCCCATAGGCAGAGGCGTGGATATCATGTAACGTATTTAGTACCTTCCACATTTGGCCAGTTAAGCTAAAGGGACCTGATGCAGCGTAGTAAAGTTTTTCCATTGTTGAAGTCGGGTAATAAAACCTTACCTGCAGTTAATACTCAAGCAGTGTTGCTAAGACCTTTAATTTGAACTAAGCAATTCCCAGATTCTGGTACTTTAGCAGATTCTAGGATTCTTAGCAGGTACAGTAGCAGGTAAAGTATTGAGTATTGAGTATTGAGTCAAATGGGGTCAATAGGAACGCAGAGTTGAAAAGAAACAAAAAAATGTAGGTGTTTTCGCTTGGGTTAAAGCATTGTTAGTTACTTACATAAATACAATTAATTATTGAATGTAACTAACATCACTACCTTATAACATTTTTTTTTAGCTGTAAGTCCTCTACATCATTTAAATAAATGAATAAATAAATAAACAAATGAAATAAAAATGTAATGTTTCTGATAATTTAAAATTTTATTAATCATTTTGACCTAACCTACCTAACTAGAAAGATTTTCCAAAAATTTACGTTTCTTTTTCCGAAAATGCAATATATTAAGATATAGTATTTTTCTTTGAATTTGTTTAAATCTTTTTCTTTATGTTATTTCAAGATTATCCATATATTAATCACTGGTCACTTTCTACCTATCACCCTTAGTTACCCAGTCATCATCAAAAATTAAAATTATAGGAAGGTACACTTGAATATATCTTTGTATGTAATCTAACTCTATGGTAGGTAATCTGACCCTTTCGGGGGTTGCGGAAGTATCGTCCATTCCCGTGACCCCTGGCGCAGGTATGAGACGGAACACCGAGGTGGTTTATTATTCAGTAAGAGTTTGACAGACCCCTCCGCCCTACCGTATTTGAATAATTTAGTATTTAGAATTCTCATGTCACAGTGTTTGTAATCTAAGAAACGGCTTGAAGGGTTCTTATGAAGTTTTGTGTGTTTATCCAGTGGGTCTGAGAATAGGTCGTAAACTATATTTTTTAAATGGCGGAACTTCGTTTCCCAGGGAAGTTAGTATAAATATACTTACCACATATTAATTTAGCAAGACTCAAATGTGCTAGCCCGGATTTGACCCAACAACCTCTTGTATAACCAGTTAAGGCCTTATACCACATATTAATTTATCAAGACTCAAATGTGCTTCCCGGGATTTGACCCTACAACCTCTTGTATAACCAGTTAAGGCCTTAATCACTGGGCCATAACAACATTACAGGCTAGTAATTATACATGTTGCTGTTATTTCCCGATTCACTGAGCACCAACAATTAGTTAATACTAGTTTCCTGTCACGATGCAGCAGAAATTTTTGTCTATCATCAATTAACCTCGACCCTGAGTCTCACATGACATAACTCATACATTTAAAACCTTCATAGTATCATTACAAAAAAAAAACACCCTTGACAGAGAATTTACACATTGATTTTTAGTCATGTGACATGTGTGTGACTGGCGTTGGTCCAGTGGTCTCAAGCTCTACTGCTGAACGTGAGATCCTAGATACGCTTACCGGGTCAGGTATTGATAGGTTTTTTCTGGAATTTTTCAAGCTAGAGTCGGGATTTGTAATCGATTGGTAGCAAATAACGATTACCCAGTCACGGTGGCAATTGACAATTACTTACCCAGGCACAGGGTTGTTAAGTCCGTTTCATAGCAGTAATCCTGGTGATGTAACCGACAGACTGCCAGGTCCCGAGTTCGATCCCAAGGCGTATTGCATAATATTATCACTTGCTTCAAAAACGGCGAAGGGAAACATCGTGAGGAAACCAGCTTGTCTGGGGACACGAGTATTTCTCGACAAAACATGAAGCCAAGTCAGTAATGAGCTTGACTTGGCTTTACGTGCCGTCAAGAAACGCCATTAAAGCTCTGACACCAGGTTTCATTTTCATATTTATTTCTTTGCATATCAAAGACTGATAAATGTGTTGAAAGGCTAATTACTTAGTTAAATTAAACACCCTATAAGGGCACAGCAACATCAAGTAACAAGCAAGATTACAGCTGAATTCAATTATTTAAAAAAAAACACTTTAAACTTAGCAATACAATTAAAAAACACTTTAAACTTAGCAATACAATTCTTGTTTACTTGTTTCTTACTAATATTATAAACGTGACAGTTCGTTTGGATTAATGGATGTTTGTTACTCTTTCACGCAAAAACTACTGCTCGGATTTGGATAAAAGTCAGAACACAGTAAAACCTAGATTAATACATAGGATACTTTTATCCCGGTAATGTGTTTCCTTGGGATAATCTTGAGAAATATACCTACTTTTTACGTGCGCGTAGCAGCGGACAGAAACTAGTAAGAAATGAATTCAAAAGAGAATGGAGTCGTCGAGTACGATCATTTCTATATGTGTAATGTAATAACCCTGCATTACTATTGCTTTTTGTCATCAAATCTTTTTTGTATCATCATCAATCATATTTCGAATTTCCGGTGTCAGTTTTATTATATGTAGAAGGTTCTAGGAGATGTACAATAATAGTATCTAGTATTTGTCCTCGTTCATTAGAAGGAGATTCGATGAGATATAACAATGACAACTCCATCAAGAATGAGAAAGAAACATAATTATGAACAGTAAGAATGCACAGTTAACTTAATTACATAGCGTAATGGCTCCCTTCGAAGAACTTGTGGATAATAACAGCCGATTTTTAGAAGTATTAGAAGTTTTTAGCGTAATAGCGTAAGTGAATAGCGTTTTGACAGTTCTTTGGCTCGCAAATGAGATTGTCGAATACGGTTCCTTACCGACACGGAAACCAATCGAACGGTTTAGAATAAGGCAGCTGGTCTATATTAAAAGCCAAGAATACAATATGTAGTGAGAATCTTAGTTTTTGTAACATTACATTAAGAATTTAAATACAATATCGAGGAGCGGACTTTAATACATTCGTAAAATAGTTTTCATTAAGGCTTAAGTTTGTTGAACTAGTGTTTATCTCTTGTCAATCTATTTTTGTTTCTAACTCCTAATTGACTACTGGTACAGGTACTGATACTCATATTATGTAGGTATGTAGGTAAATGTGAGCTTTTGTAAACTTTTTATTAGTTTTTTTTTAATTTTATATGTGAAAGAAAGAAAGAACGAAAAAAATAAAATACATTTATTGGCAACAGCTGTATACACGCACATTAAAAACATAATCTCTTAAACATAAGTCGCGGACAGAAACTAGTACCTAGTAGATAAGTATTGAATTTCTTTGATAGAATGTATCTGCATATACTTCTATTTGATCGTTTCTAACAGCACTGTCAAAATATGCCGAGTATGATCGATGACCTTTGTGTGTATATTAATCGCACAAAAACACTGAGTTTACACTACTCCTAACATGTCACTGAATACTGAACAAATGAGTAAACAATCGGTACAATAGCCACACTCTGTCAATATTACCGACTACAACAATACGAAGTAATTTCTAGACCTTCAAAAATCACTGTTGTTTTCAAATGTCTAATTCTTCCTAGGTCAGCAAATAACTTAAAAAAAACAGAAACAGGTGTAAAATAACTTTAGTTTCGGAAGTCAGTGGTTTTGTGACATTCATTTCGGAAAAAGAAGTCGGTTGTATTTTTTTGTAAAAAAGATTTTTTTGTTCAAGTTTTAGTTTTTGTTTGTATCTAAGTATGGATGTTTACACTTTAACTTTCCGATTTTTATCAAATGTATAAGGGACCACCTCTGAAGTCTCTACCAGACCAAAAAGTAGGTACATAATTCAAACCGCAGTGCTGGGCACACTAATCATGCTTTTAAACCGTTTTGAACCAATATAAAACGAGATTATAACCACCAATTTTGGTTTAAAACTGTTGGTTTAAGACCCACCACCACATAATACCATAACAAACCTCAATCAGACCCTTCTCTAGATTATAGACAAAGAGATTTAAAAACTAATTATAGAAGATCATCGAATGCACAGAGCCTTAAGCAATTACTTAGGTACTACTAAATAAAATCGCTTTTGCATCTCTTTTCAGGAATTCGGCCACCAAGTGTACCCGCCAGGAAATCGCGCTGAGAAGCAAATAGATTATGTTCTGGTAAGTACCTATATCAATGAAGTTTACATAATAATAGTCACAATAAATCACATCACGCATTTAGATTCTGAAGGTTTATTTACCTACATAATCATTAACATTGGTTGAATTTCTATGTAAAAGAGGGCAAACTTTTTTTCTTCAGACGGGCATAATTCCAGAATTCAAATCAACTCGCAAATTTCAATTTAACTCGACTTTAATTTAACTGTTAATAGCGCGTTGATCAAACCTAGGCCATGGCATGCTAAGAAAGACCCCTGGGGTCTAATTGTGTGTCTTGTCATTAATTTTAAGAACATTGTAGTTTTAAATATTAAAATAGTTAATTTAAAAAAAATATTTAATACTTTACTCGACCAAGGAGTTTAATTCAGGACCTCATGTTCAGCAGCAGTACTTAAACAACGATACTGTTATGACCAACGTTTATTCTTAGACCAGAGACAGCTTTGCAATATTTATTACTGCTCCAATTATTTGCATTCAACCGACAATTAAGTGAATACGCACCAACAACAACAAGTTAAAGACTTCTTGTAATAAACGATGAATTTATAGCAAGCCGTGTAGGTACTAATATTATCTTTAAAGAGGAAATATTTGTATTTCTATGCTAAGAATAAATTTAACAATTACTGGACGGATTTGAAAAATGTTTTCGCCTAGGGAAATCTACACTAGCCCCAGGTGCATGTGCTGCTTGTTATCCCTGTATCCCATCACGGGAACGGGAACTACGCAGGTAACTAAACTAAACTAAATTACGAGCTGTATAAAAAAATCATCGCCTGTTTAATCTCTTGAAGGAATTAATTTTTAAATAGCCTTTTGTTAGTGCGTAGTATCTTCAAGCAGCGAGAAATTAGGCTATCTGATGTCCATTAGTTAATTCGCGCCAGTAAAGTTTGGAATATAATAAATAAACCTAGATATATTTACACTCTAAGCCACAGTTCACGGCCCTTCTAACTTCCCAGTTTGTTCAAATTACACAGATATGCATATTACCAACTCTGGGTGTAATTTATCTATAATATGTATGTATTTAGAAATATATAAGTATGTTTATCAGCTGTTTAGTACCCATAACACAAGCTCTCAAGCTTAACTTGGGACTAAATGGTGTTGTGTAAAAAGTTGTGGAATATTGTGGAATGGAATATTATTATTATTAATACACGAACAGCGTGACTTGTCGGGTGTCGGAAAAGTTGAACAAGCCCGAATCGATCTGTCTACGCAACATTCACGAAGTTGTATTTGACGTCACTGTAAACTAATTGTTTATCAATTAACAAGTTTGTTTGTTCACGATTAAGATCGTGAGTTTGTTAATATTGTATTTCCTTGCGTATGAGGATGGCTTCCCTGAATTATGTGGGCAAAAAATTTACACATTATCTTCCACGAATCTCAATCGACGTACTTATACCTACACTACGTAATGGGAAAATTGTGTACATCTAAAGCAAATCGTGGTCGGAGGGGTGTGCGAAGCGGAATAGTTAAAATTTATTAAGTATAGAAAAGGAGTGCAGAATGAAAAATCTAAAACGATCGAATCTATAGGCTAGGCAACCATTATAAATGGGTTTAGTACAAAGACATTCAATAAACTACTAAACTAACTAACTAGTTTTTAAATCTCTTTGGTTTAGTATGAATAATACATGTTAATGGTACAGCTAGTTCAAGAGATTTTAAGAATTTAAAATACTGTAGGTATCGGATATCTTATTTTATTTATTTTAATATATTGGTGATACCCATTGTGTCACATGACATTAAATCAAAATGTTAACTCTATGATACTTAATGGAAATCTTTGTTCATGTTTCGTTTGCATTTACGTGATGTTTACGTAAAGCATTCGTACTAGGGCCTCTGTTAACAGTTTTTTATACAAACTTTAGCTCTACTTGAAACTTAACTAGATTACATATTTACATACAAAATACAACTCCTTAGCTTTATTGTTTATTAAGTAGGCTCCACCGTTGGTTAGACTTCATATTTTTCCTAGAAGTGGAATCAAAAATAAAATTTTGTTTCCTAATGATGGGTTCACGTCTTTTTTTAAAGGCACGTCGAAGGGTAACCTATGAGGTTACCCTGTGAAGGGCGTGAGCCGTGTGAAGTAAAGACGGGCCAGAGTACCATAGACCTTGGTTTGACTACTACTACTATCTAAGAGTAGGATAGTCTAACTAGTGGGATAAAGTATATAGGGTGACTGGTAATTAGTGACCGATACTTAAACACGTGATTGCATTCATGATTTTAATAAAGTTTCCCAAATAACCTTTTTTTTATACACAATAACTTATAACACAATAAAATAACAAAAACGCTGTTTGAAATTCCCGCGCGCGCCTGTAATCGATCACAGTAGGCACGAATCGGCACGATCTTTCAGCTGATAGTCTGACATCGGGAAGAGCAAAACCTACTTGTAGTAGTAGCGTCATGCGCTCCCTCGCCACACCCAACGCTCCTATTGTCGTATTTGAATTAATTGAATATGAGTATAAAAAAAAGTTTCTTTGGGAAAGTTATCGGTCACTAATTACCAGTCACCCTATAGAATAGAAGGTACGTAGGATAATCTGTTCGTGAAAGTTCTGAGGTTTAGGTATAGCCGAAAATATGATGAAATATTTGAACGACTTTAGCACAGACTTGACTTTGACTTTAAATAGGTAAGTAGGTACTTAAAAATAATAAATGCTTAAGGCTAGCAGTGGTACTCATCACCTAAAAAACTACTTCAAAACGGTAGTTTAAGAAGGCGTCATACATAACCAAATGATTGATATATCTTTGAAAAACAGAAGTAATTACTCAACAAAAAATACACTTTACCTTAGATATTTTTTGTTGAAATCAAACACCTCGTTGGGTACTTACTCAAAAATGATTATCATGATTAACACCATCACGATTAGATAAAACGATCCACGTGAAAGGTTAACATTTTATTCTAAAAAAAACTTTTTTACAAAAAATAAAACCAACTCCAAAAATAACACTAAACGGTGTAAAATAACTCTAAATTAGGAAGTCTGTGGCTTTGGTACTTTTGCCTTATTCTTGATGGGCCACCGACTTCCGAATTTAGAGTTATTTTACACCGTTTAGTGTTATTTTTGGAGTTGGTTTTATTTTTTGTAAAAAAGTTTTTTATTTTTCCACTTTTAGTTGATCCCATACAAACATTTGCCATGAATTCATTTTATATTGTTAATTGTTAACAATACATGTCATTATAATAGGGTTATCCACCTAACCCTAATAAATGAAACTTAACATAGGGTCATTGCGCCGGTTAGCGACCAGTTAGCTGAGTTGCCCACTTCAGATGAGTGAAAGAAAATGTTACTTACAAGCCACATAGTATGTGTCAATGCAAAATTGGTCCCAAATATAGTCTAGTTTTGATATAAAACATAAAATAATAGACTTTAGTACACAAAATATTTTAAAATGCTGAAAAAGTGAAAATATAGCGAAAACGTTAGTTTGCGACCACTTTCATTAGTTAACGTCCGCCAGTAAGCTAGTTTGCGACCAGTATTTTAATATTAAAAATATGACAATAAAACAATTATAATTGATTATAAAATGTTCTTAATTTTGGTTTTTAATTAAATATAATTTTAGAAAAAATAATTGTTCACAAAAGTCCATTTCTTAACCCACTTTTCGCCTTCCTTGGCTAACAGAGGATCTGGTCCCTTTGTCTCGATAGCATCACATGTCTTCCCACTAAACCGATCTTAAATTGTAGTTATAGGGATCTGATACAGTCTACACGTTTCACATATCCTGACAGTCCCCCAAAAAACCGGCCCTTTGTCGTTTTCCATTGTTTATATTAGGAACTAGCAGACATCACGAGGTTCCACCCGCGTAGTTCCTGTTCCCGTGGAATTACAGGTATAAAAAGTCGCCTATGACATCCGGGAATAGTGTAAGCTTTCCAACAGTGCATTTTTTTTTTAAATTGGTTCATTAGTTTCGAAGATTACCCCCTACATATAAACTTACAAACAAATTTTACCTCTTTATAGTATTAGGAATAAGAAATGGTAGAACAAACTCCTCAGAAACACGCCTGTTGATAAGATAGAAGAACTGAGTTTTTAAATTATTAAGGTAAATGCACCTTATTCCGAGGGGTTCTAAAAATGGCATCATATTCCGATGTATTTAGAAAAACAGTTTTTTAAAGCAATTTAATAGTTATTTATGGTCTGCATGATAAAATAATGAATTAATAATTATCTGTTCATATTTATTTATACAAAGGAGAGTTTAGTATGGTCACACTGTAAAATAATCGGTCATTTTGCCGCGGAGAGCGGCGTCGAAAGCGCACTTCATACATTTGGGACCTTATGCACGTGAGTATTACGATTTGCCAAATAGTGTTTTACGTAATAATTTTATACAACGCGAGTTTTCGTTTAGGTTGAAATATTGAAAGGATAATATTTTTTATCGAAAACACTTAAGATTTGAGTATTTTATTTGCAAATTAGCAAGAAAATAAGTGTTTAAAATACCGCGGCATTAGGTGCAAAATATTTTAGTGTGTTCCTAAAAGCCGATGTATACCACGGAAAAACAAATTTAAAGACATTTAGTTTTTTTAAATTTCGGTGTCTGTTTTATGATTATAAACTTTAATGTGTTAGTTCTGACTTAATGAATAACTCATACATTTAATAATCTATTTCCGAGGTACACCGTGGCGTCGCATTTACTAATTATAGCAGGTCAAAAATTGTTTGTACAGGTACTTTATTAATACGTTGTATAGAAGATTTTAGTGAAGACATTAGGTTTTATAAGTGTTCTGTTATTATATGTATGTACTTTATATTTGTTTTCCTTTCATATTGTAACTATACATTATTTTATTTGCATAATATTAAAAAATCTTTTACTTTTTAGTACTCGGAATTAGAAACTTTGATTTAGCATCATAAAACGCTATTCCGATGTATTTACGTCGGAATAAGGTTACATGAGTACCTAATTCCGATGTATTTACGTCGGAATAAGATTACATGAGAACCTAATTCCGTGTCCTAAGACCCTGTTTAAATACAGAGTGTTCATTATTTTATGTGCTTAGTAGATACGCGTTTAGTAACTGAAAGAATACTAATCATCTATACAAATACATAAAATTGGAGTGTGTGTTTGTAAAAAAATATAATACAGGGTATAAAACAGGGTTTAGAATAAAACTAGAATAAACAAAAAAAAGAACTGATTTCATATAAAAAATAAACAAATTTGGATCTCGTAATAGGCTCTAATTTTGATATGATTATAGCAATTGTTATACTTTTAACTTGTAAGTACAAAAATAATAATAATGTAATTATTTTTGTAATGCAACAATTAGATTTTAATGTTGATATTGTTAATTCATTTTTATATTTTTATAAGATTAAGGAATAATATTAATAAAAAACAGGGTTTAGAATAAAACTAGAATAAACAAAAACAGAATTGATTTAATATAAAAAATAAACAGATTTGACTTTTAAACATCATGTATAATTCTCCCTACATAGTTCCCTTTCTATTTTTATACTCGGAATTAGGAACCAAATGCATCGGAATTACGATTTTTAAATCGGAATAAGGTACCTCGGACTTTTTTATATTTTTATTTATTTTATCAGCTTCAATAACCTTCTACTGACAAACTGCAAATATTTTTCAAAAATTTGATAGCTAACACTTCTGATAAAAATATAAAATTGTACACAAAGGTCCGATAAATACTTAATTTATAATGTTCTTTCGTGTTATGTTAAAAACAGCGCGGAATTAGGTGCCTTTACCTTAGTTCGAATTAAATTATTTTGCTAGATGTTAGCTAGCACACTCAAATATACATAATATTAGTCATGCATAGCTACCGGCACTGACAGCTAAACTGAAACACAAGTCTACCATTAAACTGACTAAAAAGAAGCCTCCAGGTATAAAGGACGTGCCCACTTTCATATGCAGAGTTGGATTATATCTATAGGTCCTGCAACACAATTTCACATAATCATAATCTAGGACCATTGAAGTTAAATCAATCAGACGTCCAGTAACCACAAGCAGCACCCGTTCACGAGCGTAACGCAAAGATCAGCCTATCCCATCGCCATATTTGAGGGAAGGTGGGAACCCAACCCCAACCCTCGACACTGCCGCAAGCAGTAAACAGAAAAAAAATATCAAACTGGCATTTCAATAACCTATTAAATTTTAAAAATATCACCCGTGGTCGCATACTCAATAAACTTACACACTTATTTGGGTTTGCGGCTATTGTTTCTCTCATAATAAAATATGGTGGTCGCAAACTAATGTCTTTGATTTCGTTAAAGTGTATTAACGACCACCTTTGCCACCCAAAGTTTGAAGGTAATTTTCTCAAAATTCCTTCATAGAAACTGGTGGTCGCATACCAAAGAATTGCATCCTTACACTTTAACAATGCTATACCTTAAATTGCGACAGTCCCGTGTAAACCATTAGGATCATAATAAGCAAAACAAAATATTGCTGTATTGGTGGCATTGCGACCATGCGGTCGCAATCTAGCGATTTTGGTAAATAAACAATTTGGTTACCGACCACTGGATTTTACTATAATATTGAGTATAAAAATAAAAAAATACAACTAGATAATTACGAAAACTTAACTATTGTTCTAATTAAACAACTATCATGCGTGTAAAACATGGCTTAGGTAATAAAACTTGAGTGAGAGCGCCGCGCGTCGTGCTATTTTTTTCTCAAATCACCATAGAATTGCACACCGCTAAATTATTACGCGTATTCAGCAATTTTTTTTCAGCGTTGGGTTAATCCTTATGTTCCAAACTGTAGTAATTCCTGTTAAATGTTCATTTGACAAACGAGTGAAATTTTTTTTTTCATTAATTTTTCATCTAGAACTGCTATTATCACGATTTCAAGAAACTTAGTCCGTCAAATGGTCGCATACTGGAGGTGGTCGCGTAACCGGCGCAATGACCCTACCTAACTGTCGAAATCTAGGTATATTGAACACATCTGCCTACCCCTCTGAGCATACAGGCTTGATGATACGTCATGATGTTGTATAAACAATAAACATCCAAGCTATTCCAGCAATCACGATAGATTTGCCGTCTATTTTTGAAGAGTTCCGTTGTATATCTCCGAAGATCAGCACCAGATCTTCACCAAATTAAAATGGGACCACCTCAGGAGTCTACTCTTTCAAACAAAAAAAGAATATCGAGAATCGGTCCACAAATGGCGGAGAAATCAGGTAACATACGTAAAAAAAAAAAAAAACATACACACGAACATAGAACCTCCTTCTTTTTTTGAAGTCGGTTAAAAATAGGCCTTAGTGTTGAAGATTCCGTCAAAATCGGTTCAGCAATTTTGGATATAAATCCAAAAATATATTTTTGTTATGATAAGATAAGATAAGATATATTCATTTGCTCAAACATGTGTACACATACCAAAATAGAAACTTGCATGCAAGATATTACAACAAAAAAAAAAGTTCTGTATGTTTGCCACATCATATGGCGTGCAAATCTTGTGCATTTTAAATTAAAAAATACAAGAATTAATACAAAACTTACAAATTATAAATGTCACACTATTAATGAAGTTAGGTACCTATGTAGATATAGGTAGTTAACGACAAACATACCTGCACTTCCATTTTATTTGTTTCTAAAGATAGAACTCCTATATATCTATACATATAATAAAACAGTAACGACAGAAAAACTGTACATTGAGAATTTTCAACAAAAAATTAGTGGGTTTTGTTAGAAAAACGTAACTGGTGACAAAAAGTGACTTTTTAGAATTTTTGTCTGTTTGTCTGTTTGTCTGTATGTATTTCCGGGGTGAACTCAAAAAGTACTGTATGGATTTGCTTCAAATTTTGCATGAATATTACTAAGAGGTCGGGTCAACACATAGGCTATATATTATCACGCTATCACCTACGGGGGAGGAGCAGTGAATCTTTATTCTTCTAAACCTCAGATCTGATGAGGGATCTTCGAGGAATTGAGGGAACTCCTCAAATAATATAGGAAAACATGTACCAATTTTCATATCACAAATCAAGCATTTACATTTAGCAAGTATCATTTCGTGAAGAAAAACTGATGAAGAAGACAGACGATGGAACTCTTCAACGCATAACAACAAATTACTCGCAATAGCTACAGTCACATGTCTGTGCATGGTTTATGTATTTCCCATAACATTACGCCTGTCTATTTTAAAAGGTTTAGAAAGAACTTCTTTTGCAATTGTTAACCGATTTCAATAATTCTTTCAAGTTTTGAAAGACTTTCTTTACATACAAAGAAACTAAAAATTGCAAAATAAAAAAAATAAAATACAAAAAAACTCTCTTCATGTAACTTATATTTTTATGCTATTTTAAAAGTTGTTAACTTATAATGCTATAGCGACACTGGAATCTTAGGTAGGTATATTTGGTGCTGTAGAACCTTCACGCAGACGACGTCGCGGGCAGCAGCTAGTAGATAGAATAATAACATCAGTACAATACATATAACGCAAAGTAAAGAAGGAAGTAAGGAAAAGAGAATATGTCATAAAACGTAGAAACCAAAACAATAGTAACTACTATACAACTCGGACCACATGCTCGAATCACCATTCGTGATGGAAATCACTACTGATTGTTCCCAACGAGTCACACTGTAATGTGTAACACTGTTACACGATACAGTGTGAGTAGTTGGGAAGAAGACTCCCAACCAGTCACACTGTTACTCGATAGGAGATCTTTTTATAGTAAGTTCCCAACGAGTCACACTGTAACGTGTAACACTGTTACCGATACACTGTGACAGTGTTACACGTTACAGTGTGAGTCGTTGGGAAGAAAACTCTGTCACACTGTTACTCGATAGGACATATTTTTATAGTTAGTTCCCAACGAGTCAGACTGATCAGTACACCAAAAGAGGAAGATTAATTACAGGCAATAAAAGTGTCTATCCATTGAGCATTCATAGTAAAAATCTAACAGCATTTATAACGGATCGTGAACAAACAAAAAAAACATCACAAAATTCGTGATAATTGCACACACAATGAGACAATAATCACCAGATATCAAGGAAGTGAACTTGACATAAATGGAGCTTGCAAAAAGTAACAAAAACTTGTGGGTTTGATTGCCGACAGATGATTATATACGAGTATATTCAGATAGAAGAACGATTGGAGAATATTGTGATTGGTTATAAATAACATTTAATTTGTTCAGGAAGTTATGTGCGATAAATAGTTTTGATTTATTAAGAGATGCATGGAGGCTGGTTAGAGCCTCGACTTTAATAGCTATCAGTTCAAATCCCGGCTAGTAGGTAATTTACTTATATTTTTATCTAACATTACAAGACATTACCTACTGTCATCGCCATTTTAATTATAATATAGCGTCACAGAGCCCAAAAAAGCAGCGGATAATCAAGACGCTTCCAACTCCAACGATAACTCATTGCTTCCAATTATGATGAGCAGTTTAGAAGTTACAACTATAGGCGAACAGACGAACATTATACATATTTACGGTTGAAAATCTTGCTTCTTGTAACTAGACGTTTGCACCATGTTGAACGACGCATTTCAGGGCGTTTGTTGCTTCGTGAATATGAGACGCTCATGAAACGCTATCGGGAACAATCAAAGCAACTACCATGAGCATTCACCATGAACTGTAGGTATGTAACCATAGTATTAAGTAATCAGTACCATGCAGCTTGACAATCAATTAGGTATTTATACAATTATATAATTATTACCTCATAATACCTTTAGTTCGTACCGTATACGAAGCCATATCTCATAATATACAGAATGTCTCATTCAAATCGGAGGCAGTGTTGAAAAACTTTTTTGCAAAAAATAAAACGTCATGATGTTGTATAAACAATTAATATCCAAGCGATTCCAGCAATCACGACAGATTTGCCGTCTATTTTTGAAGAGTCCCGTTGTATATCTCCGAAGATCAGCACCAGATCTTGGGACCACCTCAGGAGTATATATACTCTTTCAAATAAAAAAAGAATTTTGAGAATCGGTTCACAAATGGGGGAGAAATCAGGTAACATACATAAAACAAAAAAAATACATACACACGAACATAGAACCTCCTCCTTTTTTGAAGTCGGTTAAAAAGGCGGTGGTCACTTCGAGCACCTACTAAAATAAATTAAAGTATGTGGAAACAATGCATTTTATTCATTTTAGACATCATATTTCATACCGAAATTAACTGCTTAAGACCTACACAATCGATATCTAAATAGAAATAGGGTAGGTTTTTTTTTCAAAATCTTCTTCTTATCGTGTGGTTAGTAACTAACCTGGTGTCAGACTTTTAATGCCGCCCATGGGCCTCTGACTTGGCATCACATGCCGTCGAGAAATATCTCTCAGGCATGCCGGTTTCCTCACGATGTTTTCCTTCACCGTTTTTGAAGCAAGTGATAATTATACAATACACACATGAAACCGAAAAGTCAGAGGTGCGTGCCTTGGGTTCGAACTCGAGACCTATGATTTGGCAATCCGCCGGTCACACCACTAGGCTATCGCTGCTTAAAATAACCGGGTTCGATTCCCGAACGGAGTACAGATGTTTTTTAAAATGTATGAATGCAGTTTTCCTTGTTATTAAAATCGATGACATGGTTCCTCAGAACAGATCTTCGTATGTCTTATAGTTTCAGACTTTCCCATACTGACCGATTTTAATGAGACACCCTGTATACATATGAAACAATCAAAGAGTTTTAAGATAGGTACTATAAAAAGGACATGCGAAGAAATGTGATAGAAAAACTGTCATCCAATGTGGCAGTAAAGCCATTTAAGTAACATAATATACAGCAATATTGGAGCGGCAGCAGAGCGTAGGTACTAAACTAGACTAATCGATTTGTATGCGCTTGGACACTAGTATAGGGTAAAAATTTTGTTCGTGTCCTTAGTACCTAAGTATTAAAATGTCTTTGGATCTTTGCCTCTCTTACACTAAGAAAGTGCACTGACTTGTAAGCTTTCTGCTGTGGTTTGTTTTTAAATACAATAATAATCATGACCAATTAATCAGTAGGTAGGTAGGTATTATATGCGCAGCAGTACCTGTCGATAATTGAAGAATTTGGCTCGTCGCGGCATAGAACAGGAAATTTTTGTATAGAAAACGGTCTTACCCAACCGCCTGGCACAGCTTGATGATTTTCGAAATGAAGTTTAGACTACATCGTCAGAATTTTTAATATTCGACCGATAGTAAGTTCCTTTGTAATATGTCTATGCTAATTATGGAAAAACCTTACTACACTACACAGTTTGAAACATTAGGTATGTGAATTATCTGAATGTAGGTACCATTTTCATAACTATCAAACACATAGACCCATTTTTTTTTCGGATTCGGAAATTTTCCGAGAATGGTACCTATGTATCTAGGTAAATGAGCAATTCTCATTTTAAGTTACATAGTATCCAGCATGGGGCAGAAAGTCGGAATCGTAATCGCTCCTAACCATTTTAGTACGGAATATAAAAATATTGTAACTTAAAATAGATAAAACTCGAATGTTGTAGGTAAACCGTAACCCATTGACATTACTGAGTAATTAAATAAGTCCTTGGTGTTCGTCGCCGGATTCGACACGGCAGCCATTACTGACACGCGATATGAAGACGCGTGCTTATTAGTAAAAAATATTATATCTTTGAAAACAGACAGTAGATATAGGTTTAATAATAACAAGATTTTTGTTAGTAAAGCCTACCTCTGAGTACTTCGTTAATTTTTCGATAAACCTGAACTAAATTTCATGAAATTCTGAAATTGCCAGTGCCTTGTCTAATTGAAAAGAGGCTTGACTCTGTAGACTTGTTTTGCAGCAAACCATTTCGTTCCTATTATCCCATAACGTTACATCTGTCCTAAAATACTCAAAACCTTGAATAGGGTTTGTGCATTGATCAAATCATAGTTTAAAAACTAGTAAAATTTAAAAAAATCTTCACTCTCTCTATGTCGTTTGTTGGGCCCATCTCAGGCCGGGGGACACCGCGGCCCGTATGTGCCTCATGGGTGTCAGCTAAAGATCAGCGTCAGATGGTACACCCTGCGTTCTCATCTGACATTATGCTGAGCTATGCTGCCTTTTGGCATTATAATCTTTGTTTGCTGTTTATTTTATAGTTAGGAGTATTTATTTTGCTACAATACCAATAATTTTCTTTCTTCTCTTTCAATGAATCAGATTACATGACTTACTTTCCATCAACTTGTTTTTCTGTTCTCAGCCACAAAGAACGCCAGGTCTCCAAGCGATAGTCCATCTTCAAGCTGACGAGGAGTCAGGAGTAGAAGGAGACCTGATCTTCACGCAGCTGGTACCAAATGGGCCGGTCAGCATCCAAGGCAACATCACCGGCCTAGCTGCTGGACTGCACGGCATCCACGTCCACCAGACGGGAGCAGTCAAGGATAACTGCAAGGATATTGGACCGCATTTCCTTGCGTTTTATGTTAGTTCTAGTATTAATTTTACTGGGTCGCGGAATTTGTTCGAAAGAGTCACCGCGGCCCTGGAACGCAAAAGGCATTAAGAGGAGCACGGATGGGTTTTAGTCAGTAAGACCATGCGGGAGTCGGGAGGAGTCATTTGATGATTTCCCATACTTAAAAAAAAAAAAAAAAAAAGTATTCATTTTACTGGCCTGTTGTTTTAGTAGTGGTCCTAAGGGCTAGCGCAAATATACAACTTTAAGTTGAACAACTATTTTGTTGTGTTTCATAAGTTTATAGCAATATATGAACGTGCGCATACTGTCAACTCAATAGTTGATCGATAAAAAAATCAAAAAACTGTATCGATCTGCTTTTGATTAAAAAGTTGGACAACTATCGATGCAATACATTTCAATACAAAATGAGCACGTGCTCATTTTGTATTGAATTTGGAGATAAATCACTGAAATCGATTGTATGCGCACCTTCATCGGCCAAACAGTTTAGTCGTGTGAAATTCACGAGAAGTACGCAACTCGACTAACTGCTATGCCGTAGCTCGTGGTTTCGATTCCCACCCAAGACAAATGTTTAATGAGGACGATCATTCATTTGTTCTGTGTCTGGGTGTAATTTATCAATAATATGTATGTTTTCAGAAATATATAAGTATTTTTATCAGTTGTCTAGTACTCATAGCAGTCATAGCACAAGCTCTTCCTTATTTTAGGACTAGATGGCGTTGTTTGAACGTTGTAGAATATTTATTTTATTTAATAAGGGTAACCTACGTAAGGTGGTTACCAAGTTGGTGTTTTACAAATGTTTACGCCTGTATAATATGTATTTTGATATTAATTTCTTGCTCCTTTCCCCAGGGCCGTCACGGAGGTCCCCGCGACAACGTCCGTCACGTCGGCGACCTCGGCAATATCAAGGCAGAGGAGGGAACCCTTTCAGTCAGACTCATTGACCACCTCATATCTCTATCCGGCCCTCGGTCCATAGTCGGTCGCTCTTTAGCCATCTCTAAAGGCGAAGACGACTACGGACGAGCCAGCACTGAAGACAGTGCCCTCACCGGCACTTCAGGACCAGCTATTGCCTGTGGAATCATTGGTTACTTACACTGATTTGTATCTATTATCTTCTTCTGTAAATTGTGATATATGTACCTTACTACACCCGGTTTCTGGATGGGAATGATCGACTCGTCACTATCCTATTTGTAGGATATCTATTAGGACAGCTGTGTGGATCCGATTTATGGTGATACCGTCAGAATGACTGGACCAAGCGAGATATGTTCTTTAGACCATGTGCACTATTTAATACCTATTTGCTACTATTTACTACCTAAAGTGAAATATTTGCTACCTTTGCTCAAAGATATAATCAATGAAATAAAGTGGCCAGCCATCCTGACGTCAGGTTGGCTGGCCACTTCCAAGTTCTCGTAGTTTTAGAGTTGTAGAGTTTGTTTTAGAGTTTAGCATTGATTATATTTCTTTGTGCAAAGGTACCTACCAAATATTTCACTTTAGGTAGTAAATAGTAGCAAATAGGTACTAAATAGTGCGCATGGTCTTAAGGACATGTCTCACTTGGTCCAGTCATTCTGACGGTCACGATTTATGACCGCGTGGTTGCTTCTTAACTAGGATCCTAGTTCGGATCCTACAAATCGGATAGTGTAAAAAGCCCTTAAGTCAAGTGGTTCTTTCAGAAACTGGTTGTTATCTATAGTTAGTTTTTCTTTGTACTTACTTGTGTTAATATATCTATATGTATGAGTGGTGTTTCATTTGTAAGGTACAGACGCACGCACATCAAGCTACCCCAAAATGTCAAATCCCAGTTGAAAATTAACCTTTGTCTATTTGTAGGCGAAGAGATTTAAAATACTATAGAGCGGGCATGTCAAGGAAATGTCATAGAAAAACTTTGATCCCAAGTCTCAGTAACGCCATCTAGAATAATATATGAATATTGGAGCGGCAGCGGAGCGTACCTACTACAACATCAAACTCATAGACTTGTATCCAGCTGGACACACTTTTTCGGACGAAAATTTTGTTCGTGATGTCCGGTCTATAGGTATTGAATGTCTTTGTTCGTAGGTAATAAAGTTACAAAAACTATCAAAGAAATTTGACATTAGGGTCTGAAGTAGCTTGATGTGCTGGCCTCTATACTTTAGTGCTAGTTTACTTCCAGCTTTTACAGTTAAAGAACCAACTGCTTAGACAGAGATACATATTAGAACACAGACAAATCGCCATTTATTCCTTATAATAGGGGGAGAGCCCATTGCCACCAACCGGGCGCAGGGCCAGGCTCCGCTGAACTGCTAATGAGAAATTCCTGATCAATAAATATAGGTAACAACATTTTCCGATCTGGAAATCATACTCAGGACATCACAAAGACAGTAGATAGTAGGTTTAGTTCCATTTATGGTATAGCGCCTACTAGAATATGAACCGCCATCCACTATTGTGATGAATATCAAAATCACTTTTGCGAGGTTATGCCTGTAATAGATTCCACAAATGAAGATGCAAAACTGCAAATTTATTTGCTTTACAAACATTTTCCACGTCAAACACCACCATTTCAGACACTAATCTGCATGGATCTTACATGATTTGACCAAGATAATGCCTCCTTTGTTGCCCTAGTTACTACCAACTGCCAGCTGTAATACCGTTAATTTTGATTACCCGTCCTACTACTCCAGTATGGAGCTGTTAAGAAGGGAAAAAATATATAGCCCGTGTTACTACTATGTATTTTTTTTTCTCTCAAAATTATTGCATAGCAATTTAACAAAAGAAGAAGTCGCGATATCGGATATTGTAAACTACGACAATATCCGACATATTCATAAATGCAATTATTGTTAAATGCAGAAATATCAGTCAGGCTACGCCCTCGAGAAATTGGGTTGATTTTCCTTTTTTTTATTTTAGAATAAATGGTTTTATTTTCATGTTATGTACAAAAAAAAAATTAGTTTAGAAATAAAAGTAGGTAATTTTACGGTAGTAACACGGGCTATTTTTTTTTTCTCCTTCTAACAGCTGAAAATTGGAGTAGTAGGAAGGGTAATAAAAAACACGGGATTACAACTGGTAGTAAGATTGGTAGTGCTACAAAGGTAATGTGTGGACTTAAAAAGAGACTGTGACATTCCAGTTTCTTTTGGTGTTTCTTCTCAGACTAGTCGGACAGTGCAACACCGATCTCATCTACTAGTGACGTAAAAAAATGACGTGAAAAGTTTTGGGAAGCCTATTTACAGAAATAAATATCATTTCATAAGTTTTTTTTATCAAACAAACATGCTGAAATGTTCCTGAGAAGATACACCGAAAGAACTCTGACGTCACATTATCTTCAAAAGTAAAGTCAGATCATGTGAGGACCCGATCACCTGACCGTCAGTCACTGCACGCATTTGTCAGTAGGTGATCGTGTGCTCAACTCGGAACCTTAGGAGCTTAATTAATCGACGGATATTACCACAGAAAGAAAATAAGTTAGTCACCATATAGTACAAGTTACTTCAACAAATATAGCAGACTTTAAAGGCAAAGGGATCTTCTACAGAAAATTACTAGAAATAAACCGGTAGGTAAACCACTTTGGAGGTATGAGGAACAGAGTGTAAAGTTCCTCATGCACCATTGAAAAGGGAGGATCCTCCGACCAGACGGGTGTTGTGTCTGGTGGGCTAACTACTACCCGGCGGTTGTTGTCGGGAACTTGTATATGTTCAATCTGCGCGGATAACTTTAATAGCGCGATGTAGGATAGTTCGTACGTGGCGAGCTAGATGTCGCTACACCACAACAGGCTAGTTGACTAAGTTTTAGTTTTTGTCCCTCATCTAGATTACAAGAAAATAATCGACATATTTTTTTGAAAATAACGGGGATACAACGAGTCAAAATATCCCATGACGTCACTAACTGTACAGTTTATACTGAATAATGACGTTACAAGCCTCCTCTACTCAACTTTAATCCGCTTAATGTAAGAAGTTTTCCATCAATATGTAAAAAGATAAAGATATAATGATACCGGGCTGGTTACCGCAACTCCACGTCAAAGCGCGTATTTTTCGTATGGGCCACAATCTACCACGCGGGCTCAGTGCGAATTGGTAGATGTCACATGTCTACGAATTTTTAACCGACTTTCAAAAAAGGAGGAGGTTCTATGTTCGTGTGTATGTATTTTTTTTTTTTTTTTTTTTTTTTTATGTATGTTACCTGATTTCTCCCCCATTTGTGGACCGATTCTCGAAATTCTTTTTTTATTCGAAAGAGTATACTTCCGAGGTGGTCCCATTTTAATTTGGTGAAGATCTGGTGCTGATCTTCGGAGATATGCAACGGAACTCTTCAAAAATAGACGGCAAATCTGTCGTGATTGCTGGAATCGCTTGGATGTTTATTGTTTATACAACATCATGAGGTATCATCACGCCTGGTATGCTCTGAGGGGTACGCAGATGTGTACAATATACCTAGATTTCGACAGTTAGGTATGTTAATTTTCATTTATTAGGGATAAGTGGATAACCCTATTATCATGACATGTACTGTTACAATTAACAATATATATAGCAAATATTTGTATGGGAACCACTAAAAATGGAAAAATAAAAAACTTTTTTGCAAAAAAATTAAACCGACTTCAAAAAAAACACTAAACGGTGTAAAATAACTCTAAATTCGGAAGTCGGTGGCCCATCATGAATAAGACAAAACCACCAAAGCCACAGACTTCCTAATTTAGAGTTATTTTACACCGTTTAGTGTTTTTTTTGAAGTCGGTTTAATTTTTTTGCAAAAAAGTTTTTGGTTCTAGGATAGGTATGCCATGCCGGTTTCCTTACGATGTTTTCCTTCACCGTTTTTATGAGCAGCGGTTATGAAATAAATTACACAAAGTAATGCGCCTGCCTGGGTTCTCACCCACGACTAACTTCGTAAGTCGTAACACCGGTGGCTCAGTGGTGGCGCACTGGGCCACCGGTGCTATCCATCAATATGTAATGAAAAAGAAAAAAAAACTTGTGTATGGTATTAATTTTTATAGTCTCACTGTTGAACTAATTATATTTTGATAAGTAGTTTTTTTTGTGTCAACATCCCTATTATGAAGAGAGGAACTAGTAATTCCGGACTTTCGTTAAGCGTGTTTTGATTTTACACCAATCATTATGGGGAATGTGACGAACACTGACCTAAATTTATATACATGTACCTATCTTATCTAAAGCGGATTAAGATAGATAGGTACGTATTAACATTAGTTTTCCATTGGAATCGATTACGGATAAATCAGATTTTATAAATCCTATTAAAAAGTCAATAATAGAGTAGCTCTATTAAAGTATTTTTTTTAAATGGTGTGTGTGATGCAGAGGAATGAGGATCCGCCAAACGTTGGCTTAGAACCCGATAACAGCGCCACCTACCGGGTCCAAATATGATTTACCTTACCGGGAAATTCACAATTATCACATCAAAAAAATGATTTGGTCCAGCCAGCAGCGTACGTTATGCGTTTACATACATATCGTCGAATCCTTTTTTAACCGACTTCAAAAAAGGAGGAGGTTCTATGTTCGTGTGTATATATTTTTTTTTTTTTTTTTTTATGTTTGTTACCTGATTTCTCCGCCATTTGTGGACCGATTCTCAAAATTCTTTTTTTATTTGAAAGAGTAGACTTCTGAGGTGGTCCCATTTTAATTTGGTGAAGATCTGATGCTGATCTTCGGAGATATACAATGGAACTCTTCAAAAATAGACGGCAAATCTGTCGTGATTGCTGGAATCGCTTGGATGTTTATTGTTTATACAACATCATGACGTACCATCACGACTGTATGCTCTGAGGGGTAAGCAAATGTGTACAATATACCTAGATTTCGAGAGTTAGGTATGTTAAGTTTCATTTATAAGTGGATAACCCTATTACCTTGATATGTATTGCTAACAATTAACAATATAACGTAAATTCATGGTAAATATTTGTATGGGATCAACTAAAAATGGAAAAATAAAAATCTTTTTTGCAAAAAATAAAACCGACTTAAAAAAAACACCAACCGGTGTAAAATAACTCTAAATTCGGAAGTCGGTGGCCCATCATGAATAAGACAAAACCACCAAAGCCACAGACTTCCTAATTTAGAGTTATTTTACACAGTTTAGTGTTTTTTTTAAGTCGGTTTTATTTTTTGTTTATGATGTGGAGGCTCACAAGAGTGGGATTAGGCCACAAAAACTATGGATGTTTTAATATTGTGTGAGATTACGACTGACAGAAATATTAGAAAATAAATTCTGGACTACCAAGTGTTAAAAATTTTCACAGAACTTGCAGACTGCAGACTATTTATCTGCATACTAGGAATAAAATAAAACACCAAAAATTCAGTAACCAACGGATATATTTAATGTATAAAAAAATATTTTTCAACATAAATGCAAAATACAAGAATTTGAAACAGCACCACATACCAAAAAGTACGGAAGAATCGTATGATAGAACAGAATATGCTGTATCCTTACATTATGTGATGTTTACGCCTTAATACTAGCTACTTGTTTGTGCCTTAACCGAAGTAATAAATAATGATTTTATGAGGCGGACGGTCTGATCATTAATGATACGGGGTTTTGTAATTGTTGTGTTGTAATAAAGTATGTTTCGACAGCGGTATTTTGACACCTGATAAATTACAGGTACTACCTACCTAATGCTGTTATATTACAAGCCGGAAAAAATATAGTAGTACGAATAAGATGGTGATAATTTGTTGTAAATAAAACTGTTAAAATGCAAGCACATTTTATTCGCGAGAGAGCTAGCTAAACTTTTACCGAAACAAAATGGCGTCGAAACCAACTTAACTCTGCTCGTTCCGCTCCACGTCAGATAACAAACCAATCTGACGCTTATTTTCTTTGATTTTAATACAAAAAATAATATAGTTGTTTGCTTTTCTTATATAACATTTTCACACTGATTTTAAAATTACAAATATGCTAATGTCAGTCACACTACAGTTAATATTTTTACTGGAGGCCGAGAGAGGCGACGAGTTTCTCCACCTTCGCGATGTAGGCCTTCTGTGCGTCCTCCTTAGACACACCACGCTGCTTGCTCCATGCCTCGAACTTGGCCTTGCCCTTAAGGTCCAAGAAGCCGGGGGCCTCTGTGGAAGAAGAAAAAATACGTTTAAAAATGGCGGTACGACTATTTTATATCTTGGTATGGCAAAAAAGGGTGATGTCGACCATTCTGCCAATATTTAAAGTGAATACAAAGTGTCGGTATATGATTTTAAAAAAATACTTGCGGCACAAATAATATGGATAGCGGTATAACTGTAATAATTAATTGTATACTATTTTTACTGACATCGGACAAGTAAAAGTTCGTGATGAAACCTGGACTGAATGAATTGTGAATTATGGTAAGCCCCTGGACTTGTTAAATAATATAAGGCTGATAATCGATAAAAAAAGCCAACGTGTCTCGAGTAAGCGTGTGCTTCCATGCTCGTGCCTTTTTTGTATGAGAAGCGGCCTTTGCCTAAGAGTGTGACAATTACAGGCTAGTCTTATGGTCTATGATATTCCCCAGCACGTTGTTTTACAAGTCCAGCTAAGCGAAGACAGATGGAATTTGTTTAGATATAAAATAACTTAACTGACTAGCCTGTTGGTCTAGTAGTTAGTGACTGCTATGCTGGAAGTCGTGGGTTCGATTCCCACCCAGGACAAATGTTTGCTTGATGAGCAAAATCATTTGTTCCTTGTCTGGGTGTAATTAATTTATCTATAATATGTTATGTACCTATGTATTTAGAAATATATAAGTATGTTTATCAGCTGTTTAGTACCCATAACACAAGCTCTCAAGCTTAACTTGGGACTAAATGGCGTTGTGTGAAAAGTTGTGGAATATTTATTTTATTTATTTATTTAACTTCAATTGACAATAATATCATCAAGATGTTTTGATAAAAGAACAATAGGATATTAGTATGCCAAGAAAAAATATTATAGTGGCGCGAGATTCAACTATGAATCATAAAATGACTTTAGAAAAAGAATATAAACCCTATTCGCCTGGGTCTAGGACTTAATATTCAATGCCGTTGTGTATCATAGTCATTTCTGAGTAACCGTGGCAGATAGCAATTGATTTAACCCAAATAGTTGCGAGTGCCAACTCATATTTTTTTATCATCAAGGATTGAGTCATTTTAAGGACTTATTATTTAAATCGTGATTTATATCTAGACTTTAAAAGATTGTGTCAAGTGATTAGTATTGAAATGATAAACGGCTTTAGACGATGATTGATTTATTTGTTGTTATTTTTATTTTATTAAACGACGTACTTAGCATCCTAGTGTTACAAACTATCATCAATATCATCATAGACAAATAGATTTGGGTTATTTGACAAGTTCTTCTATTTTATTGGCTGACGTGTATGTCAAGTACGCCATGCTTTGACGTAAGCATAACGTCAGTTAGAACGGATGTTGAATTCGAAAATATTAGTTTTATTTTTAAAACCTTATGGATGATACTTATGGTGTTAATTTGCCTCGTATTTGTAAACCTAAAGAGTAAATATAGTATGTATTTTTTTATTTTAAAACCATTCGTGAAATTTTCATAAAGATATAAGCGCCCTACATTAATCTTAGTAGGTAGGTACTACTTTTTGTGAAGAGAAAATAAACCATAAAATGAAAGCATTCGTGCTCCGCACACAGTTCCGTTTTGTCACATTATAACAGTACTTAAATAAGCCATATAAAAGCAAACAGAGTACGAAAACGTATACATCAAACCGGGTCGCTTGAAATATTTACCAAGAAAGCAACGGTTTAGGCCAACCCGACGCAAGGCTATATTAGAAACTGAATGGCTAAGAAATATATTTAAATCCAAGTCTAGTTTTCACCAGAATAGGGTTTTTTAGACTATGTGAAGGCTGTATGACATTAATAATTTTGGACTGGGTTCTAGTTTTCTTTAAATACATAGTTGGAATCTGCAAGGTTTCTGGTGCAAGACTGCACTGACAACCAGCCGAACCTAAGGGTAACGTGATTCCTGGTAAGTTGGTTGTTGGGGTCAGAAGGCAGAACAGTTGCTCCATTCGCTTACACTAGAAGTCGACCTCAACACAGGTATGAAAGACAACAACTAGTTAGGCAGATGACAACTGATAGAAGACACTTCTACGGTCACCAGAAACAAGCAAACGAGTTAAATCTAAGTGAAGCCACCACAGCAATAATAGTTCTTCAAATACGGATAGTTATCTTACTCGATTACCATACAAAGGGTCGTTTTGACTTTCGCACAATTATTCAAGAGGTGTTAACGTGATTATTATTTGCATGAAACAATAGACGGCGGCGGAGACGCGGGAAAATAAGTATTGAGGTCCATTGGTTAAGGCCATCTGAACAACTTTACTATCTACGTCACAAGGTTTTTATTTGCATAAACACTTCCAAGATGACTGTTTCAAGACGACATAAAAGTAATGTGTGGTAAAGTTCTCAAAACTAAGCCAGAACATTTAATACAATCACTGTTATCAAGAGTTTAGCAGAAGACTGATAGATCTTTTTCATATCGTGTGTCTCCTAACCTCGTATTTTAGACTTGGCTTCACATGGCATCGAGAATCTGTCAGGCATTTCGGTTTCATCACCTAAGCCTACATTGTGGAATGCAATAAAGAATTGAGTATTGAGTATCACGAAGTTTTCCTTCTCCTTTTTTGAAGCAAGTGATCTTTAGGCTATTCGCAAATGAATCCGAAACGGCAGAAGTCCTGGATTCGGACTCGACACCTATTACTTGGTAGTTTGCCGGTTACACCACTAGGCGATCAGCGTTAACGCTATTACTGGGTAACGGGATACCCGTGGGTATGTATGGTTGTCAGGATTTCGGGCTTCTGACTAACCAACCATAACGACTGTCAGTGACACTTTAAAAATGGATGACTTTTTCAATTCGGCTGTTTTATTAGTGTGAATGTTACGCGATATCTTCGTCAAATGTGAACCGGATCTAATCGTTATTTTTTATGGGAACAGTAAAAAATAAAACATATTTTATTTGTTTCGTCTAGTATGTTGGTGATGTTATAATACTCTGTTTATTACTGTAACTAAAATACGAAATACAACAAAAATACCACTTAAAGATGCTATAGTTTCGGAATCAAATCAGAGGCAAAAAAATATTAAAGCAACGCCACAGACTTTCAAAACGTAGAATAGTTCTTAAATGAGTGCTTTTTTTTTAATTTTTACCGCAATGCATATTCAATACTAAAAAAAACGCCCTGTCTGTCCGTACGAGGTGATATAGGTTAATGGATTAAATTCAGTATTCATGTATAAAGTTTATTCAGTGACCCAACACGGAATTGTATCATTAGACACACGAAACGCTCATAATACCTATGTCCGGCTTACTATTAAACACTAACATGTTCATGATAATTACTAGGTAGTCCAGACAAACGGATAAAGATGGCCTTACTGCTCATAAAACACTGGTAAAAGTCGAGGCAAGCCGTATAAGTCGTTTCGGGCTACTGTTGAGAAATAGCAGTTGGAAGGACTCAGTGTACCGATTCAAACTGATTTAAAGCGAGCATTGGACCCCAACTAATAAACCGTTCAACACCAAAATCATCAAAACCGATATAAAAATAATGACTTGTCAGGTTTATTCCAACGTTAACTACCATAAAATGCAAATTACCTTCGTAAAAACAGTCTTATAAAAAGCTAGGATTTTCCATCGACTGCAGTCGTTCACGGCTTCTAACTTTTAGATCGGAAACAAAAAACTTAAAAATCATAACACGCCTGTATTCTGCGAAAGATTAGCCAGAAGTGTATCTATAGGTGGTTCACCCAAATTTTGGCAATAACACTTAGTCCAAAGTAAAAGAGGGTGAGCTTTTGCCAATTCTTATTTAAAAGACCGATTTGTAGGTGAAAAACAGCCGTTGATCTTATATCTGTGATGTCTGTCATTGCATTTGTTTTTTCCATGTGCCTTTGTTTTGGCCAAAGTTTCCTTAGCAAATTAGCTTTTCCATTGGCAGTCGGAGTCCAGTCCGTCTGTCTAGAGGGTTTAGAGGTTTTTATGCTACTCAAACAAATGGAATGAACCGCGTACTTAATGCAATAATTCAGCCCCTTTTATAGCCTTTTCCCCCAACGTTGTTGGGAAAAGGCAAATAAAGAAATGAATCTAAATCCAACTATGTTGGGGTCGGCTTCAAGTTTAACCCGATGAAGCTGAAGTGTCTGAAGTGTCACCAGTGTTTTACATAGAGCGACTGGCTCTGTGACCTCCACAACTCAAAACTGGATAAACTGGCTGACAGTTTCTGACTACCCGTAATGGCTTAACGAGCTTGCCGACCCGCGCAGTCTTGAAATGCAATGAATGGACACTCATCCGCGGACCAACCTCGTCACGCCTTTTTTTTTTTTTGAGTGGTGGAAAATCCTCATGGATGTCCCCCGCCCAGGGAGGCGGAGGGGTCTGTCAGACTCTTACTGACTAAAAACCACCCCGTGTTCCTTCTCACAGCTGCGCCGGGGGTCACGGGAACAGAAGATACTTCCGCGACCCCCGACTGGTGCCGGCCCCGCGGGCCTCGCCAAGTCAGCGAGGGGAGTGAGGTGTTTGACTCCCCTCGTGACGTCTAAGAGGGGCGCGCGTGAACACGACGCGCCGCCACCACGGGTAACCTCGTGACGCCTAGCTTAACCTTCGATCGACCCGTGACGCTCTTATTATTTTAGCCTCATGCTCCTTCAATTAGCTCCTTCTAGCTTGTTTGCGGAAGCCCGCGTTGATGGCTTTCACGCCATAATACGCAAAAGGACCGCCTCCTTACTGCGCAGAGTGCGTGGCAGCACTAACAGCATCTTGAACGTAGTCGCTGACAAACTTGATTCAGCAGTGATGAAAACTTTTATGCGGGTTCTAGTAGTTAGACCGTGTCAATTTTCTAACTGACCTTCAGGGTCAGCTAGAAAATTGACACATAATATAGTTATCCAGTCCTGTTATTAACACTAGAATATAAGCTGTGTGTTTTACTAACAAATATGGATCATTGTTGTCCGAATTAAATAAATATTATTATTATTATTAATTACTTACACTGTCAAGTTATAGGTGAATTATTAAAAAAAAATACATTTAGCCATTGCCTTTTCTGATTGATTGATAACGTGAACACGGTAATCAACGATCCGATATCGGATTTTTAACTGCCCTGTCATTGTCACCTTGAATGCACAAATCCTTTTTAATATTGTGTTACTAAGAGGTGTTACAACAAACAATACGCTTCTTGTATTTTTAATTGACTAATTTACTTTAACAATGCGAATTAATGTCTGATTTCCCAGTTTACACGACACGTTTAAGTTATTTAAGTCGTAAAAGTAGCTAAGAGTGTAAAGTCCAAGGATTTTAATTTGTCTGGTATTAAAAAGTCCTTGTAGCAAATAAAACGTTTCACGATTGTAGCTGGTTTCATTCAAAGCTAAATAAAAATAAAATAAAAATGTTTATTGCTACAACTTAAAAATTTAAATTAACACTTGAATAAGTAGAAGTGTCCTTTTAAGCAAAAAGTTTGCTTGTGGTAAGACACTTCAATTAGGTACTTTGTTACATTTAAAGAAAATCAAAGCTACAGTTATTTAATAAAACTTGGATATTTTTTGTAACCATAAACGCGCTATCACGCCTGTATTCCTAGAAGGGATATGCAGAAATGTACTCAAAGTACTACTAATTTTCTGTTTTGTTTATATGCATCATGTAATTTTTCCGATACAATTTACCTATTTGTTCATGAATATATTTTGTTTTATTATTATTGATCAAATATATAGCTTAGTTGAAGGGGTTATCATTACAAGCCTAGTAGTAATGTGTTACCCACATTCTGTTAATGCTTGCTAATATAGGCTGGGCGCAGATCACATTTAGTTCACCATACAGCCACCATACAAGAAAAATTGAATTTCGCAGGCTACCCTGGCGCTTCCACCTTAAGCTCGCTCCTCAATTCACCATATTCACATAAATTACCAGCCGTACAACGATTCTATGATTTGGTATTTACGTACGATACCCGAGTCTTTTTATAATGGGAAATTTATTATAAATGCTTGGAGGGCATTTATAATCGTTGTTAACAGCAGGAAAAGGTATAATTTTAATACCGAGCAATGGTGTGCTCACAAGTTTTATAATTGTCTGAGATTATTTCATTATCCTTTTGCCATTTAATACAACACTTGTAAAATGTACGATAAGTCCGCTCGTTTTATGTTTTGTAGTGCACATTTTTCCTTTTGTTTTGTATTTTCTCAATGTAATAAGTAATACCAGCTTGTTAATATCCCACTTCAATGTAAATGTTTCTTCTCATCAGAGCAGGCACGAGTATTAATCACTACGCTTGCTCAAGGCAAAGTGGCGATTAAAGGGCTTAAGACTATCTATTAGTTATGATTATCCTACGACGTATAAAACACATTAAACAAGTGAAATTGTTAGGAAGTTCAATTATTCATCATCTGCCTAGACATTCGAGCCTGGCTACATGTAACGACTGTGAAAGATTTACAAATAACAGCTAGGCACAACGGTTTTACTTGCTTTCCGAGCACGAGTCTTGATAAGAAATGGAAGTGCTCTCAATCACCGAACAACCTCGTCTATCGTAAGGCTGTTATAATTTAAATTTAGCCACAAGCCCAATACGTAAATACAGTTAGTCCGTAGAAATTGAAGATGTAAACGAAATAAAACAAGTCAAGGATGGCAGCAGACGGCCTTGAGTAGTTCCTTTCCACCCTCATAGGAAAAAGGCGTGAATTTACAAGTATGTAAATTGACGTAGGTAAATGAATGATTAAATAGGTGTTAAAACTCGCACCACGCTATCGGAATGACGTCATTAATAACATGTGCTTAACTCACTTGAGGGGTCAGAGTCTCCAACGGTAGCCTGCTTGAAGTAGGCGTACAACTCCAGAAGGTCTGAGTCGCTGGGGAGGGACTTCAGTTTCTTGACGTCACCGGCGGCTTTGTCGAATTGCTGGAAAGAAACATAACAATAAATACTAGGTTATTTTACACCCGAGTATTGGACCTGCAGGGCTAGGCCAGGCTAGGCTATTAGTCTGTTAGGGGTGCAAAGATATCCCGCTTTTTTTTAGTCAAGGCTGGAAAAATAACACAAGTTCAGCATGTCCCGCTTTTGTTATGCTTATGGTCAACCCCACTTCGCCAAAATATGCCAAACAAAAGTACGCGAGCGTCTCACATGGTCTCGCAATACACAAATAAAAGTTTTAAATAATATTTCCATTAAAAACCTGTGTGGCCTTCAGACTCAAATGTGCGCCAAGATATTTTGCATCTGGCTTTTTAAGTGGTACTTAATCTGTTTATTATAAACCTCGCCGTGAAAATATTTATAGAAGTGAAGGCGCAATGCTTAACAACAGAAAAAAAAGTGTCAATCTGTAGTTTAAAGATAAGGAATATAGATTTATGTTCGGTCTCATAAAAGACTATCTTTACTACTAAAATATAATCAATGAATCTTGCCCTGAATGTCTAAAGGTAATTAGATTTACTCATGTCACTTCTGTTTTAAGTTCGCAGTACTAATAACTTTTCTTATTATGACAAATGCTTGCACTGCCTGATCTGGTCCCCTTATATCTGTGTGGATTAGTGTCTGAGATGGTCTTTTGAGGCAAGAAGTCCTCAAAAGACCATCTCAGACACTAATCTGCATGGTACATGATTTGACCAAGATAATGTCTGGACTTTAAAAGAGACTATGACCTCTGAGTTTCTTTCGGTGTTTCTTCTCAGAGTAGTCAGCATGTGATTGAGACTCCGATCTCATCTACTAGTTAAAAAATGACGTGTAAAAGTGGTTGTGAAAACCTATTTACAAAATAAATATCATTATATCAAAACCTCACATTCTGTGTTGGAATATTGTTGGCTTACCGTACAATAGAGAAATCGGTGTCGCTAACCTAACTCGTTCGCTAATTTCCATTATACTGCCCAACTAGGCGCAAAAGCGGTATCTTAGTGAAAGTAAGTATCTAGACAATTAAAGTTGTTTTAGTAATTTAAGGTAAAACTGTGATAGGGACAACTTTCTTAATATTTTTAAAATAATGTTTCAAACCAGATGATACCACCTATTTCAGATTTATAATATACTAGTTTCTGCTCTAGGTTTCGCCCGCATAAAAAGTTACTTTCTCATTGTTATACCACGGGTCACGGGATAAAATATGAGTTAATCCAGGAAATGTTCTATCTGTAGGTATGTCAATTTTTCCCCCAAAACTCCAAAATCATCACAAACTTTCACATCTAGTTACATAATATTAGTAAGGTTTTCGACATCTGCTTAGCGTTTTCTGAACTACGTTGGAGACACCTTCCAGTCTAACCTGATGCAGCTAAATACCAGTATCTTAAACAAAGCTGCCTACCCGATCTCCAGACCCACTTATCTATAAGTACCAATATTATAACAAGGAAAGATTTGTATGTTTGTAGGGATTTATCTCAAAAACTACTGAACCCATTTTTTAAATTCTTCCACCATTAGAAAGCTGTAGGTACATATTATTACCGAGTAACATAGGCTATCATATTTATTTTCAAAATTACGAAAACTATGTAAAAGAAGCCGCGAGCGAAGTATTAGTACAGCTACTTCATAATTATGTAACATATTTAATGGCCACGAGGTCATGGCTATCCCATAGTGACTATTAACTTTGTACTATTTGACCTTTGGTATACCAATGACGCATCAAAAACTTTGTCTAGCAAAATAAAACTTACATAAGCAACGCAAATTCATGTTTACTGAACAATGTCAACATGGCAAAAGGTTTATGAACTTGATGAAATCATCATTTAATTAAAGATACTATACATGCAGACGTCGCGCGGTTTCACCCGCGTAGGTCCCGTTCCCGTGGGAATACGGGGATAAAAAGTAGCCTATGTGTTAATCCGGGGTGTCATCTAACTCTATACCAAATTTTATTAAAACGTGCTGTTCAAACGTGAAGAAGTAACAAACATACACACTCACAAACTTTGCCCTCGCAAACTTCGTCCCGCCTTTTTCCTACCTATTCTCAGACCTACTGATTATACACACAATATTTCATAAGAATCTGTCAAGTTGTTTCAGAGGAGTGTGGTAACAAACACTGGGAACTATATAAAAACGAACGGCGATTTCTACCAGCCTTGGTATTGCAGAGACAGAAAATTATCGTCAACTGCCTAGCTCTTTTCCAACTATTTTGAGTCGGTATCCAATCTAACCAGATGCAGCTAAATACCAGTATTTTACATGAGGCTGTAAAGCTATTTGGACCCTGTCTACTGACAACCCTGTTGATAGATTACAGGATACCCTTCAGTTCATCCATGAATACAAAACACCAGGGGCTTGCGTCTGCTATTATTGCAATCGTGTCTCAATGACCGGTCACAGATCGAATATTTGACAACTTTGACAGTTTTTGTATGGGAAATGTGTCATAACTTTGACGTTATACGTCATAAATCGATCATTGACCGGTCATTGAGACACGATTGCAATAGCAGACTCGACCCCCAGTTTTGTATGAGATATATGTATACGCGTCCGTTCAACTAAACGAGCTGAGCTAATACAACTAGATGAATTGAGTTGAATATATGGTTGCGTCTCTTAGACTGGTGGATTTTCGGGCTGCCCTTTACGTAAGTGATCTATAAATAACATCCGGAGCCAATTGCTTAACATGCTTTCGAGGCACGGAGATGTCTTGGTAAGTACCTAATTGCGGGATTTTTCCGCCACTTCTTTTTCCCAGCAAAAACGGTAGTGGCATAAAGGGTTTTTCCGGGTCCGTTTTGGAGGACGAGCTTAAGAAAATTTTTGACGTTTAAAAAGTGCAAATCTCAGTCTAATTTGATTTGAAATGAAATAGATTGTAATCCATTCATGGAACGACCCCGGCCTGACAATCGCTTCGACCCGTACGTCTGGTATTATTTACCTACGAGGAACTTGATGAATTATTCAATGCGTACGTGGCTTGTACAATGACACACCTACTCATCAATATGGCTAATAAAGTCTATGTTTAAAATAAAAGAACGCTATCTACGTAGACATAATGCTATTAACAAGTAATGAGTAAGTAGGTAAGTAATAAAAAAATCGTCAACACATTTATCATGTTGCCTGAATTAGCCTATTTTTGGGAAGAATGTATGTAAAGATATAGAACCAAGGAATTAAATTGGACAAACTTTTTTTTTTGTCGTATTAATACGACTTGGGCGGAATGGGCCCGAAAATAATTGTCAGATAAATCCGACAGGCGGTTAAAGGGTTAATAACAGGCATGGCCGGCTTAAGTAGGACTGGGCACCGTCTGTAGTATGCCTAATGAGCTGTGGGTCAAAATAACCATCACATGGAGCCCTGACACAGCTAGAAGGCGTCGCAGTAGACCCAGAAGAATATAGCGGGACGACCTGGACAAATTAGAAGACCAGTGGCCCACTTTAGCCCTGGATCGAAAAAACTGGAAGTCATGGAGAGAGGCCTTTGCCCAGCAGTGGGATGATGCAGGCTAGCTGTATCAGTATGCCGGCTACTATCAAATAAACAATTAGGTATACTTTCTTGTGCTCTCTTCCAGACATCAAGGCTACTAAAATTCTTAATTATAGTGAAACAATCACAATTTATGGACCTTCATATACATATTTGCATTGTTAATAAGTTAAAACTGACAAAAAATAATGACTAGGTGGTTACAAAGTATTTTTTTGCATAAAGATAATGTATTTATACGGAATAACTTTTAATAAAATAAATAAACTTAACTTTTAAAAATACCTATAATTACGTGCTTAAAAGTTAGGGTCATCCTTTAAATGCGTGGTGTTTGAGGCGAATCCCCCCCGGATTAGACAAAAATCACGATTAATCACGAGGGGGGGGTATGTTTTTGTAGTTTATAATTTTCTTTTATAAAATGTATATTACTCTTTAATTACAGAAGTTTTTAATTATGAAGGTACTTACAACAGAATTAAAAATTTCTGACGATTTTAATAAAAAAAATAGGTACACGTGGAATGGGGTACCTATACTTTAAACACCAAAGATGGTTCCTTATAAGCGTTTACTAAAGCATGTTTGCCAAAGTATACACGGTTAAACTGTGGAATTTGTCACTTGTCTTGTCAAACACAGATTACTCTGTAAACAGCTAACATTTTAAGTACTTAAGCTAATTTGAAAGCATTGACGTAGTGACAATGCGTAGTAGCTGTCTACTTAAAAAAAAAAAACAAGAGGTAGGTATAATAGGTTGCAGATCAGTGGTACCTAATAAAACTAGTATAAGTTAGCCCCTTATTCTATTTAACTCCTCTACAATACTAGTTTTTCTTATACCTAGTTAATAGTAAGGCTGATGCTGTTAAGTACAAAATTAAGTAAACATACAAAGAAAACAAATGAGAATTATTAATTTTCCTCTGAGAAATAGCTTAGCACTACTAACTACATAGGTAATTAACCCCTGTTATTTTATTACATATTTTTTTACCTATGGGTTAGGACAAAATACATGGTGATTCAAAGCTCAATTATTTTTTTACATTATCTATATCTATACTTCCATTCTAATATTATAAAAAGGTAAGATTTATATTTTTGTATGTAAGTAACTAATAAACTTAAAGTGACTGCACAAATTTGAAAAATTCTTATACCGTTGGGAAGCTACAATATCTTGGGGTGACATAGGCTGCTTATTAATACCTACTGTGTTCCCACGGGAACGAAAACTAAGCGGGTGAAACCAAACATTATATTATGGGTAGTGCCAGATGCCTAAAATTCTGACCAAGTAGGTACCTACTAGTCTGTGTCATGTCCATCAGTAACTGCAAGCACAGATAGGGTAGATGATGTGCAGCACATTCTTGCAGAATGTGATAAATATTAGAGTGGGAGGGAGGCATTGATGCAAAAATTTAATATAAATAGATACGACCAAGGCGCATTCTTAAGCATATTAGCAGAACCAACATCTGACGCCGCCAAATATATTGCTGAAAATATAATTTTGCATCAATGACCTTTTTCTTTGTTTACCTTTTATATGTCTATTAGTTATTTAAGTAGGTTACTATTAAGATTATGTAACGTTGGGGCTCCCATGTCCATGGAGACAAATGCCCCTAAAAAAAAAAAGAAAAAAAAAAAACTGCAAGCAGAGATCTGATAAGCAACCATTCCATGTGAAATGCTAAATATTCCACTGCTTCTGGACTGGAAGCTGACCTTGACATAGTTGGAAAAAGGCTAGACAAATGACGATAATGATGAACAGCGCAGAAGGCTAGTCTGCGAGATAAATATCACACTTATCAATCCGTAATAACCCTAATTGCAAACCCTGTACCGACCATATTATTATTTCTGGCCATAATATCCTCGTACAAATGTGTAGTATTAATAGTAGTTAGTAAATATAACACAATACCAGCAGTGGGTGTGTTTACAAACATCCCTATGCTTAGAAATGTGACAATGTCTTACTAATACTTAGTAGGGAAGTTTATGTTGCTACTAACGTAACATCCATGCCTGTATTCCTTGAAGAGATAGAATAGAATAGAAGTAGGGGAACATTTTACCAGTTGCATTTAAGCCTTATGGTATAGGAGATAAGCCTAACACCATCAACCTTGATTTTTCAGATAAAGGCACCTAACAACGTTTTGTCTGGCTTGGGTGTCGGAAACCCTGAACCAAATGCTTAGGGCCACTGGTCTGATGAGGCAGTGAAACAAATAATTTTTGCATCTTCCAATTGGATTCTTATAGGGACTTCATTAACTACAATTAGATATTCCATAAATGCAATTTTAACCTGTTTTTTTCAAGTTGTTGACTTGAAATTCAGTGTAAAAATAGATCTGTTTATGTCAATCACATGACAGAATGCCAGCAAGGTTAATATTATGTAAATAAATAATACTTAATGCAAATGCAGAATGCTGATACCCTTAGCAGTCATAATGACAACAAAATAAAGATTCCGTTGGCAATAATTTACTAGCAACATAAAAATTTAATGTCATCTAAGATAATGACTATATGTAGCTACATAGACAATGCGATCTAAAACCTACTTAAAAGAAAAAGTTCTCATATTTTATTCTGACGTGGCTATCACAGTGCCAAGGTACACTATAAGTAAATGAAATATGTACAGTGAGAACAAAGCTGATATTTACTGTTTAATTTTAGCAAACGACTATCAATAAATATAGTAAAAGTCAAACCAATGTCATTGCCAATTAAGTTTATCATGGAAGAACAGATACCTACTAAGATTAATCTGTTTATTTATTATTTTAGTTACCTACATCATTTGGATTTAAACTTGAAAAAACTACTATCAGCATAGATAACATAATCTAGACAGACTAGATCCTAATTACCCAAAGACATTCAACAGCTATAGACCGGACATCACGAACAACATTTTCGTCCGAAAAAGTGTGTCCTACCGGACATAAAACCTATGAGTTTTTCCTAGTACGCTCCGTTGCAGCTCCAATATTCATATATTATTCTGGATGGCATTACTGTGACATGGGATCAAAGTTTTTCTATGAAATTTCCTCGCATGTCCGCTCTATAGTCTTTTAAATCTCTTTGTAATTACCAAACCCATTTACACAATATGGCCAAGTATCCGAAGTAGTGATGGATTCAGAATTAATATTTATAAGATGCTTAAGTACAGTACAATACCAAGGAAATAGGTAAATATTTTATATTTATACCTTCTTCAATTGCAAAATAATTAAAAGTACAATTAAAAGTACTACTATTAAGTAATTAAATATGTCCGAGTATGTAGGTACCTACATATAAAATTACATATGTGGGTAGACAACAATATTAAACTTTCTGGCAAGTTGTTAAGTTCCAAATAATTTCACCTCTTATATCTAGGTAAATGGCCTTTTCGCTTTTTGGAATACTTGCTAACTAATGCATGAAGAACATAAACCAATAAATTTGTAAACTATTTAAAGTCGCCTCAGAATAATAAAAAAAAAGTTTGCAATGACAAACCGGCCTCTTTAGTCAGCAAAAAAACTTGAATTGACCCTCGATTGTGATTGTTTAATCCATAAATAAACAATTGAAGTAATACTCACTTCTTGGAGAGACATGGTGATTGCTGATGGTTGATACGGGTAACTAACCTAAAACACAGAAATAAAATTAAACACCACAGTTGCAAATCGCAAATCAAGCGTAGATTAACGTGATAGCCGGCTGAATATAATGTAATGACACTTAACCTCAACAAAAGTATTGAAAAAGGAATGCTAGCAGAAGAACAAAATACTAATTGCTCAAAAAAACAAAGAAGTCTTGACTGAACAAATTGATTTACTTTCAAGATATTTTAGTACTTTAATCAAAAATACACGTCACTAACTTACAGTTAAACAGAAGCGTGTGCTCGGTACGAATACTCGTTAGGAACTGGTCGACGCAACTCAAACGAGCACAAAACTAAAAAAAAATGTGGTGTAGTGACGACTCTGACGACTCGACTATCATCCACGTAATGTGTATGTTATCCTTATCGTTTCATATCTTTGATCAGTAAAAAATTCAAGAATTTAATAGCACAACGTCAACTAAATTACTTCTGCAGCTGCTTGTCATGTCCTACAAAAAATATTTATTTGGGAGGAGGTATTGGAATCTGGATGACAATATTCCCGAAATTGAGTTGACAAATTGACATTGACACAGAAATGACATGAGTGCAATTTGGGAATAGTGTTGAGAGCATGGTTTCCCAGAAGTTGGGAATGTATGGAAAATGGGAATTATTAGGAACGCCAATGATGGGCTAGTTCAAATATAGTTTTTAAGTTTTTAACGCTTTGCAATGTTTTTTGCACGCATTTCATTATTTTTATTTTTCATACCATTTTCCACAAGTCATAAAATAATCATAATCAGTAGCATCCGGTTAGTCGTAAAAACCGAATTTAACATAGTTAAGAAGGGTAGGTAGATGATGTTCTCTAGATTTTGCTAAGGGCTTCCTAATATAAATGAGTCAACATTTTTAGGTAGGTAGGTACCTACTTATACCTTCCTTCTTTACTCTTCCCGCTATAACTTTCCAAACTGTGTATTTCAAAAAGTAAAGAAATATATATTTAAATATACAGGTAGTATACGCTATAGCTATAGGGGAGTTATTTAAACTCCCACCCATAGTGAGTACTTTTATTAGAAAGCAAAAAGTGTACCTATTTAACTTGAAAGAATTAGTTTCACTTTGGTACCTACACAGGCAATGCTTTTGCATGATTTGATTTTCAGGTGTTGGGCTGCCTGAGTTGAATATTAAAAAGCCTTAAGTGCGATTTGTGTGCATGAATTTACATTGCCTGCATTTTTTTTTGGATTGTATATAATATGTATGTAGGTATCTATGTATTTATTCTAAATTATTATTGCGCCTACCATGTTCTGTCTCTGCATCACATTGAGGTAGACTGGTAGAAAATGCCTAAGGCATTAAGTCCGCCTTTGTACCTTCAGTGTATTTTACTAGTGCATAAAGTTTTAATAAAATAAAATAATTAATTTTACTGGTCTCACTTAGAGTAAGTAAATATGGGCTTAGAATTTTCTTCCTGCCGAATAGGTACCTACATAACTAAAAACCTAAAAAAAATGTACTCAGATGATTACATTTTTGTAAGTTTTTTTTTGTTCTATGTCATAGACTTTCTTATAAAATAACAGTAACAAACCTAGCTATGCATAAGCACTGTTATTAGTGTCAAACATTGGCTTCACTTTCATTATTTTTCATGCAACTGCACAAGAGCAACTAATTTTGATATTTACACAACTGAAGGTACCTAATTTATTGTAGGTATTATGTTATATGTTATCGAAAAACTAAAGTAATAAAGAGCATTTTACATTTATTAAATCTTCACTGTTTTATTTTTACATTCTGTCACGTCTGGCAGTTAATGAGCTGAGAAAAAATATCTATACTCTATCTATAGGTATATCTAGGCCATACATCAATATTGCCCACAAAGAACGAAGAAAATAATCAAATAATGGACTATTGAAATTCGAGCTACCTACCAGCTAGGTATTATGCTATTGTTTGTCGATTTAGAAACATTATTTTAAAGTATTATGAAAGGGTATTCAAAAGAAAATCAATTGTTATATAAAATATGAAGCGTTTATTGGTAATAATTTATGTAAAATTAGAAGTGTCCTTAAACATGATTATGCGTATTTGGGGGCCAGTTGTGCGGCCAAATCGATGTACTGCTTCTTGGCGTCATCCTTGGCGATTCCCTTGCGGCCGGTCCATGCCTTGAACTTGGCCTTCTCAACCAAACCGCTGGGCTCAGCTGGAAACAATACATATACATTCCAATATGAATATTATGAACTCGGTTAAAGAAGTTAAAAAGTCTGAAACATTCTGTAACGACGTGATCCTAATCAAGGAGATTACATATTTCGTAAGTCACCTAACACAGTACACTACGTTTGTATTCTAAGAAAGGTTAGGGGTTTATTACTAGTACTTAGGTAGGTACAGACGCCAGCACATCAAGTTACCCCAATGTGTCAAATTTCTTTGATCGTTTTTCAACTTTATGTCAAACAGAATAAGGTTCATATTCAATTGGGAAAATTTGACACATTGGGGTAACTTGATGTGCTGGCGTCTGTACCTACATCTAACTAATTATTTGAAAACAATTCAAGTCAATGGTTTTACAGATAGGTTGTTCTTATAAAATATAGTGGTCACTAACTACTGAGCTTGACCCCAAGTTTGACAACGTGTTTTTTTCAGTAGCAGTCTTTAAACAACAGAAAAAAAAGCCAAAGACAAATTTCAGCGGTGAGAGAGTAGGTATGGTATCAAATAGTTCCTCAATCTTCTTCTTAGCGTGTCGATGGCAAACATAGACACGAGATTTCTAAATTTTGTGTTTGACCCAGAATTCAGCTACGATAACACACCCCAATAATTCTATCATAATATGTAAGTATTTATAAATGTTATAATTACCAATGTTGACGTCTCCGAGGGTGGCCTGCTTGTACAAGGAGTACAGGGCGAGGTTCTCGTCGTTGCTGGGGGTTGTCTTCCAGTTCCTGACGGCGCTGGAGACGGTAGAGAATTGCTGAAAGTAACAAAAAAAAGACCATGTAAATTTGACAAGAAGGTAGGTAGGTTGAAGACCGAAGAGATATTCTATATTACAAGAAACGAAATCTTCGTATGTATTCCTTTTTTTAAATTTATCAAAGACGTAATTTAGGAGTATGGGAAAGAATTGCAGAAAGCTAAAACATTCGAATTTAGACCATTTAACATTGTCACCTTAGTCAGACAAAGCCTCTTTGTGGGTTCCTGGTAACCGCCGTTCTATAATATTAGTAATTAGGGAATGGGGTAAATATGTAGGATATTTTGTAAAACTGTCGAATATTGACCACTAGGCTGCCTAGGCGAAAGCGTGTGTGTGAAAGGGTGTGGAGACATTATAGTCTACCACGCTGTTCCAGTGTGAGTTTCTGGATGATAGATACAATTCAATATTTTTTCCAAGGTCATTCTGTTTCTATTATTTAATAAAAGGTATTTCGAAATCATAGCGATTCAACCACAAATAATTAGATAAGATCTATAAACTTGACAAAATAATATTAATCGGTTGATAAACAATTTTAAGGTGATTAACATGTACCAAAAGTAATTTGACAGAGATAATTGTAAGTTTAATTTAAACGTAATTAGGTTTTAGTACGACGTGCAGTGATTTCAATGTTAGATTATAATTCGGTCTATGAATACCTTGAGATTATCACGGGGTAGATAAGTACCTACGTAACAAATGAAATTTGTTAAATTGTTTATTTCTAGCTACTTATTTACGTAGGTACCTACCTACTTACTTTTTTTTCACATGTTAGTTCTTACCAACAAGAATTAGCTCGAGGGTTACGTGGAAAATGTGTTATTTACCAAAGAGATTTAAGTATTGAATGTCTTTGTTAACTGCCATAGCCATAAAAGTTGACTGTCACCTCAGGTTTTTATAGAACTTAGGAATACTATTTTTGTCATTACTTTCTCGGCTCTATTAAAGTCTCGCCTTAGGTTTGGGTTAACTTTACGCATCGAAACGTCGCCCTCGTAGTGTAATTGACACTATTGTGAGTCATTATTTTAGACTCTGTGTAAGGATTGTAGGTACTAGTTAGCGTTCTGAGAGTTAAATGTCTCAACTCAACCTATAGATATTTTTATTGATATTTTTAGATTTATGGGTTTAGTTTTAGTGTCTTTTGTTTTGAAATGTACAACAACTTAGATTAGTTTACCTGTAATGTTGTACATGTATATTTAAATGAATTAATTTAAAAAATACGACTATATTTTCCCTAGATTTTGTCATTGATCATTTGCCATGATTTGGGACTAGATTTTAAACATTTTTATTAACTACGGGAGTTGACCGTCTGCAGTTTCTGCTAACACGATTATGAGAAAAGGGCATAAGTTTAAATATTATGAAATTAGAGTCCATCGACTTTTCATGCTGACGATTTGAAAATCGTCGATAGACTTATCAAAATCATTTTTTACAACACGTTTTGTCTCGTGATCGTTACTTTCAAATTCTTGAGCCTAATCTAATTGTAGAGAAGAAATTTTAGCAAATATTAACGTAGCTAATTATAAGTAGGTACAGCTAAATCGAATAAATGTAGATGGGAGTGTTTCTCCAAACTATGTGAAAAGCTAGTGAGGCACTTAGACTACCTACCTATTTCGTAACTGCTGAATGAAATTGGCCTAAAACTTAACAATTTATCAAAGTTACAAGTTTACTAGGATTTGTAATAGGCAGTAATTCGCCTCGCTTATGTGCGTGACTCTTTCTCGAACTTCGAAAACTTCTTTTTACTCATGGGACTAACAAAATAAGTATGTATTTTTAAGAAAAGCTATAGGTACCTACCTACAGAAACATAATTAAAGTAGGTACCAATATAATTTAACCATCATGCTGCTGGCTCTTAATCTATATTCTTAATTTAATATTATGGAACAGTCGTTAATGTTTGAAATTACACCAAAAGATTAAAAAAAAAGAAACTTACATCATCGAGAGACATGGTTTTGGTGGTTTTGCTTTGAGATCTGTAACAAATAAAATCAATATAAATATCGTAACAATCATGCACCTTTTATACAAAGATTTTCTTTATCTTTGAGATAACTCTTGACGATTTACGACACCAAAAGCATTAAATCAGTGGTAACAATATGTCCTTGAGGTGACCGGTGTAGTACGGAGTTAAGAAGGAATCCAAGATCAGCTTATAATGGTTTAGCTATCAGTGACGTGCAGTTTAACACAAGAGATAGGGGGTCTAAATCTAAAATATCTTGCTCCAAATCCACACAAGAGATATCAACATTCATATCTAAATTCCTGGCTTAGTAAAATAAATCTTGAGTTCTATAGAAATGTCTACCTTCACTTAAGTAATGGTAAGCATTTTACTTATTTATGTGTACCAGTTGAAGGCAAGCAAACAGGGGTACTTCAAAATCACTAGCACTACACATTATAAAACAAAGTCCTCCGCCGAGGCTGTCTGTCTGTTTGCGATAAACTCAAAAACTCCTGCACCGATTGTCATGTTGTTTGCACCAATGGTTAAAGTGGTTCTCGAGAAAGGTTTGAGTATTTAATTTGTCAAGTCTTTGAATACATCGGTAAAAATGTAATGGTATTTGTTGGAGGTGTTGGATGAAACTAAACCATCTGGAAACTGGGTGCGATAACCTACATACACGCGGGCAAAGCCGCGGCATCGGCAAGTATTTAATAAAAAGTACAATAAAATATTATTATCCACCCAATAAACACAAGTTAGTGTTTTTAACCGATTGCTTAACATTCAAAGAAGTGAACAACAATTAAAACAACAGAGGTCCGATTTGCAGTGTGCAAAACTGCAACAGCATAGAACGCGTGGCGTGCGCTCGCGCATTCCTCGGGTTCGTTGACCGGTAGCAGCGGGACTGAAGCTATCTAGTGCACTTTCCAGCGTTCATTGACAGTGGACCGCGGTGATGTGAACTATGCAAAGGAAATCCGGCGAGATTAGCTGTTAGCTACGGTGCTAGGGAAATGCACATCACTCGAAAGTACGAGTATTTGTAGGCTATAAAGGAATATTATTTTGGAAATAGGAATGACTCCATTTTCTTTTAAACAGTCAGGCTGTAGAGTCATTTGGACATGTACGTACAGACGCTGATACGAGTAGTAGGTACAGACGCCAGCACATCAAGTTACCCCAATGTGTCAAATTTCTTTGATCGTTTTTCAACTTTATGTTAAACAGAATAAGGTTCATATTCAATTGGGAAAATTTGACACATTGGGGTAACATGATGTGCGTCTGTACTTCAAAGTATTTCAAACAATCAATTTTTCTCAATTGAACATGAACTTTAATAATTTTGTGGTAAAGTTCAAAAAATATCAAATACATAATTGACAGACTGGCTGTGGTAGCTTGATGTGCTGGCCTTTGTACAGACGCTAGCACATCAAGCTATTTCGAACACTCAATTTTTTCCAATGGAACATGAACTTAATTCTCTTGTGACAAAGTTCAAAAACTAACAAAGAAATTTGACAGATTGGGGAGATTGATTTGCTGGACCCTGTACCAGTTACCAATTAGTAGTGTTTCCATCACTGATATACGAAAAGACAAAAGATGTGATACCAAAGCTCAAAGGACATACATAGGTACTGCAGTTCAGATAAGGAGATTTATCTATAAAACACATTACTTATAAAAAAAAACTAAGTAAGTGCCTTCGCTAAGATCCTAAATACAGGTCAAGCAAACTGACACGCTGTTTAAGTATCAAAGATCAGTAATCCATAACCAATAGCCTATCATAACAATTGGCATGAGTTCAATTTTGACACGTCGTTGAGTTTTGTTCCAGAAAAATATTGTGGCTTTTGGGAATCACATTACACAACTCCCATGAACCGATCACCCAATCTACATTACTACATACCGATTAAGTTACATGGAAAGTCCAAATTAATTAGTTAATGATTAGAACAAACAAAACATTTCTTGCCAATCTAGTGCATTTAGTCAAACTGCTATGGAGGCTTCTATATAGTTCACAATTTAGCATTTCAAGAACTTACCACAAGGTAGAGAAGCTAGGTCGAGATCGCACAGGACACTGAACGATTTTGAGTGAGATCTCTATGTTAAATTCCGTCAAATATATGGCATGTGTACCCAGGGTTGTCAATATTTTGATTATGATAGCGTTGACGATAAAATCTATGTGTTCAGGCGTATATCATTGACTAGTCAAAAACGTAATGAATGATTAATATTATCTGATCAGGCCTATAGTGGATGATCATTGATGTTTTGATTTTACTAATTAACTGTGAGTCATACTAAGTGGGTAATTAAGTAGTGAAATTTGAACTACACCTTGCTTAGATAAGGTGGTTTAAAGCCTAGGACCGTCTTAAACCGAAGAGTACACAAGGCCTTCATAGGCCAGAAAGGTGCCAGAAAGGTTGCAAGGTTGTTATACAGTCATTGATCAGGAAAAATCTAGAGAGACAAATAATATAAAAAACCGTCATATGATGGCAAATCGAGAGACCGTAATTATTTAACTTCTTACATTACTCAATGAAGTAACTCCTATTTTGTACCAATGATTAAGAGTAAACCAAACTCATTTTGGGTAATACGATACTTAGTCCTAATAAAATATTCTTACTCGCTAAATGATCCTTCCTTTTTTGGTTATTAAAAAATAATACCTAAACGCATTCAATTCACCATGAAACAATGAGTAGTAGTTAAATGGCAATTTATTACGTCTTGGTGGGAGAGTGGCCCAGTCTGGAGACGAGATCTAGAGGGCCGAATGGTTTAGCGCGCGACCTATGTACCAATCTCTTTAGGTGTAACCAACTCTCTCAGATTTTAAAAAGTAATCTAGTTAACTTTGGAAATTCGAAAATTGTATCAACCTAGAAACAATTACATGCGTAAGTACCTATAAATTTTCTATTTAACACGTGTTTAACGTGACATGTGTGAATTCATTCATAAGTCATGCTGACTTTGTCTTGAGTTCCAATAGGCACTTAACAACAGCCAATATTGGTGATAAGCGTAGTACATGACATGGGAAATAATGTTTCCCATGTCACGTACTTACGAACCAAATATTTAAAATTTTCCTTGTCTTCTTAATACTCTGATTCAAACGTAAAGACCTTAGAAGACCTTCTTAGTTTTCTTACGGCAACATCTATAGATTAAGACGAAAGAAAGCAAATTAATTGGAAATATAAACAAAATCCTATTTAAATATTTAGAAAGGTGAAAACCCTAAGCTAAGTGCAATATAAATAAACGCTATCATTCAATAAAATGTTGAATTTTATCGCTGAGCCATAATCCAACCGCAGATTATCCATATGGTCCAAATAAAACCCTAGGGTGGGGTATAAAATTTTTCGAGGTAAAGTTTGGAAATTACCAGTAAACGTTAATCTATCTAACAGTATACATTATATAGACAAGCTAGACCTAGTCGTTCTATAACGTGCAAGTGACATACAACCTTATTATTGAAAATTATCTTTTAATTAAAAAAAAAAACTTATAAGTCGACCATGGCGAGTGCGGAAAGTCTCATCCAAAACATGCTTGATCGGTGATGCATCATGTTATAAGTATTTAAATAGTATAGGTAGCACTGCGAAATACTGATGCAATTTCTCACTCCCAGTCCAACGGGACGGCAATCCGACGCTACACTAGTGACTTGTTCTCGCGGCGGAAGAAAGACGAAGAATAGACGTATGTCGTAACTCGTAATTTACCTACCTCGTGAAAAGTTAGGTGAATTGAACTGTTAATCCTTTAAATTAGTGGGTATGGGGATGACAGCTTACTTCGCCTTCACTTCGTTACATTTTTACAGGATTTTTTTACAGAACAGCAAAATAATAGGTAGGTACCTATAACGTTGACTCCACGCTTATATATAGTCGTGCTGGTTGCAACGGAGTTTTATTATTGATATAGGTACAAGAGATTGAAATAATCAAGGACATTCATTTTTCGAAATTAAAAAATCTAAAGAAGCCAGTGCTTTATTTTGACAGAAATTCAAAGACTTTCTTTTTTTTTGTAAAACCTTTTACCTACACGTCAAATAAGAAATGTTTTTACATCCGAGTTTGGTGTTTCCCTTTTTCATTTCTCTGACAAAAACACTGAAAGAGGTCGCAGTCTCTTTCAAATTTCAGTCATTATCTTGGTTAGATCATGTGAGAACCATGTAGATTAGTATCAGAGCTGATCTTTAGATATTCTCGGGTAAAACCACAACTGAGAAACACGTCAGTAAAAACTGCCTAAGAATGAAATAAGAGTAGGTATCTACCTACGTGGACCGGTAGACTGTGACCACTTCATTCAGATTATATTAGTCATCTTTGTATACTATTATTATATCTTAGTCATCTGCAGAACCTAATCTTGACGTTTGAGTTCTATTGCACAAAATTTCAGTCATGCCTTTTAAGTGGGTACCTACTTGGGTATTTTACTACAGCGTCTATATCGTTTTATACCAAGTACCGTTATAGCCTAGCGAGGTAGAATTTTTCACTAGTTTAGTATATAATTGTAACACAAATTATAATTTAAATAACTAGAATCAGAGGAGGCAATCGGATAAATCATTTTTTAACCTTAGCCTACCTGTCCCTTTGTGGGGCGAAAATAAGCCCCAAGACCATCTATGAGTTCTTTACCCGCGCCCCATGTGATACTAGTCTTCCTGGTATAGGTACCTACAATACGTCGTCACCTTTAATTTATGTTTAGCTTACACAAAATGCTTCACATCGAAATCGAAAACAAGTAGGTAGAGACTTTTATTGAAGTCAAGATTTACTTTACTTTATTCATGCATGTGTTAAGGTACAGACGCCAGCACATCAAGTTACCCCAATGTGTCCAATTTCTTCGATCGTTTTTTAACTTTATGTCATACAGAATTAGGTTCATATTCAATTGGGAAAATTTGACACATTGGGGTAGCTTGATGTGCTGGCGTCTGTACCTAAGCTACTACTTAATTGTGTGTTGCCTCATAAATTTTAACCAAAAACAGTTGTTTTTTTTATTTTTTTTTCAAAATGTAATTTACTGGGCCGTCTCTCCCGTGGCCAGTCCAGCGTTCATCTTCAGGTAGCCATTCTGTGTGTAGACTAAAGTCCAGCGGTTATTGAGCGGCTGACGTGTCCCGCCAAATTTCAATCAATCAACATGAATTAATCCACGATAATTTACTTTTAAAAACAAGTGAGTTCTGCAATAGATAAGTATTACCTACTTGGTTATTGATTGGCGAATGAGGTGAACTACGTATTTCCGTTGAGTTCAGAGTGATGATCACTGGGCGAAGGGTTCAACGATTAAGTTCTGTCAAACATTTATCATCTAGCATTTACTCAAATGACGTGGCCCATAAACTAATGCTGGAACCAACTTATCTTGCAGTTGAATATAGTCTGTCACGGTCCACTGTCTACTCTATTTCCTCTACTTCATTAGAATGAACAAAAAAAACTAGACTATGCTCGTGACTATGATCTCCTCTTACTACACCTTACTACAACTGTGAGACCTCACGTCTGGATATATTTCATGCTGCTAGATCAACGAGAAGTTAAGTCATTAATTATTGTGAACCCGACTCAAGGGCCGCAACGCAAATTAATTTAATATTAATTCAACCTTACCTAAACCCTAAGGCGATTCTCACACTGCCCCGCATGATGCAACGTAGCGCGTGGATGCGTGTTCTTCCGTTGCTTGTGGGTCAATCTCCAAAACGGGCGTATTCGTGTGATCGCTCTGGTGCTTTTCAGATATTGACATATAAATTATGTATCTCATTAAAAAGAATGATATTCAAATAGTACATTTTTATTATTGGCCTTCAATTTACACAATCGGTTATGGAAATATTTAAGTTTAAAAAAATTCGCGACCAGAGCAATCATAATTGGTGCCAGAGCGATCATAAATGGTGAAATTAGTGAAACAAAAATAAATAATAATGATAAAATATTATTTATTTAGCCGTTTTAAGTCATGTTCAGTGTACGTGTAACAATATTATTATTATGTAAGAGAAATGTATTATTTTAGAAAAAGGTCAAGGCATATTATATGTCATAAGTACTTCCATATTAAAAATAAATAACAAAATTATGAAGATCAACTTTTGGCTTAGTTTCATTTATTTGAACTTAATTAAATCACTTCTAGGTAAATGAGACTACATTAAAAACCTTTTGAAATCCACCAATATTACGTAGTCTTTTATAGTTATTAAATGATTTAGACTCAATCAATATCAGTTTTAAAAAAGTTATTAAAGAAAACTAACGTTTACAAAGAACAAAATCAAATTCTTTAAAATGAACAATTATTAAACGTAACTATTTGTAATCATAATACTTAATAGAACTTAGAACCATGACTCTTTACAAGATATGTAAGTGATTTGTAATGATCACATTTTCCTTAACTAGGTATATTATAGGCTTTAATGGAAAGTGAAGAATTAAAAAGAAGAACAAAAAGTAAAATGCAATTCAGATGGTCAGATCAGAGTAAAGTATTGTTTGCAAATTATAATGATACAAATTTTAACACAAAGTAAAAAAATACAATTTTTATAAGGCTTAGTTGATCAGGAAACTAAAAATTAAGGTTTATTTTAAGCTCAGATGATTGAATAGTACTCGGAGACGGAGTGGGGTAAATCTTCTGCTGCAGCAACCTTTGTCAAGGTGTTATTGTTTTCCAACGAAGATAAAACTACCTCGGAAATACTTGGAGTACCTAATTAAATTTTCATAGTCAATAGATCAGTCACTCATTGGTAGTACTGCGCCCCGAGCTTTTTGCCTTTGGTAACTCTCTCTTGACTTTACAAGCCATTGTGCGTCTTAGATATGGATCATATTTTATCTTGGCCATTCTAAAACGCTCAGCCAATTTCTTCCTAAGACGTTTTTCTTCAATACTCGTAGATAATTTATTTCGAGCCATGATTTCAACCTGCAAAAATAGTTGCCATTAAATTTTAGAGAAGAAAAGGTTACAGTTGTAGTTAGTTAAATGCCATTACAAAAATATCATCAAGGTAAAATACGTCAATATCTGTTTATGGGTTTAGGTTACCCAAAGAAACCCCCCAGGAATGGTTGTAAATTAAAGGTCATATGTATAGTTCATCGTTTGTCATTGTTACTACTACTTACAATAGATTTATAACGTACAATTAATTCAAAATATCATTGCTCTGTTCTTTTTGGACAGAGCAATCACAGCCATAGCGATCAGAAAAAGTCACAAAATCATAAATATAGCCGAATTTAAAAGCAGTAGAAAGTTATGATTACGTCTCATAAAAAGCATCACAACGATCACTTAATTAACATAACACACACATTCATAAGCTTACTTTTTAATTTAAATAACGTGCCATAGCAATCATAAAATTCGAGAACCAAATCCAGATAAATCATAAACTTACCTTCGTAATGTTGGAGTGCTGGTTCGTGGCACACAGGTTTCCTCCTCGGCGGTTAGACTACTGCCAGGGTTACCCCGCGGGAGGGGAATAGGGTGTCTATAACGCGTAACTAGGGATGAGCGCGATGTTTTACCTCAGCGCAGAGCGATGAGATAAAATGCCCGGTCACGATTTCAAATTTAAATTGTGGCAAAAGTATTGTTAATATAACTTAAAATAATTTATTACGATGAAGATTAACTATTTGTTATGTTATGTAAACAAGTTGTTTCATATGAACCTTCTTATTAAAAAGTTAAAGAATATTTTATTCATTCAATCGGGAGTCGGGTCAACCCAGAGCGATCAGAATTTTAGGGTTTAAGATTTTTTTTTAAGTATTTAAAATAAACTTATTCATAATATTAGTCTTGTACCATGTAGATTGGACACCAAACTGTATATTAAAAAATATTTTAAAAACGTTTTTCGATTTTAAAGTGGGTTTATCCAGCCCGACACGAAAAAAAATGCCTCTGGAGATCTACCCTTGTAAGTATCTCCGTTTGTATGGAAAACACGCACAGTCCAACACACAGAAAATGCATCCACGCGCGTTCATTTCAGTTCAGAGACACGCAACACGCAGCGTGATGCGTGGCAGTGTGTTAACCGCCTATCTTTTGTAGGTATTGAATCTCGGCTCGAATGGGTATCGACTGATGGGGAGAAGTGTATGTAAGTAAGGTTTAATGAGCACTACAGCGGCCTGTCTTCAGCTTGCCGTATCCAGCATCTGCTAGCAGTCTTTGAAACAACACTTTGTCAAAACCCTATCAAAAACCCTTTCAATGGATAACCAAAATCGTCCCTGGTGCTAAGTCGCGGTCTCCGCTTTAGTACAGGCTCGAAAAAAAATCTTTTGGGCTGGATTTTAACACTCATGTGTCCTGAACTTTTGAGGAATATAAAGCGCGACATAAGTACCTACCATAAATAAATCAGCAGAGCCATATGATTGAATTCTGTAGCTATCCAACCTTGGCCCGTTACTAAAAAGAACAAGAAAGTGCTTCTCTAGAATGGAACCCTAAAAAAGACGAAATCACCTTCCCATAGATGTCATGTACCTACCTATATTCCATTTTTATCAACGCAGGTTTAACCCATTAATTTCGAGTAATGTATTTTAGAACTCCGTGGCTTATAACCGATTCGTAACGCCTAATCACATTGATAGAGGTAATAATTTAGATAAATAACACTGATACTTATCGACTATTTTATTTGTTCTAATCATAAAATTTATTACGTGTTCTAAATAAGTACCAGTAAATCATTTCACATCACATCTGGTGAACCTAGTAAAAGATTTTTTAGATCCTACAAAAGTCAGGTTCTCCAATTATTATCAACATCATCATCCCTTACAGCCTTTTTTCAATTGTGTTAAGCTCAAACGAAACGAGTATGCTTAGATGGTTTGGTCATCACGTAACACGTTGAAAGGATGAATTAAATGCGACTAACGAAAGGTAGGTATTTATAACGCAGATGTAAGTGTAAATGTGGAGGGGACGCCCTAGAAGGACATAATAGACCTTATTGGTGATTCTTCAGAAAGGTCAGCTGGGTAATACTCCCAACCGGCGCGTGTTTATGAATGCTAAAGAAGCAAAAGAAGTATACAGTGAGAATCGTAGCATGTGGCGCTCTATAGTTTCTGCCTCATGCCTGCCCTATGGGAAAAAGGCGAGAGTTCATGTATGTAGGTAGTATGAATGCTGAGCTCAGCTTCTACTCCAACCTGATGTAGCTGGATCCCAGTGTTTTACTTGGAGCAGCTACCCATCTGATCACCATAACCTAAGTGACTGGGTGACACGTTAGCCCTTGCTTAAACTGGTTGTCCAAATTTCCGGGTTCTTCCGTCTTCTTCTTCCAAAGGAAATAAATAACAGAAACCACAACTAAATGTGGAATAAGTTAAATTATTTATACTCTGTGTTTATTAATAAAGCTCTGGTGGAAGCTCTTTATTTTTTTTCTTTTCTTTTTTTTAATGTAAAAGGTCCTGTCAGGTGCGCAAGCGTGGATCCACCAATGTGAGCACTAGTTTAGGTCAAATAGAACAAATAATCGTGCTCGTCACACCAGCATTTTGATTGGGAATCGAACTCATACCAATCGAGGTAAATTATTACCTCCTACTACTACTTCGAAAACGACTACCTAGTCTAGTATTGTATGTAACAAAGAGACACGCAGCGCAGTAGCACAGTTTAAAATTATGTATTTTGTATCATTCAAAATCAATGCATTTCAGTAAGGTAGTTAGGTTAGGTAGTTAGGTTAGCTATAGAATAGGTATAGTAAGTTAGGTTAGGTTATACATATATATGAGGTCATTCTAATTCTATCTAACACAAAAGGTTTAAAGAGTGCATTAAAGACTCGCTAAGTAAGAAGTATTAGTATCTAGTTATTGTTGTTATACTAGTAAGTAGTTATTATTGTTTTGGATCGGTTCGTTGTCATCTTATTAAAAGTATATTAAAAGTATCTCTAATATATAAAATTCTCGTGTCACAGTATTTGTCACAAAAGTCCTCCGAAACGGCTTGAGCGATTCGTACAAATGTGAGTAGGCAGTGGCATAGCATGCCCTCAACCCTAATTGACACGCACAAATAAGTATGCTTTTCCAAAAGAGTTTTAGTCAATTAAAGGCTTTTCTATCTTTTTGTTATTTTATAGCTAAGACTTCAATTTAAAACTTTATTCCAATATGAATATTAATTAAATGTCACTTTTATTGCTAAAGTTTTCTACGGGGTTTACTCAAAACCGTTAACTCAAAACTATACTTAATTAAAACCGTTTGGGTTGAAACACTCGGACCGTGGGGTCCGAATGCCCATATAGTTTTCCGTGACATTGCCAAGCGGTTGATCGACTCTTCACGTGACCAGAAGGCTGGCCTTTATTTAGGTCAGAGAATCAGCATTGCCAATCAACGTGGCAATGCGGCCAGTCTTTTGGGCACGTTTCCCGTTGACAGCGATGCGGATGAATTTTTGGAGTATTCCCGTGTGAGCACCTATTTTTTGAGCACCAATGCATTTAGTACCAAAGGTATTCCCATTTCCCATAGGTTAATGCATAGGTGCTCAAACGGGAATACCTACTCCGAATTTTTTGATGCCTTAGAATAATTATTTTAATTTTCTTTCTGTTTTAAATTATAGTAAGTAGTATTTTTAATAAACATAATTGATTTCACTCGTAACTCATTTATGTACCGTTCCCCTTAATTGATTGAGTAAGTTCCCTTAGCGAATCTAAGAAAATATTTGATAAGTTTGATGGCGTAACATTACTGTAGAAATTGCGGATTTTATCAGATTTAGAAATAGGTCGCGATTACAAGTGTTTGCAAATAAAATAACATGTTTTACGGAGGGCCTTATCTAATGCCAACGACAATTTTTCCATTCGACACACCTACCGCGCCTTTTCAATCGCAAAAAAAAAGAACATACTTAGGTAGTTTACTTTTAGTTAGGTCAAACCTGTTTGTTATAGATAGGTAAGTATAGGTAACTTCGTTTCAAGGAATCCATATACATAATAAATATATATGGCGGTACTTATTTGTATGTATTTTTTTAAAATTGATATCATTTTTATCAATTTAAATTCTAGTTCAAGTTTTTCTGATAGTAAAGAAGGTAGTACGTACCTATTCCAATTAACTGGTTTAAAATTTAATATAAAACCAGCATAATTATTATTGTTCTAACACAAAAGTTCTAAAAAAAAAGTTTTTAACAAAAGGTTTCTCGTCTTATAAAGAAGGAACGTTTTCCGCATCGTACGTTCCCGCGACCTCCGGTGCAGGTGAGAGGAAGACCGCCGCGGTAGTTTTATTCAATAAGAATCTGACAGACTCTCTGCCCCTGTGGTCTAAAGGACCTTAGAATTAACTAAAGGAAGGAAGGAACAATTAGAAATTTCCACTTCGAGAAAAATATATGTAAAAAGACCGATCGTTGTGGAAGTCTTTGGGATAGGCCCATGTCAAGCAGCAACAACCAAAACTTGTAAAGGAAAGGAAACGAAGGGAGTTAAGTATAATACAAATAGTTAAGTATTTCGAATGTAAAAGTAGTAGAGTAAAGGGCATTTTTATTTATGTCCAGCAGTTCGATCTTTTGGCTACAAAAAGATGAGATTCCCTGCCTGCATCAGTGTTCCCGAGTTCATATGACCCCAATCTGTTTAAGTCGCGAGTTAATAGGCTTCTTATGGGTAAGCTCGTTCCATCGTCGACCTCATCTCTGACCGCAGGACAAGATTGAGGTCAAGAGTAGACCCATTATATATATATATATATATATATATATAAAAAAAAAGATGGTTCCTCGGCTTGATTATGACAAGGAGTTCAGGAATTAGGACTAAGGGTAGCCGGGCCCAAAATTGGAAAAGCCGGATACGGATTACAATCATATTTAGCCGGACATTTTGCCCTGAAAAGCTTGACACAGATTTGTGTAAGAAAATATTTAAAATGCAAACTTATCCTACTAATATTATAAACGCGAAATTCTGTGAAGATGGATGGATGGATGGTGTTTAATACTCTTTCGCGTAAAAACTACTGAATGGATTTTAATAAAATTTGATATGAAGTTAGCTGACACCCTGGATTAACATATAGGCTGCTTTTTATCTGTGTAATCCCACGGGAACAAGACCTACGCGGGTTAAACCGCGGGACGTCGGCTAGTTTGTAAATAAATTTATACTAAAACTAACCAAAGATTAAATAAAAACGATGGAATCCAAATAAAATAACCCATGAACCACGTAGGACTTAAAGACAACTGACTTACTGTGGGTGTACTTAAGCTACACCTCTACCTAACCCTTTGACTTGAGGCTTGCAAGCGTGATGTTTTATTAGTATTTTATTATTGATTTGAATATTTTTTTTGTATTATTTTTATATGCATTTTATGGTAAGCAAAAAAGTATTCAGAAAGTTCAAAAAAAACATTATTAAATGCATTTATTTTTCATGCAATTTATTTTTGCGCCATACCTACCTTAGTGTCACATGACTCAACATACCATCGCTAAGCGATTGACGTGGGTAATAACTTAAATTTAGATACTTTCAAAGAGGTCCGTCCGTACTAAGTGCAGTAGGTACCTACTAAGTATTAACATACATAACTTACACTCTTTGTAGGTACGTAGAGGTTGATGGCTTTACCGCAATGGGTCAACCATGTCACTACACTTGAACTAACAACTTGAAGTTACGGTATATTTCCACAACCTTCGCTTTTAATTGTGGGTAATATAATGTTAGTGCTTGGTACTAAGTTGTGATTTATACCTAGCTTCCAACTGCTCTATGGTAAAAAAAAACACATTTTAGAATAATATTCTTTGTCATCATTTTATTCTGTGATCAAAGAAATGCGTACACAAATTAGGCAGTATAAGCGCTTGCACCGACCATACAGCAATAAGGTGTGTCCTCGCCCATATCTAAGCTTCGAGTGACGAACGAAATAAAACTCTAGCCATACAAAAAAAACTACAGCACAAAAAAATTGCCATCATCATCATCATCCACAGCCCAACTTCACCCACTGCTGGGTATAGGCCTCTCTTTTTATGTACCAATTTCCACGTCCCTGTGGCAGTCTCAATCCGCAATGGCAACAATGTCGTCCGCCCATCTCGCCGCAGGACGCCCTACACTTCTCCTGCCATTTTTTGGACGCCACGCTGTCACAGTTGCCGCACACTAGGAATTCAAACTTTAGGGATTATTACGATACTCATACCCACGGATATTGATCATACCCCTGTGTGAAAAAATCTAAAAGATACTGTGACTGTAAATGCATTTCATAGTATAGATTCTTTGTATACCTCGTTCTTCAAACGAATCAGACAGATGTGTTGCTGGGGAGTTTGTTCCGCCACTTCTTCTTCCCAGCAAAAACACTAGGAAGTGGCGAAGGGTGGGCCGTTTTTGGGGGACTGTCTCTATATATTTTTTGACGTTCATAAAGTGCTGATTCTCAGCCTAGTTTGAATAAAGACTTTTGATTTTGATTTTGAATGTTCCATCTGTTAAACTGTAGTGTGCACTGTGCAGCTCGTCTAACCTTATTCACACTAATTATTGGCAATATTACACGAATCGTGGAGTTGAAAGTTCTCTTTTATTTTGCCTACGTCACTCCAATACACCATTAGATAACAGCCATTTTTCTGTTTTTAGAGCCATGAGGCCATGATTCCTAATATCCATGAATGGTTTGCTTCACAGAAGTTCCACCGAATGCAGCAAACCATGTTCAAAACTTCTATGGTTTTGAAGGCTTATGACATCCAACTGCTGCAGAATGTAATTTGAATGTAACTAGGAAGTTTGGAATTCGTCAGGTCACCATAATATGGGTACCATATTAGTTTAGCAATAAATTATCGATTTGGTTTTTTGGAGTCAGACAAAAACACCACCATGTTAATATTTAACATGTTCTTTTTTAACATGGGAATTTGTTAGGTATATATAAGGGCAGCAGAGTATTAAAGACAACACTTTAGTATTATTGAGATTTATTATACGTGAGACACGACATAACACACATTTTGGTAGAAGTAATCCAGAGAGAAGGGAGGAGTGGACATAGACTACAAATCACATACATCAATTAATATTACACTTTGACTATTGGGTTATTTATCCCTAACACCCCCTCTCAATATTTAGTTTAAATATTGTTTACAATATAATCTTAAGTTTACTTACAAAATAATTATGTTTTACTGACAATAGTGGCTTAGTAAAAATATCAGCAATATTTTCGTTGGTTGGCACATAGGAAATGGTAAACATATTTTTATTTATACAATCTTTAATAAAGTGAAATTTTATGTCTATGTGTTTTGTTCTTTTACCATTTTCATTACACTGAATCATTTGTATGGCACTCTGATTATCTATCAAAAGATATGTGTTTGTGAGACAATTAAAATTTGTGAGTATACCTTTTAGATATAGTAGTTCAGAAGATACCATTGCGGCTGCTACATACTCTGCCTCTGCTGAAGATAATGATACTGTTTGTTGCTTTTTGGAGAACCATGAAACTAAATTATTATTATGGTAAATAGCACAACCACTTACACTTTTCCTGTCTTCCTTGTCGCTTGCCCAATCTGCATCGGCGTAGGCTATTAGAGATGTCTGTTTATCTTCAGATTTAGTATATGTAAGATACTTACTTGAGGTTTGCTTAAGGTATCTTAATACTCTCTTAGCTGCTGTCCACAGAGTTTTAGTTGGCTTATCTAAATACTTACTGAGATACGATGTGGTAAATGTAATATCAGGTCTTGAAGTAGATGAAATATATGTTAGACAACCTATTAGTTCACGATATGGTACATTGGTTATAATTTCCTCGTCTGTTATTGACATTCCATGTTCCATAGGAGTCTGCACACCTTTACAATCTTGCATTGCAAATTTTTGTAAGACTTTTTCTATTAACTTTTGTTGACTTATCTGAAGTTTTCCTTTTTCTCTGACAATTTCCATTCCAAGATATTCTTTTATTTCTCCTAAATCTCTAATTTTAAATTCGTCTTTTAATTTTTCTGTTATTTCCAAAGTTTCTTTATCTTTTCCTATAATCAAAATATCATCAACCCATATTAAAAGTAAAGTTTTATCTTTCATGTATAAGCAAAAATCATATTTAGATTGTTTATATCCTTGTTTGGTTATATATTTATGAAATCTGTTGTTCCAACATTTTGGAGCTTCTCTAAGACCATATAAAGCTTTGTTGAGCTTTAACACTTTTCCTTCTTGTACTGTTACTCCTTCTGGTGGTTTTATATAAATATCATCATTTAGTTGACCATTTAAAAAAGCTGTTGGCACATCCAACTGTTTCATTGGAAGATTTTCTTGTACTGCGTAGCTAAACATTAATCTAATTGTAGACATTCTTGCTACTGGTGAATATACATTGTATGCATTATTTATTTGAAATCCTTTGGCCACTAATCTAGCCTTTTTCTTCCCATCTTGTTTTGTTCGGAATACCCATCTAGTATCAATAGCTTTTTCACTTTTTGGTAGATCTGCTTCCGACCAGGTATCTAATTCTTTGAGTGATTTGAGTTCCACTTCTATTGCTTTCTTCCATTCTTCTCCTTTATTTATAGCTTGTGCATATGTTAATGGATCTGAGTCCACTAGTAAACAGTATGCTATATTTGATATATCTTCTTGATCATCTAAAATATAGTCTTGTAGGTGTTTAGGTAACATTTTGTTCCTTTCTGATTTTCTTGAACTTAGCTGATCACATGTATTTGTTTGAACTTCTGTACTTTCATGTTCCTCTCTTTCTGTTTCAGATTCTAGTTCTTCTCTATTAATTTCAAGTTGTATGTCTTCTGTATTCTTATCTATTTCTTTTCCTTTTTGTTCTTTATTTGCTTTTACATTTCTATCCTTTTCTTCTTCTTCTTCATCTTCTTCTTGATACTCATAATATTTTACTTCTTTATTTTCTTTGTAGCTTATATCATCTTCATTCATTCTTACATCACGTGATATTAATATATTATTTGTTTCAGGATTCCACAGGCGATATCCATTAGGGGAATATCCTACCATATACATTTCTTTTGCTCTTTGATCAAGTTTATCTCCTTTTGGATTTGTTACAACCCATGACTTGCTTCCAAATACTCTTAATTTTGATAAATCCTTTTTAGCATACATGATTTCTGCAGGAGTTTTATAATTTATAGCAGATGATGGACAACGATTAAGCTGATAGGTAGAACATGCAATAGCTTCACACCATAAATGCTTTGGTAGTCCAGTTTCCAATAATAGTGTGCGAGTTCTATTAAGCAGGGTACGGTTCATTCGCTCCGATACTCCGTTTTGTTGAGGCGAATAAGGTTGAGTGTATTGAATTATTATACCTTTTTGTTTACAAAAATTCTCTAATATATGATTTTTAAATTCACGTCCATTATCACACCTAATATTTTTAATTTTAGTATTTGTTTTTGTATTAAATTGTTTTATGTAATTTATGACATTTTGAGTAGCTTCACTTTTATTTTTCAGCACAAAAGTTACACAAAAATGTGAATAATCATCAATAATAACTTGATAATATAACTCACCATTAATTCCAGGTGTTCGACATGGTCCAGCAATATCTGTATGTAATAACTCACCTATACATGTTGATCTTGGTCTTCTTACAGGAACAAAGGGTAGCCTTGTAGATTTACCTAACATGCATGGTGTACATGTTGTGTCGCTGACTGGTAATCCCATGCTGTGTAAGCTTTTTCTATTTAAATGACCAAGCCTTTTATGCCACAAATCTTTTGAAGATAATGCACTATTACATGAAACATTGAAACATACCTCTAATTTCAATTTAAACAATTTACCTTCAAGTATTCCTTTTACATAGTTTTTAGCATTTTGCTTCTTAATAATAACATTATTTATATTAAAATTCACATTATAGTTTTTGTTTACCAACTGTTTCACAGAAAGTAGATTAAAATTTAATTTTTGAACAATTAATGCTTCTAAAATAATTTCACTATTTCTATAAGACATTTTAATAGAACCTTTCTTTTCACTTAAAATATAATCACCATTTGCAACATATATTTTCAGTGGAGTTTGAAGTTTTTGAATATTATACATGTATTGTTCATATTTTTCATTAATTAAATGCTCTGTACAACCTGAGTCTATAATCCAGTAAATCTCAATTTGGTTATCATTTGTTTTAACATAATGACAATTATTCTTACAATTATTCGTATCACTCGCATTATTATTGTAGTTAACCATAGAAATGAATGTAAATGCGCTTTGACTTACAGCTACATTTGTTTCTGATACGTTATCCTGACCAGGGTGTTTTTGAGGTTGCGACCCACGGTGACCTCGATATCCTCTGCCTCGTGCTCTTCCTCTATGATGACCTCGATTTGATCGGCAGTATTTTGATGTATGCCCTTGTTTGTTGCAGATGTTACAACTGTAGAAAGCCGTTTCAATATTTGCTGTGGTACTATTTTTCTCAGAGATTTTTAGTTCTTCATCTAAGAGACGCTGTTTTACAAAATCCAATTTTAGGTCTGGATTGATGCCTGACATATCACTGTTGCACTCGATGGCAGTTATTACTGTATCATATTTGGTGTCTAGACCAGTCAATAAGCAAGCAATCTTATCTCTGTCACTTAGTTTTTCTTGATTACATTCTAGTTCCCTTACAATAGTTTCAAACTTTTCGAAGTAGTCTTCTAATTTTTCATTGGGATTTTGTTTCAGGTTTAATAATTTTCTTCTTAAGTGAATTATTGAAATTATACTTTTCCTTTCGAACATATTTTTGAGGATATCTATCATGGCTTTTGCGGTTTCACATGACTTTATAATATTCAAGTATTTATCTGGAACGCATTGAACTATGATGCTTTTTGCTTTAGCATTTACTTTCATGAATTCTTCGTCTTCATGTTTTATTTTTGATTCATCCATTTTTATGGTATGCAATAATTGTTTTTCGTCCAGTATACATTGAACTCTGAATATCCAGTTGTTGAAATTATCTGGTTTCAGTTGGGGAAATTTTTCTTGAACGGAAGCCATTTTGGTTTAACACGTTCGTTCGTGCACACTTCTTTAATTATTATAATTGTTCGTGTTTTTAACTATGCCCTTACTTTGATTGAGTAGCCCATAACCTGTTAGGTATATATAAGGGCAGCAGAGTATTAAAGACAACACTTTAGTATTATTGAGATTTATTATACGTGAGACACGACATAACACACATTTTGGTAGAAGTAATCCAGAGAGAAGGGAGGAGTGGACATAGACTACAAATCACATACATCAATTAATATTACACTTTGACTATTGGGTTATTTATCCCTAACAGAATTAATCATAGCTAGCAAAATGTGTGGAGATACCACAGGAATGAGATTAATTAGAAATTGCCCATGCATCACTGTTTCCGGAGATAGTCATTAGCAAAGCATTGTTTCAACAATGGCTTGCTTACCGCATCGCTAAAATCTTGAAATGTAATTAAACTCGTTATAACGTTATATAGACGAGTTAGCAGTCAATTATTTAGAGTACATGAACACGGTTCGTTTATTCTTTGATGTCATGATATCACCTTGTCAATGACGTCAATTTTACCACGAAATATCCAAAACGTAGAATCTTTATACGACAAAGTTATTGTAGATATTTAAACAGATAATCTATATATAACGTTTCCTCATTATTTTACAGTTCATATGTTCGATAATTTTATGATTCACTTTGGTGAGTCGTCGTTAGATGATACATGATATTAGGTACCTATAATGATGATAATAAGTTTATCTCTCTCAAATAGTTTTTTAGATGCAAATCAGAAACATTCTGACCAGTTATCTCGAAGAGTACGGAACTCTAGGAACTGTCGGTCGATTCAGTAAAATTCACCTTTTGAAAACATTACCAAAGTGAACTGTTAATAATTAGCATTAGTATGGAATAACAACTTAATTTGCCCTAACTTCACCCAAATTTTCAAGGCGTAAGTATAACAGAATCGCACTACTAAGGACTAAAAATACCCGATAGAAGAATAAAATAGGATACAGCAGGCCGACTCAGTAAAAGTCAGTTCTGGAAAACTTGAGTAATTAAAGTGAATTTCAATGCCTTGCGAATGGAATTTCAGCTCATGTTGCCTTCGTTTTCACGGTGTGATTTTTACAGAAGAGCATTGTTGGAAGGAAGGGACTTGTCGCACATACTAAACCATGACCTTAGTACTTAATTTTGGACCTCAGCGTTGACGTTTTTCGTCGGTTTTTCCTAATATTGACTTTTTTCTGACGTCTTTTTTACTTTTTACTAAAATGTTATGATTTTGTTTAACTAAACAAGACTTACAATTCCAAAAACGTCAGTAGTGAAGAACACAATAACACACTTTACATTCATGAAAGAAGTGAATAATTCACTATTTACGAAATATCTTATCAATTGGGTTTGGTAAAATGAAAAATACGCATCAGAAAAAAAGTAATAATTAGGAAAAAGCCGAAAAGGGAATTCAACATTCAAATTTTCCGTTAAAGAATTATTGTGTAAGCACCTACTGAACTCATAATTTCAGGTTGGGTATTGATGGCCCTTACATCCTGTATTACTTGGAACCAGATAGATAGAATTCAAAGTGAAAATTCGGAAGAATAGATTGTGAGACATTGAAATAGGGTCAGATTCAATCGTGGTCAATGAATGGGCTGCAATGAATGTATCTAATAATTATGATCCACATTGACTAATCATGATATTTTGAATGCCCAATTATGTAATTATGCAGATACCTAGTCTATTTCCTTGTTGGGCAGACGATTCAAAAGTAAGAGCCTTTTTTTTGTTTTCGGGGGGAAACCTCCAAAAGGCGCCCGGACTTTGGGGATAAGACCGGGGAGAGTGGGATTCTTACCTACCTCACTAAAACAACCCTGGTGATCACCATCAGCATATAGAAGAAGCACCGTGTCCTCTATAGACCACTCTGTTGCTCACGCCGTACAACGCCAGTTAAGGCACATCCCTATAAAGACTATAGGGGGTCTCCCCTAAGCATCACAAGGGCCCTAGTAAAACTGTCCTCAAAACTACAGTAAGAATTCAGTGTGTGCCTTCGTGTCAAGTTCAGTTGATGCCTCATGTAGAACTAGAAATTCTATCTCATGGGCCGTGGCCCAATCTATAAAATTACGTTTTCTTCCATTAATAAGCTACGTAATCCAATACCTAAGTAATATTTGTAATCAGCCGGCCGGCGTCCGCCGCCAAGATAACAGTAAATGGCGCACTAAGTATTTATTTATCGCCGATTACATCTCTGACTTAACGATACACATACACCTGATTAGAAGTTGAAGCCCCGACTATCTTGAAGTTGAAACTCCGATTACAAGTTACCTAAGATTATAAATAGTCCCTGGCTTGACAAAATAAGGTCGTTGCCAAGTGGGTAAGTTCAGGGTAGACGTAAGGGTATACTGCGTCTTCTTATTAGATGAGCTGTCCTGTGCCGGTGAAGGTGTAAAAAACCACAAACGGCGAAAATAACAATCCTATTGCCCCTATTGGGAGTTATATGCATAAACCATTCGGTGTTGAAGCACTGAGGCCACGGGGTTGTTTTTCTAGAAACAAAATCAGAACGTTACCAATAGTTGATTGACCTTCGCGTGACCAATATAATATAATAATAAATTCTTTTTATTGGGAACAACATAGGAACCATTTCTGTTAGTAAACACCTTAGAAACTACAGCTTAAACAATAAGACTGCCTTTTAAGGCTAGACATTGCCATTCAACGTGGCAGTGACGCCAATCTTTTGTAGGTAGGTATACTTTTCTCCTTGGCAGTTTGGCAGCAAATGAGTACGAGTTTTTTGATGTCCGATGTATATTTCATATTGTGTAAATCGTAGGATTAGTTTATTGATGCCAGAGAATCAGTTACTTCCCAATAATGTTATAGCTGTACCTGTCTCAGACTTAACCTTTTTTGTTGGTCTGAGCTTGTTGTATGTTTTTCGCATATCGATTTCTCACATATTTGTCCTAATTATTTCGTTTTCTTTTTTTAAACTTATACAATGCATTGTCCAACCATTTTTAAAAAGACGTTTTGAAAATATTTCAAAACATACCTAATAAATAGGAATACACAGCTATAAGGAAAAGGCTACTGGTGATTAGGGCTCCAGAGACAGGAACCTCGTCACAATGCGGACTATGTCAAAGAGTTGCTGCTTTCTTGTTCAGGCCTTATTTCTGTAAGACGGGCGTCGAGTCTTTCGATCATAAGGCCATTGGTAATTACGAAAATTATTGCGGGCGAACTCGAGCTCACATTCCCCATGTTGGTAACCTTAAATGCTAAGTCGAGCTATTTAATATGTTACTCTTCCTCAACTTTCATAAAGTTTTCTTTATACTGGTTCTAACATAGACTTATCATTAAGCGTCGCACTGATCAGAAAAAATCAACACTGGGTAATTCAAAATCGACTACTGACTTCATAGTTAGTTACATCCAGGTTGGACGTCATTGTTCCTTCCATAATTTAGCAGCACGTGACAATATATGAGAATTACCAAAGTTGTCTGACAAGACAATGACCGCAGATCTCACAAATATGTATAAATTCTTGCTGAAAGTTTGGGCATGATCTAGTTAAAAAACTTTTTTACAAAAAATAAAACCGACTTCAAAAATAACACTAAACGGTGTTAAATAACCCTAAATTAGGAAGTCGGTGGCCCATCAAGAATAAGACAAAAGTACCAAAGCCACAGACTTCCTAATTTTTGAAGTCGGTTTTATTTTTTGTAAAAAAGTTTTTTATTTTTCCATTTTTAGTTGTTCCCATACAAACATTTGCCATGAATTCATTTTATATTGTTAATTGTTAACAATACATGTCATTATAATAGGGTTATCCACCTAACCCTAATAAATGAAACTTAACATACCTAACTGTCGAAATCTAGGTATATTGAACACATCTGCCTACCCCTCTGAGCATACAGGCTTGATGATACGTCATGATATTGTATAAACAATAAACATCCAAGCGATTCCAGCAATCACGATAGATTTGCCGTCTATTTTTGAAGAGTTCCGTTGTATATCTCCGAAGATCAGCACCAGATCTTCACCAAATTAAAATGGGACCACCTCAGGAGTCTACTCTTTCAAACAAAAAAAGAATTTTGAGAATCGGTCCACAAATGGCGGAGAAATCAGGTAACATACATAAAAAAAAAAAAAAAAAATACATACACACGAACATAGAACCTCCTCCTTTTTTGAAAGTCGGTTTAAATAACTACCTACTCAGTTCAGTTAGTGTGAATAGTACCTAAACTCCTTTTCTTTTACGTTATTATGACACATGAAATAAGTGCTAACCAAATGATATAGGTACCTACTTACCTAAAACGGTCATTCCATAAGACTTAACTTGATGATTAGAATAAATTAGTGTCCACACGAATATTTATTCCAAGTTCACACCTGTATAATGTACATAATAACTGAAGTATATTTACATATTCACAGAGACATCTCCAAAAATATAGTACCTAGTGTTAGTGTGTACGTCATAGTTCATACAGTTTAATGTAAAAAATGTAAACAATTGAAAAAAAAACGTGTCGTCGTCGGTTCGTTGCGGAGTGTCATGGAGTACCGCAGGGGAGTGTACTGGGTGCCTCACTCTTTATACTATAGATGAACAATTTAGTAACGATCTGGAAATGTATTACATATAAATAAATACTTGTACATAATAATCAATTGCTTTATTTCGAACACAAAAACCCATAGATTGTTAGTACCTAGTGTTTTTACATAAATTTTATTGCCTAGTGTTAATTATAAACCTTCGCACAAACTGTTAGTTACAATCCGTCGAAGCCCTCAACTATAACTCAGAATGGTGTTTTGTCCCTCACTCTCCATAGTAGCGACGCAGTTTTATTTCCTACCTACCTAATTACGTAGGATAGGAACCGTCGGTACAGGCTTTCACAAACATTTCCAACTACAGCTACAGTATCGAGGTAGCCTCAACAAAATCCCGAAAGCATTGTTCTTTTATATATTATTCTCGTATCACAGTGTTTGTCACCCTAGTTGCTTGCTCCATGTTGTTACCCCACTCCAGCGAAACTGCTTGACCGTTTCTTATGAAATTTTGTGTAATATGTTCAGTGGGTCTGAAAATAAGTCGTAAACTATTATCACACCAGAATTCCCGAGAGAGTCAGGCAGTAGCGTAGGTACTGATAGTACATCCGGTAGGTAGTTCTTTCGCCAGCTATGATTTAAGTCCTATGTACTCGTAATAGGCTCGCTATTGCATTCAAACGGGTACAGGTCCAGACTCCGAGCTCCTACAGCTGCATTTGCTATAAGTTGATACTTGATATATTGATTGTTGATACTATATAGGTAATTTTGTTGGTTACAGTTACGGCTCTATTTTCTAAGTAAAATAGTGATATAGGATTGATATCCTATATCACCATTTTAATCAGAAAATAGAGCCGTAATTATATAGTCAAAATGTTAATAATCCAATGATAATGACTGCCTCGTTGGTCTAGTGGTCGCAAACGCTACTGCTGAGCATGAGGTCCCGGGTTCAATCCCCGGGTCGGGCAAAATGTTATTGAGTTTTTCCATCTGCTCAGTAGCAGCTCGGAGTCTTGGATTTGTGCCCGATTGATGGCAATAGGCTCGCCCCCTATTACATGGGACTTAAACATAACTGGCGAAATGTGGGTGTACTACCAGGTACACCTCTGCCTCGCCCTTCGGGGATTACAGGCGTGATGTTATGTTATGTTATGTTAATAATCCATTAGATAGGTTATTACCTATCTAATGGATTATAGAGCCGTTAGAGCCGTTTTCATCAAACTCAAAATCTAAAAATGCACTTTTGATTAGGCATTCATTTAGGTGTAGGTTGGTGAAAATAGAAGTGATACGGAATATTTTTGCTTACTTAGAATGGAATCTTATCGTAAAGATTGGTGCAATCTTATATTTATTATGTGTTAGTAATGCACTGTTGACTGTTTTACTTTCTTAGAATACCTACATTCATAGATACCTAATCTACGAACTTATTAAGTTTTTAACTTAATATAATATATAGCAGTTAACTTTGCTAAGGAAACTTTTAATTAGTAAGTTCAAAAAAAAAGTACAAACATGGATTCGCAATGCGAACAAAATATAGCTCTTTACAAAACGATTGTTTTATTATTAATAAAGTAAGTACCTACCTGCGATAAAAGCATTATTTAGAAAACAATGTGAAACCACTTTTCACAATTAAAATAATGTAGGTAGGGTCTATTCATTGTTAATTTTATACAAATCAACAAATCCTACAATTTTTCCTTGTGGCAGTTGAATACCTACCTATACTTAATATTAAATTTGTACGGAGGTGGTAATTAGAATAAGACCTATAGGTATAAGTATATCATAAGACTAGTAAGTATATCATAAGCCTAGGTTTCTAATTTAATAAGACTTTGTTTCTACTGGGACTTGGGCATTAAAATCAAAAGTCTTTTCACTAATAGCAACTAGCATCATTTTCTTAATTTTATTTAATTTGTAGAAATAGAATTTTATTTTATTTTTTTAGAATTTTTGACATTTTGTAGTTATTTCTTGTTAGTTTTAGTTATTTATTTATTTTAAGTTTTTGTTTAATTATCCTAAAAAGCCATTCAAACTTGTCATTTAATAGTGGCATATTTGTAAGTAGGTATAACGTTCAAAACTTCAAAAGTCCCTGTTGAAATAAACGATTTGACTTTGTATCTAAATTAGGATGAGGATCAGTACTTTTTGCAAGACAAAAATCACATAAGACAGTCCCCCAAAAAGCCCGCCCCCCTGGGAAGAAGAAGAGGCGGAAAGAACATGAGTTTACACAACAATAGACCGATACATTCATCGCAATGAAAACTCGAGTGAAGCCAATTCCCAGTACTTAGGTATTCATATGGAATGACAGTTCAATTCACCTTCTGCGCTTCATTAGATTTTCAAGAATTAGGAGCGATTTTATAGAATAGTACCTACTGCTTGTATTACCTATGAATGTACAGACGCAAGCACGTCAAGTTACCCCAATGCGTCAAATTTCTTTGATCGTTTTTCAACTATATGTCAAACAGAATAAGGTTCATATTCAATTGGGAAAATTTGACACATTGGTGTAACTTGATGTGCTGGCGTCTGCACACCTAAAAAGACAATTTCAGACAGACACTAATCTGTATGGTTCTTACATTATTTGATTAAGATCATGTCTGGACTTTTAATGAGACTGTGACCTCTGAGCTTCCTTCAGTGTTTCTTCTCAGAGTAGACAGTTAGTGCAACACCGACCTGACCTTCTAGTTAAAAATTTAGATTTAAAAGTGTTTGTATGAACCTATTTACAGAAATAAATAAATAAATAAATAAATTTTCATTATCATTTACGGATAAAAGATAATAAGCCCGAACGATTAATTGTACGCATGGCTGCAAAATGGTGGCAAATAGCACTGCAGATCTTAGATAAAGTTAGTTATACCTATCTTTACGTATACATAGACGTAGGTTACTCTAATGGCATTATAATGCACAGGCCTTGTCTGCCTCATTCGTACCTACAAACACCAATTACCTACTACCGATTGACTGTTTACACAAAAGGTAGGCACTCAATCAAATCATAATTAAGTGTTAAGTAATTTGTCGTACACGTACCCAGAACGTTGGACCACTTTGTGGGGGGCTTCTGGGGACAGACGCCCCCCACAAAGTGGACCTACAGCAATAAAAAAAAAAACATTAAAATACCGGACTGGTATACGCAACTCCACGTAAAAGCGCGTATTTTGCGTAAGTGGGCCATAATCTACCTACCACGCGGGCTCAGTGCAAATTTTTGAGAGCAGTGGTGATGAAAATAAATTACACAAAGTAATGTCGTAAGTCGGGGCCGCCACCACTGGGACCGCTGCTCACGTAGGTACCTACATATGTAGGTACTTTACCTCATAATTGATAGTTTCCATCTAATGCTTTACAACTCAATGAATGATGAAGCTAGTAGCTACCAATGTTTAACACATAATCATAACCTCGCGCCTGTAATCTCCCAAGGGTTCAGCAGAGCGGTAATAGGCTAATGGCTAAGGCATCGGCTTGGCGATGAAGAGGTCGCGACTTCGAACCCCTCCCATGGCACTTTTGACGTGAACCCACTCCAAGCATATTTAGCTTAGTTGGAGGGGTAAACTACAAGTAATGTGCAAACCACATTAAACCTACCAGTACCTAAGTTAATTTTAAACAAAAAAAATAAGTGTAGATACTCTCAAATTTCGCCATTTAATACGGGGCGAGCCTATTGCCATCGAACGGGCCCCAAACCAGGCTTCGGGCTGCTACAGAGAAGTTCGAGATGAAAAAAACTCAATAAGTACTTAACGCTTTGCCAAATCCGGGGATCCAACACGGGAACTCACGAGCACTCAGCAGTAGCGCTTGCAGTCACTACTTAGAGCAACGAAGAAGTCATGTTTACTTCTCTTGCATCATAGACAAACAGTTGCAGGTGAGTATGTAAAGGAAGTGTAATAAAACAATAATGAACAAATATTTCACAACTTTCACACAACGCCATCTAGTCCCAAGCTACGCAGAGCTTGTGTTATGGGTACTAAACAGCTGATAAACATAGACAAATTACTCCCAGACACAGAACAAATGATCGCGCTCATCACACAAACATTTATTGTCTTGGGTGGGAATCAAACCCACGACCTCAAGCATAGCAGTCAGGGACACTACCTAAGTCCTAGACGAACAGGCCAGTCAAAGTTTGATTTATTTATTAAAACTTATTTTCAAGTTAAAATAACTGTATCTACTCTATCTATCTGTATCTGTGTGTACTGTATAGGTGCAAATTCTCGTTTAAAATACAAAAAAACAATTGAGTGTCTTATAATGGAAATCGGCTTTTGATATTTCATCACAAATTGGTATGGCAATATTTATTTATTTGGTTTAGCGAAAATTGTTTACACAAACAGCTTGCCCTTAAACTTAATACCTAACATTAAAAACTTAATTAGTGTAACAAAACTAAGGCGTAAATTAAGTAGGGTACCTACCTATTTGGATTCGTTTTTATTTTTGTTACATTCTGTTTTACAACAAATCACTTATGCAGTTCAACATTTTACATTTCTGGTTAGTGAGAGAATCAAAGTAGATATCCATTACATCGCTGCAACTATTCAGGACCCTACAGAATCTGGCATAATTATGGAGAATTAGATCCCAACACCGTTCTTCTCTGGGGAGGACAAAACGTAGTTAAAGGTTTAATATTTAGGTACGAGTAGCTACTAAATTAGTGTAAGTATATTTTTTTAGTTAGGTACTAAATTAGTGTATTTTGTATTTTATGACATACTTAGATGGAAAAAACATGGTCAGAAATTGGTATTTCCCTTACTTATATGTCAAATAGGTATTTGGTAGGTACATAACCTACCAGGTGTAGTAGGTACTTACACGCGTAAAAAGATAAGATTCTATGTTCTATCACCGTATCGAACATTTTGAAGCCCGGGCTTTAGATTAGTCTGGACTGATAATATGCCAAATTGATGATGTCCTTTAAAAAGGTCATATAGGTAAGTGCCTACAGAGTTTGTTGCAGACAGATCCTGACAGGACCTTAATACTTTTAGCTATTATAATGTGTTTTAGTGCTTTATTTATTGTTGTATTGTGGAGTTCAAGGAGCTCTGAATGAATCAAATTCACCATTATCAAGTCATCATCATCATGGCTCATTCCACCATATCTTTTCTTCCATCGGGAATCCAGACGTACATCAGGTTATCACCCATTCCTTGTGGATGTTCCACACATTCGCACGAAGCGCTTTGCCTGTTCCTTCATTATGCGCACAGCCAAGGAGTGGAATTCATCTCTGACCACAGGACAAGAGTGAGAATATATATCGACGGTTGTAAGCCTAATTGGTCTAAGCGAAATTTTTTGCGATATTGAGTTATATACATATTTGGAATCAGCAGATTTTTCTCCATCGTTTGAGCCAGGTTTCAATTTTTTTAACCACTTTTTTGGCGCTTAGCACCCCCAGCAAAATAGGCCTCATTTTTAAGCTCATTGATCTATACGACGCAAAATAAGGCAAATTTGAGGACACGATGACTTAAGCTCTTTTGAATTTTCTAACTTTTATAACGTGTGTCGATTAAGGCATTTGGCTTTTTCGCCAAAGTTGTGGTGTTGTCGTTTGGCCTATTTTACATTGAACCAAAATAATAAGCTATGTCGTTTGGCCTATTTTGCAATTAACTACATTGAATAAACCTCGTCGTTTGAACCCTTTTCAAATCAAATAAGATCCATTTTATTATTTATTTCTTTGCGAACAAGAGTAGCGTTATAGATGTTAATACTGATAAAATCCTACTTGCAGTGCCGTCACATGCAAACATTTACACTTAATAAAACATTGTAACCTAGTACCATGCTGATTAACAATAAACATTACAAAATTATTAAATCTTGTAACCATTTTATTTCTCTATGTCAAGGAGTATCCAGTAGTCAATAATTTAAATGTCGGAGTAAATAGTGAGATACAAATAAAATACATAAAAATCCTAGATAATGATTAATTATGAGTTTCAAAATCGATCAAATCAAAAGTCATTGATAAAATCAGGCTGAGGATTAGCACTTTTTTAACAACATCACCTTGATACAGTCATCCAAAAAGTCGCCTTATGCCACTTCCTAGTGTTTTTGCTGGTAAGAAGTGGCAGAACAAACTACCCAGCAACACGTCTGCATGATAAGTTAGAAGAACTTGAATTTCTACAGTTCCTTCAATTAGACAACACTATAAATCAATCATTTTAAATTAATATTTTTTTACTTCTAGTTAGATAGCACACTCCAAATACAAAATATTAGTAATAATCTATGTGAAGGAATCCGAAGGAAACGCACAGATGTTATTGGCCATAAGGATTCCCTTTTAGATATTCTTTCACACTGCACTGTAGTACACCATAAATATGTGCAAGTGGTCAATGTCTGTAATACAACAGGGCAATTTATTATAAAATCTTGGAAGTCATGGATTATACGCTGGTGCCCATCAAACCGGTTCTGGGTGTAGCCTAAATTTTATTTGTATATTTTGCACATCTGGTTTTTTTATTGTTTTGTGGTCCACATAGTCAAACGGGTTAATCCATGTATAGTGCACAAACTATTACCTTTTCTCAACACTTTTGGTTACTTTTTCAAGAAAGTTGTAAATCGCTATGATAAAAAAGTAGTAGTTGTTAATCTTTTTATTATAAATCCTGTTACGCCTTTGATATCCACAGAGTTATAAAATCCCTCAAAAATAAAAATAGCAGTGCTCATAAATATTGAATTGTTTAGTGAACATGATGGTTATAAATTATGGATTACTTTTATTCTGTTATTAATGTATATCATTGGTTTGAGTTAGTTAATGACACACTGAATAAAATTGTGAGCTATGCCAATTTTTTTTTATTGTTTTCTTTTCTACAGTAAATGCGCGATATAGGTCTTTGGAGTGTTCATGTTGCTCTTGTTAATAAACAATTTGCATTAAACAATATCAGTTAATATTTAAATATGTCTGTTGAACCATTCAGCTTCTTCTTTTTTCTTTAAAATACCTTGTTCCAAGACACATTAGATCAATATTTTGAATGATTTCACTACACAAAAATGTAAAAAATATTACAAGACACTGTCTAAAACTGTATTAAGTGTAGAGAATGCAAATCCGTCCTGTTTTAAAATCCGGATTTTTATGAACGGATTTTTGGGCCAATCCGGATTATCCGGATTTTACGGATTTTTTGTGAAAACAAACAAACCTACTTATATCAGTTTATTAATATTGTTGTGTGCGCTGCTGAGTGGGTCGCACACACCATGTAGAAGTTGTAGATACGTTTGAAATGATAAGTCACTGATAGCCAAAGAAGATCTGATTTATTGAGTAGTTTTAACTATCAAGTAACTAATGCTATATGAACGTATAGTTGATGATTTGTAATGAGTACCGTTGATTATGAACGCTGATTATGTACTGTCGCCTTACACTATAATTTGTGCAAGGTGAAGGAAAAGTGCTGATGTATGCAATGCGCGCGTGCCATGTACGATGCATGACTCGTACAAATATGATATTTCTTATATTTGTGTAAATGGATTAAAATAAAAACACAGGAAAATCAAATCATATGATTTATCTTTAATTTTTGTTATTGAGAATTATTCAATTATAATGAAATTGAATAATTCTCATAAATATAAAAAAACTTACTGCAGAAAAAGCAAGCTCTGATTCGGCGCTTGTAGGGGGAATGCATTGAAAATACTTGTAAGCGGCCTCCAAATACAGTCCTCGTGAACCACTATCCTCGAATAACGCCATCTCCACTCGCACTAAACTGGGAATATCAATTTCAGGCTTTCGGCTGATGAGCACATTTTCTTCTCCAGCCTTATTGATTTTGTTAACTCAAATGCTAATCTCTCTCGAAAACTCATTTCCCGATCTTAAGACTCTTGTTCTCTAGGAATAGTTTCATGTGATTCGCATCAGTATCAGTGCAGTATCAGCAGTGATCAGAAAGTTAAACTCTTGATCAGTGAAGTTGATATAGCTTTTTGAATCCAGTAACGACAATTTAATGTAATAAATCTTTCTAGCATCGTGACTTACAGTCGAGCAACAGTACAAGTTCTTTCCCAAAATTCATTTTGGACATACTTTTGTATCGTTTTTAGTCGGAGAATTTCTAAAGAGTTTTACTATTGTCCTATCGTCCTCCAGGGGTCGCCTGTGGAGGACGCGAGCCATTATACGCGTGATAATGTAATTGCGAATCACAATTTCTTATTATTCAGAAAATCCGCGGATTTGATTATCGAATCCGGATTTACAAGTCCAGTAAAAATTTGCGGATATCCGGATTTTTCGGATTACGGATAGTCCGGATTGCATTCCCTAATTAAGTGGCATACCCACCTTAAAAATATCTTATGGACGTTGCTGAATAGTGATGGCCTAAGCATCAATATTTACTACTTAACTACCAAAAATGGGCACCTGCATCAAACTAATTCACTGTGGTGCAACACCAATATGTTGCTTAGGTTCATTGTGCGTATTTAACTGTCAGTTGATTTGGTGCTTAATTCATTTGGTCTCATATTATTTGATTCTAAGTTGATGCTTGAGCCAGTATACAGCTTGGCAAAAAAGAGTGTGGAATAAATGAGGTCGCTAGTATCGCGCATGTGGCCACCCTGAATAGTACGACTTAACAGGTTTGACACTTGTTATTTTTTCCCAAAGTTAAGTGAATGGTTCTGTCTGTCGGATGCTATGCAAACACCATGGAAGGCTTCAATGTCCAGTATTAACACTATTAATAGTGAGCAAATGTACACATTTTTACATGTTGTTATACATAACAACATGTAAAAATGTATACGAAGCATAAGAACTATGTAAGAATGCATATGCATATGCTACGATTCTTACATACTTCTTTTGCTTCGTATGCGATCTCTAGTTTCTGCCTACCAGCGTGGAAAAGAGGCGAGAGTTAATATACCTATGTATGTTATAGTGGGCACTGAAGCCTTGCAAGAAAGTGATGCATTAGGTATACACAGACAGATAATAATCATGCCCTCGAGAGCAGTCTAACCGTAAGGTTGTTAGGAATTAACGACAATAGTTTGTTTACAGGGATAAGATAATGAAAGAACACGTTTTTTTTAGTTTTATTTTAATACCAAAAATTTAATCAGACGAATCGAACACAGTACCATCAAATATTCGGATCCCGGAAAAGCTCAAATGTTGGCTAGAGCTTCCTGCAACTTCTGAAACACTAGTATTTTCTAATTCTGATAAATCACTGCTACTGTCATCTGTGAGATTTATTACTGTCATGATATTATTTTTCTATTTTCATTACAATATCCTTGCATGATTTTTTCCAATCTTAGTAATGTTTGCAAATGCTTGTTCAGCAGCCACCTTTAAAAACAAAAAATAATCATAAACAATGGTTCTAACATAGCTAATTTAAATATGTATAAACTAGACTACATACCTTTATATATCAATGGATCCAACATTGATTGAAGCAATTTAATGTTTTGCAATGCCCCATATTAATTCAAGTAGATTCACGTCACAATGATAAGGTGGTAACTTTCTTCAAGCGACCTTTGAAGTTTTCCCGGTGTTTAAAAATATCTTATTTTTTACCTTCCATAAACATTTTTCTTACTGTGTTGACAGATTTACCTAAAACAAAAAGATACAGTACCTACTTTATTATTAATTCCCTATTCTTTATCTTCAAGTATCAAATATGGGTATACGAGGCTCTTTAAACTACAAAACATAACCTTAAATTTCAATTTCTGTAAACAAGACAAATAGCTACTTAAATCTGTATATCAACAAAACTACGCATTGAATACATTTAGAAAAACTTATTTAATGTACAATGATTTAATTAGGGTAGATAAATACCTGTCCTAGCAGCAGTTCTTCGATAAACATTCCCGATATCAGACAAAACCCCTTCGTCCATGTTGATAACCAGAGTCTGATAACCAGTTACCAAAGAAGAATTATTTTTCTTCTTTGGGCAATCGGTTATCAGACTGGATTTTTTTTGGCTGTAAAACAAATGAACGTCTAAAATTCTTTAGACGTAGACAAACAAATGAAGGCTGTAAAACAAATTTTAGCCTGTAAAACAAATGAACGTCTAAAACACAGGACTTGGGGCATCCCGACGTTAGGTTAGTTAGGTTCCTTTAAACCCTGCAGACAGAAATAGGAGCCCCGCGTAGCGGGGCTCCGTCGTCTAAGAATAATAATTTGAAGAAATATCTAATTTCAAACTAACGAGTTATCAATCAATACCCAAAAAGGAAAAAAAAAATCCAGTCTGATAACCGATTGCCCAAAGAAGAAAAATAATTCTTCTTTGGTAACTGGTTATCAGACTCTGGTTATCAACATGGACGAAGTGGACAAAACTTGTTCTGCTTCAGATTTGGCCAAACACCACAAAAAGACGAGGTAAATCACTGCTCTGATACAACTACGAATGGTTTTATTAACTTTTAATCGTTATGTTTGCAACGAAACTTAATAATTTTGTTAAATTTATAAAAAACGACGAGGATATACGCACTTTTGACACATGATGTACTAGCACTAGACAAATAAATCAATGTTGCCACAATCATCCACTTTTAGTTTCAACTGTCACCGCGTCAGACTCTTTTTTGCCAAGCTGTACCTTCATCTCTTTATTTACGGCAGGCATTTGAATCATTTTGCTTTTCTCTAAAAATAACCAAATTTGATGCATTTTGGGCTAACCGACACAAAATTTCTAAAATAATACACGTTTATCATCTATCTATCTATTCTATACTTATAATAAATCTGTAGAAGTAAAATTTCTGTACATTGAAAATATCAAAAAAATAAATAGCAGGGGGTGTTACTAGACTGACACCGAACCCAAAAATATGATTAAAAAAATTTTTGTCTGTCTGTCTGTCTGTATGTTCAGGTATCACGCAAAAACTACCGGTTCGATTACGATGAAACTTGGTATACTTATTCTTTGATATCTTGGGCACCACACTGGGTACTTTTTATCCCGGAAAAGTATATACAATAAAAAACAAACTTAATTTTGCGGTTCGATCCCTGGACCCGACTACTGTACCAACCGCAAATAATAAGTTTGTCGTAGGTTACGTCACCCGCAGTGGAGTTCACCAAAGGGCGCTGCACACGGCTAAGATATTATAATATTTAATATTAAGATACAATATCGCTCGCCATACAATTCAATGGACTATCACACACTACGAAGATAATTATGCACATTGAATATCTATTCAAAATTAATATTGGAGGATGATTGGTGATCTGATGCCAAAAATGCAATTAGTGAATGTTTTGTCTTTCTGTCTGTATGTGCACGCATAGTTCAAAAACTATTATAGGGATTTTAACCAAACTTGGTACGGTTGTATTGTAGGTAATCAATACGCCTGGGCAGGTTGATCTTAGTATCAGTTGTTTTACACATGGTCAGTTGTACGGCGCTCTTTCACGGGTCAGTAGTTCCTGAAATCTTTATGCATACATATCGGAAGGATCAACTTTGAAAGTAGTCTACCCGGAAGTATTATGCTAAAATTATTACGTTTATATATCAACGCACAGCCCCAACCGCTGGTATTAGAGACATGAAACTTGAAGGGGTGTTCTTAGTGAAGAGTACCTTATAAGGCTTCCATAAAAAACGATTTTTGAAAATTCAACCCTTAAAGGGAAAACATAGGGGACGGAAGTTCGACATCCACGCGGGCGAAGCCGCGGGCAAAAGCTAGTCAGTAATAATTGGAAAAACTTCCTTATTTAATTAGGGATATACTGTATTAAATAAATAAAAGTCTATCAAGTAGTTGATTTTTTATGATTTTTTTTTCCAAAATAAAAACTTTAAACTGTCCTCCTGCAAGTTTTACAAAATGTCGCTTAGACCAATTAGCCTTGCAACCGTCGATATTATTTGAGTAATTTTGATTAGATAAGTAATCTGACTGACCCCGTCAGTTTAACAGTTTTTTTTTGGTAATTTTTAAGTGCACCTCTATTTACGATCGACTTGGACTCCGTCATCCTCTTCGTGGTTACTTTTTTCTAAACCATTTTCCAAGCCACTTAAACGGGGTTACCTGACTCAACCGGGTTGTGAAGGTTTGACAGGCAATCGCACCGTGTATGTTTGTATGTGTGAACCGACCCCAATATAGTAGGGTATCAACTAGTTTCCGATTCTCTGGCCAATTAAACAATACAACATCAGTGTGTGCAGTGGTGTGGTGGTTTTCATAAGTCAACAAGGAATCCTTATAATTTGTCTAAATTCCATTAAATATAAAATAACTTAGATAAGCCTAGTTGTTAGAAAGAGATTTAAAATAATATAGAGCGGACACTCAGTCCATGCTTTTCATTGGTCTGAGAGCGGACATGCGAGGAAATGTAGAAAAACTTTGATCCCATGTTTCAGTAACGCCATCTAAAATAATATATGAATATTGGAGCGGCAGCGGAGCGTACTAAAAAAACTCATAGACTTGTGTCCAGCAGGACACAAGATTCGGACGAACATTTTGTTCGTGATGTCCGTTCTATAGGTATTGAATGTCTTTGGTTGATACCCATACTTAAATTAACTTTTTTTTATTTAAAATCTTATTAGGTAGAACAGGATACAGGGTTTTTTACAGTTTTATCGTGTGCAGCACCTGCGCCTGAATCATCGATCACTAATTTACTAGTGATCGATGACACACACATGTGTAAAATACACATGCGACGACATATTGTGTGTGATGGTTTTTAAATTAGGTACAGACGCCAGCACATCAATCTACCCCAAACTGTTAAATTGTCCCAGTTGATTGAACATGAACCTTATTATTCCTTTTCCTTATATTTTCATTTTATTATCCTTATATATTCCTTATATTTCTATATTATTATTATAAAGAGGAAAAGTTTGATAGTTTGTTTGTTGGCATCATAGAAATTCTTTATTATATCTATGGTTGGCATCGAATAGGCTCCGTACCTACTGCATGCGAAGCATGAACACATTGAACACTGAAGAAACGGCCTTTGTCTACAGAGGAATCGGCAAAGTGACAGATTATATAGACAGGAACCTTAATCTGTCAAATTTCTTTCAATGCACCTGCCTGCGTAGCATGAACACTTAATTTCTTTTCTTCCGAGACACGACAAAGACCGTTTCTACTTTCTTCGGTGATCATGCTACGCGTGCTGGACTGATTTGTAAAATTCTTTCACCGTCAGGAAGCTACACTATCCCCGGGTGACATAGGCTTCTTTTTATCCCTGTATTCCCACGGGAACGGGAACTACGGCGGTAAAACCGCGTGAAGTCTGCTAGTGTTTAGAATAAAGTTGAAAACCTATCAAAGAAGTTTGACACGTTGGGGTAGGTTGATGTCCTGGCGTCTGTACATCTTAGTAGGTAGGTTTGTATTGTATTTAATAATAGATGGCACGGTTGGCGCAGCAGCTGAACGATTGGCTGCGTCACCGCGTGTCTCGGGTTCGATTACCGCAACGAACACCATATTTGTATAGCCTACAAATAGTTGTTCTTGGTCTGAAGTGCTGCTGATCGGCTGGTTGTGTGTATGTGTGAATTTAAATGTATGTAAACTGACGTACAACACAGGAGAAATTCCTAGTGTGGGGCAAAGTTAGAAATAAAATAAAAAATACCTACTCACAAAATCGTAGTCGGCTATCGGGTCAGTCCCTATCGCTAGCCCTGACAAGACATAGCATAGATAACACTATCCTCCTCAAATCTTTTAATAACATTATCTACTTAGGCGTGGACGTCATTCCCTAAGTAATGTTATTATAATAGTGAAATATTTTTTTCTATGATAGCCTTTGTTGGTCTTAGAGCAAGCTCGAGTATAGAGCGTGGGGTCTTGGGTATAATCTTGTGTAAGGTAGTAGGCATTTTTCCTTTAGGATGGTCTAATTTGTAACGTAGAGTCTTGAAAATGTAGGTACTCCACATTTACCTACGAAATACTGTTTACTTTTTGTGATATTTCTAGCAAAAGTTCAAAATATACAATCAATCAAGTTTTTTTTTTGTCATTCACGTTTTCTATATTCACCCTTTCACCATCAAATGACCTTAATATATATCACAAAAAAGTTTGGAGTTGCTCAATTTATGGCATTTTACTAGGACTTCGCTCGCGACTTTGTCTGCATTTCGTATTCTTCCCTTCAATATATATATTTTTTTAATACAGCTTTCCAATGGAGTACTAGTACTCCATTGGAAAGCTATATAACCATTTTTGGTCGCAGATTTGTAAAAGATGTAACAAGTCGCATCAGTTTCGTAACTGATACGACATATTGCGACTGTGTGGGAGTGCACTTTTAATTGTCGTAACCGTTTAGTAACAAAGTGACAGAAATTAGTTTTAGTAACTTTGTGTTGTAGCTGTGTCGACTTGTTACAGACAAATTTCTGTACACACGTTTTACACACTTTGCGCATTGTATGTAACTAGTGTACAATATTGGTAACAATGTGTACTAACTGAGTGGTAACATGTGTAGTACCGTTACGTCAATGTTCCGGAACACTTATAACACTAACTTGGATAAATGGAAATCACTAGATCCAGTCATTCTCAAACTATTGTCTTATGTTAACTGCCGGTTTGCCGGTTTGCTGGTTTGCCGGAAATGATATAGGTACGCAATTTCTGTCAATGACAAAATTAAAATCGTTGGCAGGAATATCAGAAACAAATTTGATTTTTTTGAGCCACCGTTCAATTCTTCGCATATCAATGTATATGCAACATCACTTGATTATGAAGCAGAAGAATCAAGAGAATACAATTTGGAAGACGTAAAATGTAAGCTTTTATGTATGCTTTGCAACTCCCAAATGGTATTTATTCCTGTATTGACAACGTTAGGGGTAATAATAAAATGAAAACATAAGAAGAAACGATTTTTATTTCGAAATCACAAAATCATCACTGACACTTAACGCACTATAACTTTACTAGCATTAGCTAGCTACTTGCCACTAATAATCTACAGATCATTTTAAAGACCTGCTTCAATCTAAAAAAGCTACTTAATAATAAGTCTACCTAATCAGTTTAATATACATTCATATAAAGTGGTATCAAAAATAGTACACTGAGTAAACCTAAATAGAGCAATAATAACAACAAAATTTTATAATTTTATATCCTGTTCACTGTCGTCTCCATCATCTATCAATCATAAAGATAATTTGTCAGCATATTCGTATAGTTAATCACTGTTTGTACTTTTGCAGCACAGTACATTAAGTAAGTTATCAGAACTGATATTCATAATTAACCGACTTTCAAAAAAGGAGGAGGTTCTATGTTCGTGTGTATGTATTTTTTTTTTTTTTTTTTTTTTATGTATGTTACCTGATTTCTCTCCCATTTGTGGACCGATTCTCGAAATTCTTTTTTTATTCGAAAGAGTATACTCCCGAGGTGGTCCCATTTTAATTTGGTGAAGATCTGGTGCTGATCTTCGGAGATATGCAACGGAACTCTTCAACAATAGATGGTAAATCTGTCGTGATTGCTGGAATCGCTTGGATGTTTATTGTTTATACAACATCATGACGTATCATCACGCCTGGTATGCTCTGAGGGGTACGCAGATGTGTACAATAAACCTAGATTTCGACAGTTAGGTATGTTAATTTTCATTTATTAGGGATAAGTGGATAACCCTACTATTATCATGACATGTACTGTTACAATTAACAATAGGATATATAGCAAATATTTGTATGGGAACCACTAAAAATGGAAAAATAAAAAACTTTTTTGCAAAAAAATTAAACCGACTTCAAAAAAAACACTAAACGGTGTAAAATAACTCTAAATTCGGAAGTCGGTGGCCCATCATGAATAAGACAAAACCACCAAAGCCACAGACTTCCTAATTTAGAGTTATTTTACACCGTTTAGTGTTTTTTTTTTTTGGTTTCATCTTTTAGATCCAAAATCTTGTTTTTTATTTTCACGTCAGAGAGTACCACTATTTTCGATGATTTGTCGGAATATTTTTTTGTGTCTGGCGTATTGTCGTCTGTAAAAGGATAAAGTTAAAGAATATTAATTTCGTTTGAATAAAGAATTTAACTGTCTTCTCCACAAAGTTAGCAAAGCATTGGCTCTCCATACCATACTTTCGTCAAAATCTGACTTGAGTGTTTGTGTCTCTGTTGTGTGCGTGTGCACGTGTGTTACATTACATAATGAGCGTATAGGGGAGTGTGCTGTGTGTTTATGTGTAAAAGCAATTAAAACAAATTATATAAGTACCGATGTCATTTTCTTTTTCATCTAACTAATCCTCTGTTTCAGATTCATATTTTCTTGTGTCCTTTTGCATCTCCAGATTTGTATTTATCACTTCATCTACTATATTTGGCATTTTCAGGTTTATATTCATGTCTTCCTCTTTTTCTTGATCTAAACTTTTATTATGTGTAGTAGTATTCTTTCTCGTTTCACTCCTTTTTTTTTCGATGTACTTGTGTTCATTTCACCCCTAAAATGAAGCACATTGAATGATTAATTGAGAAGAGCCTTCTTTAGTTAAAACAATGCAATATGGCATTTTATCTGGCAAACTAAAGTTTGGGAAACTGTGGACAAAAAATCAAAGAGAGACCATTTTAAAAGTTCAGTCACTTTGTGGCGACTTTACGTAACATGTCCACACAATGTCGACACATTATCGTAACTTTGTAACTTGTTGTGACGAGAATATTTTTTACTTAACAAAAAACATTTTTTCATTATTTATCGATAATACGGTTTATTACTGCTAAAATAGTTTGTTATTAAATATTCAACTTTATTATTGCATTCAAATAGAAGCTTTTGAGAATAGAAAATAAAAATATCATTAAAATTAAAACAATGTGTATTTTCGTCGGAATGGTTAAATTATGATAATAATGTGGCGCGTTGATAAATTTCAACCTTTCCTACGAAATTACACGATGAATTTAATTTCCCATTAGGATTTGAGTACATATTGAAAACCATAATAATCAATAAAAAATAACTCTTTGTTTACTTACCTAGGTGATAAAATGGCTGTTTCTTATTTTTTTAATAATTCACGTCACTTCACAAGTCAATGTCAACGAATGAGCTGTTATGAGCGATTGAATGAATGATTTGTGGGAACTCTGGTTAAAATATGGTAACAGTGTTACGACACAGCGACGTAAATTAGAAACCGAATGTTACTGTGTCGACTCTTCCCCATTTTTAGTTGCAGCGACTACTCTAACACGGAACGGCGACGAGATTATGTGTCGAGAATAAATCAGTGTACACACTAGGTGTGGAAACCGTTACGTCATGTTCCCAAAAATGGCTGTACCATTCTGTAAAAGTCACCCAGTAAATACATGGGTAAAATGAAGGCTTATTGAGCTGTCATGTCATACTAACGCTAAGCTATTTTTACTGAATCACTGAAAAGATCTGGTGTACTCTATACCTAATCGTAAGACTGTCTTTTCAGATAAATTTTTTGACCATCTCGGGCCAAAACTATATAACAAATTGTCAAATCTACTTTTTGGAAGGGGCAACTAGAATCATTTTTTAAAGTTAATTTTTGTTCGACGTTCAAAAGTGCCTTAAAGGGGCCTAATTGAAATAAATGGTTTGACTTTGACTTTGACTTCAAAGACCATCAAATTATGTGATTCAACACTCTCTATGTGCAAAAAACTTTAAATAAATATCTGATTGAAATGAACTATAATGACACAGAAAAACTATTAAAACATAAATATTTCCATACACTTTTCATACTCACGAATTCACTGACCTACATTTCACACACATAGACCAATTTTATTTTTTATATCTTCTTATGCTTATTGTGGTATTTTTTTTGTTTGTTTATTTTAGTTTGGTCTGGTTATAAACTCGCCAATTCTTATTTTATTTTTGTGTTGTTTATTGATGTTTTATGAGTACAGATTTTTTTAAAAGAGTTACCTAACCGTAACTTTAAAAAAAAATCCGAACTTATTGTCTGAAATGTTTGCGTATACTTTTAATATTTTATAACTACCTCACTATTTTTTGTCATCATATCAGCAAATGTTCAAATTATACCCTCACAGTTTTGAACTCTTATAACCATACTCATAGTTTTATGTTTTACTTTTGTTTAAGAATGTAATACAAACTGTGTGAAATTGTATAACAGTGTAAGTGTTTGTGAACGAGGAAGACTGGCCTACCGTGATACAGTTTTCACTAGTACGGAGGTCAGTGTGAATCAAAATCAAACAACCACTAAACGTACACAGGTATTTAAAACCGCCGCAATTTGGTATGATTATATAGAACAAATTATTGAACTGTTGGGATTTATACCTATTTAAGGTTGTTCTTATATTCTGTCAATAAACTTTTTTACTTTACTTTTACTTTTTACTTACTGAATCGTCCGACTGTAATGTAAGAGGCAGGCAGTCAAAAAGAGGCGCCTGTGACCGATAAATTGTATGGAAATCTGTTGTCATGGTATGAGCATGTTATGCGAAGGAGTGATTAACAAAAATCAGCGTCAGGTAGCATCTCAGCATCTGTCTGGCATTGCCGCTCAAATCAACCTTTTGGCGCAGCCTTGAGACATTGTGTATTTCTTTTTTTTACCGACTTCAGGAGGAGGTTCTCTATTCGATCGGTTTTTTATGTATGTACACCGATTACTCCGAGGTTTCTGATCTGATTTACGTGATTCATTTTTAGATTGATGCTATAGATAAAGTTTAAAATTCAACATAACAATACACTACAATACTGTAGTGTACATATTTATGTATTTATATTAAACATAAATTAGTATTGCTTGCTTTATTTTCTTTTCTTTTTTCCTTTTAAATTGCACCTACCACTGCTTTTCTCTGCATCACCTGAAGGTTGACTGGTAGAAAATGCCTATGGCATTAAGTCCGCCTTTGTACATTAGTGTGCTTGAAGTATTAAATAAATAAATAAATAAACATAGTTTGGCCTGCTAGTTTTCATTTTATGAACTTATTTTTTTTATTTCATCGATTCATTTTATTTGTAATATTATAAAAAATGGAAAATACTAAATTACCTATATAAAACCAAAAAACAAAAAAAATGTAAAATAACAACTTTTTACAAAAAATACAACCGACTTCATAAAATCACTAACCAGTGTAAAATAACTCTGGATTCGGAAGTCGGTGGCCAATAATGAATGAGACAAACTTCAAACTTTCAAACTTCAAATATTTATTGCGATCATGAGTAGATACATAGGGTTTTATAAAAGGTTAAAGTACATACATGATACCCTGTTAGGGCGCAGCAACACAATTTCAATATAGAAATACTTACACACTATTTAATCAATCTTTTATTACTTATATAATATTATAGACAGTTAGTTTGTAAAAAGTTTTTTGTTATTATGTTTCTACTGTGTGTATTCAGCTGTTGCCAAGTGTTTTTTCTTTCTTTCTTTCTTTCTTTTCTTTCATTCAGTGAGCTAAATGGTGTGTCCAAAGTCCTGAAGGCCAAGAAAAAGATGGAGGAATAAATTGTGTTGTAAGATAGTATGGCTAGAAACGAGGTGACTACTGAGTTGATGACAATTAGATGTGTATTAAAGACGAATGGCTGGTGAATAAAATGATCATGCATATTAAACAAAAAGCAGCCAAATATTAATTTAAATCTTTATTTACAATTAATATCAGTTAAACTTTAGTGTTTTAGTACTTACAGAGTATTTCATTACTTTCCTGCAAAAATCTAACAGTTAAAATCTGGCAAGTACTCTGCAAACATGCACTTTCTCTCCTAAAGACTAAAATCCTTTCACAACACGCCATCTATTATCCATAACTTAAACTACAAGTACCATTACCTGCTAACAGATGGCGTTATCATTACATTCTACGTCTTGATCCTCCAATTAGGGTCTTCTTTCTCGTCAATTCCAGCAATTGTCTGCATTTTGTCAAAAGGTAACATCATAGGGTCTGTAGGGGGCATTTGTACTGTTGCAGCAAGTACTGGGGTCTTTCTACCTTCCTTTAGTAAAAGGACTTTGATCAAAGATCGTTCCCCGCCTTGGCCAGTCACTGGACGGAACAAAACGTCAGGGCTTATATTGTCGTCAAATACTTCTTCGATTTTTGTCGGGAACTTCAGCTTACCGCCTGGTGAGAGTAGAGGTACCTGTAATTTTGAGCTTTTTAGATAGTTTTTGATATTTTAACCGAATATTTCGAAATAGCAGGATGTTTATATTGAGATTGTTTTTTAACAATTTAATTACAAAAAATATCTTAGTTTTTGGTACTTTTAAGGTAGTGTGTGGCATTGTGATTTCAAGGTAAGGCATTGCCCCACTCTAAGCCTTGGACGGAGGGGCAAAATTCAGAAGTCAGTGGTAAAAAATTAAACAAGCAAAACAATCAAAGCCACAGATTTCCGCAACTAAAGTTATTTTACACTATCTATTTTATTATCCTAACACCTATATATAATTTCGTATGATGTTTTCTTCCAAATTACACAGAATTTAATCTAGACCAAACTTCAACATTTGAGCTCATAATGAAGGCTTGCTTTTGAACTCAGCTTGGGTTGCATTTTTTGTTGCTTTACAAGATTATGAGGATAGCGATAATGCTTGCAAGGATACAGACAGATTTGATATCAATAAGTGTCCTTGTCCTCGATGACATTGATAAACGTGATGGATATTAGGTTTATTAATGTCATCGGCGACAATTGTTTGATAGCGGTCGACGTGCCAACAACTGCTTTGTTTAAGGTGGCCAAGGGTAGCTCGCGAAATTCTAATTTTCTTCTGTTTTTGGCAATTGGTTGTATGTTGATTAAAATATGATTCGCGATCGTCACAAGTATGGTGTATTCCATAGACATAGAGAATGGACTGAGTGTTCCTTTTTATCCAACAGTAAAGTAAATACTGGTAACAAAGTGTGAGAGAGATAAAGCGAACGTGCGGACAATAGTTGTCTCTTTCTAGAATTCTGATTAAAAGAGAAAGAAAGACACAGGTATTGGCCGCACAGTCCCTCTGTCTTTTTCTAGGGAATGCTCAATTTCTTAGAAAAAATCCCAATTTCCTGTAGGTGCAGCGCACACGGAACACTTTTTGTGCGATCGAGTCTGCGGCGTACAAAAAGTCTGCATGGCGCGCGAAAAGTCGGTCGCGGATTTTTCACAGACTCAACGCACACGACACGACGCACATCTTCGATCATTCTGTCGGCAGAGCTGTAGGGACGTAGCGTAGACGCTATGGAAATCGTGCAGAGAAGAAGAAATACAGAATTTTGGGTATATCCTATACTTTCGGAAAGATTACTGAAGGGACAGTTACATACTAAACATTCAATTCTGAAACAACATCCGGATTTTTTTTTAAATTTTTATAAAATGTCTGTTACAACATTTGATGAGTTGCTATTTATTTTAAGACCTGCTTTGACTCATTCAAAAACAACAATGAACAATCGTCCTCTGGCGCCATGATAATAGATTACGTCCACCCCTAGCAAATGCAGATTGCCGACGAAAGTGTGCGCCGTCTGCGTTAGCGCGCGTTGAAGCAAACGTTCAATTTTTTTCACACTCTTTTTGTGCCGAGCGGCGCGTCGCGGCGCGGTGCGGTCTGCCCGAATTATACGGTGTAGCGACATCTATCTCGCCACATACGAACTATCCTACATCGCGCTATTAAAGTTATCCGCGCAGTTTGAACGTATACAAGTTCCCGACTACAACCGTCGGGCAGTAGTTAGCCCACCAGACACAACACCCTTCTGATCGGAGGATCCTCCCTTTTCAATGGTGGATGAGGAACTTTACACCCTGTTCCTCATACCTCCAAATACGGATTTTTTGTGCGCCGGACTTTTTGCGCGTCGTGTGCGTTACTGCATATAATTGCATAGGTTCTATTTTCACAGACTAAAAAGTGCGTCACGGATAGTCTTTCGTCTGCGCTGCACCGTAGACAGACAAAAATCAAAACTCATTTGCACTCTCACTCTCCCACTCTCTCACTCTCTATTTTTATAACCGTTGCTCCACACTAGGAATTTCTCCTATATGTGATACAGGAGAAATTCCTAGTGCAACGGTTATAAAAATACACCTACTGGTATTAAGTGTGCTGGGTGACGATTGAAAAGATAATAAATAAAGGAGCATTACCTTAATATAAGCATTTGACACTTTATAGTTGACGGTGTGCACGTGAAACAGTATGGACAACCCTATCACCGCCTTGTCTTTGGAGTTGTTCTCTATGATCAGCGTCACGCGGAACACCGGGCCAAATCCTTCCACCTGGAAATAGAACAATAAACATGTAGCGACATCTATCTCGCAACATGCGAACTAACAACTGACATCCTACATCGCGGTATTAAAGTTATCCGCGCGATTGAACATAATTATACAAGATACCGACTACAACTGTCGGGCAATAGTAGCCCACGAGTGAGAAAGTTTGTCTGTCTAATCACTTGAACCATGGCTACTTTTAATTTACCCTGTACAAATCGTTCTCTTCTAAGAGTAACTCTGATTGGCTTTCTGATGATGCTGTAGTCCTTACCTCGGCAGTAAGTCTCACGGACTCCATGGCGCCGGTGCCCACTGAGTTGTCAGACTTGACATGCGCCTCCAGCAAAGTGTTCGCGGCCAACAGCCGGAGTTTGTTCAGCTCGTGTTGGAATGTCTCGTGCATTGCTACAAAATGATTCAGGCTAATTACTTGACTAACTATATTCTAGCACTTCGTTTGAATTTCGTACTTTTCCCATTAAAATGAAATGAAATAGGAAATGTCATCATTTCCTCGACCTCCTCGTAGTTTTGACAATAGCTTATAATTATTACTCAGTGATAATACCACCACCACCACCACTACCACCACCGACCTACCACTGTTTGTCTCTGCATGACCTAAAGGTTGACTGGTAGAGAATGCCTAAGGCATTAAGTCCGCCTATGTACATTTGTGTGCTTGAAGTATTAAATAAATAAATAAATATAGCTTTCTATTGGTGGAACAGTTTTTTTAAATCGGTTCCGTAGTTTTGTGTGTAACATCCCTACAAACAAACAAAAGAATCTTTTTTCTTTATAATATGAGCAAAGATAGTAGACTTAGTAATACAGGGCTTATAACATAACTAAAAATTATATTATTGTTGGGTTATTTGTAATACAAAAACAACCGATTTTAGTGTCATGTATTGTTTTACGTCAGAACACGTAGAACAAAAGTTGTTGCTTATGATGTTAGCTATCTAGTTCTGCGAGTTTTTTGGTGTTTTACAAAAAACCCTGTATATTTTGTACACCAATTTTATTGTTAGAATATGGCGCTGGACTAAAATGTACTCATAAGACAACAACAGAGTTCTTATTAACTGTACTCTGCTCGCTTGTATTTTATCACTATTCTAGCTAGACCACAGCAAAAGTTTAGGATGCTGGAATACCTCTGTACACCATACATTAAGAAGAGGAGTGTTTATTACTATCATATTGCCTGTTCAACTACTTTTTAATAAGCGAATTGGTCCGGTCAACATCTGCACACGTAAGAAAGAGAAGGAGTATACTCACACGTAGCGTTCTCTCGCTCCCTCACAGACTGTTCGAGGAACAGCTTGGACTTCTTGGGTATGAGCCAGGGCTTCTGTCCGCTCAGCGCGCTGGGTGACATCTCTACACCAGCCGCGTGGGCACTGAAGTCTGCCGTGCGCTTAAGGATCTTAAGCATTAGGTTACCACCTGCAAAAAATAAGCAGCTCGCATGACTAAACTAGGCTAGCTGACTAAATTTTAGTTTTACATCCCTCCTCTAGATTACTAGATTTAGACACATTTTTCCTTTATTAAGTCAAGATGTGGCATGACGTCACGATTTCGTACAGTTAAGGATTTGTCACACTGCATGCGTTCTGCGGTCTCCGGTCAGGTCAAAACGAACGCAGCCCGCATCACGTATGAACATTCGTTCGTTTTGACCTGACCGGAGACCGCAGAACGCATGCAGTGTGACAACGCCTTTAATACTGAATTATGACGTCACAAGCCCCCTCTCATTAATTTTAATGCGCTTAATCTAAGTAGTTTTCCATCAATTTAAAAAGCAAAAATAATACTTGTCTATGTTTTTTATTTACTAACTGATGGACTAAATAGAATAGGCATGAAGGCAGAACAGATAGGCAGACTTCCAAAATTATTAATATTTGTCGAAACTTCGTAGTTTTAGCTTCCTGCCATATTATAATAATATTTTAGTAGGTAGTCAGTATATTTTAGATTAGCAAGGAGGAAGAATATCATCATCTGTGGACGTCGGAATTCGCGCCCAATATGAGCCCAATATTATTATAATTACCTATATAAAAGAGATCCAAAATTTTCACTTAGGGCATTAATAAAATATTAACTTCTAGTCTTACCCCCAGTAATTATGATGAGGACATGTTCCTCTTGTCCAAGCTGCCCAAACTTCATCACGGAGACGACATCTGAAATGTTTGAAGGTCAACATTACTATGGATCCTCCATCCTCCACAATGAGGCGCACATGAGGACTTGGCGCGGCCAAAGATCCCCAAAAGTCATAGTTATTAGAAATAGAATAGTTGAAAAAAAAAACAGGAATCACAATAGAAATGGATCACCTAATATTTTATAAATAAACGAATACCTATTGCTTATTTTCGTTTGTTATTGTTGTGATCTTTTGGTCTAACCTACCCCTTTCCACCTTTCGGACCGCCACTGTTGAGTACAGACGCCAGCACATCAAGTTACCCTAATGTGTCAAATTTCTTTGATGGTTTTTCAACTTTAAGTCAAACAGAACAACGGTCTTTGTCGTGTCTCGGAAGAAAAGAAATTAAGTGTTCATGCTACGCAGGCAGGTTTATTGAAAGAAATTTGACAGATTGAGGTTCCTGTCTATATAATCTGTCACTTTGCCGATTCGTCTGTAGACAAAGGCCGTTTCTTCGGTGTTCAATGTGTTCATGCTACGCATGCAGGCGTCTGTACATTCAAATCTAATCAAATCAAATTTTTATAAGCAGGAATAGAATTTTGATTTGATTTAATTCATCATTTTATATTTTCTCTACCCTTTACCTACTTTTGGAACGCCCCTGATGATAACATTGTATGTGTCACGTACCTCTCACAAACACGGTGTCTCTCCGTGCCTTGCCGTCGTACAGATGCACGTGACCCGACGCAAGCGCAACCGCCGTCAGTGTAACGCCCAAGTGTAGCACGGGCACTAATGTCATGGCTACCGGCCGGTGTTCTAGAGTCAAACACCATAGCTTTTTACCCTGAAAATAGGTTAAGTATTTAACTGTCAAATGGCAACTTTTGAGGTGCAAAAACAAGGAACCACATAGTTCATCCACTGAAGAGCGAGGTTTTCTTTATCAATACTTGGTACACCAATACACGGAGGTGGACTTGATGCCATATACATTTTTTTACCAGTCAACCTCTGAGTGATGTGATACAAAAACACGAGTGCTTTTGGTGGAGTATCTACTATTTGTACTAGGTAATGCAAAATGCGGTCTTTTTGGGCTCAAACTCAACTTTTACGTCAAAATTACTTATGCCAGTCCAGTCTTATGTTACTTTGACGTTCAAAAAGTTCTGATCCTCACTGAGCCTAATTTGAATAAATTAATTTTGAATTTAATTTAGTGAAGCTGCTTTGAAATCGAACTGTTCGTTTGGGAGTTATTATGTCACCGATAAATACACACATCCATCCAAAAACAGAATAGCGAAGCTCCCAAACTTATAGCACCACTCTTTAGCCATAAGGTATTAAAAAGAGCAGTCTAGATATAATACATGAGTCCTTATAAGTGTCCAAGAGTGGATTTGAGTACCTACTTTTTATTTGCCTACCCAATGTTCTGCAGGTCTGGTAGCGACGTGTGGCGAGTTGTTGATATAAAATACGACAGAGCTACACGAAGTCTGATGCATGAATGCCGTCTGTCAGGACCGGCCAACTCAAGGCTACAAGTGTACTTTTGTAGCGCTTAAAATCACCCATGATGGAGATTACTCATTTGTCTGTAATCTGGGTAAAGTATGCTGGACTTTATATTTAAATAACACTAAGAATGCTATCCTATTAAGATTGTATGATATTATGATCACGCATGTTCAATGCAAATAAAATATTTTGATATGAGCATTGTTGGACTTGCTAATATCTTAATATACTTACCTAATCTTATGTTGACAAGATTTTTATATCACAATAGATTTTTTGTACTCACCTTCTTATTATAAGATGCCATGGTGTGATCAGCACATAGCGCCATAATGCTGCTGTCTGCAGTCACCACCTCTATGGCGATGATGTGGTCATCTGTGTTGAAGAGAATTCGGCCCTCAGGCCAATCTCTTTTTATCACGCACACTGACTTTTCTCTAAAACGAAAATAATAACGAAATCAATATTTGTTACAAACAGAAAATATTAAGTACAAACAAAATCGGAAATATGCTAAGAGAAAACGAAATTATTCTCTTTTTTCTAGATTTAAATTATGTATTTACTCTTACTCTTAGTCTTTTTATCATACAATAGGTAGATAATATATAAAGAGGAAAAGTTTGCTTGTATGAAACTTTGTATGAAGGGCATATCAGTACATACTACTAGCCAGTTTATAAAAAAAATCGTTCACTTATATTAAGGTAGGTACACTATTAGCGATTGCCATAGAATATCTTAGATTTGAAGTGGCGGGTAGAAGCTATCTAGTTTTTCTTTATTTTTTTTTTCCTTAAATTGAATATACTGCGATTGCTAGGTATGCTACTGTTCGTTGTGCAATGTGGGACGTGAAATAAATTCAAGCAGCAGTGTTTGTATGTGCCTTCTACAAAATAAATAGCAATAAGTCACACCTCGTCGCTATCGTAATTCTGTAGTCAACAGAATACAGTCCAGTAGTTATTATTTGGTACGGAGTTTTCTTTACGTCACATATCTTTGCCTGGACAAATGAAACGTTAAGTTATTAAGATAGCCTTTGCGGTCTTAATCTCAATGCCACTCATTTTAAACTCACTTCTTTCACCATAGCCAAGAAATAACTGAGTTTCAAAGTGAAGGCTATTTTTAATTGTAGTGCTATTTTAATATCGCTTTCCTCGCAGTTTTGGTCACAGTATGAGCCCTACATCTTGCCAAAATTAAAAACATAATGTGTGATTCGATTTATATAATTATTTAATTATTTTGTGTAAGTATTTGGCTACTACGACTACGCAAATCGCAGCCAAATACTTTGCTGGGGAGGTGAGTCATTATTAAATTAATATTTTAAATAAATAAAATAGAAATCACTAAATAATCGAATAGGTATATGTATAAATCGAATCACACATTTTGTTTTTTACTTCTCTTTTTTTTAATTATTTATGCTTGTAATTTATATTTATTGTTTTCGTAACCTGTCTATAGTTGATAGATATATCAATTCAACATGTACAGTAGGATTTTTGTTGGGTAGGTATAGGCAGGTAGTTACCCTATGATGATACCCTTCCAATACGATCACCATTGCCTGTGGTCTCAGTTACAAGCAGTGAGTCCGCTTTAACATTAACCTTCCAACAAATTTAGTTTATTTATGATAATAAAATAAGTCACATAAATACCTGTGTCAACTGTCTATAATTCTGCGGATCCAATAAGATTACATCTCCTTCTTCGGTGGCTATTACAACACAGCTCACAGAGTACTTATCGATAGAGTGCATCTTCAGTGTGCCAATGCAAACAATCTCCACGTGGTTCCTATTTGGTAAGTCTGTGGTATTCTCCAAGTATTCTAGCTGCTGTTCTGATGTTAGGGTTAGAATGTTCTGTGACTGGGGAGTAAGTGTTTCATGTGGTATTGCTCTCAGACTGTCTATGAGTGGTAATATTGCATCCGTGTTGTGGTTCAGTGGGTTTGTTAACTGAAAATAAAAAGAACATTTTTTTCAAATCTGTTCACAAAAATGATGAAGTAATGAGGTAATTCTGTACCTCCTCTTTTTTACAAGTCAAAAGACATTTTTATTGTAATAGAATACAATTTACTTCCTATCTTGGTGTAACATCGGAAAGTAGAAGAATTTTGTCCGCAGTATTTTTTTTTAAAGTTAGGAAAAGGTCAGGTGGCAATGTCATTTACCTTTCTTTAATTGTATTTTTAGTTAGGTATTATGATAAGGACAAAAGCCATCAATCATCCATTGAAAGAAATAAGTAGATTACCAACCTGTTTCCAAACCTCCATCTCACACATGCTTAGCTCGGTAGAAGGCAGATAGTACTTATAGAACAGCTTCAAGTTCCGATACATGAACACACAAGAGCTATATGCTACAGCCACTATAGGCACTGACCGAGGAACTGTCTCACTGATGTAGAAGCCTACCACTCCCAGTGGTAGGTCTGGTAGAACTGTGTCAGATGTTTGCATGGCTCCTTTGAACACCTGACAATGGAGTAAGGATAAGAAATGAAATGAAATAATATTTACCTACTGTCGTAAGTAGATCTTTCCAGATATGTTTAAATGTAAATTAATAAGAATATCAGGACTTAATAGCTGTTTATAGCGCTACCTCTTTGAGAGTCAACTCCCCGCACCTCAAGAGTGTTTGTCGTGCGCCAGCTTGGTTACGTGACTATAGTCTATGGAGGAGTTTGAAATACGAATATGACGAGAGAGTCAATGAAAATCCCTTGCTCTTTGCGAGGCATCCTTTTACTATTTTCATGTTAAATAATTTATGTAAAACAAATTCAATGTAGGTAAACCATCGAACTTTTTACCACAATACCTAATATAACAGTTTACGCGCAATAGTCGGAGTTTTTCTTGTGTCATTAAGTATATTGGACTTACCTTCAATTTAGGGCCATCGTCACCGCGTCCCAAGTCTCCGACAAGGAGTTTGAATTCATTATCATTGTGCAAGTCCATTAGTGCCAAGTTATGGGGTAAAGTATTTAAATCTATGTCATCTGTTCCTACTTCTACGTCTAACCAACGAGTCATGCTTCCCATATTGCGCATTAAATGTTTATTAAATCTTCTCTGCTTTCTTCTTTAACGCGATTCGCGCCTAGCCTTTTATTTACGTTTACTTTTTCGTTCCCATAGCAACTGTTTGCAACTTTGCACAACAGTCAACAATACAAAACTTTTTGACTGGACAGTGACACTATGACTTTTCATGAAGACAAACATTGAGTTTTAACTTTATCTACAAAACTATCCCATTATTTTACATGATATTACTACGCAACAAAAGATTTTTGGGTTTTATTTATTAAAAATGCAAGACCTATTTTAGGGAATACTTTTTATTAATTAAGCTAGAAATCTACCTTCATTTTCATTGGTTCATTTCGAGTACGTAGCTTCTTTCGTAAACACACTTCGTGGTGCGTTCAGAACCTTCAGAACCAAACAAAATTTTCAAAATTCAGTGGTTTTTTTAAATGAAAATCATTACAAAAGGAAAATATTTTTTTTTAAAACTGGGGTATAAATACTATAAGCAAACAAGTATGATGATTAGAGAAACGGTTTCAATTAATTATTTAGCAGATTCAGGAGACGTTTAGTCTATATTCAAGGTTTTGAATTTCAATCATTGACGTTTGTATTTGTATGTTTTTATTTTGTTTGTGATAGTGTATGTTTTACAACTGCGCAAGTGTTGTATGTTATATGTTAAAGTTTTAACTCATGAATTATCTTAAAACTTTATTTAGTGGTGTAAGTTCTTTGTTTTAGGCATGTCTAATAACTTTATAGTTCAGTTATTGTGAATGTGGTGCTTGGTGTAATGACGTCAAAGGTAAGTGTTTAAAGTTGTAGTACCTTCAAGCTCTTGTTTTTATCTAAGTTTTGCAATTCATTAAATATTATAACCACATGCTGTATTTAGCAGTTAGCAACAACTTTTTTCTGTTATATTATAGAACTTAAAAAAATTATGAAGTTAACACAATAACACTAAACATATTGTAAAACTTATTAAAAAAATGGTCACTTAGAAAATATTAAATTACTATTGAAGGCTAATAGTAAAAATCACAGTACATAAGTAAAATAAAATCTTTAGAAAAACTTCTATTTTTAATTAAATAAGTTCTATTAATTTTACCTAGTTTTGACTAGTAATGCAAAATGCTTAAAAGCAATTTACTTAAGTGTTATTCTTTTTATCATCAAAATCTTGCTCTGTATCAGAACCTTGATTAATATAGGTAAGTACTTCCTGTATATCAAGGTGTAAAATACATATTTAACTTACCTATTTATCTACCAACAACCTTCATGTCAAATAAACTAAACTTAATCTTCTTTATGTGTGGTGGTAGGCCGCCCATGGGTTACTGACTTGGCTTTACATGCCGTTGAGAAATACCTCTCAGGCATGATGATCTCAGGCATGTTTCCTCACAATGTTTTCCTTCACCATTACCTTTCAATTGTGTCAATTAGAGACACAATAGAAAGACAATGGCAGCGCGGACACCGGTGTCCTCTGAGTTTAATGAATTAAAGCAAGTGATAATTATACAATGCACCCATACATCCAAAAATTCAGGGGTGCACGCATTAAGTTCAAAGTCCACTTTTTTAAACTTAATAAAACTTGTATTACAGACGCCAGCACATCAAGTTACCCCAATGTGTCAAATTTCTTGGATTGTTTTTCAACTTTATGGCAAACAGAATAAGGCTCATATTCAATTGGGAAAATTTGACACATGGGGGTAACTTTTTTTTTTTTTTTTTTTTAAATATTATAAACTAGTACTTGACTGCAATCCCACCTGATGGTAAGCATTGATGCAATCGTTGATGGTGAGGCGCACTAGTTTATTAGGAGCCTATTCACTCTTGCCTTGAAGACACCCAAATTATAATCGGACGGGAAGACCGCAGCAGGCAAATTGTTCCAGTCCCTTGATGTACGTGGTATAAACGACGAGGCGAACCGCTTGGTCCGGGTCGTAGAGGTTTCAACAACATAAGGGTGGATACTCGCCGTACGTCGGCTTGTCCGATGGTAGAAGTGAGATGGTGGAATCGAATCATGTAATTCCTGCGCACACTCTCCATAATGCATCCTGTAAAACACCGAAAGGCTGGCTATCCTTCGCCTGTGCTCAAGACTCTGTAGATTGGACTCAACCAGATCTGGATCACCAATTAGTCTCTTCGCACGCCTTTCCACCGAGTCCAAAGCTGCCAGGTGGCATTTTGCAGCACCGGCCCATATGTGGCTGCAGTACTCCACACACGAACGGACCTGTGCTTTGTATAGCATTAAAAGCTGTCCCGGTGTGAAGTACCGCCGGACCTTTGCAAGAACGCCAAGTTTTCTAGCTGCTACCTTGGCTTTGGACTCAATGAACCGCCCAAAATTCAGGTCTGAGGAGATTTCGACTCCTAAAAGCTGAAGACGATCGGTGCATTCCAGGGAGACATCACGAAAAGCAGACACGCTTGTGTTTTGGCGGCGTTGAATCCCACCAGATTGGCTTCACCCCACTTGGAGACTGCCTGCAGTGAGCTATTCGTACGCTCCACCATAGCCTCTCTTTCGGACCGGATTAGCTCCTTACTAGCCCGAGCACCGGGCAGGTATCTCTCTACAACTGTGCTATCATCTGCATACCCATAGATACCGGGCACCAGCAGATCGTTGATATGCAGTAGGAATAGGGTTGCAGAGAGAACAGACCCCTGAGGAACTCCGGCATTAGTCGTCATGGGCTCTGATGAGCACCCGTCGACAACTACTCGGAGAGACCGTTCACTCAGGAAGTCTTTTACCCAGTTAATCAGACCAGGGGAAATGCCGTACGCTGGAAGCTTACTCAAAAGGCTAGCGTGCCATACCCTGTCGAAGGCCTTCGAGACGTCTAAGGAAACAGCAATCGCTTCCCCATTCTTCTCGAGGGCCTCGCCCCACAAGTGGGTGGCATACACTAGTAGGTCCCCAGTAGACCGATTGCGGCGAAATCCGTACTGTCGGTCACTGAGGAGATCGTTACCTTCTAGGTATGCCATGAGGCGCGAGTTCAATACACGCTCCATAATCTTGCAGAGTATGGAGGTTACTGAAATCGGCCGATAGTTGGCAGGATCGGCACGACTGCCCTTTTTGGGCACGGGTTGCACGTTGGCAAGCTTCCAGGACTTGGGCACTATACCAGTCCTAAATGAGAGGCGATACAAGCGCATCAGTACAGGAGACAACTCGGGCGCACAAGCCTTGAGAACAATCGCTGGTATGCCATCTGGTCCACTAGCTTTATTCACGTCTAGACGACGCAGCTCTCTCAGAACTTCTCTGTTCCTTATGTGAACCTCGGGCATTGACGAGTCACAATGAGGCAGAGTCGGTGGAGTAGCACTGCCAGTGTCCAGACGAGAATTATGGGCGAAGAGAGATGCAAAGAGACCTGCTTTCTCTCTTGCCGTATGAGCTAGTGTTCCATCAGGTTTTACCAGCGGAGGCAATGTGGGCCGACAGAAGTTCGCCTCGACCGACTTGGCAAGGGACCAGAATGCTCTGCTACCGGACGGCTGTGCAGAGAGCTTTTTGCCAATATGGGTAATGCGGTCGAAGCGTGCCTTCTTTAGTGCCTTTTTGTAGGACTTGGCAGCACGGTTAAAGGCTCTCTTCTTTGAGCTCAGATCCGGAGATTTGCGGACACGAGCGTCAACCCAGGTTAGAAACGCCGAATGCTTACGCTCTTCAGCATGAGCGCAATCAGCATTGAACCATGGGTGAGCTGAGCTTCCGATGGGTACGTCACTATAAGGGATAAAATACTCCATAGCTTGACGTATCACATCGGTTACAGCATCCGCACAGCTCGACGGATTTTTAGAAGAGAAGCAGACCTGCTGCCAAGGATAAGACGCAAAGAAGTGCCGCATCTCATCCCAATCTGCTGACTTGTAACGCCACATTCGCCGTTCACCACGTGTGTCGTGGTCAGGTGGGGAGAAGGACGATACAGACTTCACCAGACAGTGATCTGAAGTTCCAAGTGGTGAGGAAACTGTTACGATACATCTGTCCGGATCGGTGGTCAACAGTAGGTCCAGACAATTGGCAGTATGACCAACTACATCAGGCACCCTTGTCGCTTGCTTTACCATCTGAGAGAGGCCCATCGAAACTGCAAAGTTTCGCGCTTCTCTCCCAGCGTGGTCGGTCCTCTGGTATGGGAAAAGCCAGTCTTGGTGGCTGGCATTAAAATCCCCCAGAGCGACAAACTGCGCATCAGGGTGCCGATGCAGAGCCTCATCGGCGGCCTCACTGAGGTGGCCAAACAGTCGAGACGTCTCCTGGTCGCCGCTGTGCGACCGGTAAACACAGGTGTAGACAATTTTGTCCACACCGGTGTCCACCAGCAACCATAAGGTTGAGAAACTGGGGTCTTCAAGGTGACGGAGACGCTGGCAGCAGATGTCATTGCGGACGTATACACAGACCCCGGCACGCTGCAGGAAATGGTGCTCCAATGAGTATCCCGGGTAGTTGAGATACGCCGCATCAGACGGACATCTGATCTGCGTCTCCGTCAAGAAAAGTAGGTGTGGCTTGTCAGTCTCGAGGTGGTGGTGGACTGAATCGAGATTGGAGTGCAGTCCTCGTATGTTTGAGAGGTGCACATGAAACGAGAGGACGTGCATCCGCTGTACACACTTACTCTTCTTTTTACCTTTCATAAATAAAATTATTTGGAGTGAATAGGGTTGGTGGAAGATGGCAGTTGAGCGAGGTGATGCGATGTTAAACCCAACAACACAACCAGAGCTGCTGCGCCAATGAAGGGTTGATCTGGAGACTGCGGGGACGCCCGAACCCCCCCAGAGATCGCCATCGGGTCCTCTCACCCGGTCGCCAACCGGCACGATGGAGCCACCCTGGGATTTTTCGCAGATGGCGGGGCAGCCTTTCGTGTGTGGCTGGCACACTACTTGGGCCCCCAACTATCTACGGTCGGCCAGCGGAGAACCGTGCTTCGGATCCCGCTACCCTCCACGATCAAACCTCCGACACAACAGCAACTGGTGCATCATACCCGGCGCACATCGCAACACAACTGCTCAGACCCATCCTCCACCATACGGCTTCACCAGACAACATGCCGGAACACGACGGATCGCTTGGCGGCATGACTTTGTCTGGTGGGTGGTAACCTTTAAGCCGGCAGCCAATGCTATGGCCTACCACCGTGAAACTTGATGTACTGGCGTCTGTACATACCTAGTGCTAGGAAAAGATAAAGAATTTTATGTAGATTTTGTTTAAAAAAGGTTTATTGAAAGTAAATCTGTCTGCTTTATAGAACAGAAACCTATGTTTATTTTTAAACAGCATTTCAGGATATTTAGGGGCATGGCAGTGTGTCATCCTTTTCTGAAAGTGATTTATTATATTAATTATACTTCATTCCCCTGCAGCCCTGTAATTTCAAAAGTCTCTAAAAATTATTTTTTAAGATATTAAACTAAGAACCAAGAGGCATTGTTACTTCATTCATTCCAAACTGCCTTGTTTTTAGAGTTTAATATTATTTGTGTGTAGACAAGACTAATTTTACACATTTAAAAAAAAAAATATGTTGATGGTAAGTTGTTATCATTATTGTATACCATTTGCAATAACTTATTGACGTGTAGTGTAGGTACACATACTATACGTAATTCTAATCCTTACTTATTTCCTCCATACCTACCTTGTATTTTCCATGAGTTATTTCCTCTAAAACTTCAGCAGTTTTAATTCATCTCTTACCTACGTTTAGTTGCGCGTGAGCATGTTTATGTGCCGGTCTTCAATTTAATCCTGTTGCAAAACAACAAGCGCGCATACGCAACCCGCAGGTGCAAAATCTCGCGGCGGCCGGGCCAACAACTACAATAACATAGGTATATCATGTATATTATTATCAGACCAGTGTTTTTTCATTCTGAATGTAAAAAAAGAAAAACCAGTCTTCCTCAGTACCTACTCACTTTTGGCCGGCTGGAATAATTTTCAGACGCCTTAATGAAGCACGAAATAAACCGAGTGTGGTTTAAATATTATTTTTATTGTGCTGCTTGCTATGGGTTTTATTATAACCTGAATTATTATTTTTTTGATTATTATAGTAATGCTTGTCACAAATGGCGAAATACAACAACAACAACAACAACTAGCAGTGATAGCCTAGTGGTGTTACTGCCATGTCACAGGTCCCGAGCTCGAACCCTAGGCACGCATCTCTGACTTATCATAGCATTGTATAATTATCACCTGCTTCACAAACGGTGAAGGAAAACATCGTGAGGAAACCGGCTCGCCTGAGAGTTATTTCTCAACTGCATGTGAAGCCAAGCTAGAGGCCCTTCAGCGGCATAAACTATGACCCCAGGTTAAAGTCACCCACCAATCAAGCGAAAAAGAAAGAAGAAGTTTGGCTAACTGTACTGTAAAATCGCCACTGCCCTACCTGGGGAACTGCACTGCGTGATTTAATGGATTAATCCTGTTCCTTCAAGTAGCTGTCTTATTGTACCAATGAGCTATTCGACAAAATTTTAGTTTTTAGTACCTCATCTAGATTACAAGAAAATATTCGTCACATACTTATTTTTTTCTTTTTTCACGTAATCAATAAATAACGGCGATACCTACATCGAGTCAAAATGTCGCATGGCGCCACTAGGTAATGACGTTACAAGCCCCCTCTCCTAAACTTTAAAATGCGCTTAATCTAAGCAGTTTTTCATTAATTAGAAAAAGAAAAAAATAGGTACGTGTCGAATAATTTCTTGTAATCTAGATGACGGACTAAAAATTAAAATTTGTCAAATATCTCATTCTTGCTGGTGAAACTTTTTGCAGCAGCATTGTTGGTTGATTGTACCTCTCGAAATCCAGGAAAATCCTCTAAAAAAATACACCTAGCCACATGGTACACAGGTGCGTATCAACAGGCTTTGCAACAATATTATTCTCGGTAGCAATCAGAGAAATTCCTCGATGACTCATCGCGTTTGGTACGGAAAATGGTCGCCACTCGCTAGGCGAGCGACTCGAGCGAGTGGTTCAGCAAGTTTGCTCTTGGTTTATTTGGCCTTTCTGTCTGGACGCTGCGGAAGGCTGACTCACAAACCTGTTTAACTATCAAGGTGTCGCGCCTATTTTTGATAACTTAAGTTAATAAAAGTTTGAAGTTATTGCGTAAACGATTCGATGAGCTGCGCGAAAAGGTAATTTCGCAGAGAGAAAGAGACGCTAATTTTGAAATCCTACTGCTGAACATAGATTTGATTCAAAGAAATAAAAAGGGGTATGACAAATGATTTATTTTATCGTCCTATCAAGCGGATCAATTGCCTCAACGTATGTAATGATGCCCAACAGTCTCAGATGATTAGTTGTATTTTTAGGTCCTTAAACTTACCGCCTACACTTTAACGGTCTTAGGCCCTAAAATGTTGTTAATCACAGCCCGAATCTCGTGGGCAAGACCCGTTAGGTACCCAAAATCAAAATTAGTGAGAACCAAAATCTGAACCCTCCCAAACCCAACTTCACAAGATGGCTTCAATAACAACCTGTAATTAGCTGTTAGGTATTCTTGACAGTTTCTTAATTAACAAGTAAGGGTCCTTTAAAGTTTCACGAAAACAATGATCGTGGTCGATGACCTCAGAGACCTTGCTATTGCATATTTGGAATAACAGTCTTTTACTTCCTACGCACGTGGCTTGATACCATGTTTGGTAGAGGTTTGAACTTGATAGACAAACAGACTAACAAGAGCCACGGGAATTTGCTATCGTTACGTGTTCGTGTTATAAGATAGGAAATTAAAACTGCACATGAAAATCCAGCATTAAAATGAGCCAAAAATTTTGATTGGTGGAAATCCATGCAGGCTTTCAAATTAGAAATCTATATATATATCCATAGGTACTATGCGATATTGATCACAAGGTTTGGGAAAAGCTCGCTCTGCACAGGACGTCTTGGCGCTCTACTATTTCCACAAAAATATTAAAAGTTTCGAAAACAAGCGACTCGATACATTAAGCGAAAAGCGCCCAAATCGTAAAGAGAGACCTAAGCCATCCTATTCTTACACCTATAACTCTGCCAGCGAACTCTACTGCTTTACATGTAACCGGGTATTCAAAAGCAAGTTCGGTCTGGCCAGTCACACCAGGGCACACGAAAGAAGAAAATAGCTGCAAGGGTCGCCGTTATCGAAGTCGGTAAGGAGGACTATACATAATATAAAGCAATGTGTCCCTCCGTCGTCGCGTCTGTATTTCGGTGTGTCTGTTCGCGATAAACACTAATAATACAACAATACACTAGAATAGGTACAACACACTAACGCACTAATTCACTAACAATGTCAATATTGTCCTTGGGTCTGAAATAAAGAATTTTTATTTAAGTATTTTATTTTTATTTATAAACCCAGTAACTGCTGCTCCGATTTTTAGGCTGTTTTACCAATGGATAGAGAGGTTCTCAAAAAAGGTTTTAGTCTATGTATGTACCTATAATTTGTCAAGTTTTTGCACACATATGGCTAAAATATAATGAGACTCATGTCCGTACTCATACCGTGTCTAAATAGTGGAAACCTTTACCAATACTTATTTATAATCTTCACATTTTCCACACGCATCCATGCAAGCGAGATACACAATCATTTTTAATGTAACATTCGATTAAAATTACTGTAATGAGAACACATGTGGGCATCAGGTACTATCAGCGTTAGCCTGCGGGGGCTTACCAAGGAGACAATGAGAAAGCGGCCTCGATAACACTTGTGTAATAGACCCGACGACGACCTTACCCTTGTTTATGAAGCTATTTGTTAAAACATTACAATACCTACGTAATTGTTACAATAGGTATTTGGTACTTCGTGTTTAAACTGCGGGGAAACGTCTCGGTTGATATTCAAGCCTAAACTAATGCATGAGGAACAAATCCCATACTTAATCAAAAACCCTCTAAATTTATTCACGATCTTATCTTAGGGTCGATCAATTTCAAAATGTGTGTTAAAAGTATTTTTGACTATGATTTAAAGCCAAAATCAAATAATTTATTTCATACTTGACAGTTTTGAAATTCAAACTTGTGAAGTTAAATAAATTAAGTAAGTAGGTAATTTATGATTCCAGTTGCAGATTTCAAAACGTAGTTTCGAATGTAAAATGAAAAGAATGGGCAAGAAAATCCATTAGATTAAAAGTTCCCATTTTAACTTTCTTTCCATTTTTCATTCTTTTTGGAAATGCGGTAATTTCCTATATTGGTGTGCATATTGTTTCTGGAATCTGGGTGTTATTAATACCTATACACGTCACACAAGATAAATATATAAGACATACCGAAACATACTCAAAAGACAGTGTCTTTTAAAAAGTCCAGACATTATCTTAGTCAGTCCATGCTCTGTCAATCAACCTTTCTTTATATGTGTATTTCCCAACCATAAACTCAAGAGACCCCAAAAGTACACATTTCCACGACCATCCACGATTCGTGTGATTTGTTTTCGTTAATTTGTTTCAGCTGACCTTTACTTGTTTGACTGATCCGTGAAATTATTAATTTCATAAGTTTTTATACATAGAGTTCTAGACTTAATAGTCAAGGGTTAATAGTTAAACAAATAACTGCATCTTAGCCAGATCTATATCAGAGTGTGCATGATCTCGACTTATTTTCACCAGTTTTCCTAAAGTAAATAAAATCTGTGCAAAAACTTCTTATCACTAAAGCCTTTTCTTAATACTCTACAAGAGCTTAGTGCTTACTGTGTATCTACTTATATTAGCGGTAACCCGGTGTTCAAATGAAAAAAAAACCGCATCTAAATCGGTTCACCCGTTCAAGCGCTATACGTCGCCACAGCCAGGCAGACAGATAGACACACTCACATAGCAGTCAAACTTGTAACACCCTTCTTTTTGCGTCGGGGGTTAAACATGAATAAATAATAAGAAAATTCTTTCTTCAATGAGAAATTAGCTTCAACTATAAATATTTTATCGAGTATATGTAGTTGTAACCTAATAAAATAAAACACATAAATAACGCAAGCGCACTTGTCAAGTTGCGCATTTAGGTCAATCATGATCACAATGAGTACCTATAATACCATTTTGAAATATTTTAACAATTACTCATGTTCCTACTTTAATTATCTGTGTACCCAAAGAGTGACTAATATTACCAACATTTATTACTTATTCTTATAACATTCTATGATAAGCATGAAATCTTATTACTAGTAGGCACGCTAACTCTGTATATTAAATGTTGCTAAAAAATACATAAGAAACCTATACGATTTTCGAATACCTATTGCTGACATATAATTTAATAATAAATCGTTTATTTCTCACCACAAACTAAGTAAAGAACAAACTAAATTATTAATATATGCTAATAAGTTACAACTTTGGTTGTGGATCGCTGGTGCCTGTGGTAGGTAAAAACACCTGTATTACAGGACACCAGGCCTCCACCTCATACCGCATTAATTATAAAAGTAGCAAATAAAAGTGCAACGGCGCTTAAACAAAGAAAAAATAAATAAAATAGGTGAGTACGCTAAAATAATGAAGACAAAAAAATAAAAATGTTTGTGTGTGTGTGCGCATGTGGTGTGTGTGTATGTGGTGTGTGTGTGTATGTATGTGTGTGTGTGTATGTATCTGTGTGTTCACGATTGAAGAAGGGTTGAGCCAAAGTTAGTGAATTACGAATTATTACATAAACCGTAGACCACACTAAACATAGTTATTTTTTCTTTTTTACAAAATGGCCTCTGAATGTCGCTATATTGAACTTTGACTAAAATCAATCAATCATAATCAAAAGTCATTTATTCAAATTAGGGTCAGCACTTTTTGAACGTCGAAATTACATAAGACAGTCCCCTAAAAAGCTCACCCTTCGCCACTTCCTAGTGTGACTAGGTACTGTTATGTGCTTAGAGATGCTCTTAAGACAAATCGATAGATCATTATGTATTTATTCTAAATTAATATTTATTTGACTTTAAAGTTTTAGTTAATTTCTTGCGCCTACCTTGCATGTACTGTCTCTGCATCACCTTAAGGTAGACTGGTAGAAAATGCCCATGACATTAAGTCCGCCTTTGTACAGTTTATTTTACTAGTGCATAAAGTTTAAATCAATGAATAGGCGTAAGAATCATCCAATTCGACCCTCGCGTTTGTTCCCTAGATTGCCACAAAACAAAGACATTCAATACCTATAGACCGGACATCACGAACAAAATTTTCGTCCGAAAAAGTGTGTCCTGACACAAGTCTATGAGTTTTTCTTAGTACGCTCCGCTGCCGCTCCATTATTTATATATTATTCTAGATGGCGTTACTGAGACATGGGATGAAAGTTTTGATCATATGACATTTCCTTGACATGCCCGCTCTATAGTATTTTAAATCTCTTTGCCACAAAAGAACAAACATACATACACACATAGGCCAATAAACGCACTACCTTCCTTGCGTCGGTAAATAAAACAATAGATTAATAGCTAATCGCCATTCTGCCAAGGCTACCTGTTTACTAGTGGATGCCGATTTCTACGTGCCAACGTTATAATGTCTTAAGACGCAGTCACGGTGAATTCCTGATTAGCGACGGTTGCCGACACAATCATGATGTTACACTATCCAACGGTGTATTGGGAACAATGGCGGCTATCTAGAGTAGTGTACTGCACATTGTGATCGACACGATCTTGTGTGAAGAAATGGTCATCGGAAAGCCGATAGAAAAGTTCCCAATTAAAAACAAATGGGGTCAAGGAAATTATTCTTCATCCATATTTTTATCTAAGTAGGTCTCTACCCACTTTTGCTAGTTATATTTAAGTCCCATTCCATAGGAGCGAGCCTAGCAAACTCTAACTCCAGGCTTCTACTGGAGATATCCAAATAAAAAAAAACTAAATTACGCTTTACCCGAGACGTAATCTTATGCTTTAAAATAGCGCTTCTAACCACTAGACCCTATTGCCTTGAGCCGGCACCAATCTAAACTCCGATAAATTCCAACTAAAAAACGTCATAACACTGTTTGGCCCGGAAATGGAACAAATAACAGAACCTCATGATCAGCCATAGTGCATGCGACTTCTACACTAACGCGTCTAGCAGTCAATCTCTGCCTTACCCTTAGGGAAATACAGGCACGATGTTATGTAGCATGAGTAGCAATACTTCAATATACTTCATTGAACACCATCTCGTAATCCAATCTGGCTCAGGCATCATCGTAGGAAAATTGGAAAATCAAATCGAAATCAATCTTCATAATTCCGTATTCTAAACAACCCCGTTATAGGTAGATAACCGTACAATACCATCAACAATATTGGTAACGCATCACGCTTTACTAATATATAAAGAAAACTGTATTGCTATAATTAAACTAACTGTAGAAACATTCAATGGCTAGTCAATCACAACGGAAAAGATGAATGAACTTCGGAAATAAAATGGCGACTCAAACTCAACGGACGGAAGCCTTGTTGTTTTTGCTTCGGAAAACTGTGTTCAAAGGAAATTACTGTGTTCATCCTGTGCCATCTGATGATGAATGGGGATGTGAGAATATCCGTAGTTCATTACCTATCATCAGGTACTATGCTTACATCTGAATATCCATAGGTACCTATGTATAATATGTATATATGGTATTTAACATGCACCTTTCCTGTTTTTTTTTTATTTTAACAAATAAATTGATTGATTTTTAAATAAAAAGTCATAGTCCGTACGTCAAGCAACTGTCATTAGTTTTGTTTGGGCGGTAATTAATGCTGCGCAAAACTGTCCATTAGTGTTTAAAATCGAGGTTCCTAAAAGTGAAATAACGCTATGATATTCTAGCAGAAATATTATGCTTTATGTTCCTTGTACTCAATACTCAATATCTTTATTGCTTTCCATAAGTATTCTTAGGTGGTAAGTATATAATTATTATTATGGACCCTGTAGGGCATAGCAAAAAAGGGTGGAAGAGAGGCAACCTTACTCAATACGATCATTTAATTTTAATACAAACAATGCGTACTATTTATAATAAGAATCAAAATTTGAAGATCATGAATGAATTACTCTACTTAAATTCATGTTTATAATAATTCCGTTTATTTATTTGTACTATGTTATTACATTATTTATTGATTTTTATTTTAATAGATATAAATCGTATTAATAATTGTTTTTGTTTTATTTATTGTAATACTTACAAGCCAAGGTGCATAGGTACTTATAAGCTATTGAACGTCGATCTACTTGACAAGGTACTATGAAAGTCCTACTAGTACCACTTATAATTTGTAAAAAACCGGTCAAGACCGTGTCGAGCCGCGCTCAGTGTAGGGTTCCGTAGTTTCCCGTCCGTCACAATAAGTGTTCTAAATGCTTGCATATGCGATTATACTACAAACTTAGTCCAGAAATTATTTTGTATAACTTTTTGTCTTTTTGTACAAAAACTGTTGTTTCCATCCAAGTTCAAAATAATTTTCCTAGAAAGTCCTTATAAAGTTCTACGTTTCAGATTTTTTTTCATATTTTCTAAACTTGTGGTTCAAAAGTTAGAGGAGGGGGGACACGTTGTATTTTACTTTTGTAGCGATTATTTTCGAAATTATTGACATTATCAAAAAATGATTTTAGTAAACCTATATTCATTTTTAAATACCTTTCCAACAATATATCACACGTTAGAGTTGAAAGTAAAAAAAAAACCACTGTCCACTTAAACATATTTTTTTTCCAATTTTTATTTTACCACTTTGTTAGCGTGATTGATACACATATTGTTACCAAATTTCAGCTTTAGAGATTAAGCGAGGATGGACGGACGAACAGACAGACATGGCGAAACTATAAGGGTTCCTAGTTGACTACGGAACCCTAAAAATAATGTGTCGGATTTAGATTTCTATTGAGGTTTCATGTGTCCTTTCACGATTAACGACATTTTAGACAAAGCGTGGGTGGTGACCCATGAAACGGAAACAGATTAATTGTTGAGATTTAGCACATGACTGAATGACTATATCCGTGCTAGTTTCTGATGAGATAAACAGCTGTGGGGCTGGATGATATCTGTAGATACAAATAATTTAAGTTCTAATAATGTGTGACGACTCTTCTTTGTCCTAGCCCTTTCCTATTAATTGGGTTCGGCTCTCCTTGTTCTGCGGCGCCAGGACAGTCAGTCCTGGGTTGTTGCAATATTTGTTTGAACAAGCTTACATCCTCCTCATTCTCGTCCTTGGCTACCGTGGACCACCAGCACGCGTAGCATAAACACCATAGAAACGGATTTTGTCTACGGAAGAATCGAAAAAGTGTCAGATTGTAGAAACTTTTCTTGTGTTTTGAGCACCAAAATGTCAAGAATGAAGAGAAGAAATGTGTCGATTCTTCAGTCGACCAATAGTCTACAATATCGAGAATTAATTTTTCTATAATCGGCAATATGTTTCTTCCTGCAGGTGGCTACTGGGCGTCTTCTACTTCTCTTATTATTTGGCAGTGCCAGGCCCTGTTTCACGACATAGTCTTTAGGGCGTCTCATTACAGTGCAGTCTATGGGCAGGCAGCACGCAGAAAGCCATCAGTGCTCTTCGGGTCCAATATAATAATGCGTTCAGGATGCTGTTGGGGCTTCTGAGTGCTTCGAGCATGTTTGCTGATTCGGGCACTGATGGCTTCGCAGCGATCAGGCGTAAACGTGCCGCTTCGTTGCTGCAGAGGGTTCGGGGCAGCGCTAACAGTCTCCTAAATGTCATTGCGGGCAAATTAGATTATCCAATTTGAAATCGGTTGTCGTGTTTACATGTTTACTAACATAGTTTAATAAGGTTCAATGTTTACTAACAATGTATGGTTTATAATTACTGAAATAAAATGATTGTTATATTATATTATTATTACATGACCGAACCATTGTAGGCGGCTTTTGGTAAGTATTTCTGCTATAGGCGCGACCTTAGAATTTCCTCTGATGTGTTCATTTTGCATTTCACCGAGTCTGGTTACACCTGCTGGCCACCTTAGCATCTTCATCTCGCTTACTTACGTTCATTATCTGTTCGTGGTGTAATAAATAATATGACGCGATTTTTTTTTAAATTTATGATTTTTGGTCGTTGAGGCAAACAATAGCCGCCGATCACAGTATCTACCGCATTTGAATTTTATAATTACTTACTTGTTGAAGTCCGAATACGTAATAACTTTGCGGTCACGCCACGAAATTTAAGACAAAGATCTGAGAAACGTGCGGAAACTACCTATTTTCAGCTAAGGTAGACTTTCCAACCAGCTAGGGTGAACAACTTAAAACTGAAAGTTGCTTTAGTGCAGTTATTGCAACCAACATGTTACGTACGCTTGCAATGAGTTGCGCATGCTGTATAATATCTTATCGTATGTCAATCTTCTACAGTGTAACACGCTTAATATCCTTTGGCTGGTATAAATACTAGATAGCTAGTTCCTTTTTTTTCTTGTGATAAATAAATAGTAGTACAAAAGATATAACTTAATACCCTGTAATAATATTAAGAACTGAAGAAACGCCCCTGCTTCGCACTGTTGCATTATTTTTAACCGACTTCAAAAAACGGAGGAGGTTCTCAATTCGCCGGTATGTTTTTTTTTTTTTTTTTTTGTGTTTGTTACGCGATTTCTCCCTCATTTGTGGACCGATTCTCAAAATTCTTTTTTTATTTGAAAGAGTATACTCCCGTGGTGGTCCCATTTTAATTTGGTGAAGATCTGGTGCTGATCTTCGGAGATATACAACGGAACTCTTCAAAAATAGACGGCGAATCTGTCGTGATTGCTGGAATCGCTTGGATGTTTATTGTTAATACTACATCATGACGTATCATCACGCCTGTATGCTCTGAGGGGTACGCAGATGTGTACAATATACCTAGATTTCGACAGTTAGGTACGTTAAGTTTCACTTATTAGAGATAAATGGACAACCCTATGACCGTGATATGTATTGTTAACAAATAACAATATAAAATAAATTCATGGCAAATATTTGTATGGGAACAACTAAAAATGGAAAAATAAAAACTTTTTTGCAAAAAATAAAACCCACTTCAAAAAAACCGGTGTAAAATAACTCTAAATTAGGAAGTCGGTGGCCCATCATGAATAAGACAAAACCACCAAAGCCACAGACTTCCTAATTTAGAGTTATTTTACACCGGTTTTTTTGAAGTGGGTTTTATTTTTTGCAAAAAAGTTTTTTATATTTTGTCATTTTCGAATATTCCGGTGTATTTAGAATAGAATAGAATACTCTTTATTATACACCATAAAAACTAACAAACTATACCATTTTAAGGGCTACAAACGGTGATAAAACATAACCTTACCCAAAAACCTAGTCCTAACAATAATCTTACCGCGGTTGAGTCCGAAATCCAAAGATGTGCGTATCCTATAGTATACTTAACTCTCTATTATAATCAACTAAACTATAATTAGCACAACATAATCAAGTTGCTGACGCTAATTATAATGTCTATTTGCGTGTCCGTCGATGCATGGTGAACACGAAGCTCCTAGGTACACAATCAGGCCATCCTTGGCCTATTAATTATTAGATCGGTTATCATGGTTCTTCCGCTGTTCGTCAGGAAGTAAAACATACAAACAGTAGCTATTACCAGGCTAATTGTGAAGCGTTATGTAAATAATCTTTGATTGATTAAAGGCAAAGAGATTTAAAGTATAGAAAGGACATGCAACGAAATATCATAGAAAACCGGCCAAGAGCGTGTCGGGCCACGCTCAGTGTAGGGTTCCGTAGTTTCCCGTCCGTCACAATAAGTGTTCAAAATGCTTGCATATAGGATTATACTACAAACTTAGTTCAGAAATTATTTTGTACAACTTTTTGTCTTTTTTGTACAAAAACTGTTGTTTCCATCCAAGTTCAAAATAATTTTCCTAGAAAGTCCTTATGAAGTTCTACTTTTCAGATTTTTTTCATATTTTCTTATTTTATTTTCTAAACTTATGGTTCAAAAGTTAGAGGGGGGGGGGCACACATTGTTTTTTACTTTTGGAGCGATTATTTCCGAAATTATTGACATTATCAAAAAATGATTGTAGTAAACCCCTATTCATTTTTAAATACCTTTCCAACAATATATCACACGTTAGGGTTGAAATTAAAAAAAAAAACACTCCCCACTTTACATATGGGGAGGCTACCCTAATAAAACATTTTTTTCCAATTTTTATTTTACCACTTTGTCGGCGTGATTTATACACATATTGGTACCAAATTTCAGCTTTCTAGTGCTAACGGTCGCAGAGATTAAGCGAGGTTAGTAAGTAGGTAATATGCTAGATGTGGCATAATATAGCAACATAGAAGCAAAGCGTACCAAACTAGGCTCATAGTTTTGTGTCCATTAGGACACAAGTATCGGATGATGATATTGATGATGTTTGTTATGACCAGTCTATAGGAAGCATTGATTGTCTGTGATTGAATGAATGCATACAGAGGTAGTTCCGGCATTTTACATGCTATTTGTAGCAAATTAAATGTCCTCGTTTTTTAATAAGTTTATGACTTGTCTATTAGGGACACATTTAACTCCTATTTGGCTGTTGGCCGTGACTATTAAGCAATGAAGATATTAAGTAAGTATTGAATACTTTTTTGCGCAGGACCCTACTTAGTTGAGTTAGTTATTCATTATCTCTAAATTTTTATATTATTGTTTAAAGCCTCGTCCCCACTAGGAACATTTGTCGAGCGACATGTGTCCACGGAGACATCCGGGCGATGTCGCCCTACATCGCCCCACGTCGTCTTGTCTCCGTCCACATCAGTTCAGTCGAACCTCTACTCTTCTTCGACTGTGCGCAAAGGAACAGTTTCAACAATGTCGCGGCGATGTCACCGACGTCGCCCGACATCGCCCGATGTCACAGGGGACACATGTCGCTCGACAAATGTTACTAGTGGTTACGAGGCTGTACAGATGCCAACACAAGCAGAAGTTACCCCAATGAGTCATTTATTTTATTGTTTTTAATTTTTATAATAAACAGAATAAGGTTCATGTAGCTTGATTTGCAGCTGGCGTAGGACATTATTTCTATTAAAAAAGTCGGTTAAAAAATAAATGAATTTGTAAAGCATGTCTTCGTCTCTCCTACCCTATTGCTGTACCCTACAGGGTCCATAATGAACTTATTTATAAAGCTACCTTTTAAGAATGTAGGTACATGAAAGGAATAAAGATATTGATTATTGTGTATAGAGTATTGGTTGTCTAACATAATATAAGTCTCCTTGTAACATTCCGTCTAAATCGGTCTCCGTTTAAGGAAAATTGAAGTAAAACATCGTGAGGAAACCGGCTTGTCCTAAAACCAAAAATTCGAAGACATGTGACAGACATCTACCAATTCGCACTGGGCCCGCGTGGTAGATTATAGCCCATACGCAAAATACGCGCTTTGACGTGGAGCTGCGGATACCATCCGGTACCTTTATCGGTCTCCGTTTCGGAGATTAGTCCAAATAGAACAGATAGTAGGTATGTATTTAGTTTAGAAAGCTGAAATTTGGAAATAAACTAACAATGTCAGTGACTAATTTATTTTTTAAGTAGGTACCTATGAATATTTGGGAAAACGAAAAAAGAACTTTGTATAAAAATCTGAATAAAAGAATGTTTACACCAGGCGAGTCGCTAGTTTTGCTGCTTAGTAGCAAACAAGAGGAGGAACTTGTGGCTAAATAACTATTGCCGTTCGGGTCCATCGAAGGTTAAGCTACGCTTGACGAGGTCGATGCGTGAATGTGATACATTGGGTGACCATTGATACATTTAGACTCTTCTGCGCCTGCCTATCATTTGTAGATCTTGCACAATCGTTACGAGCAGTCAGAAGACTGAAAGTCTGACAACCAGTTTAACTTATGGGTATCGTGTTACCCAGGAACTGGGTTGTGGTGGTTAGACAGGCAGTCTGTCCTTGTAAAACACTGGTATTCAGCTAACAAAAAACAAAAAAAATAGTAGATTGTTTATCTAGGGAGCAAACAACTATTTTAAAGGCGAGAGTGTTTTTTTTAATCCAGAGCGGAGCGAAGGATTCTAGCGTAGAATCCCGAGCGGAGCGAGGGATTCTTAAAGAGAATCCTGAGCGCAGCAAGGGATTAAAAGTGTAACACTCGAGCTTAAAATAGTGTTGCTCCCGAGGTGGACACTCTACTTTTTATCACCCTCTATGAGAAAATAAGTAACTCTTGTGCAACTTATGAAAAAGAATTTATTTACGTACAATTCAGAACCATAAGACATAAAATATAAATAATTAGAGGCTGATGTTTATATTTGAACAATTATGGAAGTGTATCGTAACAAGCAGAATGCATTTAATTTCGCGCGTTGTTTATTTTTCATCAACTTTTTTTAAATTTGGCGCGCTCGAAGTTTTTCAGCCAGTCACATATTCAATACATTGTTCCCGCATGGTTTGTGATTCACCTCTTTGCTGATTGAAACATTTACTAACAATATCCACATTCCAAATTCAAATCAATTTTGGTCCCTAGGGATTAATGAGCTATTTTGGTCCCTGTTTACGAGAAATAAACTAGCTCTTTTTGAATAGATGTGATAAAAAAGCTTTTGGTAAAGCTACGCAGATGATGAGCAGCAAAAATGATGATTATTAGAAATAGTAAAATGTTTTTCCTACTAAGGAATGTGAATTAAAGTGGTACTAGAGATGTGTGAGTTTGCCTTACTATTTCCCACTTGAGTAGGTACTTATAAAATTGAAAGTTCAATTTCAATAAGAAGTCACATACGTACCTATTCATTTAATTTATTAACCTAATAATAATATTTTTTGTGCAATGTAGACCTGCCTTTACAAAGTTCTAGTGTGTTACAATATTTTCCAGTGTGTTGCATGTCACATTGTGTGTTATTCTCTCCAGTGTGTTATGGTACAAACTTTGTGAGCCGCACCTATTTACTTTCTAAGTAATTTAATTCTTGCATTTCGATGTTTCATAATACGGGACGTTGCAAATCCCGTAACTAGGAATGCTAGTAGTAATAATAAATCTAAAGATCTTTAATCATTTCTTAATTAAGAAAGTTCATCAACGCAGACAAAGATGCGCACGATTTGATTACGTAATTCCAAATTGAATTAACTCGAAATATAAATCAATTAACCAAACTTAATTTTCAAATCAATTCACTCTGGAATGAAACTCACCGTACTGAGATATAATTTACAAATTGATAATTAATTACGCGCGAAGCTGTTACAGACATTTAATTAAATAGTTAAAATGTCTTAGTTTATATCGATTTAGATACTAACTATAATTATACAGAGGCAAGCAGCTGCACATCATGCTACCCCAATGAGTAAAAGTTCTTTGATAGTTATTCAGCTTTATTACAAACTAGCTGACGCCCGCGGCTTCGCCCGCATGTGTGTCGGTTATCGCGCCCAGCTCCCAGAAGGCTTTTTTTTCACCTCCAACAAATACCATTATATTTTTGCCAATGTATACCTACAAAATCTTAACAAATATGTATAATAACTTCCTTGAGAAAAACTCTATATACTGGTGGAAACAGCATCAGCGTAGTCATGTTTGAGTTTATCGCGAACAGACAGACTGACGACCCCGACGCAAGTCCGGATCCACTTGATCAACCAGTCAAAGTAGTACTTTATGTATAGGTGTTAAACCAACCGAATGAAACTACTTACTATTTACTATTTAAATTATTACCTCCTGTAGAAGGAGGTAATAATTTAAATAGTAAATAGTAAGTAAATACTTTAAATACTACACGCAACGCAGTAGTTCAGTTTAAAATTATGTATTTTGTATCTTTCAAAATCAATGCATTGCAGCAAGGTAGTTAGGTTCGGTAGGTTCGCTATAGGATAGGTGTTACTGATCGTAGCTACTATAACTAAAACGCGCTGGTTTAGGTAACCACAGTTTATTTTACAAAACATTCACAATCGTGTAAACCAAAAGTCACAAGTCTAGCTACTGTCAGTCATATTATTATTAGAATTTAGAATACAAATTAAATGTTCCAAAAAGGTGATGCCAATAAGTTCGGTTCGTAACAATAGGTATGGTAAGTTAGGTTAGCTACTCATTTGTGGTCAATGGCCGACACAACAGTAAGACAATAGACAAAAATCTCCTGGAGATTTATCGGCAGATGGTATGTATATTATACTAAATTTATACATCTCTTTTACCCCCTTAGGGATTGAATTCACAAAAAACTTAAAAACCTTAATACTTAATTTTATCCGAAATAACTTTGAAAATCAGAGAACTTTCATACTAACTTTACGCCTCCCATTTACCCCCTAAGGAATGATTTACGAAAATATATTTGTTACGTGTTTCATGACTTTCAATGAAAAACCTTCATACTTATGCACCCCTGTTTTACCCCCTTAAGGGATGATTTTCGAACAAAAAATTTGTACGTATTTCCTAACTTTCGGGGTAAAATTTGACATTTTTGGTTACGTTGATGTGCTGGCGTCTGTACCTAGTAACGAAGTAAAAGAAGTATACAGTAAGAATCGAAACATAATGTTTGCCTGCTAGCAGTGGCGAATGGTCAATTTTCTTAAGAGGAAAGCCGACTAAAAAAAACTTAGTATTAGTATTTATATCACTGTTATACATTTTGTTGTCTTTTGAAGTCATCGGTCTACCTTCCACCCTGTATCTGTATATCTTTGATTTAAATACCTATAGTAAAGGAGAATGCCCGTTATGTAAGGAAAGTTGGGTCTCAGTGGAAAATGGTTGTGCCTTGAAGATTTTTATTTTACATAATATTATTGCTTATTTTTTTTGCTTAAACCTATCTTAGTATAGTACTTTTATTCTAGGTGCATCGTCCTCACATATAATCTTAATAATGTATACAAAGTGTAAAATCGATTTTAAAAGAGTAAGGATCGGAGTTTCTTGCCCATTCTTCTCCATACAAATCTACTTTTTGGAAGGGGCAACTAGAATCATTTTTTAAAGTTAATTTTTGTTCGACGTTCAAAAGTGCCTCTCTGGTCTGGATCTAATTGAAATAAATGGTTTGACTTTGAGTAAAAACATAGTATTTTCATAATCAGAAACCATTGTTCATTTATTCATCCTGGTTTATCATTTTTCTGTTGTAGAAATCTAGTTCATAATTAGGAATTTGACATTGACATTTCCTCCTTATTCTATTTAGGTTAGGTACCTACTTAACTACCGAAGATGAGATTATGACTCAACTACTTAACGTCCATAAAATAGCAGCACAATACACAAAAATACGCATAAATGGTGTAGAATTGACGTTTAAATGTGATGAAAAATGCCACTTCGCCACTGCCTGCTAGTTTTATCTACTATTTCTCGTTTATATTTCCTCTGCCCGTCTCAAACAATTTTTTCCTTTCTTTTTGTGTTGAAACTATGAACGGTAAAGATTTAAAGAGTTAAAAATGCCAAAATATTTCAAGTGTATCTAGACGGTTCCATATATCTTCTAAACGTATTAATAGGTCAAAAACCCCTACTTATCTGTTAATGAACTGCAGTAAGTTACATTATGAAATATGAACATCAAAGGCCCTATCTATCAGCGGAGTGATCAGCGCAATCGAGCATCAAATTGCCTCTCGTCGCCGGATGTCTGCGCGTACGCACCACAATAAAACTTAGCGCAGACTGCGGGCTTGTAAATTGCAGACAACAAAATAAAACATTTGCAATGAATAATGTAACAGTAATGCTTGTAATAAATATGTATTGTGTTGTATGAACAGTGCTGAAAGTAATTGTGGCTTGTAAACAGATAAAAAGTAATATGATTCTGAAATTATTTTGTTTTAGACGGCGATTATAATTGCATCACAACTATGCAATTCTAGTAGCCTAGGGCCAGTGGTCGGTAATACTACTGATTAGCATGACGGGTTCCTGAGTTTGATCCCCGGGTCGGGAGTTTAGATTTTTACAATACAATTTTACAATTACAAAAAGTTTAGACTCCGGGCTGCTATTGAAGAATTCCCTTTGTGGTACTTTTACATAACTATCGTAATCGGTGTGTACCTCTACTTAATCCCTCTAGATTTTATATTAATAATAATAATGTTTTACTGAAGTTTTTAATTAATCTTATCCATTTATCCACTTACAAAGTCCACTGCTAACAATTCTAAAAAATCAGCTGTAGGTTAACCTATCTCTTAACACTTCAAAAGTTTTCTTCTTCATTACTTCCACGATGTTCGTATCCTTTGTAATAACATTGTCAATTAACGACAGTATCCTTTTTCTTCAACTTAACTTCCTAATTTGCTGAATTAGCATTGTGTATTTACGGTCAGCGACTCGGGTTAATGACCACGCTGTACCGATGCGCTTGCGCGTCCACAGAGCTACTACAATGAAGAAAATTCGCAAGCAAAAAGTTATTTTAAGCTTTTAAGTATAGAGGTTATAATTCAGTGAAGAGCAGATTTATAGCCCTCAATTACATCACTGATTGTTTAGATGCATACTGATAGTAGTAATGGTTCTAGTTTCAGTTTCTATTGATCTGTGTAACCTGTGTAACCTGTGTGATGCTGTTGTAGTTAATGAGACAGGAACGTATTTATCTGCGCCATTAATTGAAAAATATTTATGTACTTACCTATTTATTTCGTACTTCATCTGCCATCTGCCAAGCTTTCCCAACTAGATACAACTGTATTGGGGCCTGCCGGTCGATTCAGAAAAAGTCACTCCATGAAAACTTGAGTGAAGTTAACTGTCAATGCCTAGCATTAGTACCTATGGAGTGACAGCTCAATTCGTTCTCAATACGCCTACATTTTCACGCGGTGATTTGACCAGAATCGCACTGCTGCTTCCAGTCTTATCTTATACCTACTGCTGCAGCAGCATTTGGCAGTCGCTCTATGTAAAACCCTAGAAGTGTAACCTCCACAAGCCAGTTACTGAGTAACACATTACTGATTATCTGTAATTTTTTGCAAAGACAAACAATTAACAGCCGGGACCAACGTCTTAAAGTGTTTTCCAATGCTCGGACGGGTGTTGATGTGTAAATAATTGTTACCAATCCACGGACAAACCTCGGCAAGCGTAGCTTTGGCACAATCCCCTCTATTAATGGGCTATTACACTATTTGGCATTTTGTTTTGTTTTTAGTCCCTCGTCTAGATTACAAAAAAATATTCGACACCAAAGAGATTTAAAATACTATAGAGCGGGCATGTCAAGCAAATGTCATAGAAAAACTTTGATCCCATGTCTCAGAAACGCACGCCATCTAGAAAAATCTAACAATATTGGAGCGGCAGCGGAGCGTACAACAAAAAACTCATAGACTTGTATCCAGCAGGACACACTTTTTCGGACGAAAATTTTGTTCGTGATGTCCGGTCTATAGGTATTTGAATGTCTTTGTTCGACACGTATTTTTTTTTTCACGTAGGTACCTAATCAAAATATGACGTCGATACATAGAATAAAAAACTTTTTAGCAAAAAATAAAACCGACTTCAAAAAATACACTAAACGGTGTAAAATAACTCTAAATTCGGAAGTCTGTGGCTTTGGTGGGTTTGTCTTACTAATGATGGGCCACCGACTTCCGAATTTAGAGTTATTTTACACCGTTTAGTGTATTTTTTGAAGTCGGTTTTATTTTTTGCTAAAAAGTTTTTATTTTTCCATTTTTAGTTGTTCCTATACAAATATTTGCCATGAATTTATTTTACATTATTAACAAAACATGTCATGATAATAGGGTTATCCACTTACCCGTAATAAATGAAAATTAACATACCTAACTGTCGAAATCTAGGTACATTGTACACCTCTGCGTACCCTTCAGAGCATACAGGCGTGATGATACGTCATGATGTTGTATAAACAATAAACATCCAAGCGATTCCCGCAATCACGACAGATTTGCCGTCTATTTTTGAAGAGTTCCGTTGTATATCTCCGAAGATCAGCACCAGATCTTCACTAAATTAAAATGGGACCACCTCAGGAGTATACTCTTTCAAATAAAAAAAGAATTTCGAGAATCGGTTCACAAATGGGGGAGAAATCAGGTAACATACATAAAAAAAAACAAAAAAAAAAAATACATACACACGAACATAGAACCTCCTCCTTTTTTGAAAGTCGGTTAAAAATGTCGCATGACGTCACTAGCCAGTGCAGTTTATGCTAGCTAATGACGTTACAAGCCCCCACTCAATTTGAATGCGCTTAATCTAAGCAGTTTTCCATCAATTTGAAAAACTTTTTTGCAAAAAATAAAACCGACTTAAAAAAACACTAACCCGTGTAAAATAACTCTAAATTAGGAAGTCTGTGGCTTTGGTGGTTTTGTTTTATTCATGATGGGCCACCGACTTCCGAATTTAGAGTTATTTTACACCGGTTAGTGTTTTTTTAAGTCGGTTTTATTTTTTGCAAAAAAGTTTTTTATTTTTCCATTTTTAGTTGTTACTATAAAAATATTTGTCATGAATTTATTTTATATTGTTAATTGTTAACAATACATGTCATGATAATAGGGTTTTCCACTAATCCCTAATAAATTAAAATTACCATACCTAACTCACGAAACCTAGGTATATTGTACCCACCTGCGTACCCCTCAGAGCATACAGGCGTGATGATACGTTATGATGTAGTATAAACAATAAACATCCAAGCGATTCCAGCAATCACGACAGATTTGCCGTCTATTTTTGAAGAGTTCCGTTCTATATCTCCGAAGATCAGCACCAGATCTTCACCAAATTAAAATGGGACCACCTCGGGAGTATACTCTATCAAGTAAAAAAAGAATTTTGAGAATCGGTCCACAAATGGGGGAGAAATCAGGTAACATACATAAAAATAAAAAAAAAATACATACACACGAACATAGAACCTCCTCCTTTTTTGAAGTCGGTTAAAAATAAGCACATATTAACACAAAGTTTCCATACGTTTCAAGGAAAAAAAACCCTGTATCAAGTAGGTATGACCTAACTAGAATATTAATTCTGTTGTTTTGTCGTATCTCAGGAATTCTAGCGGTAAGCGACATTTATGTGGTTCGAGAACTGCGTTATGTTGCTAAAATATTCTGCCCGCTAAAGATGGAAACTAAAATCCTATTCTCAAGTTACCGAATGTTATAAAACAAGTAAACGTAACTGTTGTCTGTTTGTCATTATGTTTCGCAAACCCGTGACATTGATGACAAGGCGAGATATTTGCGAATCTGGCTTCTACTAATTTTACCTTGACCTCTTGAGTATCTTAAAATTCTAATATCGGATTATTTGGGAGTTGAAACTAAGCGTTTTTACTCAGAATTATTTGAGATAGTCTAATGAGAGGTTTTATCTTACTCGACTATTCAAGTATTCAAGTATTCAAGTATTCAAGTATTTATACTATGTATAAGTATTTATACTATGTGTACTGTATTTATACTATATTACATTAACGTTTAGGTAGGTACTACTTGAACTGCCTTGTTGGTCGCAAGTGCTTGAGGTTCCTGGTTCGATCGCGGGTTGGGCAAATCGTTATTAACATTGACAGTTGCAGCCCGGAGTCTCGATTTGTACCCGATGGATGTACATTGTACGCCCGCCTTCACATGGGTCCTACTTGTAAATCTATGAAGGTAGTTTAGTACTTTCCGCTGCCACTTAAATATCGCTATATTATTCTAGATGGCGTTACTAGTCATGGGATCACAGTTTCTTTGTGACACTGCTTCGCATCTCCTCTCTATTATTACAACGTCTTAAATCTCTTTGCCAAACGGTAATCATCTTTATACGAGTATAAAACCCAGACCACTGAAGTGAAAAAGATTTCTGGCTAAATTTGGTAGTTCTGTGTAGTTTGTATTACACTGAGAAAAGAGGTCCATGAGCCCACAAACATGTATGTCGCGACGTGATCGCGAAAATCATTATAAGGTTAAACACCCGCTTGTCGACTCGTGTTACATATTGTTTTTGCTAGTGCTTATACGAGTAGGTACCTAGTCATTGTATGTACATTCGTATTTTCAAAATTTACACGTCTCAACATAATATACCTACCCTACTTTTAGCATAAAGTTCCTCTGTAATACCACAGTTTAAATATTATTACAGTAGGACAACGCCTTTGATCTCTGGAAAAATGCCGACAACGTCTACACGCGTTAGCCCTGTATACCTCCCGAACTACGAACATAGCTTTTTTCGCAGTACGGGAGCGGCTTTCCCGCGTCTCGCCCCTCACATCCCGAACGATTGCCGTGTCTAGACGGCTTCGTCGGACGACTGTAGGTTTTTAGACTGTGGTAATACTATGTAGATGAAGATGTTAGCTGGAAAATAAATAACACAAACAAAAATGGTCTTTTCTCTTTAAGAAATAGTCAGAAACCCAAAAGCCTGACAATCAGTCTCACCAAGGGTTATCTACCTATCCAGTTAACTAGTTTGAATTGTGAAGTTTAGATAGGCTGTCTCTTCATGTGAAACAGTGATATTGAGCCCCATACGGTTGACTGGAAGCCGACCCGACCCTATTACAGTTGGGAAAAGGTTAGGCAGATGATGTAGGTAAATTGCAATAATGATAGGATTAAACGAACTTACCTGAAGTGAAGTTATCCTGATTATATGAAGTACTTAGTCCGAGATAACTGATGTAGTACCTACTTGCTATCCACACTCTTTATACGTAAATTAAAAAACAAAAGCAGAAAACAAAAATGTACACTTGGCAACACTAAACGTCATTGTCAATATTTCAGAGCCCCCAAAGGGGGAAAATTAATTTAATTATGGAAAATTAAATTAATTGAGGGAGGGCGGGATGTTCTATCTCGGACTAAGTACTTCATATAATAGTCAGTATTACTCTTCTATTGCTTATCGACTAGCTTAGAATCTTAACGGTATTCTGAACTAAAAAAAAAAAAACGCACATCTAAATAATTTCCAAATAATAAAATGTTAGAGTTGTAATCTTAAATGTTAATTTCATGTATAATATGAAACGTGTTCGCAAATATAAACGAAGATGTTAGTAACACAGGACAATGTAGTGCGATTTATTTTGCATTTTTATTTTTGCCAAATCTGACAGGTGTCAAACGATAAGACTTTAAGACTAACAAACTTTTTTTAGTGGGAGGAGTAAGATGATTTATGTTAATATTTGTATGTCTTTTTTTTATCTAACCATTCGCAAACATTTATGATCAATTTTTATTTTTATAAGCTCACCATTTTTGTTGCGCAACATGTAGGTAGAAAGTAAGGCTAATTTCTGTGTACGATTACGTAAAATTTGTTTAATAAAGTTTCGATGAGACAAAGAGTCCTTCCATTATATTTCAAAAAAAAACTTAAAAGACGTCTTTGGACTCTGACGTGGAAACGGCGGGATGAATTGTTCCGATAAAACTTAGCTGTAAGGTGATTCATAGCCTGATTTTGTTATGTAAGTATGGAGCCAGTATGTTTCCAGATTACTAATCTACTTCTTGCAATATTGCTTAAGTCAAACGCGACTGTGGAATTCAAATCAGTGATGGAAAAATCTTTTTAGGGTTGTACAGAGGCCAGCCATAAAGCTGCCCCAATGCGAAAATTTTCTCCAAATTTATATCAAGCAGGTTAAGGTTATAAGGTCAATCGGTTGTTTCGGAAAATTTTAAAGTTTGAGGTAGCTTGATGTACTGGCGTCTGTACCTTCGTTGTCTGTCCACCCTTTCGTTTCTAAATGGGCAACATCTTATGAACCTTAGGTACTCAACGGGTAGATAGTAGAAATTTCCTCAGGTGTATGTACGAGAATTGCAAAAAATCTGCATGACATTGTACGGAACTCTTCGTGTGCTAATCCGACTCACGCATAGCTATTAGTTTTTATTCATATTCTCCGTAATTTCGACCATTTTGTCAGACTAATTCTGGTTACCTCCGGTTGATTTAAATTACACGCTTTAATAGTAATCACAGCAATTTGACTAGACTACAAAAACGTGTCGCAGCTTCAAGCTCATTGACTTATTCTGTTTTCTGCTTTTCGCTGTAATCGATTTTCTTTAGTTACCATGATTTGAGATATTTAGCGTCAAATTGGTAACTGTACCGGTGGATTCCAGTTATCTGTTAAGCTTTTAACTGATTGAATAACGACTTAATACAGAAAGACCGAGTAAACGAGGTGGTCAATGCGCGTACCTTCTTTGTGACAAGAGCCCTTTGCACTTTGGTGGGCTAGTAAACGACTGGTATTATTTTTATTAAGAAAGCTCATAAAAGATATCTAAAGACCAATGCCTGACTTGTCCTTTGATGTCTATTAAAGGACTATTGGCAGCGACTTGTTGATGCTGTACCACTACCCAGAAATAGAACAGAGCACGCAAAATTGACTAAATCCCACCCACTTTTATCAGTCGGAAGACTTTATATGGCTTCTTCTTTTCGGTTACGCCGTCCAAGGTCTTGGACTGGCCCGTTGGTCTAGTAGTTAGTGACCCTGACTGCTATGCCGGAGGTCGTGGGTTCGATTCCCACCCAGGACAAATGTTCGTGTGATGAGCACGATCATTTGTTCTGTGTCTGGGTGTAATTTATCTATAACATGTATGTATTTAAAAATATATAAGTATGTTTGTCAGCTGTTTAGTACCCATAACACAAGCTCTTAGCTTAGCTTGGGACTAGATGGCGTTGTGTGAAAAAGTTGTGGAATAAATAAATTTTATTTATAAGGACCTTTGAGTTGGCATCACATAACGTGGAGAATTATGTCTCAGGAGTCAGGTTCTAAAGCAAGTCACAATTACACAATACGTACATGAATCCGAAGAGTCAAAGGTGAGTGCCATGGGTTTGAACTTAAGTCCTGACTTGGCAGTTCGACGGTCGCTAATCTATCACCACTAGTCGCACACAACTTGAATGTAGCTTATAAGTCACATAAACTCCACATAGTATAAAAAATAATAATAATAAACAATGTATTTATTTCTCTTCCACAAATAAAAACACTTAGAAAAATGAAAAATATGAAAAATGTTTTATTCGATAACAGAATTAGTTTTAACAATATTGAGGTAGAGTTCTCCTTTTAAGTGTGAAAACACCTGTGCCAGGAGAAGCCGCACTCCCTCAATAGATTACATTAATAAATTGGCTTAACTATAAAAAATGTATTTGTGTAAATTTATTACACATTTTTTTAAGTTTATGTATGCACAACCGCGAGCGTTTGCCAGTGTGTGCGCCAAGTGTGTTGTAAAAATAAAAAACATAAATTAATTTGTGGGATACTGGTACGGGGTACGTAAACTAAGCCGAAGCCTGGATTTCAGGCCACAAGACAGATTTCAGTAATGAAGCGTTGCAACTACCCAACGGCTTGCGACTTTTATAACTACCAATGTGCATGGTATGTTAAGATGGGTATTACGGACTCTGACAGCGTAAGTAGGTGAATGTCTATAGTTCTGAGCTCACACAGTGGCATGTCTAGATTGTCCTTAGGCACAGATATTTGCAAGGTTTGCACAGACCATGGTTGTGTCTGCACGGCAACTTCGTTAAGTCATGTCGATTGTCTTACAAATGTGTAGAGGCCTCACAATTGACTATGAAAGATCCGTTTTGGTAATTTCACTTTATACTACAATCCGGTGAATGGATATGCAGCAGTGCAGTTTTGCTAATATCATCCCGACGGTGAAGTGAAGGCGAATTGAGCTGCCGGTCGATTCAGTAAAAGTCACGCGGTGAAAACTTGAGTGAAGTGACCTGTCAATGCCTAGCATTAGTATGGAATGACAGTTCAATGCGCCCTCACTACGTCTACATTTTCACGACCAAAATCACACTGCTGTATTTCCATATTAATGCCACTCATTGACAGTTTGTGTTACTGGGGTTTTTACGGAGTGACTTACTGATTCGACTGGCTGGTTGCATTGAGTTCAACTTACCTAATATGCCAATCTCAATTATGTTTCTGGATACACTTCTGTATTTTTCATCCCGTTAAATCCTGTGCAGGACTAATTCTTAGTATGGCAAACATTTGAAAAGTCAAAAAAAGCAGCCTCAAAATGAACCTTGTTTCCAAAAACAACTTCTAAGCTGGTTCATTCTATTTGACAGTACACACGTGTTTTCCTCTTATATTCACAACGAGTTCGTTAACCACCACATAGTTACCTATCTATGTACATAAATATCCGTGTTATGTTGAGTGCAAAGTTCGCAGTAAGATACGTTTATTAATATCTATATCTATATCTATATCTATATCTATATCTATACTTATAATAAATCTGTAGAAGTAAAATTTCTGTACATTGAAAATATCAAAAAAATAAATAGCAGGGGGTGTTACTAGACCGACAGCGAACCCAAAAATATGATCAAAAAAATTTTTGTCTGTCTGTCTGTCTGTCTGTCTGTCTGTCTGTCTGTCTGTCTGTCTGTATGTTCAGGTATCACGCAAAAACTACCGGTTCGATTACGATGAAACTTGGTATACTTATTCTTTAATATCCTGGGCACAACACTGGGTACTTTTTATCCCGGAAAAGTATATACAATAAAAAACAAACTTAATTTTGCGTTTCGACCCCTAGACCCGACTACTGTACCAACCGCAAATAATAAGTTTGTCGTAGGTTACGTCACCCGATTCAGTTCAATGGACTATCACACACTACGAAGATAATTATGTACATATATATATTCAAAATTAATATTGGAGGATGATTGGTGATCGATACTGATGCCAAAAATGCAATCAGTAAATGTTTTGTCTGTCTGTCTGTCTGTCTGTATGTGCACGCATAGTTCACTAACTATTATAGGGATTGGGTTTGACTTGGTACGGTTGTAATCAATACGCCTGGGTAGGTTGATCTTAGTTTCAGTTGTTTTACACATGGTCAGTTGTACGGCGCTCTTTCCGGGTCAGTAGTTCCAGAAATCTTTATGCATACATACTGGAAGGATCAACTTTGAAAGTAGTCTATCTGGAAGTATTATGCTAAAATTATTAGGTTTAGGTATATATCAACGCACAGCCCAAACCGCTGGTATTAGAGACATGAAACTTGAAGGGGACTTCTTAGTTAAGAATAAGTATCCACTAAAACACGATTTTTGGAAATTCAACCCTTAATGGGAAAACATAGGAGGCGGAAGTTCGACATCCACGCGGGCGAAGCCGCGGGCAAAAGCTAGTAAGTAAAATAACTACAACCATAGTCACGTACAATAAACTCGCTATACATAATGAAATGTAACTGAACACAAAACGAATTTAAGTGACAAAAAGACAGTTACCACGTAATACTTGGCACCAATAAAACTATAATACTAAACAAAACACATCACAGAGACAAATACAAATAAGGTATGCACAGGACATCGTCCGTTACGATCATTGTCTTGCAAAATGTACTCAAACATTAGCTTTCGACTCCTGCGCAAGGACATTCTTATTTCAAACGATTGATTGTGATTCGTCGCCCGTCGTCTTAACAGCGAATGACGTGCGCGTACGTGATCTAACTTAGCATGAATTACTAGTATTAATTATCGCCTTTCCAGCTACCATCGAGCGAGCACTTTCGATTTTTTCTCAGACGTTTTTGACAAGTAAAAGGCGTAGAGAGGTTTGCATAAGGGTGGTTAGTGAAAGTTCTTGCATAACAATTGTTTGCTCCCTAAAACCTGTAAAATACCAGTTGTTTGACTGCGATTCGCACTCGTTGCTTTGGAAAACCCGTTATCTTCGTTTCTTATCTATATTCAGTGTCCGTGTGTCCACAATGAAGTCACCAAGTAAATCCAATTTGTCTGTGTTCTGTGTTATTAGCTCAGCCGTGATTTTGACTAGATAAAATCTGTATTCAAGGACATGTCTAACACGTCTTGATGTTCGTCTGATTTAGGTTGTGGTGTCATCCAGTTATGTAGGACTGCGAAGACAAAGAAGTAGTCCAGGTACTTTATGGTAGAGCTGAAGAGTTGGTTTTTTCTTTTGCTATTCTCTGAAACCACCAGTTGGATTTGATAAAATGTTTCTGCGTTTCGTAGCCCAACTTCTGACTAAGGTTTATGGAGTTATGATACTACGATCCTTTAGATCATGTGTGACCATGGGGCACATCTAGTTATTAATATTAATAGACAGATTATACACTTGTTTGTATGCGAATATGAATACCTATGTCAGATCTCAGCACTTGCGATTAATAACAAGTAATTACCCCGTTTAAAACGGAATCCATCATGCTAGGTATAGCATGATGGATTCCGTAAAGTATGTTGCTTGACGACGAATGGGCCTTGTTATATGTTATCCTTTTTTAACTTTAACAGTTCTATCAAAAAGGCGTTTTAAAAAAAAAAATGACTGAGAATCAGCACTTTTTGAACGTCAAGTATGACATAAGACAGTACCATATTACGTCCCATTACCGCTTTCTAGGGGAAGGTTCATATCTGACGGAACATGCGCCGAGCGTTTGCGACAGTGTACCTCGACGCACTAACGCATCATCTGTTGAGTGAACCGTCAAGTGTTTTTCTATACATTTGTCTGTTCTGGCGTTCCGCGACCGATAATACGCGACGCATGTTCCGTCAGATATGAACCTTCCCGAAGTGTTTTAAGCGTTCTAAAACGACTCTCGTTTACAAAATCCAAAAATAGATCGTCGCTCATAAGTGTTGATGGGAGTCAAGTGATTACTTGTCTACCATATTGTGAAGCGAACTCAAGTTAGTAATTTCTCTGTTTGTTGTCTTCACCATAGAGCATGACTGTGCTGTATTATTCCAACTTCAGTTTCGCGAAATGTTACTTGTTTAGAAAATTATATTACAGGTTACTTTTAAGCCTGTATCATCTTACAAGGCTAACTTAGACTTACTTTGGCAAAGCCATTTCCCATGACATCTAGCTGTTTTAGTCCAGGGTTGATGCAGACCATTGGTTTATTAATCTTCTCTTGCTCCTCACACCGTCTTTTGCGTGATCTATCGCAACACTTTCTGGCTCTGTCAGAGCACCACATACTTGTAATTTTAGCCCACAGCTCATTGAAATGATCAAGAAATGGCATTCTTTGAAAACTTAATTTCAACACACCGCTCTAAAGTGAAGTTTTTTTAAGTCTTAGACTTCCACTAATTGTTAGGCCACTTTTGGAAGGCAAATCTAGCCTAATGAGTATTAAAAGACTTTTTGATGACCAGGGTACCATGAATAATTGACCAAACTAAGTATATCACCACGAAAGCTGTACGCATCTTTAAAGAAGCAAATAAACTGTTTACACATCCTTGAATTGATGAACAGAGTAAAATAATAAAAGAAAGACAGTCTTTAATAAAAACAGACATCGTACAATGTGGCTTGTGAGGTTATGACGTGGGTTTCGTGACGACTGGTGTCATGCTGCTTGCAAAAATAAAAGAACGCGATTACTCGACCACAGTTTACTGTTCCCGTTACTGACTGAATCATATTATTGATCTTGAACACGATTTGCTTTATCGAAGGGAAATGTGCCACGATTTGTTCTATACTTTACCTGTATCAAAGGTTACTTAGGTACATAATTAAAGCACTTACAATTCAATAACTGAAGTTGTTAAAGTGATGTGTTGCTCTGACCACAAGACAAGCAAGACTCAGGCTTAGCGGGCAGAACACATTAGATCATCACACCCCTACTCCTCGAGAGAGCTTAGGCAGTTATTATAAGACATGTAATAAGGGGCGAGCTTGTGCAGTTCTCAGTATGTTGAGCTGAGGCCCTTTTGGCATTGGGTTGGCTTTTGGTCTTTGTTTTCTGTTTTTTTTTTAAGTTTAATGGGAAAATTATTTTGCTGTAATGCCAACAAAGGATTTTTTCTTTCAACGAAGATGTCACAAAGAAGAAAGTCGTAAAAAACAGTTAACACCAAAATCCTTCAAGCAACGGGTAATTACGATTAGGCAATCACCATCAGAACAAGTATCTTTCTAATTAATAAACTGCTAAGCTATTCACACTTTTATAAATTGCTTCTGGAACTGTCTGTCATGACACTTAAATGACATTTGACAACAAAATCAGAAAATTAATTCTTTCTACATTTAAATATTTTATTTACATCATTATTCCAATAGTTGTATGCAGCGCCGTACGACGAACAAGTTCAGTCCCGATCGATGACTTTTTAGGCAACTGGTCAGACTGCATTGTTGGGTAACCACCTTTAATTAACGCCTTATCGACTGTTTTTATGAGCACATTTATTTCATTCGCGGAATTGTCATTTGATTTTTGGTCGTCGAAGAAGGAAAATCTTTGTTACTTCATGTAGTTGAAGCGTGCAGTTGAAATTCATGGATGTTGCACATCAATTTTGGTTTTAAATTAAAATACTTATTCACTTCATAGCCAAAAGGCACCCTTATAATTACGATTTGACCGTCTGATTGCGTGTGGTTCATAATATGTAAAGTAATAGAGTTGCAAAATTACGACACTATCTTAAACATGTAACAAACGGATAAAAATAAAAGTGCGCACGTAAGCATGTCGCTCGCTGGGTCCCATGAGGTTTCTTTTCTTTTTTATTTACGTCAATACTTAGTTGATAAAATGCCCGCTTTTTAAGTTAAGTATAATTGCACACTTACATTACTGTAGACAATACTATCTAAAGATGCCTAATTATTTATTTATCCTAACTAAAAAGTCCGTCGCTCTGCGCGTTTCACCACGCAATTGGCCTGCTTTTTCCAATGCATCTTCACAATCATTATCAGCATCATTGTCCTAAATCTTTAGGTCTTTGCAGATTTAGTTATTATGGAGACTCAGAAAATCCGGATTCCGGAAAGGATTAGCTCTGCTTGTTTAACAACAGAGCCAAGGCATCTTAGCAAACTCGAGATCCTACAGATAACACGACGGCTGACAGCAGCTCTAGTTCCCAAGTACAAGGAACCAATTGTGACGTAATTGTTTCACTTTTTATTAACTCAATGGAATCTGATATTATTGCTTTCACAACATTGATTGACATTAACGTTTTTATTGTAGATCTCGTTCCCAAAGTGTTGTCTTTCATTTTCACTTTCGTTTACCGTTGAAATTATCATTTTATGACACTCATCTTCATAATTTATATATTGATTGGTAATGTTAATGATGTGAGTTGCTAGATATAAATTGGAGATGTAAGTAATTCAATGTCATAATTATGCGTATTGAATTGAATGAACGTAGTTTCTGAAGATAGCAAATTCAAATCGGGAAAAGTTAAGATAGATCTAGCAGTTTTATTTTGTAACAATTTTGCAGCAGTTTCATCCGATCCTAAGCGGTATGAATATATTGAATATGCCAATGACCTTTCTCAAGATTGGTTATCAAATGCAAGATTTTTTTTTAAAATCCTATTGGTAGTTCCAAATATTAGCACGTTCAAACAAATACAAACGTTGAAGCTTTATTATACATATTACTATAGATTTCCTTTGTCAACTTTGTTTGTTCTACGTCTATAGACGTGTTATCTGATACTGAAGTCTTTAGCTCTAACAGCCTATTGACGATAGCTTTATCTGAACTGCTCAATCGCTAACTACTTTCAGGGCAAGTTCGCTTTCTTTGCTTTCCAATACACCCAGTATGTTGTTCTATCATTTGTAATTTCTTTGCTATGTGTCTACGGACTCGGTCCAATCAATCATGTGTTGATGGGATCAGCACCTTTTTTGTAACTGATCCAAAGATAAATCTCTTTCCGTATTTGGCTCGCCACTTGATCTTGTTGTGTAAGGGTCAGTGATTTTATATTAATGTTTAATGAATTTCGAGTTCACCTATCTACTGCTTGCGCTGGAGTAAAAGTATATCTTACATTCCAATCGTTGGCGATATCGTGAAATGATAATGTATAATTACTATTATGAAACGTTTAATGGTAGGAAGTTTGGAAATAATTAATACCCTTACCACTTACCTATCGTATGTTTTTTTTTATTTGCCGTCTTCAAATACCGAAGTAACTGTATATCAACAGTCTTGCTTGACAGAGCGTGGGATAAAACAAATGATGGAGTCATTTCTCAATTTCTAAAATTAGATTTAATTTCGAATCCATTTATTTGATTAGAAAGTGCAAACGTCATATCATCAGCTGTCTACACGAAGACACATATATTATAAGAAAACTACATGACTTAACCATTTTTACTACATAACTATAAATTACTCTATTAGCTGTTAATCAGTCCGTATGTCTTTGTCTCCTCAGTTCTCAGATATTACGAGCACATTGCATAAGTCTTATGTGTTCATTGTTTTGGCTATATTATACAAAATGAGATAACATTTAACTCTAACGAGTCTGGGAACATTTCTTCGTCACTTTCCATGTTATTAACAAAGTACCTATGCGTAACGTTCGCTTTGTAGAGACTTCGAGGAATATTCACCGTTTCTGTTTTGTTAGTTGTTAGTACTTATGAGCAAGGCTTTGATAATCTGTCTATCATTGTAACAAATTATTCTGCATCCGCTTCTGAGTGATAGCTTATGAACAAATTACCAGTGTTCTACTCCTTATCTTTGACGGTGTAAATAATCCTTTACACATAAAATAAATCGCTCACAACAATATCTAAGTACTAGGTACTCGTATTTCTACAACGCCAACGACATTGCCTTCAAACGTTGGAATGCGTCTTGATAATTTGTTAGAACAGATTAGTTCCAAATTCCAAGCCCACGCTTCTTCGTTCCAAATCGACACATTCACAAAACAGTGCCTATCTAACACAATTAACCATATGTTGTTGACCTCTACCGTTGGTTAGTGCTGCAGTGTCTACGTCATTAACACAATGTGCATGCAACACTTCTGTAATAAAACCTTCATGTTAATCTGAAGATCTTTGTTGTTGTTTCTTTTTAACATTAAAGCACGTGCAATGGACAAATTGAATGTATGTTGTTTGTAATCTAGAAATATTCTCATAACATCACACCCATATTTTGCCGGTTGGGTTCCGTTAACTGAACATAAACCCAGACGTTTTAATAGTATAAACTAGTGCTTGACTGCCATCCTACCTGATGGTAAGCAGTGATGTAATCTATGATGGTTGAGCGCATTAGTTTATTAAGAGCCTATTATTAGCCTTGAAGACACCTAAATTAGCTGTAATTAGCAGCTGTATTATTGTAGTTGTTTATTGTTCCTGAGTAAATAAAATTTTGATCGGAGGGGAGACGGCAGCAGGCAAGTTGCTCCAGTTCCAGATGTACGCGGTATAAACGCCGAGGCAAAACGCTTGGTCCGGATCGTAAAAGTACACTCCGGGCTGCTACTAAAAAAATCCTGATAGAATAAATCCATTATCTTTGCTAGGATCAATCATGCAGTCGTAAATTTATTTAGCCACATAGGCTGTAGAAAGATTGTAATGGATACAATACGAGTATGTTATGTTCCACTACACTTTCTTTCCGCTGCTACAAAAGATTTTTATTCGTTTACCATGTCTATCTTCGTAAAGATTATTATTACCTACTACATCCGTGCAATATTTATTGTGTTTGTCAACACCCGCTAATGTTAGTTATTCCAACTTATTACGTCTGTCAGCTATCGTTTGTCTTGCGAGACTTTCTACGTCTCTGTTCAAGACGTGACTTTAATTCGTTTGATTACACTACTCTGTCTTTCCACCAGTGAACAGTGGTTCGTTGCTAAATGATGGCTTTACTTACTGTAAATATTGAGTCATGTTGCCAACATTCTGTACGCGATAATTGATTGTGAATGTGTTGCAGCACCCCTTTGTAGATTATTTGCAGACGCTCATGTTTAGACAGGAGCATTTCCAAGCGAGTTGGAGAAGCAAATTTATGGATTTTATGACATACAGAAGACCGCGTTTCATAATTTCTTATTTTAGCCTTGGTCTTATTTTTAACTACAATTTCAGCGATTTGGTTGTTACTGCTATCAACAAATCTATCAAGTCCGTTTTATGCGATCTTGAACAAATTGTTATATGTATATCTACTTGCACTAATACTATAAAGAGGACAGATTGGAATGTTTGTTAGTTTGTGTGCAAGGATTTCACTCAAAAACCTCTCAACGTATTTAAAAAAATATTTAATCATTAGAAAGCTATATTATCAGCTAGTAACATAGGCTATATTTTATATTCAAACCTACGAAGGGGTTGAAGAGATGTTAAAGGTCAAAGGGAAAGTACAAAATTCACGCTGAGAAGTCTCAAACGATGTGCTAGTTGATTCAATATAGATATAAACACTTCTCACGCCTACGTGTACTATTGTAAAATTCACATCACGTTTTTCATTAGATATATGTATGCTAAAATTTGTGCGGTCATTAAAGTCGTTATTAACTCTTCTAGTATTTAAATATATCATTAACATTCTTCTCTAGCAACAAGAAGCCGTTTCAATTATCATGAAGGACTTCAACTTGATGTCCACTTGTCTTTACTCCGGTCATTCAAATCCAAATTTTAGACAATGAGTTGAAAACAATTGATTTTTTTACTGAACAATACGCTGTATGGTTATTGTTTATTGTTTACAATTTCAATACAGCATATTTTGCAATATGCTGTAAGTATCCCAAAGTAGTTCAAACTGGCACTGATACAACGGGAGTTTCTGTTTCTCCTTCCTTACGCTGAGCTGAGCTAAATATCATCCAGCTATATCGACGAGTATATTCACACTCAATGAAAACTGATAATATTCGTGTACAGGTGCTGCAGATGTCGCGAGGACACTGATAACGTAATGCGCTATTTCTAGTCTTTAGTGAGGCTCCATTTTTACACGATTCGAAATTAGAACGAATAGATCATGCGAACTTTTTACTTTAAACTCGGGAAAGCAACAGACATATCGAATGCTGAGTTGTGTAAAAAATAACAGCACAATAGAGATGTTAGTGTTAACCATTTCCCGTTTTATGAGGCTCTGAAATGAAATGTCTTCGTTTTGTTGCTATGCATGCCTAGCATGAAATCGTACCTATTCGATAAGTTGGTCAATTCCATTCATAGTTTTTACTTGACCCGAGATGTCTAAAGTAGTCATATACAATCCATTAAAACATTTCCACTAATTGAAAGTTTTCTTCTCAATTTTGTTAGTTACTTTCGGCTTTGTTTTTTACTCATTTTTTTCTTTGTTAGCTTCATTTCAAGCTTTCTTCTTCCTATTGGTTAGCTTTATAGGTGGCGTAGTTTAAAAGAAGAGAAAGAGGTCTTATTATCTACGTAAAATAAAAATTGCAAACTTTTATTATCTGCAAAATGGAGAAACAATTTTACGACTCTTAAAATTAATAGGTACATCTCCACAACAAAACCCATTCGCTACCCATTAACAATCAACTTCAACCGAGTTTATCGAGTCATAAATTAAATCGATCGCATCAAGCCAATCGGCATCGGTTACGCAAAACGTCTCGCGTCCTCATCTCTAGAGCTACAGCCTTCGATTGAAGCCTGTCGGCCAGTCCGTCGTAGTCGGTGCGCCCGCGCACAAGCGCGACCTACGTTGACGCTCGATCGTTCGATATTCAAATTATCCCAGTTAAATAGTGAAGTGCTCCTGGTTTGTGTGTTTGTGCTTATTATCTTCTCTTTATTTGAGCGATAGAGGGATTGATGCTGTTAGTAAACAGTTTGGTTTTGTGCAAACTTTGTGAAGGATTTATGTTATTGCTTCGCGCGGTAAGTTCTATTTACAAAATGATGTCAGAGAAGACCGTTAATTTTTTTGGCGGTTATTAAAAATGTATGTATAATATAAGTAGACAGCATATTGAGGAATTTATTCGGCAACAAATAAAATATAGGTTGTCTAATGTCGACAATAGGTATGTTCAGGTTGTTTATTCAGGTGTCAATTTTCAGACTAACAACAAAAATATGTGAGTCATTGTGAAAACCGTAAACTATCCACTAAACCAGTAACGCATTCGATCATGTCATTACTTTCGGGAAATCGTGATTCGAATCACGGTAAGCAGCCTACATTTAGACTGACAATGCGAATGCTGGTATTCACAAAAGTGTGTCCGAATGCCCAAAACTGTTTTTGGTTCGAAGTAAACACGTGTAGGTAATTTGTGATATTTTAATGTAGGTAACTCACGTGAAAGTAGATTTTACACTTGTTCGTCTCCACATACCTACTTATGAGATGTTGACCCGAAACTTAACGGTGCTACGGTGTAAAGGGCCATTATTAGGAACGCCTTTTCGATTTTATAGATGCATGTGAATTTAAATGATTGGGTATTTTGTGTCGAAGAAGGTAAATAGTTGCTGATGAAGTTGTAGTGGACTGCCTCAATTGTCTAGTGGTCGTAAATGCCACCGCTGATCATGAGGTCTGTGGTTCACTTCCCAGGTCAGGCAAAGTTTTGGGTTGGGTTAATCCATCTGGAATTTCTCATTACCAGTCCGAAGTCAGAATTTGTGCCTGGTTGGCTAAGCTCATCCCCATTACATAGGACGTAAACATAACTATTACCTAGATTTTGAGTGTACTACTATACAAAAGTAGACACACTTCTATCACACACTTTAAGAAATACAGTCTTAATGTTATATTATGTAGAGTTACCAAGCAAGAGCTCACAGCCAATACTTCGATACACACAATACGATATTACATCTCTCTAAACGTGCATGAAACCCGTAGAAATTGTAATTTTACACCGAAGAAATCCTTCATGCTTAATGTCCTTAGTTGTAGTATTCATGAAAAAGAAATGTAATTATGGGAAACGCCCCATTTCTAACTGATAAGGCTTTGGAGTCCAAATTTTAATATCTAGAACATCTTGTATGCTTATTAGGAAGGACATGGCATACTGGACATTCAATAGGACATGCTAGAGGATGCAGCTGAATACCTACCAGTGTTTTACATGGTGCGACACCCTGTCAGATCTCCACAACCCAATTATACTGGAAGACACGATGCCCCTTGGTTAAACTGGTTGTCAGATTTTCGGGCTCCTGACTATCTGTAACGATGTAATGAATAAAACGAACCCATCCACTGAAGAACCTCGTCAAGCATAACTTAACCTTGACCCATGAGGCTGTTATGTTTTAGTCACAAGCTCCTCCGCTGCGCTGCTCTCGCTGCGTTTAACTAAAAAAAGTACTTAATTAAATATACTTAACCACCACTTTTCACACAACGCCATTTAGTCCCAAGTTAAGCTTGAGAGCTTGTGTTATGAGTACTAAAGAGCTGATAAACATACTTATGTGTATATTTCTAAATACATACATATTATAGATAAATTACCTACACCCAGAAACAGAACAAATGATCGTGCTCATCACACAAACATTTGTCCTGGGTGGGATGGGAATTGAACCCACGACCTCCGGCATAGCAGTCAGGATCACTAACTACTAGACCAACAGGCCAGTCGAGAGGACTTCAACATCTATTTGGATTCTAATCCACTCTTCTTGGTAACCGAGAACAATTGGAGAAATAGCGTGGAAGACTATGGAGAATTGGCTAATAAGCATTGAATAAATAGTCAACCGTTTGTATTTATCTTTATTTTTGGAAAGTTTCAGTTAGGTTACATTAACCACCATTTCTTTATGGTTGTAAGTATAAAAAACAATTTAGAAAAGAAACGGTAAAATTAGATAGAAACCGACAACAAAATTAAACGCAGAATTTGGATTCTGGATTCTGCGTTTACGTAACAACCATAATTTCAGTACATGAGTAGGTACTGGACTAACGTACTGAAATTATGGTTACAGGTTTAACGTTAATGTCCCCTGCACCTTGAATTTGATTATCAGCCGTCAACGCAGTCAATTCTTCCATATTTTCTTTAATTTGCCTCGTTTCTTGTAGCCATTAAGTCAATGAATAATGAATATGTAATAATTAAAACAGTTCGTAACAATATGTAACCGTGTCTCAAAACCGTCATCAAGGAAACCAGATGAATCCTTCCGCGTTATCTAATCAAAGAAAACCTGCTCAATCTCTGAATCCTAATGTTTCTATTTCTGTGCCTAGTTTGGAATGTGTTGAATCTTTATCTCATTCTAGATAGTCAATTAAATAACTTTGGATTTTCGATTATTTTTATGATCCTTACACTAATTAAGCAAAAGCTTCTTTGGCTTATTTTACATTTGTCATACACACGCACCAGTAGCACAGTATAAATATTAATACAGTAGGACGACGCCTTTGGTCTCTGGGAAAATGCCGACAACGTCTACACGCGTTAGCCCTGAATAATACCTCCCGAACTACGAATATCTTTTTTTTCGCAGTTCGGGAGCGGCTTTACCGCGTCTCGCCTCTCACACCCCGCACGATTGCCCTGTCTAGACGGCTTCCTCGGATGACTGTAGGTTTTTAGACTGTGCCATACGCACCTGAAAATCTCTAAAACTCATCCCGTGAAAATATAAAGAAAGAAAGAAAAGAAAGAAAGAAAAATATTTATTTGACATCAGTCAAAGGTTGGTTGGTTGGTTGGTTTGATATAGGTGAAGTGAAGGCTAATTTAGCTGTCATTCCATACAATGCCAAACATTTGATTGTTCTCTTTAGGTACTAAAGTTTTTTGGAGTGACCTTTACTAAACGACCGGCTGATCTAACATACCAGACGGACGTTTTGCTGGGAAGTTTGTTCCGCCACTTCTTCTTCCCAGCTATAACATGGCTACAACATAGGAAGTACTGAAGGGCGGTTTTAGGATACTGTCTTAGGAAATTTTTAACGTTCAGAAAGTGCTGATCCTCCCGCATAAATAACTTTGATTTTTCCTTTTTTTTAAGTAATTGGGCTATCAAATTTAAAAAAAAATTGTCAACCCCGAATCGTCCCAAAGATAAGCCCGTTCAAACCAACTGACTAACTGACTATTTAGCTTTATTACATCAGTATTAATTGCACATAATTATTGCCAAGTGACCGATGTACAGAACATTCCACAGATTAAGATCTGATTTATAGGCACGTGTGAGATAACGTTTTTGCGGTTTCCACGTTAAACATACGCGTGCCCAATCCGGTAGTTACCAATGACCACGTGATAACATAGTTCTTGTCAAGTCTTTTGTATGGTCACCGATTTTAAATTTCTTTTGTTTTTTTTAAGAGAGAAATTCGAAGTCGCGCGTCGTGTCAGCCCAGTGGCTTAGCGATAAGCTGCTGCTATGCTGTGTGTCGCGGGTTCAATTCCCGCTCGGAACAAGATATGTCTATGGCCTACAAGTACTTAGTTGTTCCTGGTCTGGCTATTTAATTTTGTGTAAGTATGTGAGTTTTAATGTTTGCAAGCGATGCAGAAAAACTAGTGTGGAGCAAAATTGTAAAAAGATACCCTTCATTTAATATGAAATTGTTACTAAATTGTTCTTGTTTAATATGAAAATAAATAAAAAAATCCGTTTCTCTTAGAAACGCAAAGAACTTCATTAAATGAATGAGTCAGTTATTTTTTCTAGGAACTTCGTCATGCAATTTATAGAATGGTACGGAAGTAGAAAGGTGCTATCTCTATGTAATGTGTTAGTAAAATTTAAACAAACGGACCTAGTTGAAATTTTATGCAGTTTTAAAACACTTCAAAAAAGTAGTAGGTACCTATGTGATAATGTCAATACTCAATATCTTTATTTGCTTTCTATATGCATTCTTAGCTGGTAACTTTATAAACGAGATCATTATTATGGATTATGGACCCTGTAGGGGACAGCAAAAGCTCTACGCTTGTTTCTTACAAAGCGATTTTAATAAAACTTGGATAAAATAAAACAAAAGAAAATACCTACTGATATTTCAGACACCACCCAAGGCACCCTATAAGGATTCATTAAAATAAATCCAAGATACTTTAGATATACCTACTTTACTGCGTTGTTTCATGTTTAGTTAGATTTCACTTGTTTATAGAAGAGAAATTGTTTTGAAAATGTTTGTAGTTGGCTATTGTTTATTATAGGTGTAAGCACCATTCAATTTCTATTTCATAAAGCTGTCATCTCATAACATGATACCCGATGGTACCGATATCTTACAATACAACACTATAGGTACATGCTACACACACAACACACTACACTTGGCACTACTTTACTTACATTAGGCTAAACAAATTGATTACATTGCGGTTTAAATACTATCGATTTTTTAAGTATAAGCGGCATTGCAACCGTCCCCCCACAAACGCCATTGTTATTTTATTGTAGTGAAGGGATTTCCTCGAAAAGCAACAAAGTTTTTATTCCGCGCACGCATACTGTTACATCACGTAACATTAGGAGCTGCACTCCTAATTAATCTTTACTGACAATTTACTCATCAATCTAGGAGTTGGTAGTTCTCAATTACTTAAGCTGATTTGATTTAATATGTGATTTGTGTCTATTTCATGGCAAAAGGCTCGCCTCTTATTACATAGGTCTTAAAAAACATTTGGCGAAATGTAGGTGTACTCCAGGTTCACATCTATAAAAAAAACAGACGAAACAGGCGTTATGTTATGTTTGATATTTGCTGGTTCTATGTTAAGTTTAGCTGATTTCAGTTGTAAAAAGTGTCGTTGTATGTGTGTGTTTTTACCGGATTCTGAAGTACTATTCTATTAAAATATGTCTGCCAAAAGTTAAGTCATGTGAAGACAGTGACAGCTCACTTCCCCTACATTTTACGTGGATTTTTTTTACAGAATATCACTGAGCAGGTTCATCTCCTTTAATAATTTGTCTAACGCTGTATTAGCATTCCTCAAACACACCAAGGAAGGTTCTGTCCTTTGATTCGTTTCTGCTTTTCCGTGTTTTGCCAATCGACTTTCCTCTAGCTTAACATCAGTATGTGTTTACCGCAGACCTTGAAGGACTTTGTTTAATGAATCTTGATTTTGTTTGCTATATTAAAATATTTGGCTTTCAAGGTGAATAAACGAGTGGCCTTTATTTGTTTCACACTGTAGGTACTTCATGTTTGTTTGGCCCTTACCTATATACGAAGACGAAACCTTCTGTAGGTTTTATATTAACATTGCTTACTTGTATTTCTTGGCTACGATTCTTAACATTAATAGTTCTAGTGCTACTAATAGCACCTAAATGTCAAGGTTTCTAGTTTCCAATAGATTATTTAGCATCGTTTCTGAAACTTAGAAGGTAAATGTTATTGTTAGTCTGTTAACATTCAGATTTATAAAGAGACCATGGTAACTACTTGGTAATACGTACCATGTAATAAATGATATGATAAATCATATTTATTTCCGTAAAATGGGTTTCTAATAACCACTTGTGCGTAAAATTAGAATTAGATGAGGTCGATGTTTCATAGCTTATAACTGCTCTGAGAAGAAACACCAAAACCAACTCAGAGGTCACAGTATGTTAACTCCAGACATTATCTCTTGGACATGTAAGGGGCCATGCTTTTTAATGTCATAGATGGTCGTTGGAGAAGTGAGTAAGTTAGTGCACGCATTTGTCAATAATCGTGCAGCTTGACTCAGAACTTAAGGTGTTGGTTTTAACACATTCTTCATTGGTCATTGGCAGTTTTGCCACGAAAGCAGTCCGATTTCCCTCAGACAAAACTGATAGAAACGTACGTATTCCCATACAAGGTTTGTTTGTAAAACTAGGTATAAAGTATGAAGAATGTGGTTTTCGCTCCGTCATGCCAGTCACGATCGTGAAACTGCAGGTTGGATGAACTTGGGCATTCCGCGCTGTCCACGTTCCACATCTAAGCTATGCCGTCCACTCGCAGTTGCATAATAAGATGCATCGCCCTGCTTTTAATAGAATGCGGAATTTTGTTTTAGATCGTCAGCGAAGTGTAACCATATTTGCTTAGTATCTCGGTACCTGTTTAATATTGAAAATAACTGCGATCGTCTATCTGTACCGGCAACTGGTATTAGGTATCTTGTGTTGGAATTTGTCTTCAGTTGTCTATTCAGCATAACTTAATGTGCGACTGAAAAGAGTCATCGACCCATGAGTCCAGGGGGTCGAGTCTGCTATTGCAATCGTGACTCAATGACCGGTCAATGATCGATTTTTGGCGTTTAACGTCAAACTTATGACACATTTCCCATACAAAAACTGTCAAAGTTGTCAAATATTCGATCAATGACCGGTCAATGAGACACGATTGCAATAGCAGACTCGAGCCCCAGTTGTACATACGCCAGGACATCAAGCTACTCCAAACTGTCAAACTGTCTCAATTGAATATGAACCTTATTCAACAAAATAAGGATCATATTCAATTAAGACAGTTGAAAAACTATTAAAGAAATTTGACACATTTAAGGTAGCTGATGGACTGCCATGTACATGGTTCTGGACCTCTCAGCGTTGAAATGTTTGTCTTATTTTGTCTGCTGTTTCTTTTTTACTTTACTTTAAAATAAACGTGGGACAATCATCATTTCTATCTTACCCAATTAAGATTTTTAGTTAAAAAGTGAATAATTTACTTCTTTGATTACAATCTTATTGGGTTTTAAAAAGAAATAATGTTATTTTTTTATTAGATTTTATACATTATTTTAGAAGATTCCCGGGAATCTAACCCAGGATCGTCATACTCCACAATACCGCTAGTCTTACTGAGCATGACGATCCTGCAGGCCTAGCTATATTACAAATTCTATTTGTATTCTATTTCTATCATAGAAAGAAAATGGCGTATATGGAATCAGCTGTTTTTCAACTGTCAATTGTATTTAATTTTTAAACCATATCACAAATTCTACTCGTTAACACTTGACAGTTAACAAACAGCTGATTATGGATACGCCATTTTCTTTCTATTGTCGCCCTAGCGATTGCGATAATAGAAATAGAATTTGTAATATGGCTAGGCCTGCTGGGTCTGTTAGAACAACGAACCAGCCCCCCTAGCCAAGTTACAAACGATTCGTATCTATTCTCTTTCTACAATCGAGAGCGCCTCAAATCCCTTTGTTTTGACCACGTGACTTAGCGAAAGGTGATAAGTCACGTGGTCAAAACAAAGGGATTTGAGGCGCTCTCGATTGTAGAAAGAGAATAGATACGAATCGTTTGTAACTTGGCTAGGGGAGCAGTAAAATAATTATGTGACGTAATTACGCTCGCGGCAACAAACTGCTTCGCGTTTTACTTTTAACTACACAAACGGACAAATATCAATCAACAGTTATTTTTTTGCTCGCAGAACATAACGTTTCGTTCAAATAGAATACATTTGAATATGATTGAGACCACGCCCGGCATTCCTTTAATAATTATAACTTGAGACTGTTATGTCATGTATTCATGAATCGTGCTTGTTCAATCTCAAAATAGTTTTCTTTTTAGGCCTACTTGTCTGTTTGTTACCTAATGGGTTTTTTTGCAGTTTTACGTCTCTTCTTTCTCTTGTACGATCTTTCATCAAAAATAACCATTTGCAAAACGTCCATCTTGACCGTAATCTCTTTTCTCTTAGTGTAAGCGAGGGATATGGTGATTTCTTTTCTGCGTGAGGACTCTTACTGACTAATGCTAACCACCTCTGTTTTCCGCCTTACACCTGTGCCAGGGGTTCCGGGAACAGACGATACTTCTGGAACCCGGAACCCCTGGTCAGCGGGGGGAGTGAGGTATTGGACTCCTCTCGCGACGTCTAAGAGGGAAAAGGCTAGGCAGATGATGAATATAATGGAATTATACTACATTTATAATACGCTGTACGATCCGGTGCTGAGACTATTGGTTGGTTTTTAAATGTCTGGTAAGGTTAAAATCAGTTAGTTACCATTCTGTGTGCTATTGTGGCAGCTTCGACAGAGTATAAAACAACAAAACACGAATCTCAGTTGTTGTATATTATACAACAATTGAGATTTGTCAGGAGAAAAAATTGAACTGCTTGTTGCTTTTTTCAAACTACAAATTCCATGTGTCAATAAGCTTGTTAACTAAATTTTAGTTTGTCCCTAATCTCGACTACAAGAAAATATTCGACACGTATTTTTTCTTTTTTCGCGAATCAGAAAATAACGGCGATACGTCGAGTCCAAATTTCGCGTGACGTCACTATACAGTTTATACTGAATAATGACGTTAGAAGCCCCCCTCTCCTCAACTTTACTCTGGGATATAACTCCCTAGCTGTGCGGCGGTCACAAACGCAGATCATCACTGCTCTGAAAATTTTAAGGAACGTAATTGACTCCCCAGAATTGCACAACATACTATGCACATTTTATGTCCCTGATAATTACCTACGCCACCGGCCCAGCCGCCGGCACAGACTATTCGCGACTGCGCAGAGTCACAACACAGTGTCCCGTGCGCATTCCCCGCTGTGTCGCATGCGCAGCGCAATCAATGCCCTTATTTTTGACCTACCCGATTGTGACGTGTTGAATGACAGATTCAACCAAATCATGTTATTGTGCTCGAGATTTTGTGAAAGATATTGTACGTGATTATTATTATATGTCTTAATTATTTGTAACCTAACAAAATGTATTTTATAATGTAATGTATATGCTGTACCTATCCAGATGAAATTTAAGTTTATATAATACATAAGAAATTAATTAATTACTGTCACTGGTGTATAACCGTTGTAATTAATAATAATAAATAAATAAATAAATAAATAAATAAACTTTAATGCGCTTAATCTAAGTACTTTTCCATCAATTTTAAAAAGAAATAAAATACTTGTGTATTAGTTTTTATAATCTTACTGATGGACTGCACTACAATATTTATAGCTAAAAACATAGAAACGTATGAAAATGAATCAAATAATAGCTTATACTTGATTATGCAATGGCTTTCTGATAACAACCTAGAAAATAATTTTGAAACAACTATAATTGAAAATAAATATGTTTGAATTTGAATTTTTGAATTTGGACTAATTATATTTTGATACTCGTATTCATATTCTTTCAACATGCCTATTTATCAGTGGGTAAAAGCAATAAATTAAGGAAATTCCTCTTTAGTATATCGTGGTGCGGAAGCCTTTAGGTACTTTCGAAGTTTCAACGGCAGTCTTACGAAATTCATGATGAATGATAAGGTGCGCCCGCGCAGATAGCATCGCGCACCTACATGATTTAATACCCGTTCAATTATCAGCCATTATTGTATTATTAATTTACTTACCGACATATTTTTGACACTCTTATCTAGATTATGCACATGTTTCTTTAGAAAGTATATCTATAGGTTAGTAATCAATCAACTTGTATTGGTTGCAATGTATGTATTGACCAGTAGCTTTCGCTGGAAGAATGTATTGTGTTTTGTTTTTATAATGCCTTATTCGTGTAGATTCATAATATGTACAAGCAGCACATCTTAATGGCAATTGGTTCGAGTGGTACCTACACATAAACGAATCAACAAATAAAAACATCATAAGGTAACCGGTAGGGATTGCAATCTCGTACGAGATTTCCGCCTAGCGAGATCTCGCGAGACTCAAAACCCAGTCTCGCGAGATCTCGCAAATTACGGGATCTCGCGAGATTGGAAGAATCGAAATTAAAACATATGCAAATGCTTGTTTTAAAAACTAGTAATTGACATGATAATATGTAATTAAATAGAAACTGCGTTGCTTAGTTATAAAAATGATGTAAGTTTTATTTTAAAAATCAACAGAGTACTTATTATTTTGTCTCTAACTCTAATAACATTTGTTTATGTCTATAATTATTATAACTACTGTAGCTAATCATTTCAAATTCTTACAATATTGGTAACAAAACAATAATTATTTATATTTAGGCAACGGCCAGGATTCAGTTCGCGCGCAGCCGCGCTATGAAATACACGTCGTCACGCTGCATTTGTCGATCTCGTTATCTCGCGAGATCTCGTACGAAATTTGACGAGATACAATCTCGTAAAATATGGCCGGGATCTTGCAAGATCGGGATATCGGCGAGACGAGATTGCATTCCCTAGTAACCGGCATGCAAGGCAGAATGCCTGAGAGATATTTCTGGATGGCTGCATGTGTAGCCACGTCAGAGGCATATGGGTGGCAAAAAACTCTGACATCAGCAGGACTACTGGCTATCACTGGCGTCTAGTTGCTCTACGAACTTTGATGACAACTGAGAATTTACAAATAATTGGTATTGCACTTGAAGTGGACTACAAGTTACGGTGACCATCGGACGGTGCACTGTGCGCTTCGTCACATATCTGCGAGAGCGCATGTCGATTCGTCATCCTAGATACAAACTGATTATAGCCAATACGAAACTAGCTGTTGGACATAATCATTAAACACTTTGCCCTGTGATCATTGCTTTGAACTAAAAAAATCTATTTTCAAAGAGTAAGTATGGAGTTTCTTGCACATTCTTCTCCATACGAAATTACCTTTTGGAATGTGCAACTAGATTCATTATATTAATTTGTAAGTATAACGTTCGAATGTGCCTGTTATTTGATCCAATTGAAATAAATGATTTGACTTTGAACTGTCAACAGAGATACACATTACCCCTGCAGGTAAGTCACTTATAACACGTAAAGAAGAGAAGATAGAACGAATAGCCGAATCAAGTTGTGAGTTCTTAAAAAAACTGGGCATCCTAAATAAGGTTAAGCGGTACTTCAAAGCTGACCAGCTTTTAGTTCTTTATAAAGCTCAAGTCCGGTCCAGCATGGAGTATTGCTGTCACCTTTGGGATGGCTCAGCCAAATACCAACTAGCCACACTCGACTCAGTAGAGCGCAGAGCCAAGGGGCTCATTGGTGACGAAAAGCTGGTGGGTACCAAGCTTCATACCCTGGCCCACCGCCGCAAAGTTGCATGTCTGTCGGTCTTTTACAGACTGTATTTCGGTGAGTGTGCTCCACAAGCTCATTCCACCATCTCATTTCTTCCATCGGGAATTCAGACGTACTGCAGGTTATCACCCATTCCTTGTAGATGTTCCACATATTCGCACGAAGCGCTTTGCCTGTTCCTTCATTATGCGCACAGCCAAGGAGTGGAATTCCCTGCCTGCATCAGTGTTCCCAAGTTCATATGACCCCAATCTGTTTAAGTCGCGAGTTAATAGGCTTTTTTTGGGTTAGCTCGTTCCATCGTCGACCACATCTCTGACCGCAGGACAAGATTGAGGTCAAGAGTAGACCCATTATGAAAAAAAAAAGTTGGCTTTACTGTGTCAATACTCACGTACATATTGGTATATGCGAATTTAAATCTATAAAAGACGACCAATTACAAGTCCAACGGAATCTACATAAATCTACTGATTAATAATTATGTTCCGGAAGATAGACTACTTCTCACGCAGCCGCAGTTGAGAGAAATGGATCAATTAGTTATAGAGAGCGACGCGCGATGGGTATAGCGGTCTATTCAAATTCAATATAATAATGAACATGATATATATCATTAGCATCAGATCTTTTCGTTGATTGCATATACACAAAGTAAAAAATTCTTACACACACCTAAGATTAATCGAACTTCAGTGCCAACGCTAAACAATGTGAAGTGTTGCTGGGGAGGTTGTTCCGCCACTTCTACTTCCCAACACTAGGACGTGGCGAAGGGCGCGCTTTTTGGGGGGCTGTCTTATGTAATTTTGATGTTCAAAAAGTTCTGATCTTCAGTCTAATTTGAATAAATGACTTTTGATTTTGTGTCGTTTTATGAATAGCCCATTGCTAAGCACCTGTAGGAACGCAAGATGGTCTATGGTGAGGCCATAGACTTAGAAAATGTAATAGAAGAAAGAAACAATCGTTTATTTAGTGCAAGAACAGGAGACAGTTAATAAAGCTTATCACCACTGGGCGGTGCGTGTGTCATGGTTCAGTCCAGCTGAGCTTATTTATTTATTTATTTATTTATTAAAGGTACCAAGGTGGGTTTAAGGTGGTAGGGGGGCTCGCCCCCTATTACAAATGGGACTTAAACATAACTGGCGAAATGTGGGTGTACTACTACCAGGTACACCTCTGCCTAGCCCTTCGGGGATTACAGGCGTGACGTTATGTTGTTGTTGTGTTATTAAAGGTAAACCAACAGCTTCTACAACATTACATTAGAATAATAGTAATAAGTATCAGACTTATAGCTTAGAAGACTTGCGTCCGTGTCTCTACTACTACGATTTTAGCTTTGCGTCATATTTTAAATCACCACCAAGCATTTACAGTATTCTGTAACATGTTTGTTAATTGTCTAAAACCCACTTAGTTAATGATTTCAAAAATTAGGGTACATTTAACGATATTGTGCAGTTATTTACACCCAACACACATTTTTAGTATTAACACAACGTATATAGGCAACTTGCAGGCCGATTTTAAGGATGCGTAATTCACAGGGTAGTTACACCATACAGGGTTGGACTGTGTTTTATGGTGTGTATGATGGTGTATCTCTTAAAGATTTTCTACAGTTTATAGCAAAAAAGGGAACTTCATTAATGAACGTAGATATTAGGAAAAGCTCCACGAGCTTATTACACCATCTCCATTCTTCCAACGGGAATCGAGACGTACCTACTGCAGGTTATCACCCATTCCTTGTAGATGTTCCACACATTCTCACGAAGCGTTTTGCCTGTTCCTTCATTATATGCACAGCCTAGGAGTGGAAGTCCCTGCCTGCATCGGTGTTCCTAAGTTATTATAAGCTAGTGAATTGGCTTCCTTTGGGTCATATATTTGTACATATATAAAAAATACTGACAAAAATTTTCAACACAGCCGCGCGCCGCCGCGATGTATCAGCCCATCAGGTTGTTCGTCCTTTCACCCTTACCTGTATGATATAACTTCTACGTACATTAAAATGCTCCTCAGGTCCTTATTAAAGGTCTGTAGATTTTCTCACACTGCAGAATAAAATATGCAATAGTAATGACAAATGCAAAATGCAGTATTGCTGAAGCTATCAGTCGACATCCGTTTCACTATCTCATATCATTTTCCTCAGAATTCATTACTATGTCATTTAATTAAATTATGTAATGTCAGATTATTAATTAATTATATTTACGTCAGCTTCGTATATGGCGGATCCAATACCAACGTCATAGTCACAATCGACCTAGAAAATTACAAGTTTCGCAATCTCTCTGTGATTCATAGTTTTTAAGCGCAAATCGACAGAAAGTTACTGATGTCTTCACTGAGAAACAAACCTTTTTGGATTGGTCTAAGGTTTCTTTTTCTTTGTTACTATAGTTGTTCATTCATGCGTAACGGAGAAATGAATGAATCATTTTGTTAGTGAATATTTTGCAAACTCAGCTCTTAAAGTTCGTTGTTTTGGTGACAAGGTCGTCCTCAAGACATCAGCTGTTCGTTTAGCGCTCGAATTACTTTTATTACGGTTCTTTGTCAGCACGATATAGTGCCAACTATAGTATTGTTATAAACTTAGGACTTTTCTGGTGCAAAGTATAGGATATCCTCACATGAGCTTAAGTTCTTGTTCAAATATGGCATGTCGATTTTCGTTAGTGCCCTCTCCTTGCGATCTAACGATTCCACATTGTTTTCTAATTATTCTTGATCAGCCTATTGTATGGAATTATTAAAACCTAAGCCCAATAAATTCAATAAATTTAGCTAGGTAGCTAATTTAGGAATGTTTAGCTGATAGAATCTGTATTCAATCTCCAATATTAGTTTTTCTTATTCCATGACAGACTTGCAATCTATCCAGTCTTTCCCAATTATATTGGGTTCGGCTTCGATGCAGCTAAATAGCAGTATTTTCTATATGCCTTATGCGACTGCCTAGCTGACATTCAGAGCACAGTTACTGGGAAAACTATGTCCTTGTGTTGCGTAAGGGTTAAGTACCTCTTGTTGAGCCTAGTTGTTACACACATCAAAAGTGTCTAGGGATCAACATATATTTTTGCAATAACTTTTCTCCTGATTGATATTCATTAAAATTTTCTTTAAGGATTCATCAAATAAAGTGTTTTCGTTTGTCACAGTAACGATAAACCAAGTCACCTTTGCATTAATAAAGAAATTTGCCGTTTTCCTAATAAAGGGATTTTTGACATTTGAACCACTAACATTAAAGTTCGAAAAAAAGACTGAAATAACAGTTTTCTTTAAAATTTTATTGGGTAACTTAAACAATTAATAATCCGTGTTTCTACCGCGAACACTAACAACACAAGAACATCGGTTTGGCATACTCAAAATGAGTTCATCCAAATCACGCTGTGGAATGGCCGCCCATGTTCGTTGCAACAACAAAAAAAGGTCTTCTTGCGACTGGATACCCTCCATATTCGGCAGAGCTCTTCTCTGTAGCATATCCCATGCATGCTCAATGCTCACCACACGGAGACAAGACCGATACATTCAAATCTTAACTCGAAGAGCTCCAACAATAACCGCCATGATGTTAGCCGTGAGGCTTCATCACTCTTCAGGGAACTTAATTAGCGACCAAACAGTCAGAAACCGCTTGCATGAAGTGAACCTTCATTCCCGAAGACCGCTACGGGTACCACCTATAGCAATGCACAATCGTAGGATTCGATATCAATGGGCTCTTGAACACAGAAATTGGGCAGAAGAACAATGGCGTTTCGTGTGCTTTTCTGATGAGTCTCGTTTTGGTATGAGACCGGATACAAGACGTATACGACACTGGAGAACCCCTGGACGCCAACAGCGATTAAAATCCTGCCAGGAAGTCCATCCTTATAGTGGTGGAACCATCATGTTATGGGCGGGTATTTGGATCGGCGGAAGAACTGAGTTGATTTGGATCAGAGGCAACCTCAACGCTCAAATTTATGCTGAGACGATTGTATCAGACGTCATCGTTCCTCTACAAGTGCAAATCGGTCCCTTATTTCAGTTAATGCATGATAATGCACGACCGCACACCGCAAGAGTTGTAAGACAGACTCTCGCCGCAGCTAACATCAATGTCCTGCCCTGGCCTGCTCAGTCGCCAGACTTGAACCCGATTGAGCATGCATGGGATATGCTACAGAGAAGAGCTCTGCCGAATATGGAGGGTATCCAGTCGCAAGAAGACCTTTTTTTGTTGTTGCAACGAACATGGGCGGCCATTCCACAGCGTGATTTGGATGAACTCATTTTGAGTATGCCAAACCGATGTTCTTGTGTTGTTAGTGTTCGCGGTAGAAACACGGGTTATTAATTGTTTAAGTTACCCAATAAAATTTTAAAGAAAACTGTTATTTCAGTCTTTTTTTCGAACTTTAATGTTAGTGGTTCAAATGTCAAAAATCCCTTTATTAGGAAAATGGCAAATTTCTTTATTAATGCAAAGGTGACTTGGTTTATCGTTACTGTGACAAACGAAAACACTTTATTTGATGAATCCTTAAAGAAAATTTTAATTAATATCAATCAGGAGAAAAGTTATTGCAAAAATATATGTTGATCCCTAGACACTTTTGATGTGTGTATGTTACACTTTCGGTAGTATGACCACTTGCAGTCAAAGATTAATTAAAAACTGGGACCAAATGCGTGGCGTTCTTCGTTCGGAAAGATCTCAGTACGAGTATGTCATTTACACATCCACGTACCGACCTCAATAACTGTTACTTTACTTTATCTGTGCCGCTTTTATTCGCGGACCTATTCAATTCGATCATACTTAGATTATACATCCTGCGTCATCCATACCTAGATACATACATATACTACAACATATGGTACGTATACCTACTACAAAAGCTTACATTCTCCACCGAGCCAAGTTAAAATCCAATTGACGTCATTCATGAATAAGTTATGTGTACCTAAGCTGTAACACAAGTGTATGGTATCGACGGACATAAACCGCGAACACTGAACCGTCGGCCATATGCTGCGCTGGAAATACCACAGTGTATTATTGTTGTTATTAATTAAGTGTGGCAAGATGCTCCGCAAGAAATGCAGGGGAATCACATGTTTGTCTAAATGTAAAACTTGAATTTAACCTAAACGATTGCGAGCTTGGTCGAACGCAGAGATCTGGAGCTGAGACTTTGAATGGTGCGCTTGTACTAAAAATCTGCACTCTTGAATGCAGACGACTAGGGCATTAATTTGGTTTGTTCTTAGATTCAAGTAAAAACTTTTTGAATTTCAAACGTGTAAGTTGTAATTACAACAACTGACGACAAAATCGACGCTAAGTGGCCAATTAAAAACTTTACCGTGCTTTGAATATAGTCCGAAAATAACTGGCTCGAGGGCCTGGGTATAATTAAGAACTTTTTGTAAAAGTGGTCTTTGTCTTCCACTTTTCCGATGTAGAGTCTTCCCATCATCATTCTACCCATAATTAAAAATACTGCCGATTTACCAACTTGCAGTCGAGCGCAGTGCGTTTTCTAATTTCTTCTGAATTTGTTTACCGTTAAGGTCTGAAAAGGTAAAAATTAAACAGACATAAACTTTCGTAGGTAGGCATTTATTTTATTATGTTGGTGTCAAAGGGACGTTCCCTTTAATATGAAGAACGAATAACTCTCAATGTTACCACACAGTCCTTCACATGCGATAGTTTGTGTAAATAAATAGTATAATTGCAATAATTTGCAAATGGCCGCGGTTTGCGCAAGGCGTAACGAGCTGTTTTAATTGTAATGGTAACTTCGCGCCAAAATCGGTCAAGTACGTAAACTTACACATCGTGAGTTCTATGTTATGAGACGTATCTACTGCTTGGTTCATCATAGAGAATTTTCTTATGTTTTTTGGTAGCACAAATAAATAAGACGGATCCAAACAAACTGTTTCCTGATATTTGAAAGTTTTATTAAGATTAAACTGTTGGTGACGCATAATGTATTTTGAAACTCTTTGCTTTTACTTTTGACCTGCCCTGGTCCCAGATAAATTACCGACTCTACCAATACATTTTCCAAAAAAACTTCATGCAAACCATGTCTTTGTAATTACGCAAAATGTTTGCTTTTCTTTTTTAATTTGGTAACCTAACCAAACCTAACCTTCATGAGTGGAGCTCAATAGACAAGGTTCTCAAAAATCAGGGACAGAGAAACGGGAGATACCTCACATCATTCTCCAAATCAAACGCACAATACTCTCAAATTGTTCACGCAACCATAAAGTGCAAATTAATTTTCACACCATGTCACAAGTAAAATTCTCTATAAAAACGTTGTCTTCAACATTACAACAGTAGAAGGTAATCAGTATTGAGGTGTCTTAATTACTAGTTATTTCACGCAAGCCGTAACACTTAATTAAGGGTAACGAGCGATTGTTAGCAAACTGTCACTACTATAATACTAGTGCGATATAACACCAGAAGATAATATAACTTACGAGGTAACTAGGTATTAGGTAAGCCATGATAATGCAATAGACGACGAAGCTGCAGAAACCGACATAAAATTACATGACGTTAGTACCGAGGAAACTGGGGACGCTATTCGGATTAATAAGGCACCAGTAAGAGGAGAGGCTTTGTCAACTTATTCAAAATCCGTTCCATATAATGGAGATAGTAAGTAAATACATTTGAATGTCCAGGTAGACACAACTGGTGCAATAAACAGGCCGTAATTGTGCTAAAACGTAAAAATTCATCCATCCATTTAAAGAATGCTAGGTGTACCCCACGTTTTACAAGCTTCTAAGTGTTGTCATGATGTCAAGTAACCTTCCTCAAGAATTCAGCTGCCAAATAAATATATTATAATTATATAGTGTGTTTATTTGGAGTGATAGTTCCAGAGAGTATACAAACACTTCAGCTTTACAATATTAAGAAAATCTTACCAATATAGGTAGGTAATAATTTAGCTGAAGACTTTGTGTGTTCTTTGTAACTACCACTCAAGTTTTCAAATCTATAGAAATAATAACTGACAAAGAAGAAATAAAGAAAGAAAAATGCGTGTATTGGCATCACCGCGAAATACACCTAAAATATAAAGATTCTCAAACTATAAAATAAATAGATTATAATGCCAAAAGGGCCTCAGCTCAGCACAATGTCAGATGAGAACACAGGGTGCCATACGCAAGAATCACGCTACGTTAAAAATATTCTCTCGAAAATTAATACCCAAAATGAATTGTATGGATTAATCCCAGGTCTGTAGAAGTAATAAACGTGAGAAGCGCGCAATTAAATATTAATATTCAACGAGAATCTATGAAATGCTGCTGTTTTCCGTCATCTTTAATTCCAATCCGTTTAGTTTGGAGTACGATAAGTATCGAAGTTATTAGTATTTCCCTTAATACTGATTGCAATTGCGAGCACAGTTAGAAAGCTTCTAACGAAACTATTTCTTGTAAAGAAGCACCTGCTAGCTATAGTGCATTGTTGTCTTATACTATTCGTCTTTAGATTAAAATATTATACCTATATTATTATATATTTTTCTTTAAAATTATTTAATCTGTGTAGGTACTGTATCTTCTGCGATTGTTTTAATATTATCTATTTGCAGAGCCTTGATATGAGCAATTAAGTTACCTGTTATGGCTACTAGGTATTATGTTATTAGTCTTTAAGACTTCCTAAAATGTTATTATCACCCGTCACACAATTTTCCCACCATGTTGGGATCGGCTTCCAGTAACCAAATACAGCGTATCTGTGCTATACTAATATTATAAAGCAGAAGAGTTTGTTTGTTTGGTTGTTTGGTTCAACGCGCTAATCTCAGGAACTGCCGGCTCGAATTGAAAAATTCTTTTTGCGTTGGATAGTCCATTTAACGAGGTAGGCAATTTAACATCACGCTATGACCAATAGGAGCGGAGCAGCAATAAGAAATGTTGCAAGCAGGAAAAAAAGCTTCCAAAGTTTAAAAGGGTATAATTATTATATACTTATCACAAGCAGGCGATGCGATGCGATATCAAAACTTCACGCGAACAAAGTCTCGGGCAGAAGCTAGTTATTCATACACGAAGCGACTACCTATCTTACCTGCCTTCCTAAAATGTAATAAACAATTTTATTAATCTCTTCGTAACTTACTCCTCTTCACTACTGATTTTTTTTAAATAACGTCGTATGCCACCGTCTCCCACGCATTACTATTGTGGCGTTATCTAAGTACCTTATGTAATGTCACAATAGGACATTCTCGCCTTTGTATGATATTATACAGGCTTTGTTGTGCTGATAGGATTATTATAATTAGGTAATAGGGCTTCTGGGTTTAGATGACAGGTGACATGAGACAGGTAGCCACATTACCATCACACGCACCTCCACAAAATAACACCTTTTTTTGTAACACAAATGTCGTTTAAAAGTACATTTAAGATAGTTCTCGAAAATAATAACATATATTATCTATTTTATTTAGATTTTATCATCGAAACTAAAAATATACTCTACCTTCTCTAATCGCCTGGCATAAAAAATTAAAAAAGACTCCTAATTAGGGTTCCGTAGTCAACTAGGATCCCTTATAGTTTCGCCATGTCTGTCTGTCCGTCCGTCCGTCCTCGCTTAATCTCTGTGACCGTTATTAGCACAAATTTGGTACCAATATGTGTAACAATCACGCCAACAAAGTGGTAAAATCAAAATTGGAAAAAAATGTTTTATTAGGGTAGCCCCTCCATATGTAAAGTGGGAAGTGTTATTTTTTTAATTTTAACCCTAACGTGTGATATATTGTTGGAAAGGTATTTAAAAATGAATAGGGGTTTACTACAATCATTTTTTGATAATGTCAATAATTTCAGAAATAATCGCTACAAAAGTAAAAAACAATGTCCCCCCCCCCCCCCCCCCCCCGCCCCTCTAACTTTTGAACCATAAGTTTAGAAAATATGAAAAATATCTGAAATGTAGAACTTTATAAGGACTTTCTAGGAAAATTATTTTAAACTTGAATGGAAACAACAGTTTTTGTACAAAAAAGACAAAAAATTGTACAAAATAATTTCTGGACTTGTAGTTTGTAGTATAATCGTATATTATGCAAGCATATTGAACACTTATTGTGACGGACGGGAAACTACGGAACCCTACACTGAGCATGGCCCGACACGCTCATGGCCGGTTTTTTTTTATACTTTTATGCTAAAGTTGTGACAAAATTCGAGTACAACATAAATTGAAACGTCTAAACGTGTATCGACATTACTCCTTACTTCCTAAACCCAAACAATCAAAGATCAAGAAGCACAAAGACGTGACAGTCCTTACGGAAACGTCAACATGTAATAAAACAATTATATACTCATAGTTGTTATGTACTAGTTACAATACAATGTTCTGGTAACAATGGCAGAGCTTCATTCACTTCCTCACGGAGTAAAACATGGATTCCACGTAAATTACGCACGTCGTCGTTCGATAAAATGGGCACGGTTTTTTGTGGTGATTAAAAGAGTCTTGTAATGGTTTTTCTTCGGTAGATGTATCGACTTCCTTTATCTGTTGTCTTTGATTTGTTTCAAAGACAAGAGATGAAGGAATTTAAATTAATTGACATTTATAGTTCTGTGTTCATATAAGGTTTATTTTCTTCCCTGACATCGAATGTATGTACTTAGTAAATTATTTGCTACCTACATGTGTATAACTCCATAATTTTCTTTGTTACAGAATCTGATGTCAGAGCACTAAAAATCTGATGAGGTAAGCTAACGAAAGACTCCTACTATATTGGTTTACTTATTTTTCTCATTGCTCTTATTTTCAAGCATATTTTCTTCGTAAGACATCCATTTATCTATGTTTTATGTCTCCCATTTATATGTTTGTGTCTCTGTAATGGTTTTTGTTCAATCATTATCATTCCACCAATCTTAAGATCAATTGGAAATAAATCAATGTTGTAAGTATCATAATAATAAGAATCTCTAAATATTTCTCTTGGTTGGGATACCACTTACGCGGGAAAGCAAGACTTACTGCGACTGTGACATTGTTTTCTCTTCTTATCCCAGATTATCATGTAAATAATATACACGAGGTTTCTATTTAACCCGTGTTATTATTAAACTTAGCCACAGATAAACCTTTATGACGATAGATTTCTAAAACAAATGACTCAAAGATGTTTTCCACATCTCCAGTTGGTTGCTGTTTTATATACAGTCACCAATTATTATATCAATCAATCTTGGTAATGTCTCAAGAGATTACCAAGCTGAAGCGGCAGTGGACCGGCCATGTCTCGCGAAGAACCGACCACCGCTAGGGAACTTGGCAAATGTTGTGTAGGACGGACTCCGGCGAGGTGGGATGATGACCTGCAAAAGACTGCTGGCAGATGCTGGATGCGACAAGCTGAAGACAGGATATGTGGCGTTCATAAGAAGTGGCCCATGTCCAGCTATGGAATACAGTGGGCTGATGATGATTATAAATTTCAAAATGATCACACTTATGATTGTTACATCAATATGCATATATGTTACATCAATAGGTATGCATATGACCATATTCAAGAATGCACAATCTATTGAGAATAAAATCATTAAAAAAATACCATAAACATTCGTCAACTTATTATCAAATCAATAATGTATTCATCAATTCAATACCATTTTGGACATCATTTTTATCCTAAGCCAGATTAAATGACCAAAAACAGACAAATAACTGGTTCTACCGGTTTTGTTTGGGTGCCGATATAGCCACTGACAAATGTGACAGGTGACCAGTTAGCGGGAAAAAAGACCGATTATCAAATGATGTTATTCATTGGTCGTCCAATAAATACGGTTCTAATAATATACTTATTGTTTTTGTTGTAGGAGCTTATCTGCACTCCACGCCTGTAATATTTGATGGATTAGGCAGAGGTGTGCTTTTATAGTACACCCACATTTCGCCAGTTCAGTTTTAGTCCCATGTGATAGGGGGCGAGCCAACTGCCGTCAATAGTTCACAAATTCAGAATAATTCAATAATGATTTGCCTGACCCCGGGGATCGGACCCATGGACCACATGTTTGGCCAGTATCATTTGCTAGTTGCAACTCATTATAATCATCACTTCAGTCGAAGGACGTTAATTGATATCGTAATGCCCTAACTGCGTTGAGTCTATTAATGACGATAATCCTATTGGTATTAATCCAAATTCATTAAAAACGTTTGCGACACGAGAAAGCTTCAACAGGTCTGTTGTCTTACGCTTCCCTTTCACGATTACATAAACTTGTCACCACTATTATTGCTTTCCGCAAAGCTGAATAAATGTCAATAATAATTTGATGATACTTAAATGTTGAAACAAAACTCGTTTGCAATTGATGGGCTCATATAACTTGCTTGAATAGCCCAACATGGAGCACGACAAACCTGCTTTACAAGATGTAATAAAAACATTTTTGGAGAAAATAGTATATTTCGATACCCATGAACAAAGTTTGTCATTGGCCATTGCACTCGAGGTGGGTTTGCAGCCCGAGCCGAAGACAAAAGCGTCTGCGTAATGGAGCCTGAAGTCTCACCGCACGCGTATTACACAATGTTTTCAAGACGCTTGTTACCAAGTCAAAATCAAAATCATTCATTTCAATTAGGCCATTTAAAAGGCACTTTAGAACGTCAAAATAAAATATAACGACTGCTACTTGCCCTTTCCAAAAGGTAGTTTCGTATGCAGAAGAATAGGCAAGATACACACATCAAAAGTGTCTAGGGATCAACATATATTTTTGCAATAACTTTTCTCCTGATTGATATTAATTAAAATTTTCTTTAAGGATTCATCAAATAAAGTGTTTTCGTTTGTCACAGTAACGATAAACCAAGTCACCTTTGCATTAATAAAGAAATTTGCCATTTTCCTAATAAAGGGATTTTTGACATTTGAACCACTAACATTAAAGTTCGAAAAAAAGACTGAAATAACAGTTTTCTTTAAAATTTTATTGGGTAACTTAAACAATTAATAATCCGTGTTTCTACCGCGAACACTAACAACACAAGAACATCGGTTTGGCATACTCAAAATGAGTTCATCCAAATCACGCTGTGGAATGGCCGCCCATGTTCGTTGCAACAAAAATTAAATTGAAAATTTAAAAAACCCCCACCGCAAAAAAGTAAAACATTTAAAAAGTTAAAAATAACACTTTAGCCATGAAATTTTACTTCACGTCGGGGTACCGCTTAAGTAAGGAATGTTCCTACTACTTGTAGGTATGTAGGTACTTATTTTAACGGTACCCCGACGTTACGTAAAATTTCATGGCTAAAGTGTTATTTTTAACTTTTTAAATGTTTTACTTTTTTGCGGTGGGGGTTTTTTAAATTTTCAATTTAATTTTTATTTTCAAAATTTTTAAACGCATTAATTTTGTTTTATAGTTTAAGGTTATGAGAATTTTTCAGTGCGTTGTATGTAGAATCAAATGCTGGTTAAAACGAATACAAACCCGACATATCTGCTATTATTTTGTCAAGAGTCTACCTGCTGGTGTGCTGGATAGCCTGGCTGCAGCATCAGCTCATCCTGTTGCCATCAGTGCATTGTGTTTAGGAACAAATGCTGGTTGAAATGAATCCAAACACAACATATCTGCTATTATTTTGTCAAGAGTCTACCTACTGGTGTGCTGGATAGCCTGGCTGCAGCATCAGCTCATCCCGTTGCCATCAGTGTATTGTGTGCAAAATCAAATACTGGTTGAAATGAATCCAAACACGACATATCTGCTATTATTTTGTTAAGAGTCTACCTACTGGTGTGCTGGATAGCCTGGCTGCAGCATCAGCTCATCCAGATGCCATCAGTGCGTTGTGTGCAGAATCAAATGCAGGTTAAAATGAATCCAAACACGACATATTTGCTGTTATTTTCCCAAGAGTGTATTAGTCTGCTAGATATCCTGGCTGCATCAGACCAAATACGCCATAATGTTGCTTCTTAATATTACACACATGGGTGTTTGAAATTTTAAGTCACACATATGTTTGTAAGTAAAGTTAATACCCATAGACGTCTAAAATAGCAACGGTAGCTAACACAAAAGAGCTGATAACCTTGAAACGGCTGAACCGATTTTGATGAATCATGTCTAAGAACCATCGCAAGAAACTCTGCTTTCAAATAAAAAAAACCGCAACCAAATCGGTTTACCCGTTTGGGCGCTACGGTGCCACAGACAGACAGACAGACAGACAGACAGACAGACAGACAGACAGACACACACACATAGCGGTGAAACTTATAACACCCCTCTTTTTGCGTCGGGGGTTAACAAAAAAAGGTCTTCTTGCGACTGGATACCCTCCATATTCGGCAGAACTCTTCTCTGTAGCATATCCCATGCATGCTCAATCGGGTTCAAGTCTGGCGACTGAGCAGGCCAGGGCAGGACATTGATGTTCAAATCTTAACTCGAAGAGCTCCAACAATAACCGCCATGATGTTAGCCGTGAGGCTTCATCACTCTTCAGGGAACTTAATTAGCGACCAAACAGTCAGAAACCGCTTGCATGAAGTGAACCTTCATTCCCGAAGACCGCTACGGGTACCACCTATAGCAATGCACAATCGTAGGATTCGATATCATTGGGCTCTTGAACACAGAAATTGGGCAGAAGAACAATGGCGTTTCGTGTGCTTTTCTGATGAGTCTCGTTTTGGTATGAGACCGGATACAAGACGTATACGACACTGGAGAACCCCTGGACGCCAACAGCGATTAAAATCCTGCCAGGAAGTCCATCCTTATAGTGGTGGAGCCATCATGGTATGGGCGGGTATTTGGATCGGCGGAAGAACTGAGTTGATTTGGATCAGAGGCAACCTCAACGCTCAAATTTATGCTGAGACGATTGTATCAGACGTCATCGTTCCTCTACAAGTGCAAATCGGTCCCTTATGCTTGTTAATGCATGATAATGCACGACCGCACACCGCAAGAGTTGTAAGACAGACTCTCGCCGCAGCTAACATCAATTCAAATTCAAATTCAAATTCAAACTCTTTATTTCAGACAAGTGTCCATAGTGTTAGTAACAATGTCCTGCCCTGGCCTGCTCAGTCGCCAGACTTGAACCCGATTGAGCATGCATGGGATATGCTACAGAGAAGAGCTCTGCCGAATATGGAGGGTATCCAGTCGCAAGAAGACCTTTTTTTGTTGTTGCAACGAACATGGGCGGCCATTCCACAGCGTGATTTGGATGAACTCATTTTGAGTATGCCAAACCGATGTTCTTGTGTTGTTAGTGTTCGCGGTAGAAACACGGATTATTAATTGTTTAAGTTACCCAATAAAATTTTAAAGAAAACTGTTATTTCAGTCTTTTTTTCGAACTTTAATGTTAGTGGTTCAAATGTCAAAAATCCCTTTATTAGGAAAATGGCAAATTTCTTTATTAATGCAAAGGTGACTTGGTTTATCGTTACTGTGACAAACGAAAACACTTTATTTGATGAATCCTTAAAGAAAATTTTAATTATATCAATCAGGAGAAAAGTTATTGCAAAAATATATGTTGATCCCTAGACACTTTTGATGTGTGTACTTCTTTAGGTACTCTTTTAAAATAGTTTTAACAATGTTTTGTATAAAATAAAAAATACATTATATATTAGTGTTTTGTCGCATGTTTGTGTGTTTAGAATCTTCAAACAGCCTCAAATAATAGAACACAATAGTTAGAAAAATATTAGTAAAATATAATGTTTCTTTATGAAATTGTATGATTAAGATACACAATTTATGTTATATTAACAAAAAAATCAGCACTGGGCCTTTTGGGTATCATTAAAAAATAAACGCACGTTTCTAATTAGTATACATTAGTAACTGTGGTATGCGTTACCACACGAGTGCGAGTATGCTAATTAAAGCACACACAAAATATTTTGAACCTAAAAGTGCCAGTTTTCAATTGTGATTAATACATAATTTTCTCCATTTATTAATCCATCGAGCGTCATCATTACACATCAATAATATTAATAATTGTATAATTAAAGGTCCACCCAGATTGTTTATAACAGATCTTTACGTAATTTTATATCATCATTCATTGATGCATTAATGTTTTTAGTTAATTTTTCCATACCTATTTAGTGAAAGTTTGCTCATAAAACGTTAAGATTAACTTTCTGTTCTGTAATTATCTTAACTGCGTAATTTTAGACGACAAAGGCATTATAAATAACCAATTAATTCTAATTGTTTTCAACTTTGTCGCTAAATTGCGATTCACTCTGCGAACGCTTATAAATTGCTGTGTTTTGTTTTGTTTATTTACTTTACTGAAGTTCACTCAATCCCCATTTTTTTCATACAATTAGGGCTGGCAAATATTTGTCAATTTTCGAATATTTTAAATATTTCACGGACATTATTCGAATTTATATTATGTCTATATCAACACACCGACCGTACCACTTTTTTATTTTATAAGATAAGAGATATTTGAATAAAAGCTCCAGCCACAATAATTATGTTCATATTCATCACTCTCTTGTTCTGTAGCAGTCGTAGTGTTTCCCTATCCATTGTCATCACCTCACACACCAACACCTACGAAAATGAATACCTTTAAATAGGCTAGTGGAATCAATTTTAGTTTTTAGTCCCTATCAAACTTTCAGGTAATCAAAAAATAACTGCGATTATACATCGAGTCAAAATGTCGCATAACTTCATCAACCTATACAGTTTATACAGAATAATGACGCTACAAGCCCCCTCTCCTCAACTTTAATGCGCTTAATCTAAGTAGTTTTCCATCAATTCGAAAAATCAAAAAAATACCTGTGTTTTGCTTTTTATAACCTAACTCATGGCCTTTTTATATTTTCATATTCTCGTACCGTCATATGCCGATTCTCTTCAACTTAGCTTGTTTTCTTATCTTTGTCACTTAGCATTAGGTAGGTACTTACTTCTCTTTACTATTTATGAATGTCTCTTTTGTTTCTGACTAAGTAAATAGTACTTTCTCTTCCGCCGTAACAGACTATTTCATCAACACTGTTAATTACCATTAATGTTTGAGTACTTACACTGTTAACTGCCGAAGGTACTCTTATTGCAATTCCAGACTTTTTTATTTTACTGTTAAAATAACTGCCTATTAACTTTCTCCGGAATATTGCACACGCGAATACGATTCAACCATATATGATTCGATATCACCATTCGATTAATGATTATGATTTGAATTGATATTACTTTCATCGGTAGAATCTCACACACGATCTCCAATATAGGCCTATTTCTTGTATCGTTGATATTTTTAATACGTTAACTACCAGTACCTAGTTTACCGCCTCCTGGTTTACAAGTTTTTATTCATATAATTTCAAGTTCTGTTCAATTTTTGAGTCTGGTTATTGTTAAATAATCTCATTATAAGAAATACGAATTTCTCGTATAAAACAATCATTAAAATGTTATTAACTATTCCCACTGCAGAACTTTTGGTATACATATTAAGGGAAACATAATAATCAATCAGAGGAAGCCTTTGCTATATCTTTGGTAGCATTATTTTGCATCGAATTCTTTGGCCTATTCGATTCTTTGGAGTTCAAGCAGGCTTTTCGAGTGCCTAAACTTTTGGAGTGAAAAGTTTCCGTCGCTCTACTAATATCCATTACTATTGTTACGCAGTTTGTATTTAGCCTGATGATCCTACTGCAGGGTAAAATATCGGCCTTCGCCTTTGCCTTCCATCGGTCGTGATCCTGCGCTTACACTGTCATATTTCCAAGAAAAACATCCATTTCGTTTCGCCATCTCCTTTGTAGTCCCCGGCCCCATGTTGCTACTTAAGGCCCCAAAGCTGTACTACTTCTTTAAAAATATGATGATGATTATTTGATATTGATAATCTTCAATGTCGCGATCATGGCTGCCGTCAATCAATATCATATTGTTTACTGATGAGGAAATAATAAGTTATAATGTTACAGACAACATTGAGTATAATAGTGAAGTAGGTATCGATTAGTATAATAATAACAACTTCATTCCTATTTCTGACCACAAATCATGATCTAGCTATTAATCATACATAAATCGTATTGCTAATTATGAGTTTAATCCTATTTACGTCTTCTTTAGGGAAAAACTGATTTACCGCGTTGTGTTTAAATGATCCCAGGTAAGAATTTAAAAAACCAGAGGTTGTCATTTAAAGTAGAACATATATACTAGAATAGAATACTAGGCCTCATATTCCCCCTGGCCAGACCGTAACTACGGTCGATAATAATCGGGAAATCTGACTCGTCGTCCGCTTCTCGTCGTCCGCTTCTCGTCGTCTTCTCTGCGGTTGTTGGTGGTTATTATTATAGTCCGCCACATATCCTATTTGTACACCATAAAAACTTACAAACATTTAGGGAGTTTCAATGGGAGGCCTTATCGGTAAAAGGGATCCCTTACGATGACCTTTGAATGGACTAGATAGAAAAAGAAAAAAGATTTCTAGGTACTTTGATGTGTATTTTTTACCATGTAAATGATTATTTTTATCACAGGTACTAAGTAGTATGTGCTATTGATGTCAATTTTGCATTCAAGTCCTGAATTAAGTTAAAAGAAGCAAAGGTGTCCGCTGTCTCACTCTATCTGTCCTTGTCATATAATGATGGAATGTTCTCTTTCCTCATTATTCACTTATACCCAGAGAATCTGCTTTTACACACTTTCATATTCTTCGTCATTCGTAATCACGTAATAATTAATTATTAGTCACTTTTCTTAATCATATTTTCTACTTTTATGCCGACCAGTTTTCTGATGCCTTAAACATCGCTTTCAATGATACATATTGCCGTAATATGTCTAACAGCAGCTGTTTTAAGTAATATTGCGTTTTAAGATGGAACATTAAGATTAATTGCACCATTCAAAATAATATGTTTACCAAATGGCTCCTTTTCTGGGTTTTGCTTCGGAAATAATTTTACAAATGGCTTCAACTAATCCACTGAAGTATTATTTCTGTTAGTCCTAATTTTAGTCCTCATTCTAGAAACTGTGTAAAGTAAAGAATCGACAGTATCTAATTTTAAACGGTGATTGAGAGATCAGTTCTTAAAAAGTTGAATGAAACGAATCCATAATGTCAAGTTTCGGAATGTAACCAACCGGTATCGCATATGGGAACGTACCCTTTGATTTGTGAAATCACTCGCCCATTTGTTAAAATGTCAGCTGCTACAGGTGCAGGTCCATTGACCCTTCCAGTCACTTTCCCTTGTTCCTGGGTGCAACCTGAACGGCAGACGACATAATACAACCTTTTAGATTTAATTGGCCGCGCCGGGCCGGACTGCGACCGGTATGGGCAAGCTTGCTTACATTAGCCGTACCCATTGCCTCTAGTTTATTGACTTTTCAGCAACGATGGCACGTCCTGGACTGGTTGTTTTCACTTTTCTTAGAGCATTCATTTGTATTTAAATATAAATAGTTAGCAGTAAAAGTGCATCCGGGAAATTACGTGTATATATAGTATCGAGAAAATGTCACGATTATGGAAATTGGTAATTAGTCATATCTTATATATGCTTCGGATTAAATGAAATGAAAAATTATTTATTCAGATAATTCGGATTAGCTTTGTTTCATATCTTATTATTACAAGATGTTTCATCTCTGTTTGTATGTCCATTTGGCCTCTTTGAAGCTGCAGAACCACCTTTATTAAGGAATTTTCATTCATGACTGTGTTCATTGATTATAATTATTTATCTTTCATAGTCGTAAAGAATTTGTTGCACAGTTGTCGCGTCAAAGACTCTGATTTATGCAGTATTTACGTGTTTTTACTACAGTTTCACAATTCGCAGTATTGCGTGCTTGCCGCATAGTATTGACGCCCCATTGTGCGCTTGCGCCGGGCAAATGTATCATATTTATAAGTGTGTGTGCTTTACGTTTTGTAATTTTACCAGTATGTTTCTTAAGTAAATCATGTTGCCTAACAAACGCGCAAGGTTTGTTGCCTAACTGACAGTTTAATTCTCATCGGTCTCTGCTTTACATTTTTTGCTTCCTAATAATTTGTTTGGTCTACTGCAATGTCTAATTGTCTAGTGTACTGCATTGTTAGTTTAACATAATTGCATTCTGTTTTGACTGATTAAGTTGCCTGTAAATTTTTGTTTTAATAATCTTTTGATGGTCCAATATTAAAAAGGAATCTGACGACATTTTGGTACAGCTGTTGATCCGTCTTTCTTCATTGTTCTACACATGTGTTATATGCATGCCCAGACGCATATTAGTCAGTTGAAGTACACATCTAAAATGTGGTTTATAAATAATCCTTCCTAGACATATTGTTATCTTTAGCTTGTACAACTTGTAGTCTACATCCGATATCAAACTGGGTCATCTTTGATTTATACTATTATAACAATGGGCTGAGAAACATGCAATTGAATGTGCTTCATACAAAATATGTTCTCAGTTGTTTCAGGGTTTTTAGGTGTTTTAAGTTACTAACAGTTACAAATTATCTCCACTGTCTGCTATTTCTTTTAATATTAACATCTAAAACTCTTATTACTAGAAAAACAAATGAACAAGCCATGCCACACAAGCGATCAATGAACTTTCAATGTAACTGAATACAGTATTAATACCTGGTATTTTCTTGAATCAGAACCTGCCTCAATATAAAATGTATCGATTGAAACAAATGTAAATCGAGATTCGGAAACCGTACTTGTTGTGCAAGAATCGATGTCTAGTCACAAGGAAGGAAACCCTATAGCGCTAGCTTCCGTACCTTCCTCACTATTTAGGATTCTCCTCCGTAACGTAACACCGCTCGATGACACGGCTTTACGTAGATATTACATGACTGTCTGGACTGGACTCTAAAGATATAATGTGACTCAAGTTTCAAGCTAAGTCTGAACTCATATTCTTGTCAACCAGATGTTGCCAATTCTGACTTAATTTTGGTGCTAATGTGAGCATATTTTTGCAAATTAAACGTCTGGAAGTTTCTTTAATTTCTGAATGCATGCTCGTTTCTATGCATTTCGTTTTAAATGCAACTAATAAATTTTTAAATTATGCAAAATGTTACATATTTCACGAGCTGTTTGGTAATATAGAGAATTATTTATTTGCTTATTACTCTGTTTATATTATAATTATCTTAAGTGTGGCCTTTAAAAAGTAGGTTTACAGATTTAAGTACAAGGCTATGAGCATTCCACACGTGTTGAAGACTTTCTGTTATCATAACATTAAATTCAAGGATTGTACCTACATGTGTTATTAAATTCATCTGCAGTAGCTGCAAAATGAATGCACTCAAGATTATCTTTATTTCTCTTGACTTCGTTTATCTTTGGGGTTTATAAAATATGTTTGGAATCTATGATTATTTATTTGAATTTTAAGATTCTGTTACCTTCTTGCGCCTACCATGGTCTGTCTCTGCGTCACCGAATGGTAGACTTGTTGAAAATGCTTTTGGCATTAAGTCCGCCTTTGTACAGGTTTTAAACTAGTGCATACAATTTCAATAATTAAATAAAACGAATGCAATTCGTATCGTCGTCTTAAATGTCAAATTCTTGACCACGTGCAATATGCGCTGACCATCGGATTTTAATTTTGTTCCGACTTTAATAGCTATGTCCACCGACCGTCCACTTTTTTTTTTTTTTTTTTGTAGTGTGGCACTAGTTATATCTTTGTGCCAATTTCGGGTAATAAAAGGTAGGGAAATATTTCTATAGGAAAATATCAGAGAGGAAAAGGATTTTTTTAAGGTTCAGGAAAGGAAGTATTTTATTCTTTAGGAAAAATATATATATGAAAATAAACGTACACAAACTAAATCTTTATATCATTTTTTAACAAAAATGCAGATATCAAGTTAAAATATTCAATGGGATTCATTACTAAACAAGAAACACAAGTAGGAAGGGAAACATTTTGGGAAACAAGAGAACGGAGAAAGGATGTTCGATCATAACGGGAACAGGAGAAGAATATGTGATCTAAAGTACCAACATCATCTCCACACTCGCAAAGATTACTATCCACAATATGCAACTTAGCAAGGTGGAAAGGAGTACAAACGTGGCCAAGCCTCATGCGAATTATCATGCTTGTGATTAGTTTAGAGCCTTTCATTTTAAAAAACCATGGTTTGACTGGGACTGAGGGCTGAATTGAGGCATAAATCTTGCCCTTGACTTGAGAGCTCTCACTCCAAAGAAGTTCCCAGGAATGTCGAAGATAATCTTTAGGGAGGCTGACAAGATCATGACAGAAATTTTTATAAGGGAATGTGTCACCATTCTGCACAGCTTGTTTGGCTAATTGATCAGCTCTTTCGTTTCCTTGGATTCCGGAGTGACTTGGAATCCAAGCAAACTGTACCGTGTAGTTTCTCAATATACATTTGTGTAACTGTTTTCTTATGTCAAATACAATGGGGTAATAGGGTTTCATTTTAAATGTAAACTTTTCGATAGTTTGTAACGCACTTTTAGAGTCACATAATATGAGAACATTTTTAAGTTTAGCAATTAAAACGTACTCTAATGCCTTGAACAAACCAAAGCATTCTCCAGTGAAAACTGATGTTTCAGGAGGAAGTTTTACCAGCTGAATAATTTTATATTGAGAATGAAATATACCTACTCCCACACAACTAGACCGGGTCTTTGATGAGTCCGTAAAGATATAATGACAGTCTATCCAGTTTTCACCGACGGCAGCATTAAATTTTATGTTGGCTCCTACATCACTTTTTTCTATCCCGAAATCATAATGCACTACAGGGGAAACAAGTAAGGGTTCAAATGTTTTGCACTCAAATAAAGGAAGAGTAGGTGACCTATGTACTCTCGCTGGTATAGAATTAAACTTCCTGAGACTTTTAACTAAACACGGAATATCTTTGTGCCGCCAATAGGATGACATCTGAATAAGGTTATCAAGTTTTAATAATTTTGAATGAAGCAAATGGTTAGAAAACTGCATTGATTTAAATAAAAATCGGTCTGATAGATATTGCCTTCTCAGGTGGAGTGGAGGATCTCCTACTTCTATCTGTAAGGCATTTAACGGGCTTGATTTCATGGCTCCAGAAATTATTCGAAGAGCTTTCGACTGTATGCTATCTAACTTTTTAAGACCCTTTCTGTTACCATCTTCAAGAAGGAATGTTCCGTAATCAAGTATGCTTCGGATTATAGCATTATAAAACAGTTTTAGACTAAAAGGATGTGCCCCCCACCATACTCCAGAAAGACACCGCATAGCATTCAGTTGACGTTCGCATTTTTCAACTACAAAGTCAAAATGTTGTTTGCCAGAAAGTTTTTTATCTAAAATCAATCCTAGAAACTTAACATGATTTTTCGCAGGAAGGCTTATGCTATTATAAGTAACGGTTGGGGAAGGAATATTACGTTTTCTTGTAAAAACTACTACAGTACTTTTTTCTATTGAAAGACTTAACCCATTAATTTGTAACCATTGCTGTAAAAGACTTAGTGAGGCGGTCAAAGCATTACATGCATCTGAGATATCATTGTGAGTAGTATAGATTAAAAGATCATCAGCGTATTGTAAAACATGAGCAGATTCTTGTAGAGAAGATTCTAAATCATAAGAATAAATATTATAAAGCAAAGGTGACAATACTGATCCCTGTGGAAGGCCTTTGAACACTGTCCTCGTTTTTTTCTTGTCACCGCAAAAAAGAGAAATAAATCTAACTGATAACAAATTTATGATAAACCGTATAATCAAAATAGGGACGTTTACATTAATTAGCTTGCGTTTAAGGACAGATATAAGTACATTATCATACGCGCTTGTTATATCTAGAAATGCGCCAACAACCGATTCGTTTTTTGAAAAGGCTATGCGAATGTCAGTGGTAAATACACTTAAACTGTCCATTGTGCTTTTTCCTTTACGAAACCCAAACTGACTGCCTGCTAATAATTGATTGCTTTCTATAAACCACTCTAAACGATTTTTAACTAGGTGCTCTGCAATTTTGGTAAGAACCGAAGATAGCGCAATAGGCCGGTATGATAGAATATCATTTGAATTTTTATTTGGTTTGAGGATCGGTAAGATTTCTTGGGAACGCCAGGATTCCGGAATATTTCCAGAAACCAAAACAGAATTAATAATTTGTAGATAGTATGATAATGTATTATCACTACAATGTGAGAAAAACGAATACGGAATACCGTCTTCTCCTGGGGCCGAGTCTTTTAAGCATGATAATACTCCTTTCAATTCGACCAATGAAAAGGGAGCGTTCAAAGGTGAATGATTATCAATATTTAACAGAGTAGAATTAGGGTAAATTTGATCATACTCTGGAACTGATGCTGGAGCTAATTTGTCAAGAAAACTATTACTAAGAGATAGAGGTAATTGTGTGAAGGAAGGAGTATCACTAAAGGCTTTTCTAAATCTTTTAATACTGCGCCAAACTTCTGACGGGCATGTGCTGGGTAATAAAGACATACAGAATGACCTCCACCCCTGGACTTTCTTATCTCTGAGAAAAATCCGTGTATCATTAATAATATCTCTAAGGCCGTCCAAATTTTCATCTGACATGTCCTCAGCATATTTTCAGCTTCCTTTCGCTTCCTAACTGCATCGGCACACGAAGAGTCCCACCATGGGGGCATAGGAATTTTATCGGAAGGATTTTTTTTAAGAGGGAAAACTTGGTCTGCTACTTCTACTAGGCACATCGCTAAAGCTGTTGAGCAATCAATTTCTCCACCCTGAGTAATTTGCGGGAGCTCAGCAACTTTAGCATCGACAAGCGTTTTAAATTTATTCCAGTCTGCATTTCCGAGTCTATACTTTAATCTAGGGGGTCTTTTCGGTGTTGTTGTGAACTTTACTGAGGAAATAATTACTAAGGGAAAGTGATCACTTCCAAAGGTAGAAGATGAGAAACGGGACCAAGATAAAGATGCAGCCAATCTAGGAGAGCATATAGATAAATCCACAGCACTAGCACTTTCACCTGCATTAGTTCTACGAGTAGGCTCGCCAGTATTTATAATACATAGATTATGATCGTCTATAATTTCTAATAAACGAATCCCTTCCCTTTTTGTCTCACCGCTTCCCCAACACTGGTGGTGACAGTTAAAATCGCCCATTACTAAAAATGGCCTACGAAGGGATGACAACATATTGCTAAGTTCTTGTAGGGCATTGTTATTAGCATTAGGAATGTAAGTGGAAACATAAGTAATATTATCAACAATTACCCCAACAATATCAATATCAGAACATGAAAGGAGAGAAACACGTGAAAATGGGGTATTATTTTTAATCAATATGGCCACACCGCCATATCCGTCAGCTCTGTCATTGCGTACACAAACATAACCTGGAATACCAAATAATTGATTATTTTTAATCCAGGTTTCAGATAATGCCACAATATTTGGCTTAAATTTATTTAATAAGTAGAATAGGTCAGTTTTTTTAGGTATTACTGATCGGCAGTTCCATTGAATTATTGTGTCCATCTTTTTGGTTTTTGTTTAGTAATAAACTACATAAGCGCTCCACGTCGTACGGTTCAAAAGATGTATTTTTACATAATAACATTTTGATAAGGTTTATAATAACATCAACAACCTGCTCATTCTCGTTCTGTTGCAGTTTCATATTGGATTCTTTAGACAAAGCACACCCATTTGCCAAAGATGGGGGTTGAAACTCCCTAAGAAGGGCGTTATGAGCTGCTCTGTCATAACCTTGTGCTGACTTGGGGGGAGCGCGGGGTTTAAGAAAGACTGTCTTTTTGTATGATGAAGAAGTTGATGGTATAGGTTGTGAACTCAAGTATGAATTATTATTGGTGTGAGAATCATGAGATGTAACAGTAGTGAGAACATTAGCATAGGATTTTGAGGTGGCTGGGTGTATTTTGCTTGCTTCCTCATAGGAAACACAGGAATGAGCCATAGTATGTTTAATGTTTTTTTGCCTCTGGAACTCAGGGCAAGTCTTGTCTGTAGCATAGTGAAATCCAGAACAATTAACACAAGATGCAGAATCCTCCTCTAATAAACAAGTTTCACCTAAGTGATTTTGTCCACATTTATAGCATCTAGGGGCAGCTGATCTGCATTGATTTTTAGTGTGGCCATAACGGCAACAGCGGAAACATTGTATGGTGGGATACACATAAGTCTCAACAGGTAGTGCATTATAGCATACATAAATTCTTTTAGGAAGAGCTTGACCATCAAATGTTATTACAACAGTTTGAGATGGTTTCCATGTATATGACCCATTCACTTGAACTTTGTAATTTAGGCGTCTAACTTTCAATATTTCACCAGTACCTAAGGGAGTTGATATATTTTCTTTAACTTCTTCCACACTCCATTCAGATGGGATACCCCGGACCAAGCCCATACGAGTGACGTTAAAAGTGGGTAGAAATGCTTTAAATTTGTTCTGAGGCAATAAATTACTATTAATAAATATGTTAGCAGCCATAGGGTTTGTAAAAGCTACAACACACTTATTCCTACCAATTCTTTTGACACTGCCAGGAACTATATTCTGGAATTTGTTATTTTTAAGGAAATTTCCAAATGCAATAGGGTGAAGAATGGTGCCACTGTTTTCAGTACTGGTAATACGCTGTACATGAACTATGTATGGCCCTGTATCAGAGGCCTGGTACTCCTTTCTACCTACACCAACTGGTTGGTTAATTTGTATTGCAGTTGGATCCAACTGCAAAGTTTGGGAAACAGAAATTTCAGAGGGTTGAGAATGTGGAACTGACGGTACGGTATTGTTATTTATTATAAGGTCGGATTTTAAATTAACATCTGTGCTGGGAATACATGTACAGTCAATGTGAGAGGTGGTTCCCTCAGGGATCACTCCCTGTCTACTGCGTTTCGTTTTATTACAGTGTTTACATACTGTTTTGTGTTTGTGTGAACGCCTCTTACGTGAAGCACTGACTTTACCGGAGGTCGACGCATCAGTTTCCCTTCCACTTGCTGTGGCTACAGACCCATCAGTGTCCATACCACTCATGTCTAAGTTGGTTGCTATGGTAACATAATTACTTACAGGGGGACTTAAGCCAGGGCCTAAATCCCCCACATCTGATATAGGCGGGTCGTTCATACGACCCGGGAATATTCTTGGACTATATAAATATTTACAATAACTTACCAGAAATCAGGAAAAAATTACACAAATCTGTGGCCTGGTGCTAATAGGGCCAATATCAATAATGATTATTTTCAGTAATGAGCATTATAACAATGAATCAGCATTAATAGTTATTACTTAGGTGTTATATTGTAGTATAGCAAAAATATTTTACTTTTATTTGATTTATGTTTTTAAGTAGATTTATGAATTAAATTCTAATTTAAGAAAAAAATGTTATTTTGGAAAATATTAACAACTTAAGCCTCTTTAGCACTGATGATAATTATTATGTTAGTTTCCAATAAAATAATGTCTATGATTAAAAAGGCCAATGTTGTTTTTCTAAGAAATTTTATTATGTAGAGATTACAACAATATTTTTAATTTTCTTCATCAGAACATTTTATTTTATTTTATTTTATTTTTTTATTTTATTTTTATTTTTTTATTTTAACGTGTCATATTTCGGTTTCTTTTTAAACTTAGCAGTTTGAAAACTTCTTCACTATCAAATGAGTATTTGTAGTATAATACCCCTGGATCTACTTTTCTACACTGTATCCATTTTATTTTATTCCAATTGACCTTTTCTTTCACTGAATTTATCTTTCGGTGTATGTATTGTGTAGTGAGCAGTTTTTGGAAGTTGTAGAACTGTGACTGTTGCATTTCTACAACATTTATTTTTGGGTTCCTATGGACTGTTCTGATTAGGTTTGCCCAGTCTTTTGGTAATTCTATTTTCATTGCAGTTTTTTTTTTAGCTTTTTCTATAGAAGCATGTATAGTGTCTGCTTCCATATGTGTGTGGCCTGGTTCTAAAAATTTAAGGTTTATAATGCTTGGCGAGTTGATAGAATTTTCTATAAAATACATGATCATAATGGCAACATAAATATTTCGATTCTGAAAAATATTACTGACTTAGTGCAAAATGGACCAATGTATACAATGGTCTATTTTGCTTTAGTTTATTTAGAGCAGCAAACTAAAATTATATCACAAAAGGGCTAATGTTAACTTTGATCGTTTTAGTTCTTACTCTAATAACAGGAAAGTGAAAAATAATAATTTCTTATCGGCTTAAGTATACTGCAGCCCTTTTAACATTTATTTTTGGTTACTTAACTGTATGAAAGCGCACACTACATTGGCCTTTTTTACATAGTAACTTTTGAAAGATTGTTAATACACTAACGCCCTTTTAGCACAAAAAAATATCATACTTTTACAATAAACTGGCATTACGATCTCGTTTCATACAAAAACGTACTTTGGCCCTTTTAGCACCAGGCCACAGAAATATAATATTACATACACTACAGAGAAAATATATTTACATTAGAACCTCAACTGAACCAAATATTTAGTTAAAATTGAATTATGAAAAATTGCTGAGAAAAAATACACCCGGTCTAACCGAAATTTCCCGCGCTTTTTTTTCGACCGTCCACTTATGTCTGACATTGAAGCCTCAATTACACGACACAGGTCATCACTCATTCTACCTCTTGTCTATGGCGCTCACAAAAAGTTGTATGTCTCCCATAGATACCGGTTGCCTTTGCTGAGGAATGTTGTTGTGTGTGTAAGCATGTAGGTAATTATTGTATACGCCAATGATAGCCTCGCTGGTGATTGATTTTATATACGCCGCAATTATGTTTTACCCTATGGTAGGTATGCAATATACTGATGGTACGAGTGTTGTCTAAAAATAATAACAATAATACTGCACTTTTTTCATTAGTTTTCCTGTTTGCGGAATAGCAAACAGAGTTTGATTTGCATTTACACAATGACAAAGTTACTCTGGTACATCTTAGTTTAATCTAGAAAAAATAACTGCATGATTTTGTTAACTGCCTTAGAATTAACTTAATATTTTAACTATAGGCTACTATTAACTATAACTATTTTAATATATTTCTAAAAAGATAGAAACATTTTTAAAATACTTAATTTAATTTTTTTTATCAAGTCGCTCGCAACAAATTCCTAAAAAATCTCAATGATTAACGTTCACGTTATCCAATAGCTATTTGTCAAAAAAAAAGAATGAAGTCGTCGAAATAAAGTAGTTTTTAACTTATGAAGCAAAGGCGAGTGACCCAAATTCCTTCGTAATTAGAAGTATGTATATTATAGGAGCATGCGCGAGCAGGCACGAACCGATAGCATTATTATTGTCATTATTACTGCATACAATAATTATTTCTTTATCTATGCTTGCCAGTAGTTCTATGATGTGTCACGTGAACAAGGTCGCAACAAAAAGGTTTTTAATCCTATTTACATCCTATTTACTTGTGACCTGTCGATGTCCTTAGGTGTCCTGACGCGATTGTTCATTCCAAATGGAGGAATGGATGCAAAATAATTAAATTAACTGCGTTTCTTTCCTATTTTCCTATTTTTTGGCAGTTTAATCTGTTTACGTAGTAGGTAGTAAATCATAATAATTTTCATAAAAATCATTTAATTATGTTGACATACTTGTATGCTAGGAATCTATGATTGTATGGAATTCTCGTAAAACTAAAGAGGCAGTCACTTATGAAAGTGTGCAACAACGAATGGACTAGTTTAATAAACATAATCCAGCTGCTCTACATAATATTATGAACATACTAGATATACACGAGATTATAGCCCAAAACCTAATGATCCTTTCCCACACGCGATGCCCTAAGCTACGGTAGCCACGTAATTATTTCCAAAGCAATGATATACAGCCTCAAACGTGTGCAGCCAGGTTAACCCACGTCCGTCCGTTTCACCCAATTCAACCAGCCAGGTCATGACGTCATGACACCATCGGACGTCAGTCAGTCAGAGCCGGTGCGCTCGCAGTGACAGACGTGTGAGTGCGCTCCGACGCCATTTTGTATCGCTCCGATACCACCCGCAGAGAGAACGTTTATGAACTGCTAATAATATCGTCATCCATCATGGTATAACTTGATGGGTAGCGTTTTGTGACGTCAATAATACTATTATGGTGCTTTGTGGTGTTCTGTGTTTTGTGATGTGCCCGTACGGATTTGCCAAACATCGGATTACGGTAATAAAAACAAAAGAAGTATATTATTTTAAATGTCTAGAGAAAGTACAATTAAGTTATCTGTGCGAATAACTGTCAGCTATCGATATCCGGTTCTCGACTATTATAAACAATAATAATCGCTATTTAATTATTGATTCTGCACATAATCATTTTGTGTGAGGCTTTCGATTGATAGTTTCTTATTAATAGGTAGTGTTATGTCGTTTATGTAACTTGCAAATATAAGCAATTTAGAAGAACTAGTTTTTTTAATTATGAATGTATTCGTTGCGATGGCCTAGTGGTCCTCGCCTCTAATACACGAGATTGTGGGTTCAAATTCGTATCGTAAGTTAATATGTGTCTTTAGCAACAAATATCATAATGTGTTTTCAAAGTTTTTATAAGACTTGACTGTCATTATCACACTGCAAAGAAATCATCGGAAGAAACCGTAGACATGCAATAATAATGTCCTAAATCGCCTAACCGTCTTGAGCAAGCATGGTGATTTAAGCTTATGCCTTATCTGTATGAGAAGAGGCTATAAATAGCTCTTTATCACTTTTTCAAGTTTCTTTATTGTATGAAACAGTGACCACAGTTACCTACGTTCTATACACTTGTATAACAATAATAGCTGACTCAATTTTCCACTTCTTTGTTTGTTTTATTGAATTTATTGTAATAAAACCACTTTTACATAAAATAACAACAAGTTGAAAGTGCAGTTACTCGTGCGTAGACATACTTATGGCAATTGTAGATGTTAAAGAAACAGGGAATCATTTAAATCGTGAAATGAAACCAAAAGAAAATGTAAATGATAACATTGTAACCAGTGATAATGATGATAATGTACCTACTTGCACTCGAAGTCATTCCACGCATTAGTGATATCAAGGCAAACGATTAAACTATTCACAAATTCAATCCGGTTCTTAAAAGACAAGCGACTCTGCAGCTGGATTCGGGTCTCCCCCGATATTTGCAAACATACTGGAAATTTTTGTTGACCTCAATATTAAAACTCGGAATCAAAATCAATTATTTTCGGGTATGGATACAGTTAATCTATATCACGCCTTGAGACTTAATGTAAATTTGACAACAGTTTAATATCAAAAGGCTTTTAGGAGCCATGGTTTGAAGTCATAAGATACCTACAATGGATAGTCTTATAAATGACGACGACTCAAATAATGAAATGAAAAACAAAACAAATTTCAATGTAACGTACGTTGCAGCTCCGTAATTGCCAATTGCGGACACAATAAACGCAATAACACAGATCAAAAGCAATCACAGCTCAATAATAACGAGTAGAACGACAAATCGACTGCAGCTATAGACAATTCATACCGAGACATTCAAACCGAGACTACGTGAGTTGATTTACAGTCAATAAATCGAATAGGGACTCTATTACAACGTATCAGTTACCTAACCATGGAAAGCGATCAAATTCTCTTGTAATGTATTAAACGTTTGTCTTAACAGTGAAAGTAATGCTATCATGGCGGCTAACTCGGTCGAGTTTAGTTAAATTGGCAGTTAACGTTCATGTAATTTGGACATTTATGGAGTACGTGTAACGGAACGTGAGATAACTATCACAACGAGGTTAATATTATGTAGTTGCTGGTCTTTTTCCGCTACTTAGTCGGGTTTTTATTTGTTTATGGGTTAAATATTTGTCTTACCATCTTCGTCAATGTCTAATTTAATTTTTCTTTGCGGATAGGCTGTCAGCATAGATATTCAATTTTCACTATAGACGGGACATCAGGAACAAAGTTTTCATTCGATACTTGTGTCCGAGTGGACACAAGTCTATGAGTTCAATTTAGTACGTTCCGCTGCCGCTCCAATATTGCTGTATTGTTCCAGATGGCGTTACTGAGACATGGGCTCAAAGTTTTTCTAGGCCATTTCCTCGCCTGTCCTCTCTATGGTAAACATTTAAAATCTCGTTGACTCTCATCAATCATGTTTTGAATAAAAGGAATTAAAACCATGTGAATGGAGTTCAAAAGTCAAATGACCTATTACAGCCTTTGCCACTTTAATTTTTAATAATATTCGCAACTTTCCGCTAGAAATCGACTGAGACCCAACTTTTGTATCATCAGGATAGATAACTTTGACACGAAGATTATACATTTACGGCGACTCGACTTTTTTTCTGTACAAAAACTCTCTCTCACAATATATATCTGATGACGGAAAACTCGAAATCAATTTGAACTTAACACTGTATTGTCCGTAGTCGATTATTTATATTAACGTTTTGCCAAATGGATGCATGGCACCGGTAGCCATTATGATATTGGAAAAGGGTTAAGGCGTTGCTAATGGTTTCGGTGCTTCTCCATCAACCATGCTTGACTTATTGAATCATTGTAAATCGACGTAATCGCAATCGAATGATGGCAATAAGCTTGCGTCCTTTACCTACTTCCTCAGACGCTTTTCGGATGGTACCCACTATCCGTAATGACATGTTATGTTTAAAAATGGGCCTAAATTCGAGTCTAATCGAGTTTGTGTTGAATCCCCTTATTACAGGACTTGCAGATCTTGGTTGGGCGTTGTGAATGAGATCATTCATCTTTCCACAACATTGCACAGTGTTCGCGTGACTTGTTTTTGCATATGCTTTTACCTACATTCCGTCGATCGTAATCGTCTTATTCTTATATTGGCAGTTCGTTTTCCTCTTGTGATTCTTCAATACTCATTTATCAATTATAATTATCATATATTAAAGAGAAATAGTAACGGAAAAAGATAAACGTTATTGCGTTAGTTTCTTCTACTTGATTGGCTATATTAATATCTGATTGTTCTTGTCTTTCGCCGCCATCATCAGTTGCATTGTTACTGAATATATAATAGTAAAACGTTTCTATTAATTCGTCCATTAGCAAATTTTCATGGAAAATTTTATATTCAAAGGTGACAGTTTTGCTCCCATCAAAACTTATTGTACTTATTGTAAACTCCCGTTCGCTTGAATACCTCCGGTGAAGAAGCATTTTAGGATTACATCTGTCTAAGCCCAAAAATCATTTAAATTGAAATGTTATTTGGATGTCAATATTTTATTTTGTTTGCTATACAAATCTTTTAACTGCGCAAGAAAAACAATATTCTATTACGGATTCTTATGCCTATTTATGCATTGTATCTAATATATTACCATACAGACTCGTGTATGAATATTAAGTTAACGATCGATGAAAAAGTAAAAAAACATACACACCGGCCATCGACCATATAAAACCTCATAGCTACCTTGAAATATAAGAAACAGAAAGCGATTTTGCATACAGCGCTGCGTAGCTAATCATTCTTCAATCGATACTCCTATAAAATATCCGATTCGTTTCCGATCGATGGCAAAGGTCGCAACGTCCGAACAAAACTCATAAATAGAAGTGTAATTGAGAATAATAGCAGCTATTTCCAGTTTAAAAATAATAGAATTAAAGTTGGCCGCACATGTGTATGCTACGTCAAATATTAAGGTCGGTAAGTCACGCGCGAGCGGTCGGCTGCAATTATTACTTTATTACTAACTTCACATGACGTCGGTGAAGTAATGTGTTTGTTAACAAACGCAACGATGATTGCTGCTACTGTTTTCATCCTAAATTCCTCCTCCCTTCGGTTTCCTTAATGCTGAGGGTCGTGACCACCTCTCTATAGCGAGAGTTTTATTGTTTACACGACGATTACACGACGGCATCTGTTCCGATCTGCCGCCAAGTGTTGAGCATCCTGGATCTACAGTCCAAGAAGCTCTTCACTTGGCGACAGTTGCTATCGCTGAGCTGACCAGCACCAATCTCGGCAGTACTGTCGAGAGTGGTGCTCAGTGATAGCTGTTTTCATTCTAAATTTCGATCGCTTTAAGATCAAAGAAGTAACTGCAACAAATTCGTGGAATAATATTGATCTGAATCGCGGTACGGCCGAAACTGTTCGGGAAGATACAAAATTACAACTTCGCATAATCCTTTTGCAGAAAAGGTAATATTACATAGATAAAACAAAACAACTGCCTCTATTACAAACTTATGCTGTAGAAACAAACATTAAATCATGGTTGCTTACGATCTTTCAAACTTCTAATAGATATTAGCTTCGCCTTTGTCCAAGTTTCCCCACAACTTTACCAACATCTACAAATGTAGAAAATTTCGTCTGACACTGTATCCATTGCATTGTTTAGTTTAACAATACATTCATTGTAAAAATACACGTCCGGCTATGTATGCAACCTTGGGCATGGGAACCATTCCCCAATTCATATAAGTGTGGTGTGGTAGTAGTAAATGGTTGATCGCCCTTTCCTTTGAACTCATTAAGAAATTGCTAATAAGGATTCGGTAATTCCTCTACCTGTGGTATTGCAACCAGTTTGTGTCACCTATTTTAGAATCACGAATAGCGTTCATTACAAAAATTCCTTATGAATAGATTTTATTGATGATATTCTTAGTAATTGCTTCATCGTTTATTCATTGTACACTTAAATCGCTTTTGTTATTAATGACTAATACCGTAGTCTCTCTAATATTGATAAGGTTTTCGTCCAGACAAACATGTGTTAAATGAGTGATAGTACTAATTTCACTGTCATTATTTCACTCACTCATATACATAATATGTATATTTCTACCACACATAGGTATGCATATCGTCAGGCAGGTGTGGACAGATTGAATACAATGATAGCTAGGATTCATAAATATAATTATAGTAACGTAGTAAGGCATTGTTTGCATAATATCATTATCATTGACTCTTAACTTGGTGGATTTGATAAGCGTCTAATTATATCTATGATAGATATCTTAAAATAATAGAAGTGAGAAGAGACTTCAGTTACTGATATTGTTGTTAACATTTCATTTATATTAGGACTTCTGTTCTTGCTTTCAATTCAGTAAACGCCGTATTACACAAAATAAATCAACTTATCAGACGATGAGTTGCGTTGGGCGCCACATCTTCCCAGCAAAAAACACTCGAAAGGGCAGGCTACTTAATCTTAAGTATTTTGGACGTTCTACAAGTGCCGTATCAGCCTAATTTGATGTTTTGTATTTAGAATCAGCTTTCCTTAAAACAATTCTTATAGATGATCGGGAAGATGGTTTAGTTAGACAATCTACTTAAATAATATTTCGTAACGACTATCGAAGAGGCGAATGATGTTACTAGAAAGTATATGAACTGTGAGAGAATTCTTACACCACCAACGAAAGTAATGGTAACAAAACCACAGAGTAACAACAACCCATATGATTTTATTACACCACCGATCACGCAGATGAAAGTAATGCAGTTTCATTGATCAATCTGTGAGAACTCATTAGTTCCCACGTCCGCGTCGCACTTTTACTGTAAAATCAATTAACCAACAATGAATTGCCGATTACCTACTGATTTAAGTAATATATGGTAAGAAATTTTATAGTTACGGCCAAAGCTGTTATGTAGAAATAATTGTTTGTAATAATTCGGTTAATCGTTTGGTAAATTGTTTATCAATTGTCATGCAATTTTGTAAATTCTAAATGGCACTCTGCGTTTTTCCATTGGTAAATTGCAGACTTCACTTTATCACTTTTCTTTATTATTTCTATACGCTAGCAAAAGCTGAAACATGTTTGAAATTACTCTTACTTTCTTACGTTAGACAAAATATTTTTCTGAATTGATAGATCCTTATAACCAGTAAGGTAAGCTAGAAAAGAAAAACAACATTAACATCACACTCACTTGAAGACTCTTAAATTTCGTATTGTAAAGAATATTAAATTAGCATGTAATTAGACTTGACGGTCTTTGCTGGATTACCACCTAACATACAAGTATAAATTGCGTTTGAGGATACATCTAAAACGTTCTTAAGCTGGCGCCTCGCCTATGAAACACAAGAAGCCTAACATAACTTTATAGCTGTTATAGGTAATACAATTTAGCGTAAAGGTAGACCTGTTAGTTTTTGCCGAATTACAACCTAACATTTAAGTCTATGTTTAAGGATAAATCTAAAAAGCGCCCTATGTAATGCCTCACTTAACTTTATAGCTGCCATAATTATGTCATCATAATGTATATATAACACATTTACTCGTAAAGGGTCTCTTATTCCACCAAATTCAGTATCGTAATGTATCTCATTACGCACTACTCCGCACTAGTGCGTAATGGTAATGTAAAACGCACGCTTTGTAAGATACTCCGACTTAAAACGAACGGTTCCATATTTTAAATCTTAGCAAAGAAATTTTATGTCAGGAAAGTGGTTAACATTTTATGAATAAAATTAACTTTGGGAGAAATTTGTTAATTTAATTAATTTTTACAATAAATTACAACCATTTGTAACAAAAACAAAAACAATGTTTAGTAATTTACTTTATTAGTAATACTGGCTGTTTTTGTGCCTTTGACTTAAAATAAAAAAGAGCTGATACGCGCGCATCGCTAATTTGTGAACAAGTAAAAATCGCTCTATTGTTTTTATTTGAAAATTTCAGTCCAAGTTTTATTTATTTCCTCGCAAATATGTAATAAAACATCGTATGACGTACTTGCGCTTTGATTATTACATTAATTATCAACATACCGCACTTATATCTTAATGTACTATTACAAATGACCGCCAATATAGTATTCAAAGAGATCTTAAAACATTTTGGGAAGAAACCAGACAACGTGGCAATGTCTTTTGAAACCTTTACCAAGCGACAAATATGCAGAGGAATTCTTCAAAGCCATATGATTTTTTAGGTTATTGCACTGTACCTAAAGTAAAACTTTGTCTTGTGACTTTGATCCGACTCACTAGTATATCACACCTAGCTTCAATTTTAAACTTAAACAAAATCTTTGTGCGTAAGCTTCCTGCCATTGTGTCTGGTGGACGCACAAGTTGTTATAACTGCCGACAAACTCCATAGGGACCCTTAGATGGAACAATGGGTGTTACATAATCAAAACAACTGCGGCTGTCTTTAATTAGAAAGAAAACTATACATTATGTCTCCACTGACTTCATGACTCATTGTGATTTTGATTAAGAGGCTACTGATTTTGTATTAGAAAAAAAAACAACGAACTGAGAAGAGTTCTGTTTCAACTGGGTTCGATTCTGAATTTCTCAGTAGCAGCCTGGTGCTACTAATTACATACAGCTTAAATAACTTGATAAATATGAATATGCTTAAGGTATCTTCACGAAGATTTAAACTAATAATCTCACGCATGAGACGCAAGGCCCTTACCACTAGCAACCACGACGAAGATAATGGTGTTTAGAATAGAATAGAATAAATACTCTTTATTGTGCGTACACCAAAAACAAAAAAGCCAAATTAAGTATATCTTAGAATGTAATAATAATAATACAATAATAATAATAATAAATCCAGGACCGGACCAACGGTTCCGAGAAATGAAAGCTAATGAAAATAATAATAAAGCTTTATTTGATTCCATGCAAACAATTAATATTAATACATCATAAATCAATTAATTAATTAAACAGTATTCGTACTTTTAAAAAACAGATTAAAAAATTTGATTATTAATTATTAATAATTCAGAAATAATTAAATAAAAATAAATAAAATAATAAATTAAGTGTTAGTGTGTTGTTTGTATGGACCCCTTTCGAATAAAAGCCTCCTCCAAGGAACACTACTTATTCCTTTCTCTAGCAGTCTTTAGCCATCCTTAACCCGCCGCCGCCGTCACTATTTCATCTACCCATCTTAGAATAAGCGGTGTTTTAATAAGCGGCCTTATCTATAACAAAAGCGATTCATCTTTACATAATATGATTTAATAATTTTCCTGATTTATCTAAATACTAGACTTTCCTTGAACGCTTATGGACTTAACAATAACTGTCCTACGATAACACTTTATTGTTACAAACGGAATTGGTTTTAATAACTTACCTGGTGACACCATTTATAACATAACATGATCATTGTTGCAATTATTATTACAGAAGCAGAGATTAAAGGAATGATCGAAGCCCTGCAAGTGCTCAATCATTGGTGAATGATTTGATTTATTTCTGTAAATTATTATTTTTTAATTTTTATTCGCGGCTCTAACATCAGTAAACCAATTTGTTTTTTTGATTGGATCGGAAATTCTCATGGATATCCTCTACTCTCAGCCTCTTGTTACAACCCACTCCGGTGTTCTTTCTCGTACCTGCGCCGGGAGTCATGAACGAATAAATCTTTCGCAATCTTTGACTGGTGCGTGGGGAGGCGATGAACGTCCGCAAGTCGTTCATCCCCGAACGCAATCAGTTAATTATTTTGCATATTTACTAAACAAAGTCTAGATCAGACTTTCAGCCAAAGATTCATTCATGTGTAGAGTTTTCAACTATGTTAATACACAGCTCGGTACGTAGGTATTTCAGGTCTGCACAAGTGGTAAATTACTGTAGTAGATTCTAAAGTTCAAAGGAAACGTGTTATTACAGTGTTTGTGTGCTAACTACCTGACTGGTAACCGACATACCTACACACGAGTGAGTTGAACGTGCCTGATACTCATTCGTATGTACATACTCGTGCCCATTCTTTAGCATCATCATCCTCCATAGAAATCCACTCACGCCCGATATTAATATTCTATCTCAATCCAAATCCCGATCCTTTGTTTTTGACGGCTGCTTCTGATTGGACATCTTTAAGACTCGGATAGGCGAATTCGGTCGTTGATTGGTTACAGACAAAGATCGGGATCAAGATAGCAACCGAGATAGATTATTAATATCCAGCGTCAGTCTCTCAATAGGTAGGGCGCTCGTTGTGGCGATACTTAAGGGAGGCTTATATTCAGAAGTGGATGTCTTTCGACTGAAATGATGATGATGAATCGTCATTCTGCTGCAGCTTGTCTTATTCTTCCTCCATACAGCTCTATTTGCCGTCATTTCAAAAATCTTCTTCCTAGACATGTATTCTTTCACACAATCCATCCATCGCGTCGTTCCTAATTAAATCTCCATTCGTTCTATAATCAGTTAAGGAATACGAACTAAATGTATGGGATTAGCATAACATGAAAGCAATCCGAATAGCTCAGAAAACAAACATGAAACATTGAATTCGCTCTTCCTAACAATTAACTAGCCGTGTCTGTAGCGATTAGAGTCTATCCTCACGGACATTAGTCAACAATTGGGTTGTCAAAAAGAAGAATATTTTCTTCAGATTCTACTTGAAAGGATCTTCTATAAACTGATATAAACTGACCATCTTGTATGATCTACAGTATACACACTTATGTTTGCACAAGTAAAAATATCTTGAATCTCCTTACAGTTCCAGAGATTTGCGCGTTTAAAAGAAACAAACAAACTCTTAAACTGTTATCTACATTATCTGTTTCTTAATTTATCTTAGCAAAATCTGCAAACATAATCCTAAAACATAACGGTATTATAATTTATCATTCATCAAATACGACATAGGTAATTTGCTTGACATCGTCTTCTTAGCCTTTTCTCAACTGTGTTGAAGGCGGGTAGCCAACCACATACTTACAGCTTTTTACACGGAGTGATTACCTTTCTAACCGCCATAACCTAGTTACTGACGTCACAATATTCTTTGCTAAGACTGATTGTGAGACTTTCGGGACTTTCTAACTTCCCGTAACGACTTTCAAAGATCTGGGATCTGCGCTTAATGTCTTTTCCGAGGTACGATAGGGTCTCGATATGTAATGACACAAATGGCCGAGTCTTGGCCTCTACAGAATCATCATTAATTTAAAAATGACTGTTTATCATAAAAATCGGTCTAAAAAGGTCAGGTGCGTAATACACACAACTGACGAGAGTTTAAAAGTAAACATATTAACGTATGAAGCAAGAGGAATAATATGTAAGGATCGTACCTACGTTACAGGTGGCACTTGCTGGGGAGTTTGTTCCGCCACTTCTTCTTCCCAGCAACAACACTAGGAAGTGGTGAAGTGTGGGCGTTCTGTGGGACTGTCTTATGAATTTTTTGACGTTTAAAAAGTGCAGAATCTCAGCCAAATTTGAATAAAGACTTGATTTTGTCTATAGGTAGTATCTGCTTACCCATGCGAACTACGTGAGAGTTTATAAAGAATGTCTTGTATATGTATTTGCATGTATTTATCATAAAATTTGTAGCATAAAGAAATCAAATAACCGTATTTGAACATCAAAAAGTCGCAAACAAATGGCATGTCACTAAAGTGAAAGTCAAATACATAAATATTGTTCGACTATTTGCATTTTCGTCAGACGCAGTCAGTTTACAGCCCTTTGTCTCTCACAATGTAGAGAAACTCGGAAACTGCTTAGAGATTGGATAACTTGTACCTACTACGATGACGAAAATTATACGCACTGTTATGTGTCATTGTATTTAAAGACGTTTTTACTGCTACTTGATGACTTCCCGTCATTTAAGGTTAGAGTTCAGTGGTCAAACCTCTTATATCACAATACCTCATCTAAGTCTCACAACGTGACCAGTTTTTTTTTCCGCTTGCAACATCTTGGGTGCAGTAAATAACCGTCGTTTGTAACATGGGGGAAAAACACTTCATGGAAAAAAGAATATGAATTCAAAAGAAAAACAAAACTAAATCAATTGTTGTGTTCAATACGACTCGCAAAAGAACTAAAGACAACCATCAATAAAACATAAAAGTAATGCCCTGGAAACTTTACATAGTCAGTATATATATTGTTCCCACTGCTGGGACACAGGCCTCTTCTTCGGACAAGGAGTGGGCCGTGATCTGCCACGCGGGCCCAGTGCGTGTTGGTAGATGTCACATGTCTTCAAATTTTTAATTCTAGTAATAGTAGGTCACCGTGTTGAGTATAGTGGTAATGAAATAGTTTGCACAAAGGAAACTGCCTGACTGGGATTGAACCTGGGCCACTAATGCTTCCTTAAAACCCTTACAAAGGTAGGTAGGGTTGGTTTTGGTTTGACCTTATGGTGATACTCCCAACGTGTATAACCGTAAATAACGCGAAAGGATTTGGTTTTTGCCTGCCCCTTATGGAAAATAGTCGTGAGTTAGAGTATTGTATGTACCTAATTAGTTTTTTTAGAAACCTTTCTCTCAAAATGTTGATAAAAACAGCAAACCGCATCAAAATCCATCAAGTCATTTAGAAGCACTCGGCGGATGCACGTGCAAACCACTTTGTTTTCTACAAGAGATATGCAATACATTTCCATTTACCCCAGTGTCCGCAATCGATATGTTAGCATTCTCTCGTCGATAGTATCGAGTGTTTGAGATGCAGCGTGCGCAAGCGCCGTTACTGACAGTTATTCAAACTGGGCAATGGGCTCATCACTCACACCTCTGCCAACATACGACCTTCAATGACCATCGTGTGCTGCCAATAGTCAGTACAATGCTTGCTTAATGCTTAGGGATTCCCATCGATTAACGATTGCTATTAGTGATGATGTCAAACATTTACATGTTTCGAATACCAATGTCACAATCGTCGGTAACACAATATATTATTATTTGAAGAAGAAAAAATATGTCACTTGTCTATAGGTTTTATTTCGAATAGAAAACGCAACTATTGAATCTGATGAGTCAACATCTGTGGTTTCAAACGACGAAAGACACAGGCGTGGAACCGTTTAACACTATAAGTTAAAAAAAAAACGGTTTATTTGCAAACGAACACCTTTTCAGAAGTTCAACGATGCAGTTTGTGTCATTTAAAAAAGAAATATATTCAGAAGAAAACTGAATATTGTTGAATTCAAATGTCTACATGTTCCCGTCTAAGACGTAACCTCCTTTTGAAACATCCGTTAAAAGTATACCTACTTCTTTCTGACTTCCTCTACCGCGCTACACTACATCGGATAAAATTTATCCCAGAACAAAACGTACCAGTCTACATGTACGTTCTGAACACCACAGTAGAAGTCTTCAGATGGCCTGATAGTTTAAATAACAATGTCACAATCATTGGAAGCATAGTTAAATAATCAATTTTATTGATGTCACTTAGGTACAGTGATAAAAATTAAATTTAAAATTTAAAAAACCCCCACCGCAAAAAAGTAAAACATTTAAAAAGTTAAAAATAACACTTTAGCCATGAAATTTTACTTCACGTCGGGGTACCGCTTAAGTAAGGAATGTTCCTATTATTGTAGGTATGTAGGTACTTATTTTAATGGTACCCCGACGTTGCGTAAAATTTCATGGCTAAAGTGTTATTTTTAACTTTTTAAATGTTTTACTTTTTTGCGGTGGGGGTTTTTTAAATTTTAAATTAAATTTTTATTTGAAAATTTTTAAACGCATTAATTTTGTTTTATAGAGTTTACAGTTATGAGAATTATTCAGTGCATTGTATGTAGAGTCAAATGCTGGTTAAAACGAATCCAAACACGACATTTCTGCTATTATTTTGTCAAGAGTCTACCTACTGGTGTGCTGGATAGCCTGGCTGCAGCATCAGCTCATCCTGTTGCCATCAATGCATTGTGTTTAGAATCAAATGCTGGTTGAAATGAATCCAAACACGACATATCTGCTATTATTTTGTCAAGAGTCTACCTACTGGTGTGCTGGATAGCCTGGCTGCAGCATCAGCACATCCAGTTGCCATCAGTGCATTGTGTGCAGAATCAAATGCTGGTTAAAATGAATCCAAACACGACATATCTGCTGTTATTTTCCCAAGAGTGCATTAGTCTGCTAAATATCCTGGCTGCATCAGACCAAATACACCATAATGTTGCTTATTAATATTACATACATGGGTGTTTGAAATTTTAAGACACACATATGTTTGTAAGTAAAGTTAATACCCATAGACGTCTAAAATAGCAACGTTAGCTAACACAAAAGAGCTGATAACCTTGAAACGGCTAAACCGATTTTGATGAATTATGTCTAAGAACCATCGCAGGAAGCCCTACTTTCAAATAAAAAAAACCGCATCTAAATCGGTTCACCCGTTTGGGCGCTACGGTGCCACAGACAGACAGACAGACAGACAGACAGACAGACAGACAGACACACACACATAGCGGTGAAACTTATAACACCCCTCTTTTTGCGTCGGGGGTTAAAAAACAGTCCAAGGATGCAGTCCGAATCATCTGCTCGGAATAAACTTTTTCTAAATTCTTGATTTTATTTTCAAAGACAAAAGTCAAAGTATCGTATCGATAGATAATTTATTTTACCTGCTACTAGTCCACGTCATTAAAATGTAAAACTGATTAGTTAATTGCTTTAACCATTGTTAACTAATGAGCTACGGACTACGGAGAAGTAACGTAATCCCAACAATATTTTTTGCCAAACTGGGGAAGACCCATTTCTCGAAAGAATCGGAATCGGAATTCGGAATCTTCTCGTTCAAAGACATTAATACTTACTAATAGACGGGACTATGCTAGATCACGTTACTAAGCCACGGAGTTACTGTTTTTCTAACACATTTCTTCGCATGTCCTCCCTAAAATAAATGAAATCTCTTCGTATGTTTCAAAATAACTAAAACCCCCATCTTTTGTTCTTATAGATAAATATGTTTCTTCGCTGTCCGTGTTTATCAGTAAACAAAGCTGTTTGAAAGACTTTCTTTTCTTTTCAAATTGGTCCACTTACTCGGTAATGTCGCATGAATGACACTAATACTAAATTAGCTTCGTAGTTTGTGCTGAATAGTCTTTTCAAGAATTCAAGCTTACTTGTTGTGAATAATTTTGACGGAGGTTATTTAGTACTTTCCCATCGTTAAAGGTAGTTTTCTAAAGGATAAAGAGGAATAAAATACATGACAGGTTTGTGAGTAGTTTGTTTTGTTAATGGCATCGTAAGGAGGTCAGCACATCTATAAGCTTCAAACCTGCAATAGTGCCTATAGCTCATTTCATAGCTTATGATAAAATAGTTATTCTTTAGTGAGTTGAGGTGTAAATTCTACATACATGGTGCTAAAAATAAAACACTTTAGGTTATTAAGGGACTGGCTTATAGATGTCTAAGAGCAAAGACTTCTTCTGCAAAAGATAATATTATAATGCTCCCGACTGAATATATCGGTCACGGCGGACGACACATATTATACGCTCCGAGCACACTCGCCCTCATAGATCGACTAGGCGGGAATCCGACACATCCTGGAAGTGATCAAAAATCTTAATAGAAAACCTAGTAACACTGTCCAACCAAGAAATCGATTCTAGCAGTGCGATTCTGTTAAAAATCCGTGAAAATGTAAGTGAAGTGAAGGCAAATTGAACTATCATTCCTTACTAATTGCATAAAGGCATTGACTGTTCACTTCATGCAAGTTTAAAAGGTGATTTTTACTGGATCGACCAGCAGGACCACGCTTACGACTACGAGACCAGAAGAGAATAACGACAGATATATAATAATAATAATAAAGCCTTCTTCATTAACATACCATTTTGACATTTAAAATGTAGTTAGTAGTGTTAGGTAATACTTTACTAAAACTAGTTTTTAACCCCCGACGCAAAAAGAGGGGTGTTATAAGTTTCACCGCTATGTGTGTGTGTCTGTCTGTCTGTCTGTCTGTCTGTCTGTCTGTCTGTCTGTCTGTCTGTCTGTCTGTCTGTCTGTCTGTGGCACCGTAGCGCCCAAACGGGTGAACCGATTTAGATGCGGTTTTTTTTGTTTAAAAGCAGGGTTTCTTGCGATGGTTCTTAGACATAGTTCATCAAAATCGGTTCAGCCGTTTCAAGGTTATCAGCTCTTTTGTGATAGCTACCGTTGCTATTTTAGACGTCTATGGGTATTAACTTTACTTACAAACATATCTTTGTCCTAAAATTTCAAACACCCATGTGTGTAATATTAATAAGCAACATTATGGTGTATTTGGTCTGCTGCAGCCAGGATATCTGACAGACTAATACACTCTTGGCAAAATAACAGCAGATACGTGTTTGGATTCATTTTAACCTGCATTTGATTCTGCACACAATGCACTGATGGCAACTGGGTGAGCTGATGCTGCAGCCAGGCTATCCAGCACTCCAGCAGGTAGACTCTTAACAAAATAATATCAGATATGTCGTGTTTGGATTCATTTCAACCAGCATTTGATTCTACACACAATGCCCTGATGGCAACAGGATGAGCTGATGCTGCAGCCAGGCTATCCAGCACACCAGCAGGTAGACTCTTGACAAAATAATAGCAGATATGTCGTGTTTGGATTCATTTCAACCAGCAATTGATTCTGCACACAATGCCTTGATGCCAACAGGATGAGCTGATGCTGCAGCCAGGCTATCCAGCACACCAGTAGGTAGACTCTTGACAAAATAATAGCAGATATGACGTGTTTGAATTCATTTCATCCAGCACTTGATTTTAAACACAATGCAGTGATGGCAACAGGATGAGCTGATACTGCAGCCAGGCTATCCAGCACACCAGTAGATAGACTCTTGACAAAATAATAGCAGATATGTCGTGTTTGGATTCGTTTTAACCAGCATTTGACTCTACATACAATGTACTGAAAAATTCTCATAACTGTAAACTCTATAAAACAAAATTAATGCGTTTAAAAAATTTGAAATAAAAATTAAATTTAAAATTTAAAAAACCCCCACCGCAAAAAACTAAAACATTTAAAAAGTTAAAAATAACACTTTAGCCATGAAATTTTACGTTACGTCGGGGTACCGTTAAAATAAGTACCTACATACCTAGTACTAGGAACATTCCTTACTAGGTACCCCGACGTGAAGTAAAATTTCATGGCTAAAGTGTTATTTTTAACTTTTTAAATGTTTTAGTTTTTTGCGGTGGGGGTTTTTTAAATTTTAAATTTAATTTTTTGTTAGTATAGTTAGTTAATGTTTTCTGTGATATAAAATATCTCACTTAGAGTAAAGGCCTCCCCCAGCTGGTTCCATAGTTCATTGTTTTTGCTTATCATCAACCAGTATTTACCTGCAATATAATGCTATATAATGTCATCAGCCCACCGTTTGATTCGTCTTCCAATTTTTCTTTTACCATGTGTTGGACTAGCGAGTACTTCGTTTGGTCTAACGACAGATAGAATGAATTAAACACTACAGGTCTGACCCTAATTCCTGTAATTCACGAGAAAAGTGACCACTTTTTTCCACAATTCAAAGACATTGCTAATTTCGCACATCCACCGTCCGCTCCTATTCGAACACGCGATGCAGGCAATTAGCCTTGATTCGAAAACTGTTTTCTAAACAAACATAGCCATTAGATAACCATAATGTTGCACTATGGTGTCATGTCAGACGTGTTCCATGTTTGCTATGATTTCCATCACGTATTGTCGGACTTTCTAAGAGGTTTGCCGGCTGGTAAACTGTGAATTAAGTATCTCTGAACGCGCCGCACGCGCACATTGTGTAACTGTTACAGAAGATTGATCGCTTTATGGATTTGTTAAACACTTCCCGAACGTTATGTGTGTCTCATTTATAACCTGATCAGATTGATTGGGACATCATTTACTCTCAGGTAATCGCAATTCTGTCTTGCAACGTATTTTCCAGTTTAATGGCATAAAGAAACAGAAGAAAATTATACACAGTTTAGCTGCTATGTATATTGTATATGTATAGATTTCGTAAACTTTTTCGGAACTCGGGAGCCCTGGGACCATTGAAAGTCATACGAGAGGCCGAAGCCAACTCACAGAGGCCCGGCTTTTTTATGAAATGAGGCTACCAACCAAAACAACCGCAGTTTTATGACCTGTATGCACTATGCAAGTTCATTAAGGAAATCCTCCGGCTGGCGCAGGACTATTATTATCGACAGATTATTATTAAGTAGCCAATTATTTACTAAAACTTTATGCACAAGTATATCAGTGTACAAACGCGGACTTACCTCATGCCATAGGCAAAATCGCATTCTAGATACTTCTTCCTTTCGTGCACTCTGTCCAGAACATTCAGCTGTTTCTTTGCCTTTAATTTATCAGTGTTTTTGTTTCGCACAGCAATGAGGAATTTTCTATTGACCACATCGGTTTATAATATTCGTCAATTCGTAATGCTGTTCCGTCTCAGCCTTGTGTAATGAATACTTCCAGACTTAATTTAGCAGCTAACCCTAGCTGCTAAATTAACATGTATGTATTGATAGTCTTTGTTGATGGTCTTCCATGTTAAAAATTAAGCATGGTGGCTTTCTCACTTTCCGATGCTATGCCAGCAAATTCGGCGGTTCAGTTGTTTGTCATGTAACAGGTTCTATTTCCGCACTGTTCAAATATTTGCCTTGTCTGTCTGTATGGGTGTTTGTACAAGGGAGATTTCGTGTCTGTAACCGCACCCACAAAACACCAGACACTCAGCACTGTTTCCTGTAACAATTTAAACTCCTTTCTAATACCAATTAATAGTTTAACGATCCTCAATTATAACAAAACAACAATCTTATAATTGTTATTGCTCGTAGCACCCGCTCCACTAAAGGCTAAATTACGTAACACGTTCATCTCACTTTTACCTAGGTCTTAAACTAGTTCTCTAGTCTTTTGCGATTCTGCATGCACGTTCTAGAAATCGTTGCTAATTGCTTTGATATTAATAAACCTTTCCAAATTCTCGCTTGTATTTACAACTACAGCCTCTCAACATTGACGTCTTCTTACTCGTATTAACTTTAAGTACCGGTACGAGTAAAGTCGGGTGAATTATAGGGATCCAAGGTTTCTTCAGAGGACATTTCCAGATTTTACTTGCGTCGTTAAACTTAAAAAACGGGGCCTCCGACCATTTCAATGGTAATGTATGAAAGAAATAAATAATACCGTCGCAAATTGTTTTTTCTATATTTGTTGTTGGAATGGCCGCTGTTTCAAAGCTAGCCAAGATTATACGTTGGTAAACAAAGGAATTGGTAAATCAGGTGTGATCTACGGCGCGTGCGCAGTTCCCACGCGGTGAAAGCACTGCCCCGCACGCTATGACCCCATACCTTGTTATATGCTCCTAGAATAGGCCCAAACTAAGGCTACCGCGAATGCTATGAGTATACCTACGCAAAGCGAAAGTATAGGTACTTACTGATAATGTTGGAAAATCGGGAACGTTTAAAAACCTCTGTTATTTTTATTTAATAAACCAACAGCCCATTGATATAAAAAGCGGCAATAGCACAATGTTAGGCGTTAAACTGGCGATACGTTGGAAGAGACGACAACTACGTTTGGGGGGGGGGTTAACATTACTACTAGTAATGTGCTAGTAAGCTTTTAAAAATAATGATTTCATAATTCCAACCTTATTGCGATCTGAATATGGTTATGCTCAATTGGGATAATTGGACATTGTTCATTTGGGGAAGCTTGATGTGCTGGGGGTGTTACTGCGAAAAGTAATTATTGATGCCTGAATCCTAAATATTGAATACAACTTCGACAAAAAGAAGTCTTAAAGTACTCCTTGTTCGTATTGATTTGTCATATCAAAACTTAACGATTGTTTCCATCAAACATATTTTACTTCCAACTGATTCGTTTCTTGCATACACATCTCGACCTATACCCACTTACATGTTTAACAAAAAATGTCTTTGTCGGTTTAAAGCATACTTATTGCCAATCTGTCCTCCTTTACAGGCGACACCACGACTCGCATTATCATTCAAACAGCCGTGAAATTACTGCCAGTAATAATATTAGCGTGTTGCTTAAGTAAGGAGGCCATTCAAGATGCCATGGACCTCCATAAGTATTCAATAAGTTTCTTAGAAGCTATGCTGAAAATCAGAAATTGTATTATTGTTAAAAAACTATGTCAGTTTGTTTGTTATGCTGTCACAAATCTCAAATAGTTATATAGGTAAACAGCAACTTTATACTGCAAATTAGTTTGTTCTAGCAAGTTCAGATATAGGTTGCCTGTATACAATCGCTTTTAGCGTTATGGCTGCCAAATCTACCTAATAACCTATGTAGTATCTAAGTTACTATTTCAAAGTTGTCATGGTATACATTAAAGAGTTTCCTATTCTATGCATTGTCATCTGAAATGAATAAAATGTAGCTCACGAATAGTCCGTGATCTAGGTTAGGATTAGGACATTCCGGGGTTGTAAAAGTATCGTCAGAGCCATAAGGATTTTCCAACCCATAGTATACTTTTTATTCCTGAAGCGGGTACGTTCCCGTAGGATAATTACCAATCCCCGTGCGAACGAACCCAAGGGCAAAAGTTATTATCTAAATTCATTTTGTTTTGTTTTTGCCCTCACTGTGTCTACACACATACATAAACTCACGCGGTCACGCCTTCACTCATAGGGGGTAGACATTAACTTCAGCACGCCACCTGCTTTGATCCTTACATACTTCTTTTGCTTCGTTTACATTCATACATTGCAACATATCCCACGGTATAACCATTTTCTGTTTCCACGACCAATTGGTTTAAATTACTAATACATATTTCATTGTGTATCTGTAACACAATCTCGTGGGACACTTATTATTGGCACTAATGAGCTATTCAACTAACAGGCTGCGGAAAACTGTACAAACAACGCGTAACTAATGACAATAGAAACTCGAACAGTCGCTTTGCAACACACCAATAAACTAAACCAGGTTTTTAAATCAGCCATTAATTGTGACAGAATCCGTATGAACTATCTAGCAGTTACCTACAGCGTTCGTTAAACTTGCATCACACCCATGTATCATTACTTCTAACTTCTAACACAATTGAACTTGCTACAAAATGATATAATTATGTACGTACCTCATTGTTCTAGCAATTCTAAATGGCGTTGTGTGAAAAAGTTGAGGAGCTTGTGGCTAAATTATAACAGCCGCATGGGTCGATCGAAGGTTAAGCTACGCTTGACGAGGTCGGTCCGTGGATGGGTGACCATTTATTACATACCAAGACTCCTCCGTGCCTCGGAAAGCACGTTAAGCCGTTGGTCCCGGCTGTCATTTGTAGATCTTTGACAGTCGTTACTTGTAGTCAGAAGCCCGAAAGTCTGACAACCAGTTTAACCAAGGGGTATCATGTTACCCAGTTACTGGGTTGTGGAGGTCAGACAGGCAGTCGCTCCATGTAAAACACTGGTATTCAGCTGCATCCGGTTAAACTGGAAGCCGACCCCAACATAGTTGGGAAAAGGCTAGGCAGATGATGATGTTGTGTGAAAAAGTTGTGGAATATTTATTATTATTATTATTTATTATTAATTAAATACTAAAAGTACTGTCAAAACGCTATCAATGATATGATTTCCTGAATTCTTTCAGCAGTAGCCCGAAGATTGTATTAATGTACGGAAGATGGCAATAAGCTCGTTCTCTATTATATAAAACCTACACATAATTGGTGATATAGAACGTAGTTAATATCCCCAACTCTCAGACAGATGTCAAAAACAACCATTTTCTTCCCAATGTGATGTTATGTTTATATAATCTTGCCTCTTTGTTTCAGATGGCGTAGTAAAGCAGCGACAGATATCCCTCACAAATGTTATTTAACCTAATGGAAGGCGACACGATAACCACGAACACTCTCATATCATCGATCAAGAAATTCAACAGCGAAGGCAAACAACACGGCACTATAAAAGCTCTACTGAAAAACTTTATCTTACCAGAAACAGAGATGGCTATAAAAGAAAACCAAAATAACAGTAACAAATACATATACACAGTACCTGCCATACCTCCTTTACCAACTATGTCGGAACGAATGAAGTCTATAAATGTCGCTAAACAGGCGTTCTTGAATTCAACGGTCAATCCCACAGTTGCGCCTACAAGTTTTGAAACAAAAAACGATAAAAACACAGTACACTACGCACAGATAGCAATAACAACAACAAGTGAAGACCCTAGGAGTACTGGCGGAGGAATGGGTGAAAAACATACGTATGCTATAAATAACAAAGAATACAGCATTCCAGTTAATATATCTCCGAGTATAAAGAAAACAATGGAACAGCATCAGAGGAAAGTAAGTTTTAAAATAAAAACCGCTGCGACATCCTACAAACGACCGCCTCAAGCCAAAACGATGACTATAACTAGCAGTAATGTTGCAGAACTGACAAAGAAATTCAACAACTTACAAACCGAAACTCATATTGGATCACCTAAACAATCAAAACTTGCAAAAACTTTAGAAGAATTACAGTCTGCATCACGATGTTCAGCCAGTAACAGTTCAACACCGTCATCTACTCTTAGTTCGAGTCCAAACATTAAAATAGTTTTACGACAGAGACGGGGGTCAAAAAAGCGCAACAACAGAAAAAGGTGTTCCAGTGTAGACTCAATGGACGATTTACTTTCTACTGACAGTTCAAATAAAATTCGCGTAATTCGTTCAAAATCAGACGGTACTAAAATACCAAAAACTACAAAAAAACGCTTAAAATATCAGGACTCAAGTGAACAACCGAGTGGATCAGATTCTGTTGATGGCAGTCCAGTTAAGGTTAAAGAATTAGAATCCAAGAAAGATGTAAAACCGATAGAAAGTACCGGAGTTAAAAATGTAATCAAAAAGTTTGAATGTGAAATAACAGCTCAAACGAATTCAAGCTATACATTGAAAAAACAACCTGATAAAACTAAGAGTACAACACCTGTAAAAGAAAAACCAAAAGTACCTGAAAAGAAATCATCACTAGTATTAACCAAAAATCTTGTTGTAAAGGATGGCATTCCAAAAATTAAAACAATTAAACCTGTAACAACCGAATTAGCAAAGCTAGAAAAAACAACGAACCGAAGCCCGGAGATTGTTAAAAGAAGAGAGCCTTTATACGATCGAAAAAGATATAAAACAAATTATATACACACAGACAAATTACCTCTTATGGTTGTCGAAATCATTCCAGAAGATATTCACGAAAATAATGCAGTTACGGTTACAGTCAACAATAAATTAAAAGAAGAAATTCCAATTATAAGCACAGTTACACCCAATGAAGAAGAAAAAGTATATCAAGAGATCAATTCACCGATAACACCTAATGAATCATTTTTATGGCGCCGAAAAAGTAGTACTCAAATATATTCTGACTCTGAAAAATCTGAAAACTCATATAGTTTTGTTACTGTAACATCGAATGGCACAACTATTAGTTGCTCAGATGAGCAAAAAAACACTGCACAAGAGGAATCTCAAGTTGAAACTAACGAATCTCAAGTAAATATTTCAACCAGCGAACAGCAATCGGATCCCAATATGGATTTCGAAAGTAATCTTGTTGAAGCCTGCAACAAAGAAATTATAGTTGGTTACACATCTAAACCAAAACCAGAAGAAGTAGAAGATTATTACGAACCTTTAGAACCTAGGGACGATGAGAACATTGTTATAATTCCCGTCAAGAGTGTGGATAGATCTTCTAAAATAAATTGCCCATTACCGGAAATTCCAAAGGTTGAAAATGATAAGAACGAAGATGAGTGTGCAGACAAAGACAATATTTACCAATGTTTACTAGAAATGAGATCGCATCCCGAAGGTGATGAAAGTAGTCTCCATAATTATGAACTTTGTGACAACGATCTTGAAGAGAGAACGCGCGGCGATGGCGACAGCGATGATGGCTATGAATACTGCAAGTCGCCTTCCATTAAGCCGTATTGTTTAACTTCCAGTTCTGGTATACAAATTGCTGAAGATTACCAACCATTTACTAAAAATAGCAACAAAAACTACGCAATAACAAAGTCAGTAAGTGGAGCGTCGACCGTTAGCTACGAAAAGATAGGATCAGCATCCGAGAGGATTTATGAGAAAATCCCTGCACGACCGCCAAAGTCAAAGGACAGCAGTCCCACCTACAGTAGTAGACATTCCTTTATATCCGACTACACGGTATACAACGAGAACGAAAACATATATGACACGATAAAACATGGTGACGCGGCGTCACTGTCGCACTGTTACGAGAGCATACCTAACAGCCCGAGTATGGTGAAGCTACGGAACGATATGAGGAAGCAGGCGGCATCGAACGCGCAAAAGCGTCTCTCGTTCGACACAGTGTCTAACATCAGCCAGTCGACGATGTCCAGCGAGCAGAAAACGAACAGCCTCTACGGACAAAGGTCTGTGATCAGCTACAACGGGCAGGAGATCGCGTTCCAAGTGCCGAGCAGTGAGACCAGTGTCAGCGACAGGAGTGATCGCAGTGACGACTGGGTTGATGTGTCTGATGAAGAAAAGAATGAGCAGAAAATTATCATGTAAGTTTTTGTTTTGTAAGCCGTCTTAGGAAGATAATCCAGTGTGGTAAATAATAATACGTAGATAAGCATGTGAGAATCTTTTTCGCAAATAATGGAAACAGCCATGTATTCTTCTATTATATAATGGATTGTTTAAAGCTAAAGCTCTTACGGCAACAATCAAAACCAAATAGATGTCGAATTACAAATCAAAATATTGACAGAATCTCTAACCGTTGTCCGATAACTCTTGCGATAAAGCATATTACAACTTTTTCTATGAAAACTAAACATCAAAATTATCATTCACTTGACCTAATAAAAAAGCTATACCAGTTTCCAAAGAGTAGTACAAACATTGTTATCGGCACTTGATATTAAATTGTGTTTGGAGGTGGCTCAGTGAGAAAAACGCAATGGAAAGGGGAACACGTTAAAATCGTTACATAATTTTTGTTATGATTTATTAAAATGGAAATTCTGAATTACAGTGTACGCGAGAGAAGCCGCGGCAGAAAGAGCCCTATTAGTTGGTCACAGAAAGTGCGACATCAATGGCAGAAGTCACCAAAGCCGAACAGCAATGATCAAGGTTAGTTACTCTATTGTTTTACTTTAATTGTATTTTTAGCTATGTTGCAAACATTTTACTAAAAAATATTTAAACCAATCAACAAACGAGCACTTTGTTTACGAGCAGTGTTAAGCAGCGCCATCTATTATTACACAACCAAACTACGTTCTCCAATTGTATTATTAGTTCTTGTAGATCACGCTAGATGGCGTTACAAATCTGCAAGTAGCAAATAAATTTATGGCTTGAATTGTCTAGTCTAAACATTTCTTCAAATACTGATTTATAGCTTTTAGTCCAGTATTTTTCAGCCAAATGTGAAATAGGACCTGCCGCTTGTAGTTGTTGATTAAGTTTGCGCAAGCGCGCGCTTTAGCCACCAGTTGCGCAAACTGTGGCGACAGGCGTCCTACGCGCGCATTCCGGCGCCTAAACAATGCTCGGCTCGGTGTTTGTCATAATTTCCTTTTTTGACAGTTCGCTTGGAACTTGAAACACAGTGCAAATATTGGTCAATGCCTTGTCAAGTCTTTTGTGCCTTTTAGAGATATGTCATATTTTTCACGTCACAATGGAAGCTCATTTACATACGCGGTAACTAGTACATTCTTATATGTATTGTATAAAATCAAGGTGAAAATGATTTCGATCAAAACCTTTTTAGTTTTCGGGGAAAATTATTCCTCTATCTGAACATAAAGAGAGCCGAGTGCTCTGTCTATAACTTTGCACCTGTTATATATTTGTACATGCGTCGTTAGATTATATACAGATTGGAAGGAGCCTTTTACGTGGTACCTACATAGCATGTTGCTGGACCTTAACGTTCCAATTTTTCTTAGTGTTTTCCTAAAAGTAAAAATGTTCTCACTTAATAAAAACTTTATTTGGTGAAATTAAAACTCTTCAATAAACTTATTAAAATTATAATAAAACATTTACAGTTAAACTAACTACAAATCGTAACACTCAGGTGTCAAAGTACTCCTCCCCGTCGCTGTCATCTGGAAACGTGCATCATCTCACTTAATTATGTACAGACGCCAGCCAGCACATCATGTTACCCCAATGTGTCAAATTTTCCCAATTGAATATGAACCTTATTCTGTTTGGCATAAAGTTGAAAATCGATCTAAGAAATTTGACACAATGGGGTAACTTGATGTGCTGGCGTCTGTGGCTGTTTATAGTACCTAAGTTGTGTGTCGATGTCCACTACTTTTTATTTACAATATGTAGATATTACAACTTAGATATTAGATAGCCCCTATGACCGAATTTATAGACTATCCCCTCAAAAATAGCAACATCAATAATAGTTCAATCAATGTAATGGCATTGCGTTATTGGATTTAAAACCACAATTTATTTCGTTAGCTTTAAACTACTTAGTCCTACTAAGTCTTACATGATTGTCTCATTTATTTCATTGCAATATTGCGGTATTGCAACTTCTGAACACAGCCTAATCAGGCTAGTATGAGCAATGATTGGGCAATGCCTTTAAACGGCATGTATTACGAGAAGTTATTAGAACCATATAGCTTATCCACTTGCTACACTGTATCATCGCCTATCGTTTAGTAAGGTACTGAAAATATATATTGGAACCAGCTCTATTTCCCTGGCTATGGCAAACAGCTGTGACAGCATTTTTCATTAGAATCTTTCTATCTAATTTCGATTAGCACTTATTTTAAGTAGCACGTGCATCTATAGGTACTTATTGTCTAAATAGTCTGTCTATAGTGTCTATACAATACCAAGTGTGGGCCTTTATGAGCTGCAAGTTCATGAACCGCTTGCGCCTGTGGGCGGCCGCTAATTGCTACCGGATTCCTGCGCGCGCGCCGCCCGCCTTAATGTTGCCGCATGTGTTGTATGTTGTACTACACTTAACTGGAGATTGCAAATATCCACATATTTCTGTATAAAAACTATTTGGTATTTTATGCTCGTGTTCGACGCAAACCTTGACAATGTTCTGTCCTCAACATTCTTCGACAATTTACAAGCGAGCGAGAACTAACACTACTTGAAGAAAAACTGCATTTTTATTATAAGCAGTTTCCAATCTCAAAAAAGTTTATTCAATAAAGGTCAACTCAATCACCGGTTTGCCCCGACACAGCTAAATAAAACTTTTTGTCCTCGTCATTTCTTTCTACACCATATAAATCTGAACAATCAATCAATACCTGATCTGGGTTTTTGTGGTGTACAATAAAGAGTATTCTATTCTATTTTGAACCTCATCATCATTCTCATCATCCTGCCCTAATTCTTATTGCTTTGAGGTCAGCTCAGCACGTCTCCTTTTATACATTGTACGTCCATTTTCCTGCAGCTCGATAGCACGTCCATTCCAGCCATACCGTTATTCACACAATCCATCTATCGTTTCTTTCGTCTTCCTTTCTACATATAAATTCATACAAAACTTTTTTCAAATTGATCCTCAATCCCTCGCATGACAGCCGATTTCCCCATCTAAATCAGAACCTATGTCACAGTACCGCTAGGTTGGTGACCCAGTAAAAACTATTGATTTTTCGCGCTATAGGGTGGTTAAAACGGTCGATATGATAACAAGCGACCTACTTCAGTATCTAGATACAACATACCACTAAGCTTTAGTTTTATAAGTTTTAAATTAACCGATATATTTGGTGGAGCCTAACTTTGGCATTCCCATAGCTCAAGCTTATGAGAGCTTGGTTTTGCATTTTTCATAGTTTTGATGGAAGCAGCAAGAGCCTCGTCACCTGACTAGCTTTCCCCCAACTACGAGTATGTTAGAATCCATTTCTAGTCCAGCCGAATACCAGTGGTTTACATGCAGCGACTAGCTACCTATCTGACCTCCACAACCCAACCTGTCTGTGTTTAGCAATTGTAGACTGTTTTATACTGTTTACCAACAGGTAACAGGTTACAATTACTAAACGCGTAAAATGTACGCAAACAATGAATATTTTATTTTATGTTTTTTTTTAACATAAACATCTAATACTATTAAGTTTCTGCGCTTCTCCTCCACATAAACCCTGACTATGCTAAATCACACTACTCCTTCCGGACATTTTTCTAAATAAGGGATTCAAAGATTTCGCTTAGCGTATTAATACATAGATGCCTTTGCGACAGTGGCTTTACAAGTTACAATCGTGGATATTAATATTTGCTTTTAATTTTCACCTTCACTTTTGGAATGTCTTCCGGCTCTTCATTAGAAAGATTTATGCACGATAATAAGTAACTTTTACATTCATATGTATGTAATGCAAGTATGTAGAAACAAAACACTTACTGCCGGGTTGTCAATCACTCTTTTTAAAGGAGCTGACTCACACAAAGGTTTTCTTGTGGTTTTAAGAACAAATGTTCAACAAACATCAGCTGTCAATATGTCTACAATAGAGCCAAAAATATCATAAATGATCAAAAGAAGAATATTTGATACAAGTATAAAAGCGTTAGAAGAAATATATTTAGTGAAAAAGGTAATATTTGGTTTAAAAATTGTAACAGCAAAACATGAACTATAAGTAGCTAACTAAGACGGAAAATTTTCAGCAATAGCTCGTTGACAGAGAGGCTTAAATCTATAGTCTAGCAGAGGACTATAGAATTGATCCACAAGCCAATTCCACATGACAATTCACATAATCGTGGTAGTCTAAAATAAATCATTACAATACCTACATCATTCCTATTCGTATGCAAGCAAGTGAAGTGTGAATTAAAATAGAAAGTCACGTACCTGTCAAGGTCTATGTATAAAATATAACACAGGTTGATTGAGTAGGTCTGTAGTGCTGTACGTATTATGTTCCAAGTGTCTGGGATCAATAACATCGCTGGTAGTAACCACTTTTGAAGTTGTGATTGCATTTATACTGACATCTTGTTCTGTTTTCGTCGTGTCTTTTGATACACTGTTGCTGTCAGTTTGTTAACTGTATAACTTTTCCAAGCTAGGACCCGTTTTCAACGTAAGAATAGAAAAGTAATAGAAAAGTCCCTAAGGAAACTTCCTTCATGAATAGTAAACGATGAATGATTTTGACGACTCAGGAATCTTACCCAGAACCTCACACTCAGTGATAAGGCTTGTAACCGTCAACGACAACATTAATATAATTTAAGAAATTTGTTATTGTGTCGACTGCAAATGTGATTCCAAGTTTATATGTATCGTTTTCATCTCTCAAAGAGATAAAACATATCCAAAAGCCAAATAAACCCACCAAGGTAAACAATAGATACGTAGAACATATAACAACTAAAATAGCTGAACTATCTGTCAACAATGCCAGTAATTACAGCGCTAACACAATGTTTTCAACAATGCAGTGATAATATATAATTTACGTACCTAGTCATTGTGCAAAGTGACTGAAGTAGACTTCCTTATTGGGCGCGACCGCCCTTCGACCCGTACGCACAAACCGTGACTATAAGGCCATACATGAGCCATTGTTATTAGCTGGGAGACAGTTGGCTACTTTACGACCTGACCAGGGTTGCTCAATTTAACCGTATTTTGAACCAATGCACCAGCTATCAGAAGATCTCTTACTGCTATAAGTACTTTCTCAACTTCTTCGCGGACCCGGTTATCTCCAGTTTTGGAATTAGCTGTAGAACATTCTATGAAGTCATTTATAATCTTGAGTTTTTCAATTTCTAAGTTTATACCCTTATATTAGTATATTTTCTCTTTTTCTTCTCTGGTTTAGTCCAAGTCTGAAAATTTGATCTAAAAACTTTATAGCGTCTCCTTTGTAAATTATATTGTTAAGCTTGTTCGTATCAGATTCGTCCATTTTATAAGTACTTTCACCACAGATGTCGCAAACAGCTCTGAATCATTTCTTGCCGGTACAAATTGTCACCTGAATTGTGGTATTATCTGGTTTATTATTCGAGGTTACGCGCAGACAGAAAGCGATTCAAACGAAATAGTTATTGGTCATTGATACCAGAGTCTCTAAAGAAATCTTATTTACAGATTTTAAAGAATACCATTATCCAATTGTTGGGTTATCTATGAACATTTGGTGTTAACACTATTATAGATATCTACTCGTATCCACATACGAACTAATGACTGATATCCAACATCGCGATATTAGAGTTATCCGCGCGATTTGAACGTACAGTCGGGCAGTAGTAGCCCACCAGACATAACACCCGTCTGGTCGGAGGATCCTCTCTTTTCAATGGGGGATGAGAAACTTTACACCCTGTTCCTCATACTTTAAAAAACAATACGATTATACGTACTGATCCAGATCACTAAAGACATGACGTAGAGATAATGGTCGATTTAATAAAAGCCACTTTTCAATTGACTCCTAAAAAGACCACCTTCTGTTACAATTACCATACCAATATCATCATTGCTGCAACATTCCATTAACATGAGTTCTTATTTTAAAAGCATTGCTCCTATCCCCTCATTGGTATAACATGCACAAGCTTACTCGCTTGCAATCCTTTATTTTGCAAATACTTCATCAGGGCATATATCTCTGTCCTGCACTTGAATGCACTCTTTAATATTGCGCGCGGTGTCCGAAACGATGCAATAAACTCAGCCCACGCCTGACTACATGATTAAATGACGATACGCATCAGCTCACGCTTGCGTTTGAGCCATAAATAGACACCGCCTGCTCGAAAGCCTTATTATGTCTGAACTAGGTTCCGAATGAACTTTTTTACACTGTATATCCTACGCAACTTGGGGTGAACGTAGAGTTTTTCTTGAATGTTACTGATTTGCCATGAAAAATTATCAGCATGCCAATATATCCACCAAATGCTTATTACCAACGTTACTATACTAGGTCTCTATCTGTTTCAATAACCTCCTCACACTTAGAGCTTGTATTTTAGAACTGTATTTTTATGATATATCCAGTAGACTATTTATCACTAAAGCCAGTGAGCTGTCTGTCCATATTGAGACTCAACATATTGTATTTTTCTATCATTGCGTGTGAAGTAGCTAGCGTAGTATTGCGTGCCTACGATGTCTGTACACAGTTTAATAAAAGATTGTCATTTCTCCTACTGTATCGCAATAGTGTCATCTGCAAACATTTCAAAATCTATGTCTAGGTCATTTTTATCTTGCGTTGAGCTTATGCATAACAAGTTGATTTTGAAAAAAATGCCAAAGCCATATCTATATCTAGTGTTTTGATATATCCATATTTTACCGCTTTTGTACTTATAGGAAGGCGATAATTAAGATGATGAATATAGACACATCCAATCAAGCTTGAAGTTCCACTTCATTACTTTATGGAGCCGAACATTGGACATATGCTAAGCTTCTTCCTGCTCAACAAGTTCGTGTATAAGCCAGGAACAAGTATTAGCATCAGTAGACACGCTCTATTTGTACTGCGAAGTACTTTTCTCTGCGGAACAAACTGGATTCACGTTCTTCACAATAACTATTTCCTTATGACTTCCGCTTGCTTTTATAACACCAGTTAAAACCAGCAGGTGCACTTATTGTAAATTAATTAAAATTAATGAGTTCCAATGCTACGCTTGCACTTTTCCTACCAAAAATATGACAACGAGGACAGATGACGTAAGCTGTAACAAAAAAAAGATAAATTTGTGGTCATGGACATAGGTGAATGAGATAAAATCATACATCATGGTATCGAACAAAGCCACGCGACAAAAGAATTCGTCGCTAAGAATTGTCATTGAATGAGTAATAAACCTTCTCACGTTACACCGTACTATGCCTACTTCTTACTCATCCTTGACCGTAAAAACAAACAACCATTTTACAGAGACCTGTCCAAAAGGAGTTTCTCATAAAAAGTTGTCATAAGACACCAACGCCAGAAGAGATCTTGAAGCGGAAGATTTGGATGACTTGCATCATAACATCGATGATACGCGTGTTTAACCGGCATTGAATGTTCAGCAATTCAAATCCAAACAATCAAGTGAGCATATTAACTTTGTACTTCAAATAATGGTTGTAAACTGAATGTAATAAAGGCACTTTCAAAAGTGATATTAAACGCTAACAACTTTTGAATCCTATTGTTTGTCTGATGCTGTGAATTGCGAGACATTTTATGTAGCCGGTTACCGAGAAAATCATACAATATCTAAGCAAAAACTGATAGATGAACAAAGCGCGGGAAATTATTACTTTGAGGAAAACACCAATGAAATGGTGCTAACTATATACAATGATACAATATTGGCTAATTAAGAAATCGAAATTAATGATTCAGGGGTGATGAATAAAGGATATGACGAAAAGCAAATTTCAGAAATTTACACAATTTCGTTAAAATTGCGAAAATAATTTTATGCTATTATTGCAGCTTTCGCTGAACAATTTTAACAAATAACAGATAAAGACATAATTGTGGGAATTATTTTTGAATGCAGATAACAATACATCGGTTACGTTGCATGAGGTTTTAGTTATCATTGTGCGGCTCGTGTGTGGTCATCACAGCTGTTAGCAAAACCGTGTGATTTCCGAATTTACGAGATTTACGCACTTCCCACATTTAAAGCTGTAGGCAACGCCTTCAATAGTAAAAAGGTACACCAAGGTTATAAAAATGCAACGATGAACCAACGGTTACTGATCTAGAAAATGTATCGAAACATTTCGCAGTATTATAACCGAAAGGCGATGCTATCACCAATTGCACTGGTAACCTTCATTGGCCAACACACGAAAAGCCAATCACTTGTCAGGCACGCGCCTGAACTCAATTTAAGGAAACTAAAGTGCTCAGAATCTTCAGTTTTGTAATGCAATTGCAAAACATGCAGTCAAAATCACCGATGAAGTCGAACGTGGGATCAATTATGCAGCTGTTCCACTTGTGGCGACTCCAACATTATGTCACTAACAACCCAGTAATGAGCGCAATGTTCTAGATTTGTCGCACAATTAGCGACTATTTACCCGGTACAGCCAACTTTTTAAGCAGATCAAACCATTGCCTTACAGCATTGTTTATCGATATCTCAGTTTCGTTATTCACTTTGATTTATAGCTTCATTGATAGCGTATCGCCCTAAATTCTCAGGGACAGACTCACCGGACCAGTTTTCTAAAATGTAGCTTTTGCTGAATCAGTTTGCTCCCTATTGTTGCTAACTTTAGTCTAGAATTCTAGATTCTAAACGTTCGACGTTCGAGCTATTTAGAGTAGGATGTTGCTTCTGAGCCATGATTATTTATAATTGTGCCTTTGTTCACTGATATCTTTATAATCAGACATTTTTTTGCGCTCTTTTTGTCATATTACAATTTCAACGACCTTCTCGCCGTTATAAGTTTTTCTTGATGACGTAGATTTTGTGATTTCATGATTTTGTCTCGTTCGTCATTAGGGGTGTTACTTAAATGGTGTTTCTGGTACACCTACACGTTTGCTACAGTTGCCACAAAAGGTTCTTGCGTGGGAGAGGGACGGCGGCGATGGCGGCGCGCACGCGAGTCAGCCCTGCGCGCGCGCAGCAGAGCGGTCGCGTTGCTGCCGGCTCGACACACCCCGCGACAGTGAAAGTGCTTCATTTGTGTTTACGGACTGTTAATACTGTGAATGTTCATGAAAACCTAATACTGCTGACTTCTGAAACAACATTAGTGTTTAATTTATTGTTCTCGTTCATACTGCTGGTTCGTAAACGTATGACATCCGTGTACGCAAACTCAGCCGGCCGGTCACTTTTTAACTCAACTATAAGCGTGATAACTGTTTCAAATTTTTGCAACTAAAAAAACATTGAGCGTAAAACAATATTAATTAGTTTATATGTTATATAGTTTTTACTTTCTAGTGTTTCTTTATTGCTACTTAACACATTATCTTCGGTCACGCTTTGTGCGGCTCCATCAAAGTCAACAGAGTCAGAGTTACAAGCGGTTGCTTCACACATTTTCATGTATTCTAAACGCTTGTCCACCTTGAAGTGTCGCAACTTGCTATTAGCATATCCTTTCATTGGACATCTAATTAAAATGAACAATTTGTCAATGTAAAGCCATCCTTAATCTTTTGCTGTTTATGCGAGAACAAAATGTCGTGTTTCTGCAATCCTATTCATATGCATCCACATCTTACAGCAGCTTATGCAACGTAATCTTTGAGATACAAATTTTCAACAATGTCCATCAAAGTTAATTCTTCTCACGCTAATTTGATATCAACGATTAAATGTTCAGGTTAAAATTTAATAACACTGTTCAAATGAATACGTAAGATGATACGAGTAAACCGGTTCCTGTAACTAAGGCATGCACTGATACACCAGGAGAATGCAATGAGGATGAGTCTCAAAATTATATAAAGAGAATGAAAATTTTTTATTCGAGGAACTTCGTACAAGTCTAAAAAGTTTATGCGTTTCGCAGTATTTTCCTTATACAAATAGCCATAGGCTATAGATGCTTTAAATGTGAGCGAGCTCTTGTAGACTGCCGACCCCCAGTGTCTGAACCCAGCCGGAACTGTGACAACTGCTACACGGAATTCCACTTACAAATGCATATTTAGATAATCAACATTCACAACATTCCACTGCACTTTACCTCCAATTTTCGACTTTAGTACCCGACTAATACACAGCGTTAATCGAACAGAGTGTAACTCGAAACAATCGGTTGGAACTGCAAGCCTGTAACTAGGTATTTAGACACGGCCGTATTTACAATCGCTTTGGTCATATTAATGGCCCTAGTCTGAATATCATTGTATATTCGTTGTCAGTGAATTCCATAGCACAATTCTACTGTACAAACATCTAACTTTATTTCATTTCATGGTTTATTTATATTTGTTTTCACATTAATATTCTTGACGAAACTGTTTCGATTCGCTGCGTTCCGCGACAAAAAACAAGACAAAGCTAGCATTGTGATTCTATCTGTTGATCTAGATCTAGAAAGTGTCCCCGACTAGACGTAATGTCTCGATAATTGAAGCAGTTACAACGTTGTTATATGCAGTTGTTTAGAAGTCTACTTATCTGATAATGCTGCAACTTCTACCGTTACATCTTGTCACACATCTTTATCTTCTATAAGTGCACTGTCATGGCGATCATCGGCCGTTAGTTTATTGCGATCATTCCACTCGGTTATTACAGAGATTGCATGTTGATATCTCGATAGCGTCAAGTCATTCAGTAACTGCAGTATGTAGCTCGCATATCTTGCAGCTTGTTCGAACATGCAGTTCAGTAATGCTACAGTACTCTTTCCGCGGAACAGATTATGCGCCGCGCTAGGCCTTCGTTGTTTCGCAAGCCGCAATGCTCTGATTGCAACGCCATACATACAAACACACAACATGTTTTGCAATTACACCATAACTTGTAGTATTAAATATTATCTAATGGCTGTAACAATTTCTCGTAACAACCTTTTACTTATACAAAATGGATAGTGAAAATTGTCTTCTGCGTGGCCTGTTTTATATCATACTGCGTCAAATAGTCTTGCTATGTATCATAGATTTAAAAGCTTGTGTTAGATAATTGAGTGTTTGAAATGGTTGTTTACTAAACAATATTATTTTATAACTAAACATTTTTGTGAATTGAGCCGTAACTAACGATTTTCAAATAGCAATTTAGGTGCATTAACCACGTCCAATGTCAGTCGAAGTGTTACGAATAATATTTCGCACGTTGCGATACCGCGGTGCTTAGCATTGAAACAGTGAAAAAAACATCGGTTCTCGATTCTAGTGGCGATGCAAACGTCGATCCGTGCAATCGTGGACCAGTCGACCCTGAGTCGGCCGGCAACGCAGCTGCCGTCGACTTGTTTCGCTTTTTTATAACTTGATCGCGCAGTTGAGTTAAGGAAGCCTGTTTTTAATCTTAAACTTCAATTGGACACTCAGTGATTCAGCGAAATCAGCAGTATGAACGAAACTCTACAGTGGTACGTTGTTCGTTGACAGCGCACGCGGATGTCTAAACGAACGGTCTTTGTTCGGATAAGTGCTCGTGAATCAAAGTGTAGTGATGTGATGCAGTGATAACGGTGATGATGAACAATGATCTCCGAGAGGCCTCAGGTGAACGGTGGCGTGGGGCCGCCTGCGCCGCCGAGGCTAAGGACTTTTCGAAGGAACTGCGGCGATCAAGGTGCACCAGACCGTTTAATAATCCCAATTACTATTCGATACACGGTCAACAATTTAACTGGTTCTGACGTGACTCAAGATTAATTTTAATTGCCAAAAATCCTTGCTGTTCATGTGTAAAACTTGTTTGCTTAAAACAACAAACATGTTTCGCGAATTTCGTAACACACTTGAATTACCATTAAACATTATTAACATTAGTGTTTTGGCATTGAAAAGCATTGATAATTTTTTACCATGACAGCGTCAATTTCACGGTATCTTGAGTCGTGATCACAAATCCATTGACCTGGGGTTATTCGGTCTGTTGTCACCTCCATCGTCATTTGTTGTAGTGTTCATAACGTCGCCGACGAAGGTGTATATGGGCACGAGCGCCAAGTGCTCGTACTACAGTGAGAACGACGAGCCCACGCGCAGGCCGCGGGAAGACCTGGGAGACAGAGTGAGGCTGATCGATGTGCTTGAGAGGACCTGCTGGCTTAACATCAGGACAGTACTGCAAGATGGTGAAATCGAAATACAAGATCTCATCGCATTTTTTGGTATGAACTGTTTTTAACCGACTTACAAGAAAGGGTCTTCATTCAGTTGTTTTTTTACGTCTCGTGTGAAATAGGTTTAGTAGTTTGGATTAAATATCACAATAATTTGAAATAAACCATATAAACAAAAAAATCAAAAATTGAAAAATAAAAATCTTTTTTACAAATATAAACATCCGACTTCATAGAAAAACACAAAAGGTGTTAAATAGCTCTAGTTTCGGAAGACGGTGGTAAAAAAAAATAATGAAACGAAACCACCAAGCCGACTGCCCGCAGATTTTAGAAGCTAGAGTAATTTCACCCCTTTTAGTAATTTTTATAAATTCTACTGATACAATATGCAATACCATCTTATTGTCCATACACATTGCCTCTACCACTATTCTTTACGTGAAGTTGTAAAAACAATAAACAAGGGACCAGACAGCATTCAAAAGAACAACTCCATTCAGAAATCAAAACAACTGCTCGATGGTGATGTTAAACAGATCGGTTTCAATTTGAAAATTATTATTGTATTGTCTTTACGTTAGTCAACATCAGTCGGATGTTGGGATGGAGTGGTATCGTCTTTATGTGCTTGTAATAACACAGTGTACCGTGTAATTAGCTATAGAGCGGCTCACGGTTCGATCACAGTGTGCACTTTCTAGTTTTCTACTTGATAGACAGCTCTTTAGATCATGTCGTGAAAAACTACACGAGTACCAGCCGTTGGTGGTTGGTAAACACGTTTGTTTTCAACTGTTACTTCATCCAAAAAAAAAGATATTAATCAGTGTTTGTTTAGCAGTGAGTTTTAAAGTCGTAGAATTACTGAAATAAGGTAAGCATTGCAATTTGTCTCCGTCACGTCAAAAGTTTAGACCCAAAAGTTAGTGAGTTAGGGTCAAAAGTAAATCTATCTCTTATTTAAATTGAAAGTAAGTTTCGGCATCCATTCCTTTGGTTAATCATTTAATATTATTTTTAAAAACTCTATCTACTGTTTAAGCTTGTGACTCCTCTATAAAAGTACCTAATATCAGCATTAGTAGGTACCTCTCTCTCACTCTCTAGTAAAATTATTTATCATCATTGGTGCTGAGCCCTGAAAGGTTTTTTAGCGTTTTACAAAAAACCTTGTATTGATATTTCCTCTTCAAATGAATCCGGTACATTAAACAGCTCTGATTGAGCTATTTGTCTCACCCTAATTCACGTAGACAGTTTCTAGTTCAATACCTATAATTAAATTCATTGAATAATAGCTCGCGTGTCTCGCATAATACGCGCAGTTGTCTTTCTAACTGACAAGAAAGTGAAAATATAAAAACGCATACATGACGTATACTTAAGTTATTACTTACAATCACAACTTGATGTCACTTTTCGCGTTTTTCAACTCAACATTTGAAACGACGAGACCTATGATAAATTGTTTGGGATATCTCTCGGTTTCTATTTCTCTGACGTCACTAGGTCGTACTGGTCTTACTTTCAATAACTAAATGAAGTCATGTTGTGTACCTGTAGTCTGAACCGGTTGTAAATGTCAAAGGCGTCATCATTATCGTGCTCCAATCAAGTCATTCCACTTCCTTCAACTTATTTGTAGACGCAAGGGCAGATATAATAAGTGTATTACGTACTTCGTGTAGCTAGGCAGCACTTTGTACTTCTGATTGTATCCATGGTCGTATACCAAAGCGGGATGAGCAAACAACCATAAATTACAAGTAAACATTGTACAATTTACTTTTACAATACCGATGTTGGTAGCAGAACTCGTTAAAGGTAGTCATTATTTTATGCCAATTTAATCCCTATTTGTCACCTACAAATAATAAATTTCCGTTCTGTTTCTGAACGACTATACGGCAATTAATAAATATCATAAGGTTTTTCCAAAACCTAATGCAAGTTCGGAAGAGGAAACTGTTTGATATATGGCTTAAAAGTCAAATGAAAAAGAAATCGCATTGGCCAATAAAATGACGCGAATTCCAATAACCTGGGAAAACCCTAGGCCACAGCATGCGAACCAAGCATACATACTTAAATAATATTTTATATGATTATATCGTGTAATATGTCATCCATAAAAATTTTAAGCGTGACTCAAACATGGCCTAATATAAAATAATGCAATGCTTCATTAGATCGATCATATCTATTCAATTGAGCAACAATTCGTCATTCGATAACCAAATTCTTTTTATTGCGATCGCATTGTTTAGGTGTGGCTTAAGGATTACCTTATGATCGCATCGTTATTTGTTATTTACATTGGTAGAGATTTTGCCTTTGAAATCACAGCTTAGTGTACCTCCTTTCTTCCATCGGGAATCCAGACGTACTGCAGGTTATCACCCATTCCTTGTAGATGTTCCACATATTCGCACGAAGCGCTTTGCCTGTTCCTTCATTATACGCACAGCCAAGGAGTGGAATTCCCTGCCTGCATCAGTGTTTCCGGGTTCATATAACCCCAATCTGTTTAACTCGCGAGTTAATAGGCTTTTTTTGGGTAAGCTTGTTCCATCGTCGACCTCATCTCTGACCGCAGGACAAGATTGAGGTCAGGAGTAGACCCATTATATATATAAAAAAAATATATGATTTGATAACAAGTGTTCCCATTTGCTTTTCTGGTTTTATTTATTTGCCTAATCTCTAATGTTTTATTCACCTCTGCCTCACCTAACCTATTGGGTAATTAGATTGGTTTCGTGAGTCATGTTCTTCCATTAAAATAATAATGGGAAACTTGTATTTTATGTATGTACGCAATTTAATGTTAAAGCTCTTCCGCACTTCATTTTAATAGTTTCCAATTACATGTTAGTGCTACATCAAATGTTAATAGTACCAACCAACGTTTTATTTGAGATCAAAGTAAAATCAACTGCTATATTGATTAATGAAATGATGCGTGAATTAAGAATTTCATAACAACGTGTGTTTATACAACTTTTTTTAAGTTCAGTGAACTGTAAAGATGCTAGGAATGAAGAAAAAAAAACAAAGAAAGAAAGTAGTAATAAAGAAACAAAAAATATCGTAATAGAGCAATAAGAAAAAGTAGAGAAGATAATTTCTACCTGTATACAGGAAAAAGGTCTCTTGATGCTTTCCGCCTTGACCTTGAGGTAGCTAAGCAGATTATGTCATGCATGCCAGATCACTGCAAACTAAATCACAATACTTACCCACTATAGCCATCAGTACAATTCGGACTAGGTGATTTTTTGAAAAAGCCAAAGATTTAAAATTTTGCCCTACGCCATCATACCGTATCTCTAGTCCACCATTGATTACACATCGACAGAGCTAACACATGATGCAAATCTTTGACTCAATCGGTCATACGTTTGTTAGTCGTAACTTTGTAACGACCGTCTCGTATGACCGCAACTTGCGCAAGAGTTGCAACAGAACCTGTTGACGACGAATTTTTAGGAAATGTCTTTAGTGTCCCTAGATCAAGAGATTTATGCTATTCTGGGCGTTATAATTCTTCTGTTTTCTTCATTCCTATTGGTAGATATTTCATTAATTTCACCGGTTTTTTAAACAATTAGTCTAAACTGACGCTATTTGCGTTTAGAATGGTTATAATGCTAAGTGACTAAGTTTTATACAAATGCAGCCAATAAGAGCCTATTGTTTTTAGAGCCTACTCGCCATATAACATAATAGGTATTATGTTGTAATAATGGGATGACTGCGTAACTGAATTTTTCGTTAACATTTTCACACAATACCATATTTGGTTATTAGTCATATATCGCATCTCAAGAATCGGATTTTTTTTCTACTAAGTATATTCAACAAAATTCTTTCTGACTTCCAATCTTCATCTTAAAAGAGACTATATGTCATCCGGTATCAGTTGATCTTTTAATTTTCCTTGCTCATCATTTAACATCTTTTTCAAATCTTTCTGGTTTCACATCATATTGGTGAAGTGTCATCGTCTGATGCAGCAATACATGACATGGGGCAATCCAATCACTAAAAACTGTTTGCTCACTCTCGTGTTCAACGACCCAGTCTGCGCAAGAGTTGCTAAGCTAACATGACAGATGATGCGGCGATACGCTTCGCTTATGTAACTAAGGGACCGAGAGACCTTGACATTCACTGCCTCTACTGTAGCACTTTTTTTTCGTTTTTATTGATCTTGGAAACTTTTCCGGTGTTCATACTTTCTATATCTGATTTATAGACAAGTTTCTCAGTATCCCTGTAGAGATTTTTTTATGTCTTTATTACTCGAAGGGTTCGGCAGTGGTGCACGAAAAGTACCTACAGTTATGTTTCCACCAGGCTTAAATCCAGACTTCATGCAGGCTAAGTTCCCCCAGATGGAACTACCTAGTTGAACCTAGTAACACTGCTTAACCCGCTAAACGAATGAAACAGCAGGATTGGAATCATGAATAGAAATTAAAACACTGAATTAGCAAAGAAATGAAGTTATTTGCCTATAGAAGTAGCGTTTTGAACGTACACTATTATGGTATTTTTTCTTGTTTCAACGTAATCTTTGTCACCAATCAAATATTCCGGCTCCGGATGACTGTTGCGTGGATACAACGACTACTCTTGCGCAAAAGCTGTCATGGCAGCCTGCATGCCGGATGCGACACCTCGCTTATGTAACGAGGGTCACCGAAAACCTTGACCATACACGCCTTTTTGCTGTTTAAATATATTTTTAATTATATTATAACGATATCAGTTGATTGATGGGTTGCTTTGCATATATCAAAGAAAAATATTTATATACATTTTTTGCTTTCTTAATGATTAATTGCTTTGAGATTTTGTAAAATTTCTCTGATTTGTTGAAAGCGGTTACTTTTTGTCGTTTGGGAATAATCGTTTCTTTTACCGAGTTCTACTTTCTTGTAGATGTTTATTTTTCTCGCTATTCACACGTTTGTCATTATCGTTTTCAATATAATTATCCACTTTCACGAGTCTGTCATTATTTTATTAAATAGCAGGATTTTTACGGGTTTCTCTTTCTTTATTTCTTCCGTCCTATGTTGCTTGTTGAGCTTACACGATTTGTTTCAGTATCACAAAGTTACTTGTAGGTCGGGCGATTTCGAAAAAATCCACCCGTGAAAACTTGAGTAAAGTAAACTGTCTTCGTCTAAGGACAGTTGAATTCGCCTTCACTTCACCTACACTTGGTGATTTCTACAGAATATTACTGCTGTGTAAATGACAAAGGAGTAGCACTCAACACAAGCCCCGAAATGGATCTACTCACACAACGTAAAGATAAATTAGTTCCCACTTTCTCGATAGATGGCGTTGTGCATTTTGTCCTCATTCCTGAATCGCGCTATGGTTTCGTTACCGCGCGAATGATATAGGTAAGCCCGGCGAAAAATATTTTTAGTATCTCTGGTTTCCCTTCAAAACGTATAAATCTTTCGCCTTTTACTAAAGATTTCCGTGGAGGGGGACACTCAAATGAGTCTATAGTATTTTTGAATACTCTGCCTCGGCAGAGTAAAAATTCTTAGTAAAAAAAATATTAAAATTAAATGATAATGTTTTGTATTTACGTATGAATGTATGTGTTTGTAAAATGTTTCCATTCCTACTCTGAGGCCGTGCGCTGCGTTAGGCGTGCGCACGGCGCGGGCGCCCGCGCCATCTCATAGATCAGCTAATAATAATATTTGACATAATCTCATGAGATTACATGAAACAGCACGCCACGCGGGCACCCGCGCCGTGCGCAAGCCTAACGCAGCGCACGGTCTGAAGCTTTAAATTTTGACACGTATGAAGTATATGGAATACTAACATAAAACGTTTATGAAATTAAATACCTGCTTGGTGATTTATATAAAAACAAGTCATTATGGATGACCTTTACACACAAAATACCAATGCTCATTTTTTTTTGGTTATAACTTTACATTTGAAAATTTAGCTTTACCAACTCGACAGTAAAATTATTCACATTTACTTTTTTAAATTACTAAAGAATCTTTCTTATTGTTAACAGAATGTGACAGCAGCGATTCAGGCCACCTGTACGAGTCGCTGGAACCTGCGCCCGCGCAGCCACACCCCCCACACGCTCCCCCACCCCTACCGCTAGAAGAAGACTTCGACTCCTTCGATAGTGACAGTGATACTGATCATGAAAAGGTATGTTCAGTTTTATAATTGTTTTATAACCTTATAAAATCCATGAAGAAAAAACCAGTTTTCTGTTTATTTATTTACTAGAACTTTGCTTGTGACTTCGTCGGTCCAGATTTCGTATTTTTTCCTTGGAACTTTAAAATCCCCACCATAAAACCAAAATAAAATATAGCCAGATGTCACTCGTTGATAATACAGATTCATAACGGTGAAAGAATTGTTTTAAATTCATTGAGCTGTTTTTGAGTTAAAACTTTGTAACAAAAAATCTAATCTTTTCTCTTTATTTCTAACTAGCACACGTCCCACGGTTTCACCCGCGTAGGTCCCGTTCCCTTGGTAATACAGGGATAAAAGTAGCCTATGAGTTAATCCAGGGTGTCAGCTAACTCCATACCAAATTTTATTAAAATCCATGCAGTAGTTTTTACGTGAAAGAGTAACAAACATCCATCCATCCTCACAAACTTTCGCGTTTATAATATTAGTAGGATATTAATGTAAATGTATAGATTTAATACTTCATACACAGTAATGTACAGAGGCCGGACAAAATGCCATTGGTATTTTCAATCTGTCGATTGCATTAAAAAAAAAAAAACTTTAAAAACACTAAGATATTGTGTTTTAACCAAAAGCAAAACCATCCTTATATACATGTTTGGTGCTAAAATAATAAAAACATTGTACACAATATAACTTGATATTCCCTTAACGTGTAGCGTCATCTATCGCTCAAAGCGGGAACTATTTCAATTAAAATCTAAAGTGCGTTATATAATTAACTAAGTGCATAAGGAAACATTTATTTAAGTAATTTTAAGGAAAACATTGACTAATTAAATTATGTGTTTTCATAACACATTTGTCATGGCATTTGCATTGATTAGTATGTGTTTTTCTTTCTATGAATAAACTCGCTTTATAATGAGTTGCTCTTATTCGGCTAGCACGCAAACTGTAGTTTTGTATCCTACAAAAAATGGCTACAAAAAAGATAAAAGTGGGTACCATTTATATTTAGGTCATCAATCTAACTTAGGAACTTTTAATTAGCATATAATATGTATGTATCTATGTATTTATTTTAAATTATTGTTGATTTGACTTTATAGTTTTTTGTTATCTTCTTGCGCCTACCATGTTCTGTCTCTGCATCACCTTAAGGTAGACTGGTAGAAAATGCCTAAGGCATTAAGTCCGCCTTTGTACAATGTCTTTTACTAGTGCATAAAGTTTTAATAAATAAAAAAATTAGCCACGTTGAATGCTTAATTGAACATGTTAAAAGTATGTATTGTAATTAATTTGTGTTTATGTTCTATTTTCAGTTCACGTACGCCCCGACAGCGCCGACCTTGCCGGCGTCGAGGTTGCCCAACCCGCCGACTGGTGGTGGACAGTATACTCTGACCAAAATAGCCAGCGCTGCTCAACGAAAAATGAGGCAAATCAAGAGAAACCTAACCAAAAGATATTCTGGTAAGCATAAAAAACGCAAAAACAATTTTCCGATACCGGGAATCGAACCCGAGCCTCCTGGGTGAGAGCCAGGTATCCTAGCCACTAGACCATATCGGATATTGAAAGCAGTATTGAAATTGTCTGACTATTTCCACGGCTGATATTAAAATTAAGCTATATTCGTTTCTTTTGTGTTATAAATAGTAACAAGACCCCCGAGATCGCTTTTAGCGATAAGGCGGCCCATTGTAACACTTTAAGTAACTCTTACAGTTATTATTTGTAAGTTTTTATGGTGTACAATAAAGAGCATTCTATTTTATTCTAATAACACTTTATTTGCTTGCTTCTAGTCTTTTTCTTGCTTGTATAGCCTAATGTTTTTCATGAATTTAAATGAATATTTTTTAGACCTTTGAACTAACAAATAAAATCGAACAACGGCAACGTGACAATCACACTTAAAGTGTTGTTCCTATTCATTCCATTGTTCCTATTCACCTTGTTTAACAGTACCTATATGCCCGGATTATAATTCACCCACAGCCCTGTACTGACGCCAGCACATCAAGCTTACCCTAAACTGTCAAATTTTCTCAATTGAACATGAAATTCTGTTTACAATAAAGTTGAAAAAGTATGAAAGTAATTTGGCACATTGAGGTAGCTTGATATTCTGACCTCTTTACATGAGAATCCACTGGGCAATCACGTTCAACACGCGCGTCTTTTGTGTAAAATATCTGAGTGGCCTTGATTTATGCAATAAAAAAAAACAATAATAATACTTAATAAATTCATTGAAAGTCAACACTGATAATGCCGATTCATATCACATTATCTGTCGATATCTACAAAGATAAACACTGACCCACTTTCATCATCTCGAACAAAGACAGAACTTTAACCAATCACTCTGTTCACAGTGGCGATGGACGGCAAACCGTTCACGAAAGCAAATCAGTCCACAATCTACGACACTCCGAAGAACAAGACTCCGATCTACGCGAACTGCGAGCGACAGGAACCCCTGTACACAAATATAAACTTCAACGACACCCGCTCAATGGTTATTAAGACTGAAATTCCCTTGACGAAGGTCTATGGGTCGCTGAAGGATGAGTTGAAGACTGTTGTGTTGGATAAAAGGGCGAGTAATGGCGACATTCCCCCTCCGTTGCCTGATAAGCCGCCTCCTGAGAAACCAGTGACTCCGACTAGTGAGGCGAGTAAGAAGGACAGTGGGACGTTGTCTCGAAAAGCATATTTCTCGTTCAAGTCTCGGTTCAGACGAGCTACGTCGCTGGCTGTGGATATCAATTCGGATGTTCCTAGTGCTCTGAAGATCACCAACTCTACCTTCTATCTGACTGATTCTATGGATGGTGATTCCGGATTTAGTAATTGGTGGGTAGTACTTTCATTTCTTAGTTAATAATCTATATGTAAAGAGGTCAAACTACCGGGCACACCTCTGCCTAATCCTTTGGGGGTTACAGGCATGATGTTAAGTTATGTTAAAGAGGTAAAATTGTTTGTGAGTAGAGGGAAATCCCCGGAACTTTACTGAAAAAAAAATCCTAATACAATTCTATTCCTTTTAAGTATCAGAATGAAAATGGTTTATTTGTAAAACATAGACCAGGTAATAATTAAATACAAGATTTAATCTTAAAAATTAGGTTGTGCTCTATATTTTGCCAATAGACATACAAATGATTAGAGAAGGAAACAGTTTTATATTTGACTGGCCTGTTGGTCTAGTAATTAGTGACCCTGACTGCTATGCCGGAGGTCGTGGGTTCGATTTCCACCCAGGGCAAATGTTTGTGTGATGAGCACGATCATTTTTTTTTGTGTCTCGGTGTAATTTATCTATAACATGTATGTATTTAGAAATATAAGTATGTTTAACAGCTGTTTAGTACCCATAACACAACCTCTCAAGCTTAGCTTGGGACTAAATGGTGTTGTGTAAAAAGTTGTGGAATATTTATTATTTATAAGAGTGGGTACTATTACTTACCTAATAATTAGCCCGAAAAAAATAAATTCAAAACAGTTAACCCGATTTTAATTATCCTAAGAAATGGATGCATCTTGTGGGAAAAGACGGGAAAAAGTTAGTAATTATTAATAACATAACATCTCGCCTGGAATCCCGAAAGGGTTAGGCAGAGGTCTACCTGTAATACACCTACATATCGCCAGTTTTGTACATGTCCCATGTAATAGTGGACAAGCATATTAATTAATAACATAATTGTTTGAGAACTAGGCAGAGGTCTACCTGTAATACACCTACATATCGCCAGTTTTGTACATGTCCCATGTTATAGTGGACAAGGCTATTAATTAATAGTTTAATATTGTTTGAGAATTGCATAGACCTGTTTGATATTTGTTTTTCCTTTTGACCTTAAAATAAAGTGGGTTTAACCCAAGGTGACTGTATCTGAAGTCTGAGGCAAATTAAATTTACCAAAACAAGTTTATAGGTGTTCAAATACTTATTTTACAAACTGTCAAAACAAAACTATTGTCTGTAATTTTTTACAAATAATGTAGAATGAGTAAACGACTCCCGTCTGTAGTTAACTGAGTGTACCGTAGTGAATAGCCAAGTTTATCGTTTACAATTCGTAATTAGACCCAACCACGTTGTTAGTTTTTATAGGCATCCAAGCGGTTTCGCCACTTTAAAAATATAAATAAATACTATATTTTCCACAACTTTTACACAACGCCATCTAGTTCCAAACTAAACAGAGCTTTTTAAATAAATTATATATTTCTAGATATACATACATATTATAGATAAATTACACCCAGACACAGAACAAATTGGTTCGGTTCCTTCCGAAGACAGATGTTTGTATGATAAGCACGCTATCCAATTTGACCACCGGCATAGCCATCAGGGCCACTAGCCACTACACTAACAGACCAGTCAATAAAGGCTAATGTAATTTTAAAGTACAAATTTTCATGCATTTGTTTCTGAACAGCAGCGACAACGGACAGCCGGGCAGCACGGAGACGCTGTCGCCTGACAGCGGCACCAAGCGGCGCGACGGTAGGCGCCGACTCGCTGACTCCTCCCCCTGCCTGTTTCCCGCGCGCCCCGCGCTCCCCCCGCCACCGCCCCCGCCCCTCGCGCCCCCCGCGCCCTCCGCGCCCTCGCCGCCCGCCACTGACTTTAGCGCTGTCAACGAAGGTAACGCACAGCCGTCAACTGGACCCGGTGTGGTGTAGCGCTAATTAAATAATTATTTTATAAATCCTTGCATTACAGAGTGAAATTTAAAGTATCGCTTTACTAATATTTTTGATGAGCTTTAAATATTAAGAGCTTGTTACTTTTTTTAATAATATTTAAGAGACTTTTAAGCTATATTGGTAATTGATCCAACATACTCGCGGGCCCAGACAACAAGCCAAAAATCATTCTCATTTAAAATAATTTTGAGGGCATTATTGTCATAATAATATGACACAATTATGACTAAATTTATGAGTAAACGCGTAAATTTTGATTAGAGCTTGTCAGGGCCACTTTGAAATGGCAGAACGGCATCAACCGCCAGTTTTCTACGTGAATACGCCTAATTAGCTGTATGACCGCAATAAGCTCCTAAAAATATAATTATTTATGTTGGCTCGATTACTATAATTTAAGATAATTTGCTTTTACAATTCTAAGTTTATTTAAGTATACTATAAGATCGACTATGATCAAGTTCTTCTAAATAATATTTATCTTACTAAGTATCGAACTTTGAGGACACACTACCGTGTTCCCGACTAAAAAAAATACTTTCATCTATAAAAATCTTAAAGTTTTCACCCTTGGATATAACTTTAAATATTTATAATTGCAATGTAAATAGATATTTCAGTTGACGTCTGTCCGTATCGCGTAATAATAATTGAGCCCATAGATAATAGGTCTATGGTATTGCCGAATACTTGTAACGTTGCCTTTGGGCTGACGCATAACGACGAAGACAGCGCTAAACTGAGGTCAGTGCCTGCGACACAGTAGGAATAACTATTTAAATTATCACTTGTAGATAATATTATGAATTTAAAGGAAATTTAATTGCATACCATCTTTTTTGAAGTAAAATACATGACCATGTGTACCGTGATACTTAAATACCTTTTTAATCAAACAACACTAGACTCCTAAAAATAAATATTAAAAACGGTAATTCATTGTCAGTTTTGCCATTGCTTTCCTGTTGATCACGTTTAAAGCAAATCAAAATGTTACATAAGCATTTACGCCGTTATTTACACACAATGATGATGATAAAAACAACATGTCTTAAGGAAATACTGTAGTTTGAATGTAATGTGTATGTATAAGACACCAAAAATGGATTGTGTCTGAAGCAACACACCAGTTCTTTTCCCTAGAACTTGGCTTGATACGCTGCCGCGTGTCTAGATGACTAGAAAAGAGGTGGTAATTGACATGATGGCCAATAGATATGTATAACGTATGGATTAAAAAATAATTAAAAATATAATGTGTTAATTTTAAATAAATTAGGGTAAGAGGAAGATGATGATGGCATAATTCAGATACTATATTAATACTTTAGATAAACAGTATAAGTACCAACAAAATTCATAATTTATTAATGACATTATTTGAGAAATTCCTCCATAATGGAGTTGTAGTTATTCATAAAATACCAAATGAAGTAGGCATATTCTATTTATATTTTCTGAATATAATTTAAAAGATATTCCTGTTAGAAACAAACCAAACGCCGCAAATTATTGTAATTTTCCGCAAGTCATAACCATTAAGTATTGTAGGCTGGCAACCTTGTAGCAATCGCTTCGTCTTGTAAACTACTGACGTTATCCGCTAGAACATTGTTCTTTATTGCCATGCAGATAAATGTACTTGGAAGAATCGTTGCACAAGTTTTTCTTTGTTTTTTCCTCAATAAGACCATGCATTATTTCTATAGAAACTCTTTGGTAGGGGTAGCCTTGCTTTTTGTTTTGAATTTTTGCGGTTGTACTGTACCTATATACCTTTTCTTTTTCACCTTGAATCAAATACGAGCTCACCCTTAAAAAATATGGATTAAACTTATTGCAATTAAACGTGCAACTTATAAGTTTAGTTCAATAAAATGTAGTTGTGCTTATAGAGAAGTTTGGGCACGAAACTTCATACTTAGGTAGGTACTCTTTTGAAATTGTTTTTGCAAGTTAAGACTAAGAAGTAACCTTATAATGAACAGGATATTGGATGGCGACAAACTTTACAAATTCAGTAGTAACAAATAACACTGGGTGATGAATTGGTAACCAAAAGATACAAAAACAAACCCCTTTCAAATAATAAAAAGAGTTATATTATAATTTTGCGCCATGAATTTAGATTACAGTTCTAGAAAGAACTAGAATTGAGTATTCGATACTTTCAAAAACGATATGATGGTTGACTTCAAGCCAGTCAATAAGATGTAGGTATGCAATTAATATAAATAAGTATAAAATAAATAAATAGTTATTCCTACAATGGGGTGGTTGGGGATCTTGCACTGTTCTACACGTCTTTATGTTTGCACTGTCTTGCGTTTTTAATTAATTTTAATATTCTATTGTTTCTGTCCTTTACAAAATGGCGCCTCTTCGACTTATTTCTATATTCATTGCTGTATCAAAAACTTTCAAGGCTCACTTCAGTGACAGTACTGCGATGGTTGTAGGAAAAGGGCACGAAGTCCGGCCATTTTGTTTTGGGACCATTCATGTTTATTATTTCTTGTTGTAACACGTGGTTGAGGCTTGTAACACTTCAAGTATAGTACTTATTCTGAATTTAATTTACATTATTTTTCTTTACAACACTATCTGAAGTTTTCTAGATTCGTAAATAAATGAAGAATATAATTCATAGAACCTTAAAAGCCAATCATATTATTATGTAACAATTTACCCCACGCGAGTGTCCATTCTAGAAACTAGAGCATTCATATAAAAAAAGAACGCTTCCTACCATTAAAGCAGCTACTCAAACAATTTATTTCAATAAAATATGACAAAATCTTCCTAATAGAGAGTATGAAATGTAATATTCTCTGTAATCGGGGCCACTTTATACATCACAGGGTAATCTTCTTACCGTGTGGTTAGTTACTAACCTGCAGGCCTAGCCATATTACAAATTCTATTTCTATTATCGTAATCGATAAGGCGACAATAGAAAGAAAATGGCGCATATGGAATCAGCTGTTTGTCAACTGTCAAGTGTATTTCATTTTCAGCCATATTACAACTTCTACTCGTTAACACTTGACAGTTGACAAACAGCTGATTCCATATACGCCATTTTATTTCTAATGTCGCCTTACGATAAAAGAAATAGAATTTGTAATATGGCTAGGCGTGTTGGTACTTGGCATCACATGCCGTCTAGAAATACCTCTCAGGCATGCCGGTTCCCTCACGATGTTTTCCGTCACCGTTTTCGAAGCAAGTGATAATCATCCAATACCTACGCTCATGAATCCGAAAAGTCAGAGGTCCGTGCCTTGGGTTCGAACTCGAGACTAATGATTTGGCAGTCCGCCGGTCACAGCAATAGGCTATCACGGCTTCACAGGTTAAAAAAAAAATTAAAAATACCGGGCTGGTATCCGCAACTCCACGTCAAAGCGCGTATTTTGCGTAAGGGCTATAATCTACCACGTGGACCCAGTGCGAATTGATAGATGTCACATGTCTTCGAATTTTTGGTTCTAGGACATGCCGGTTTCCTCACGATGTTTTCCTTCACCGTTTTTGAGAGCAGTGGTGATGAAATTAATTACACAAAGTAATGCGCCTGCTTGGGTTCGAACCCAAGACTTACTGTTCGTAAGTCGAGGCCGCCACCACTGGGCCACCGCTGCTCTCATCTCTCTCTTCACAGGGTAATAATAATACACATTATAGCGCTACCATGCATAATACATTATGCCACAAACCAGTCTTTAAGTGGCCTCCTATATGGCACAGACTGGCACCGCTTTATAATATTGAAATAACTAGTTTTTGCCAGTTTATTTTAGTGAATTACCCAGCAGAAGGTTTATCTCAAATGGGTATGTTGGCTATTACAGTAACAAATGAATAAAGACCTATGGGTGTGTCCCATTTCTATAGGTTATATGCCATTACCATGGCTACATATAAAGTCAATTGAACGGTCTGTTTTTTTTTTTAATTTAAACATCTTTTAAAAAAAAAATTGTCAGTTGATCTTTTTGTTAATGTGAATTAATCTCTGAAACGACTGATCAGATTTTGCCGAGTTTTCAATGCTATATTACAGATGTTATAAGGAGTAAATTAAACTAACTGATACTCGTATAGTTTTAGGAAAATAGTTAGGGTTTCGGCGTTTACAATAAATTGTTAAATTCTGTGCAGACGAAGTCGAAGGCATCAGCTAGTATTGTATAAAAATGTTTATATACCATGGTGGTGACGCCAGCGACCTCTGTGGACAATACCTACGGGTTTGTGCAATTTACTTCATAGTCTGTTAGTCAACTGTGTGCGCCGGCGCAGCTCACTCACGTCTAACGGCTAAACTCCCGCGCCATTCGTGAACTCGTACGTCTTTTGTGATGTGTTGCACTGTGTGATGGGTCGTGAGTTATATTCTCTTCCTCTAATAACAAATGCATGTTTTGTAATTGCACGAATGTTTTGTTTAGCACGAAACGTAGGTATTATTATGATTAGGTTATGCGATAATCATAACTTGTCATAATCTACCCACACATAATAATTCTAGTTGTAACAGTTGACTTTGTTCTATGTAAATTAGGTATAGTCGCACTTAATAATATATTAGCACGTCATGTTACCTAGATACTGTTCAAATAACGTCTACAAACGTTTCATGAAATAAAAAAAGTAACCGTTCAAAATGTATAAAAAGAATGAATGAGAAACAGGAAATGTAAGTCCACAAACAATTGCTCGTTTACTTTTTAATTTGATGCACATCAATGTCACTCAAGTTTCAATTAATCTTTGTAATTGACAGCACAGTTGAAACAATAAAAACTCAACGTTTGCATGCAACTATAACGTACCCATTATTGTGGTTACATAGAGGTGACGCAGATAATTTACTGTGCCTACAGATGCTTGACTTCCTACGTAAAATTTATGACACACGTACACAGACATAACTTTTGTCAACGGAAAAGTTAGCGGGGAATCACGGGGTTGTTCGGGGAAGTCCCTTCTAAAACAAATGTTGCACAAAAGAGGCTATTCTACGCAAAATGAGAGATGCCAAAAAATGTCATCTTATTGATAAAAATATATTACTTATTACGAATCCAAAAATTCAATACTCAATATCTCAAGCAATTGTCAAGCATCTGCATACACTTCTGTACGCAACCGTTTACTTAGAATGACGTTTACACACACACACACACACACACGCACCACACTATTCGCCTCTCGCTCACACACAATAAAAACAACGCCGCCATTGTTTAAGTAAACAGCAGTGCTATTCTGTAAAAAATACCGCGGGAAACTGTAAGTTAAGTGAAGGTGAAGTGAGCTGTCATCTCATACTAAGGCTGCGTTTCGATTTACACCAGATATGTGGGAGGGCGGGTGCAAGCGCGGGATGTGTTTGTTAAGAACTAAGAACCTTTAGAAACGTTCCACAGGAGCTCCACTGAGCGAACAGACAAATGAAGCGATTCTATTGGTTCTTGACGTATGTACACATGTCTCGTTACGCACCCTCGCAAATCTAGTGGAAACGTAGCCTAATTACATAAATGACAGTTCACCCCACGCTCACTTGTCGCGGGAAGTTTTTATAGAATAAAAATTAAATTAAAAATTTAAAAAACCCCCACCGCAAAAAAGTAAAACATTTAAAAAGTTAAAAATAACACTTTAGCCATGAAATTTTACTTCACATCGGGGTACCGCTTAAGTAAGGAATGTTCCTAGTACTTGTAGGTATGTAGGTACTTATTTTAACGGTACCCCGACGTTACGTAAAATTTCTTGGCTAAAGTGTTATTTTTAACTTTTTAAATGTTTTACTTTTTTGCGGTGGGGGTTTTTTAAATTTTTAATTTAATTTTTATTTTTAAATTTTTAAACGCATTAATTTTGTTTTATAGAATTTACAGTTATGATAATTTTTCAGTGCATTGTATGAAGAGTCAAATGCTGGTTAAATCAAATCCAAACACGACTTATCTGCTATTATTTTGTCAAAAGTCTACCTACTGGTGTGCTGGATAGCCTGGCTGCAGCATCAGCTCATCCTGTTGCCATCAGTACATTGTGTTTAGAATCAAATGCTGATTGAAATGAATCCTAACACGACATATCTGCTATTATTTTGTCAAGAGTCTGCCTACTGGTGTGCTGGATAGCCTGGCTGCAGCATCAGCTCATCCTGTTGCCATCAAGGCATTGTGTGCAGAATCAAATGCTGGTTAAAATGAATCCAAACACGAGATATCTGCTATTATTTTGTCAAGAGTCTACCTACTGGTGTGCTGGATAGTCTGGCTGCAGCATCAGCTCATCCTGTTGCCACCAGTGCATTGTGTGCAGAATCAAATGCTGGTTAAAATGAATCCAAACACGACATATCTGCTGTTATTTTTCCAAGAGTGTATTTGTCTGCTAGATATCCTGGCTGCATCAGACCAAATACACCATAATGTTGCTTATTAATATTACACACATGGGTGTTTGAAATTTTAAGACACAAATATGTTTTTAAGTCCATAGACGTCTAAAATAGCAACGGTAACTAACACAAAAGAGCTGATAACCTTGAAACGGCTGAACCGATTTTGATGAATTATGTCTAAGAACCATCGCAAGAAACCCTGCTTTCAAATAAAAAAAACCGCATCTAAATCGGTTCACCCGTTTGGGCGCTACGGTGCCACAGACAGACAGACAGACAGACAGACAGACACACACACATAGCGGTGAAACTTATAACACCCCTCTTTTTGCGTCGGGGGTTAAAAACAGTAATCTGTGTTGACGATGAGGTGATGACGTAATGCGTTGCTGTGCAGAGTTGAAGCGGCTGCTGCCGACGCTGTCGCGCAAGGACAAGAGCCCGCGCGCGCGCACATCGTGGTACGCCGAGTGTGGCGCCGACACTACGCCCAATACGACGCCCAGCAATACGCCGAACACCTCAAACACGTCTTGGTAAGTAGATGTTATTTGTATTTTTAACAATGTGGGTTAAACATTATTAGTATTCTTGTTAACCGCTCCAACCTAGCTACATAATATCCTTGTGTATGAAGTAAATTCACGTTCAATAGTGCAATGGCTGGCGGTCAAACTCACGACCGACGTCTCGATCGCCATGCCGGCGCTTTAATATCCTAGACTTTATTAATTATGATATTATATTTGTATGCCGATTATTGGCCGAACATACAGATCAGCTAAAATGTATAAATAACACCTTTTTGTACTTATGTTCACAAATAAAGATTGATTTGATTTGATTTGATTTGATTTGAATATTTGGGCTATTGCCGCATTTTTATGGTTGACTTGTTGGTCTAGAGATCGAGTCTTAACCCTACAGTGCATGATTTTTTTTTTCGGCTTGAAAAAAATATATTAGCTAGAAAATATGATACTATTTCTCGGAAAAATATTAAAAAAAATCGCAACTCAATGAAAACATTACTTATGTATGCTTTTCCGTATGGCCCACATCTGTCACATCATGCAATACAATGTAAATCTTTACTATTTATTGGGAACACATAAATGAAATAAACTCATAATAATCAAACTTTATTTATGAAAATAATGTGTTTTATAATAATTAATTTAATTTTAGGTTATCGAATATTACAATCCAAATATTTCTACTTATAAAAATAGAAACTATTCGGGAAAAAATAGAAAATTTTATAGAAAAATAGGATTATTTTGAAAAATAAACTCATAGAAGAAGCTCCATCTTTGTAATCAAAACAGGCTTTGAGCAATTCTTCTGAACACTATATTTAGTAGATTCCTCAGCATCGTGATCCAGCAAATCGTCGTCAAAAAAGTAAAAAAGTAGGTACTGCAAAGGTGTTTCAAAACTAGTGTATGGTTGTTCCAACTTGTCAACACCAGTAAAGGTGGCATCAGGTGGCTGAAAGTCCATCTTCCTCCATATGTATTCTCTCTTCCTAGGTTTTGGCCTGGCAGGCCTGACAGGTTGTGGGGAAGGTGAAATGAAGCGAGGAGAATGTACTGCTTGAGGTCGTGATGCTACTCGGCTGGATCGAGGATTTGCTTGCCTGGAAGTACTAGGTTGTGATGTAATTTTGACTGTGTTAGAAACACTGGTTATTGACTGAGTCTCTAACATACCACTGCTAGACCTTGGACTTGGTATGCTCACGTTTTCACCGAAGAAGTCGTCCTGTAGTACTTCTGGGCATGTCTCCACTTCGATTATAACTAAATTCTGGATTCTGATCAAGTCGTCATGCCTGTCCTCATCAGACAGTTCCAAGTCGTCTTCACTACCAGAGGGAATTTCCAGAAAGTATTGAATATCATCAGAATTCATTCTTTTCCTTCGGCTCATCTGCAAGCAAAATAGACATTTTGTGGACTCTCATTGCATGGTGTGCCACATCAGTCACATATAAGAATGTTGTATTTCTATGTGCTATTTATTTATGAAATTACAAAATAACAAGTGAGATAACAAATAGAAACACAAACTTACCTCCACTAATCATTTCTTATCCAAACTATTCAAAATTATCGGGTTTTTTGCTTTTTTTACACGCCACTTGTTAACAAATTTCGAGATACCGTTGGTTTTGAACAAAATGTAAAAAGATGTTCATTCAATGACATCTAACCAAAATGTTTGGTACTAAATTCGGTTTACCAATCTTTCATAGTTACTTGATTTTTACTAGATGACGCCACTTAATTCGGGTGTTGAAATATAGAGGTTTCTTTGGTATGTGCCACATGTGTCCCACTATGCGCTGTAGGGTTAAGTTCGATATCCAGCTGTCAAAGTATTTTTCATTCAGTAATTTCTTAGCTACACTCACGCTCATTTCTCTTAACTTCACGTGGAACGATTTATGCAGAATATACCATCTGTACATGCATTTGCTTACGTCCAAATCTAATAGCAGTCCAAAATCTATGCCTTACAATAACAACATAGAATAAATAAAACGACTAAACCACTCATTACTGTTTTGAAGTTGACAACCCTAATTCGTAAAGGATATCCTGAACTCGTCTAATTAGTCACGCCCAATAGGGTTCGGCCTAAGTCTTAGTCAACTAATCAACTACGTACGTCTAGGTAAATCCGACACTCCTGCGCAATCCTGTTTCATTCATAACAAACACTGTTTTTCCTGCGTCCCCTACGTAGGTTGTATTGTCCCGATTTGTCCCAGAAAAAGTTTACTCATGTTTACTTTGATTCATTTACCAGAATGTAATCTATTTTCTTTTTATTTAAGTAGCTCAAGATGTCTGAGCACAATACTTATACTGAGTGTTATTTTAATCATGGGACAAGTTTTCACAGGATGTTTTATTTTTCAAGATTTCTGAGTTGGTCCCATAGTGAAAGTTGAAAGTCCCAATTAGAATAACACACAGTCTACACTGTGTGTACCTACGTAACAGAGAGTTATTTTAATCTCGTGTTATTAGAGATGCACGTAATTAATTGAAGAAGACTCATTTCGCTAGTAATATAATTATGTAAATTATCTATCAACGGGGCATACATTTTGACTCCAGGCTGCTATGGAGAAATTCCAGAACAAAAACTCTATAACACTTTACCCGACCCGGGAATTCAACCTAATACCTCTTACTCAGTAGTAGCAGCAGCTTCAGCAGTAGATAATTCTTTATAGTAGAACATTTGAAACAACTCGAACTTAAACTTGACAACTAAATGGTACTTAACCCTCATCCATAAAACGCCATGTTCGCAGTGAAACTTGACATACTTTAGAGACATATTTATAATTTACCATTGCAATATGGTTGGTGGAACCGGCGGCGTGGTTGCGTAGCGAGTAGCTCAACGACATTTACGCTACAGTTACACGACTGCGGTCCGTTTGGCTTTCGACTCCGGTTGCCGAGTTCAAGACAAAGGTCAACTGTCGCGACACAACGATCTTACCCTGTCCCACTTGGAGAAATTCATTCGAAGTTAACCCACTTAATACGCTATGATTTCTATAATTTCTTTTTTAAATTTCGTAATTGGACAATTTGTAATTGGAAATTCCGTGTTTGGAATTCAATTTTTTCGTACAAGGCCTGTCAGCTGTAAGTAAGATATGGATAAAAATCAGAAAAAATCTCTTAAATTTCTCAGTTGCTGCTCGAAGTCTGGATGCGTGCCCTCTTCATGGCAATAAGCTTGGGTCATATATTATGGGATTTAAACAGAACTGGCGAAATACAAGCACACAATAGGTCAATAGATAGAAAATAAACCTTTAAATCAAATCAACCGTCGTTTATTCAAATTAGGCGGAGCAACAACAGCTTTTTAGACGCCAAAATTAACATAAGATTGTCACCCAAAACGGCCGACCTTCCTTAGTCTAACCCTTCGGAAATAAGTACAGTCTTGAAGTGATGTTATGTTTTACAAAAATCTCATGAAAATCTTCCGTTTCTAAGTCTATTCTCTGTTGTTAACGTAACATTGTCAGAATTGTATTTGAATTTCTACAAAAGCAAACAAACAAATCGAGACTTGATAAACTTGACAGTCTGGCCGCGGTGACCCACAAAGATGTTCCTGGGAGGAGGCTGATATCTTTGACCAGACGTTAGTCAGTAGTGGCGCGTACGCATGACGTCGGCCATTATCCACGAAACCGATGACTCACAAGCCAGTTTTCCGTACCACCGTTACCTGTGTCCCAATTCATAAGCGAGAGCGATATAATTTAACTTTAGAACTTCATTTTTCTTGAATAATATACTTTATGTGAAATTCATTTATTGAAATGTCATAACTTGCTGCTATTATAATCATAATTATTTACATTGTGTCTAGCCTCGTCTGATTCAAGGGCTTCATCAGACGGAGTTGTATTGATTGTAATCTGTGGAAATATTTTCATCAAGAACAGTTTTCATCAGAACTCTAAAACATTGGAAACCATACATTTGTGCTACAACTACTTCCTCTAGATCGCTCGCTAGAGTTTTTAAACATTATACTCTACCTTAGTCCAAAGAAAATTGGTCGATAATGTTAAAGCTGCATAGTATTATGACTGATATATCAAGAAAGAAGCAACTATAAATAGGTCTTAGAAACCCTCTCCCCCCGCCCCTAGGCCAGGATCTGCACAAGCTTATATGCGATATACTTGTCACTCATGACTCGCTCGGCGACTGTGCCTTGGGCCACCTCATAACTTTAACTCCGCTATTATGCGCATGCTCAGAAGGACGTTGGTGGGATTTGAATCCGTTGCTTCGCGGCTTTTAGCGCGCAAATATGTTTTATTGAAATTGTTCCTCGTGTTAACAAATACCTATAGTTAGTGTGGTTAAAATTGGATATAAGGAAAACAAGAAATTGAGTTTGTTGTGATGTTGAACTAAAAAAAGTGAAGTTAAAAGTTAGTGTCACACATAATCTATTACATTGACGGATTGATAAACAAAGGTAATCATTTTACTTTAGAAATATTTCAGAATAAGCTATTCTTAGTGGAATCTTGTTACCTATGTACCTACCTACCTATAAAGCAACCCATATGAACGTTCAATAATTTACGCCTACCTTCCACGTTTGTTGATCATTTAAGATGAATGTCACCTTACAATGCCTTTTGAATATCCTGGCTTTTAGAGCACAACTACCTACCTAGATACAACAGGAATTTGTTTAATTATTGAAGCAACTTTCTTAACAAGTTTAAAATAGTAAACTTAACAAGTATTTGTTTGCTTTTCTGTTCCTTTTCCGATGTATTGTTGTAATTTCAGATAGGCAATCGCTTTATGTAAATCATTGATTTTGATTAGTATTGAGCTACATCTGATTAGACTGGAAGTCGGCCCCACGCCCCCACCATAGTTAGGTAAAGGTTGGGCAGATCGATATAATTTTAACTCTGGTAGGCCTTGATCATAATTATACAGAGCAACGATAGAATCGTTAATCATTCGGATAACATGGGTTCTGTAAATATTATAAAAAAAATGTAAGTATTCTACAATACCAACCTTCTTGAAATGGGATTCATTATCTTACTCTTCTTCAATATTTTACAATTTACTGGCACATCGTTACAACTTACAAGGCTACATAGGACTATCGTTACAATGGCTTTTCGGACTTATTCGGATATTCAGTCTGATGACTTCGGTGAATTAGTCATCGGTCATAATATAACATTCCAAATCAAGCAGTAAATCCTCTTGAAACATACTCCTTGGAAAAGACAAATCATTATATTCATCTCTGTAGGTGCTAACAACAAGTCATTATAAGATTCGTCATAGCTGATTAAATACTCGTACCTTATGTTATATACCGCATTTAGAACACTTTATTTCTACTTCATGCCTATTTCTACGTCCTTTAGATATAGGTACCTAAAGACGACTTAATACCGGTATTCTTTGAGGGGTTAGGCAGACCAGATCTGGGTGTACCTATCTACCTATTAATTAACTAATATTAGGTACACCCAGATTTTCCTAGGCTACTTTTTTTCCCTGTATTCCCAAAGGAACGGGAACAGTACTAAATATAATTGGCAACAATACATAGTGTTATACTAGCCAATACAAATGCTAGAAAAAAAGTATGTCACTGTTCCTCCACTTGACACTTGGCAGTGTTTTTTTTTTAATTGCTAGTGCATAGGTAGTGTTGAATCAAAACAAGGACTTTTATTCAACACTATATGCACTAGCAATTCAAGTAGGTATGAGATCTTAATGACGACGCTGTATATAACTGGAGACCTTGCAATGTTGTTTTTTCTCACGCTATACCTATTGACATACCTACCGTATAATAATATGAATACCTAAGTAGCAGCAAGACGTGAATCTGCATTTGCACCCAGTTAGGTTTGCTCTTTACGACACACTACAACTTGCTTATTATGTTAAAATAATTGTACCAATAATTAGTACCTATGTTTCTTAAGAACGATTGAAAAAAGATCAGGTGCACTAGTGAAATCAAAACGAATTTTATTTATTTTTGTTTATTTATAACCAACTTATACTAAGTAACATACAAGCTATTGGTTGAAGAAATATAAAATCGAAATAATAACAAACATAAGTAATAATAATAAAATAGAAATAAACAAACAATGTTGTTTGTTTATTTATATAAACTAAAATAAAAATAATGTAATATTTCTTATTAATTATCTTGGGAGATAGTGCTTGGAGTGGCAATGGTCTCCAGATACCAAGATACATAAATTATCTTCGATCAGTACAATGATCGAAGCATGTTATGGTTTGATTTCTCTATTGACATTAACGTTAGGTAAACGTTTATTGTATAAATGGAATAACGGCAAATAAATGGTGATATGTAGGTATTTCAGTATATGAATTATCAGTGACGTCTACGTATTTTGCAGAATTTAAAGATCGTAAAAGATAGTAAATATGTGTTTTAAGGATTTACAAGATAACAGAGACAAAAAATGTGTGTATGTATGTGTTTGTGTGTGTGCGTGTATGTGTGCGTGTGTGTGTTTGTGTGTAAATGTTATACGTGTAAGCAAAGTCACGTTACCGCACTTCCTTGGTCTTTGTACTCAAACCCTATCTCGTTTCCCCTCAGGTACGCAGAAGCGGGTCTGTACCAGGCTGGTAACATCTCGTCATCATCAGGTGCATCCTCAGGCTCGCACCCCGCCAGCCCCCTCCCACACTCGCTGTTCACGCACGAGCCGCTCTACCAGTTCTACAACGCAGCCAAAGTTGAGGTCAGTGTCATGCGGACTTATTTGGGAGAATACCTTTCGAAAAATGCAATGGAATTTGCCGTTTAGTTTTTGGTAACAATATTTTTAAGCTGTGTTAAAACATTGTCGTCCTTGACACACTCGGGTTTGACTTTTATAGGATTTGTTTTTATTTACTTAAGAATGGGGTCCTACTCTAAAACCACGACAAATAACATCAGTAGGAACATTTTTTCGTGTTTTTGAAAGTTGTTTTTTTTTTTAAGTTGTGCTTATTCATGGGAAGCACACCTATTGTCAAAATTTGTAATGTGCTAAAAATAATTATCGTGTAAAAATTTAAACCCGAATGCGTGTGACTACCCTATAAAAATTTGGTTGGCAAGTAAAATCGTGAGGTTGGATTTAAGGACAGGTTTGAGGTTACCCCCACTACGTATTATTATCCAAACTAATTTAAGAGCTCGTTTGCTTTTTTGTTTGAACACCCTTATCTCCGGATCTCTCAGTCGGTTTTTTATTTTATATTCCTAAATTTTATGTGAGCCTTTTATCCACAATGGCATGTCAGCCTCATCATTAGAAGGCATATCTTATATTATCTAATAATACAATATACCTACATTCTTAGTGGCTAAACAAATCTTTTAGGTTAAATTACTATCTCAGGGGAAGGCTAGTCTGATTTTATAAATATTTTTCACCCAATTTTTAGGCACAGCTAGCTTGTTATACTGACTCAAAACCACTCTTAAAGGCCCAGAGACACTCACAGACCCTCTGTTACAAACGGTCTTTGGTATGGTGTTATCTCACGGAAGAAGGCACCTCGTGAAACAGGCCACTAGCCCGCAGACGATAAGCCTCGCTCTATCGTACGCATTGCATAATCCTTACACCTTTTTACTGTCATTATAAAACGTAACGATGGCGAAACTGTCATTAGAATGGCGCCGGCGACGGTTGGGTCTTTCCTAAACTGGGTAATGTAATTATCTACGTCTATAGTAAAGTTGTATTTATCACCAAAAGTAATGCGTGTCGTAAGAACAGTCTACAAACAAGAATTATTTCCCTTTAAATACATTTTCCCGAGATTCGTGTCCTCTTCTTATCGTTAGGTTTTATTTGACTAACCTGCAGGCTTAGCCATATTGCAAATTCCATTTTTATTATCGTAATCGATAACGCGACAATAGAAAGAAAATGGCGTGTATGGAATCAGCTGTTTGTCAACTGTCAAGCGTTAACGAGTAGAATTTGTAATATGGCTGAAAATGAAATGCACTTGACAGTTGACACACAGCTGATTCCATATACGCCAGTTTCTTTCTTTAATATAAATATAATAGCATTTGTAATATGGCTAGGCCTGCTGGTGTCAGAGTTTTAATACTGCCCATGGGCCTCTAATTTGGCATCACATGCCGTTGAGGAATATCTCTCAGGCATCCGGTTTCCTCACGATGTTTTCCTTTACCGTTTTTAAGCAAGCGATAATTATACAATACGCACATGAGTTCGAAAATTCAGAGCATGCCTTGGGTTCGAACTCGAGACCTATGATTTGGCAATCCTCAGGTCACACCACCAGGCTATCACTGCTCTTAGGAAGGATTCGAGTAGGAAGAAGTATCTCATACAGCACTTTATACAACAACACATCAATAAATAACAAAAAAAAAAAATATTATGAACAGTCAGTGAGCTGCGTTGCCTGGCCGATCTTCCCCTTATATTTGTTTCTAAGATTGATCAGGTAATGCAGAGCACTGACTGTACTTTTCTGCGATACTGCGTCTAATATGTCCAGTTCACAAAAGTGCCTAACGCTAGTTTCGACTACCTTGTTCGATCCCCGGAATTTTAACAGTATCAGGAATCTGGATATGGGCCCGAATAATGGTAATATGCTCACCCCCTATAAAATTAGCGACCTCTAGGTGTACTGCAGGTAGGTACTTACACCTCTGCCTAACCCTTCGCAAGACAAAGACATTTAACACAATTAAATGTTTAGGTATGTGAGGTATGTCGGAAGAAGTAAACAATTCAATTAAATGTATCCGACGTGTGTCCAATTTTAGTGGCGGCGTGTAAACAATCGACGCTAATTCAGCTGCTAATTGCTGGTAATTGTAGTGACCTTCGCGAACAGACTAGACTTTGACTTGCATGACCTAACAGCGCTGCGAATACCTATCGGTCATCGGTCTTATATTAGCAGTACTAGTTCGTGGTCGAATCATTTCCGTACACAAGTTTGATTTGGATTCCGTCTAATGTTTTTCAAATTCACTAGTAGTAGGGATGTCGGAAGTCAAGAAATGTTCAAAAGTATTGGTATTTAAAAGAAGCCAGGAGGTGGTGCAATTTGTTTAGGAATAACTTGGGTTATTTTCTACCTTGTGTAAAGTATTGAGTGGTATTTTCAAACTGAAATATTTTTACATCGATATTTTTTTGAAAGCTATAAGCAATCAGTTGGTAAACCGTAGGTAAAGAATTTTCACAATATTTGAAAAGAAAAAGGAATCGATGTTATTTCATGAGAACAATCGCATTGCCTTGTCGTGTTTTCTAGAAATGTTATGTTAGATAAACAATTGCATCGACAATACACTTGTATATCACTGCAGTCAGAGCTATAAGAAGTATTTTCTCAGCCTATTGTCCTGTAACTTTGCCCGGATATTTTCGAATCTCTTTAAAACCAAGTTATGATTTTAAAATCTAGGCTACAATAGACCTAAATGATGGGTGAGATCGAATTAATTGAAGAAAACAAAGCGGTTAAATTGAAATTTTAGTTGTTGCCTATTTCGATTTAAATCTAACAACATGAACTGAACATACTGCGTTTGTAATTTAACTTCTGAAGCTGTAAACAAGTTTTCTTTTTACCACACTCAAGTTTAGTTTACGCTCCGAATATTTATCATAACGAAATCGACAAAATAACCACTGTAATATTAATTGCACTGGAATCAACATCAATTTGCAGTAATGAATTTGAATATGGAATAGTTTTCTTGGCACTTCTTCCAAGCTCAGACCAATAATCCAAGTTAGCATTTTTGGTTGATATGATGAACATAATTGAATACTCACATACCTAAATTAAAAATGAAATTATCTTTTAAAGCAGGGCTTCCTCTCTCCTAAGTCCTACCCTTTTGCTGTACCCTACAAGTCCACAATGATCTTATTTATAAATTTACCTCGTTAGAATACAATATAGGGAAAGCCATAAAGATATTGAATATTGATAATATTTTATTATAATGTAACCTCTCTTTGTTTTTAGTCGGTGTGTCGCGAAACCGGCGACTCAGATTCGGATGCGTACGACCCGGGCTCACAGCGCAGCGCCAGCACCTCAGTGAGCGAGAGTACAGCGCCGTCGCGACCCTCCGCCATGGCACTAGTGGCGCCGCGCGGGCCCTCCCGCACGCTGTGGTGCGAGGTGCCCGAGGTGCTCAACTCTGCTGTTCTCAGTAAGTAAATAAATAAACATAAATAAACTACAGGACGTCACGCTATTTCACCCGCGTAGTTCCCGTTCCCATGGGAATACAGGGTTGAAAAGCCTAAGTAACCTGGCGATAGTGTAGCTTACCAACGATGAAAGAATTTTTCAAATCGGTTCATTAGTTTTTAAGTTTGTTCATTATATTCAAAAATACAATATGAGTTAGATAAATATTACACAACTTTCACACAATGCCATCTAGTCCTAAACTAAGCAGAGCTCGTGTTATGAGTAGCAGACAACTGATAAACATACTTATATATCTCTAAATACATACACAAGTATAGATACATTACACCCAGACACAGAACCAATGATCGTGCTCATCACACAAACATTTGTCCTGGGTGGCAATCGAACCCACGACCACCAGCATAGCTGTCAGAGCCTACCAAACCAACAGGCCAGTCCTTTCAATTCTGTTCCATTTAATCCAGGTGCATGTTCTTCATACTAGAACAGATCTCTATTACAAGCTACTCTTCCTACTAAATAAATAAATAAATAAAAGTAAAAATTCTTTATTTCAGACCCAGGGTCCATACATTGTTAGTGAATTAGTAGTAGAATTTGCTTATATACTATGTTAGTGTTATTAGTACTACTTAATTACATAAACCTATAGCTAACTTCACCCAGTGCCTCTGAATGGGACAGTCGGGCTTACCAGCAATCATAAACAACTCGATCTCTTACAGGTTCCCTTGCACCGGCGCAGAAACGTCTCCAAGAAGCGAAGTTCGAGCTGCTGACGTCAGAGGCGTCGTACCTGAATTCCCTCAATGTGTTGGAGGCTAATTTCATCGCACACCCCGCCTTCAGGGACCCCCATGTGATGCCAAGGCATGATTGGGAGACCCTGTTCGCTACCATACTTCCCGGTAAGGATCTTTATTATTATTACTAGCCTGTGTTTTCCCACTGCAGGGCAAAGGCCTCCCCTACTTTCCTTCCACCTCTCTCTGTCAAGGGCTTTTCGGGACCAGTCCTTATCGAAGGAGTCCAGCTCGTCTCGCCATCTTCGCTAGGGCCTACCGCGATGTCATTTGCCATGTAAAGGAACCCATTGTGTAAGGATCTTTAATAAATAAAAATCAATTTTAAGTAAATTCGGCGAAATCTTAAAATCTTCTTCTTAGCCCTCCACCTCAGATAAAATTGGAAAAGAGTGCTTCTCCACTGAGGATCCAGTGGGAGGCGTCCCCCCTATGGGTACGCCCATGCACGTAGTCACACACTCACGCCCGTTGCGAGTACTACGCACCTGACCTTTCTGCAGAACCTCACTAGGTCTATGTCTGCCTTTCTAGGGCGTCCTCTCCCGGCGTTTCCACTTGCATCACCCTTACCTTTCGTCAGTCGCCAGGTGGATGAAATTACTTTTTATTTCCTCTCTCACAGTCCGCAAATGCTCCCAACTCCTCATGAACGAGCTGGAGAAGTGCTGGCAGGACAACATCCTGCTGCAAGGCATCTGCGACATCGTGCGCCAGCATGCCGAGCAGCACTTCAGCGTCTACGTCAAGTACTGCGAGAATCAAGCGCTCATGGTGAAAGCGCTGCAGCGGCTTCAATCACGACCGGCCTTCGCTAATGCGCTGAAAAAGTAAGTAAAATCTAGTTTTGATTAAGCGAGAATGCACACGAAACACACGAAACCAGAAAGAAGAGTTCTGTTTTAGCAGTCCATGTTTAGATAGACTTACGTTAACTCACGCCTTTTCCACATAAGGATAGGCAGAAAGTACAGAACGCCATCTGCTAAATTTTAATAATCAAGACAGTATTTTTATGTGGTCCATGCAATGGATCGGCAAAAACCGTTGTATGACGGATCGTTGAGCTACCTAAATATGTTTCAGCTACACGATGCCTAAAGCATGCTGTCTGTCGGGACAGGTCAATTTAAAGCTGAATTCATTCTTTCTTCAGATGGCTTTAACTAACTGCCCTGCATCGTTAGACTCGCATAAATATTATTACAACCTTATGTGTCGCTTTTAAAAGAGACCTCTGTGTTTGAAAAGATCTACTTACAGAAATAAACATCATTTAAATTTACAGACTGGAAAGCCACCCATCCTGCCAGTCCCTCTCCCTGCACTCGTTCCTGATGCTGCCGATGCAGCGCGTGACCCGACTGCCGCTTCTGCTGGACGCCGTGCTCAAGAACCTCAACAGCGAGGACCTGGAGTACCACGCCTGCGCACGAGCGCTCGTCTCGCTCAACAACGTGAGTACCTTGCATACATTGGGATGATCACGAAAATAGACAATACCATTATAAAAATAAATCAAATAAACCATTGTAGGTACTGCAACCATCAGCTTTATATTTTCATCAACCTGTTTTTTTTCATATCCCATAATTCTACCTGATTCTGACCATATTCAAGAATGTAGCATATGAATTGTTCAATTTTTTTTTTTTTTTCCATTTAAAACACCTCTACGTAAAATATGATAACGTCGCATTTTCTTAGCTTAAAATATGAATGTTTGGTTTGAATGAAAATAATTACTTACTCGTACCTATTCATCAATTAAAATTAGTTTGACCTAAATTAATGAAGATTGTTGATATCTTCGAAACTTTTAATTTTTTTAACTACATTTTCGAGGACTTTTTGAATAATTTTGGCTGGAAGAAGCTGGTTAAAGCTAAAAATCCAATCGTAATTTGTAAATAGGGTAATTTGTACTTACACTAGATAATAAGTTATTTAATACTGTTACTAACACTTTATGGATTTATGTCCGAAATAAAATAAATATTATTATTATTATAAACCTCGAGATGATATCCGATACCATTTTATGACGTCTTTAAACGATTTTTTAGCCATATTAAATTATATTTTTCCTTTTTATTTTGTCTCCACAGTACGTATCACAGTGTAACGAAGGCGCGCGCAACACAGAGCGTATCGAGGAGATGTACCGCCTGTGCAAGATCATCGAGTTCCCGCCGCACATACGCGACGCGCCCTCACTCGGGCCCTCCTGCTCCAAGCGAGACCGAAGGTAACTACAATAATACGACTTCAGACCAATGATATAAATATAAACTATACATACGTTGCCAGCAAATAAATCCAAGGTATTGTACCGGACAATGATTTAGAGCGTACAAACCAATGCCACGGCTGGACGTGACAATAAAATGATAAATATAAATAATAAATAAATATTCCACAACTTTCACACAACGCTATCTAGTCCCATGCTAAGCTGAGCTTGTATTATAGGTACTAAATAGCTGATAAACATACTTATATATTTCTAAATACATACATGTAATAGAAAAATTACACCCAGACAAAGAACAAATGATCGTGCTCATCACACAAACATTTGTCCACGAACCCACGACCTCCGGTATTGCAGTCAGGGTCACTAACTACTAGACCAACAAGCCAGACAAAGTGATAAAGTAACAAAATGAATACTTTTATCTCTTTCTAACAACAGTAATTCCGTAGATGACATTTGATTTTCTTTGCCTTTCTTCGCGTGTCTAAGTACCTATAACCTAGGTTCCGATAGTATTTTGTCGCTGTTTTCCAGTGCCGCGATGTTCTTGCATGGCACGTCTATGTATAATACGTCATTGCCCCAGCCCCCGTTTTGTTTGAGGAATAAGATTAAAGATGCATTTATCCGAATAATATAAATACATTTTCCACGCCTTTCACACAACGCCTTCTAATCCAAAACTAAGCAGAGCTTGTGCTATGATTATTATCGAGTTGTCTAGTTTATCATAACATTAGCTCAAGCATTAGTTTGGGAAAACATGACGTTGTGTGCAAGTTATGGAATATTATTAAGTATTATTCATTTTTAAGAGCAAAAACTACAAATCCAAGATTATTCAACAACACGTCCGATTAGTTGAAATACATATACTACTTTTGGTTCAAAATCGCTTGACACTTCACTATTCGGCAAAGTAATACCCTGCTGTCAAGTATTGAGAGCATGGTTGCCCTTCCCCCGTATTTTAAAAGTAAGAACAAAATTTTTCATGGAAAAACAAACTTAGAAACAAAGCAAGAAGCTTGAAAATACTTTGTTGTAAAATAGAACCACAAGTACTGTAGTACTAGTCGTTAGACAACATTATTTAATGTGTACTTTTTACGCCCATTTTCGCCTTTCTCGGAATCTTAATCTTTCAATAGTTATTTGTTATACAAGAGTGCAAAGTTTTATTTATTTATTTATTTTTATTTATTTATATATTAAACATAAAACTACAGTCTTTACAGGTGTCCCCAATTCGACAGTGGTTTCCACCCAAACAAAGTACAAAATATGCATATACTTAATATCTAATAAAAAAACTACTTTATCTGAACTTAAAAATAATAATACAAACAAAAAAGACTACTTAAATTCTATTAAAAACTTAAACTAGTTGCTTAAACTAGTTGCTTTTTAACCGCGTGTTCAATTTTGATGACCGAGCAAGCGAAGGATTCTAAAATTGAATCACGAGCGCAGCGAGTGATTCAAAATTAGAATCCTGAGCGTTAGCGAGGGAATCAAAAGAGCACGAGGTGAAAAATCTTTGCACTCGAGTGCAACACGTAACTTTTCATTCCACCTCAGCGAGGAAATGACTAAATGCAAAAAAATTTCGTTTTCTGAGAAAGTTTTGGCTCCTTTTGCTAGTCGCCACGTGTTGAACATATCGTACTGTTTTAAATACTTCTCGCGTGATTGTTGAGGGAGAAAGCTCATTTGCGCATTATTAACAGTTTCAGTCAATTCTGTTGACGTCAAACAAACTTCCTCGTCGCTAGAATCACTCATTTTAGTTTTTTCACTTGTTTTCAAGTTTCTTGTTTTTAATTTATGGTTTAACAATGACGTGAAAAAATGCCGCGTAAAGAACCGCGTACAAAGCAAATTGAAAAAAGAACACCAAGAAGGTTCCGAGTCTGAGTTTTTAACAAATTAAAAAAAAGTTGTATGATATATTCGGCACCATAGAGGTAGCAGTAAATAGGTTTAATGTTTTTTTTAATTCACTAACTTAGTGCACACGATGTTCTAAATTCAATATACTTTATCCTCTAGAGAATAAAAACGGCTTTTCCACTCAGATATTGAAGATTAAAAATACTCTTTCCGAGATGGTGGGATGAAAAAGTATTTTTTACCCAAGGATTGACATTAGCTTTCCCTTTCCTCAGACCCGTCCGCTGGCTGGTCCGCTCCGGCGAGATGACGCAGCTGATCTGGAAGTCAGACGAACTGAAACTGACGTTCGGCAAGAAGTTCCACAAGCTGGCATTGCACCTGTTCCTCTTCAACGACCTCCTCGTCATCGCCAAGAAAAAGAGGTATATTATGAGGTAGTTTGTCTATGATAAACAGAGATCTTATAGAATACCAATTTCGTGTTACTCCTTCTTAATAAGTCTCTGCTCGACAGTTTGTGCTGTATTTTAGGGATTAAAACGACCGAGGGGTGTTATTTTACACCGCAAAGGTATTAAGTACCATTTTCCGGCTTTACACCAAAAAATCGAGGAACAGTTCTTTAATCTCAAGACTGTTATTTAATTTTTAGTTCATCACTACCTTAAAATGATAAATTTGTAAATGTACGAAGACGTTGCCGCTCTGTCAGAACATAATATGCGCCACGACTTCACAAACTCACGCGTCGCAATCCGTCGCGCGTCGTACGACGTCACCACTTTGTAGCAATTTAATTAATACGAAAAAGTATGTTTGTGTTCTTCCTGTTATTTATTTATACCGTTCCAGATTAATAATGACAACAGCTCATGGGAGTTCAGATGGGCATGAACTGACACTAGGTACAATAAGGATGGTACCTAGTGTAATTTCATGCTCATCCGTCGTATCTAACTTGTACCTATAGCTCTTAGTATAGCCCTTTCGATATTTATTACTAAACCGAGGTGTCAAGCCCTAACATTAATTAAATAGTAAGGGCCTTTAGATTGTCATGCGTTAAGTAAGTTAGATTTAAGATTGCGCTCTGGACACTTTCCATCGGCAAAATTTGGTTATCTTAAGAGAAAAGTTATCTACGTCTCCCAATTGTGTCGCATGCAGTATCATAAATGGAGTATATTGAAGATATACTCCGTTTGTTGATAGATTGTGTACGAAAAAACGATGAGATTAAATCATGAATCGCAGAGTTCAAACTGAATTTTCTAGATGTTGGGTTCCTACAAACCATTTTGGCAAATTCTAAATCGTAGTTAGCAAAAAGACTTAGTAGTTTAACAAGGACAACTAATTGTTGTTTCTCTCTCTCAAATTAGTTATTTAGTTTGTGTAATGAGAACTAAGAGGGAACGATGGGGTTGGCGTATCCGTGTGAATAAAAACCCCATATTCAATAAATTAAAAACAAAAAAAAATATGCTGCGTGTTAACCGCGTGCGGGCCACGCCCGCATGCTTGCCGCCCGCAATCTGTAATGTCATACTTGTTTTTATTATCATGTGCGCCACACGCACGTTGGACGCCAGTGAGACGAGGCACGCATGCGGGTCAACAGAGTACATTCAGTCTGGCCCGCACGCGAGCGCAAATACGCATGACTATAAAAGGCCCATAGGGAGATAAAACAATAACATAATGATGTCGCCCCCAGCGAGGAGCAGTTCGTGTGCGTGGACCACTGCGCGCGCTCGCTGCTGGAGGTGTGCGCCAGCGACGCGGGCGCCGCCGCCGCCAAGCACGCGCTGCTCATCACGCTGCTGGAGAACCACGAGGGGAGGACGCTAGAAATGGTATGCTATACTGCTGGAAAACGTCCCACTTGTTATCTTTACAGAGGGGATACGCATGTAGCCATAGCGTGTAAAAAATATGTTGAATGGGTGGACCCCAAAATTCTTCAAGCAGGTTTATTTTTGTAGATTGATAGAAATCTTCACCACACTGATTTGCTGATTAAACCTGTAAATACGCAAGCTTTTTTTACACTTGATTTTTTCGATCTTTTATCAAATATAATAATTGTATTCCAGCTGATGTCGTGCGGGAGCGAGACGGAGTGGTCGCGCTGGTCGGAGGCGCTGCTGCCGCCGGCGGCGGGCGCGGAGGGCGAGGCGGTGTACGCGGGCTGGGACTGTCCGCAGGTGTGCGCGCTGTACGCCTATGCGCCCGCGCAGCCCGACGAGCTCACGCTGGCCGAGGGAGACGTCGTCAACGTCACCAGGAAGACCAGCGAAGGTATGAAGAGAGATATTTTTTTGAACTCACATTTGGAACTTTGCCTGTTTCGTGGATGCGTTAAAAATATACAAACTCACATACATAAACGCAAACAGACTCGGAACAACTACCTGTATGTAGGCCATACAAATTTTTTGTATGGCCATACAAGTTTGTTTTTTTTACTCTTCATTTAGGTTAGATTTTCTTTTGATAAAACCATAGTTTTTGCCAAAATGTGAATTTTATTGGAGCTCAGCTAAGGGCTTGGCTCTACCATAAATCTCATAACATTTAAACAGTAAAAGCATTATTTACTTGTAAGTCTTGGCTCTCAACTTTACATAAAATGTTATTGCATAATACAATGTCAAAACCTAGATACTAGCACAGTCTAAAAACATACAGTCGTCCGACGAAGCCGTCTAGACAGGGCAATCGTGCGGGGTGTGAGGGGCGAGACGCGGGAAAGCCGCTGCCGCACTGCGAACAAAACGATGTTCGTAGGGTATAGCTATTATTCAGGGCTGACTCTCATTCAATACTTTTTTTAATAATTTGATATGGGTGTCAATTTTGAGAATAATTTAAGTGCTTGTTACGAAAAAGCCATCCTTTTTGAAATCCAAGATGGCGGACGTCATTTTTTTTATAACTTGATATGGGGGTTAAACTTTCCCTTATGGGCCATGATTTATGGGTCGGGGAGGGGCGGGGGAGGGGGAGATGGGCTACTCCCCTATTACATTCCCACACCGCGGAGCCCAATGGTTATGAAAATATCCATGGTTAAAGTTTTGAGGTTAGGTTAGGATAAACACTGATTTCCATTATTTTAACTCTAATTTCCATATATTTATGGAGCGGGGAGGGCGAGGGTGGCAGGGGCAAAATGAAAATCCAAGATGGCGCCGTGGAAAATTTTTGGTTTTTCCGTTATGGGTGTCATTTTCATGGTTTTCGGTGTCGTTGGTTACGAATATTAGGTCAAAATGAAAATCCAAGATGGCGCCGAGGAAAATTTGTGGTTTTTCCGTCATGGGTGTCGTTTTCATGGTTTTCAGGGTCGTTGAATACCTACGAAAATTAGGTCAAATTAAAAATGAAAGATGGCGACAAAGAAAATTTTTGGTTTTTTGGGTTCATGAGTGTCGTTTTCGTAGTTTTCGGTATCGCTAATTACAAAAATGAGCTCAAAATAAAAATCCCAGATGGCGCCGAGGAAAGTATTTGGTTTTTCCGTCATGGGTGTCGTTTTCTTCGTCGCCATCTAAGATTTTTTAATTTGACCTAATTTTCATAATCAGCGACCCCGAAAACCATGAAAACGACACCGATGACGAAAAACCCAAAAAATTTACACTTTCAAGTAATAGCAAGCGTGATGTTATGTTTACTCTACTGAGTGAACTTCAGTGGCCATTAAGTCGCTCAAAAGTCCAGTCGCGCAAGTGTCCATTCGCACATCAGCAGGCTTACTATGAACTATTATTACGATTCAATTGACGACCTAAAATGAACTGCTTTGCAATTTCATACTAAGACGTCATTAAAACGATCCGGTTTAGGTTGACGCCAAATCAAGTCGGCACTTAAATCGCAAGCTGTTTTAGTTCGTTCATTTTTCGTACCATGAGGTGACATTTGAACCTAAATTGGTTCGCATAGTGTCAAAAATAGCGATCCAAAAAAAGTTTCTAGTTTCGAATCGTTTTGTTATAAACTTTGAAAAAATGTGGAAATATACGTACCAAATTCAAGGTATTTCAGTTAATTATGTGTTTCTTACGTAACAATGTAAAATGTACGCCATTATTCGTATTACTAATTACTTTATCCAAGTTAAACGTTAAAAACTAAAAACTCTTTTGAGTACTACCTACCTAATTAGAACTCCTTGGGTTCTATCAAAAAAGTTTGTATAAATTTCAAAACGCGTGTGTTGCGTTCTTAACTCGTCATAATCATTTTACTTTTACGACGACACTAAGCAAACCATTAATTTTTATTTTAAAGAATTATATAAATTACTATTACATTAATGAGTAGTAAAATTGGGCTTAATGGTATATAATTTGACTCATAAGCGCAATTTTAAAATATATTCGTTGAAATTTTATACACAAATAAAACCGCAAAAATCATAACTACTAGGTTTCGGAACGCAACGCATAGGTTGGAGTAAAAGAGACAAACTTATGCAACAATTGACAACATTTCAAAATTTTAACCTCCATGTTTTACTAAAAGTAAATCCAAAACTAGAGGACCCATATTTTTTGGTTTTTCGAAATTATGTACTTTTCATTCATAATTTTAACTTTGAAATTCGGTGCATTCTAAAAAGACGTAAGCGCCAAATGACGTCATTCATACGGTGGAATGGCGATAATTCCTTTGCTTTACTGTGATACGTCAAAAAAAATCAGTTTCTTAGATGTCACTGTCATTTAACAGTTGTCAATGTCACACATTGACATTATATACGTCTTGTTTGACATTAGATATGTAATTTTTGACATTAGATATGTCTTTTTTGACATTAGATACGTAATTTTTGACAGAAATGTCTTGTTTGACATTATAGTTTTCATCTTAAAAATTAGCTTGCTTTCGCAAAGGTAAACACCTCATTCCACCGTATAAGTGACGTCATCGCATGGTTTTTGGTTTTTATTTTTTTTCTCAGAAATTAAGCTATAAAAAAATTAAAAAAATATATATTTGAACTCAGCATACAAAAATGAAGAAACGGTATTTTTGTTTTAGGGTCATGTCAATTTTGAAATGTTGTCAATTGTCTAGCGTCATCTCTTTTTCACACCGCGGACCACCGACAAATGTCGTTCTTTCATTCCTCCATGAGCGAATCAAACGCCACTCAGTTATAGGCACTTCATGGTATGAATATTAGCGAAACAGTTTAGGAACCTAAACTGGTTTGCATCTGAATTGAATGGCTAACTAAAAGTTGATGGCCTACTGTCCTTTCGCGTAAAAGTCCATTCACGCAAGTTTCTTGGCGCGCAAGTGTCTATTCGCGCATCTGTCTTTTCGCGCTAAAGTCCATTCGCGCAAAAGTCCATGCGCGCGTCTTTTCGCGCAAGTGGATTCGCGCAAGTGTCTTCCGCGCAAATGTCTTTCACGCAAAAGTCCCAGATCCAAAAAAAAAAGGAACTTCCAACTCGATGGCCCATAAAGGAAAGTTTAGTCATCTCATATACGTATACGCCTCATTGCATTTTTTATTGTCATACTCAACTTCTTAATAATATATGCAGTAAAGAGCGGGTTTAAAATTATTTACTTTCTTGTATTAAGTTTATAATATTGTTTTGATTATTATAATATCGCTAACCATGTTAATCTGCAATAAATAAATAATTTCATAAATATTGTGTACCCTGGCATCCATACGCCCGTTGCGAGATTGTTTTGACGTTGTCGGCATTTTTCCAGAGATCAAAGGCGTCGGCCTACTGTATTAATATTTATACTGTAATACTAGGTAGGTAGCTACTGTTTGAGTTTATCCAACCACATTTGTGCTCCAGGTTGGTACTACGGCGAGCGCACGCGCGACGGCGAGGCGGGCTGGTTCCCGGGCGCCTACACGGCCGAGATCGCGTCCGCACACGTGCGCGCGCGCAACCTGCGCCAGCGGTACCGCCTGCTCGCGCTGTCCGGGACCTACCTCGGGCAGAAGAAGAGGACGCTAGTGTGAGCCCGCACTACGCGCTACACTCGAGTGCTATGACGTCATTGCGCGCGCGCAACCTGCGCCAGCGGTACCGCCTGCTCGCGCTGTCCGGGACCTACCTCGGGCAGAAGAAGAGGACGCTAGTGTGAGCCCGCACTACGCGCTACACTCGAGTGCTATGACGTCATTGCGCGCGCGCAACCTGCGCCAGCGGTACCGCCTGCTCGCGCTGTCCGGGACCTACCTCGGGCAGAAGAAGAGGACGCTAGTGTGAGCCCGCACTACGCGCTACACTCGAGTGCTATGACGTCATTGCGCGCGCGCAACCTGCGCCAGCGGTACCGCCTGCTCGCGCTGTCCGGGACCTACCTCGGGCAGAAGAAGAGGACGCTAGTGTGAGCCCGCACTACGCGCTACACTCGAGTGCTATGACGTCATTGCGCGCGCGCAACCTGCGCCAGCGGTACCGCCTGCTCGCGCTGTCCGGGACCTACCTCGGGCAGAAGAAGAGGACGCTAGTGTGAGCCCGCACTACGCGCTACACTCGAGTGCTATGACGTCATTGCGCGCGCGCAACCTGCGCCAGCGGTACCGCCTGCTCGCGCTGTCCGGGACCTACCTCGGGCAGAAGAAGAGGACGCTAGTGTGAGCCCGCACTACGCGCTACACTCGAGTGCTATGACGTCATTGCGCGCGCGCAACCTGCGCCAGCGGTACCGCCTGCTCGCGCTGTCCGGGACCTACCTCGGGCAGAAGAAGAGGACGCTAGTGTGAGCCCGCACTACGCGCTACACTCGAGTGCTATGACGTCATTGCGCGCGCGCAACCTGCGCCAGCGGTACCGCCTGCTCGCGCTGTCCGGGACCTACCTCGGGCAGAAGAAGAGGACGCTAGTGTGAGCCCGCACTACGCGCTACACTCGAGTGCTATGACGTCATTGCGCGCGCGCAACCTGCGCCAGCGGTACCGCCTGCTCGCGCTGTCCGGGACCTACCTCGGGCAGAAGAAGAGGACGCTAGTGTGAGCCCGCACTACGCGCTACACTCGAGTGCTATGACGTCATTTTAGCACTAATGTTGGATGAACTTTTGAGTGCTTTCTGGTAACGCTTTTTCTCGAAATCATTCCGTCTTTTTTAAAAAGAGCGTAGGTGTTTATTTTAAATAAAACTCTGATCATTTGAGATGAACACTCAAATTAAACAGGTTAAAAAATACGCAGTAACGCCCCCTACTCCAAAACGATGCACCAAGATTTTCGTTTAAATTTTGGTACATTAGTGATTTGATTGGTGTAGTCATCGTTCTGGAAGGGGTTAGTGACGTCACAATACCGGTGCTGAAACTGCCTAGAATGCCCACATTCCTTTGGCAACTGTCTCTTATGCATTTACTGCGCACACAATGTGTGTTGAAGATAGTATTGAATGGAAAAGACTAGAAGTTAAGAAGAATGGAAGTGTTTTGATATCATCACAGTAATGTTTAAGAATCTCACAATAATTAAAAGAAATAACCTGAAAACTTCTTCCTTACGTTGTATTTGTATACACATACAGATAGGTATTGAGTATTAGCAACCATAGACACGACTATTGACTGTCTATGAATTATTGTCTATGAAGTGTTAAATGTTTTGGTTGTAAATAGACGTGGTCCGTCCAGTCACTGCCTTTTGAAACATTTTGTTTGTTAGATTGATTAATTAACGGCTTGTGTGGATCGAAACGATCCGACACGCTAAAAGGTGCTTACTTGTGATAGTTCCGCTCTATTCAATGAACAAAATCGTTCGGAAATCAACTATAACGAGTTATAAAACAGCTCTTTTTAAATATACTATATAATTACTTAAATAAAACGTTTCTTGATCTAATAATACTATATTTAAAGACAGAATTATAAATAATGAAATGAAATATCAATCTTAATTATATTTTATAGATGCAGATGAAGCTCGCGTCATCGATCGTACTTGATAACGCGAGTGAACCCTGCGTACCTACATTAGTTTAGTATGTAGTTATAATCGTAAAGTGTACAGTTACGTATGAGATTCGCAGCACTTTGTGTACAGTATAACATTGTAAGACATTTACTGATTAGGTTTAAGAAATATTGTATCACCATTAAACTAACGCTTCACTTGCCCGCTACATTCGAAAATTGCCTAGTCATAACGAGCGGATGAGATGAGTTGATCATAATGAAATTATCAAGTATTTTAGTCAACATTCCTTGGCTAGCACTATGGGCTTATTTCACTATTCAATTTGTAGGAAACCTAACTAGGAAATCGGTAGATGTAATCGCAGTTAGAACAGATTGGATAAATCGGAGGTTCCGACTGCTTGGTTTTAACTGTCCCTAGTTAAAATCCTACAAATTGAATACTGTAATAAGCCCTTTAGCCTGAGTTACATTGCCTAAGTTGGCCGTTTCTAAAATGTCGGTAAAAAAATCTCGGCCATCTACAAGTTAATGCAATTCAGACTATAATTTTGCACCATATCATTAACATTTAAAATCAAGTTACGATTGTATTGTACTTAAGTAAATTATTGTGTATATATAATTAGGAAGAAATGTAACAAATCATGGATGTTATATATTTATGGTATGATAATAAAATGTAATTATATATTTTGTATCGTCATTTCCTTTACTGAACCTTTCCACTGGGCACTTCACACGGGTTTTGACATCATATATTATCAACGTATATTTACACCTTTTTCCTATAGGGGTAGGCAGGAACTAAAGAGCGCCACTTGGTCTGATTTTTACATACTTATTTTGCTTTATTTTCGGACGTCACATCTACGCGCCAGTTGCCAGTACTACGCACCTGACCTTTCTGGAAAACATCACCAATAAGAGGGTCATACATTAATTACGTCACTTCAATTTTATGGTTTTTGCTTTTTTTAATATATCTAAGTTTTCTATGTAAATTTCGTGTTTTCGAGCTTAGATTATAACATGTGACGGCACATACCTTCCAGCCCGTTCTCGCCCATGTGCCTTCGCACACAATGTCACATTTTGAGACCCCTCCCTCCCTCCTTTTATCGTGTGACATAATTTATGGATGGCCTCTAAGGTCCGATTTGATAACGCTAGTGATAAATCGATTACACAGGCGTAATGACAACTAGTATGTGATACAACTGCAACCTATGCTTTCAAGAGCGTAGGAAAGAATGGTTTGATGCCTAATGGGAGTCTCGCAATGTAAGGGTATGGATTACTAAACGTGCCGAAACACCACACGAGTGATAAAAAGACTACGTTTAAGTACTTATCATTTCAGTTTATTAAAATTATGTTGGTCATTCATTATTTCAAACACGCTGCTGTTATATCTTTACTTAAGTATATAAATAATATTCAAATTCGTTAAAAACTAAAAAATATATAATTCAAAATATTATTTTATTACAACATACACTTGGGATGGTCAAACACTCTTGTCAAATAGCAAATAAATATTTAAAAATACAAAATGCATATTCTATCAAAAACATACAATAACTTCGTTATTTTCATCAGATCTAATAATACCTAATGAATTTAAAAAAAAAACTGCAAAGTAAAACTTATAAATTCTAAATTGATATTACATAAACAATTTTAATGTCTTTTTTTATATAAAAATGCAAAAAGCGATTAACTTAAAAAAATATATTTGTGCGCATTGTTTTAAATATTGTGACTGGGCTTAAAAGAAGTATTATTAAGAAGGAAACTAGTAAAAAAAATCAAAATATATGTGAAACGTTAAATAAGAACTAAATATAACCGAGCTTGAGCTAGACTATTGTCTTATTATTATGCACCAATGAAAACAATTAACAAGCTTATAACCAGGTATCGGAATAGGCAGAATATATTCACCTGTAATTTTAGGAAGTATGTAATATAGAGTGGATAATTATAATTATACCTCCTCTAAAATCCCGGAACTATAGTTCATTCGCGTTAAGAATGCAGTGCAACTGCAAGATAAAGGTGTATTCCACAGTGGTCTTGAATTCAAACAAATTATATTTTAAAAGATTAAGTTTAATGAATTTATAAAAATGAATTTGAAAAGTTTTGATTGGTTAGGGGGCGGGGCTAGGACGACGGATAATGATGACTTTACTGCATTCTTAACGCAAATGTACAGACGCCAGCACATCAAGTTACCCCAATGTGTCAAATTTCCCCAATCGAATATGAACCTTATCATGTTTGCCATAAAGTTGAAAAACGATCAAAGAAATTTGACACATTGGGGTAACATGACGTGCTGGCGTCTGTACTATAGTGAAAATTATTTGTTCGTTTTGATGTCAGGTAACAAATTATTGTTACAAGTTAACTAAAACAAAAACTAGCCGACTAATTTACGTTCTCGTTACTTCGACATAAAACAAAACATTTAAACTCGACACAATTAGAAGAAAAACCAAGCCCAATAAAGTCTTAATACGTAAATCCTGGAACTAAAATGTCACGGTTACAGTTCCGTAATTTCAGAGGAGTGTTAGGCTGCATATCCACTGAAGCGGAGCGAGGCTGCGGAGCGGTGAAACTGAGAAATATTAACCAATAGGATAGTTAGTCCTCTTAGAGCGGAGTGAAAATTTTACGCAATCCTATTGGTTAATATTTCTCCGTTGCTCCGCTCCACAGACTCTCCGCTTCAGTGGACAGGCAGCCTTATCGTCTCTATGTCTACTTGCTTCTTTGAATTTTGGGTCAATATATTCTACCTATTCTGATTTCTACTTATAACATAAAATGGAACAAGAAGAGAGATCAACATTAGTTTGAGTGGAATGGAAGATCAGTCAGAGGACAGTTAGTACACTTTTGTCGTCACAGGCAGTGGTGATGGATTCAAATTCTTGTCTTAGAAGAATTCTCTTTGACTTCGAAAAGTTTCCTCACGAAGTAGACTTGTAATGTTGCCGTTGCTGCTATGGCCAGGATTTGGATGAAAGACCACCTAAAAAAACAAAAAAAAATCTTTATCAACAAAAAGGGAAAAGTAGTGGTGTAAGCAGCGGATTGCCAAATCGGTCTCGAGGTCGAACCTACCTCTGATTTTTTCTGATTCATGTGCGTATTGTAAAATTATCATTTGTACCAAAAACGGTGAAGGAAAACATCGTGGCAACCTGCCTGAGAGATATGTCTCGAAGGCATGTGATGCCAAGTCAGAGGCCCATGGGCGGCATCAAAACTCTGACATCAAGTTGGTAACCACACAATAAGAAGAAGAATAAAAGATGCTTTAATTTTTCACTCCTGACATTTTAACAAAGTAGAATTATGTTAAGTGTACCATACTTAACATAATACCTAATTAAAATAAGTTAGGTAACTCATTAAAATATCCCAATCAAACTGTGTGTTGCCAAAACAACATCAGTTTTATAAAAATCCGTATCACCATTGTAATCATACCACTAAACTAATTCCTTCCTTATTGTTAAATTGCTATATATTTCCTATTTAATGTACACAAAGCTACTGTAAAGCACTCCAACTTTCATGGATATTGGCATTTTCCTACTATTATAAATGTGAAAGTTTGTTATTGCTAAATAAGCCTATTATTCATATAAACACAGCCTTTCAATCAATAGCTGGTACAATATTAAGTTTTATAAATAAGTAATAATTAATAGTCACTTTATTATTTAGTTATAAACACTTTATTACACACTATTGCTCCAACAATATGAAACCTCCATATCGCAATAAATAGATAATAACTAATAAGGCGATAACGATAAGCCATTCCCCATTTAATATAAATGTGTAGTTACAATACCTGAGCACATAGATATTATTATCTTGCAGCAAGTTGTAGTCCCTGGACTCCCTGGCTCTGGAGTGGTACTGGTACTGAAGAATATCATTGATGTTCCTCTCCACGAACTGGATAGATGTCTGCAACAATAACAAAAATAAAATTAATAATAACTGGCGCACCAGTTATTATTAATTATTAATTAACTACAGATCATCGGCCATTACATATACACAGCACACGACGTTTTTCATCGCGCTGATGACGCGCGTAAAACGCAATCAGTACGCTCAGCAAACGCAAGCCGGTTAGTTATGCATATGTGAACCATCTGCAAAAATGCTTGTCAATCAAAAAATGTGGTGTGCAAAGGCCCTAAGACTTGTCTGTTCAATTATAAAGCATGTTAAGCTGTTGGACCTGGCTTTCATTTATAGATCTTGGATAATAGTCATTACAGGTAGTCAGAAGCCCAGAAATCTGACTATGAGTCTTACTACAGGTAACCCAGTAACTGGGTCGTGAAAGTTGGATAGGTAAGTCAGCAACTTGGTTGAGAAAAGACTGGGCAAAGAATGATGGTCCAATTCACTACTATGTACAGTCAACTATTACATCAATAATAACTTAACTTTAACAAGTGATGGTGATTGGTTTATCTGTTATGCTTTAACTCAAAAACTACTGGACCGATTTTAAAAAATCTTTCATTTATAGAAAGCTTTATTATTACTATGTAAAAAAGGCTATATTTTCTTTTGAAAACTATGGGGTTTGGGTGTTAAAGCTCAAAGGGAAATGAACGAAATTCACACAGGATGATGGTATAGTGCTAATACACCACACCCAGTTTTGAGTTTAATTTGTTAAACCCTGGAAGGACACCGGTGTCCGCCTGTCATTGTCTTTTTATTGTGTCTCTAATTGACTCAATTGGAAGGTTAAACAACAACTTTTAGCTTTGTTTTACATGATTTTACATATTTAAAACATTTTGAATGCAAATTTATTCTAACGGAACAGGACAGGATTTACCACAGATGGAATGTACATAGCAGACTAAAATTAGATCCACATTTTGTTTATTGTTTGTGAGTTTGTTTCAAAGTTTTAATATGGGAATTGATGTTTCAACTATGTTCTAAATTTTTTTTATAGTGTAGTGTAGTTGTTTAGCTTTTTTAATAATAATTTAACATTTGAAGATGATGGATTTTGGATGCTTGAAGATAAACCAAACAAGAATTGTTTGAATTTTCTAACAAAAGTGTTTTATTTGTTTAAAAGAGGAAAGATTTAGTTTTCATATATTTTTATGTACCTAAGTATAAAATTATAAAACAAAAATATATTAATATAAACAAGTTGTGCAGAACCCCAATAATATGTGAAAAAGGCACAAAGATTATGTTTTAGGAAGTTCCTCACAAGTTTAAAAAATATTTTGCTTGTGCCATGAATAAGTTTATTTTATTTATCAGATTACATAATTTCTTAGTAAAAACATATGCATGTAGATATTAATACACATAGCTGTGAATTATTGGTGTTGAGTTAAAATTCAGCATAATATTCCTGGCTCAAACAATATTTACTAAAAAATATAAACTTACCGTGAAATTCTTTATATTCATGTCAAGCTCCTCCACTTCCTTGGCGTACTTCTCCCACATATCGTATCTTATCACAGAGAGATACAAATTGACTAGTTTCCCTGCAAACCTGGAGAACTGGTTATCAATGCACACTGCATAATATCCTCCTGAAGAGGACTGGTCCGCGTACTCCGCACTCTGCCGCCACTCATATGGGTGCACTATCTGGCCGTTAGGATGCCGCACGGCGAAACCACACATACCATCACCGCCTTTCAACACCTGTTGTCAAAAAAGTTTACAAACTATTTATGAGTGAAATACACAAGGTAGAGCTTCAAAATTTTTCATTAATATGTTTCCAAGTCGTTAATATCGTTATCTCAAATTGCGGCATAGGTTTTGTTACAGAAAATCTAATGAATTACCTGATAACTGGCGTAAAATGTTGCACCCGACGGAACATATTGATAGTAACAGTCTTCTTTGCCCGCGTCTATGTGCACTTTGTAGTCCATCGTTACCGCTGGCATATTCTCGTACCAGGGTGCGGGTGACTGCGAGAAAACATCTCCAACAAGTGATAAAACTGTAAATATTAAAGTTAACACGGTAAACATATGCCACGTCCGTTGTGCCATTTTTGACTGAATTAGTGCAAATAAATTGACATTTCGATGACATAGGCTTAAAACTGTCAAAAATCAAAAGAGTGAAAGTGAATGCTCTCGTTTAGAAATCGTGACAACGACAAGTCGTCGAGTTTTAATTGGTTTTAGTGTCACTGTCCAGAAAAGATTTATTTACTTATGATCCTCAATCCCAAACCCTATCACGATTACTTTCATAAAATATAGTAAATCGATTTGTAAATCTTTTTTTGTGACATTTTGAACACAAAATTGAACAAGGTTTTCCAACCACAATGACAACAACACAGGACACTCGCTGTGCTGACAGAGTGACAGTGACACTGACAGAAAACCTAACCTATGGCTCGGGGCCTAACCTAGCAAAACTTTCGCCGATGTTTTATTACAGAAAACATTGAAATCCGCTGTGGAAAAGTATAATGAAAGCCAGATATTTAACATTCTTCTCTTACATAGGGACGCCATTTAGGTTAGTAAGCATTTATTGGTCGAAATAGTTAGTTACACAATAATTTTACTTAAGATCTGTTTTGCAGGTCATCAGAGAAGATATGGCTTCGAGAAGGACGTAATCACCCAGATCCAGAGAGTGTGCAGGGTTTGATGGAACTAGCGCTTTTGCAACTCAGATCGCTGAACTACCCTAGCCTTGTACTATCAAGCCGGTAAGTGAGGCTAAGTCACTAGTACCCACGATTAAAAAAAATACAGAAATAACATCAACTAAGTACTGATATATTTTGCAGTTTGTAGTCTTTTAGTCGAAATTACTTAAACTCGTTGTTGAAACACACTTTTACAATGTATTAGCGGATGTCACGCGGCTTTACCCGCGTACTTCCCTTTCCCGTAGGAAAACAGGGATAAAAAGTAGCCTATGTCACCAGAGATAGTGTAACTTCTCAACAGTTAATGAAATTTATTTAGTTTTGCAATTTTTAAGTTTATTACATACAAAAATCCGAAAGACTGATTGCTTCCTCTATAAATTATTAATTTATAAATAGATTTTAAATTAAAGCAAAAACTGACAAAGTTCAAATGTCTTGTAACAGTACAGATGGTGGTGTCCATGCACTGAATACAAGCGCCCACTTTGACTTGGAGAAGTATGGTGACAATATATATCACCCTGATGGCATCGCCTACAACTTGAACAAGTTTTTCTACAAACACAATAATAGCATTTTTGTTAAAAAGGTCTTAAGAGTACCGGACAACTTCAACGCAAGACATAAGGCTATTGGTAGGACTTACTTGTACAGGTGAGAAATTATTTAAAATTATTCCTTACATTTTTTAAGAATCCCTTCATCTTTCTACTTATCAGATTTGATTGGCTAATCTAGTATTTTCTTGGTGAGTGAGAGACAGAGAGAAAAGGATCACATTACCCCTTTTGCCTCCAGTCAAAAAATATTTAATATTAATTTAGAAAAAATGGGTATATTAATGTGATATTCTGTTTCTGCTCTACTGGGATTAGTTTCTGGAGCTATTCCTTGAAATGACCCTTGGTGGCCGCATTCAAAATCTGATTGATAATTTACAAATTGTATTGGAATGTATAATAAATAAATATTTCACAACTTTTCACACAACGCCATTTAGTCCCAACTTAAGCTTGAGAGCTTGTGTTATGGGTACTAAACAGCTGATAAACATACTCATATATTTCTAAATACTTACATATTATAGATAAATTACACCCAGACACAGAACAAATGATTGTGCTCATTACACAAACATTTGTCCTGGGTGGGAATCGAACCCACAACCTCCGGCATAGCAGTCAGGATCACTAACTACTAGGCTAACATGCCAGACAAATGTTAGATAATTGTACTGATAACAACTTAAGCAGGTGATCGAGAGGTTGTGAGTTGAATCCCCACTCATTGCACTATTGAAGTGAACCAAAGACATTCAATACCTATAGACCGGACATCACGAACACAATTTTCGTCCGAAAAAGTGTGTCCTGCTGGATACAAGTCTATGAGTTTTTTGTAGTACGCTGCGCTGCCGCTCCAATATTCATATATTATTCTAGATGGCGTTACTGAGACATGGGATAAAAGTTTTTCTATGACATTTCCTTGACATGCCCGCTCTATAGTCTTTTAAATCTCTTTGAAGTGAACCCACTCCAGACACAAGCATATTTAGCTTATTTGGAGGGGAGGGATCTTAACAAGATTACTAGTAATGTGCACCCCACATTGCTAGTAAGCTTTAAAAAAAACTACTAATTTGCAGAAGCTCATACAGTATGATAAATGCAGGAGTGGTCACAGCCAAAGCTTTTGGGAGCATCATAGTAAATTAAAAGTCATGACCCCTACAACTTCCCCTATGCATAAAATTTATTTATGTAGGACAACCAAATTCTTAACAAAACTACTCTAGGTTTTTAACACTTTTTTATACTTTTCAGATTGGCTGTGAAAAAAGATAGTATAGTTTTATCTGAAAATGTAACAATAGCTTCACAAATACCTATAGAAGAGTGGAGGCGGTGTCATTTTGCAAGGTAAGCCAATTGTATTCTATGTCAGGCTAGTACCCACAACTTCCAATCAATTTATAATTCACTAAACCCCAAGTGGACATGGGTGTGCGCGCTGTCACTGTCTTTCTATTGTGTCTCTAATTGATACGATTGAAAGGATAAAGCAAGCTGTTATCAGTACACTAATTGTGTTACTACATACACTGTGAAATTTTAATGAAAAATTTCAACTATTGGCCCTGTTTGGTTGCTTCGTCTACCGGGGAAACGAAGTCGATATGTTGACCAAGCGAGTCATAGGGCCTTATGCTGCTGGTATGCGACTTTACCTGTAAAGATTAGATCGGTTGCCGCGTCTGCCGGGAAATCAAAGTCGATCTGCCGACCAAGCGCGACATAAGGCCTTATGCTGCTGCGATGCGACTTATCCTGTAAAGATTAGATCGGTTGCCGCGTCCGCCGGGCAAGCGAAGTCGATCTGCCGACCAAGCGAGACATAAGGCCTTATACTGCTGCAATGCGACTTAGGGAAGGTTCATATCTGACGGAACATGCGTCGCGTATTATCGGTCGCGTAACGCCAGAACAGACAAATGTATAGAAAAACACTTGACGGTTCACACTCAACAGATGATGCGTTAGTGCGTCGAGGTACATTGTCGCAAACGCTCGGCGCATGTTCCGTCAGGTATGAACCTTCCCTTAACCTGTAAAGATAAGGTCGGTAGCCGCGGGTTCGATCCTCGGATCGACAAAGTGTTATTGAGTTTTTCCAGTAGCAACCTGAAGTTTAGATTCGTGCCCGATTAATGGCAATAGGCTCGCCACCTATTACATGGAACGCAAACATAACTGGCGAAATATACTACCAAGGTGTACTACCAAGTACACCTCTGCCTAGCCCTTTCGATGCTCACAGGCGTGATGTTGGTGTAATTTGTTTCAGGATACTAGGCTTTGACATAGAGAAGTTCAAAGAAGGTGCCAAGTATTTCGTTGGGTACCACGACTTCACGACGTTCAAGCGTTTTGACAAGCTGAAACAGAACAAACACAATAGGAGGGAAATTAAGTCTCTTGAAGTGAGACCTGGGAAGCCGGTGGTCACCAGCTACTCATCGGAACAAGACAGCATATTTGATTACTGGGATATTGTGATTACTGGTCGAGGATTTGTACATAACCAGGTAACATGTTTGTGCATTTAAAAATCAGTGTCAGACAGCATCTCAGGACCTGTTTGAACCTTTTCGCGCAGCCGTGAGACATGCCGTTTTTGTGTCTCTTTTTTGTGTTACTATGTTTTTATTGTGCGTGTATCCAGCTGTTGCCAATAATTGTATTTTCTTTCTTTAACCACTTCCCTGTCTCATGAGTCACATTTTAGAACTCATGTTGATTGTTTAACTATTGTGTCTACTTTGTGGACAGTGAGTGTTAATAATAAAAATAATAATCATTTCACAATTTTCACACAACTCCATCTAGTACAAAACTTGGCAAAACTTGTATTATGGGTACTAAACAACTGATAAATATAGTTATACAAGTATTGATACATACATATTATAGATAAATTACACCCAGACAGAACAAATGATGTGCTCATCACACAAATATTTGTCCTGGGGTGGGAATCGAACCCACGACCTCCGGCATAGCAGTCAATCAACTAACTACTATTCCTACAGGCCAATCTACATACTGCTTAGTACTTTGCCCACGAATTGCTTGTTGTTTTAATAATAAATAATAACAATTTATTGCATACAAATTTTAATATTGGCCCCAAACTAGGCAAGCCTGTATCTTAAGAGGCCATTGACGATAGGGAAGGCAGAATCATGTATCGAAGTCATTGTATCCTTATGTATGAGCCTTTCCACCTTATACACTGTGAAATTTTAATTATTGTTTTTCTGCAGCACGGAAGCACCGATAAACAACTATAACTATGAGACTGATTCTGAAATTTAAAAAAAAATACGACCGTTTCATACATTTCCATTTGGTACATATTTAATTTTGGTGATATTTTTTTTTTATTTCAGGACAAGCTCATAGTAAAAGTTGTTTTTAATAATAAGTACTTCCGTGCTGCAGCGGGAAAACGACCATTAAAATTTCACGGTGTATTAAACTCTATACACAAAAACAAAAATTCAAACAACCATTTCAGATACGCCGCATGATAGGAGCACTAAACGCTGTAGCTATAGGCCGCATCCCTCCCGAAGAAATAAAGGTGATGCTCCAAGTGCCGTCGAAGCACACGTGGCACAACGGCCTACAATCCGGCCCGCCCGACGGTCTGTACCTGTGTGACGTGCACTACAAGCCTGAGGACCTCGTCTACCACCCGGAGAAGAGTCAGGAGGGAAGAGAGGAGGACGATAGTAATAGTGAATGTGACTGAGAGAGACAGAACATGGACTGTGGAAGATAATTAGACCGTAGACGCCAGTTTTGGACTGTAGTGCTAGGTAGAAAGATTACGATTGTGAGAAGTTTGAATATTAACACTTGTTCGCGGCTCACCGATGACCGGCGTGGCGTTCAAAGTGTTGAAAACAAAGCAGAAGAAGTAGATTATAAGAATAAGTAATATTACCAGCTTGTTACTGTCCCACAGCTGGGCAAGGGCCCTGTTTCATATGAAGAAGGCCTAAGGATTAATCACCACGCTTGTTAAAGGCGAGTCGGTGAGTGCAGACTCATAAGTGCGATATTATAAGTGCATAGTTGAAACAATTTTTTCATCAATTATTTTAGAATTTATCAAAAGCATTGAGTTAAAAATGAGTTTTCTCAATGAACTACAAAAACAGAGGAATAAATTAAAATTAACAGATACAGTTGTTACTAATGTGGACGGACGACGCTACGTCGAAACCCAATCCACTGTTACTGCATTAAGTCCGAATACTTACGGATTCGTGGTTGATACAAAACCCGACAATATCCCTGTATTGATAACCGAATTCGTGTACATAGGTTCACAGGATTGCACGGCAAATAATGTTATCGAAGCTTATGACATCAAGCACGTGCTTAGTTTAGGTATAAAAGTAGAAGTTTCAGTTAACAATAAGCTTATTGAGTGCTTAGATTTGCCTGAAACTAATATCAAAGAGATCTTGCTAGATAGTTTACCGTTCATTCGAAATGCGGTGGATTCCAAAGAGAATTGTCTTATACATTGCAATGCTGGCGTTTCAAGGACTTCTATGGTCGCCATTGCTTATTTAATGCATTATGAAACGACGCAGTTTCAAGATGCCTATGATTTGGTAAAGGGTAGAAGGCCGGCTATACAACCTAATGATGGGTTTAAGAGACAATTGAAAGTTATGAAACCGGGTGAGATTATTTAGAATAGTGCTGTGCAATTTAAGACTTAACTGTTTAGGTTATAAGTGTTAATGTTGTGTTATTAGAACTATAGTATTGATGTAATGTAAAATTCGAATATATTTTTGAAATTGTTCAAGTATGTTGTGTAATTTGTGTTATTGTGTGGGTATTTTACCTTTTTCTTTCCAGATTAACTCAAACAAAAGCCTAAAACTAAAAACAGAATACATAAGTGTGTAGGTTTATACCGGCTTGGCAACATGCATCCAACACCATAAGTTCATAATTCTGAAATTTTTCGTCTGCCTTCCTTTTATCTCCAGGATTTACTTGGTATTGTTGTTACTCTAAACTGTATAAAATCGTGATTTCTGTCTAAACCAATAGATAACTCATCGGGTCGATTCCTTTCTTTTTTAAAAGGAAACTATAATAATGCCGGCCTGTTACTGCCCCACTGCAGGGCAAAGGCCTCTGCTTACATATAGAAGGCACGCACATTGATCACCACGCTTGCTCAAGGCGGATTGGCAATTTCAGACTTATAAGAAAGTCCGGGTTCCCTCTTCCTTCACGATGTTTTCCTTCAACGATGTCTATGATGTCTAAGATAAACTTAGAAAGTACTTATGAAATATAATGATAAAGTACAGTCTCGTGCATGAGAGGTGGCTCCTCAACCTCTAAGCCATGACAACATTAAGAAAAATAGTAGGTACCAAAATAAAACTACAAGATGTACAAACAACTAATGTAATAACTAATAAATAGGGCAGTTTTAAGTACATGAGCCAAAACGCGTGTATAACATACGGCCCTACGAATGGAAGCCATGATCACACTATGTTAAAAGATATTATTATCTGTAGCACCAAATTCATAAGTTTTCCGAAGCACTTAAACTTAATCAACACGTTCCGTATAAATATTTGTATGTACAATTGTTTATATGTATTGGCTATTCAAAGTGTTTGAAATAACTGAAAAACTTCAAGAGGTCATTGTACTAATAGTCCGGGTTCCCTCTTCCTTCACGATGTTTTCCTTCAACGATGTCTATGATGTCTAAGATAAACTTAGAAAGTACTTATGAAATATAATGATAAAGTACAGTCTCGTGCATGAGAGGTGGCTCCTCAACCTCTAAGCCATGACAACATTAAGAAAAATAGTAGGTACCAAAATAAAACTACAAGATGTACAAACAACTAATGTAATAACTAATAAATAGGGCAGTTTTAAGTACATGAGCCAAAACGCGTGTATAACATACGGCCCTACGAATGGAAGCCATGATCACACTATGTTAAAAGATATTATTATCTGTAGCACCAAATTCATAAGTTTTCCGAAGCACTTAAACTTAATCAACACGTTCCGTATAAATATTTGTATGTACAATTGTTTATATGTATTGGCTATTCAAAGTGTTTGAAATAACTGAAAAACTTCAAGAGGTCATTGTACTAATAGTTGTGAATACTTTTTACTATAACTCCAACACTGAAATCGCGAAGCTTTGTAAATTTACATTCGCATATTATCCGTATGTGCCACTGCAGGGCAAAGTCCTCTTTCATACAGAGAAGGTATGAGTACCACTACGCTTCCACTAGGCTACTTGGCGATACAAACGGATATAGTGTTAGAAAAACATCGAAAGGAAACTAAAACTTATAATAAACTTAAGTTTCAGGACTTCAAGTATAAATTTCCAGTAAGATGTCAGTAATGTCTAAGATAAACTTAGAATATTAAAACATCCTAAATTTTATAGTCAAAGTCTTAAGTCAAATTGGTACTTCGATTTTAACCTTCTCAATTTTTGATGTTCGCATAACTCGATACAGTTTAGTGAACAGCTGTTTTTATAACACTATTTTATGGTTGGTATACTTAGTCGTTTAATTTGTTCAATATAATGAGTACATTGACTTCTTACGAAGTTTTCAGTTATTTTAATTACACTCTTTAGAAGTTATGTTACTTGTTATTATCATTTATTTTGGCAACTGTATGGTCTTACACTATAGGCAGATATAGTATGTCGCAAGCAATCTTTTTATAAAAAAAATAGTAAACAATATTTCGAAAATTGTAAAAGGTTTCTAAATTATCACAAGAATACCAGATACCTAGAAATTAGTAGAACTTATTGAATGAGAATTTCTTAGGATAGGTTTTTCTGAATATAAGGTAAACTGTAGAAAATGTTGCTGTGACGTACCATAAATCTGAATAAGCATGGACACTGGCTTAGCAATATCATTACCTATGACATTATAATGATAAATACGAGCTGTATGGTCGCTAATCAGATAAATTTTATTTAAAACAAAAATGGCGGCTTCAAATATTTTCTATAGAAAATTTGCCCCTCTTATCTATCAGACAAAATTAAACTGACAAATGAAAAATCGCGCTGCCAAAACTTCCTATAATTAAGTGGGCAGTATACATGAATACATTAAGTGGAGATATATTAATACAAACTGTGTTAAATATAATCATACAAAGATTTCAACCATTTGCAGTTCAGTTCAACATTTAAGCAGGTAATACAATAAATATTTCATTTAAATTCGGTGGCGATTTCAGGCGTTTCTTCAATAAAATCTGATTCAATTAGATAACAATACAATATATTTACATCTAAATAATATTATAGTTTACAACTTTTAATAATGGACGTTATTCTTTATAATTTATTTCTGAAGCACCTCTGAGCACAAGTGGGGGCCCAATACCGAACTATAAATGTTACACATTTTAGAAGACAATACTATTCATGCCATATATCTTTAAAGCTAAATAATTTGAAAAAAAAATGATATTTTTCATCCAATTTATCGATTTTAAAACAAAGTATCGAAAACGTATCAAAAATGATATTGTTACAAAATGGAAAAATAAAAAAGCAAAATAAATACATCAACACTAGGCATGTATATTATTTTAAATTATATCGAAAGTAATATCGATACAGTTCAATACAGTGCATTCCCATACTTTTGAACACTAAAAACGTCTTTTAAAATGAATCCTGTGTTACTATCCGGCTTAGATGTATATTGGGCCCCGATTTATGCAAGCTAGTTATGTTACATAGCATTATACATAGTACCTAACAAAGAAACAATTTGGTTTACCAATGAACACTTGACTTTTTGGTGATAGCAACCTCAGGTTTAAGACAATGACGTTAAACTAACGTTAATAAAAAGCATACTTAACTAAACTATTTCAAATCATCAAAAAAAAATGTGCTTCCGTAAAATGCGAAATGGCAAGTTAAGTAAGATTTAGAAACTTAAATTAAACTGTGGTGAAAGCGACACTTTAAAATGAATAATTTTCCACCTTTTTTCGTTCAAGTCACTTTCCCATGTTTGTAATTAGTCAACTTAAAACTACTTAAGACTAATGTCATTCGCGTTACAACCATTTATAATGATTTTTGAGACCACAACAGTACATAATAATTTTATTATTATATCGAAGCACTGAACAGGACGGGAATGTTAATTTTGAATCACAAAGTCAGTAAACCAAACAGTATATTAATTTACGTGTAATCTGAACCCTTACAATATTTCGAACCTGCAGTAATATTCTGTAAAAATCTCTTGTTAAAAATGTAGTGGCGAAATGCATTTCGTATTCTTCTTAAGAAACAAACATAGGTACTAAAAATAGAGCTTGAAATTGCCATTATGGTGATTCCATACTAATGAGTGAGAAGACAGCTCATTTAGGCCCACTGGCGGCATGGCACGACATTTTTTTTATAATACAGATGATTTTGAATCCTATTTAACACTATTAAGGCTCACATTTCATTGTTACGCCACAGCGTGTATACGCTTAGCATGATAAAATAAGCTCTCAAATCATTTGCGCATTCTAATATTCCCTGCCATGCCGTGCCGCCAATGCGCGCTGGGCCTTAGATTGGCCTTGACCTTTAATTTTAATGTTAGTAAATAAGTTGAAAGTTATGCCACTTCACGTACCTTTTCGCGGGTCAATTTTACAAAATAATTCCGCAGCTCCAAAACATTGAGACAAATAATTTTCGATCACCAAATTAGTCTTTTCAAAGGTCCAGAATGTATTTGTTTTAACTTCAGTAGTATTGTATTAGTCTCTCACACACGCAACAATAAGTAGCTATGACCATTGACCAGCTATCAGTCTTCTAGCTTTATTTCTTCATAAAATCTCAATTTGTCAAAAAATCTTAACATAAATTATATGCAGTAAGTGTTAAATAATATTATTAACATTAACAAGATAAGATGACGAGTCTTACTCGCATGTCAACATTTTACAATATGCGTGTGCGCACGTTAGTTCATCGTTTTACGCCAAGTTCATGGTGTAACCCCCATTAATAGACGTGGAGTAAAGCTATGCCAAATTGAATACTTAAAAAATGTATGGAAAATCCGGAGATCACACCGGTTATAATAACTATACTCCGCGTTTAACAATAAGAGGCATAATGCCCAGAAAAAGTTACTGTTAGTTAGTATGTCGGCAAAACAGTAATAGCGAGTAACCTTGACAGCATTTTTGTAATTCCTCTAAAAAATGGGACGGATTATGTGCTCCTGCTTAATCTAATCGAAACTAAGTGCCTACATTATTAAATAAATTTGTTTCTTCCTACCACTTATTCCCTCTGTAAATGAAAAAATTGTAAATGTCCATTGTACTCTTAGCGCGATAAAAAAAAACACTTATTAATATGTATAAGGCACTAAAATATTGTTTCTATTTAAATAATTGACTTGTTAATAAAATGTCACTCAGGTATATTTTGATGACAGTAAGTAGATTTATCTTCGCACTGGACGTTAGACCAAGCAAATGCTAAGTTATTTTTCTGCCTTAGGTTCACTTACAAAAATCGTCCTTATACCTTTTCAACTGCGACGTCAAGAGCATTGACGCGACGCTTTATTACAGACTTTACCAGTCGATTTTTCAATCATCAGATATATTTTACCCAAGGAATAAAAAGACATATTGACATATTGTCTATACAAAAGGTTTGACAGCTTTTGTATAGACAATATGTCAAATCGACATACTTATTCTTCAAATAAAAGTTATCCGACTATTGAAAAATTAGCCCTTAGGGAAAACGAATTTGGATATTACCAAAAAGTTCTCAACTAAGTTTTTAGACCAACGTAAAATTGGTTTATATATTTCCTGTTTTATTATTTTTATAGATGTTGAGCAAATAAGTATTTCCAGAATTTAGACTTGACAGTTGGTATAAAATAACTTTTCCAGTAAACCCAAACGAAAATGATTTACTTTGAAATTAAAACCATAAGGTTTTAATTCAAAGTAAATCATTTTCGGTAAGTAAAATACAAAATTCTATAAATCAAGAAATTGAGCTGTATACCTACCAATATGCGATTAGATATATTATTTCGTGGTACTCAAAAGCGATCGTATATACAAGTATTATAAAAGAGACTAAATGCTAAATAAGTACATAATATCATGCAATAATGTACAATCAGAGCAACTTAGTGTATTGTTATGTTTGTTAATGACTGTACAAATTGTGGTTATAGTTGGTAATAAACGTTTTTAAACCAAAAACGGTTCACTACTAAATTCACTGGTTTGGGATTCAAACAGCTTATTTCCAAATATAGTTCTGCTACAAATTGTACACATAAGTTATACATTCTATATAATTTCATAAAAGTATGGACGAATATAAAAAAAGTCTTAAAACAACCTTGTTTCATTCCCGATTTTAAAAAGGAATGTGGTTAAATACTCTAAAACTTACTAATTATATACTTTGTGAGCATTTTCAATTATCTACATGACTGTATCGTCGCAACAACCTATAACTTGTCAGAGCAGCAAGGCGGTCCAGCAGTTTTACTGATAGTGAACTTTAATACAACTGTTATAGAGTCGGAAATAGCTTGCAAGAAGTTTTTATTGATCGATGAATTTAAATTCGTCAGAAATAAGGTTGAAAATAGAAAAATATAAATAGAGAGACTGCTGAACGCGATGTTCCTTAGCGGCTGATACTTGCCGCTCTGTCTGCGCTAACCCATCGTTAGGTCGACCGGTTTCCCAGTGACCGCATGGTCACTGGGAAACCTGTCGCGTCAACCTAACTCGAATGCCGACTAAGCAGACTTATTTATATTCATTTAATATCTTACTATTATAAGAACCAATACTTGTATAACTTTGAACTAACAACTTTAAGCATTTCAAATGACTCTTTTTTTCCTACCAACGTAATTATGCTATTGAACAATATGTTATCTTTTATCGAATATCAAGTTATAATAATGTATACAAATGCAGGTTTCAATACAAGTCTTATTTTCAGTCACATTTTATATTATGTATTTGTTTCGGTATATGGCTTGTATTTATATATTTTATTTTTGATTAATAACATTTTTCCTCTCAGAAGCGCGCGCTGTTTGATTTAACCAATTACCGCGCTCGGTGTCGAAGAGATGGCTGTGAGATGGTGCAAATCCATTTTGCGTGAAGTTGGTACCACGTCTTACTGTCATTTTGTTTTAAGGCGGCGTATAACTTAAGATAACATAATATGTCAAGTTATCGTTTTTACCAGATCATATCCGGATACTGCAAGGCTTTCTATTTTTTTAAATATTGTTGTACACTTATACGAAAATGATATTTAATTGTAAGGGCAGAAAGTATATTTTTCGTCTGTTTTTCCCATCTCAAGGTTTAAAGTTGGCAAGCTTATTTCATAGATCTGTTTCATTTTATTTTTGAACGTCTTGGCAGCCACGTGTAAAAACCAAAAAGTGCCCTTGGCGCCAAACTACTAAGTAGTTAATCTTTTAAATTCGTCATGTACTCGTGACACGTGGCGTAGTGGGCACATCTTGGTCTGTCATCTAAACATGACTGTGGCCGGCAAATTATTACAATTTATAACCTTTTCACGGTAGGTCGCAAGTTTCTCTAATAAGAAAAGTAAGTAAGTACAAGTTTAGGTCCGTATTCATGATTACAGAACGTTGCGCAACACTTCGCGTCACAGGAAACATGTTTCAATGTTACATGCAACAAAAAAGTCAAATTGAGCAACCTTTGTTTACCATGACGGTACAGACACACAAGCATCTGTCAAATTCCGGTGATATAAAGTTCAAGAACTTGAACTTTATCTACAAAAGAATGAGGTTCATGTTTGATAGGGAAAATTTTAGTTAGGGATAGCTTGATGTGCATTACCTAGGGCTTTTAGAAGCTCTTGAGTGTAAGTCCTCTGGCAGGTAAACTGTTCGCCTTGGCAGGAGCGTCTCGTGCCTGGGAATGTGCAACTGCAATGCTGAGGCACTGCACCCATTCTTCAGCGTTCTTCCCGTCTTTAGGCTTCAGGATGAGCGTCTGGTCTCCAGTGAAGATCTCGAACGCTTTCGGAATGTTGCGCGCGCCGCGAGAAACTTTCACTGAACGGATCTGGTTTATGTCGATGCTTTCGCCGCCGCTCTGAAACGAAGAGGTCTAGGTGATTATGTGGGTATGATCCAAATACACAATAATAATACACACTAGTTATAATAGTCTGACACTTGATCATCACGTCAGTGTTTGACACTTGATCGCGAGTGTCTAATACTAGAAAGCGCGTCTTTTACACTTGATCATCAGGGTATGACACTTGGATATTAGTGTTGGTCCTTTATCGCTAGTGTATAGTACTAGAACATGGGTGGCATACACTTGATTAGTATCTAAAACTCGATCATCAGTGTTTGACACTTGATATCAGCATCTGACAATTGATCACCAGTACCTGACTCTCTAACATTATTGTCTAACCATTCATCATCAGTGCCCTACACTTATTCTTCAGTAAATGACACTTTGACACCGGTGTCCTCTCGGGGTTTAATTAATTAATGAAAATTTATTTCGGTAAATAGGTTTTTGACACGTCATTTTTTAACTAGTATATGAGATCGGTGTATCACTATCTGACTGCTCTGAGAAGAAACACTGAAATCAACTCAGAGGTCACAGTCTATTAAAGTCTGGACTTTAATAGACTGTGACCTCTGAGTTTCTTTCGTTTTTTTGCTTACATGATTTGACCAAAATAATGTCTGGACATTATATTGGTCAAATCATGTAAACACCATGCATATTAGTGTTTGAAATGGTCTTTTGAGGTCTTTAATGTCTGACACTTGTTTGCGAGTTTCTAACATCAGAGTGTAAGTGTGCGTGAGCGCGCCACACACACACACACATGTGGTAATAAGCGTATGAGTACTCACAGATCCCTTGCAGGAGAGGTGTGCTCCGGACAGAGTGAAGTATCTCGTCCTCCACCGGCGGAACAGCCTCCAGCGTCCCTTCTTCTCCTTCAGCTGTCCCTCGATGACGGGCACTCCGTCCGCGGCCAGGAAGCCTACTGCACGCTCAGGGTGCGTGCACAGGAAGCAGCCCCATGTCGCCTGCGTCGAAAGAAAGACTGCATATTTAAACTTGCTGTACATATTTACTGGAAGCGAAAATTGGAATGGTTTTGTAGGTATTCATACCGGTGTTGCTACGCTAAAACTCGGCTCAATTTATACCGCCGCGAAGTAGAATGGAACGGAAGCGTCAATTTCGACTCATGGTGCGGAAAGGCGTGCAAATTCGCAAGAGGAAGACGCGTGGCTCGAATTTAGTTATACAATTGACATAAAGTTCATTATTCTATGAACAACTTAGTAGCAAAAGTCGCTTCCATTCCATTATGCGGAGGTGGTAATTGAGCCTCACGCGTTTCTTCCGTTCTGGCCCTCACGCGTTTATTGGCCTCTCCTATCGTAAGTCCTTATTACATTACAGCCTTAACCTTTAAAATTTTTTTATGCGGTTAATACTCATTCCCATTTGAGTCTTGCAAGTGATTAAATCAGCATCCTGTATATTGTATAAAATTAAAACTTTCGTCAGATTTTCCTTATTTCCAAGATTTTCCTGATGTTCTTTTGTGCTTTTAACGATTTAAAATCAGGATTTCTGTCAAACTCATTGATTTTACATTAGTGGCTAATAATCCACTAAGATTGACCCAATGAAATTGTCCCTTCACTCACAATCTCATTGGGTTAGATAGAAACGAACAAAAATTGCAACAGAAAAAAATATAAAAATGAGTAAAAACCCTATAAGAAATTTTAACGCTAAGGGGTCTAGAATCATATACCCGTGAAAACTTGAGTGCAGTGAACCGTAAAAAGCCGGCATTAGTTTGGAATGCCAGCTCAATTCGCCTTCACTTCAACAACATTTTCACGGGTGATTTTTACCGATGGGCCGGCAGATTGATAAAGAGATGCGTGACGTCACCTGCGTGGGCGGCAGCGCGGCGCCGTCGGTGCGTCGCGCGACCACCTCGAACACGTCGAAGAAGCCCGCCGCGCGCAACTCGTTCAGTAGCATCTCTTGTTCCTGCACACATACACATTACTGTCATACAACACCGCACCGATTGATACAAACAATATACCCACACGAACGGCTTTGGCGAATACATGAAATACTAGTTTCTGCCCACGTCTTCGCCCGCGTAAAAAGTAACGATCCCAAAGGAGCACATTAATGGAAGGAAAAGTTTCCTTGTGTCAATCCAGGAAATGGAAATTTTCATTCAAATCTTTTCAACACCTTATGTTTGACGTGATTGAGCAACAAATATCCCAACATAATTTTACATTTATAATATTAGTAGAATCGTAACAATCCAAGATGTCGCAGTTTTGTAAATAGGTTTTTACAAACACTTTAACTCGTCATTTTATCACTAGTAGATGAGATCGGCGTTTCACTATCTGTCATCTTACTACTCTGAGAAGAAACACCTAAAGAAACTCAGAGGTCCCAGTCTCTTTTAAAGCCCAGACATTATCTTGGTGACATCATGTAATAACCATGCAGATCAGTGTCCGATAAGATCTTATGTACTGCTATACTTCATTTATAATAGAAAAGAGAGGTTCGTAGATACAGGAATGCAGAACATGTTACTTTTAAGATGAGTAAAAAAATAATATTTTAGATTTAAAAAAATAAAAGTGAAACGAAGAACATGTCCATCGATACTCTAATTTTCAACTAAAATGAAATAATATAACTAAATTAAATCTACATCAATTCTTAAAATAAATTGTTGCAATGGAAAAAGCTGCAGTGAAAATAGATAATAAAAAATTCGGAGTCTATTATAATTGTAACACGCTTATTGTACTTTTGTGAAAAAGTGTGCCTTAAAAATAACCTTTTTAATTCCTGTCTAATGCAAATGGTGCATAACTGTATGTAAGTTATCCGATTGTGTTAACACATACCTTGATCCCCGGGAAGGCTCCAGTGACGAGTGTAAGGAAGGTCTTGTTCTCACACTTGAGGATGTCCCAGCAATGCTTGAGGGATGCCACGGTGGGGTCGCGGGACGACAGGGCTGCGTCGTGTCGTGCCTGCAGAGCTACATATAAAGTGCTTTAATATTATGTTTCACCAACAATTTAATACTAATAAAATTACAGGGTGGACGTTGGACGTCGTAGCACAAACTGATACCATGACTTCTGTGCATGATTCTGGATACAGAATTTCACAATTTTAAAGTTAAAACAACATCAGCTTAACTTGTAAATTAGAACATGAACATAAAATTTCAATGATGGGGTGTCCAAAATAATGTAGAAAATTCATGGTGTTCGATGTGGGCGTTGTCCATCCGCCCTGTACTAAATAAGTATTCTAGTTACCCAGGAACATGAGATGTATCCACACGCGAGGCGCGCGCGTGCGCATGGAGAACAGCGCGCGCGCGTACAGGCAGTGCGCGCCGCGCCGTCCGCACGCGAACTGCAGGCGCGCTAGCTTCTTGGAGCGACGCTCTGCAAGTGGACGGATAACATTATTGGTAGTAACGGACAGGAATAATTTAACTAACAGGAATACGCAATAACAAAGAAAAACATGTCTACAAAAGGCTAGTTGACTAAATTTTACTTTTTTAACCCCCGACGCAAAAAGAGGGGTGTTATAAGTTTCACCGCTATGTGTGTGTGTCTGTCTGTCTGTCTATCTGTCTGTCAGTCTGTGGCACCGTAGCGCCCAAACGGGTGAACCGATTTAGATGCAGTTTTTTTTATTTGAAAGCAGCGTTTTTTAGTCCCTCATGATTACAAGAAAATATTCGCCAAAATATTTTTCTTTTTTCACGTAAGCAAAAAATAACGGCGATACGAGTCAACATGTGTTTTCCATCAATTTGAAAAAGAAAAAACAATAATTGTCTATTACTTTTCATAATCTAACTGATGGACTCATAATATTTCGATATTCATATTTCGTCAAATGCCTATTCACACGTAGTCAATATTACAAATGTATAATAAGTACACATATACAAAACACCACGGTGACCCAAGCTTTGTACTATGCATGCACGCACAAACACGTATTAACACACATACAACGCTACCAAACTCCCACTATGCCTTGATAAACACGAGTGGAGGGGGTACGAAGCAGAACACAAAAAAAATCACTAATATAAGAAACGCTGTATAATGCTTCCTATCTCATTTCCTCCCACGTTAAATGTTATGAATTTATCTGTCTGTCTCTTTTTACTGTCGCTTTTTCATTTCATCGATTTTCAAATCACAACGATTCTAAATAGTTTTCACTTCAAAATAACTATGACTACCCACATGTTCGTCGGCCCTTAATCTAGTTTGTGATTCTATCTTCCTAGCAACAGGCAGTAGTGCTAGTGTCGCAGGGGCCCCCGGCGGTAAAACTAAAATAAACTATAAAAAAGTATAAAACTAAAAACAACTACTTATATAAAAGCACTCACCCTCAATAGTACACTTAGCAGGCGGCGGTAACCTCAGCGACACGTTATCCATATACGCTTTTATCTTATCCAGATGCTTTTCACAGAAATGCTGCACGGTATCTCGCATGGGGTACGGCTCAAACACGCTAATCCGATGATTGGACGACGTATTATTCCCATTATTCGTATTTATCATCGTAACACTAGTGTTATTAGCCCGTCGAGATGTCACGGTCACCGGCCCGGATATAGAGATCGGGTTCGTCGGACTGACCGATATCGGTCCCGATCCAGGCTGCGTGTTGGACGTCACGACCGACACGGTGCCAAGCGCGGTGTTGGAGTGTTGGATGGACACCGACGACGTGATCGGTGTGAGGCCGTCCGCTGACTTGCCGGCTGTGAGCGGGTTCACGGATATTGACTGTGTTGCTAGTGGCGGTCCGGATATTATTGTTTGGTTGTTCTGAAACGAAGGTATACTTATGTTATTAAAACCGGGTCGGATACTGATAGCACGATAGCGGATATCCTAATATTATAAATACGAAACAAACTTTCGTATTTGAAGAGTAGGAGAGAAAGTAAATGTGTATCGCACCTCTCTCTTTGGCCCCTATAGTAACATACGGAACGTAATTCTCTCTTGCATTCTTCACTAACACACTCTCAACTTCCGTTCGCCTTGCCCGATCTCACTTTTCGTAACGCTCCCGTCACGCATTCACCAGCTTACACCCCAAGTTAAGCGTGCGTAAGTCAGTTTAACTTCAAAAGCAGATGGCGCCGCTGGACTTGCCCACCACGCCGCTCGACATGGACGATGTACATATAATGCTAGCTTACAGTGGTGGGTCCGATGAGTATGTTGTGGTGGTGGTGCGGGCGGGCGGCCGGGCGCAGCACGCGCACAGGGGACACGCTGCTCACGGTGATGGCGCCGCTGGACTTGCCCACCACGCCGCTCGACATGGACGATGTACATATAATGCTAGCTTACAGTGGTGGGTCCGATGAGTATGTTGTGGTGGTGGTGCGGGCGGGCGGCCGGGCGCAGCACGCGCACAGGGGACACGCTGCTCACGGTGATGGCGCCGCTGGACTTGCCCACCACGCCGCTCGACATGGACGATGTACATATAATGCTAGCTTACAGTGGTGGGTCCGATGAGTATGTTGTGGTGGTGGTGCGGGCGGGCGGCCGGGCGCAGCACGCGCACAGGGGACACGCTGCTCACGGTGATGGCGCCGCTGGACTTGCCCACCACGCCGCTCGACATGGACGATGTACATATAATGCTAGCTTACAGTGGTGGGTCCGATGAGTATGTTGTGGTGGTGGTGCGGGCGGGCGGCCGGGCGCAGCACGCGCACAGGGGACACGCTGCTCACGGTGATGGCGCCGCTGGACTTGCCCACCACGCCGCTCGACATGGACGATGTACATATAATGCTAGCTTACAGTGGTGGGTCCGATGAGTATGTTGTGGTGGTGGTGCGGGCGGGCGGCCGGGCGCAGCACGCGCACAGGGGACACGCTGCTCACGGTGATGGCGCCGCTGGACTTGCCCACCACGCCGCTCGACATGGACGATGTACATATAATGCTAGCTTACAGTGGTGGGTCCGATGAGTATGTTGTGGTGGTGGTGCGGGCGGGCGGCCGGGCGCAGCACGCGCACAGGGGACACGCTGCTCACGGTGATGGCGCCGCTGGACTTGCCCACCACGCCGCTCGACATGGACGATGTACATATAATGCTAGCTTACAGTGGTGGGTCCGATGAGTATGTTGTGGTGGTGGTGCGGGCGGGCGGCCGGGCGCAGCACGCGCACAGGGGACACGCTGCTCACGGTGATGGCGCCGCTGGACTTGCCCACCACGCCGCTCGACATGGACGATGTACATATAATGCTAGCTTACAGTGGTGGGTCCGATGAGTATGTTGTGGTGGTGGTGCGGGCGGGCGGCCGGGCGCAGCACGCGCACAGGGGACACGCTGCTCACGGTGATGGCGCCGCTGGACTTGCCCACCACGCCGCTCGACATGGACGATGTACATATAATGCTAGCTTACAGTGGTGGGTCCGATGAGTATGTTGTGGTGGTGGTGCGGGCGGGCGGCCGGGCGCAGCACGCGCACAGGGGACACGCTGCTCACGGTGATGGCGCCGCTGGACTTGCCCACCACGCCGCTCGACATGGACGATGTACATATAATGCTAGCTTACAGTGGTGGGTCCGATGAGTATGTTGTGGTGGTGGTGCGGGCGGGCGGCCGGGCGCAGCACGCGCACAGGGGACACGCTGCTCACGGTGATGGCGCCGCTGGACTTGCCCACCACGCCGCTCGACATGGACGATGTACATATAATGCTAGCTTACAGTGGTGGGTCCGATGAGTATGTTGTGGTGGTGGTGCGGGCGGGCGGCCGGGCGCAGCACGCGCACAGGGGACACGCTGCTCACGGTGATGGCGCCGCTGGACTTGCCCACCACGCCGCTCGACATGGACGATGTACATATAATGCTAGCTTACAGTGGTGGGTCCGATGAGTATGTTGTGGTGGTGGTGCGGGCGGGCGGCCGGGCGCAGCACGCGCACAGGGGACACGCTGCTCACGGTGATGGCGCCGCTGGACTTGCCCACCACGCCGCTCGACATGGACGATGTACATATAATGCTAGCTTACAGTGGTGGGTCCGATGAGTATGTTGTGGTGGTGGTGCGGGCGGGCGGCCGGGCGCAGCACGCGCACAGGGGACACGCTGCTCACGGTGATGGCGCCGCTGGACTTGCCCACCACGCCGCTCGACATGGACGATGGCTTGCTGCTTGATACTATGCGCATAAAGAAGTTTACTTTATAATAGTCCATAGCAAAATTACTTTGAATGTGTCATGAATTAGGGCCTTTTCATTATCATGCGCACCGCAAGCACGCGGGACGCAGGCGAGACACAGCTGGGTCACGCATAAGAGTGGCGCCCGCATGCGTGTGGCGAACCTCAACAACCAGTGGTGTACAGTCAAGCGGGTCGCACGCACGTTGTTCTTTACATTTATTTTGACACTATTAAGTTTCCTTCCTGGCGACACGTGAGCGCGCGTAAATATTCTGCACTGCGTGCGGCCTGCAGCACGCATGCGTGTCTGGCCACAGAGTACATTGGTCTGTCCTGCACGCAGGCGCAGACACGTATAACAATAAAAAGACCCACTTGATTTTTTTATTACGGATCTGTACTATGGATCTTTCAAAGCTTCGATCCCGATTTCAAAAGGTCGAAACTTGATTTTTTATATCGGTTCCGACAAATCCACCCCCTATACAGTACCCAAAGGATGTCATCGGCACCGTATTACTCTAAAAGCCTCTGCTGTCCGTCCGACCGTCTGTGTGTCAGCGGGCTGTATCTCAAGAACCATAATAGAAAATAATAATACCAGCCTGTTACTGTCCCACTGCAGGGCAAAGGCCTCTTCTCATACAGAGAAGGCTCGAACATTCACCACACTTGCTCAATAGATAGATTGACGAAATTTTCAGTAAGTGTTTTCACTATCGGCTCTAGTGGTAGCGTAAATAGTTAACTAAATAGAATATTCTCAAATTTAATTGTCGTAAAATCTTACTAATATTATAAACGTGAAAGTTTGTTTGGATGGATGGATGATTGTAAGTTAAAACTACTGAACGGATTTGGATAGAATTTAGTACACAGATAGTTTATAACCTAGATTAACACCTAGGATAGTTTTTATACCGATTATATCTTCTCGTGGGATATTTTTTGAGTTGTAGCGGGCGATGCCGCTGGCAACAGCTAGTTAACTATAAATTACTGACCCACCTACATACATCATTAGTAAAGGAGTATGCCCAATTTCCTACTGAGCGCCGTTCCGCATCAAAACATTGTGTATGATGGCATAAATTAGATATAAAAGAGGGGTAATATCATACTTTCAAAGGAAATAAAAATCATCGATTTATTTTGAGGGGTTTTTGTTGTTTTTTTTATTTTTTGTTCGGGTTTGAGGTTAGTTCAGTAACGAACTTTCCACTAAAAGCAGTAGCTCTTTGCTACAATATGATTTGAATTCACGAAAGACAACATAAAATAGTACCTACCAACAAATCAATAAATGATCCCAAATAAATATTATTACATAGGTTAGTCAAGCTAACTGTGGTTTTATAGGTACTTTTGTAGACTCGACTGGACACGAACAGAACGCAATGATAACTTATATAAAGCACAACAAACTCAACAACTATCAATGCACAAGTAAAGACAAAAACTCGCTGCCGAATCCAAAGCACAATGTTTTGTGTTTGAAAAATTGACAATAACACCTTTGACAGTTCACCTTTCACGTAGTGTTACCAACAGTTTAAAATCATTTTGACCATAACTGATTCGTCGAAGAAAGATTTTTTATTAGTAAAGTAATGTTATTTTAAAGATGTGAATTAGTTAAAATATTATTTTCATAATTTACATTAGAATTATTAATGTGATACTTAAAAATATTAATACGAGGATAAAGTCACAGTTGAATTTATTTTTGAAACTCCGTGACGTTTTTAATTTGGCAACACTACTTTGACCGCAATACGCCATTAAAATTATGCACTAAAATGCATTAACTACTAATTAAATACAAAATAGTAACTCTACATCTGATTTCGACCGAGTGAACTATGAGAAGTTAAAAAAACATTTTATAATTAATGAGTATGGTTTTAGGGCCATACGTTTTTACTATAAAACGCCTTTTTTACTGTCAATCTCCTTTGTCAACAATACATTTTTCCTCATAAAATTTCTATCTTCCCTGTGAAAAAGCCTATGTATGCCACTGCTCGCACCTGGCTCCTTTTTTATAGACTTACCAGCATTAGTGGTCCCGTTCGGTGGCGTGTTGATTTGCTGGGAAGAGGACAACCGCGTCATACTCTTGTGTAGACCTCCCACTGAACCGCCTGGTGACGAAATACAGAAAACAATCTTATATATAAAATTCTCGTGTCACAATGTTCGTTCCCATACTCCTCCGAAACGGCTTGGCCGATTCTCATGATATTTTTTATGCATCAGCAGTAAGCCTGAGAATCGGCTACTATCTATTTTTCTAAAGTGTAAATGATAAGGGGTGTTCAACCCAAATTTTTTATTTTTATTTTTTTGATATTTTTTTTTTATTATGTGGCATCAAAAAATACATACAACTCTAAATTTGCACTTTTTTATCACCAACCCTTGCTTTTTAATAGTCATAGCAGAACTTTTAATGACTTTTTGAAATATCACGAGGAGAGGGAAGAGGGAGGGGAGTGGGAGTGGGAGGGGGAGAGGGGGAGGGAAGTCGGAGTGGGGATCGTGAGAGGGGGAGGGAAGTCGGAGTGGGGATCGTGAAAGGGGGAGGGGGGAGATTGTGAGAGGGGAGGGAGGGGCAGGGGAGGGAGGGGGAGGTGCAGGGCAGCGGGAGGGATGAGGAGGGGAGTGGGGAGAGGCATGGGTAGGGGAGTGGGGGAGGTATGAGGAGTGGGAGAGTAGGGAGGTCAGGACAAAGGGAGGGGGTGGAGAAGGAGGGAATGATAGTGGGAGGAGAGGGGCGGAGTAGGGGAAGGGGAAGAGGCAGGAGCCGGGTGGGGGAGGGAGGTGAAAGTGAGGGAGGGGTGAGGGGACGGGGATGGAGGGGTGAGGGGAGGGGCGGGGGAGAGGGAGGGAGGGAGAGGGGTAAGGGGAGGGGGAGAGGAGTTGATAAAAATGCTATGCAATAGCTTTGCCGCCGCAGTCTCCGAGTGCCACACGTCATTTTCTCTTTTTTTTAACCATTCAATCACAATGTGCCACAGCGAAGCGTGGCAGGGTACAGATAGTATTAGTATATATTGGTGGGTGCCGATCCTCTTTTACACTCAATTAAACTAAAGTATCCCTAAAATTCCATAATTTTGGTTAAAAAAAATTAAAAGCTGTTCTGAAAATTCAATTCCAATATAAGAAACTTCATTTGATAGGAATAAACTAAATTTTGTGATTTTCAGTCTAGTTTGGTGATTTTTGTGTCAAGAGAATCGGCACTATTGCTAAAGAATTGTTATTAGTACGTATGTACTCTATGCTAACCGATTATAATGCCAGTTTTTGTATGACCTGTTTTGTGTGACATGAATTTAGTGTTAGTTGACCCTAAAATGTGTGGGTGTAGTGTGTGTGCTGTACGCACCCGCCACGTTGAGCCTGGTCATGCTGCGGTGCGGCGCCGGCCCCGGGTGCAGGCGCCCCGTGCTGCGCGAGTCGCCCAGCTTGGCGCGCCGCGCTACGCCGCCCGCCCCGCCCGCACTACTGTTTGGGTAATGTGTGGGTGTAGTGTGTGTGCTGTACGCACCCGCCACGTTGAGCCTGGTCATGCTGCGGTGCGGCGCCGGCCCCGGGTGCAGGCGCCCCGTGCTGCGCGAGTCGCCCAGCTTGGCGCGCCGCGCTACGCCGCCCGCCCCGCCCGCACTACTGTTTGGGTAATGTGTGGGTGTAGTGTGTGTGCTGTACGCACCCGCCACGTTGAGCCTGGTCATGCTGCGGTGCGGCGCCGGCCCCGGGTGCAGGCGCCCCGTGCTGCGCGAGTCGCCCAGCTTGGCGCGCCGCGCTACGCCGCCCGCCCCGCCCGCACTACTGTTTGGGTATTGTGTGGGTGTTGTGTGGGTGCTGTACGCACCCGCCACGTTGAGCCTGGTCATGCTGCGGTGCGGCGCCGGCCCCGGGTGCAGGCGCCCCGTGCTGCGCGAGTCGCCCAGCTTGGCGCGCCGCGCTACGCCGCCCGCCCCGCCCGCACTACTGTTTGGGTAATGTGTGGGTGTAGTGTGTGTGCTGTACGCACCCGCCACGTTGAGCCTGGTCATGCTGCGGTGCGGCGCCGGCCCCGGGTGCAGGCGCCCCGTGCTGCGCGAGTCGCCCAGCTTGGCGCGCCGCGCTACGCCGCCCGCCCCGCCCGCACTACTGTTTGGGTAATGTGTGGGTGTAGTGTGTGTGCTGTACGCACCCGCCACGTTGAGCCTGGTCATGCTGCGGTGCGGCGCCGGCCCCGGGTGCAGGCGCCCCGTGCTGCGAGTCGCCCAGCTTGGCGCGCCGCGCTACGCCGCCCGCCCCGCCCGCACTACTGTTTGGGTAATGTGTGGGTGTAGTGTGTGTGCTGTACGCACCCGCCACGTTGAGCCTGGTCATGCTGCGGTGCGGCGCCGGCCCCGGGTGCAGGCGCCCCGTGCTGCGCGAGTCGCCCAGCTTGGCGCGCCGCGCTACGCCGCCCGCCCCGCCCGCACTACTGTTTGGGTAATGTGTGGGTGTAGTGTGTGTGCTGTACGCACCCGCCACGTTGAGCCTGGTCATGCTGCGGTGCGGCGCCGGCCCCGGGTGCAGGCGCCCCGTGCTGCGCGAGTCGCCCAGCTTGGCGCGCCGCGCTACGCCGCCCGCCCCGCCCGCACTACTGTTTGGGTAATGTGTGGGTGTAGTGTGTGTGCTGTACGCACCCGCCACGTTGAGCCTGGTCATGCTGCGGTGCGGCGCCGGCCCCGGGTGCAGGCGCCCCGTGCTGCGCGAGTCGCCCAGCTTGGCGCGCCGCGCTACGCCGCCCGCCCCGCCCGCACTACTGTTTGGGTAATGTGTGGGTGTAGTGTGTGTGCTGTACGCACCCGCCACGTTGAGCCTGGTCATGCTGCGGTGCGGCGCCGGCCCCGGGTGCAGGCGCCCCGTGCTGCGCGAGTCGCCCAGCTTGGCGCGCCGCGCTACGCCGCCCGCCCCGCCCGCACTACTGTTTGGGTAATGTGTGGGTGTAGTGTGTGTGCTGTACGCACCCGCCACGTTGAGCCTGGTCATGCTGCGGTGCGGCGCCGGCCCCGGGTGCAGGCGCCCCGTGCTGCGCGAGTCGCCCAGCTTGGCGCGCCGCGCTACGCCGCCCGCCCCGCCCGCACTACTGTTTGGGTAATGTGTGGGTGTAGTGTGTGTGCTGTACGCACCCGCCACGTTGAGCCTGGTCATGCTGCGGTGCGGCGCCGGCCCCGGGTGCAGGCGCCCCGTGCTGCGCGAGTCGCCCAGCTTGGCGCGCCGCGCTACGCCGCCCGCCCCGCCCGCACTACTGTTTGGGTAATGTGTGGGTGTAGTGTGTGTGCTGTACGCACCCGCCACGTTGAGCCTGGTCATGCTGCGGTGCGGCGCCGGCCCCGGGTGCAGGCGCCCCGTGCTGCGCGAGTCGCCCAGCTTGGCGCGCCGCGCTACGCCGCCCGCCCCGCCCGCACTACTGTTTGGGTAATGTGTGGGTGTAGTGTGTGTGCTGTACGCACCCGCCACGTTGAGCCTGGTCATGCTGCGGTGCGGCGCCGGCCCCGGGTGCAGGCGCCCCGTGCTGCGCGAGTCGCCCAGCTTGGCGCGCCGCGCTACGCCGCCCGCCCCGCCCGCACTACTGTTTGGGTAATGTGTGGGTGTAGTGTGTGTGCTGTACGCACCCGCCACGTTGAGCCTGGTCATGCTGCGGTGCGGCGCCGGCCCCGGGTGCAGGCGCCCCGTGCTGCGCGAGTCGCCCAGCTTGGCGCGCCGCGCTACGCCGCCCGCCCCGCCCGCACTACTGTTTGGGTAATGTGTGGGTGTAGTGTGTGTGCTGTACGCACCCGCCACGTTGAGCCTGGTCATGCTGCGGTGCGGCGCCGGCCCCGGGTGCAGGCGCCCCGTGCTGCGCGAGTCGCCCAGCTTGGCGCGCCGCGCTACGCCGCCCGCCCCGCCCGCACTACTGTTTGGGTAATGTGTGGGTGTAGTGTGTGTGCTGTACGCACCCGCCACGTTGAGCCTGGTCATGCTGCGGTGCGGCGCCGGCCCCGGGTGCAGGCGCCCCGTGCTGCGCGAGTCGCCCAGCTTGGCGCGCCGCGCTACGCCGCCCGCCCCGCCCGCACTACTGTTTGGGTAATGTGTGGGTGTAGTGTGTGTGCTGTACGCACCCGCCACGTTGAGCCTGGTCATGCTGCGGTGCGGCGCCGGCCCCGGGTGCAGGCGCCCCGTGCTGCGCGAGTCGCCCAGCTTGGCGCGCCGCGCTACGCCGCCCGCCCCGCCCGCACTACTGTTTGGGTAATGTGTGGGTGTAGTGTGTGTGCTGTACGCACCCGCCACGTTGAGCCTGGTCATGCTGCGGTGCGGCGCCGGCCCCGGGTGCAGGCGCCCCGTGCTGCGCGAGTCGCCCAGCTTGGCGCGCCGCGCTACGCCGCCCGCCCCGCCCGCACTACTGTTTGGGTAATGTGTGGGTGTAGTGTGTGTGCTGTACGCACCCGCCACGTTGAGCCTGGTCATGCTGCGGTGCGGCGCCGGCCCCGGGTGCAGGCGCCCCGTGCTGCGCGAGTCGCCCAGCTTGGCGCGCCGCGCTACGCCGCCCGCCCCGCCCGCACTACTGTTTGGGTAATGTGTGGGTGTAGTGTGTGTGCTGTACGCACCCGCCACGTTGAGCCTGGTCATGCTGCGGTGCGGCGCCGGCCCCGGGTGCAGGCGCCCCGTGCTGCGCGAGTCGCCCAGCTTGGCGCGCCGCGCTACGCCGCCCGCCCCGCCCGCACTACTGTTTGGGTAATGTGTGGGTGTAGTGTGTGTGCTGTACGCACCCGCCACGTTGAGCCTGGTCATGCTGCGGTGCGGCGCCGGCCCCGGGTGCAGGCGCCCCGTGCTGCGCGAGTCGCCCAGCTTGGCGCGCCGCGCTACGCCGCCCGCCCCGCCCGCACTACTGTTTGGGTAATGTGTGGGTGTAGTGTGTGTGCTGTACGCACCCGCCACGTTGAGCCTGGTCATGCTGCGGTGCGGCGCCGGCCCCGGGTGCAGGCGCCCCGTGCTGCGCGAGTCGCCCAGCTTGGCGCGCCGCGCTACGCCGCCCGCCCCGCCCGCACTACTGTTTGGGTAATGTGTGGGTGTAGTGTGTGTGCTGTACGCACCCGCCACGTTGAGCCTGGTCATGCTGCGGTGCGGCGCCGGCCCCGGGTGCAGGCGCCCCGTGCTGCGCGAGTCGCCCAGCTTGGCGCGCCGCGCTACGCCGCCCGCCCCGCCCGCACTACTGTTTGGGTAATGTGTGGGTGTAGTGTGTGTGCTGTACGCACCCGCCACGTTGAGCCTGGTCATGCTGCGGTGCGGCGCCGGCCCCGGGTGCAGGCGCCCCGTGCTGCGCGAGTCGCCCAGCTTGGCGCGCCGCGCTACGCCGCCCGCCCCGCCCGCACTACTGTTTGGGTAATGTGTGGGTGTAGTGTGTGTGCTGTACGCACCCGCCACGTTGAGCCTGGTCATGCTGCGGTGCGGCGCCGGCCCCGGGTGCAGGCGCCCCGTGCTGCGCGAGTCGCCCAGCTTGGCGCGCCGCGCTACGCCGCCCGCCCCGCCCGCACTACTGTTTGGGTAATGTGTGGGTGTAGTGTGTGTGCTGTACGCACCCGCCACGTTGAGCCTGGTCATGCTGCGGTGCGGCGCCGGCCCCGGGTGCAGGCGCCCCGTGCTGCGCGAGTCGCCCAGCTTGGCGCGCCGCGCTACGCCGCCCGCCCCGCCCGCACTACTGTTTGGGTAATGTGTGGGTGTAGTGTGTGTGCTGTACGCACCCGCCACGTTGAGCCTGGTCATGCTGCGGTGCGGCGCCGGCCCCGGGTGCAGGCGCCCCGTGCTGCGCGAGTCGCCCAGCTTGGCGCGCCGCGCTACGCCGCCCGCAGCACTACTGCCTGTTGATAGGAAGATAGAATCACTAACTAGACTAAGGACCGTAGAACATAATCTGAAGAATAACATCAATCGCACAATTTATAGCTTTCATAGGAAAGTTTGTTGGTAATATCATTACTCTATAGAACTAAATTGTATTGAATACAAACCAGTGGTACTGCCGCCGGCCCCGGCAGCACTCGGCTGCGCATGCGCACCGCCCAGCCGCACGATGGTAACGCCGGTGGATGTTCGGTTCACTTCACTCTGGCTTGGGCCGGATTTTGGGCGGTTACTGCTACATATGGAAACGAAGCAAAAAAAAACATGAGCATATATCATTTCTGTCTAACTCAAAGAGATTTAATTCACTAAACCCCAAGCAGACGCGTCCACGATGTCATTGCCTTTCTATTGTGTCTCTAATTGACAGGAATGAAAGGTTAAAATGAAATAAAACAAGAAAAATCCTACGAAAAATGTCAATGTTGTGGAGTTCAAAATAATGTATTGAATTTATGGGATCAAGTACTGTTGGTAGACTATACAGGGTGTTAGTGTGAACACCGTTATCCTTGAAACCGGTGGTTGGGTTTCACTTATAGAACGTAAATTCAATGAATTTTTTTTTGAAATTTTTAAGTAAAGTCTCAATTTTTCCTTTAAATTGTTTCACCCTATACAACTACACGCAAGGACATAGCAGACGGAGTGGCGCGGGTAACTGCGCTTGATCAGACACCATAAGCTGAGCGTCTGCACACACACCTCAGTCTGACTATAGCCTCGCTATCGAGCGCACGTCGGTTTAGACACGTTTTTCGCAAAAGTGGGTAGTTAGATAAAAGTAATTATGTCGTACAAAAACGTACAGTGGACGAAATTGGTACGGCTTTACGCCGCGGCTGGTGATAACCTGTGCGATGGATTGGACGTGGAGGGCCAATGGCGTGGCCCGCGCGCTCGCCAGACCTTACACCTCTGGACTTTTATCTTTGGGGGGAAATGAAGCGCCGGGTGTATGCCACTGAGTTTCATAATACGTCGGAACTCAAAATGCGGATACGTAGTGCGTTCAGAGACATACAAAGTGACACTGTTGTGCTTCCTAGAGTGCGAAACAATGTGCGAAAACGTGTGGAGTGGATCCCATTTTGAACATCTTTTAAGACTAATGTAAGTACTTAATTCAATCAGTGAAGATATTCAATCAGTGTAAATTTAACCAGTATTTTTTAATGAAACTGTAAATAAAACCCTACCCAGTTGTAGCCTTTCTTTCATTTTCGTTGCTGCTAAATCTAACTTACATTTGGACCCGTCACGCAACAGAAGGTAGTGGGTATTTTTGCCTGTCCTAAGCCAGGAAAAGTATGAAGGAAAGTTACATCACAGGTTATGTGTATTGTGTTTTTATTGGAATATTGTGTAGGTAGTTAAAACGGACGGCCAGTGCAGCAGGTCAGCGCCCTTTACGCGTAGTATCCATGAATTTATGGACGGTGTCGGACAGAAACTTTTTTACATTTTTGAATGAAAATAACGTTTATTTATTTTTAAATTTAGATAAACATTGTTATAATTAAGTCAACTACCTATGGTTTTAGTGATAACGGTGTCTACACTAACACCCTGTATATGACGTTATTTAATGACGACTGCATCGATTGGTAGCACAAAGGAAAATAGAAAGAAAATGGCGAATGTCCGCCCGCTGCGAGGTCTTAGGGCCGAGTCCTACCGGAATTGCAGCGCAGCGGCGAGCAGTTTCAGTGCCAAAAAATTTTCATAGGGAAATGCCCATTTTCGGCCATGAAACGCCCAACAATTTGCTTTTGTTAGAAAAATACGTCTGTTTTTATGGTTATAAATAGCGGTATTCATTTATCCAAAGAAGATTGGAAAAATATTGCACAAATAAAAAGTAACGACATAAATGACAAATCCGCAGGTTACGGAGAAAAATAAAAGTGTTGCCAATTACTAATCACGTTAAAAAAAAATCGATTCTCTGTTTGTCGATCGTTTTTTATGGTGTTATAATTTATTCTGATGTTATGATAATGAAACAAGTGAATTGCTAGTTGATTTACTATAATTCTTTAGATCATAACGAAAATGCACAATTATTCTAATCCTTTCTATAAAACATTTAATATACAATTTAAATAAGTACAAGAAAATGTATTTTACTAGGCGTGCAGAACTTAAAGCGCTTTAAAGACTTTAATTAAAATTCAAATGGAAAATCGATATCGATTATGCGTCTGTTAAGTGGCAACATCGAATCTGTCAGCTGTCACGCGAAATTACAAGTGTTTACATGCTCTGTGATCACAACTAAATTACCAAAAGTCGAATTCGTTTGCATTTGTGTTATTTTGTTAACTAATAGCAATGATTCCGGTAGAAGTGCAATAAAAATGTATTGTTGCAGTTGTATTGTCGGCCGTCGAACGGTAGGATGCTGTGCCCATGTTATGACGGTATTATGGTAGGTATTTGGGTTGGGCACGGCATCAGACTAATATTTTACCTCCTGCTCAATTCCTTGATGATGTGCTGATTGTTTATGATACAAAAGATGTATAAGGTTATAAAATACCTTATTGTAAAACTGTAATATGTGAGCATTGAGAGCTACTGTTGAGCATGAGGTCCCGGGTTCGATCCCCAGGTCGGGCAAAGTGTTATTGAGTTTTTCTATCTGGAATTTCTCAGTAGCAGCCCGGAGTCTGGATTTGTGCCCGATTGATGGCAATAGGCTCGCCCCCTATTACATGGGACTCAAACATAACTGGCGAAATGTGGGTGTACTACCAGGTACACTTCTGCCTAGCCCTTCGGGGATTACAGGCGTGACGTTATGTTTATGTTTATGTTTATGTGTAATATGTGAAAATATAAAACCTTTATATCTTAAAAATCCGGACTTTTTTTAAATCAATTCCTTAACCAGTTCATTCTTTTTATTGCATACTATCATTTCCATATGCTTTTATATGTGGTCACCCGTGGCCGAAGTGTCTATGACCGGTGGGCATTCCCCTTTTGTAGCGACATCTATCTCACCACATACGACCTATCCTACATCGCGGTATCAAAGTTATCCGCGCAGTTTGAACGTATACAAGTTCCCGACAACAACCGTCGGGCAGTAGTTAGCCCACCAGACACAACACTCGTCTAGTCGAAGGAACCTCCCTTTTCAATGGTGGACGAGGAACTTTACACCCTGTTCCTCACACCTCTAAACTTTATTACTTTACTAGCGTTTGCCCGCGACACAGGCGCTCCAGCACGAAGTTCAGCGCTTCTTGCGCACGCTCCTATAATACATAGATCCTGTGCAGGTTACCTGGTGTTGGCTCGGACGGCAGTGAGCAGCTTGTCGGTGAAGAGCGCGGGGAAGGCGCTGCACAGCGACGTGGCGTCCCGCAGCAGTGCGGCCTGCTGCGCGCGCTCCGCACTGGACAGGCGCTCCAGCACGAAGTTCAGCGCTTCTTGCGCACGCTCCTATAATTAAGAATAATAATTTATTCATTTACTTTCACCGCAATAATTCAACAAATATAAGACCAGAGCCTGTAGAAATATTTTCTTATTTGTACTACTAGTGTTATGCTACACTGTGACATACATACCCTGCCAGTATACCCCAGCTGCGTGAGTATGTTGGCGACGAGCGTGACGGCGTGTGGCGTGGCGTGCGGCGGCCGGGCGGCGCGCTTCACCAGCGAGCCGTGCTCCACTACTAGTGTCACGCGGGTTCGACTCAGGCACGCTATCACCTGAGCAAAACAAACGTCAAATCACACTCAACTGTATTTTGGCAAGTGTGCCGCAGCAGTTGTTAAAACAAACCACTGTTATAACTCTCTTATAATCGGAACTTAACTAGACTTACTCTCTAATTTTGGTAAGAGAAATTTAAAAGCTATTCTGCAAACAAGGGAGAGAATTTTTTGCAGAATAGCTTTTAAAATTCTCTAAACTCAACTTAAACCTAAAATCAACTTTGACACACTAAACTAGAGTTTGACACTGGTGCCAATGCTTTTGTCACAAAATTCACTAAACTAGACCAATCACCAAAATTTAGTTCATTTCTGTGGAATATCAAATAATTTTGTTTTTAAAAGATATTCCAATGTACAGACGCCTATAAGGTTCATATTTCTCTGTACAGACGCCAGCTCATCAAGTTACCCCAATGTATCAAATTTTCCCAATTGAATATGAACCTTATTCTGTTTAACATAAAGTTGAAAAACGATCTAAGAAATTTGACACATTGGGGTATTTTGATGCGCTGGCGTCTGTACCTAATTAGACAATATCAGATGAAACTTTTTGTTGACAGAAACATAAGGTGTTTCCAATCTAAACTTTTCCTAATTAGACTAAAATTCCCTAACAAAACTAAAAATCACCAAAAGTTTGGTTTGTCTTTATAACCTAATTAGTAAATTTGAAACAAGAGAATCGGCAGTAATAATGGTTACAATTTGCCTCTTTTAACCACATTAAGAAAATGAAGTTTTTCAATAATTATATTATATTTTTAAGCTAAGTTGCTGCTCACCTGCAGTATATCCACGCACATGCACCCCGGGTCGTTCTGACTGGCAGTATTCGGACATAAATACGACAGAAGCTGCGGCACGCATGTCTTCAAGGCGTCAGGCTTGCGAGCCGCGATGTGTTCGAACAGAGTGAACAGGGAGCTCTTCTCTACGGGTTCTGCGTGAGGCAGTAGCGACACGAGCGCTGGAGCGTGCCCTTCCAGTGGCTCAGGAGATACCTCGTAGAGGTTGGTCAGGATTCGGCAGAGAGGGTAGTTACCTGGACAACGATGTGGTAAGACACATGGACTGGATGTTGATTGAAAGACAAGCTATTAGTCGCGCATATTCTCTACTTTTAATGTGATGACGATGACGACGACGATGACGAACCTGGTGTTGAGTTTACGGGCCTTTAACTTAGCTTCACTTGCCGTTGAGAAGAAACAGAAGTACTGTGTAGGTTTCTACATTTAGATTTTAATTATTTTCTTTATTTTAACTATCAATATTCTTCACTAAATCGATCAACGAAATGTGATTATATTTATTTCAAATTTTTCTCTCTTTTGCATACAAAAGTTTGATACCTACTGTACTAAAACATATGAAACAGCTGATTTTATTTTTCGAGATTTACAAGTTAATAAATAATAATAATAATGTTGGGGAAACAGAAAACACATAAAAAACAAAAATAATTGTGTTCGAAAATAGCTACATTAGTTAGAAACTGTGTCGCAGCTATTAACGCCGACTTCCACAAGGATCACGTAAAATTAATAAAAAAATCACTGTATAGCAGTTTAGTTTACAAACTCAATTTCTGAGTAAGTGAGTAATGATGTTTTCTAAGTTATTCCAACTACATAGTTCAATTTCAATGAACTAACCTGACATGATAGAATCCATTATAGTTTGCACATGCGGCTTTAGCAGAACAGCATGGTGCACAGCAGCCAGTGAGAGGTACCGCGCCATGTGTCGCGATATCTCGCGGTTGCCTTTGTGCAGGAACTGCACCGCGACTGGCAGGAACAGCTCCATTACGCTCTTGTTGGCATAGTTCTCCTTGTCGGATTGGATCGGGAATGATACCTGGAAGAAAGGTTATTTAGAATAAATACAGGGTGTAAGGGACAGCCCTCCTCAGACTGATGGGGTGAATTCAGTATATTATACTAAGATGACCGGTACAAGAAGTTATTTCAGGAACATTAATGGAATCCAATTAACTTGATATGTTTTATTTCCTCATACGCAATGTATTTTAACCGTGGCAAAACGCACGCAGCGAGCCTTCGGACGCCCGCCCCGTCAAGTCGTTTGTTAGAGTATTTCAACATCCATTGTTGGTTTTTTTATTTTTGCCGTATTATTTACATAAATGGAGTGCTACTTCCAGAGAATGTAAATAAATAAAAACCTAAAAAAACGATAAAAAATGAAAATTTTCCTGGAAAAAATTTGGTGGATTATGTTTCAATCAAAATCAAAAGTCATTTATTCAAAGTAGGTTGAGGATCACCACTTATTGAACGTCAAAAATTACATAAGACAGTCCCCCAAAACGCCCACCCTTCGCCACTTCCTAGTGTTTTTGCTGGGATGAAGAAGTGGCGGAACAAACTCCCCAGCAAGAAGAACAGTTTAAACAGCATTGGTAATTAATAAACATAATCATTTAAATTAAATTATTTAAGTTTCAAAATCAGGAGCTAAATCAACCCTATCAGTTAGAGGAGGGCTGTCCCTTACACCCTGTATAGGTCCGATGAACCATGTTATAAACTTTTTAACAAAAATTGATTATAGTGTGAAATGAATCTACTATAATGGATAGTGCACAATGAGCAATCACAGCACACACACATTGGATTATAGTCATAGCACTGATTGCCATGATACATACTTTACTTCATGAAGACTGCCAATGCCTAGAGAATTACCAGGGGGTTGAGTCTGCTATTGCAATCGTGTCTCAATGACCGGTCAATGATCGATTTTTGACGTAGGACGTCAAACTTATGACACATTTCCCATACAAAAACTGTCAAAGTTGTCAAATATTCGATCAATGACCGATCATTGAGACACGATTGCAATAGCAGACTCGAGCCCCTGGAGTCTATTTCCACTCTACTATTTCAAGTCATAGATTTATTGTTTTGTCATTTTGTGTGTTAATTCTATATAACTATAAAACTAATTTAAATATTGTTAAGTTTAAAAAATTATGTTTCATAGACATGTAAGCAGAATCCCCATGACCCATATGATAGGGCTCAAACTTGAAGTAAGTTAGTAAGTTGAATAATAAATAGATACAAGCAGTAACATAACATATACATGTTGTTGTACAATGTTTTATTTTTATTTCTTAAATGGTCTACAATTTGCTTATGTATTCCAGATTTACGTGGCATATGAAAAATTAATCTCATGTAGGTTTTATGAAGTATATCTTACCAAAACAATGCATGCTATAATGTCTGAAGCTATTTTAGCATGAGGTGGATCATCATCCCGGAGGTGACCGGTAGGCATCAGGTTGTGATGCAGACATGACTCCAGCAGAGCCACTAGGGACCCGCAGTACTTGTCCAGGGTACTCGTCTCCTTCACACATGATGTCACTCTTGCAACACATATTTCTATCAGAGCTTGATCTCGGTCATTCCGACAGTAGTCTGGCCGTGAAGAAATCTCCGTGACTTGTTTCAACTGCAATAAACATGTATATTTTTATTTATACATACAATACAATCTTATCAATAGTGACGTAAATCTATGATTTACAACAAATGCACTGTCATGATAACAAGAATATCTTGACAATATAAGTAGTATCTTTAAAATAAAATCTGATTCAATAGTGACCTGGAATGAAATTTTAACATATTTAGTCAATTTTCCATTTTCAATTTGAATATTGCATTTAAGATTTTAATTATAGTAATATAACCACTATTAAATTGAATACATCTAACACTTATTATTAACTTATCTTGAAAAGCTACATATAAATATTATGTTTCATATTATTATGTTTCTATTTACATAGGTGACTGACTTGTCTATAAATAATGTTACTTGATATAATTATCTAGAAGGTAATTTACAGGAAAATCACAAGCTATTAGCTTCTAATTATTATAGAATAATCACCAAGAATTAATGATTCATAAATTTATTATTATATTCTTCAAGTGCTAAACACTCACTATCTTAGTACTTAGCATGATACTTGATTTCCTCATTCTCCAACGAAGGATTTAAGATTGCAATTTGCAGATGTGACTCAGCTGTAATTTATATACTTTTCTGATTCTTGGAAACGAAAAAGAACAGGCTATAGCCCTTATAGGTACCAGTTTTAAATAGTTAGCGGCTAGACTCACCACTTCGTTGAGGTCGTCAACTATGTCCGCGTCAGGGATCGCGAAGATATCGCCGGCGCGGGTGAGATCCCGCTCCGTCAGCACATGCTTCAGTAGCTCGTGCATCGCGCCGCCGCCCCCTGCTCCTCCGCTGCGACGCACCTTCACCGCACCGTAAACAACATTCACCTACAACGGCTCATCAATGGACACATCAACAGCCACCGCTACACAACCACCAGTACCACCACATCAACATTATTCAACACACGTAACATGTATAACTGGTTTTTAACGTCCCATTACTTTTTAGAAAGCTGTAGGAATATATATTAAATGAATAGTTTGAGCGAAACACCGAAATAAGCAGTATGTATTTTAATGCTATTCAATGCAGGCGAATGAAGTTCATTCAGTACGTTTCGTTTCGTTCGAAAATATGACTGTCAATCAGTCAATGAACTTGTTAGGTTATATTTAAGTTCATTGGAATTTTGATGATATGAAACATTGGTATTTGAAGCAATGAAATGAACATGCATGTAAATTCTTCCTGTCATGTATTAAATCATCTGATGATTAGGAAAATAAACAAAACTTATTAGACATTTGTATTAAAGTGATAAAAATAGATTAAAACAATATAATAGATCTACGTAAAAACGGAAAAATCAGTGGTTTTTTTTTACTTATTATAAAGACAGAATAATAAATAAGTCACCACTGAATTAGTATTGGCTAATTGGTACTAAGAATGAACAAAAAGTTACTCTACGCATAATCAGCTGTTGTCACGTCATGATGATGTCATGTGTCACAATCGCCATGTCTCAATATGTCACATTCTACGACAACGACATATTTGAGGTTAATTTGGTGAAAACATACTTATCCTTATCCATGGGTGAAAATGAAACAGTATTTAATTTTATGAAACTTAAAAAAAAATCTTTTATTTCATCAGTAAAGCGTGAAACCTTCTGGAATTTTAATTAACAAAATTAAATACTGGTGATACATGGTGTCATTATCTCTTTTTTACCGTACTGTTGTTTACGAAATCAAGTAAAACTATTAATTTGCGACAACATTGTATCGCTTTCCTATTTATTAAAATGCCTGTTGCATGCAGAAGGGGTTGTGGCAACAATGCAGTTTTAAAGGTAACATGACACGTTTGTACCTTAATATGTAGATACAGATACCTAATACTACATATTCTAATAAAACAGTAATATTGTCTATACACCTTTTCTAAATGTTTAACTATTTTAGCGACCAAAAACAGGCGATGCTCTCTGCAAAGAATGTTTCTTCTGGGCATTTGAAACAGAAATCCATTACACAATAACAAAGGCAGAATTATTCAACAAAGGCGATTCAGTTGCCATTGGCGCGTCTGGCGGGAAGGACTCCACCGTACTTGCATATGTACTAAAGACTTTAAATCGACGGTACGACTATGGGTTGAACCTGATGCTGCTGTCAATAGATGAGGGTATAACTGGGTACAGAGACGACAGCCTTGAGACAGTAAAACAAAACCGTGATGACTATGAGATGCCTTTGAAGATACTGTCATACAAAGACTTGTATGGCTGGACCATGGATGAGATAGTGGCTCAGATTGGCAGGAAGAACAACTGTACCTTCTGTGGGGTATTCAGAAGACAAGCGCTAGATAGAGGGGCGGCCATACTGGGAGTGAAGTGCATTGCCACAGGACATAATGCCGATGATATTGCTGAGACTGTGTTGATGAATGTACTCAGAGGTGATATTGCTAGGCTGAAGAGGTGCACAGCGGTGGCTACTGTAAGTGTTTTAATTCAACAAGAAACTGTAGGATGTGGTGAAGGGCGGAAGTTTTGGGAGACTGTCTTTGTAATTTTGATGTTCAAAAAGTGCTTATTCTATGCCTAACTTAAGTTCGTTTATTATGATTTTATTTATGATGATTACAAATGGGCCTATAAACTTTACAATACTTATGTAAATAGATAATCTCCCACATTATTTCCATGGGGTAGGCAGAACCTATATACTGCTAAATGCAAGGATCCTGTTATATACCCACTTCATTACAACTTTTTTTCATCAATAATCTTCTAAGCAATGTGGGTTGCACATTACTTGTAGTTTTGTTAACCCCTCCAACTAAGCTAATTAAGCTTGTGTCTGGAGTAGTGATGGATTAATTAGCATTCGCATTCATTTTTAACATGCGAATGCTCATTTAGCATTTAGCAAATGAAATGTAGTTGCGAAATTCTGTGAAGTGCGAAGTGAATTCATTACTTCGTATTTCGTTCATGCTGATGCAGCGGCAGCGTGCGCTCTCCGTCGCGCCCACGGGAATACTAAATCTATCTGTTTCACGTTACACTGACTTTTAGCAAATAGCAGGTGCATGTGATGCGAAGAATGACGTTATACAATTATTATCTTTAAATTGCTCGTACACAGGGGCGTAAATTGTATGAATGCGTCTGAACGTTTAATTCGTTAAATTATTAGCAGGGTGCGAAAAATGAGATTGAGCAATTTATTACCTTATGATCTTTGGTTTGCTCGTATTTAACGTCGTATATTGAATAAATTATAAATTGTCGTTATTTTAGCAAATAGTTTAGCAATAGCAATTAACATGCTAAGACTGAAGAATTCACATGCTAATGAAATTTATGCGAAATCGCATTAATTGCCATCACTAGTCTGGAGTGACTCCCGTCAATAGTGCAAAAGGTGGGGATCGAACTCACGACCTCTCGATCTCCAATCCGACGCCAATTGGCCATTGGGTTATTGCTGCGTCGTTAGGCGATTAACACACAGCACCGCGCACTGCGGCAGAGGGTGTTGAAGCGCATGTCATGTCGCATTGGTCTCTATGAAATTCGTTTATGCCTAACACTAGAGATGCGACATGTAGCTCAGTGAAAAGAAAAGAGAGATACGGCTCTTTTGATCAAAAGAACTATATCACTCTTTTAGCTCTTTAGCTCACCGAATAACTCTTTTAACTCTTTGGCTCAATTGATTCACTTGCGAAGTTGCGAGCTACAGATCAAATTGAGCCGCGCCACTTTACGCAAGTCAAACGAGACAAATAGCTCAATGGCTCTTTCAAATCTTTGAAGTTCTTTAGTTCATTTCACTTAGTTGCGACTGTTGCGAGCCGTAAATAAAATTAGATTGATGGGGTTGTTTTTTTCTTATTACAAATAAACAAAATTATGAAAGCCAATATGCAATAAAGCATTTTTCTAAAACAATGACGATAAGAGTTATTTTACAATAACGTATTGCGCCGAAGAGTCTGTCAGTGAGCGACATGCGAAATCGTTCTCCTGTTCGTCGGGGAAGTTCGGGCCCTGTTCGGGCATTGTCGGATGTCGCTAATGTCGGCGTTTCGTCGGTATCACTCGTCGTAAGTTCGTTTCGTAACTCGCAAAGCCACAGAGTGATGAGTAGTATAGAGTATAGAGACAAGTCAAAGAGCCATTGAGCTAAATGAACTACTGAGCTATTCCGTGAACGACTGAGCTACTGAGAGCTAGATTAAAATTAAAGAGCTAGTTCAATTTTATCTCTCATTCGCGAGCTACCCATCTCTACCTAACACACGTACGCCTGACCGCGCGGTCCAGCGGTGCTATCACCGCAACCGCTCCGCGCTGCAGCCTGCGCGCTGGGGCGGCAACCTGACAATATTGTATAGTTGTTCTGTAATTGTTTTGTAGTTGTTTATTTTCCATAGTTGCAATATTTTTTCTCTTTTTCAGGGCAGTGAGGGCACAATTCCAAGAGTGAAGCCTCTCAAGTACACCTATGAGAAGGAGATAGTGATGTACGCACATTACAAGAAGTTGGTCTACTTCTCAACAGAGTGTGTGTTTGCTCCCAATGCGTACAGAGGACATGCACGGGCCCTGCTCAAAGATATGGAGAAGATCAGGCCTGCTTGTATCATGGATATCATATACTCAGGTACTTATATTATTGTTGTTAATATCCTCAGACCAATAAAAAAGTATAGACAGAGCATTGCGCTCCTAAAAGTGTGGCACGTAATATGAAGACGATTCGCAATATGAAGACGGCCGCTCGGTAGTCTGCCGCTAGCAAGCGAGAGCGCGTGACGTTGTTTTGTTTTAATCATAACTACGAAATTATGCCGCCCCGCATCATAAACTGCTGCAAAAACAATTCCTGTTTCCAAAATAAAGCTTCTGGAATTATTTTTTACAAGAAAGTAACGTTTGTTTAAATAAAATCGTAAAAATATCAGAAATAATTTCTCGGAACACGCCATTGTGTCGGTGTTGCAAGTTAAGAACATTATTTTTTCCCAAAAAATAAGGAAAATCGTAATGTTTTACGGACACTTCACAGCATTTTTTTTTATAATTTTACTATTGGACACAACCAAATATAATCAAATAATAGTATGTTTGATACGATATTTTTAGGTTCCCAGCTCATAAAACGTGGAAAGAAAAATGAATTAAAACTATACGGGACAACAGAAATAATAACGAGTGGCTCCCTTTAAAATTTAGTAGGATCATGACCAACGAAGTATGGAAATCCGTCTCAAGTTGAAACAAAATAAGTATTTTTTTATTATAGACTACGCTTTATATACTATTATATAAAAGTATTCATTTTAACATAAATACCCGACTTTTAAAGCAAACAAATATGGAGATAATCTACAAATTATGTCTATGCTACTCGCAACTCGTACATAAATATAAGGTTCCATCGTGTTGCGAAACAAGAAACTTTACTCAAAAGTTATGACTCAAAACGTCAGACATATTATAAAAAGATGACACAACATAAGGGGCATTAATAATTTCACTTATTCAGAAAATTAATTATTGTAATTAAACAAAAATATCTTTCATCTCATACAATCAAGATAAACACTATACTACATACATAATAATAAAACTTAACCAAAGTATCTCTCGCACTTGGGAGTCACAGCGCAACGCTTGCAACATTTTTCTCTAGCACACATGCGCAAATCTGCGATGTCATACACCAAGTTACGCACACAACGGCAAAAGTAGTCCTCACTTTTTTAGTCGCGATTGTTCACGACGGCTCCGTCTATACTTTTTTATTGGTCTGAGTTAATATCACTAAATTAAAAATGAAAAAGACTGGGAAATAAGAGGGCTAGAAGAGAGCTGGTTTTCATGAGGTATAAAAAAATGGTTGTCTGTAAAGTCGGTTTATGGATGATAATATTTTACGTGATACCGTCATCCGATCGTGCCTCTCTATCGATTGTTCCGCGCTCAGTCATACTTTTTCGTGCGCACGTGTGTGCAGCCGGCGTTCATAGATTTATAAGACATCACGTCAATAACATTGGGCCTATTACATTGGGCACATTTTGGCACACATATAAGCTCTCTGGCCATGCATAATTCTTCTCTCTCCGATCATTCGTTTAGAATTTTCCTGCTAGAATAACGTTACCCCAGCAGGAATCGTTTTTTCCGTTTTTTTTCAAAACGACAGGGGGCACACATTTTTTATTTGGGGGCACATTTACAGCAGATAGGGCACCTACTATACGTTCTACTCATTTAACTCTAGGAGATAGGTACTTTCTTGCTGGGGTAACGCACACGTCAAAGTGCGTATTTTGCGTATGGGCTATAACCTACCACGCGAGCCCAGTGCAAATTGGTAGATGTCACATGTCTTCGAATTTTTGGTTCTAGGACATGCCGGTTTCCTCACGATGTTTTCCTTCACCGTTTTTGAGAGCAGTGGTAATGACATAAACTATTACAAAACTTATACACAACTAAAAAAAGCTCTGTCCCTATTTAGTAATTATTTAAAGTTCTGATTTGGTCATGCTGCAAACTAAGTTAATGGTTAATTGATTTATACATTTGTTTTTTAATTGCAAATATATAAATTCTAGGTGAAACCATGTCAGTGAAGGAACAAGTCTCACTACCCACTCAGAGGATATGCAGTCGGTGCAAATTCGTATCATCACAGGAGGTGTGCAAGGCATGCGTCCTCCTTGAAGGACTCAACAAAGGCTTGCCAAAACTTGGCATCGGGAAGAGTTCCAAAGCAAAAAGGATGCTTGAAGAGTACCATGCTAAGCAGACACAAGATGGAACAGTACTAGAAGATGCTATTAAAGACTTGAATGACGTCAGTATAGCAGGAGATAGAAGTAAGAGAATTAGTAAGAATAGCAATGCAAATAAAGAGAATATAAGAAATGGGGATACATGCAATAAGAATAATTGTTGTGGAGGAAGCTGTAAAAGTAAAACTAACAATGTTGATCCCACCACGAATAAAAAACTTGATATGCTATTAGAACAATTTGGTTTGGATGAGACTTCAAGTACAGAGGCACATCATAGTAAGGAAATTGTAGTCAAAGATACAACTGTATCCAATCACTCCGATGATGAAGAAACTCTTCCTCCTTTCAACGGTCAGGAAGAAGATGACACGTGTTCAGCATCATGCGGTGGAGTAAGCGTGGGTTTTTGAAATATAAATCAACATAAATATTTTACAAACTTTAATTAATTTCTTTTATTACACCACTAGGCTTAACAGTAATATTTCTATCTGTGAGGTTCCAATCCATAACCTTTTGTAAATTTACATTCAGACACTTTGCACACGGCAAACACATTACATTTTTCTAGCTATGAGCACCTAGGCATATTAATAATACCTGTACAATCACTGACAAAAAACAATGTGACAATTTCCTAATAAAAATACACACTGCTCCAACAGTTCTAATACTTATTACGTACATAAAAAACCTGTTATAAAATAACAGTAAGTATTGCTATTATGGAAGTCCAGCATAGTACGTAATCCATCAAGGTAAGGTAGAGATGTATTGCTAAAATACACTTAGGAACAAATAAATCGAACCACTTCCTTTATACAGATGTAATGGTCAATATTTTTGGTAATAAGAAACATATCAATGTAAAGCTTATAAGGCCTAAAAGTTTATTGAATGCGGACGGTAGCCTCATTGTGAAGGCTATTAAATAAACTTTTAGGCCCTTAATTAAGGATAAATCAATGCGTTTTATTATACTAAAATAACCAGAATGTATGGAAAAATTAAGTGATTCGATTTATATGCTTCCAAGTATATGTATATCAATCTATGTTGTACAAACTGTTACTTTATATAAGTATGTCTATGTTATAAAGGCTGGTGCTCTGGAACTTATCCTTTCTCGACAAATTGGGCAGTGATCTGTGATGTTGTCTGAGCAGTCCTCACAGAGGCACACGTGACCGCAAGGTAGCAGGATAATCTGGAAAAAGATACTACGATAAAGTTTCCTACAATACTCAAACAAATTCGAGAAAGACATTTTCACAAAATCCTGAGAGATCTGGCGACCAACTCCTTAAGTTACGTTCCGAGTAACAGGTATGAAAAACCCAATAACACTACCTGATCTGGGATAAGAACCAGGAGCGCGATTAATAGGGCAGTAAACCTCCGCTCATGAGAGTTGTTATAGTAATGTAATCTTTAACCATAAAACGAGCGAGCCATAACTTTTGGTAGGTATGTCGGAAACGTGGACCCACGCGAGATACAATTGCTATTTAATTGTTTCTATAGTTACGACATACGAGTGGTTAAGGGCTTATTACATTATTCAATATATAGCATCCTAACTTGGATCCTAGTTAGGAAGCAACTAAGCGGTCGGTACTATAATAAATCGGATCCAATCTATCCTAACTGCGATTACACCTTCCGATTTCCTAGTTAGGTTTCCTATAAATCAGATTGTGTAATAAGCCCTTTACCAGTAGTTGAATATGATGGTTAACATCTGACATGTTATAGTGGTAAATACACCGCCATAAAATAAAATGACAGTACGTCCAGGTTATACCAACCTCCTGCAACATCTCACAGACTTAAATTTACATTACCGCGCGCTTTTATTAGTCAAATCAAGTAACGCGCGCGGTTCCCTGGTTCCTGTTACACATTTCCCTATTCACAAATCGAGAAAAATGATATAAGTACATCAAATATAGTGTTATGATGGTTACCTCTTTCGGGTTCTCCGTGCAAACTACGCACAGCTGCACGTCGGCGAGGTTCTTCTCTCGCGCATGCGCACGGCGCTCGCGGCGGCCGGCGGCGAGCTGCTTGCGCACGCAGTCCTCCTGCGCGCGGCGCCGGCGACGCTTGAGGAACTTGTAGGCCACGCGACACGACGCCGCCGCCGCCACCGTGCCGAACACCACCAGCAGGACTCTGACATTAACGAGACAAATGTTATGTTATGTAAAAGATCATTGCCCCACACAAGGAATTTCTCTTGAATCAAGGGTACGTTTACGGACATTGAAATTCACATTCACAAACAGCCTGGAACAACTTTTACGGCCAGCGCACATTTGGCGAGGCTCAGCGCAGCGCGGTTTTTACTGGTAAACAATTATTATTTATTTATTTATTAAAACTTTATGCACAAGTAAAAAAACTGTACAAAGGCGGAGTTAACGCCGTAGGCATTTTCTACCAGTCTACCAAAACAAACAAAAAAACAACCCTAAACAAACAAAATCCAATTCAATTGTCCTTAAACAATTATCAACCTTAAGTAGGTTGAATTACAGTTGAAAATAAATAAACCATCTATCCAGGAGCATCAATGCCGATAGAAGTGCGCGGTTTATTTTCGACTGTATTTTGAGAGACGCAACGGTGATATTGATTTAGCATGGAGAAACGCGCGTTACTGCGCTCCGTCAAGTCTGCGCCGGCCCTGAGGCAATAAAAATATTAAATTTGTGGAATCGAACCCACAAGACACAGCGCAGCAGCCAATCGCGTAGCCACTGCGCCAACCGTAGCGTACTTTAGCTGACAAGTACAACATTTAACCATTTGACTGCCGCAGTCATGTGTAGATAACAAACTAAAATGTGCCCAGCACGCCACGACTACATGACGAATTTAAAGGATTTATTCGTACATTCGTTCAAGGTTTTTGTTTCTTTGGCGATCAAGATATCTACCGTATCTGGTATGTGTTAGAGTAGGCGTTTATTTATTTACCTAATACTTTAAACACACAAATGTACAAAATCAGACTAAATGCCACAGACATAAGCTTCTAGCCATCTTCGTTTAGCATACCACCTTAAAAAGTCCCTAGAACTGGCCAGCCGCTTCAGCAAACTTGATTTAGTAGCTGTCGTCAGATACAAGGGGAGGCCATCCTTCGGCGGCTGTATCTTCATCTCCCCACTGTTGCTCCGACTGAGCTCGCCTATGGCCGTGATGTAGGAGCCGTCCCGAAGCATCTCCTCCATGGTCTGTAGACCTCGCTGCCGCACGCCGGAGAAGAATCCCCACACGTGGTCGATGACACCGGGCGACATTGGCTCGAACTTGTCTGAGATGACGTCCATATCTGAAAAAAAAGTTGTAGACTTGAAATATAGCAGAGTTTATGTATCTCATAAGCTCTGGGGGGAGGCAGAAACTAGAGCGCCATCTACTACTATTCTTACATACTTCTTTTGCTTCGTTTACATACACAGACGCTGGTTGCGGGTACTACACACTTGACCTTCCTGAAAAACCTCACCAATAAGGTCTATGTAAGTCCTTCCAGGGCGTCCCCACTTGAAATTTACTATTTATAACTAAAGTAACCTCCTACTAATACTTCTTCAAATGCTACCACCTACTCTAGTATTGTATGTAACATAGAGACACAGAGTGCAGTAGTTTAGCTTAAAATGATGTATTTTGTATCTTTCAAAATCTATGCATTTCAGTAAGGTAGTTAGGTTAGGTAGTTAGGTTAGCTATAGGATAGGTATGGTAAGTTAGGTTAGGTTATATGTATATATGTTGTCATTCTAATTCTAAAATTTAAAGAGCACATTAGAGACTTGCTAAATAAAAAGTAGAAGTAGTAACTATTGTTTTGGATCGATTTGTTGCCATCCTATTAAAAGTATGTTTATCTCAAAATAATAATAAAATATATAATAAATATTCCACAGCTTTTGCACACAACGCCATTTAGTCACAAGTTTAGCTTGAGAACTTGTGTTATGGGTACTAAACAGCTGATAGACATACTTATATATTTCTAAATATATACATATTATAGATAAATTACACCCAGACACAGAACAAATGATCGTGCTCATCACACAATCATTTGTCCTGGGTGGGAATCGAACCCACGATCTCCGGCATAGCAGTCAGAGTCACTAACTACTAGACCAACAGGCCAGTCGTCAAAATGTGCAGTGTATGTGTGTGTGTTAATAAGCCTTTGGCCGGGACTTTTTCCACACAGAATACAATATTATTTTTTATGGGAAACACAAATTAATGTCTTCTTCAATTCTTACCAAGTAACTCAGCCGTGAGTGCATCCACCACCTCAATACTGAACTTTCCATTATTGAGCACAAAGGGTGTAGAGTTGCACACTTCATGTATAGTGCGTGTCTGGTCAGACCAGAACCCCGCTGATGTCCTGGCAATCACATGCTCTTTGATAGTGAGCCTGAAATTAAGAAATGGGAAAACTAAATAAAAATTAAATATCTATTTTATATTGATTGATTTTGATTGTATTCATTTATCATGCTACTATCTTGTCTTGTCTTGTCTTGTATACTGCCTCGTTGGTCTAGTGGTCGCAAGCGCTACTGCTGAGCATGAGGTCCAGGGTTCGATTCCCGGGTCGGGTAAAGTGTTATTGAGTTTTTCCATCTGGGATTTCTCAGTAGCAGCCCGGAGTCTGGGTTTGTGCCCGATTGATGGCAATAGGCTCTCCCCCTATTACATGGGACTTAAACATAACATGCGAAATGTGGGTGTACTACCAGGTACGCCTCTGCCTAGCCCTTCGGGGATTACAGGCGTGACGTTATGTTGTGTTATGTGTACTACTGTCTTATTAGTTAATGGCAATAGACTCGCTCATTATTTCATGGGACTTAAACATAACTGGCAAATGTGAGTGTACCTCGGGTACACTTGTGCCAAACCCTTCAGGATCTACAGCAGTCACATTCATGTTATCTTATTATTTTTATAACAGGTAAGTAGTGACTAAATAAATTGAATGACAACAAAATTGTTGTGTAAGGAAACACTTAAAACAAGTTGTTGAGATTAACTAATCTATTTGCATATAAGTTAACAGGAGTGTGTGTAGAGGTGCAAAATAGAAGTCATAATTCATTAATAATCTGATGACTTTAACACATTAACAAATAAATCATGCCTACAAGCCTCCAGGGATTAGCCTTTGATGTAAAACAAAATTAGCATGATTTGTGATGCATGGCTAATGAATTTTATCACAGTTGCAAGTAGTTAATCAGATACTCAGCTCTGTCTTTGTTTTGCAAGCATATGCCTTAAGAGAAATAGTAATATTCGTGCCAGAGAATCAGCATTGCAATCCAATGTGCCTAATTCAATGCTGTTTTTTTTTGTAATTTCTTTTGGTCACATTTTCTATTGACAGGTATTTCAAATAAAGTTTTTGATACCCTATGATTCTTTCCTTTTTTGCATGGACACAAATAATGAAATTATTCCTATTTCCCAGCATTTCTGCATATCACCAATTGGTTTAGTTGCAGTATTAATTTCATACTGATACAAGTTGCTTATTAATATGAGATTTGCATCCATTTTCTTTAGATTTTGGAAATAAACAATGATAGGACATAGACAAATTGAACCAACTACTGAACTCTTACCTCTGCACAACTCCTGTCACTGAGTTATTGTAGTTACTGGTGATTGGGTTACCGAGCGGCTTCACCAGCCCTCTAATCACTACATAGGGAATAGTATCATTTGAATACTTGTTGATCTCCTTGTTTAACGTTGAGTCTATGTCCAGCACAGGGGCAGTCTAAAATTTAACAGGGCAATAATAAAATTATTTCCAAACTTAATTCTATGTTTGTGAATATATGGGAGTCAGGGAAATTAGTTAAACTACAAACACTTTGGGTAGGTAATCAAAAAACCTCATACATCTGTAATTTTCATTAAGCTTCGCACCAAAATAATCAGGTAGGTATCAAGATCGTGATATAACCAATGTTTGTTTTAGGCGGAATAAAACTGTTAATTAAGAATGTATGAAGTTATCATTATATAAGGTAAAGTGTTTACCTGCAAGGCATTCAGGATATGTTTACATTTGCTCAGCTGTTTCACACAAAAACCCAAAATAAGTGTGTCTATTCCTAGGATCACGGTTTCGCCGATTACTTCCGAGAAGAAGTCCATGGCTCATCAAATTTGTTTTGTACAGTTTCACATTAAATTGTCAATAGTATTGCGTAATTAATTACGCGGTTTTAGCTGATTTTTTCCATAAATTTGCTTATTTTTAATAGAGCCACTTTTTGATTAAATTCCCTAACAACTAGGGCTGCCACTTGCCAGTACAGCCCATTAAAATAATTATACCGTTCAGTCCCAGAAGTTATACAAAATCAAATTCAATTGAGAAAAATTAAATCCTTTACCTAATAATATTTTGCTTTCTGTTCAGTTTTGAGTGTAATTAATATTACTCTATGGTGCCTACCTATATATTTTGTTGATCTCAATCAAGATTTTTTTGCCAGTGTGTGACAGTAGAATAAGAACAAGATTTTTTTGCTCAAACAGGAGTGTACAGATGCCAGCACAAATTTAAAATTTATTAAATAAATTTGACAGATTGTAGTAAGTTGATGTGCCTGGCGTTTGTAGGTAGGTACATCAAAGATCTGTGGTTTGAATACTAGTTTTAAAATACATGCATGCAAGATCTTCAATAAGAGTGGCTCACGATATGTCTGCCATTTCTCATGCTGAGCAAATATAATGATAGCCTTGACAATGATGGTTTAATAATATTGAAATAAATAATTTGACTTTGACTGACATTTGCCTTAATTTTTGGGAGTTGTGGATTGTCGTCTCCCCTCTGTCCATTTTTATTAGTATTTAGGTGTCTTTTTTTAACTATTTGGAGTACTCCAATGTTTTTGCCTAGTCTGTTTTACAAGCAAAATATCAACATGACCCAATTATACAGATTTTGTATCTAATTATACAATCTGGCAGCCCTACCCCTGACTCTCACTATGAGTTTTTTGACTTTGACCACAGAGTACATTATGACTTTGACATTAACGTTCCGTCACGCCAATGACGATTAGTGGAAAAGGTAACGAAACGTAAAAAATAAGTTTTAGTATGCATTTTATGATAATGTGGAAAGTTAAGAAATCCAAATTACGGATCTCTGATGCTTTGTTCACAGAGTAAACTCTAATATACTGGCTTAGTTCCAATATAGGGCTCTACCCTGCTGGTAGATTGAGACTACTGGCTGGTGTCTCCATCTGCCTGGACTGCTGGTACCAACTTCAACTTCCAAGGTCGCATCCAGATCCAATAGCTCTTTTTTACAGGTATTCATTACACTGGACTAGGGGTGCTCAAAGGGATTTAATTTCCGCAGTCGTATACCACGATGTGATGATTAAATGAAAGAAGACATTAATCACGGGGATTTTAGCCATATATACTTAGGTACTTAATAATATGATTACCTACATTGCTTCTTAAAACCCACAACCTCGAGTATGAGAGGCGAGGCCCTAACAGTTGGGCCATCATGAGGTGTCAAAAGGGCCATAGGACGAGATTAAATAACTTATCACCTAAATAAAACAATCCTTTGCATTCCTTAGCAATTTAATTTTCAGAAAATTATATCTATTGTTGGCAGTAGACAGTTTAATTCCTTCTCCTGCGTACTCTTGATATTCTCCAGGCGTTCGGTTCTTCGTACTTATTGTAGAGCGGCTCTAGTCTCTGGTTCTTCTTGAACTTGGACAGTTTGGTGGGATCTGAGAACTTGAAGAAGGCTGGCGCGAACTCTACCAACCACTTGGGGTCGATGGTGGTGACCTCACGCATGTACTCCTTTGTAGTTTGAACGAGTTCGTGGTAGATAACCCTGTTGACGAAAAGAAAAATGAAAATGAGTTACAAAATAACAAACATGATGATAAGGGTCTATGGTCACATTCCACCTATTGGAATCTAGTCAAGCCCAAAAAGCTCTGCTAGAAATTAGTAGTTTCGACTGGCCTGTAGGTCTATTAGTTAGTAGCTCTGACTGCTATGTCGAGGTCGTCGGTTCGATTCCCACCCAAGCCAAAGGTCTGTGTGATGAGCCCGATCATTTGTTCTCTGTCTGGATGTAATTTATCTATAATATGTATGCAGTTGCCTAGTACTCATAGCACAAGCTCTGCTCAATTTGGAACTAAATCACGATGTGTGAATGTAAACGAATATTTATTTTATTTATTTAGTAGGAACAGAGAAATTTTGTCTCTGCAATAATACATTTTGGGGGTTAAATATCATGTTCGAAAACAATATCTTACCATTCCGGTTGCCTATTGAAGAGTGCACTAGAAGGATGTATATAGACCACCTGGCTATCCACCAGGGTTCTGTAGCCCTCCTGAGGGTCCTTCTTGGCCGCGTTTCTGAAGAAACCGGAACATATCGTCTTCTGGATGCGCACTGTGTTCTTGCCCGCTGATACTACGTCCAACTTGTGCCTGGTGAAATAATAAATAGTATTACTAAGTTGGTTTATCACCATTAAGATTGATTTAAAAGGTTCAATGGGGTGCTTTCGGCATTTAAGCAGCGGCAATAAGCAATATTTAAGGCGTCGATCAACATCCATTGCACTATTGTCGTGAAGACTGAAGTATGTATCTTAGTTGAAGGGGTTAACAGAACTGGTAGTAAGGTGCATCCCATCCCCGTATTATTAATTGACGGACTCCCCCTCTTAATATTCCTACTCCCTCAACCCCTCTAAACCGGGTTTAGAGGTGCGATGGTGTAGCAATTTAGTGTTGTCTGAGTCTCGGGTATTTTACGTAAATTTCTCCGCAAAATTGAGCTAAATTTATTTATTTTTATTTATTTATTTATTCCACAAGAAGTACATGATATTGTTGCCAATGAGAGCCACACTAGGCACAGCCTGTGTCGTGGCTGTCAACAAGACGAATATATTCTAGAGCCTAGGACTAACAACTTCTAAGAAACATCACATATTTATTTATTAACTTATTGTTCTAGTAAAATAAAAGCTAAAGCTAAAAATTTAAATTTATTGTTAAGTTTAAGTTGTGAATGAGTGAGAATGAGTGGGGGTGTGTGTATGAGTGTTTGTGTGTGTATGTTTGTAAGTGTGTGTGCGAGTGCGCGCGCGCGAGTGTGTGTGTAAGAGTAAAAATGAAGTAAAATACGTTATTTTGCAACCGAAATATGGCTCCCACTTAATAATATTTATAGCGCTATGCGAACGCTACAAAAAACCCAGTAGCTCCTCACAGCTCAAGCATAATTAGCAATCGTAATTAAAGGGGCACAAATTAGTAACGTATTGAAAATTTTGTTAGTAATTTTTTTTGGGAGGTTTGTCCGCCACTTTTTCTTCCCAGAAAAAACACTAGTATGTGGCGAAAGGCGGGCTTTTTGTGGGACTTATGTAATTTTGACGTTCAAAAAGTCCTGATCCTCGGCCTCATTTGAATGACTTGTTTTTTTTTTATTTTAACTTTGTCGATTTTCAGCTCACCGATCCATAATACCAAGCAGTTGCTTCCTGACGTCCTGAGCTCGTTTCAACGTGCGGATCTGTACGAAGTTCTCGTAACACCACGCGTTGGAGAACTTGTTGTTCCTCCAGCTGTTGTACACGGCCAGCAGGGTCAGGTGGTCGCCCTCCGGCTGGTTGAACTTCGCCTTCTTCTGGTCAGCCAGCGCCTGCTTGTCTTTGGGTCGATAGAACACGTTCTGTACGCTCAACATTGACACTATGGTCAGGATTTCGTCCGAGCATTGTAGGGCTACAGACATGATTAGGATCTTCGAGAGATTTGGTTCGAGAGGGAATTCGGCCATCTGTGAAGAAAAAATCAAAACTTCATACCCAAGAAATATAATCAGCCTTAGGGCATTGTCTACCAGTTTAAAGTAATACATAGATTAATATGGTAGTAGTACAGTTGAATTTCAGAAACCCACTTTATTTTATTGTTTAACATTTTTTGTGTGCTATTCAAAACATTTTTAACTTCCCACTTAACTTGCTCCAGGTACAAAATTTTATTGTCCCCCAAAAACTATTAAATACATCTTTCTTAAATTATTTATTTTTGAAAAGTCCTGGTAACTGTTAAGATATAATCAGATAGCAACAAGAAGGCATGTAGTCGACCGCTTATAAGGTGCTCTTGCGCATTGAAAAAGTAGAAACATAACATACCCTACGCCCTAGTCTAGTGAGTAATCCTTCGGAGTCCAACGCGGACAAGGAGTGCAGCTGTTCCAGCGCCATGATGAGCGACTCCACCGGCGGCGCGTCCATGAAGTCGAAGTGCAGCAGGTCGTTGATGCCCATCGTCTTAAGTTGCAGCACCTGTACGCAAACATAATGGTATCAAAAGAAAAGAAAGAAAGAAAGAAAATATGTTTATTTGGGACACGCACAGGAAATTAACAGTTTAAAAATAATACTAAATCTAACAACATTAAATAACAAAAAGACCTGTGCGAGGCCAAAAAGGTCCCTATCTCAGCACGATAGCACGATATTTAAAGAAAAACAATAAATACTGCAGCACTGTATCACAGACTGGTACACTTAGATGCCAACTTTCTGTCGGCTCTGAACTGGAAGCTTCGAAGGCGCTGATCAGTAACAATGGGAAATGCTTATTTGTTGACGAAATGGAAGTGAACAAATAATAGGCATTAGAATATTGACATCACAGATAAAGAATCAACCGCCGTTTTTCATATTATAGAACTTAGTGGGACTTATTTTTTAAGCATTGCATTAATAAATAATTTGTAATTGTTATAATTTGTAAGTTTTTATGGTGTACAATAAAGAGTATTCTATTCTATTGCAATCCCAAGTTTGATAATATTGAGTCTGACCACACCACAAGAATAATATGCTTATTAGTAAAATATTTGACTGGCCTGTTGGTCTAGTAGTTAGTGTCCCTGACTGCTATGCCGGAGATCGTGGGTTCGATTCCCACCCAGGACAAATGTTTGTGTGATGAGCATGATCATTTGTTCTGTGTCTGGGTGTTATTTATCTTCTATAATATGTATATATTTCGAAATATATAAGTATGTTTATCAGCTGTTTAGTACCCGTAACACAAGCTCTGCTTAGCTTGGGACTAGATGGCGTTGTGTGAAAAAGTTGTGGTATATTTATTTATATTTAACTTACTAAATTAGTATATTCTTAGAATCTAGTAAGTACAGACACCAGCACATCAAGTTACCCCAATGTGTCAAATTTTCCCAATTGAATATGAACCTTATTCTGTTTGACATTAAGTTGAAAATCGATCAAAGAAATTTGACACATTGGGGTAACTTGATGTGCTGGCGTCTGTACATAGATGGGCAAAACGTGGCCAGAATGGGAGTTTCCCTTTTTGTGACTGCGAGTTCCAGGGATTGTGGTAAAGTTTGACGCTATGCTTTGATCTGTAAGGTTTTAGTTTACGCATACGTACAGTGGTGGCGAGGTTGGTGCGCTGTATCTCGGGCACGGGCGTCGGCAGCATCTCGTCCCGGTAGGCGCGCTCCGTGTACAGGCGGTAGCACTTGCCGGGGCCCGTGCGGCCCGCGCGACCCGCGCGCTGTTTGGCTGCTGCCTGTTCCAAACAGAGACAAGAGAAAACTTGTAACTTGTGTGTGTAGAATACCGACCCGGCCACACGCTTCTGTGGCTGAGAAGTTAACTGACACTGATATCTATTAGAAAGTTGTAAAACTTATTATATGGATTCATTTCATTTGCAATTTAAATTAAATATTCAAATTAATAATCGACATAAAAATATATTATAGTTTGGCCTAACTACACGCAGTAAGCCTAATTTCATACGAGTAGGTAGAATAGTTTCGAAGTTTATCACGGACAAACGTCGTGACGAGATTTTTATATGTACCTATATGCAAAACGTATTTTTACCACCCTTGACCATGTATTTATTTTGTTTTAATTATGTGCGTAGGTATTTATTTTTATCATGTTATTTGTCCTTTATTTTTACCTTGTTGGTTCCATCTCTGCACCACCTTAAGGTAGATTGGTAGAAAATGCCTCAGGCAACCCGAAAATGGGTTGTTCTACTCATCATTATGAAAAACTTTTAATATAGGGCAAACCCTGAAATCATGAAAAATAACAGCTATTCCATACATTTTGTCGAGTTGCATTTACATAAATGTACTGAACAGCTGATATTCTTTTGTGTATAAAAAAATAAAAGATATTTACCTGTGAAATAGGCGTCACAACCAAAGAGTCCATTCCAGTCTTCGAATTATAAACTTTCTGCTTCACAAATCCAGGATCGACAACATAATAAACCCCGTCTATGGTCAGCGAAGTTTCCGCAATGTTGGTAGCAATGACGACCTTTCTGGAGCCAGGAGGCGCTGGCTCGAAGATACGCGTCTGCATTTCAGAAGGCAACGCGGAATAGACTGGTAGAATGATCAGTTCTGGTACATCAGGACCCAAGGACTTCATTCTTTCGTAAAGAATTTCGCATGCCGTATCAATTTCTTCCTGACCAGTCAAGAACAGCAAGATATCTCCTGGCGGTTCCCTCAAATGTATCTGCATCACAGTTATCAGTGACGCGTCCAAATAGTCAGTTTCGGGTTCCTTGGTATACATGACTTCAACAGGGAAGGTTCGGCCAGGGATGGTGAAGATGGGGGCTTCGAAGAAGTACTGCGAGAACTTCACGGCATCTAGGGTGGCGGATGTGACGATTAGCTTGAGTTCCGGTCGTTTCTGGACAGCTTGTTTGAGCAGACCGAACAGGACGTCCGTGTGTATGGTCCGCTCGTGAGCCTCGTCCAACATGATCACGGAGTACGTCTTGAGGTCGAGGTCCATGAGGCACTCGCGCAGTAACATGCCGTCTGTCATGTACCTGGGAGACGAGCACAATATTACAAAACTAGCTCTGCGCTCGCGACTTCGTCCGCATGTCTTATAACATCATTCTTTTAGTTTTGGAAATAAAAGCTTACGACACTTGGCTAATTTGGCTTTTTATATTGGTAAAAGAATTTTCAATATCGGTTCGGTAGATCCAGAGATTACCCCTACGACCTGTTTTTCTCCCATTTTTTGTTTTTTTAACGTTGCTCCACACTATAGTACGTTCGCGCTAAGAATGCAGTGAGTCATCATTATCCGTCGGCCTAGCCCCGCCCCCTAACCAATCAAATCTTTTCAAATTCATTTTTATAAATTAATTAAACTTAATCTTTTAAAATATAATTTGTTTGAATTTTACAACAATGTGAATACACCTTTATCTTGCAGTTGCACTGATGACTCACTGCATTCTTAACGCGAACGAACTATAGGTATTTCTCTTGTATCATGGGTGCGTTGACAAACATATAATTAAACTCACATTCACAAACATTTAGACCCTAAATACAGGGTTATTTTTCAATGAAACAGCTGATTTTTTTTCGTGATTTCAGAGTCGGTCCCATAGTGAAAGTTGTTCATATTCATGGGTAGAACACCCAGTGAAATTTGGCCGGTCATTGAAAAATAACCCTGTATAGATATTTTTTGCTCTACTGGACTGGTAAAGTGGCAGGGCACATAAAGATATTTACTGTGTGGGTGATTCTACGCTATTTGAATTCCAACGGCCTTTAGATTTTTTTTATGTTAAACTAATTACATTGCCGTTAATGTGTGCTTATGCAATAAAGTATAACTTCTTTCATTTGGACCACTTAGTCAATTCACGATAGTGGTTTAATTTTACACATTAACATTATAAAATAGTAACAAATGTATACTCCCCTGGCCTACCCCATTACTGCATTTTTTTCATTTTTATGGCCTAATACTTTTAATATTTATGGCATTGTGTTTTATTTTAATATTGTGTTATAGCTAATATAACTTTGAAACATATGATATAACAATACATTGCAGAAGTGTTTATTATATAATTTAAAAAAATCTTATTTTCACGTCACTTGCTAAAAGCGTCACTTCACCTGGCGAAATTGAAAGACTGTGATTTTCACCTAAAAGTGCTAAAGTATATTTTTGACCATAAACGACGCGCGTGGGACAGTGTGAAGTTAAATGCAAGCTAACAGTGTTGAGCACAACTAAAAAAATGTGGCGTCAGTTTTCAATTCATTGTCTGAGAACGTGCTTGTGCCAGTAGTTCCAGTATTTCCCTTGGTAAGTATATCTTTTTATATTTCATCGTTAAATAATTGTGAATTTGCACAGTGCAATGTTTAGTGTGTGTAGATGACATTTATTGTGTAAAATGTGGTCAGAAAAACATGCGGTATTACTTTTGGGAGATTATGTCCAATTTTGTCACTTCTCTGGCGTCACTTCTCTGCCAGTTTCTATGCCAGGGGAAAATCATACCATGCAGGGGCAGTGACAATTTTTTTTTTGTAAATATTTACTATTCAAAACGGTTTATTTCATTTGTTCTAGTTACGCAGATATCATGTCAAACATGATAAAGAAGCAAACAATGGATGAGAGGCTAAAAAACCAGATCCAAGCAGAGAAAAAACGCTGCCAAAAAATTAAAAACAATCTGATTAAAAATACAGAATTACAAGCGAAAGAAAAGCAAAATTTTCAAAAAGGAGAAAAGGGATAAATTAAGTGTATTAAACACGACTGAAAGGGAATGGGCTGATTTTTTTCTGATTTTACTTGGAATTATCTTGAAACCGGACATGGTATCAGATGGGCACGTAGACAAACCTTGCTATAATGGACAACCTTACCAGAGATTTTTTTTTTTAAGTTCTATCATTCATATGTTAGTGATACCTGTGATTTTATACTTGTGGAATACCAGATAAGTGATAAAAAATATAGTTATACTGCCGTATGCAAGTCTGAATTTGATGACGAAGAAGGAGAGATTATTATTTTACTTTATTTAAAGAAATCTATTGAAGGTGCTACTCTTTTTTGCCAGTTTACTTATGATGAGTAATAGAGTATTCTACAATTTTTTAGAGCTGGTTGATGTGCTCAAAAAGTTAATTATTTACTGTTTAGAATATAAGTAGAAAATACTTAGTTTAACCGAAATTATTGATTCAGTTCTTTCTTAAAATGGAAGTTTACATTTATAATAATGATTTTTAAACTTACTTGCTAAGATAACCTCTCATAGGTGTATCATTTTAATATTTAGGTAAGCCTTAAATGTGAAATTACACTTTTTCGAGTATTTAATTATTAAAAACTGTTGAACAGTAAGTGTTGTGATTATTTAATAGGAAAAATTACTAATTTTGTTTAATTCACAGACGAGAGTGATATGCATTAATATATATATTATATTATAATTAGATATTATTATTTTTTTATTATTATTTTCATATGTAAATTATTTGATGGTGATCGAAACTTATTTTTTTAAGAACTTAATATTGTGAATATGTTTCAACTGTTAAGGCTGATTGTATTCTATTCATTAAAAATATAACGATAAAGCTACTATTTATTCATTTTATACAGAATTATTAAAATTCCTTAGATAATACTTAGTAGCCTGTCACTTTCCTGATATAATTTGTCACTACTCTGCCAATAGTGTCTCTCCCCTGATAACACATTTTCCCCTGGAGCCTATAAAATGAAAAAAAATAGAAATATCTTCTGGCCCTTGTCATTACTTAGGCAAAATAATGCCAAGTAGTTGAATTATTAATATTAAATTAAACAGATGATTTTTTCTTTGGGGACAAAAAATACTCAAATACCGTAGAATCACCCGTGTACCAATTTACATTTTCTGTGTATTAATTCTCATTTTATGTATATAATGTCATCGGAAATAAATGAATTGATTTTGATTTAATTCTACCTAGTTTTCGAAATACGAGACTTGTACTTAACACATTATTACTTTGTGAATACTGGACTAATGTGGTGTCAGTTTTAAAACCCGTCTCCATAGACGGGCTGAGTGAGTGACAGAGGCCCATGCCTCTGACTTCGCATGCTGTCCAGAAATATCTCTTAGGGCATTCCTTAGAGATATTTCTCGGTTTCCTCACGATGTTTTCCTTCACCGTTATTCTTACGAGAAAACTTAGGGCACTGGCTTAAAATAACTTATCAAATAATTCACTCACTTGATCACAGTCTCAGGACTGGTGCAGTCTTCGAACCGGATGGTGTACCCGACCTCCTGGCCCAGCCGACACCCGAACTCCTCGGCGACCCGCTTGGCCACGGACATGGCGGCCACTCGCCTGGGCTGTGTGCACGCTATCTTGCCGCGCGCAGTCAGGCCGCACTCCGCCAGATATTGCGTGATCTGTGTGGTCTTCCCGGAACCTGTCTCACCAATCACTATCAGGATCTGGTTGTCGGCTACGGCCTGGATGGATAAGGATAAAGATTATATAAGATATTTCACTCGCGTAGTTCGCGTTCCTGTGGGAATACAGGGATAAAAAGTAGCCTATGTAGGCTAGAGTAGCTTCCGAACGGTGGAAGAATGTTTCAAATAGGTCCAGTACTTTCGGAGCTTATTCAATGCAAACAAACAAACAATCAAATCTTTCCTCTCTAAATTATTAGTATAGAAGTATGGAGTTTATTTATCCAATTCTTCTCCATTCGTTACTACATTTTGAAGCAACAAGTATATTTTTTTGTATGTAATTAATATCAGAAGATTAGAAGGGTTTTCTTTTTATTGGCCTAATATAAATAAATAATAATTTGTCATTGACTTTGATCATCATGGTTTCAGTTTTTTTTATTTCATAAATTATATCAGGGATATATTCAGAGATTCATTGATCTACTAGTGTTTTTGAAATCGGTCATAAGGCACCTTTGCATCAATGCTAGTGTGAGGACTGCATACAACAGTGGATATCTTCCGGGTAAAAAAAGACAATAAATAACTCAATGAAAGTCCTACGTTATAGTAACTGTTATTTATGGTGTTTTTAAGACAAGCCCTGAACAGCATAACAATTAAGACAATTTTTTTTTTTCCCCAACTTTTCACACAACGCCATTTAGTCCCAAGTTAAGCTTGAGAGCTTGTGTTATGGGTACTAAACAACTGATACACATATTTATATATTTCTAAATACATACATATTATAGATAAATATAGGAAATTAACATCTCATACACACCTTAGTCAATTCATCCCTCAGCTTATAGATAGGCAACGACTGCCTCTGCTCCAAAAGAGACAGGTTCGTCTTCTTGCCAAAAGAAGACTTCTTTCCACCAATCACATGCTTCTTCCACTCTGGTAGATCTTGAGGAGTTATGCCAGTGCCTCTCATGTTAGCAGCAAGGGCTCGACCATCACTTTCTGGTAGGGGATCTATCCAGTTCTTGTTCAGTCCCATGGGTACACTCTCCATCTCTTGCTCCCTCTGTATCATCTTCTGTTCTCTTCTCTCTTTGGAAAGCGCTGACTGCATCATGGCGGCTTGTGCGAGGGAGCCGTCAGGATTCTTCACAATTCTGACTGGAGACAGGTCGTGTAACGCACGCCCGTGACCCTGTAAGAACGGTGGCTCTTCTTCTACGAGCTCTATCTCGATGTCGGCTTCGCCGTCTTCGTCTTTCGGCAGAAGACCCGTCTCCTCGTCGAAGTCCGGCAACTCACTCTTATCTATGACCCCTGATGATATCATCTGTGGGATAGTAATATGATTATTTACTAAAGGTCATACCAGAGTCATCACCTGCCTAGCCTTTTTCCAACTATGTTGGGGTCCACTTCCAGTTTACCCGGATGGAGGTGAATACCAGTGTTTTACATGGAGCGACTACAGCGGTTGTCAGACTTTTGGGCTTCAGACGGAATGACAGCTGGAACCAACGGCTTTACGTGCTTTCCGAGGCACAGAGGAGTCTTGATATGTCATGTATGGTCACCCATCCACGAACCAACCTCGTCAAGCGTAGCTTAACTTTCGATCGACCCGTGAGGCTGTTATTATTTAACCACAATCTTCAAGGCCAACATACATACATACATAAACTCACGCCTTTTTCCCATGGGGATAGGCAGAAACCACAGAGCGCCATATGCTGCGATTCTTACACTTACTTGCTTCGTTTACATTCATACATGTATAAGTACGAGTATAAGCTCATAAAGCGGAGTTATTGCTTCTTCAGTACTGCTTACCTGTTTGATCTCCCAACGCTCTGGACTGGAGATCCTGGTGACCCTCTTCCGGCTGGAGTCCTCATCAGGATCAAGGCCACCCTGCAGGCCTGCCAACACTGTGGCATTTGGTGGTGGACGATCAGGATTGCGACCTTCGCGTTCAGCCTATAGTGGAAAATATTGTTAAATAACACAATAGAAGATCACACGGAGAAATTATAAGTTGATGGTTTCATTAGTGACTTGCCTCCAAATGTGCATGTGATGCTGGATTGAGATCTTTCCCAGTTTCCTGACACACATCCCTCATGGTAAGAGATACTTTCTGTCCGGTTAACGACAGAACTTTAACCTGAAAATCACAAATGATACACAGACAGTTATATTGGTAATTTCAAGACTTATTGTTCGTATAGACTATAAATTACGTGCGGAAACCAATCAATATAGATAGATAAATTACGTAAATTTTTTAAACACATTATTTAAATGCTGTTGTTTATTTTATATTGCATAGTGTAGTAAGTAGGAGTAGGTTGTTGTTTATATTTTAAGTACTGTGTTATTGCCGCGCAAGGTACAAACGCCAGCAAATCAAGCTACTCCAAACTCATTTTTTCCAATTGAACATTGTATCACCGCTTGTAGCCCTTAAAATTATTATTTGTAAGTATTATTGGTGTACAATAAAGAGTATTTGATGGGTACGATAGCTAAGTTATATAAATGATGCACGAGTGGACTGTATAATTACGATGTATATTAAAACTGTTACATTAAATAAGTATTCAAACTGTCGCGAACGAATATGATGAGAAGAAATAGGTGAGCGCAGGTGTGCGTCGTCGCGTTTAACAGCTGACTGGTTAGTGGCGGGGCGGCGCGCGGCGCGGGGAACCGGCCGTCGCCGCTCGCGCTGCGCCGGTGGCCCCCTCCAGCGCGCAAGCGCAGGTATTGAGTTCATGACTCAACATCCTCCCCCCGTTGAAGTGTCTTCAACAGAGACAGGTAGAGGGCAGATGGTGTTGAAAGCTCGCCGAACACCTGCGCTCACCATTCACCGTTCATTCTATTCTTATTCTGTTTATTATAAAGTTGAAAATCTATCAAAGAAATTTGACACATTGGGGTAATTTGATGTGCTGGCATCTGTACCTGTAATAATAATTGTGAGGAAGATAATAAATAAATAAATAAAACTAATATTGTATAAAATTCTCGTGCCAGTGTTTGTTATCAAATCCAAAATGGCTTTACCAATACTTTTCAAATTTAGTGGGTCCGAAAATAGGTCATAACCCATTATTTTTTAAAAGACGGAAGGGAGTTTTCCTTTGCAACAATTAATAATGATAAATTACATGCCAAACAAGTAGGTAGGGTAGTGCTTCACTATGTAACTATTCTGAGACACCAAAAGAAACAGTCACTTCTATTTTCTTACTTTAACTTTGTCTCCTCTGTTGACAACATCAGACACATTAGTGACCCGGCCTTCTGTCCTCAGCTGAGAGATGTGCACCAGACCCTCCCACCTCTTTTTCACTCCCTCGATTTGCACGAAGCAACCGAATGGCACTATGTTGGCAACCCTTCCGCTGTAGATCTGAGAAAAAACAATATTAATCATTCGTAATCATTTTTAATATAATTGGCGCATCCGTACGGTAGAATCATAAGACGTGATGAAAATAAAATTTGTATATTATGTATAATCATGTTTCTAGGTTTAATAAAAGAAAACGTAACATTCCAAAGCAGGCAAATTATTTTCTCATTAGTATCGCAGTGCAATTATTATTATTAAAAAAAAAAAAATGTTATTTAATGAAATTAAATAACAAGTTAATGAAATTTAACAACAATTTAACAATTGGATAATTAATTGGCTGCCTCATTGGTCTAGTGATCATAGCTCTATTGCTGAACATAAGATCCACTGGGTCCTGCAAAGTGTTACTGGAATGTTTCAGCTGGAATTTATCAATTGGTGGTAAAAGGGCGTGTTTACCCGTTCGCGATTGTTTCTGATACGTTAAAAAGCGCGCGTCGCCTACGCGTGTTGCTCTCTTCAGAAAAGTTTGAATTAAATGAGTTTCTTTTTTTGCATTATTATACCAATCAATCGTGTTGGTGTAGGGTGGGCTTTTTGAAGGACTGTCTTATGTAATTTCGATGTTCAAAAAGTGCTGATCCTCAGCCTAATTTGAATAAATGACTTTTGATTTTGATTTTGATTTACCAAACTCCTCCGAATCGGCTTGGCCGGGAATAGCTCTCTAGGATATGGTCTATATCCATGCTAAATAATTTAAACGGCTAAACGGATCGTCATGGTCGAATTTAGCCGTGAAAAGCCGACAAATAGATAGACAAAAAGAATTACTTTCTCATTTATCGATTTGTAGATCTATGCATAGAACAATTAATTGCCTTAATCTTGTGGCGCTAAAAAAATCCTTTGTATGAATGCGATGTATCAATTGTAGGGAATACTTAGTCCGACTCACGCTTGACGAATTTTTAATGGCCGTGGGCCACTAAAAATACGTCATGAAAGCGCGTCAGCCCTGGATCTGCGCCTGATAGAGATACACCTATGGCTAATCTTTCTTTAATTAAAGGTGTATTTACAAGAAGAATCACAAAAAATGCCTACTGTTCTGTGAAATTTCATGCACATAATGTCAAGTAAAATATTTTATTTCCTTTTTCACAATAATAATACAAAGTAATTGGTACTTACTTTCCCGGGCTCAGGATCATCACTCAATTCAACCTCGGGGCTCTTCTTTCTGAACTTCTTGCCATAGTCTCCATATTTGTGTTCCCTTTCGTGAGATGGTGACCTCTTTCCTCTTGAAGGTGATGACCTCCGTTTAGATGGTGAACTCCTACTACGAGATGGAGATAACCTACTTCTAGACGGGGATGACCTATTTCTAGATGGAGATGCCCTTCCTCTAGATTTTGATCTCCGTTGCCTGTCTCTGGATCTGTGACGACCCGAGGTGCCGCGACTCCTGGATCGTCTTCTTCTGTCTCTGTCCTTATCTCTACTTCTACTCCTACGGTCTCTGCTGCGACTCCTCTTGTCTCTACTCCTGCTTCGTCTACTTTTTCTATCCCTGTCTCTCTCTCTTGATCTATCCCTGTCCCTCTCTCTGGATCTGTCCCTCTTTCTGTTTCCATCTTTGCGCTCGGGGCTGCGACTCCTTTCTCTCTTTTTTACCTCAGCTTTAGCGGTTTCTTTTTTGGGAGCTTCTTTAACAGGAGCTCCTTGTGACGGTGCTAGTGCTTCTAATTCGGCCATAGCTTGATCAACCACAGCATCATTTGTTTTGATCTTAGATTCATCTTTGAATATTTCTTTAGACGTTAGTCTTTTGTTTTTCATATCATCTTTTTCTTCTTCACTTTCTTCATCTGAGAAAACGGGAGGCTTCTCATTGGGAATTGCTAGCCCGGGAAACTTGTTGGCTAATGGGTTTGAACTTTCGATACTAGGTTCACCTTTCTGTGTAGTATTGTTGGCTGGTTTCATATGTTGTATGATACGCAATAAGTTAGTCATAAAAGAATCTGAAAACTCAGCTCCATTTTCAATGAGTGCCTTCTTGAAACAATCAAATGTAGGATTCTTGTCAGCTATATCAATGATGAATTCAGCTGAAAAAATTACAATAAAACTGCATAAAGGTCAAATTAAAAAATTGATGAACCAAAAAGAGAATCTGTTTTATCTATGTAAGGATGGGGCATTTTTTAGTTTCAATCAAGCCAATGTCTGAGATATGAATTATTTCAGGATTATTATCCTGAAATAATTCATATCAGGCATTCATGTTTTTATATTATTGAGTACAAACGCGAATATCCGTGGATGGCATAGTCATTAAAAGTGGGACAACGCATAGCTTTTCACGCACTCTTAAATGAACATGCATAAAGATAACCACATATTAATAGAAGGAAATACTTCGCACAGTGTAGAGCCTGTATCCACAAATGTACGCTCTGAGCCAGGTTACGTCCAGGTGCCAATATCCAATGAAATGCATGAGAAAGAAAACTGAGACACCACACAATTGTTTTGGCATTGAACTTACCTAAATCTTTATCGTTCAATCCTAAATGGTTGTCCAGCTCAGTGCACAGTTTCGACACAAGCGAAAGATGCTCTAATTTAGCAACTTCATCCATGTTTTACTTCTTTTAATTAGAAATTCTCATAATAAACACAAACGCCACACCATTGAATTACTATTATCTTCACAAATGTCACACTGTCAAAGTGTCAAATGAATGACAGCGTCAATGCGTCATATTTCGTGGACTCTGATGCTGATGCGATGTTTTTTTTTATAGAGGGCGTCTCGCAGTGCACCCTACTAGTGATGGCAATTAATGCGATTTCACATAAATTTCATTAGCATGTGAATTCTTCAGTCTTAGCATGTTAATTGCTATTGCTAAACTATTTGCTAAAATAACGACAATTTATAATTTATTCAATAAACGACGTTAAATACGAGCAAATCAAAGATCATAAGGTAATAAATTGCTCAATCTCATTTTTCGCACCCTGCTAATAATTTAACGAATTAAACGATCAGACGCATTCATACAATTTACGCCCCTGTGTACGAGCAATTTAAAGATAATAATTGTATAACGTCATTCTTCGCATCACATGCACCTGCTATTTGCTAAAAGTCAGTGTAACGTGAAACAGATAGATTTAGTATTCCCGTGGGTGCGACGGAGAGCGCACGCTGCCGCTGAGTGCCGCTGCATCAGCATGAACGAAATACGAAGTAATGAATTCACTTCGCACTTCACAGAATTTCGCAACTACATTTCATTAGCTAAATGCTAAATGAGCATTCGCATGTTAAAAATGAATGCGAATGCTAATTAATCCATCACTACACCCTACTGAGGGGTGGCGCTGCTATCTGCTCAACCGGTCAAAACTCTGATGCGATGCCGTTATACTTAGACTATGAGGTATATTATCTAAGCCGTTATAGCTTAGACAGGTATATTATCTAAGCGTTATAGCATAGCTTTGCATAGATAGAGTATTCAGTAAAGTATAACGTGCGATGGCCGGGAAACCAAAGAGTACCTACTATAAGTGTACCGCGGGAAACGAAGATTCCTCTGTGGACTGAAAGATGTCCGAACTAGAGCTGTTCTACCGTTATTAACGTCCGGTAATGGGCCATGGGGACATGGGGTACCCTTTTCACACAACAAACGATCTATTTTCTTACCTCACTAGTATCAATCGGATAAAGGTGTTGATTCTCTTCACCAAAGTAAACTAGACCATCTATCTTAACTTTTGAGTAAAGCTTTATTTCTGATTAAGCTTTTAAAATTCTAAGCATTAGTCGATTATTCTTGCAATGATTACTTCACATCTCAGTTAATGACAGTCTGTGGTAATGTGGTTGTTGAATAATGACAAACATACGGAAGACTAGGCGGTATGGTCGAAAGACTTTAGCCTGCCCACTGGGCAATATACAAAAAAAAAAAAAAAAAAATGAATAATGACAATGACATCCTAAAAATGTGTTGTCTTATTATTTCTGTCTGCTCAGTTTTTTAATAGTTATTTAGATTGTAACTTATTCATAGCGTTTATATTTAGGCAAGTGCTTTTTTTTCATTTGTGTACAGCTTATGCCACCCTCATACGATGGAAAATAACACTGATCATTCTGAACCAAACAACTTTAGTCCTATATCTGTGCAAGACGTAGACGTAGATTTCTTACCGATTGTTTACGAAATAATACGAAGGTACTCTCTAAAGTGCTCTTATTTTTAGATATACGTCATCATTTTTATCACTATATAGTCGTATGTATTGTAAATATTTATAATTTTTAGCGTTGAGAGGGACTTTCACGACAACTCTGCCAAAGCCAGGGAATCTCAGGACTGCAGTCAACGGGTGCTCGAATTGCAAAAGAAATTTGATATAGCGCGAACACAGGTAATGATCATTCTTTTTATATGATGTCAACACGGTATCTGTTCAGATTAAATTTATTTGGTGTTATCAATATTGTAGGTTAGTTTATGTAACTAACAATATTCTCTTGTTAACTCAACTCAACTTTAGGTTAACTTTTATGAAAATCAAGTTAATAATTGTATTGCATTTATTATCATAAGCAAGCCCACTGTGTATTTCACTATGTTTTTTTAATTCTATTATAATATACTCAGAGTATGTGTACTTGGCAATGTGAAAACTGAAAGTTAAGGTTGGTACCTACCTATAACAAGTTAATGCATTGTGGTTTGTTTTAGATAAAGCGGCTGCCTGGCATTGATTTCAACAAGCAGGATCAGTTGAAGCAGTTTGAAATACTGAGAACACAGCTGAGATTGAAGCGAGAGCTCTTACAGAAGTACCGTAATATGTGCTCATTTGAAACTTCGTTCAAGTGAATCATCTCAACACAATGCCTCTCAGAGCTTTACTAAGATACCTTGCCAATAATGAACACCTTGTGCAGAAGATAGCGGAGTCATATCCTGTGAGGCGCGCTGCACAGCTTGCTGTCTCTGTATTCTACCGAGGTAAGGAGAAGTTGGCAGACTATGATAAGCTGGATCCCCAACAAGTTAACAGAATCATGTCATTTATAAAAAAATTAAATGAAAACTTAAGAGCAGGGATTCAGGATGCTAAGAAACAATTGAAGAAATAATGTAAATATTTTAGTTTAGTCTAAAATTGTGGTACATGTGTTTAGCCATTTCTTCTTCACTTGAAGGCATTAAATAATACTGCATAGTTAATCCGAGCTAGTTTTATTTCACTCACTCTGAACAAACCATAAAAATATTCATTTACTTAAACTACAAAAATCACATAATAATGGTACTGTGTAGTAATCAAAATACTGAGATATGATATGGAGTAGAGCAGCTAGCCTCACTAACACTAACATTATTGTATTATTTAATATAGTTCCATCTAAGAAGTTACATACAGACAGATTCATTCTTCTGTTTCATATCACTGCTGCTCACAGTAACTTATCTCTCTTATATTGAACCCAAACTTTCAATGAAAGTATCAATCAAATTAAAATCAGTATAATAATAAAATAAAAAAAAACCAAAACAAAGGATTCCGAATCTTGCATAAAATATTTAGAATTTAAGTAACAAAAATAGCACTTCTAATAAAAATATGAACAATGAAGACACATTGAAAGTTTCTCTTCTCGTTGTACTATTAAAATAACATAAGCTTTGTATTGTTGAACTGAAAAACATGTTTATTGTAGTCTAGAATTTATGGAACCATTTACAAGATAGATTAGAGACCATCTATAAAGTTATAAGTATAGTTAAGTCAAAAATATGTGTTGTCCAAAAGTGTGTACTGACCAGTAAACACACTATGTTATAATAATTATAGAGTCGCGCCGCGTACGTTACACCTAGTGACGCAGCATCGACATGAGACCTAAGTACCTTGTACTCTGATTTAGTGCTTATGGACCGAATTAGCTGCGCTAGGGAAGCTATTCAAATATTAAAAAATAATTTCTTAGAGCTATCAAGAAAAATATTTACAGGAGTACTGTCAAACTTCAAAGTTTCACAACATTGTCATACGGAATTTTGAATTTATTTGTTAACATCTGGTACTACCGTCATGAATGGACAATATTACAAAACGTCAGTCCCTAGCGGCCGGCTCTTGTACTGCTAGACTATATCTGTAAACCTCCCGGTGTGGGCTGCAGGCGGCTGGCAGGCTGACAGTCCCGGCGCGTGCAGGCGGTGGCGCCCTCAGTTGGCGGCGGACAGCGCGGGCGCGTCGGGCGGCTTGTCGTGCCGCTTGCGAGGCCGGCGTCCCCCGCCTCCGCCGCCCGCACCTCCGCCCCCGCCCCCAGCCGCACCACGCTTGTCTGCCTGCACTTCGAATGGAGAGTCTGTTGCTGTTACGTCACTCTCTTGCTGTAAAATAAAATCACACAATGGATTTAATATTAATCATACGACTTTTCACAAATTATTTTTACACATGGACAATATTATGATGACATATTTACCACGTGCGTGGCGTGCGCGTCGCTCTTGTCGTGCGCCTGCTGCGCGCGTCGGTCGTGTCGCGTGTTGGTGGTGCGCGGCTGCGTCTTGACTGCGGCGGGTTCTGGTCGCAGCACGTTGCCTACTGCCTTCGTACGACCTTCACGGAACACCTATACAAAACACCAATATTAATTAAAAAACTAATCTAATCAGCGCAACCGTGGGGCACATAATACTAATTTAAGTTAGTTCTGACAGTCAGTAATATCCTTACCATTCTCTGCCCCCTCTTGAGATACTCAGGATGCTTGATGAAGCGGAACCTGACGAGAGCTTTGTCTCCAGTGCGCAGACAGTCACGCGACATAGTCAGGATCGACGCAGTCTGTCGGATGCTGCCGCAGTGTACTGCGAAGTACATCATTTATTTGAGACAAAAAAATATTGGTATAAGTCCTCTTTGCTCTCATAACAAATTCAGTTTATAAAATACCTAACTTTAGATACTAAAATTTGCATTTTGGGCTTCTTTAAACATAACTCACAAGTAAACAAAATAAACGTGTATACAAGGTGTTGATTTGCATCCTCGTCAAATTCAAGGACGTAATTATGCTAATGATTCTCGACCCAAATCAACAATAAAATGAGTAGGTATTTTTTTTATTTTTTTTGCTTATTTACGGAAAACCGTAAGTGTGAACCAGCCGTATTTAAAAGCGGCCCGTCTGTTACTAGCCCTATCACCGCGCTTACACACACAAACAAACGCAAACAATACATAGTACATACACAACCCATACGCAACGATTAGTGATGGATTAATTAGCATTCGCATTCATTTTTAACATGCGAATGCTCATTTAGCATTTAGCAAATGAAATGTAGTTGCGAAATTCTGTGAAGTGCGAAGTGAATTCATTACTTCGTATTTCGTTCATGCTGATGCAGCGGCACTCAGCGGCAGCGTGCGCTCTCCGTCGCACCCACGGGAATACTAAATCTATCTGTTTCACGTTACACTGACTTTTAGCAAATAGCAGGCAATGTGATGCGAAGAATGACGTTATACAATTATTATCTTTAAATTGCTCGTACACACGGGCGTAAATTGTATGAATGAGTCTGATCGTTTAATTCGTTAAATTATTAGCAGGGTGCGAAAAATGAGATTGAGCAATTTATTACCTTATGATCTTTGATTTGCTCGTATTTAACGTCGTATATTGAATAAATTATAAATTGTCGTTATTTTAGCAAATAGTTTAGCAATAGCAATTAACATGCTAAGACTGAAGAATTCACATGCTAATGAAATTTATGCGAAATCGCATTAATTGCCATCACTAGCAACGATCAATTCGTAGGCAATTAATACCGCCCCAATCACGGTGCAGGAACTCTCCCGCGCAAGCTCCTAGCCACGCCCCCGCGACCTTGCGACCCCAGTATGATTGATGTCGCCGACGCGTGTGGGTGCTTTGATAATTCGGGAATTCCGCTTCTCGGTACATTGGTGACCACTGGATCGGTCGCGGAGGACCTGTGGCCTGGCCTCCGCGTTCTACTGACCTGACGCCTCTAGACTTATTTGTGGGGAGACGTTAAAACGTTAGTTTACACGAAGGATGTGACAAGTGTAACAGAATTACGTGCTAGGATCATTAGTGCTTTCGACACTTTAAAAACGAATGTGTTAGTGTTACGTAAGCTGAAGGAAAACCAGCTACGTTGTGCTCGTTTGTGCAAAGAGTGTGATGGTGGCCACTTTGAACAATATCTCCGGGTAACCTAAGTAGGTAATTAATTTATTTGTACATTTTGTAAATACCTACGTTGTTAGCTTAATCAATTTTATTCGTGTAAATAAGTTGCTTTCAAATTTTTAACTACGCCAACAATACCTAAGAGTCGAAAGTATCACCACGTAGGTAGGTAGGTACTTACACTTAACTAGCACGTCTTTCCATTTCCATCAAACGTAGAAAACATTTTTAGATTTAGTAGATCGGTACACCAACTAAGGTAGGTATTATTGCCGGTCCTAAGCCAGAAAGGAAATTTACAAATCAACCAATTTAATCCACAAGTAAAACAAAATCACTACGAAAACTTTAGGTTGAAGGTTAAAGCAAAACTAACATTTTATTAATCATCTGATAACAGGTCAGTGAACTTTTCTTTGGCGCACTAGTATTAAACTGTCATTAGTAAGATTTCCGTATTCCAATAATGCTCAAAAATGAGTTAATTATCAAGCAAAATTTATGACAATAATGTAGGTGATTTTGGAAATAATATTAGGTTAAATTATTGCTACCGGTCATGGCGGTCATTGCCTCGTCGCGTTCGCGCGTTGCTTTTCGTAGGTAAGACGTCGACACTCACGCACACAGCTGCATTGTCGCTGTGTGCGAAGTGGGGTTATTCTGTTTTATTTGTATTGAATTAAGAGTTTAATTCTGAAACACTGTTAAATTTCAACATAAAAAAAAAGCAGCGTTTGTTAGTTATTACCCGCTAACGTACTTTCAATTGATTATTTATGTATTTTATGACACCCTCCTGAAATTTGACGAGGATGCAAAACAACACCTTGTATATAAACAGATATGAAAAAAGAAAAAGCAATATTTTTTTAACTTTTGATAATAAAGTAGGTATTAACGCGGTAATAACAATTTAGTTTCTTCCATTCTTTCTATCACGTCTTGTATACGTACCCATGGCTTGATAGCGTGAAGAGATGGTAGTGGGGTGGTGCAAAACCAGGATCTCTCCCTCGAACTGCCAGCATGCTTGCGGGTTCAGCGCAGGAGACACCATCACCATACCCTTACGGATTTGTGAACGCTTTATCTGCACACAATAACATAATACATTTAATAATGGAAGCTTCAAATTACTTTATGTAGTCGTGACGCGTGGCGTGCCGGGCACATTTTGGTTTGTCAACTATACATGTCTATGCTCAAAGGGTTTATGATTTAACAAAAACAAATTACACAAAAAAACTATTCTTTGAATTATACACAAGGCCGTCATATGCCATGCTGTATGCATGGCATATGACAGCCTCCCCTCATAAACATCACTAAAACAATAATGTATGCCTTTAGAGAGTTATAACGAAGGGAATTCGGGGCCTCCGTCAGGCGGTACACCTGGGTACGTATTCCGGTATACCTTTATGATAAAGATGAGACAAACAGTATAACGAACAAACAAATAAAAAAAAATATCTTTAATCTTGAAAATAGCGAATACGTCAGTACTTTTCCGCGATATGTTGCAATATAGTCTAAAATAGTACCATTTTCTTTTTGGGTTTGACTATTTGGGGTACTCTAAATAACTTATTCCTTTTATTGCGGTTTGTAAAATCTTCCACCACGGGGAGGGCAGAGGGCTCTAATAAACTCTTACTGACTAAAAACCCTGGAGTTTCATCTCACTCCTGGTGCGCTGGGGGTCACGGAAACAGAAGATATTTCCGCCACCCCAAAAAGGGATTTATCAGCTACTACTACTACTACTCTGTAGTTTCTGCCTACCCCCATGGGAAAAAGGCGTGAGTTTATGTATGTATGTATGTATGTACTGCAACATTAAAATTGAAACTGTTGCACGAACCTTCTTGAGCGCGAAGCTGGCAGTCTGCCCGCCCCTGACCTCCGGGACGGGCATCCTCTTGCGGTGGATGCTCTTGACGGTGATGGGCTGGAAGCGGCCGAGCGGGTCGGGGCCCAGCAGCAGCGTGTCGTTGAGCCGGATCACGCCCGCCAGCGTCGTGCCCGACACCACCGTGCCCACACCCTGGGGGAAGCACTCCGTTAGACAATCTGTCACTTAGATGAGAAATTATATTCATTTCTGTAAATGGGTGTTCACAAACACGTTTAAACGTCAAACAAGTAAAACATAATTTTTAAAATAGTTATTTCTGTAAATAGGTTCATGGTTCTTTCGGTATTTCTTCACAGAGTAATCAGTACTACTCTGTGAAGAAATAACGAAAGAACTTAAGGGATTACAATCAACTCAGAACTTGAGGACTACTGCCTCGTTAGGCTGACCCCACTTTAGATGTGTGCGTTCTTTGGGGGCGTGATCAGTGCCACGCCTTTGTCTAGAGGCTGTTTCACGAGACTACCGAGATAGTAATATTTTATCAACTGAGTCAATTTGAGCCTATTTTGGTGTCATACCGGCACTGAGTAAGTGTCATCGATCTGGAACTCTGCAGGCTTGTCGTCCTGCGAGGGCATCCTTGTCTTCAGCAGGTTGAGAAACATGGTCAGTAGCTCCAGATTCTCGCCACTTACATTTGAAACTTGGAAGATTGGGCATAGCCTGTAACAGAATTATGTAGGTTTGGAAACTGCTCTGACGATTTAAAAAAAATGTTAAATTTAATTAAAATAATAATGGTAACCACTTAACCAGACTCTAATTAATTTAGTCCAGTGACACAGGGTGGTAGGTAGATCGAAGACTTCAAGAGAGATAACAAATAGAACCTTTTTTTTTGTCAGCTTCTCTCTTAAAAAAGTTGACCCCTCTCCACTGATACATGGTAGATATGTAAACACGGTGCTCTATACCATTGTACAACATGTAAAAGCATGTCTCTTGTTTAATGTAATTAAAATTTAATTGTTTTCACCTTTGGTACCTACTCTAAACACTAACCATTTTTTTATAATTATAAGTACAACCTTTTAGAGAAGTAAAAAAGGACTTCCCGAAGGATGCGATCACAACGCTATAAATCCAGTTCGTTTATTACTTTTAGAAGCCATAAGACATGAGGTTACAGATTTTAAAAATCAAAAACCAAATAATAAAATCAAAGGATCATAGAAGACAGTCTCCCATATTATAAATAGACTATCAACGGTTCCGATATTTCCCTCCTGCTCTATCCAATTAACAGTTTTGCAAAAACACAATGTTGCCAACATACCTCTGTGACACGAAGTTAGTAGCACTAACAATGACGTCATCTTTCGTCTTCACCATGACGGGTACTTTGCGGCAGCCGGAGGACTTGAGGATCCTGATGAGCAGCTTGAGGTTGTCTTGCAGAACATTAGGGGGACACATGTCTATCTTGGTGACTACCACGAACACCGGCACGGAGAGGGCCAGAGCAAGACCTAGATGTTCTTTTGTCATGCCCACTATACCCGCGTTGGCACCGATCTGCGAAAATGGAATGACAAGATACTTAACTAATGGTTTTGTTACTATATTGAATTATGGGACAATTGTAATCATGTAAGGAAAGGGATTTAAAAAATTGTGTGGTTGTAATCAAGTATGAACATGAATGGTTTCGGTTTAGAATTCGAAAATTAGGCATGCATAAAGCTTGCATCTAGTGCCAGATGATAGAAACTGTATTTAGAAGTTGTATCTATTTATGAAAGTATATTAGTATATTCTCTTAGATACTTCACACGTCAATTAAATATTTTAAAATAAGATTACAGCGGCATTCCATAGGTGAGTGACCCCTGGGAAGAAATGCCGAAACAAACACACGAGTAGTCCAGAGGTTTGTTTGTTGCTTCTAATGTTAAAATTGGTGAAAAAGAGAAGAAGAGCTAAGAGAGAGAAATGAGAAATGGACATTCTGATATTAGTCTCCCATTGTCAGATTGGTACCCTGGAGATGGCAAAAGAAGTAAGAAAAGACAAATGAAACACTGGGAAGATGATCTCAAAAGAGTCGCCATCGCCTGTCCAGAATGGACCAGAGTAGCTGGAAGTGGAGGAAGGAGGTCTTTGTCGAAGGACAAGTTGTGAAAACCAATCGTCAGTAGGTAACAAAATAATTTTTGATCAAATTATTGTAAAACAGCAATAAATTATGAATGTTAAAATTCAAAACAATTCTGCTACGATCATCATCATGACCAGGAACTGTTCCACTTACCATAAGCATGCCGAAGTCGGGAGCATGTCCGGTCATGCCGAACACGGTGGTCTTGAGGTAGCGCTCGTGGCCCGCCAGGTCGATGAACGTGATGACCTTGGACGACTTCTCGCAGATCTTCACCCAGTCTAGAGTGCCGTGGTCTGGCTTGTTTACTACGTTACCTGTACACAACATGGGATTGTTACTGTATATTAATTATCTATAGGTACTACAAATTGCCCTGGCAAACTCCGTTCGGGCTTAGAAACAAAAGACCATTTCAGACACTAATCTACATGGTTCTTACTTGACCTGATCAAGATAATGTCTAGACTTTAAAAGAGACTGTGACCTCTGAGTTTCTTTCGGTGTTTCTTCTCAAGAGTAGTCAGATAGTGAAACACCGACCTCACCTCCTAGTTAAAATATGACATGTAAAAGTGTTTGTATGATCCTATTTACAGAAATAAATATTATTTATGATAGATCAGGAGTTTTGTAACATGTTTGTTACAAAACTCCTGATCTATCATAAATAATATTTATTTGGTGTAATAATATGTATTTGTTTGGTGTGACACGAGAATTTTATTTATTATAATTTTAAGTAGGCATAAAGAGGTAAAATTGCGATTTATTTATTTATCCTCGCATCAGAACGCCGTACTACGATTACACGAATGGAGCTAAATTCATAAAAAAAAACAGTAGTATTCGTATAGTATAGTTATAGTTTTATATTATATTTTAAGTATATATGCATGCTTCGTCATTAGACGACGGTTAATTTAAGTTAAAAGTTAAGTCTCATCTAAGTGAACTGTATAATGTTCTTATGAGATATAAAGATTCTTTGAACCTATATCATCTGCTTCTTAACATCATTCTATCCTGTGTCATCGAACGGGCGGTGGCTGCTGTAAATCAGACATGCATCGTGGCTCTCTGCATTATACATGTTATTAAACATATTGTTTCAAATGTAACAAACTCGAGGTCCGAGCTGATGTCGGACCCGCGGTATGCCAACGATACGACGTCAAGACGTGGCAGGAGGCTGTGGCGATATTGCTACCGTAGTCTATCCCATAAGAAACATGCATTTTTCCGGAACAAAAATTATGCAGTAACTACCATTTGCAAAAACAGTAGATTGTTCACTTTACCTGACCTAACAATTGTGTTATAATAGCGATCTTAACAATTGCTCATGGATATGTAAAGTGAAAGTAAACGTATTCCATTGCTTTTTAGTTTTTTACTCAGAAAGTATCTAGCCGGTTACATAATTACGTATAGAGCGGATACCCGCGTGGTTTTAGACAAATTACTCTAGGTGCCTGTACACACTAATTTCACTAACTACTAACATTAAAGAATTACGGCTGAATGAGAATTATTAATTTTTCTACAAACTCTTTGCTCTTTTTGTAATATTTCAGGTATCTTTACGATGTTTGCCTTCGTCGTTTTTGAAGAAGTTATATTTATACAATACGCACAAAAAACTCCATGCACTATAAAACTACCGCCAAAATCTTTTGTATTTAGAAAAGAAATGTACATTTCATACATATGCTTATAAGACAGGGATATATTCATTCATAGCGTACGAAGACGATACAGTTAACATATGATTACATAAGTTAACTGCATAATTAACTAGATAAGTATGTTATTACTGACCACGTCCATTTATCAGTGATCGTTCAAGTTCTATAAATATCACAGTATTTACTAATGGATAAACTAATTATACATAGTAGGTACCTAGTTGTATGAATATGCAAAGTACGCTTACGTCGTATTACAAGAGAGTTTCAACATCGATCCAATTATTGCAGTTTTACGACGTAGTAACGAATTGATAGAAACATGTTTTTTGTTAGGGTTCTGTACAAAGGGTGACGCCGAAAGAACCCTATTAGTAAACCTACGCTGCCGCGCTGTTTGCCCGTCTGTCTGTCATCCATCAGGCTGTATCTCACGAACCGTTATAGGTAGACAGTTGTAATGTTCACAAAGTGTGTGTTTCTGCCTTTTATGTCGGTGCCATATTGACCATTAATCACGAAATTTTAGAGAATTAAATAGATTTGTATATAAGCTGGCATCTTATGCAGCTAGGTTCAACTAATTTGTTTATTCACAGAAATACGGTCGACAGTTAAACCAAATCGGCCTATTAAAGTTTGCTAAGTGGATATTTAAATGCTATATCCTTAGTTCCTTATTACTTTTGTTAGATTACAGACTTTTATTTAGATTAGGTAGGTACTATCAATGTCGTAGGTATAGATTTTTTTTATCTTAAACATTGATCCATACTTCCTAACGTAAGCTGAACAACTCACCTTATACTTTCTAATCTAGTTAATTAACACTCGGAAAAATATGTAAGTACATATTTTCTTTTATAATTATGTAGTTTTAATGTGCAGTCTACTTGTGACAAATCACCCTAAGGCCTCGGACACAAAATTAGCGGGCAGCGGGGCGCCAGTGCAGCGGCGGAGCGGGCGCGGCGCGTTCCACTTCCAATACATAGATTTGGACTGGCCTGTTGGTCTAGTAGATAGTGACCCTGACTTCTATGCCGGAGGTCGTGGGTTCAATTCCCACCCAGGACAAATGTTTGTGTGATGAGCACGATCATTTGTTCTGTGTCTGGGTTTAATTTATCTATAATGTGTATGTATTTAGAAATATATAAGTATGTTTATCAGCTGTTTAGTACCCATAACACAAGCTCTCACGCTTAACTTGGGATTAAATGGCGTTGTGTGAAAAGTTGTGGAATATTTATTTATATGGAGCTGCCGGCCGATGCAGTAAGTCACCCCGTCAAAACTCGAGTGAAGCGAACTGTCAATACCTATAGTAAAGAATGACAGCTCAATTTGCTTTCACTTGACATACATTTTCACGCGGTGGTTCGTTATATCTTTGTCTTAGAAACTTCACGGTACTTACCCATGCTATCAAAGCCCAGGATATCATTGCCAACGGAGCTGGTCCTGCCGCTCTCCATCTCGTGCTTGTGTCGGAACAGCCGCTGTCGTGCGTACCCACGCCCATTGTCCAGTTCACCGTGCGTCAGTACGCCCAGAAGGGTTGACTTGCCCGCGTCCACGTTGCCTACTACTGCCACTCTGTTCCGATGTAAAGGTAAGAGTTAATACTTTGGTGGTACTTGATGCAAGCTTCTCTCCAGCACAATGCTAGGTTCGATTCCAGGGTCGTGCAAAGTGCTTTTGGATATTAACATCTAGAATAGTTTAGGGGTTGTAACATGACGTGTAAACACCACCTCTGTGAGACAGAGATGGAGCTATAACAAGTAAAATAGCAATATCCCTTTTTAACAATGTGAAACAATAATTACTTCTACACGTCAGGAATACAGGCATGTTTTATTATGTGAAGTACATTGGAAATTTTATCATTGCAAAACAGAAAATAAACATAAAAAAGAAGGGATATTTTTGTCTCTTGGGTAGCAAACATAGGACATGTATCGGTAGGTGGTAACAGCTACTTATAAACCATAGTAAAAGGGGTGCAGTTATACGCTGCTAATCTTAGAAATCATAACATAGCAACACTACTGGGCGGCAGAATTTGGTGTGGTGAGATGAGACAACTCCTCCACTAGGAGCGTTAGGTATTTACCAGATTTATTCAGCTGCAGTTTTGTATTGTTTTCTTAACACTGATGTTTCATATGGACAAAATCAGAATTGAGCTCCCAAGACATTTTTGATGTTAAAATGTTACCTTTGAACGGTTTAGTGTTCCCGGGACACACAAAGAGTTTCTATCAAGTAATCAACTTCATCCGTCTTTTACCTGATCTCCATGAAGTCCGTGTGATCCAGCTCGGCGCGCAGCAGGTATTGGCCGGTGAGCCCGCTGCCGCAGTCCCACCGCCGCAGCTCCACGCACGACACGCGCTCATCGCTCACCAGCGACTGTAGTGTTGCCACCGATGCGCTGTACTCGTCTTCTGTCAGACCGCGCCCGTCTGCACAGATGGGAATATTAGATCAGCTATCAAGGGATCGCAGGTTAAGGCACGCTTGACGAGAGCTGGATGGCGTTTTTACTAAGTGTATAAACCTTAGTGCTATTTATTGAGCATTTCATTGTATAGATTCTTTGTATACCTAGTTCTTCAAACGAATCAGACAGAATCAGATGTGTTGCTGGGGAGTTTGTTCCGCCACTTCTTCTTCCCAGCAAAAACACTAGGAAGTAGCGAAGAGTGGGCCGTTTTTGGGGGACTGTCTTTATGTACCTATTTTTTTTTTGACGTTTAAAAAGTGCTGATTCTCAGCCTAGTTTGAATAAAGACTTTTGATTTTGATTTTGCTGACCTATTATTACATTATCAGGACCCTTCCGAGCCCCGAAAAGCACTTTAAGCCGTTGGTCCCGGCTGTCATTAGCAGACCTTTGACAGTCATTGATTCAAATATTACCATATACTCTAATACTGTATGCAACATGCAGCGTAGTAATTTAGTTTAAAATTATGTATTTTGTATCTTACAAAATCTATGCATTGCAGTAAGGTAGTTAGGTTAAGTAGTTAGGTTAGCTATAGGATAGGTATGGTAAGTTAGGTTAGGTTATATGTATGGGGTGACTGGTAATTAGTGACCGATACTTAAACACGTGATTGTATTCATGATTTCAATAAACTTTCCCAAACAAATTTTTTTTAAAAAAACAATAACTTATAACACAATAAAATAAAAAAACGCTGTTTGAAAATTCCGCTGTGATCGATCACAGTAGGCACGAATCGGCACGATCTATCAGCTGATAGTATGACCTCAGGAAGGGCAAAATCTACTAGTAGTAGCGTCACACGCTCCCCCACCCCCACTTCTCCCGTTGTGCAGTACTGTCGTAATTATTTAATGCGTATAAAAAAAAAAGTTTCTTTGGGAAAGTTATTCGTATTTATGAGTATCGGTCACTAATTACCAGTCACCCTATACAATATGTTGTCATCCAAATTCTATATAACATAAAAGGTTTAAAATAGCACTTTAGTGACTCGCTCGAACAAAAAAGTAGCACTTTGTAGTTATTATTGTTTTGGCTCTATTTGTTATCATCTTGATTCATCATGATTCTTGCACCCCCATGTAATTTTTTTGATATATTTTAAATTTATAAATAATTTATAGACGTATTTATGTACACAACAATTAGGTCGCTTGATCTTGCTGTGGCTTAAAAACATATCCTTTGTATGAACGCAATGAATCGATAGTAGGGAATAATTGGTCCCACTCGCGCTTGACGATTTTTTGAGTGGCCGTGGGCCATGACCACAACCTTTTTTGAGGCCTGGGACCGCGCCTGTTATTACGTGCTCACTAAAAAAAAACTAGAAAAATGTTTTTATATATGTCGAAAATACCAAATAGATGTTATCACAAACAAAAATATGCGTTCTAGCGTGCTCCAGCTCATTTGTTTAATGTTTGTACAGATTGAATATACCCTTGACACGATTCGCGTGTTGTTTAAGTTACCTACAAGAACAAAGGCTTGGTTCACTTGGCACCTAAGCTTTTCTGTTTATCTGAATAACAATTTTCTTCTTTTGTTTTTATTTTTAAAAGAAAATGAAGCTCTCTCCGCTCGCTACTTCTCTATGTACTTAGGTACATTATGAAGAGGTATTATGTTTGTAAGTTTTTATACAAAGGGTAATCTCCGGAAATATTCATCTCCTTTCTAAAATGATTGCACTGATAGAAAACTACATTGATGCTGTGTGAATGTTAGGCTTCTTACACGGGAACGAAATCGCAGACAAAAGCTAGTACCTAAAATAGAATAATCTCTGTCCTTTTTTTCTGTCTTTTTCTTATTATAGTGGCTTAAGTTTTTGTACTTTTTTGCATATGTCAACAAAGTAATACTTAAGGACGAAGTGGTAAAATAATTCGGGCTTGTGCCCGATTAAGCGATAGACACAGCCCAACTGCCCAAGTCGGTCAACGGCAAGCCACACCCTATGTCGGCCAGTTATTTATCAATGCATATCCTTGGGCACTCAGTGCATTTTCTGCAGATAGGGAGGTTCCTATAGTCCCTTTTAAACACGTCATTAACGACTATCAATCATTTCCTTACAAAAAAATACAACCGACTTTATAAAAACACCAACCGGTGTAAAATAACTCTACTATGGAAGTCTGTGGGTTTGGTGGTTTTGTCTCATTCATTATTGGCCACCGACTTCGAAACTAGAGTTATATTGAGTTATCGAATTGAGAACTTCCACCTTTGATTAAGAAGCCGGTTAAAAGGAAAGAGGAACGTTGTTCTTCACCCTCTCACTCCCAACACCGGACGGAACCACGACCAGAACTGAAGGTAGATGTCAAACTGCAGCTGAACACCGTACGCACGTGTGTTCGACTGATCACTTAGATAAGACAATCGACTTTTAAGTTGCAACATTTATTTTATCTGCATACATACATGATATTCTTAAAATTGTTAATTATCTTATCTTTGATTTATCATAGAAATGTTTAATGTCGTAAGTCATCATTGTGGTCATTAAGGTCGCTATGATGACTCAGCGTAAGGACTAGTACACACTTGGGGGAGCGAAATGCCTCGCAATTTTTCAACGATTTCAAAAGAGGGGGAGGTCCTCAATTCGACTGTGTGTTTTTTTTACTCTAGTTTCGTAAGTCGGTGGCAAATAATGAATGAAAAAAGAACACAAACAGACTTCTGAAAATAGAGTTATCATGCACCTTTTAGTGGTCTTTTTATGAAGTTAATTGTATTTTTTACCTAACGACTTTGCACCACTTTGAAATCAAGGCACACTGCACTGCACTTCGGCAGGTGTGCGCAGGACCTAAGAATCGATGGTTCCAAAAACTTTTCTCCTACTCCAGACAAGGAATTGTGAAAGCACAATATGGTCAACCTTTCGCAATGCCTGATTATGATACATGTTTTATTTTTGTTGTATCGCCCACTGCTATAAAGGTAGAATGATGAAATGTTGATTATAACCTGGTTTTCCTCTCCGTTTTTGTTACTCACAAGTTAATAAGTATTAATAGATATTTTATTTTATGCATTCATGTTGTGTGGTGATGAAATATTGATCAGTAGGTATTGTATTAGGTTCAGGCAATCAGGCATCAAGTACTTCCAAGTTAAACCGCAAACATGTCTAATGTTCATCTACTTTTATTATTTACTTTATTAAAACTTTGTGCATTTGTAACTACCTATACAAAGGCGGACTTTATATTTTATTGCGTTTTATACATATACATAATTGTATAAAATAACAAAATACCCAGATACTGCGTAATATGGATCAGACTTCTCGACCACCCACTAAAGTTACTACATGATAAAAAAACAATGTGTTTCTAGATTTTCGGTCTACTCTAGTTAGGTGAAAAGGGGTAAGAAGTCCAGTACAAAATTACGTGGACTAAGTCGCGAGTGAAGTCTTAGTTAAATCGTATTTGTATAATACAGGAAAACAATTAAATTATAATAAATTGTTTTGTGGTTGTTGTATTATGTTAATTATTATTAGTAAAACAACTCACTGCACATTACTTTTTATTAAGTATCGGATTCCTTACAATCGCACGCCATTACATCAAGACCCTCCATCTACCTTGTCTCTCTCTAGTGATGTTCCACTTACTAGTGTTGTACACTAACATACTACATCTTTCCCTTAGAAAATTAAATTAATTATAACAAACATAATCTGCTAAATGTTTTGGAGGTATTATCTTTCTCCTAGGTCTCAACTGAAAATCTCGCTCTTGCACTTGGGCATCTTCCACTACATCTTGATTATTACTATTAATTCTTTCCATAGATACATTTTGTTCTTCTGATTGTAAATGTTCATTGTTTAGTAGATCTAAATTACATTTTTGTTGAACATTTACATCTTTGTTAAATGAAGGTTTTACATGCAATGTATTCCTTCTAATTATTTGCCCATTAGCATCTTTTAAAATCAGAGACCTCGGAGATGAGTGAATATTTACAACATTTGCTGGGACCCAAACATTATCCCTTAGGTAAACTACATTTTGGCCAGAATAAAAGGAGTGTTTGTTACATTTAGCAGTCTTATCATAGTTTCTTTTATTGTACATATTCACTTTGTCTTGAGATTCACTAAAATTTGTTACCAACTTTGGTTTTAAAAGCACATCATGAATTGGTAGTCTGGTTCTTGTCAATCTGCTAAATAGTAACTGTGTTGGTGTGTATTGTGAATTTAGTACTGGAGTATTTCGATACTCTAGCAATACTTCTTGAAAGTCGGCACCACTCTCAGTTGCTTTATTTAGCATATTTTTAGCTATTCCAACAAATCTTTCAATAAAACCATTGGACCTAGGATATCTTGGGCTTGAAGTAATTAATTTTATATTCCAAAGTGTTGCAAAATCCTGGAACTCAAAAGAGTTGAATGGCATATTATCAGCCCTCAAGATCCTTGGTATACCATGAGTTGAAAAAATATTCTTCAATATATTAATAACAGTAGATGCAGTTAAAGAATTTACATGAATTAAGTCAAACCACTTAAAGTAATAGTCAGCCACAATCAAATAAGTCTTGCTATTCCACTGTAGAAAATCACATGCTATTTTTTGAAATGGTAAAGTAGGTATCTTATCAAGCAACATAGGTTCTTTAGATTTTTTCGCACTATATTTTTCACATGTTTCACATTTAGAAATAATATTAATAAAATCAGTCTCAAGATTTGGCCAATAAAATAAAGATTTAGCTCTAGCAATTGTCTTATTTATTCCAAAATGACTTGAATGAACTTTTTTAATTACTCTATCTCTTAATACTAATGGCACTATAATTTTATAATCTAAATAAACTATTCCATTATCACATGTAATGTTATCTTTACATTTATAGTAAAATTTTACAGTATCAGCTACTTTATTTTTGCATTTAGGCCATCCATTTTTATAGTATAATATTAATTGCTGAAGGACTAAATCGTTTTTAGTTTCTAACATAATGAGATTTTGTACTTCTTCACTGACATTTATAGTGTGTACAGTTTTAGTAAGAGAACAATCCAATTCTATATTGTCAGCATTGCTTGAAGCACGACTTATGGCATCAGCTACATGCATCTTAGAACCTGGAGTGTATTGAACATCCAAATCATAAATGCTTAATTTTATTCTTATTTTTCTTAAACGTTGAGAACCAATACAATTAATTTCTTTCTTCATAATTGCCACTAATGGTTGATGATCTGTTTGCATAATTACATGCCTTCCATAAACATAGTAGTGAAACTTTTTACAGGCAAAAAGTATTGCTAAAAATTCTTTATCAATTTGTCCATACTCAGATTCACAAGCAGATAAACTTTTTGAGGCATATGAAATTGGATGACCATCTTGAATTAGTACACAGCCAATTGCATCCTTAGAACTGTCAGTCTGAATTACAATTTGTTTTTTGGGATCAAAATTTACAAGCACTGGTGGACTTACTAAAAGATTCTTAATATTATTGACGCACGCAGTATAACTATTATTCCATACAGATTCTACATTTTTCTTTAACAGTTGCCTCAGTGGACTTGTTACTTCAGACATATTGGGGATGTATTCCCTAAAATAATAAACAAAACCTAAAAATCTCTGAAGACTTTGCTTATCACTTGGCATGTCATATTCTAAAACAGCCCTAATTTTATCTTTGTCTGGTACTAAGTTTCCACCTACAATTTCATGACCAAAATATTTAACTACCTCAGGTAAGTATTGAATTTTCTTTGGGTTAAACTTGATATTTAACTCACGTGCTCTGCTGAGGACTTTTTCGAGTATCTCATCATGTTTTTCTTTGGATTCTGCATGAATTAAAAAGTCATCGATGTATGTAAACAAACCTTCAATGTCACTAAAACAATTTCTACAGTTTTCTTGAAAAACTTCAGCTGAGATTTCAAGTCCAAATGGTAAGACATTAAAACAATAAGATCCATAAATTGTAGAGAATGTACAGTATTTTTTGCTGTCATCAGTCAACCGAATCTGCCAGAATGATTCTTTTAAATCTAAAACAGAAAAGAATTTTGAATGACCTATTTGTGACTTTAAATCATTGATAGTTGGAATTTCATAATACTTTTTAAGAATACACTCATTGAGAGCTTTAGGGTCTAAACATAAACGGATAGAACCATCATTTTTTTCCACAATAACAATCCTATTCACCCACTCTGTAGCCTCCTCAACTTTGGATATCACACTTAGTTTACAGAGTCTGTCCAGCTCATCTTTTAATTTTAAAGGAACTCTATGTGGAGATTTGGACACTGGAATAGAGTTTTCTTTTAATAAAATTCTATATTTCTTAGGAAATTGACCTGTGCCTGAGAAGACATCTTTATACCTATCCATCAGTATCTGTTTATTTGGTTTATTATTTTTGATACTGTTTATAAACTTTCTTTCTACAATGCCAAGTAACAAACATGAATTCTTCCCCAATGTTGGTTGATATCCAGAACTAGTTACAATGAAATCTAATAAATAAACTTTTGACTTTAATTTTGTTTCCAATAAAACAGTACCATAAGTTTTAATTTTTGATCTGTTGTACGCCTGTAATGTGACTTTTGTTTTATTAAGTTTGATATTATACTTATTATTCCCTGAAATTTTATTTTGAATCTCCTTTAACAATGAAATAGGTATAAGGTTAACATCAGAACCAGTATCTAGTTTGAAGGTACAATTTATAACATTTTCAATGATTAGGTTCTGTTCCCAACAGTTAGCATTATGTATTTGACCTACTGTTTCACAAAAAAGTTCCTCATTGTCGTTTTCCTCCTTGGATACTACTTGTACTTTCTTGGTGCGGCACACTTTTGCAAAGTGGTTATATTTTCCACATTTTGTACATTTTGTTCCTCTTGCAGGGCATTTTTTTAAGTCTCGCTCATGTTGGCCACCACACCACTTGCACTGTATAGTGTGATTATTCACCTGCACCTTGTGAACGTCCCCAATGTCTGTTGACTCAGATTGCACTTCTTTGATTTGTGACTTTGACACCTCTGAGAGACGTAGCCTTTTAATTGTTTTATCCAAATCCACATCCCCCATGCTCAATAAATTCTCTTGTTCCGCTTTGTTAGTGGTTCCAAAAATAAGCCTATCGCGGATGGCTTCATTTTCGTTTGTAAATTCACAGTTTTTAGCCAGACTCTTCAAATCCGTGAGATATACAGGGTGTCCAAGAACCTGGCGTCCAACTGGATTCCCACGATGCCCCAAGTTCTAACAGTACTCAGAAAAATATTTTAAAAAATCCACCCCATGTACTTACAGAATTATACTGATTTCAAAAAAAAGGGGGAAATGAGCACCCTGTGACATACTTTTGAATGCTGTGACTGCTAATGCTGATAATTTCGATATTTCTTGGAGGTTTTGTAATCTAGGGTATTGCTGTGTCTAAATAGAATGTAAAAATAAAGTACTTATTGTACCATTTTAAAATAAAATATTATTTTAACTAAAGGTGATATGGAAAACTATTGAATTTCGCAACTTTGACCGACTGTAGTGTAAAAAAAATGTACCAAAATAGTATGGCAAGTGACGTCAAATTTTGACGCGTTTATTCCTCTTTTTAAAAAGGTATAATACTTACACATTAATTTGAAAAAAAAAATTTTTGATAATATTTTTACTCAACAACCCAATTTTTACGATGTCTTACAGAATTCTTAGAAAGAAAAATTTACGACGAATTGAATCTAACCTCTAAAGAATTACTATTGTATGCTCATAAAAATAACAACAGGCCTCTCAAAAAACAGGTTAGACCGTAAGGGACGGTATGTGCATGCATCTCACCATAGTGATTCGTTATTACAACAGGAGGGAGCAAGACAGAAACTATCTTTGCGATTTGCTGGTTCTTCTTTATGGTACCCCATTATTCAGGTAAGAGTGAGGGACAAAAAGGTTAGAGGAGCGAGTGAGATAGATAGTGACGCTATCTGGGATCGTGCTATTTAGGATAACAGTACGGTCAGTACGCGTCACTGCCTCCTGCCGTTACTACGCACCTCTCTCTTATTGTTACCATTGATCACGTACTACGATTTAAAGCTTTGTTTATTGGACTCGATTACTCTTTGTGCTCTGGACTTTGAAACGAACTCTTTACGACGACCTTTGCCTGTGTTTGGACAGTTTGTGTTTTGTGTGTGCTACCATGGCGACCTACACTCCGCAAGAATACGCAAATATGCACTACATTTATGGAGAATGTAGAGGTAATGGACGAGCTGCAGCGAGACTTTACAGAGAAAGGTATCCGAGGGCTACGCGATATCCCGACCATCGAGTTTTCATTAATGTGCACAGATCACTATGTGACGGGCGGTTCCCCAATCAAGTAGCTGGTGAAGGACGACCCGTAAATGACTTCATACGCGATGAAGTTTTAGAGGCGGTGTCGGCAAATCCAAGCATCTCTGTGCGAGGAATAGAATCTGATACGGGGATACCGAAGAGCACAGCACACAGTATTCTCCAAAAAGAAGAATATCATCCGTACCACGTACAGCGAGTGCAAAGTCTTTTACCTCGAGACTATCCGAGCCGAGTCGCGTTTTGTGAAACAATCCTGCAAAAACATCGAGAAGACGAAAACTTTATCGACAAAATTTTGTGGTCAGATGAATCAACATTTAAGAAGGATGGCTACATGAACCTACACAACTTGCACGAGTGGCATGTGGAAAATCCGCACTTGATGCGAGAAGATAGATCCCAGTACCGGTTCAAAGTGAACATGTGGACCGGTATTCTCTGTGGGAATATTATTGGTCCATTTGAGATGCCCGAGAATTTGACTGGCGAATCATATTTAAATTTTCTTCAAAATGATTTGCCAAACTTACTAGAAGAGACCCCACCAGATATGTGGTTCCAACACGACGGCTGTCCAGCACATTTTCGCGTATCCGTTAGAGAGTTTTTGGACGAGCAATACCCGAACAGGTGGATTGGGCGATCAGGAACAATCCCGTGGCCAGCCCGCTCACCTGACTTAAATCCGCTGGATTTTTTTTTCTGGGGAACTATGAAGGAGCTCGTTTATGCGAAGCCCATTAATGACATCGCTGACCTTCGTGAGAAGATAACACAAGCAGTGCAGGTGATACGTCAAAAAAGTTACTCGCGAAACATAAAGCGGTCCTTTTTAAGGAGAGTGAGAGCTTGTATTGCCGCGGGTGGTCAACATTTTGAACATTTATTGTAATAAAATATCTTTAAACTAACATTCTTTGCTTTTATTCTACTGGGAACCCATCTACCTGTGTGTATTTCCTTCTTGCTCACTCTTGGAACCGAAGTAAATAATAGTAGTAACATAACAGTTTCTAAGATAAGAAAGGGTCCGACAGTTACCGTTAGTAGGTAGGCACTTCGTAAAAATTGGGTTTTTGAGTAAAAATATTATCAAAATTTTTTTTTTCAAATTAATGTGTAAGTATTATACCTTTTTAAAAAGAGGAATAAACGCGTCAAAATTTGACGTCACTTGCCATACTATTTTGGTACATTTTTTTTACACTACAGTCGGTCAAAGTTGCGAAATTCAATAGTTTTCCATATCACCTTTAGTTAAAATAATATTTTATTTTAAAATGGTACAATAAGTACATTATTTTTACATTCTATTTAGACACAGCAATACCCTAGATTACAAAACCTCCAAGAAATATCGAAATTATCAGCATTAGCAGTCACAGCATTCAAAAGTATGTCACAGGGTGCTCATTTCCCCTTTTTTTTTTAAATCAGTATAATTCTGTAAGTACATGGGGTGGATTTTTTAAAATATTTTTCTGAGTACTGTTAGAACTTGGGGCATCGTGGGAATCCAGTTGGACGCCAGGTTCTTGGACACCCTGTATATCAAATGGCTCACCCAGTCGCTGAGAGCGCTTATAAAATAAAAACCTTGAGAACAGGACATTCTTTTTAGGTTCACAATAATCATCGAACAACTTCAATACGTCATCAAATGTTGCTTCCTTTTTATTTCCCTCTGCATCAATAAGCTTGACGAAATCAAAATTATTATAAATTTGTACTCCTTCCTTCTCACCACTCTTTCCTTCCTCACCAATGACATTCAATAAAATTGCGATCTTTCTCTGATCCTTTTCACCATCTAGGCCAGAGGCACTAAGATATATATTTAACTGTTGCTTGAACCTTTTCCAATGGCTTGGTAAATCCCCACCGGCACCGAGACACAGTTTGTCGGGCAGGTTATAGGACGCTGCGGCCATGCTTGCAGTTGTTTCACACAGTTACAAACTACAGCGAATAACGTTATTGCAACGATGGTGAGATTGAGATTTCAAAACAGTTACGACTGCGCCATGTATTATGTTAATTATTATTAGTAAAACAACTCACTGCACATTACTTTTTATTAAGTATCGGATTCCTTACAATCGCACGCCATTACATCAAGACCCTCCATCTACCTTGTCTCTCTCTAGTGATGTTCCACTTACTAGTGTTGTACACTAACATACTACAGTTGTCATTCAGCATTGTTATCAGCACTGATGATAGGAATTTACGTTTAATGTCAAATTATCCCAATTAAACATAAACCTTAATCTATTTGTTATAAAGTTAAAAACTATCAAATTAATTTGACATATTGGGGTAGCTGGATGTGCTGACCTCTGTACTCTGGTCTTTATTAATGCTCATTTAAAAATATTTGTTAACTTCAGTTGAATAAAAAATGATTAGTGGCTAACCTCAGATTTTTTGTCACCCATGGGCTGCTCTGTCTTGGCTTCACATGCCATCAAGAAATATCTCTCAGGCATGCCGGTTTCCTGACTATGTTTCCCTTCACCGTTTTGGCAGCAAGTGATAATTATACAATACTAGCAGACGTCCCGCGGTTTCACTTGCGCAGGTCCCGTCGCCGTAGGAATACAGGGATAAAAAGTAGCCTATGTTTTAATCCAGGGTGTTGGCTAACTCCATACCAAATTTTATTAAAATCCATTCAGTAGTTTTTACGTGAAAGAGTAACAAACATCCATCCATCTATCCATACTCACAAACTTTCGCGTTTATAATATTAGTACCTATGATGCAAAGAAACAAACAAAAACAGACTTACATGCCTAGGTTTCAAACTGGAGACCTTTGACTTGGTAGTCCACTGGTTACACCACTAGGCTTTGCTCAGTTTTAAACTATATTTTTTTTATTTATTAATTCATTGAACCCAAAGCGGACACCGGCGTCCACGCTGTCATTGCCTTTCTATTGTGTCTCTAATTGACACTATTGAAAGGTTAGTAATGAATCAGTTACCTTCTCCATGTCCTATGTCGTATATTATCTCTCCATTTCCGGACTCCAGCCTCTCCAGCAGTTGCTTGTGAAGCAGCTCGTACTCATCAGCTGTTGGGCTCACAAGCACCATCTAATGATAGAATGAATATTAATTATTTGACGGCTGTCAAAACAATGATGGCAACATCATACCGTATGACAGCCGGGGCTCAAACGGGTCAATAATTTATTGGCATTTTAATCTCATGACCTATCATGGCCAATTTAGTACCATTTGTTGACTTAATTCCCATACATATTTTTTATTACATAATAGAATAATTAGAATTGGAAGGAGTATGTAAGAATCATAGCAGATGGTGCTCTTCTATCTACCCCCATAGCATAACTAGCTATTTATCCGAAAGTAAATGTCTAATATTGTTGTTTACTTAACATTGAATTGGTACCTATATTTTTTCTATTCTGTATTGGGTCATTATTAATCAAATTATCAATAATAACAAATTAATAAGCAACTGAATTGCAGTAAAAGGTAAAAAAAAAATACGAAAATCATAAGTCCTAATTAGTCTGATCTTTCTAAAAAAAAAAACTATTTTTCTAATTATTCTGTTATTACTGTAATTTATTTAACCTTGGCGCCTAAATAGTACTGGGATACTACTTACCAATATGATGCAACATTACTCAATGCAAAGCTCTGTTATATATTGTTTTGACTATATACAGACGCCAGCACATCAAGTTACTCCAATGTGCATATTTTCCCAATTGAATTTGAAATTGTCATTAAGTTGAAAAACGATCGAAGAAATTTGACACATCATTTAACTGATCCAAGAAATTTGACACATCATTTAACTTGATGTGCTGGCGTCTGTACGTACGTACTTTTTGTTTACAAAACATTATTATGAATGGAATAGTAAACTTGTTTACAAAGTAGATTAGCCAAAATAATTTTGATAGTATTGGGCATAGAAGATACTGTTTACATAATATTTATAGTATAGTGAGTATACTATGTGAGTAGGATAACAGGACTTGCAAGTAGGATAATTTCAAACAAAATGATGCAATATTATTATGGTGCAATAATTAGAAATAAATTTATACATTATTTTTAAAACATGTTTATTATAGTTGTTTTTAGTTAGAACTAATTTAAATTTAATAAAATGTGACAGAAAAATATGACTAAAACATGTCTTAACAATAAATTGTTTTTGATTTGATACCTAACTGTATTGATACCTAGTAGACAATTGTTCTGTTCAGAATAGTTTTAGATCTTCAATATAGGTATTTCATATTATGAACTACGAGAATTTTACAACACTTAGGAATCATACAATCCACATCCATCGTATTCATGCGACAGTCTAACAGGCCAGGCAATGCGTAATTTTCGCGGGAACAATATGTTGGTAAACAAAGACAGTGCAAATGTTTACCTTTCCTCTGATACTCGAATAATCCGTCTCACTCTCCAGGAAGCCCTCCGGCTCCGCCAGAGGGCTCATCTTCACTGGTGACTCTGGTATACTATCCATGTTTAGTGACAATCGACAACAGCAACAAACTAATTCACTATTATGTCATCACGCTACTGTACCGCAAGCACTTCGAGTGGGTCACAGTCCTTAAAAACAAAACATCTCGATTTTAATAACACAAAGACAACAAAAGATAAAAATAGTGAAACAAATAGCTACAAATTTCGATCACAGATGCTCTATGTGTAACATGGAATTTAATGATCTTTAGAAACAAATAATTGCTTTTGTAGCACCAGTCGTGACACAACATATATTATCACATAAATATTGCACAAAATAAGGCAAATACCCAAATGTTAACGCAGTGTGAGTTGAAAATAGATTTTCTAAATAAAACAGATGGATTAAATGCCAACTTTTTGACAACTCACAGGCTTAGTGTTGCTAGCAATTTGAATTTTGTGTTGCTAGTGGTTTGAATATTGTGCAAAAAAAAGTTCATTCTCAAAATCTCAACCAGTCTGGTGCATCAAATAAACCTTTCATAGAACTTTAGAACGAAAGTAAAGTGTCATAATAAATAGTTATTTTTTACGGTCGCTAAGACCCTGTTCATAGCAAACAAACATTCAATCTGAAAAAGAGCAACAAAATGCACAAAACAAAAAAAAAACCAGAAAGAAAGTTTTGCGTTGCGGTCTGGGTCTGACCTACCCATAGAGGAAAGTAATATATCGGGATCTACCTTACAACTTGTACTCATCTCATCTCATCTCAAAATTGTATGAAATCAAAGATCTCTTTGTATGAAATGAATGATAAATTTACAGGAATTTGAAATATTGTTTTACAAATTTTCTAGAGGATTTTCAAACTGGCAACTACATTAATATACTATAGGTGCTGCATGAAAAACTAATGTCGTCCTCATTACGATGAAAAATAAGAGAAAACGAAAGTAAATACTTAGGTAGTATTTACCTCATTTTAGATAGACACTGGAAAAAATCTTAGTTCTGCTTGCATTCGAAAAAATATTATATTAAAAAGTGAGATTTCGAAAAATATTATTTCACTTTGCAACACTGGTCTTATGCTGTCACATTCGTTTCGTTCGTCGCCATCGCTCGCTATTCGCCATTCGGTGATTGTATTTTTATTCCGGCGAGGATCGATTGTAATATCCATGCTATTGTGAAGTGAAAATAAAGATCTGATAGTGTATTTGGTACCTTGGAAAAGTTTTTATATTGTCAAGTTAGTTATGGTTCTATGGATACGTCTATCCTTGAATAATCAATATGGGTGATTTGAATTCATTAGATTGTTCTTGGAAGAAAATGGTGATAGCAAAAGCAAATAATGAGTGGATCTCTACTGTAAAATCTGAATATAACAAAATGGACAACACACTTACCGTTACGACTATGAATTCGGAACTTGAACAAATATCTTATGATAATATTAAAACAGAGTATGATGAAACAAGTTGTGATATGAATTATGAAATGGATGATTCGAGTTCGATGTCATCGACGCAAGAGTTGGACCCGCTCTTGTTGTTGGATTCCGGTAAACGGAAACGCCGCAGAGATTCTGGACCCAAGTGTGAATCGCCAGATGAGCGAGCGTCGCGGTTAGCTAAGATGTCTGCTTACGCCGCGCAGAGGCTTGCTAACGAAACCCCTGATCAGCGCGCCAGCAGGCTGCGGCGCATGTCAGAATATGCAGCTAAAAGACTATCACGGGAGACCAGTGACCAGAGAGCTAAACGCTTATCAAGAATGTCTGCCTATGCTGCCAAAAGATTGGCTAATGAATCCCCAGAGCAGAGGCAGGCCAGACTAGCCAGAATGTCTGCATATGCGGCTCGGCGGCAAGCCATGAAGAAAATTTCTGGTCCCAGCACCTCTGTTGATTGTCACCCAGACAGTTCAAATTTCAATATTCAAACAATGCCTAACCAAAGCTGAGAATACTTTTTATTCAAGTCAATTTATCCTAATTATACTATTAGAACACATACACAGACTTGATTACTTTTGTACAGATTTTTATACAAAATTGATTTATGTAAATAGACATTATATTTTTAGCATTATGCCTAATACATACCTATTTAGATTTTTGTTATTTTGTTAGGTTTATTTGCTGTAGCTTTGTATTAATCAGCATATTAAAATAGTGGAAATAAGCGCAACAACATCACAATAAACTTTTGTACTAAAACAAGCTTCATTTGTAATTTATTTTGCCTTATGCATTTACAGTAAAAGTCTCTTGAACATTTTTAAAGTTTATTTTAAACAATACATTTTTATACAGCTTAGTAAGAAAATGTTAGTTGAAGCAATAATACAAAAAAAAAACAGTATACAGTGCAGAAACATTTGTACATAATTCATACAATTTGAGATTCTGCAGATGAAATAAAAGGAATGTTGTTAATCAGTCTATGCATAATGTCCTACCAATTAGTTGTATACTTGAATATAATAATATGAGTAGAGTAGAATAATATAATGCATCCTATTGTAATATCAGATATCTTACATAAAAATACATGATTAACTGTACCATTTAGCTACACTTTTTCTGATACCACACAGTAAATTCATCATAAAGATTGAAATTTTGTAGATACAGCTATTAACAGAAATGCATTACAAAATAAGTACCATTTTCTTTCTAGTGAAATAATGCCTACTGGACTATTTGTCAAGTTTATAGTTCAACTTGGTTTTTTTTTTGTAATGCAAGGTAATACTTTGATTGATTACCAGTGATGGATCAAAAAGTGCAACAGCATCATTGATAAACATATTTTATTTAAAAACTACATACCCTAATCTTCCAATATAATATATTTTTATTATTTACTATAATGAGAAATTAGTAACTCTTTTTTTTTTCATTACCTCTATTTAGAGATTATTGACATCTTAATAAATATTTTGAATAATAAACTGCCTTAAATACAAGAAAAATAAAAGTAAATATATGTATAATGAAAATTGAGCAAAAGGTTTTTAAAATAAAGTGTCAAGAAAAAGCCAAGGCAGATTCTCATGTCTAGTAAAATACGCAAAAAAAGGACGGATGTGGGTGAATATAATTGCAAATTTATACAGAACAAAATGATCAAAATTCACCCCACAGAATAATTTAAGCTTTACATAAAGCAAGTTTGAGTAAACAGCATTTTATTTACATCTTGGATACTAAACGTATTTATACTTTTGTTACAAAATTTGAATTGGCGACACCATGCTATCATAATATTAAAATACGTAATAATAACTTGACTTAGTTAATGTATTCAGAAGTAAAGTATTATGCAAAACAATGGTATTATGATTTGAATAACATTATTTTCGGTTTGCGCAACTCAAGGTTATAGCACAGTATAATTATTAATATGGTAGGACGACGCCTTTGATCACTGGAAAAATTCCGACAACGTCTACACGCGTTAGCCCTGAATAATACCTCCCGAACTACGAACATCGTTTTGTTCGCAGTTCGGGAGCGGCTTTCCCGCGTCTCGCCCCTCACACCCCGCACGATTGTCCTGTTCGGCTTCGTCGGACGACTGTAGGTTTTTAGACTGGTTATAGTATCCTGCGCTCCCACTTAAATTCTTTTTCAATTGTCGTTCTAAAATCTACGACGATGGTAAAGGGACGCGCACAAAATGGGGCGGGGCGATCGAGTGCTAATGGTACTAATTAATTCAATTCTGTTGCTTATCACAGTATCTATAAAGACTTCGGGAGTTTCGTGCGCACGTCAGGCCCCGCTGTGAGTTTGCCTCCCGCCCCGTCGACGTTCACGTACCGTACTACGGTAGTTTTCGTCAGAGCATTGAAATATAAACTTTAGTTCAGTTTAATATAAGGATTAAATTTTCAAAATCCTGTGCTGCCTTGAGTAGATTCTGAGAGAGAGGCTAAATTATACCGTATCACCAAAAAAACGACTTCAGCCTACGCTGAAGTGGGGGTATCGCTTATAAATATTATACTATGACTTATAACTATAGATAAAGGTTTAGAATTTAAAAATATAGCTGCGAATCCAACAGTCCAATTTGCTTATGACAAATAAAAAATCCACTAATAACTAGGTATTAAACTTATTAGATATACTGCTTTTACGAAATATACGTATGTTGCGTACGTCGGCGTCGGTCGCGTGCTTACATACACCCGCTGCGTTAGGCGAAAATGGCCATATCATTAAACCAGTCTAAGGGAGCTCAAGTTAGGAGGATTCCTTAGTAAGGTGGTAGTGGGTACTCCACATGGTTGTACAGCTGTGTCGGGTGGTACGAGTGAGGCTTGCGACGCGCAAGTGGACGCTAGCAGGCTGTGTCCGTGGCAAGTGGCGAGCCAGCTACTGGCGCCAGTAGCTGCCGTGTGGACGACGTCGAGCTGTACGAGTCGCCCGATGAGCGCACACTCGACTGGCTCAGCGGTGTTCCTGGATAAATGATATAGTCCATCAAACAGCACCGGACTTGCTGACACGGTTTAAACAGTTGATTTCCGCACGGAACAAATATTTGCATAGCTTACAGGTGGTTATTTCTTTTCAAACATGAGTTTGTTTACAAAATTTGAACTTATTCTATCAGCCAGACCCGGAACAACTATTGTAGGCCATCCAAGTGGTATTCAAACCAAAGACATGCAGTGCTGCAACCAATCGCCCAGCCACTCAACTGTGCCGTCAGTTGTTCTGGGTCTGGCTGTTAAGTGTATGAGTATACATTTTTGTTAGTACACCAGCTGGCTACTCCGATACCACGCGTCTGAAATTGGTTTTCAGTTCCATGGGAGGGCCCGGCCCCTTACCTTGGATTAAGTGATGTAATATTACTTAACAGTAAAACAATCATTTCGAATCGATCCCCAAACATCTTAGGGCGCCAGACCCTACATCTTATACGATAATGTGTCAGAATTTAAACTGTCCTGTATAGTTGGATAACTTTCTAAGCTACATACCAGGTAATGAGGTGACGTGGTGCGGCAAGGCCCAGCGCTGGGGAGTGCAATCTCCATTGTTAGTCGGCTCCTGTAACAGATAGTAATATTAGAACATGGCGAGCAGAATTAATATCCTGTTTTCTAATATTATGTGCATATTATTGCCAGACTAATGTCGTTAAACAACACTAGAAGCACTCTCCATTAGATCCACCAGCTTGTAAGGTTGTTTGATTATACATTCCTTCTTCAAAAATTGGGCTTAAAATCAAACTAAAAAACATATTTTTTCGAATTAAGAGTTCTAGAGATTAGCCACTTTAAAATTAGGTAATTAACACTTCAGCTTTATTAGGTAAAGATAAATTTGTTGTAAAGGGATAAAGCTGTGTAGTGTCTCGATTGGCAATAATATGCACATGCGTTTCAAAAGCCCCGCAATGCCTTGACACCTTCAAGCTACGTTACGTGGTTAACGCAGTGCATCGCTCGGCTCCTGCAACGTGCCATAGAGTGACCTCAACAACATTTATACATTACGGATGCGGTACATGATAATAATGAAAGTGCAAATTAAACACGACGCGGAAAACAAAAGAACATCGCTTGAAAAACCAAAACCGAATTAACACGCACACAAACAAAGCTCAATGGTGACGTCACGACTACGATGACAGCTGATGCAAGATGGCGGACTTACTGCAAGTTTGTTCGTCTTAGGAACGGTCAGAATGGTCGTGTTGGTGTCTTCCGGCGTGAAATAATCTGAGTCCTCGGCGACTGCCGGCGACTCCACATCGTTACGAGACTGTGTTCCACTCGCTGCGTGCGATTTTACACCCAATTATCAACTGTTCACGATGACACTAAACCTGTCTTTGTTATTGTATGCCTAGTTACACGCGCGCTCCTTTCTGATAAGATGCCATCAAATTCTAATAAGAAGCATTTCGAGGTTATGAATGACTGCTATTGGTACGTTTACTAAAGCACTTATCAGGTAACGGAATGTTTTTAAGTACTATGACTATCAGCGACCGTGCTCTCGACGAATGCGAGCGATGAAAATCTAACATATTTCCTGTACTAGGTACCAAAAGAGTGGTTTTAAGGAAACTAGACAATCATGCTTTACACACGTACAGTCGATAAATTCTATATTTGCTTGCACTTATTACAAACTACACTTTGCGAACATTACGAATGAGATGGGCCCCTAAATATCTCCTACTTAGCCTTCTCTTACCTAGCCCTTATTATAGAATGAAGAATTATAACGGCATCATAGAATGTCAAAGTCTATTTTCAAATATTGATCATGTAATTTCTTCTCCATACGAAACTACCTTTTGGACAGAGCAATTCAAGGCATAGCGCTTAACTCAGCAGGTGCCTGAGATAACTGCGCGGTGTGTGAGAGAGGATTTTTGGCACAATGATGCCAGTGACAGTAATCGCACCATACGCCTTAAGATTTACACGGTAACATTAAATTGAGTTCTATTTCTATAACCATAAATATTATTTTAACTTGCATTTGGAGATTTTTTTTGGCAGTTTTAAAGTGCTTCCCACCTTTTTGTTGTCGCAATTAGGGAATCGAATGCGTTTGATAATTGCTCAACTCACTATTACTGATCACACCTACTCAATGTATGAGGAAAAGTATCCTAACATAATTTCTAAAGTGTGTGTGGGTACCTAATATTGCAGACAGCACTATCGAAATGAACAACCACCTGTATATACACATTCAGAATGGGCCTTTAGAGCAATATCCTACTAGCTTCTCCTTGGAAACATGCTAGTGCAATATAACCTTATTTCCAAGCAAAGCTCTCACGTAATATCTACAAATTGAAAGTTTTAAATACCTACTAGCGAACGGTCGAAGTTTGAAAGTACATGACTATAAGGAGCATGAGAGATTTTTATTAGTATGTGTGTTGGGTAGACACGGAGTAGTATCCAAATGGAGAGTTCACTGTAGCTTAAGCATACGGCATGAGCGAAACGTCAGATGTTGAGGTGACAAAAAATGCGCACATTTGCCAACGGGCCCTTTAAATACCCTGAGACGTGTCCCTAACTACCTAGGGACACGCCTCTGATTACTGTACACGGTTAAAATTAAGTCGTTTAATACCTCTTTAGGGGTCAAAATCTGCGGTTCCCTACATTTATGTTGGAGTAACTCGTTAAAATGTAGGGAACAGCTAATGTTTTCAGCGGATTTAACCGTGTATAACCAAGTTTTTACGAGGTTCCACGAATAGGTATATACTGACAAATTATTGCATACTATTCCGTGTCACTTGAAAAATTTGTTTGTTATTGTGTGTGTATTGGTTGGTGTCCGTGGGAGAGTGCTTGTTGCATACTGACAGTTGTGCTTGTTGTCGGGCTCGTCGGTGTCGGTGTCGTCGATGTGCGCCAGCGCGGGCGCGGACAGGCGCAGCGCGCGGGGCGACTCGCTGCCCGGGCTCGATGCTGTCTGCACACATAATGATTCCAGTTCAGGGCCCACACGGATTAGGGTTGGTACATATCTGACCGAAAATGAGCCGAGCGATGCGACACTGTACGGACTGTACCTCGACGTATTAAGGCATCATCGGTAGAGTGTGAAAGGTTTAATGTACTAAATCCAACTAATATTATAAATGCGAAAGTTTGTGAGTGTGGATAAATGGATGATTTTTACTCTTTCACGTAAAAACTACTGAGTGGATTTTAATAAAATCTGGCATGGAGTTAGCTGACACCCTGGAATAACACATAGGCATATTTTTTGTCCCAGTATTCCCACGGGAACAGGTCCTACACGGGTGAAACTACGGGACGTCTGCTAGTTATATATATTTTGTCAGTTCTAGCGTTACGTGACTTACAATAAGCAACCTATTTTCAGTTAGATAAGTACCGACCTAACATGGTAGGGCAAAATACAGGTGAAAAATAGAATAAAGGTTTATTGTTATCAATATTACAGTTAATAGTAGAAACATATGTACACCGAACTATTACACAAAAAGCAAAAAGAAAATGAGGACCAATAATAAGGTTGGGAAAGAGACAGGCAGTAATCTTTAGACGTATCGATGCACTGTTTGTTTCCGACTATTGGGGATTTATCCATCTAAATAAATAGCAGGAAAATTGTATTTGATAATTCCAAGATTATATCCATATCCATATGAAAGTATCCTCACCCCGTTAGCCGCGGCGTGTGTAAGCAGCGGCGACAGTCGCTCGGCGTCGCTGTCGGGCTCGGGCTGCGCGGCGCGCGCCTCGTCGTCCGAGCCCGACGCCTCCTGGACAGACTCCATGTCGCCAGGGTAGTCCAGGCTCAGGGAGGACTGTAAACCACAAAGTCATCAAATTAAAATGATGAAACAAAACTTCTTCACTGTAGCTGTGTACAATAAAGAGTATTCTATTCTATTCTGTAGGTTGATAGCTACAAAACTTTTGAAGTTAGTAGTACTTTCAAACAGTCAGGATTGTCTCGTTATTTTGGTAGCCAAATTCATTTTTTTTCAGTCTGTACAAAATGTATAAGATACCTTCGAGATCTTGTCTCCGTTGACAATCTTATGGTTGTAGAGCAGTGGGCTGTTGGCGGCGGCCGCCTTGTCCTCGGCGCGCTTGGCTTCCTCCTCGCGAGCCAGTAGCACTGACATGCGGAACTGCACATAAATAACATTATTAGTTTTAAAAAATGGCCCTCAACACAAAGCACTCGCTGAAGGACACTGGACAATATAATTATAATTTCTGCTTTTCTTATAGCATAATAACAGACGAAACAGCTTCTGACTGATGTTAAAACACTTATCCAATTAAAGGTTCGTCTTGACGTTTCTGACAATCAATATGACGATGGCATGACGTAATAACTTTAATACAAAAACCAAACTTATTCAGATTTTATAACAATGAGGTATACTTACTTTTTTTTAAATATTTACACCACAAAATATAAATAATCCTGCATACACGATTCTGCCGAACGATGTACCAATATGTAATTTCATTGGGTTTGTTGGCATACGGTTACGGGATGGGTTCCCACTCAAATAAAAGGTATTTGATAACTATCCAGGTGAACCTGTCAAATATTACTAAGTTCAAAATAGAAGTCCAATTAAAGTCATTCACATTATCCTAAGATGATGGTGTATACCCAGTATACCTCAGGTGTGACAGTTTGTGCAGCGGACCTGTCGCGAACACTCTTGACGTCATCCTTGGAGCCACTCTTAGCTTTCCTGCTGCCGCTGCTGCCCAAGCTCGTGGACGAACTGCGCTCCAAGTTGCAACGGTTCAAGATTTCCGCGGCCTAAGATAATTAAGACTTGTGATTACTTCAACTTTAGTTAAATTGAAAGGGTTTTACCAAGTCGTAATAAGTTATGAGAGTAGATATAAAAAAATATATCATAAAATAAAGATCATTTATTAAAAATTGCTAAAAGAATAAGTGTACACACATGGCAAGCAAGATGTTACATAAAATTATACTTAGCACAGTTATGTTTATAAGGAATGTTTTTTAGAAAAAAGTCAGTACACTTGCAGTACTCCATTTGTTCAATACTCTGTATCCAACAGTAAAGACTTTCTCTAGTTGTAGCGAATGTAGTTCAGTATTGCATATGACGTGGTAGAGGTTTACCTGTGAAGCAGTATCGGTGTCGGGGCTGGCGATGGCGGGCGCGGGGCGCGGGGGCGGCAGGGCGCGCGCGGGGTGCGGCCCGTTCAGCGCCTCCAGCAGCGACACCGGCTCGTAGCCCGCCGGGATGTTCTCTGTGCTACCCTGGATACAAAACATTTAGCAATACTAATGAGGAACAGGCTGTAATGTTCCGCATCTCCTATGGAAAAGGAGAATCCCCTGACCTACACGCGTAGTATGAACACCGAAGGATCGTCATCACGTTCCATTTTCACGTGAAGTATGGTAAAAGTATTAGGCTTTAAGCAAAAAGGTTTGTTTACAACATAATTATATACATTACGTTATTTTGGTTTTTATTTTCATTTCTCGTTAGAAGAAAGTATTTACTCTAAAATTATAATTATATTTTATTTTATTACGTTTAAAAGTTTTAAAACTGTATTATATTTTTATTTTTAACAAAACGTAAATTTTATCGTAGACTAACCTATTTCTCTAGTTAACGGTTGCTATGGAAATACGCAAAATACGCGCTTTGACGTGGAGTTGCCGATACCATCCCGGTATCTTTTTGGGTAATGGTACGCGTGCAGACGGGTGTTACGACTGGTGGACTACTGCCCGACGGTTGCAATCGAGAGCTTATGGGAGTTGTTGGCTTGGTAGCGCAGCGAGTCGGCGCACGAGTTGCACAGACACAGATATACTTACGTCATTAGCCGAGGGAGCAGAGGCCGCATTATCAGCTCGGCGCTGCAGGGCCCGTATCTGCAGCAGGGCGCGGAAGGGCGCGCGGCATATGGGACAGTTGTTGGCTTGGTAGCGCAGCGAGTCGGCGCACGAGTTGCACAGACACAGATATACTTACGTCATTAGCCGAGGGAGCAGAGGCCGCATTATCAGCTCGGCGCTGCAGGGCCCGTATCTGCAGCAGGGCGCGGAAGGGCGCGCGGCATATGGGACAGTTGTTGGCTTGGTAGCGCAGCGAGTCGGCGCACGAGTTGCACTGACACAGATATACTTACGTCATTAGCCGAGGGAGCAGAGGCCGCATTATCAGCTCGGCGCTGCAGGGCCCGTATCTGCAGCAGGGCGCGGAAGGGCGCGCGGCATATGGGACAGTTGTTGGCTTGGTAGCGCAGCGAGTCGGCGCACGAGTTGCACAGACACAGATATACTTACGTCATTAGCCGAGGGAGCAGAGGCCGCATTATCAGCTCGGCGCTGCAGGGCCCGTATCTGCAGCAGGGCGCGGAAGGGCGCGCGGCATATGGGACAGTTGTTGGCTTGGTAGCGCAGCGAGTCGGCGCACGAGTTGCACTGACACAGATATACTTACGTCATTAGCCGAGGGAGCAGAGGCCGCATTATCAGCTCGGCGCTGCAGGGCCCGTATCTGCAGCAGGGCGCGGAAGGGCGCGCGGCATATGGGACAGTTGTTGGCTTGGTAGCGCAGCGAGTCGGCGCACGAGTTGCACAGACACAGATATACTTACGTCATTAGCCGAGGGAGCAGAGGCCGCATTATCAGCTCGGCGCTGCAGGGCCCGTATCTGCAGCAGGGCGCGGAAGGGCGCGCGGCATATGGGACAGTTGTTGGCTTGGTAGCGCAGCGAGTCGGCGCACGAGTTGCACTGACACAGATATACTTACGTCATTAGCCGAGGGAGCAGAGGCCGCATTATCAGCTCGGCGCTGCAGGGCCCGTATCTGCAGCAGGGCGCGGAAGGGCGCGCGGCATATGGGACAGTTGTTGGCTTGGTAGCGCAGCGAGTCGGCGCACGAGTTGCACTGACACAGATATACTTACGTCATTAGCCGAGGGAGCAGAGGCCGCATTATCAGCTCGGCGCTGCAGGGCCCGTATCTGCAGCAGGGCGCGGAAGGGCGCGCGGCATATGGGACAGTTGTTGGCTTGGTAGCGCAGCGAGTCGGCGCACGAGTTGCACAGACACAGATATACTTACGTCATTAGCCGAGGGAGCAGAGGCCGCATTATCAGCTCGGCGCTGCAGGGCCCGTATCTGCAGCAGGGCGCGGAAGGGCGCGCGGCATATGGGACAGTTGTTGGCTTGGTAGCGCAGCGAGTCGGCGCACGAGTTGCACAGACACAGATATACTTACGTCATTAGCCGAGGGAGCAGAGGCCGCATTATCAGCTCGGCGCTGCAGGGCCCGTATCTGCAGCAGGGCGCGGAAGGGCGCGCGGCATATGGGACAGTTGTTGGCTTGGTAGCGCAGCGAGTCGGCGCACGAGTTGCACTGACACAGATATACTTACGTCATTAGCCGAGGGAGCAGAGGCCGCATTATCAGCTCGGCGCTGCAGGGCCCGTATCTGCAGCAGGGCGCGGAAGGGCGCGCGGCATATGGGACAGTTGTTGGCTTGGTAGCGCAGCGAGTCGGCGCACGAGTTGCACAGACACAGATATACTTACGTCATTAGCCGAGGGAGCAGAGGCCGCATTATCAGCTCGGCGCTGCAGGGCCCGTATCTGCAGCAGGGCGCGGAAGGGCGCGCGGCATATGGGACAGTTGTTGGCTTGGTAGCGCAGCGAGTCGGCGCACGAGTTGCACAGGCACAGGTGGCGGCACGGCAGGATCAGCGTGTCGCGCACGTCGCACATGCAGATCACGCACTCCGAACCGCCATCTTCTGTCTCTTCGTCTGAACTCGGCTAGTAGGAAGATGAAACACGGTCTTCTAAACTTTTTGTTTTTTTCTTTTAATGGTTATTTTTTTAACCCGGTACGCTTAGGAGATACAAGGCGATTACGCTGGAAACCCAAAAAACCCAAAAAAAAAGAAAAAAGAAAATCCATGAGACCGGCTTGTTGGTCTAGTTAGAGAGGTTAGGACCCTGACTGCTATGCCTTGCGTCATGACTTCATGAGTTCGATTCCCACCCAAGACAAAATTTTCTGTGATAAGCATGATCTTTTGTTCTGTGTCTGGGTGTAATTTATCTGTGACATGTTACATACATATTTAGAAACACGTAAGTTTGTTTATCAGTAATTGACTAGTACTAATAGTATAAGCTCTGCTTAGTTTGGGACTAGATTGTGTGAAAGTTAAAAGGACAATAATATTTTTTCTAAAGTGGCCACTGACCTTCGTGTCAAGGTTCTTGTTCTCAATACCATATATCTCCTGCAGCAAGTAACACAGGCCGTCTACGAACAGCTTCTGCTTAAGCGCCTTCAGGACATACGTGCCGTCCGAGTGCTTCTCCACCACCGCTATCGTCGTGTGCGACTGTCTTATTTCTGCTGAAAACATAAGAACAGGAACTGTTGAAATGCTGGATCTTAACACTCTTCGAATCCATGATGCGAATGATGTCAGGAAAGAAGTTGGAGTGTAAGAGGAAGTCTGAATGTGTCACTTGTGATCGATAAGTGGTGTTGTAATCGGTTGTCATTTGAGTATTTTTTATTTATTTATTTATGTTAACACGACTTTCATAAGTCAATTACATTAACACAACATTTATAATACTCAATAAGACATCATAAAAAACAAAACACAAAAACATATCAGAATAAAAAGAAATACAAAAATGAGATCGAAATAAAATCAACATAAAAATCAAAATTAAATTACAATAAAATCAACATAAATTCGAGAACAAAATAAAACCATCATAAAATCGAAATAAAATCAAAATTAAAACACAGAGTATGAATGTAGAGAAAGACAAAAGTTATGGATGGGTTGTGTGAGAAATTATAAGACTCGAATAGAGGTGCCTAATAAAATCAAAATGAAATGGCATTTATTCCAATTAAGCTCTGAATCAGAAATTTTGTAAGATTGTTCTCCAAAACGCCTACCACCGCTTTTTATTATTAGGATGATGGCAAAAAGAAAAAAATGGAAGAAGAACTAATGTTGCGCAAACCAAAAATAAGAAGGAATACGGTCACAAGGACAATAAACCCTGCCCCTTTCAAATCTATGTTAGTCAAGGCTTCCAGTCCGAAGAGATGCAGTCTAAATTCAGAAGATACTTTTATACAACGACTGCCCCACAACCCAAGGATATCAAGTACTTATATCAAGTAAATGTAACGTCGCTACCTTAACTTCAAATAACACAGACATCATTATAGACAGCCTAGCCTTTTCCCAACAATGTTGGAGTCAGCTTTCAGTTTAACTGCATGCAGCTGAATACCTACCAGTATTTTACATGGGGCGACTGCTTGTCTGACCCCCACAACCCAATAACTGGGTGACACGATACCCCTTGGTTAAAACTGGTTGTCAGAATTTCGATCTTCCGACTACCCGTAACGACTGTCAAAGACCTACAAATGGCAGCCGCGGGACCAACGGCTTTACGGGCTTTCCGATGGATGGAGGAGTGTTGATTTTATTATGTACCTATACCTAATCAAATACAGCCTTAACCGTACGTAAATCCAATTTAAAATCATGATAGACGTCAAATCGCCAGATCAAGATGGTTTAACCAGGTTTAACAATAATTGAGTAGGTACTTACCTACCTACAAAGTGACGTAATCACGCCACACTTATAGTTGACCTCAACTGTATACCTCAACTGTATATAATTTAATTTGAATCGCAAGCGGATGTCAGTCAGTCAGACTGTGATTAAAATCCATAACTTCCAACACAGAATAAAACCTGCAGCAACTGATAAGAAGCAGAAAACTAATTGCAAAAAAAATGGTTATTTTGTTGTGTAGGAAATATGCATGGTTTTAGACATAACTGCCCTTTTTCAGCCGCCATGTTGACTGTAAGAGGTAGCTTTAATCTAAGACTGGTTTAATTTTTGCTCATTTCGGCATTGCTGTTGGAGCGTGCGCGTTCGTAGATGTAGGTAGTTGTTGCGTTACCAAGTCGCGCGCAGTGCGCCGACACTGGCGTCGTTGTTGCCTTCTAATCCATAAAATATACATAGGCAGTACTATAACAGCATTAACGTTCATATTGTACACGATTGTCTCACAGCAGCGGAACGCGTGATACTAATCTCGTTTCACAAGCACCGCTGTTCAAGCGCACACTGTTAACAGCGCGCTACCCAGTGACGCCTCTAGCGGCGTGCCTATAAAACAAGCCGAAAATTTCGACGGCACGGTCGGCGTAATGGCTGATCGATTGGCTGCTGCGCTGGGTGTCGCGGTTAAGATTCCGAACATACACTTGTCTGGCCTTCAGGAACCATATCAGGTTTATGTACACCACCACCAACCACCAGGTTTGTTTAGATAAACTTACAAAAATAACGACATCACAATAAGACCAAAGACACGAATATGCGTGTGATATGGTACTTACCTTCTTGTCCCTCATCCACAACACAGTAAATAGCAATAGGTATGATCTCCCTGTCCGCATTGTACACAAGATCCTCTTCTGGGTGCTTGGAGGGATCAAACACATGTGAAATCTGACAAAACTGCTGGTTTGCACCCTTCTTGTAGTGGTAAGTCTGGGAGTTCATAGCAGGATCCCGTGGGTAGTAACTGTGGCGGAAAAATTATCTTACAGTAAAGAAAAGAAATACTGATCAAGTAAATACAGGATGTATTTTTAATCATGGGACAATTTTTACGGGCTGTTCCATCCACTAATAAAAATCTGCGAAAAAGAATCAGCTGTTTCAACTTAATTATTCGTTGAAATGTTTTCTTCCACATTGGTGAAAAAAATTGTTGTATTGCAAACTACTCTAAACCTTTGAAAAATACAGGCATAATGAACTAATAAAAATATTTATTTCATCACATAATAACATGGAAACAACTTTGTGAATGTAGATTATGTTTGTATGGTATGTTTGAATGTAAGAATTATCTGATTGTCATACAGAACTTATTTCCTGTCACATTTTAAAAAAATACAAGGTCACATTACCACACTATTCATTGTAAACCTAAGTCTGTAATTAACATAATATCATCATAGCAGTTATAATAGCCCAGTTGCAGCAAAACAACAACAAAGTGGTACTTACACAACGCCGGTGGGAGTGACTTCCTCAGTACAAAAGTAGAAAACGGTAATGGCGCATCTTGAATCACAGTCAAACGTGAACTCGATATTGTAGTATGTTCCTTTGCCATTATTTTCCACAGGTTTGATCATGCCATCTCCGATTTTGTTCTCAGCCAACTTGCCCACTGGCTCTGGGCAGCGGACGAAACGTAAAGACTCTTTACGTATATTTACTAGACTTTTTAATGTTTTAGTAGGCTCATTAGACTGTGGCGGGGGGTACGGGAACTGAGGACATACCAATTGTTATTAATTTCATTGTGATAAATCAGATAATAACAACACAATACGTACATTTATTCTTATTGGCTTAGTTATGAAGTAGTTCAAATAAATTGTCCTGGAAATTTCTAAAAAAAAATACAGTTAATAACAATCAATTAGCCATTCACCCAACCTGGTATGAGTAGGAGTCTAATGGGATGTGGTTGAATAGAGTCAGCCTCCATCGTTCATGTTTTTCCAACCTTCACAATACCCTTTGGCAAGACTGACTGTCTGTCTTTTGACTTCCCATAACTACATTCAAAGACCATAATAGCTAGAATTGACAGCTTAACATAAATCAAAGGCATGGAGGGGACTCATCATGTTACCCAAGGATGGATAGACCTTAGCCAGAAGACTCTTTTGAGGAATCATTAATTCATTCATTGTTTACTTATTTAATTTCTTAGTAAGAAGACCTTGGTAAAGGCAAATTCTTACTTTAAGATAAAGAAAGGCACATTGGATCAATGGTATTGTCATTACCAAAGTTCCTATTAATTTTTAATATTTTTTATTTAACTTACAAAAAACAAAAATCTTTATTGAAATTAGGCTGAGAAACAATCTGCACATTTTCTATGTCAACAAATAAAATACATTTAAAGAGAGTCCCCCAAAACGCCTAACCTTCACCACTATCTAGTTTTTTTGCTGGGAACAAACTCCCTAGCAATATCTTAAAACTTAACTGCCTAAAAATAATAAAGCTACTTAACTATTATTTTACTTACAGGTGTGGGTCTGCTGCCAAGGAAATTCAGGTCAGCATTTTCTCCAAACAAATATGCTTCGGGCTGAGGGGTGTCGAATCTCTCGCCACCCATGATGAAGTGGCTCCCGAAGTAATTACCTGCATCATCAGTTTCTAAATGTTCCATATAGCATTAACTTACTTACAGTTTAGTAAGTATATAGTTTGTGTAAAGATACAATGTGATATGCCAATGAAAAATGGTCTCAATTTATCTCACGACTCATGATTTCAAAATAATCGATATTTTCGTCAAAATTGAACTCAATGTTACTGTCAATGTGTATTTCAAACACAAACATAAAATCGACGTATTTGTATTGCTAAAGTTAACTGCATAGCAAACATTATAGAGGATGAGAATGGATCAGACTAATTGAATACGACACCACAATAAATAAAGGTAATAGAATAAAATTATAGAGGTCCAATTTACCTGATCTAGGCGGATATTTATAAGCATGATTGGACACTACATCAGCTTCTTCGACACCAGCGTTTTGCCTACTGGTTAAAGCTCCCATTTTGTAGAATCACTTGTTAAAATACAGTCTTTATATGATGATTAATTTTATTTTACGTACGCATTATACGTCTACGTCTGTTTTGTTCTAGTACAGCTGACATTTCTATTGTGATTCTCATCGAAGTTTTGACAGTTTGTTAATCGTCTCGAAACTACCGGAAATAGCTTGGAAATAGAAATGAACAGCGTATAAACTTTGACATCAGTTCAGAAACAGCTGAAACGCAAAAAGAAGGTTGGTAACACCAGGCTTAAGAATATGTGCATAGGTAATATATTTATATAATATATAAATATTCTATATTTTATGTAGAACGCGTTTGATGATTACTGAGCGAGAGGGCAGCATGAAAACACTCATTCCTGTCGCCGGCCGTTTGATGATACTCAACAAACCGCCAGTTTGGGACAAGAGAAGCGGCAACATCAACTGACAAGGAAGCGACTTGTTTATACATTTACGGCTTACGAAGTGGTAACCAATTACTAAATACGTTTAACCATTTGATTATTGTCGTCGTTTGCCTGCAACTGGTTTAGCTAGCAAAGGAAACAATAAATCCAATGATTAAACTACTTGACCGTAACTGGAAGCTTTATTATGAGATGGCATTTCCGTTTCCGTCGATTTCTTACCAGTTTTCGTACTTTTATCCCTTCCATACTTCCGGCTCAGTGGCGCCACCTGGTGGTTGCGGGAGTTTTAAGCTTTCGTAAAAGTTGTCACGCCATTTGATTTCATTGGCTTTTTGTATTCCGTCGAAGCAACTTGTGCGCAGTATCCGCATCAGCGACAGTTGCATTTTTTCGTAAACAGTGAATATTAAAGTGCATGAATAGGTGCCTACTTTAAAAAAAAAAAGTGTAAAGTGTTCTTTAAAGAGGATAAATCTTAAACCATAAGTAAACTCGTGTAAAGATAACACTTTTATGAATAATTTTAAAGTGATCAAAGTTTTAACGGTTTTTTCCGTTCGGATCACTACCTGTTATTTTTTACTTTTAATATTTCCAGTTGTTTTTTGTACTTAATATTTAAATCGTAACCGTGTAAAGGCTATAGATCCATAAGATCTATCGTAACTCGTTTGTAGTGATGGAAAATAATAACCAAACCTTCGATACCCAGCCACAGGCTGTGGCGGGTCCAAGTGGAGTGAATCGCAAACGAGACCGGAGCAGCAGCAGCAGCAGCAGTGCTACTAGTGTTAGTTCTTCAAGTGTTAGTTCGGCATCTCCAGACGGCAAACAAGCGCGGTCTAGCCACCGCCGCCGCCGTCATAAGAAAAGGAAACGTGCTCGACGTTCCAGTCACATGATGGACAAGCTTTTTAAGGAGATGGGTGAGCTACGCAAACAAATGACTACTAAAAGTAATTTTAATACAGCTTGTTATGATAACGCTTCTCTTTGTTCTGGAATTAGCGGTCAACTTTATGAACAAGTTAGTGCTGAGAATTGTTCTGATCGAGAACATGAAAGTGCAAGTTTCGATTTCACTTTTGATTTTAATACTAAGCTTAAGGAACCGTTAGTTCCAAAAACTCCCGAGAATTTTTTGAAGAAGTTGGTTGATATCCAGCGATTTGGTAGTACTTCTTGGTCAGAAGTGAGATACGCCGATACACAAAAATTATACAATCATACTCCTGGCTTTATAGACTTAGAAACAAACGAGGAGGTAAAAGCATATGACACCTTACGTCATCTGGCACATGCTGATAAATCCTACGCTGCCTTAACCTACTGCATATTAAAACAAAGAGAATCACTGCAGGAAGGTATTTGTAATCTTCTGTCATGGGCAAAAAATACTGAATGTATCAGTTTTGATGATTTAAATGAGAAGATCGTTGAATTATTTCAGAATGGCGAATTTCATAAAATATCCTCAGACCTTTTGCAATTAGTTTGTGGGCATAGAGCTGAATCTATAGAAATGCGTAGAGAAACTATAACAAGTCAAGTGAGAGATCCACTAGTGAAAGCATTCCTGAACAAAATACCTCCTTCTAGTACAAATATATTTAATGCAGAGGCCTTTACGTCTACTCTAGAGAGGGCTGGCGGTGTCCATAAGACTTTTTGGCCCCCAAAAACTGAAAGGTCTTCACAAAAGCCTTACCAACCTAGTAGCCGCCCCTCGCGGGGGCAAGGCGCACGGAAAGCGACCGTTCCATCGCGTGGAACCCGATTTAACGAACCAGGATCGCATATGCATACCTGTCATTATCCACCCTCGCGGGGTGAACACCAAGTTCAGTGCCAACATGCACATAACTCTTCCAGAGGTAACTCCTCAAATAATCAAGGTGATCACTTCAATACTAGAAGTTCATTTCGAAATCGAGGCTCGCGGCCCGAACGTGGAAGTACACGAGGACGTGCAAACTCCTCAAATAGTTCCAGGGGTAAAAGGTACAAGCAATGACATGACACCATTTCGGGCAGGTCGGTTGCTACAATTCCAATCACAATGGGCGGAAATGGGAGCAACAGAAATAATACTGAAAATAATTCAGGGGTATCGCATACCCTTCCTTCAAAAGCCCCCACTTATCTACCCAGATGTAACAAAGGGGCCTTTTCAAACCCCTGTTTCAGAACAAATGTCTTTAATTGTAGACACGATGAAACAGCAAGGGATTCTAAAAAAAGCGCTACCCTCGCCAAGTTTCATTTCCCCACTATTTCTGGTTCCAAAATCCGACGGATCTGCCCGTCCCATATTCAATCTAAAATTACTAAACGAATATGTGATGACCGAGCCGTTTCATCTAATAAATATGCACCGCATTCCGGGTTTTCTGCAATCTCAAGACTGGATGTGCAAAATAGATTTGTCCCAAGCATATTTTCATCTAAGCATAAAAAACTCGCACAGACGGTTTCTGCGCCTCATATACAACCAGGAGTTGTTAGAAATGACTTGCCTTCCATTCGGTCTCAGCACTGCCCCAAAAACCTTTTCCATGCTCACGAATTGGGTGGCCCAAACATTACGGGAAAAATGGAACATGAGGATCCTGGTATACCTGGACGATTATTTGCTTGTACACCAGAATGTTCACACGCTTCGCGAGCATTGCAAAATAACTGTACAAATATTAGAAAAACTGGGGTGGCAAATAAATATCGAAAAGTCTGTTCTGTCTCCTCAAAAGAGTATAATTTATCTAGGGATCCTATGGAAACCATGGGAGAACCAGAAAGTTCTACCAAAAGAAAAGGCTCAAGTCATGATCACAAAAATAAATCGAGCTCACGAACAAAAGCAGTTAACTTTGAAGGAGTTGCAGAAAATTGTAGGACTCCTAAATTTTGCCAGTTTTGTGGTCCCAAGGGGACGGCTCAATCATCGACAGTTACTAATTTTCATGAATTCGCTGCCAGTCCGGCCATCGAAGACTTACCCACTACCACAAGGTGTCTTAGAGGAACTAATTTGGTGGACTCAGAATTGTCAAAAATCAACACCTCTTCAGTACCCTCCTCCAATAAATTTCCTATGTACAGATGCGTCGGACCAAGCGTGGGGGGCACAACTAAACAATTTGAGTCTGTCAGGAACTTGGTTGCAAGAAGAGAAAAGGCTGCATTGCAATCAAAAAGAAATGCTAGCAATATTATACGCTCTTCAGAATCAAGTTCATTGGCTTCGTCAAAGTTCGCTCCTCATACAAAGCGACAACAGAACTGCAGTCACTTACCTTCGAAAAGAAGGAGGTACGAGAACGTTGCCCCTGTTGGAAATAACATATCAAATCCTGAATTTGTTAGACCAACATCAGATACACTTCAGCATCCACCACATTCCGGGCAGATACAACAATCATGCGGACCACTTGTCGCGCCTTCGCCAACCTCCGGAATGGCACTTACTACCGAGTTGTATAGAAATAGTGTTCGCAAAATGGGGAACCCCAGTAATAGATCTATTTGCCTCGGCAACTGCTCACGTAGTGTACAATTATGTGTCCCTAGATCTAAGAGATCCTCAAGCTCTGTTTCACGACGCCTTCAGTGTTCCGTGGAATTACCAGCTTGCATGGGTATTTCCACCACCGTTCCTAGTCCCCAAAGTCCTGTGTCACTTGAACCAGTCGTCAGGAATATTCCTAATAGTAGTACCTCGATGGGAGAAGGTATTTTGGCGTGCAGATCTCAAAGCCCGAGCGCTCGCGGCGCCATTAACTCTGAGAAACCTACGGAGATACCTAATAGACACGTCGACGGGACTTCCACCACCGAAAGTCGAGAACATTGTCCTCGAAGTTTGGAAATGTGGGGGTGGTCAGAGGCGATAAATACATGGAATGCGCAACAACTTTCACTACTTAAGAATTCCTGGCGAAAATCCACGCTAAAAACTTATGAAGTAGCTTGGAAGCGCTGGACGTCATGGTGTCATATTAAAAACCTCGACCCGAAGAATCCCTCTGGTTCACAACTAGCACAGTTTTTATGTGATTTATATTTACTTAATAAGTTGTCATTTAATACAATACTTTTACATAAATCAGTAGTATCTACACTATGTAACGCTGAAACCGCAAGTCAGTTAAGTTCACACGTTCTTGTGAGACACGTTTTAAAATCAATTGCCTTACAAAACCCAAAAGTAACAAAGCCTCCAGTTTGGGATGTTAGTAAATTAATTTCATTTTTGACTAATTACACAGTTGATTCGAATAATTTATTTCAAACTTCACGTCATACTGCAATTTTACTGTTGCTTTGCTCAGGAAGGCGAATACACGACCTAACTCTGCTTGATATTGATCCTAATCATTGTATAAGATCCGATAATAGTATAGTATTTTGGCCTCAGTTTGGCTCCAAAACTGACAGCAGTAATTATAGGCAATCTGGTTGGAAATTGCTTATAAATAACGATAGTTCTAGCCTTAATCCTATATGCTGGATAGAAAGAACTATAGCATTACTAAACGAAAGACGTAATGCGGCAAAGTCAAATAATTTATTTATTACGGTAAGAGGTGTGGCCAAACCTGCTTCACGCACAGTCATAGCAGGCTGGGTAAAGACACTGTTTGGAGAAGCTGGCATTACAGCCGCGCCAGGTAGCATCCGGTCTGCTGTAGCGTCTAAAAGCTGGTTTCAAAACTATCCCCTCGACGAAATTTTGGCTCGTGGAAATTGGCGATCAGCTAATACTTTCCAGCGGTTTTATAGAAGAGAAATAATGAGAAGTACTGATTCACAAAACGTCACGCAATTATTCAATCCAATCGATTAACAATTGCTGAATTCTTAAATTAGTTGTAATGATATATAATGATTACGAATGATCAAAAATTATACTGCTAAGTAATTATTTGTATGCTAAGGTACACTCACTTAGGTGTTTTTGTTAAAATAGCTTCTCTCATTTATTTTAAATAAATGCATAATAAATCACCATTGTTTTTAACTTTATGCATCACATTGGCTTTTAATACTTCCAAGTGGCGTCACCAGGCGATAACAAACAGATCTCATAATAAAGCTTCCAGTTACGGTCAAGTAGTTTAATAGCAGCGTTTTACCTGAAATAAAACGCATATTAAGATACTTACCTCACTGGAAGCTTTCACTTTATTCCTGCCTGGTTACATATGAGACAATGAAATCAAATGGCGTGACAACTTTTACGAAAGCTTAAAACTCCCGCAACCACCAGGTGGCGCCACTGAGCCGGAAGTATGGAAGGGATAAAAGTACGAAAACTGGTAAGAAATCGACGGAAACGGAAATGCCATCTCATAATAAAGCTTCCAGTGAGGTAAGTATCTTAATATGCGTTTTATTTCAGGTAAAACGCTGCTATTTTTATTCATTTATAGTACGAGGACCGTCGAATTGACAAGTTTGATAACTGCTCTGATTTTCTACACTAATATTATAAAGTGGAAAGATTTGACTTTTAGTTCGAAGGGGTTCTATCACAAACACTACCTACTCAAAATTTTCAAAAATCTTTAACCATTAGAAAGCTTTATTATTACCAGTAAAATAGGCTGTATTTGTATAGGCTATACTTTATTTTTAAAACTACGAGGGGTGGAGGATAATATTAGGAAATTCACACGAACACGGACCAAGTTCCGTGTGAACTTGTGAAGTGCTAGAATTCAGAGAGCATTTATTGTTAAATTTTATTTTTGATCTCGCCACACCAATCTGAGTATACGTCAACGTCTAACCGGTTTCCGTCTGTCTTTTCGTGGAAGTGGTGTCACTTTGTGGAGGTGCTGATAAGTTTTTTAATATAAAATCAAATGTAATCTTGAAAAGTGTTAAATATTATTCTGTGATTTTACAAAGACGTGAAGTATAAGACCTACTAAGTTTAATTTTTTATTTATTTCAGATCACAATGGGGCGCCGACCAGCGAGATGGTAAATATTTTACAACCTCAAAAGTGATGTTTTGAAAATATGTTGGACTACATTTTAACGAGTGAAATGTGTTTTTCAGTTATCGGTATTGTAAAAACAAACCGTACCCTAAGTCGCGGTTCTGCCGTGGTGTGCCCGACCCCAAGATCCGTATTTTCGACTTGGGTAAAAAGAAAGCGACCGTGGATGACTTCCCGCTATGCGTGCACCTGGTGTCTGACGAGTACGAGCAGCTGAGTTCTGAGGCGCTAGAAGCAGGCCGTATTTGCTGCAACAAGTACCTCGTCAAGAACTGCGGCAAGGATCAGTTCCACATTCGCATGAGGCTGCATCCATTCCATGTCATCCGCATCAACAAAATGTTATCGTGCGCTGGAGCTGATAGGTAAGCATCTTTTTATGTTACTTTTTCTTTGATAAGTGTTGTATTAAACTTTTTTAACTTTGTAAAATGTCATGCTGTATGAAACAATGATCAAAAAGGCAGTTTTTCAATGCCAGTGAATACCTATATTTATGAGTACTTTTTTAATCCATTTCTTGAGACGAAAAACTTAATATTGATCCACATGTGGGAATAACCATTCCTGATTTTTGTTATTTTTTAACTTTGTAAAATGTCATGCTGTATGAAACAATGATCAAAAAGGCAGTTTTTCAATGCCAGTGAATACCTATATTTATGAGTACTTTTTTAATCAATTTCTTGAGACGAAAAACTTAATATTGATCCACATGTGGGAATAACCATTCCTGATTTTTGTTAAAAGTAACTGAATTATGTCTGAAACTGTTAAGACATGACTAAAGATAGACAAAACCTATTTCTGAGAGGAAGTGGATTTAATCATCTCATTGGTCTAGTGGTTACATGTACAACTGCTGAGTTTAAAGCACTCACTGGGTTCAATTCCTAGGGTGGGCAGTGTTATTAGATTTTTCCATCCGGAAGAATTAAAAAGGAAAGGAATCTAGTGTCCGATCACTGCCTGGTTTATAGCAATGATCTGGGATATACAGGACTTCAGCATAATTGTGAAATGTGACTACACCAGCCATGCACCTTTGCCTTTGTTAATACAGGCATGATTTCTTGAGTTGTTTAAATAGATACAGTTCACAACCTGAGATTCAACACATTGTTTTTTGTTTATCTCATCAACTGATGATGTTTCTTTGGAAATGAGAGGAAACTCACCTAAAAAGAAAGTGCCTTGTTGAGACTTGTCTATTTCTAATTTTTAAATAGGTAGTTTTTTATATAAGGGAATTTTCTTTGCCTCAGACAAGATCATAGTATTTCAATACAAATACAAATGTGTTATTAGTATGTATTTTTAGGTTAAGGTATTTAATTATCTGTCATTATTTTTCTTTGTAAAATGCATCATATTCAGGGATAGGTAGGCCCCATAAGGATGTGTAGCAATCCCTTAAAGATCCCATGTAGAAGATTAGAAGTAGAAGTTTTTACCATAATTTTTGAGGGAAGCCTTTTCAGCTGTGGATATTTTTTAGCTGATGATGATTATGTATTTTTGTGTATGTGGGATATTTGTTATCTTGCAAAAAGAAGTAGATACCCTATGATAAGCATGTTGTAATCTGATTTAAAATTTGCTTGTCATCTATAACAAATAGTGATAAACAAAAATGTTTCAAATCATGGTTGCACAATATTATGATTAACAAACTATACAACCATACTGTTTTGCAAATCATGTTATTCTGTGGTATTTCTTATTAGTCATAGCACTAGTGACAGGACTGACTGGCTAATAAAATGTCTATCTCATAGCAAGATGACTTTATGTTTGCAAAACATTGATGCCTGCATGATATGAAATGAATAACTCATTGAAGGCATTCTATTTTACAACCTGAACCTTAATAACAATTATTTCTAAATACCTACTATAATAAACTACTCTTGAAAATAAAAACTACACATGACATGCTGAGAGGTTCCCTTTTTGTTCAATGCCCAAAGAAAAGTACTTTCAACAAGTTTTATTTATAAACAAAGGAAAATAATATTCAGACTCTTTTGTAATATATATTTTTTTTTCTTTTTCTCTTCAGGCTCCAGACCGGGATGAGAGGTGCCTTCGGCAAGCCACAAGGTACCGTAGCGCGTGTGCGCATCGGACAGCCCATCATGTCCGTGCGCTCTAGCGACCGTTGGAAGGCTCAGGTCATCGAGGCTCTGCGTCGTGCCAAGTTCAAGTTCCCCGGTCGCCAGAAGGTATGCTATTCTCTGCAATTACTTTTTTAAGATAAACCACTTGATAGTGCGAACTTTGTTCCATATTGAAATTGTGGAATTATGAGGAAAAAGAGGACTCCTATCCTTAGGGCCTGATTTAATTAATTTAACCCATAGAATTAGAAAAAAAATGTTAAATAATAACTTAGTTAGATAGCCTGGGCTTCCTTGTCTAACATACTTATAGGCCGAAATTCTGTTCTAATTTAACCATGTATCATTACAGATCTACGTCTCCAAGAAATGGGGATTCACCATTTACGAGCGTGAGGAGTTTGAGAAGCTCCGTGAAGATGGCCGCCTCGCCAACGACGGCTGCAACGTCAAGTACCGCCCTGAGCACGGACCCCTTGACGCCTGGAGAAAGATCCAGAATGAGATCTACGCTGTGTAAATCTTTTTAACATAATATACACATTTAAAACAACAAAAGTGTTTGCATTCCATTTAATATCTTAAGTCACTATTTAAAGAAAGAGTTTATAGGTCTACAGGGCATTTTATTCTTTTTTATTGGGGAGTTTGATTTCCGTTTTCTTTTTACATTACTTCCAGTAAATGAAGGATTCATTTTCTTATTTAATTCTCTGTTTAACTTTTGCGCCTCATGGAAATCTAAATGCTCCACAAATTTCTCCACAGGAACTTTTTTACCACATTCTGAACATGTCTCTGTTGGAACATTTTCGTCTATTTTCACTAAAAAGCTTGCAATGGAAGATAACTCGTTCCTTCCGCCGTTTTGTTCTTCTGGTAGCTTCTTCTTTTTTGTAACTTCAGTCTGTTTAGTTTTTACAACATTATTTTTTTCTTGTTTATCTTTGCGAACCTGTTGCCTCTCCTCTTCTCGTAACTTTAACGCAAGATGGTAATCTGAATGTTCGGCGGCCTCGTCCATTGGTATTGCTTTTCTACATTCTGGACAACTAAAAGTCACAACCTGTGGAGGTTCCTTTTGAGGAGTTTTGGGTGCTACTACAGAGGTATTTTGATCTGGTTCTGAAACAGTGTCTGAGCAGTCTTCTTTTACAATTCTAGAGCTACTCATTAACTCCCTTAGGCTTGTAAAACGAGTGACATCCTGGGGATCCTCTTCAAACAATGCCACACTGTTATTTATTTCATCAACAATTGTTGAGCCAGAATAATACGTCTCATTGCTATCTTCTCCATACGCAACGACATCACAAACGGGAGTCGTCCGTTTATTCTGGACATTCAATTCTGAATCTTGTATTCTATCTACACTGGGATCATTTTTGTTTTGACACAATATTTTTGCAAAGAATGACTCCTGCTTGTCTAGAGTAGATTCTAGAATATTATCTGCATTGTTTGTTTTATTGCTTTGATCTAAGTTCTGCTTTGGTAAAGATTGAGTTTGGCTATTTTGTGGTTTTTCAGTCACTTGGAAAAATTTCTGCATGATGTATTCCTTGCCATCATTCTTAGGAGCACTTTTATTCTTCACAAGAACCTGTTCACTGATGGTATTTTCTTTTTCTGTATTGCCTCTAGGCTCATCTGCGACATTTTTAGATGATCCAGCACAAAAATAATCTAATATTTTCTTAGTTTTCTTTGCTGTTGAATGGTCTTCAAACTTTCCTACACTAATACCTAGAAATTTTATTGCAGCTTTTAATCTCCTGTTGCCTTCGGATTCTGAAAAAAAAATTTTTTTTTTTAACTCAATAATGTTACAAACACCAGAGCACTGGTCACAGGCATACTTCATTGTTGAACCTACCTTTTACATTGACTCCTTCAGAACTCTCCAAGAGAAGTTCTAAAGCTTTGCTAGAAAATAAATCGGCGCATAGCTCGTCATCAGCTACAAAATTATATGACCGAGAACTGCTTGTATCTTTTCCTCCAGGAAGCTGCATAGAGTAACTGAGGACCATTTGTTTTGGCGTTCTGTTATTTTCTAACGCGTCTTGATCAAGTCTGTCGTCTATTTCGTCGCCGAGGTCTTTGAGCCACTTCCTCACACTTTCTAAGTCCAGGAGAGCAGCTTTGCCTCTGAATTGTTTGCAGCATCCAATACTCTTAGGGTTAAATCTTGCTTGTACTGGTTCCATGTCGATTCCGCGAGCGATATTGTATAACCAAGTTCTACAATAACAATCAAATATGTTATTGAAATAGAGAGTAGACTGGTAAATAAAAATAAACCTTTGTTTAGAACACTTACCCGTTTTTTTCATCAAACCTTGCTTGTAGGTCTTTTTCAGTAAACTTTTGAAGTTCACCCATTTTTTGGATTTTTAGCATTTCACATACAGTATACCCAAACTTTCCTCCGAGGTGTTTAACTTTTTTCAATGGTAATGTGCTGGAAATCGAATAATAATCAGTTTTAGGAACATTAATCAATGGTGTGAAGCTGACGTCACACTGCAAGTTTGTACCTGTCGCTGTCATCAAACATACCTGTACAATATGTCAATACAATGCTTTGGTAGAACGGTCTGTTTGTTGGGCTTGTTCATTCCACACACCAGTTTTGCTAATATTTTGTTGTGGGCTATGCCAGCTGAACACCTGTAACCTGCAAGCAAATCCAATATATGAATTGGATGACCTATGAACTAAGACATTGTTTTAAATAGTTGTATTAAGTCTAGAAGAAGTAGGTATGTAAGAATCAGGAGGGCACATGGTGTTAAGTTTCTGCCTACTTACGTACGTAAAGTCACACCATTTTCCCATGGGGGTAGGGAGAAACTACATAGCTCCATCTGCTACGATTCTTACATACTCCTCAAGCTTCTTTAACATTTGTACATGTAGTCATACATACATGCCTTTAGCAAGTACAACACGCCTGATGACCTGACCTTTCTCAAGAATCTCACCAACAAGGTCTTTGTCATCTATTTTCTTCCTACCCCAATAAGGCGTGAGTTTATGGATGTATATATTAGCAAACCTTTATATAAAACTTACCAGTATCTTCATAAACAGCAGCTCTAATCTCACTGACTATAACGGCGCCTACAAGCAACCGCTTGGCATGTTCATAGTCAAACTCAATATTCTCAATTCCGCATGTGTGGACATCTGCCAGGAACTCATCCACGCAGTCATAACCCAGAGCAAAGGTATTGGGCATCATTTCAGTGTGTACTGTGTTTACATTCAGTGTCTTAAGTCTCTCTTGAACCTGGAAAACAAGTTGTGCAACTATGAAACATTCCAAAATTGCTGTGTGGTGATGTTTCTACTTGTATTTCTACTTACAATCAATGATATTATAAGTGAAAAGGTGTAGATAGGGTATAAGCACTCAACAAGCGACATGTAAAAATGTGGCTAACTAGACCACACTATTGACCTCAGTGTCGCGTCGCGCCGTCAACGGGCGCGTGTGTGCGTTAGGTTAGCACACGGGCCACCGGCCACAGCCACAAACGCCGCCACGAGAAGCCAGAAGCGGCTACAAAAGAAGCTGATGCGCGCGACAGCCACTTGTCGACCGCCGGTGGTCGACACTTGCGGTCGGTGGTTGCTACTTTTTTTTAACTTATGCATGCAGTATCATAATGGATATTGATTACCGTAACTATCACTTTTTGAATCCCAAATCGCAGGATGGGATTGAAACTCTGATATGAATAATTCTATGAACAGGTTGACTGAGGTAAGGTAGAGAGGGACGATAATCGCGCGAGTGGCGAGTGGCGTGTGGCGGTGTTCTGTGTCGGCGTTTAGTGGCCGGTGAGGGCCACAAAAAGCGAGGGGCGACGATTTGTAGCGTGTGGCGGCCACCGGCGTCAACCGTGTGCGGCGAGTCAGTCCATATAAAATGTATGAAAACTGCAGAAAATATGCTGGTGGCGTCGTTTTGTGGTTGTGGGCGGTGGACCCTTAGTGTGCCGTTTTTGAAATCGTATGTTGTTGAGGTAACCTACACCTTTTTAACTTATAATAACATTGTTTACATGTAAAAGAAAACCTTTAAAAAGTTTCATGGTAAAGGGCTTATCACAGCGTTCAATTGTAGGATCCTATAGGAAGCAACCAAGCGGTTGGTACCCTGAATTGGAAGCCTTTGGTATCCTAGTTAAGTAACTTACAAATTGAATACTGCAATAAGCTCTTAACCTTTCAATTGTGTCAATTAGAGACACAAAAGAAAGACCCTGACAGTGCGGCATCTTCTTGGGGTTTAATGAATTAATTATGAAATCATGAAACGTGTTTGTACTTGTTTCACTTCATAACAAGTACATCAGAAAAACAGGATTTACATTCTAAATTCAAAAGAAATATGAAACAAAACTGAGTTACTAACAGGGGCAGTGATGTCTAGATAGGCTTCATCAATTGAAGCCCTCTCTAAGAGTGGTGTGAACCTCTGCAACACTCTTGCTACTTCTTTACCTGCTTCTCGGTACCTGAAATATTAATATTTAAGTTAATTATCAACATCAAAGACCCAGTACACTTATTCCAGTTTATTTAGGGTCAGCACAGAATATGTCCTTCTACCATACATCTCTATTTGCTATGATGTCAATGTTCCTAACCTTCTCATCCTTAATATGATTGTGAATTTAAAAGCTATGAAAAATTTCTTGACCACAGTCTCCAAGAGTATATAAGGAAGCATGTTGGAGTCTTTTGAGAGAAATTTATAGACACTAATGGATACTAGTACACAGTAGAAAAAAAAATTGTCCATCTATTACCTAGCACTTAGTACTCACTTGGTAATATCAGCTTTGCCTCTAAGGCATGGTACAGAAGGTAGCTCTATATCAGGGCATTTCTCCTTGGCTTCATCTCCTCGCATGTGGCGGCCGACGCCTTGAGCTCTGGCAACGTAGTTTACGGCAATGATCCTGTCAAACAGGCAATTTCGACTAGTAAAACAGCGTCCCAAAGATGGATATGTAAGCAAATTGTTGCCTTATTGCCTATATCTGTACGTCACTTACCCTCCGCCCTTCCAAGGATTGTACTGTACTACAGCGATAGGTTTTCCTCTCAATTCTGGGTTCAGTTTCTCTTCCACTTGGCAATAAAAACAGTCCATGTCTATGAGCACAACAACACGATTATCTTGATCCATTTTGATTTCACGTTATTGCATCTTATGGAAAATTGTTTATTTCGTTGATTTAACTTATTTTATTTAACAAAACCCCCCAATATTTTACTAGATTTTAGATTTTAATTTTTTAATGACGAAATCGAATTAATAAACAGCTGCCAAAATAATACACACTACCTACACAGCTGATTGTCAAACAAAACTTCAACATTACTGTCGTCAGCGGTCAGTGTCACCTGTGGTGTCAACTGTCACTATCTTCGTGACGGTCAGTCACAGGCACAGACAAAATAAATATAGTCACAGATCTTTATCTTTACACTGGCAGGGCTCCACTGCCGATATTTACCCCAGTAAAAAAAAAATTCAACGGTGGTATTCTTAGATAATGAGGTATATAGTACTAGTTGTAGACTAATTTTTGAACAGACTATTATGCGGCAGAAAATTCCATGCGTTACGCAATCACACACCGATTTTCATTTCGTTTTATTTTATAGATAGCCATGTTGCTTGTATGTGGATTCGGAAAGGTGTATAGAACTTAAATAAAATAAAAAGCGTCTTCGAAATTAACAATTTATTAAAATCCTTGGCCATAAGTTGTATTCCATCTAACATATTGTCCTAGGTCATCTTGGGACACGCTTGGCCTTACTCTTTGTAAAGCATTCACAAAATCTTGTATGCAAACAGGCCGGACCTGAAAAATATAATTTTTGAAATCATTAAACACAAGATATATATTAACTTCAATTGAGGTAATTAGAGACACAATAGAAAGACAATGACAGGCGGACACCGGTGTCCTCTCGGGGTTTAATGAATTAAAGAAATTAATGATCTTACATGAAGCAAAATTGGTGTGTAAGACTCATAGCAGGTGGCTTTTTGTAGTTCCTCCCTGCCCCAGATATGGGAAAAGGCGTATGTTTATCTATGTTTGTACTAAACAGACCATCAAAATAATCATAGTTATGTAGCTTGTAATGCGGTTTTAAATAATTGTGAATCTATATATACTCGTTCCGTGAAATCACCAACTTTTACCACAACCCAAAGTATCATAGATACAATGTGAACTGTTTTTCACTGCTACAAGTAGTTTGGCACCAGTAATATTAGTAACGATAAAATTAATACCTTATTCCTATCAATGCTGACGATTTGCGAGAGTGGCACAGAGCGTATGGGCCCCATGGCGGCCTCCGAACAGAGAGACTTCATGTCTGCGCCGGAGTAGCCATCCGTCAGGTTTGCGATCTCTGATATGTGCTGTGGTGTTAAATCGTTCTCTTCGTTTGCCAGAAGATTGTTTATTATCTGATTGCGAGCCTGTAAAATAAGAGTTCAGAAACTAAAAAAAATATATTTGAATGGAGAATATTCAAATACTGTCTTACTGCCCAACTAAGCGCAAAAGCGAGTCTCGAGTGAATTGAAGTTTTATATTAGTACCTACTTTAAAGCAAAAACGAGGTAGAGAAATCTTCCTCAAGATCACCCGGTAATAGGTTATTAGATGCGTGCCCATTTTGCAACTTATCCAATGCCATATTTTTTTTTATTCACCGGTTTTGGGTTCCTTTGAGTACTTTACCAGAGTGGAAATAAAGAACCATAGCAACACACAAGGCTAACACAAAAAACTAAAAAAAAACCTCTCTTCAAAGTTTAAACAACCAAGTTCTATATTAATTTTAAATGTCTACTATTATTTGACTTTGCCCGCAAAACCTGCGACTAAACTAAACTATAGGGACTATACACCACTAATTTTTAATTAGTACAAATGCTTAAAGGGCATATTCTAGACGGTTTTCTCATTATATTTTGAAAGAATCAATTAATAATATTCATAAACAGCAAAGTTATTAGCGTTTGTTTATATCACAAAAAGTCACCCAATTTATGGAAATATTGTACAGGCTATTCATGACGTAGTAGTATTCATTAATCGTCATCTCTCGCTTACGTTCGCGTGATCTCGCTCAAGCATGTCCCGCATCCAACAGCTGTTTTCGTTATTTAAGTTTAACTAAATAGCATATTTTAAAATTTAACTTTGTTTTTTTTTTACTTTTGATTACGCAAATATGATCAGTAACCAGGTACGGATACAGCCCATGTTATTTTTGTACTAATTAAAAAATAGGGGTGTATAAGGATACACTCACGTCTGCATCAGGTAATGGTATATAGAGTCGTTTGACGAGGCGTCTGCGCGCTGCCTCGTCCAGCTCCTGAGGTCGGTTAGTCGCACCTACTATCAATAGACGATCTTCATCACCTGTAATGAAATAAAATGAAATTATTTTTTATGGAGGAAAGTAGGATATGGAAATCACTTGTACACGTAATTTTTTCCTTTAAAGCTAGTTGAAGTCGGCATTTCCCAACTGACTACCTCTGAGAAGAAAAACCGAAACAAACTCAGTGATCATCGTCTCTTTTCAAGTCCAGCCCCCCTAGCCAAGTTACAAACGATTCGTATCTATTCTCTTTCTACAATCGAGAACGCCTCAAATCCCTTTGTTTTGACCACGTGACTTATCACCTTTCGCTAAGTCACGTGGTCAAAACAAAGGGATTTGAGGCGTTCGCGATCGTAGAAAGAGAATAGATACGAATCGTTTGTAAGGGCGCGTACACATAGAACATCCGTTTTACAGGTCCGTTTAAACGTATATGTTATTAGCGTATGTAGTTGTATGAGCGAGTTCATACAGAATACAGTATTCCGGATCCAGTAAAAAATACTGATCCGACAAAATAAGCAGCAATCCGTTTTACAGGTCCGTTTAAACGTATATGTTATTAGCGTATGTAGTTGTATGAGCCAGTTCACACAGTATTCCGGATCCAGTAATACTATACTAATCCGTTTTATCGGATTGAAACCGCACGAGGCTTTGCACGGGGGTGCGCGGGGTGCGATGTGCTACACACAGCCGCCATTTGCCGGTTTCATTCCTAGAGTAGTGCACGTTTCCAGTGCTATCATAATCATGGCAAGCAAGGCGTTTGAAAAATATGTTGAGCAAGAAGTTTTGATAAATTGTGTTGAAAGTAGACCAGTTCTTTGGGACAAAACACTGGAGATTTATAAAGATAAAATTGCAAAAACCGCAGCTTGGCGCGAAACATGCGGATTTTGAAGCTATGGAACAAAAAGAAAGACAAGAATTTGGTAAGTATTTATTTTATATTGTAATGGAGACATTGTTTTTTATTTTAAATAGCTTCATTCTGCCAAGAAACTGACCCAGATTCGGACACGAAATAGTTTTCGAATTCCGTTCGAACTGAATTTGCAGTTCGACCACCTCGTAGCGTTTCATCATCAGGTAGGCTATTGAAATGAAATGCTTCAGATTCGGATGTGTTGCCATCCTTTAAGCCCTCTTTTTCCCTTACAAAGTTGTGTAGAACGGTACATGCCTTAACTATCCATATAGCTGTTGTTTTGTTGACGTCTAGAGGCCGGTGGAATACTCTCCACTTATTAGCAAGAATACCAAATGCACATTCAACGTATCGTCCAGCTCTGGTCAAACGATAGTTATATATTCGCTTATTTACGTCTAAATGCGTCCCGCTAAATGGCCTCATTAAATTTTCGTGTAAACCGAAACCTTCATCGCCGATTATGACGTAGGGAACTCTCGTTTCTGAGCCTGTTATTAATGGGCAAGGTTCTGGTATTTGTAAACTGCCATCTAGCATCATTTTCCAAAATGTCGACTCCTTGAATATTGATGAATCGCATTCTTTTCCATACGACCCAATACTAACATATAGAAAACGATAGTCAGAGTCTACGATCGCTAATAATATGATGGAAAAAAAGTCTTTGTAATTTAGGTACATTGAGCCACTTTTTGCTGGTTTTCGAAGTCTGATGTGTTTACCGTCCACTGCTCCTAAACAGTGGGGAAAATTTGCTTTTGTGTCGAATCCATTTGATATAATTATGCTCCCATTCACTCACTGTTGTAGGAAGTCGCATAAACTCGTCATTCAAGTTGTTCCATATGCATCGTGTAACTTCCTTAATAATGTTGCTTATAGTTGACACACCGACACGAAAGACGTAATAAAGTTCTTGAAATGTACACCCAGACGCTGCATACCTAAAAAAAAAAAATTAATCAATTACTATATTATTACACATATATTGACTTCCCATACAAAGTAACGTTAGTGACTGTAAGGGTTTAGTTTTAGTTAATTTTGTCTATTACTGATTATGTATATGTCTATGTTTCGTAGAGGTACTTCTCTATGGTCAGACTATTAAAGATGGCTTGATGAATAAGTCTTGTTTTATTATAAAACTATAAAATATTATAGTGACCAACAAATTTTGTATGGAAAGTCGAAATTTTTATGAGAGTTTTTAGCAAAGTCGTAAATAAAAACTCATACTTATATATATAGTACATAAATAAAATAAAATTAAACTGAACTGAACTAAATTATAAAATTACCTAATTAAAATAAATTGATTTAAACATTAGTAATACTTTTTTGCTTCCCATTATTTACTGACCGATTAGTTCTTGCACTGTCAATTTGACTTATCCACTGACCAATATGGTAATTAATTACTGACAAGTCTATTCTACCTTCTTATTCGCCTTTCACTTACTAAGCTATTGACAACCATCTTATATTATTATTTACTTGCTTCAGGAAAATATGTTATAAAAAAATGGAATTCGACTAGAGATGCCTGGATACGAACATTGAGTGAGAAAAAGAAATTGAAGAAATCTGGAGCTGCTGCCTCAAATACCAAGCCTTACAAATATCACAATCAAATGTTATTTTTGAAAAAAGTTGTCACCCCAGGTGATACACACGAGAACGTCCCTGCTAATGACAACATCACGGAAACAGTAGAAAGTAATAAAGACAACGAAGATGAACCTGATCAGATTACGGAACAAAGTGGTAGTGACAGACAAAAGGAAAGACGAAATTTAGCCCCGCCGCAACGCAAGGCAATCAAAAGAAATGTGAATGAAGTAGACGCCAAAATGATTGAATACATGAATGATCAGTTAAAAAAAAGTAAAAATGAGTTTGAAGATCCCAATTTATCGTTCTTCAAAGGTATTTTGCCGCAACTGGCTTCACTTAATGGCGATCAAATTTTAGAATTTCAGTCTGGAGTGATAAACCTTTTACAAAATATTAAAAGTAGAAGATATGGTCAGTCAAACTACGAGTGGCCTCCATATTCACAAAGTTCTAGCACTCCTCACTACCACACCCAAGGTTATTTTAGTAGGCCACATCATCTTGACTCTACACCATCAGTAGAAGGTTCGCCATCAGTAGAATCTACATTCAGCCAGGAGTCAGACTTGCCAGATCTGTCTATGTTTTGAAATAAATCTTCATTTTTGTAAACCTTTTTGTCATTTTAAATTTTAATTGATTATAACAAAAATTAAAGTTCTTACCTTAAAAATATCGCTAGTTTTACTTCAGGGCACAAGCTTTTCCTCCAGTTTGTGTCTTTCTTTTTTAAATCCTTTTCTAATCGTTTAAGAAGGTCATCAAAAGTAGACGTCGTCATTCGGAAATAAGTAAAAAATTTAGATTCGTCTTCTTTCAGCTGACGCACAACAGCACCACGACAAAATCTTTGCCTTAATAGTGGATGTATCCAATAACGCCGGGGCTTCCTCCGCCGCAGACGACGATAGTACCAATACAACACGACAACGTCCATTCTCGTAGAAAGTAGGCGATACACTGAAGAACGAAAGTCCAGTAGCGTCGGATCTGTTAAAATCGGTCCTGTAAATGCTGTGTGAATATTACCTCCAGTAGCGTCGGATCTGTTAAAATCGGTCCTGTAAATGCTGTGTGAATATTACCTCCAGTAGCGACGGATCAGTTAAAAAGGATCCTGTAAAACGGATGTTCTATGTGTACGCGCCGTAACTTGGCTAGGGGGCAGACCTTAAAAATATTAACAAAATTTTCGTGTAACGAACCATATAGAACAGTGTCCGGCTTAATTAGCCTTTTGAGGAAAGTGCCAGAAACAAGTTGGGCAATATAATAGTAAACTATAAGGTATAGTTAGAATTGTAAATACTGGATCAGTGGCAGATGTAGCGACATCTATGTCGCCACATACGAATTACGAATAAAGTTACTAAGTCATGCGATTGAACATTTAGTATAATACTAACTGTTGCCAGCGGCTTCGCCCGCTATAACTCGAGAAATATCCCACGGGAAGATATAATCGGGATAAATCTATCCTATGTGTTAATCTAAGTTATAAACTACCTGCGTAATAAGTTTTATCCAAATCCGTTCAGTGGTTTTTGCGTGAAACAGTAACAAACATCCATCTATCAAAACAAACTTTCAAGTTTATAATATTAGTAAGATAGTCGAACACGACATATAGTTTACCGGTAGCTGCGCCGTCGAACTGCACCAAGAATTCCGTCTTAATCCTCCTGGTAGCTTCATGCTCAGTGTCGCTCCGCTGGGTCAGCAGAGAGTCTATCTCATCTATAAATATTACCTGGAACACAAATGATTTATTTGCAGTGCCTGTTGAACTGTATTTCAAGTAAAGGTGCGTTTCCTTACTCTTGCTATACTTTCTAAGCTTATTTTCGACTATAACTATAATTGAAAAGCTTACGTCGCGTCGCCCCAAACGTGGACGTGGGTTTTAATGTTTGTAAACGATCATTTAAACTCTCATACACATTCAGTCAACCGGAACAATAAATAATAATAATAATAAATATTCCACAACTTTTTACACAACATATAGTCCCATATAGTCCCAATTTAAGCTTGAAAGCTTGTGTTATGGGTACTAAACAGCTGATAAACATACTTATGTATTTCAAAATACATACATATTATACATAAATTACACCCAGACACAGAACAAATGATCGCGCTCATCACACAAACATTTGTCCTGGGTGGGAATCGAACCCACGACCTCCGGCATAGCAGTCAGGGTCACTAACTACTAGACCAACAGGCCAGCCACAATGAACTGTGAGCCATATAAAAATATTCGTTTCATGCGAGAATTGAACTCGCGACTAGCAGCGTCACAGCCAATAGCTCTGCGCGAACCGTACCATCGAAAAGATCAAAGATTAGATACTAACAGCGGGCTGGTGACACCTGGCGACGGCGAAGAGCGCGCGCACCATCTTCTCTCCGTCACCGATCCACTTGGACGTGAGCGAGGACGCCGAGATGCTGAAGAATGTCGCGTTGCACTGCGCCGCCACACATTTACCTGTTGGAAATATGTACATTAAACCGGAATAAATAAAACTATCAACCAAATAAGACTGAACATGATTACCAGACTTCTATGTTTTTCTTTAAAATGAGAAAGTCCTAAATTTTACCAGTGTTGTGAGTGCGTTTATAAACATTCAAACTCACAAACACAAACCAGACCCGACACAACCATCTGTAGGACGTACAAATATTTGTTCTGTCTGGAATCAAACACGCGATATGCACAGCTGCTAATCTCTCAGCCACTGCGCCAACCATGTCATTACATAAATATTTTTTAACATAACATAAAAATAACAAACGTCACGTCTGTAATCCCCGATGGGCTAGGCAGAGGTGTATTACCTGGTAGTACACCCACATTTCGCCAGTTATGTTTAAGTCCCATGTAATAGGGGGCGAGCCTATTGCCATAAATCGGGCACAAATCCAGACTCCGGGCTGCTACTGAGAAATTCCAGATAGAAAAACTCAATAACACTTTGCCCGACCTGGGGATCGAACCCAGGACCTCATGCTCAGTAGGAGCGCTTGCAACCGTTAGACCAACGAGGCAGTCGTATTTTTTAATAGGTATTATACGCAAAATACGCGCTAATACGTGGAGTTGCGGACTTGATTATTACCAATTAATGTCTTCCCAGTGCCAGGTGGCCCAAACAAGAGTATTCCTTTGGGAGGCCTTCTAAGTCCAGTGAATATGTCAGGACGGAGCAAAGGCCACACCACTGCCTCCTGTATTGTTGACTTGGCCAGGTGCAGACCGGCGATGTCATCCCAACCTGAAACAATATTATTGCAATGCTAGATTAAATGCTTAGACTAGAACTAAAACAGTAATCAATGTTGTTCAAGTTTAAAGAAGTAACAATTTTATTGATGTAACTTGGCACACCATAACTTAAGTTAAGATACTAAAAGTAAAGATTAATGAGTTTTCACGTTCATCAGATTTTAGATAAACAAGCTTCTCTAGTCTATGACATTCTGGATTTTTTTTTCTAGTCTATTACCATATTCTCTACTCTTGCAACCAAAACCAATATGTGCAGTTAGACAACAGTTATTATAATTATGTGCAGGATAAAATAAAATCTTTATTGAAATTAAATGGTATTTAATTCTGTAAGTAGATCTTCTCTGAGATAATACAAGTAAGTGCAGACGCCAGCACATCAAGTTACCCCAATGTGTAAAATTTTCCCAATTGAATATGAACCTTATTCTGTTTGACATAAAGTTGAATAACCATCAAAGTAATTTGACTTGCGAATATAAAAATTCTTATACAATACTACCTTCCATTCATGCAAACAATGTTGTTGCAAACATGTTTAGTTATCAGTCTTTGTTTTTTTTTAACTACACAATACTTAGTTATCCACCACCATCATCAAAAAACTGACCTATTGGTGTTCCCTTATCAATAATTTCGCTTTCAATCAACTCAATCATCTTAGGATCAATATGTTTAAGTCGATCATCTGTGACCTCTGGCTCTACAGTCTCCTGCTTGTCCCTGAAAACAACCATTGTAACAATATATTAAGAGAAAACAGATCCATATTTAAGAATACTGAAAAATATTTATATGTAGAGCATATAAATGAATCTGAAGTTTCTGGCTACCCCCATGTGGAAAAGGTGTGAGTTTATGTATGTTTGTATGTATAAATTTCAACCACAGAGCAACCACTAGCTAGGATGTATTATACGTTACTGTACTGCATGTCACGGTTTCAATTCCTACATGAAACAAATATTAGTTTGTTCCTGTTTGAATTTGTGTGATACACTCAAGATACAGGCAAAATTTCAAATGTATTTTTTTGTAAAAAAAATACAAGAATTCTACATCACAACTTTAAAAATTACCAGGTGTATATGAAGGACAGTATTTACTTACTGGGCTCCAATCATTGGAGACACAAACTTAGCCTGAGCTTTCCTAGATGTTCCCAATGTTCTTTTAGCTGCAGGGTTAGAAGCCAGCAAGGCTTCCTTGGCTGTCTTAAACATGATCTTTGCCACATTGCTCTTATGAGCTTTGTTCTCTTCTTCTTCTTTATCAAAGTCTACTTCTTCAGCTTTTAGGGTACTTGATATCACTGGCTGCTTAGCATTCTTACTAACATGCTTTGGTCGCCCAAACCTTGGTTTAAAAACTTGTCTATGGTCATCCCCAGATCCTGACTCTTGACTTGAGTCTCCTGAATTCAAATTCTTTACAAAATATGAACTCCCTTTGGTCTCAGTGACTTGTTCAGGAGCTTTTTCGATTGTCTCAGCGAAGCCCAGGTTGCACAAGCATTTGTTTTTCAGGAAATCATTGATTCCATGCTTTCTACTGGTACTACATTTATTGCAGGTTGATAATGTCTGCTCAAAGAAAGATTCGGCATCAAAATCGCTGCAAACATAATCATCATATTACAAACAGTTATTTATGGAGCCCGAGCTTAAAAGTGTGTTGGTAATTCTTACTTACCTTAAACTACTTTTCCAAGTATTCATATGGCTGGTGTCAGCATTTTGTAATAGAACATTGGCTGAATCTAGAATATGGTTCAAAGCCTCATCATTTAGTAACTCTTGGTTAGTATTCCATACATCCTCCAGTAATACAATAGATGTAATATTTGACGACCTAATAAAATTAATAAGTTATAGTCAGACTTACTACGGTTTAGTACAGTTTGGTTAAATTAAAAGTATCAGCGAGCAAACTTTACGTTGGTAGAGAAAGTTTATATTGTTGCAGTGCCGATTTATTAGTAGTACTCATGTTGTTAACAATGGTATCTTCGGGTAGTAAACCTTCTATTGCATCTGTATTAAACATTATTTCCTCTGTTCTGTTTATAGATTTGCATTTGAATTTGAAAATTTAAATTTTATACTACTTTTTGTAAACAATAGATATCGATAGTTTTACTAAAATTTTGAACTGAAAAAGTAAATCTTGAAACGTAACTAAAATGGTGCTTTTCAAACAGTTTAGTATCAGAAAAAGCTCAGAAATGATGAAGTAAGCGTATTTATTACAAAGGCTAACATTCAATCAAGTCCAAAAATATCGATTTAGACAAATGACATGTCAACATGTCATCGATATTTTACACACATGTACAACATCTCTAATTCTCTAGTAAAAAAATCAAAATCGAAGTCAATTTCGATTCATTTCCCGCCAATTGAACTAGAACTTTTCAATTTAAAAGATTTGAACTATTTGTTGATTTATTTACTGAAAATGGAATTCGAAAGCAATTCATACATCATGGTCCAAATTTTTAGATTTTTATGACGCTTAAAATCAATAAAAATCATTTTTGCATGGAATAGTAAAGTTGTTAAAAACAGATGACATAAGTAAAACGAAAGACTCATGACGGGGAGGAATACTTTGACGCCCGAGTGTTCCAATTTTTACTATTTAATTTGTAGTTGTTGTACATTATTTAATATATTTTAATTAGTTTTATTGTGTTTTCTGTATTTTAGCTATTTATCCTGTGGATAATAGTATTCTGTGCTTAGGCCATCACTTTTGGAACGCAGGAGCTGTCAGTGTCAACGTCTGACTGAACGTCAAGATTGTTGTCAAAGAAAATTGTCAAGTTGGGATAAAATACAGCGATTAAAATAATTTAAAAACCCTTCTACGTATTGTGGAGATAATTTATGACAAATTCTTGCTAATTCCTAATTAAGTGTTCGGGTGGTGAGATCATGTGGCTTTGTTTAGAAGAAACACTTTGAATGGGACGTGAACGCGATGAGTTCGAAACAAACAATTTATCATGAAAAACAGGTTAAAGAGTTATGCGCTTTACACGCGCTTAACAATTTATTCCAGGTAATTATTTAATTTTAATGTGTGGCTGTTACACGTCAAGTTTGGCCGTGAAGCGCGGTTTTGTTAATCATTTTGAAGTCAAACTTTGTTATGATGATTTCTTGGTGTATTTAAAAGTAAATAATTGTATTAAGGTACGTTACGATTTTTGTTTCATGTTTTCAGACACGGGGTACGTATTCGAAGACAGAGTTAGATGCAATATGCAGCAGGTTATCACCTAATGTGTGGATCAACCCACACCGGTCTATGCTGGGGCTTGGAAACTATGATATCAATGTGATAATGGCAGCTTTACAGAAAAAAGGATGTGAAGCTGTCTGGTTTGATAAGAGGAAGTAAGTAACTATAGATTGGTAGTCAATAGCTTGGTAGTTTTAAAGTTTTAGTTGTTGGGTCACAAACCAATGGTTGGACATTTTTAGACAAAGATATTTAAAATACTAAAGAGCGGGCATGTCAAGGAAAAGTCATAGAAAAACTTTGATCCCATGTCTCAGTAACGCCATCTAGAGTAATATATGAACATTGGAGCGACAGTGGAGCGTACTACAAAAAACTCATAGACTTGTGTCCATTAGGACACAAGTTTTGGACGAAAATTTTGTTTGTGATGTCCCGTCTCTATAGTAAGTATTGAATGTCTTTGTTTTTTGACATGGTGCAGAGGCCAGCACATTAAACTACCCCAATATGTCAAATTTCTTAGATAGTTTTTCAACTATATTGCAAACAAAATAAGGTTAATTTTTCAATTAGGAAAATGTTACAGTTAGAGGGTTGCTTGAAGTGCTGGGATCTCTACAATACCATGCTTGAGAGGACTTGATAGTTCCTGTTAGATTATAGGATCTTTTTTCTAAAATGTTGTAACGTTCAGGGACCCAGGTTGTTTGGACTTGTCAAACATCTGTGGATTCATCTTGAACGTGCCATCAGACTACAAGCTGGGGTTTGTGATGCTGCCACTACGGCGCCGGCATTGGATCACCATTCGGCAGATTCAGGGCAACTTCTATAACCTGGACTCAAAGCTTGAAGTCCCGCAGTTAATAGGAAGGGTAAATATTGAAGCTATAATAATTTAAAAATATTATTCGTTGACAGTAATATTATCCAATGAAATGCATTGAAATTTTAAATTGGAGAAAAAGACTTAGGACTTCATTTTGGTGGCATAAAATAATATAACATTAATATATTTAATACAAAAATTTTATTGATATGAAAACGGATTGGAACATTAGATGCCTGTACTTGGTTAGAACCTGTAAAAAAGTAATAATAAGATTATACTCTTTATTTTTCAGAGCAGTGATCTCATAGCATATCTAAAAGAACAGCTGGATAGTAAAGAAAAAGAACTGTTTGTTGTTGTAAGCAAGGAGGTGGAAGAGAAACAGCTCTGGATGCACCAGTATGCTGTACAGAACAGTAAACAGGGCCCACAGAACCCTGGGGTTATGTTGTCCGACAGTCAGCACAACAGTCTTGCAGGCAGTGTGTCCTCACTGTCACAGTACGACTACAGAGATCGCGATGCAGAGTGCCTCAAAGTGACAGAAGTGAGGACCTGTATTGGCAGTGGAGAAAATAATTTTAATGCGTGAATTTTAGACTTGGCAATATTTCCACAGACTGCTTGTGACCATGTAGGAATTTATAATGTGTTCACAGTTTTTTCACTGTATGTGTGTTGTGTATTGAAAAGATACTTTCATAAGGTTTGGTGTCGGTTTGTAACTGATAAGGAAACGCTGCTGTTTAGACATAATTGCAGTCTGTTGTTTCAGTACTTAATAAAGTATTGTTCAAATTAATTTATTGATATATTGTTTTTATATGCACTTTATTTTTGTTTTGCACAAATAATGTTGAAGATTGCAGCATATTGTTGTTTTTATTTAATTATATTTTCGTGTTACATAAGGCCTAAAGTTACAATTAGTAACAAACATAGTAATCTAGATAGATCTTGCCTTAAATAATGGTCTTTCTATAGCAATATGTTAAAGACTGTAAAATTATATACGCCATCCGATCTTCATAGTGTTTCAATACTATTAGAGGTCTTGATCTTCTTCTTTATAATAAAATAATGAATAGAAAGCAGTGGCAGCAATAAATAGTTGTGATAGTAAATGATACTATGTTAAATGTTGCAATGTATACTGTTCCAGTACTATGCCAAATATAATAACCAAACTGTTTCACTCTATAACTTGGCCAAAATAATAGATTAATTAATGTTGTTACAGATATCTTCTAACTCTATTTTTTTGTTGTTTATATTCTTTAAGTATTTACTTTTACATTCTGAAGGCACTTACTTAGTTTTATAGCACAATTTGTATCTTATTTTATATCTACAAATGTCATCACATAGGCTCTGTTCATATACAACATAGAATCCCAGATTGTCTCTCATCAAAATTATATATTCTATACATTTTCATGCCATATTTTTTAACGAATTTTTAAAGATTTTTTCTATTCAATAACCTTAATTAAAAATATTATTGAACAGGGCTTAACTTTACGTTTGTCGTATCTCCCTACGCACAGTGGAACGAATGTATGGGAGCGGTTGGACGTAGACATGTCCGAAAAAAAAGAGTAAAATTATGACAAACTAATGATGCCATCTTATTCGATTACTTAATGCCTTCATAACTTGTGGTGATGAATTTCTTCATAACTCCCATATTTCGGGAGTAATTTGAGAAAATGTGAAATTTTACTATGAAAATGAGTGTATCGAGCTCTCTCCCTCCTGATTCCGGGCTTGTTTCAAGTAGCGGTCTCTAATATCATAATGCTAATACTAAGAGCTATATTTAATACTAAGACACATAGTGCGCCAAATGTGCACTTTCTGGGATAAAGAGTGATGTTTATTTTATAACACAATTTTTTTATTTTTTGTTTATTTTGTTGATTAAAACCGTTTTTCTAAAGGTTTACCTTATTACAATAACATTTCTGAGCAGCCAATTAGAGAAGATGTAAGCTAATTAGGATATATAATTAGGGACTTAAGGTTTACATATAAAACTGATGCACTAATGATTACTGATAAGAACATTGCTATTATTTAATTACTAAATGGCTCTTAATACACTAATTTAGCATGCATCATTTACTAATTATCACAAAAACTAATTACCTTGCAATATTTAACAAAGGATACCTGGGATACCTGGATTTTATATAAATAGGTCACTATTAGTAACTTTAAAATCAGTGTTGATTTACACCTCGTTGTATCCAAGCTAATCTCGCAATGTATTTTCCAAATTTTAATACAAATCTTGATATTCACGTTGCTTTATGCGCACGCGCACATAAAGATTTACGCGACTTTAACTATTTGTTCAGTGTTTTAAAAGATAACAGTTGTGTTCAGTTATGTGAAAGTGCTGAAACAAGTTTAAAAGACTGGTGTCGTCGATTTTGCTACCGCATTTATGCAAAATGGACACAGTCTGGAAGAAGCACAGATAAGTTTCGGAAGAAACATGAGATTTGGCTACAGGCTGCAATTCAATGGCCGGAATTACAGAATGAAAATATGGAACCTTCTACAGAAAATATAAGTGACGTCATCGAGCCCATAATTTCTCCTGCTAAATCTGATGCTTCAACTTGTACACATCCTAGTCCTCGTAAATCTTTTGAGGACCTTAGTAACCGGTAAAAAAGAAGACGCACTGAAGATAGTCTTTCATGCAGCAGTAGCAGCGCTGAAATTATGTTTTCGGCCGAAAGGGCGCTTCAAAAGGCAGGACAAAGCGATACAGCTTATGTTATGAAATACTTGACGGAGAATCCAGAAGAGGCCTCAAAAATCAAAGCCTTCATTGAAGGTAAATCAATTCAGGTACGGGAAATATCCCCTTTGAAGGCATTGGCTCTTTATGTATCGATGAACTTATAGAAATGGCGCTATAACACTCTTCGGGATTTCAACACTCAAGAAGGAGCTCTTCAATACCCGAGTTACTACATGTTGGTTAAAGAAAAAATTAAGTGCTATCCGGCCAAAGAAGATCTCACAGTTACAGAGAGCTCTGCAAAAATCAAATTACAAGCCTTGATGGATTTAACCTCAAGAAGACTTATTAGGTCGTTAGAAACCCCTGTTGATCCCAATCAACAGCTCGTATTGACCAGCAAATGGGGTTTTGACGGATCATCTAGCCAAAGCATTTATCATCAAAGGACGAGTGAAGATGAGCAAATCGATCTTGCTAGTAATTTTATGATTAGTCTTGTACCACTGCGGCTCGTCTCAAAAGGTGTAACAATTTGGGAAAACGAGCGACCATCTTCCACTTCATTTTGCCGGCCAATATTGTTTAAGTTTATAAAGGAAACCAAAGAAAATGTGCAGAGAGAGATGGCTGAAATCGAAGCAGAGATTGAAGCCTTAACTCCATCCACCATCACTGATGGAATTAGTGTCAAACACCAACTGCTGTTGACAATGATTGATGGTAAAATTCATTCCATTATATCCGATACAGCAGCTTCAGTGTGTGACATATGCAAGGCTTGTCCTAAAGAAATGAATAATTTAGAGTTAATCAAAGATAAACACGCAAACGAGGACATGTATAAATATAGCTTAAGCACCCTTCACGCTTGGATTCGCTCAATGGAATGCTTATTACACATTTCCTACAAATTAGACATAAAATCATGGCAAGTAAGGGGTGATATAGCAAAAAGGCAAGTTGATGACAGGAAGAAAAGAGTTCAAGAGGCTGTAAGAAGAGAAACGGGCTTACTTCTCGATGTTGTGAAACAAGGCAGTGGATCCACCAACAATGGCAAATCGGCAAGGAGATTTTTTGAAAACTACACTAAATCTGCTGAACTGACCGGAATAGATGCTATGCTTTTAAGAAAAATCTGTGTGATCTTGCAGTGTATTTCATCAGGAGAGAAGATCAACGTAACTAAATTCCGAGAGTTCTGCTTTGATACTGCTAAGCTTTACGTGGAGTTATACCCATGGTATTATATGCCTTCTTCACTTCATAAAATTTTAATGCATGGGCCAGACATAGTTCAGAACATGTCAATTGTGCCCATTGGTTTTCTATCCGAAGAGGCATCTGAGGCTAGAAATAAAGATTTTAGAAAATATAGAGAGGGGCATTCTCGAAAGCATAGCAGTATCTCATGCAATGAAGATATTATGCACAATCTTTTACTGTCTTCTGATCCACTTGTTACAAGTATCCGTCCAAAAGGAAATAAGTTTGTAAAAAAATCTTCTTTTAAGGAATTTTATGAGCTTACGGATTCTGAGAAAAGTGATATCGAATTTGTTAACATAAATGATTTAGCGGACATCGATTCTGAATTTGAATTAATTGATGATGATGATGATGATGACGAAGATAATTAAATGATGTTATTGTTTTAAAATGTGTAACTTAGTAAATTAGAGCTTACATCTTAATTATTTATTGTACTTTTAATGAAACTAGGTAATTTATTATCAACTTACTTAAAAGTCATACTCTCATCAGTTCTTGTGAATATTTTTGTTAATATATATTTCTGTATATATATAATATATTTATAGACCTCTTAATAAGTCTGTCTGCGGTTTAAAGTAAATACAAATGGGGAAAAAACGTTTTTTTTTTTAATTTTCATTTCCTTTTATCCCAGAAAGTGCACATTTGGCGCACTATGTGTCTTAGTATTAAATATAGCTCTTAGTAATAGCATTACGATATTAGAGACCGCTACTTGAAACAAGCCCGGAATCAGGAGGGAGAGAGCTCGATACACTCATTTTCATAGTAAAATTTCACATTTTCTCAAATTACTCCCGAAATATGGGAGTTATGAAGAAATTCATCACCACAATTTATGAAGGCATTAAGTAATCGAATAAGATGGCATCATTAGTTTGTCATAATTTTACTCTTATTTTTCGGACATGTCTACGTCCAACCGCTCCCATACATTCGTTCCACTGTGCTACGTGATAAATTTCCAGTGGATGATTATTTCTTATTGAATCGTTATTGAACTTCTCATAAGTTTTTTACTATATTAAACTTTACTGTAAATATAAGATATTTTTACAAAAAATAGAAAGTGTGATGAAGGATCTGTTGTTTGTATTGACACCCAGACTTATTTTACACTTTTACAGTAAGATGATTTGTCCAATATCTTTTATATGTTTCTGATTTGAAACAGTCGTATATATAAGACTGATCTACTCAATCTTCCTCGAGTTTCCTTCCTCAGGACTAGTGATAAGGTATTTTACTATTGAATGGATCATGTAGTTTTCCGAACTAAAAAAATATATCTTACTAATATTATAAACGCGAAAGTTTGTGAGTATGGATAGATGGATGTTTTTTACTCTTTCACGTAAAAACTACTGAATGGATTTTAATAAAATTTGGTATGGAGTTAGCTGACGCCCTGGGTTTAACACATAGGCTATTACTAAACTTAACTTTTTATTCCTGTATTCCCACGGGAACGGGACCAACGCGGGTGAATCCTTGGTACGTCTGCTAGTAAATAAAATATAATACTCATGCATTTTTGTAGGCGCCAGAACCCACCACATTACGTTTTGTGGTCACCTGCTACGGTCCTACTAAAAATGCATTCATACTACATAACATACCATCTTCCCATTCGGGTAGGTAGAAACTACAGGACAGCATCTGATAAACTCCATATTGTATCTTCATTTACGTTCATGACTTCATGCTTAAATAGAAGAACAATAAAAGATACGGGTATTATTCTAAACTTTATTATCTGCGATGTTGGTACAGTTGTTGTTCTTAGATATAATGAGACGGTCGGGGTCCAAGCGGAGCTCCTCCATGATGGCGTAGATCTGCGCACGCACCGGCGCCTCGATCTCACGCCGCCGACCCAGCACCCAGATGTGATCTGCAGCATAATGACGATACGTAAGCTATTGATAAATGGTAGGATTAGTACAGTCAGTGCCTGAGCGATGGGATGTAGCGCTGCGTGTCGCGAGTTGATACAAAATTTGTATGGCCTCAAACAGGTAGTTGGTGTGAGTGTTGATGACGATAATAATAATATAAAATTATAAAATAATATACCTAGTGGCCATAGCTTTCTAAAACTAAACTAAAATAAAGTTTATTACGTCATTTTACTTTACCTATTCTAAAATTTCGGTGACAAGAATTTTGATTTCCATGACTTATTGGCGACTAAATTATGAGAAAAAACAAATCTGATCTAGATGCCCTAGTTTTTGAGGTATAAATTTGGCCCTGCTGGGGAAACTCTCTCCAGATCGCCACCTTTAAACTCTTAGGTATCTTTTGAACAAGTGACCGACAAATTCTGATATTTGGTGGCAAATTTGGACAAATTAACGACAACATTTTTGTGTTATTTATTTTAAAATCCCTGATGGTGGCCCTGCCCAGAGTGAGTGTCACTCTTATTTTTAACCGACTTTCAAAAAAGGAGGAGGTTCTATGTTCGTGTGTATGTATTTTTTTTTTTTTTTTTATGTATGTTACCTGATTTCTCCCCCATTGGTGGACCGATTCTCAAAATTCTTTTTTTGTTTAAAAGAGTATACTCCTGAGGTGGTCCCATTTTAATTTGGTGAAGATCTGGTGCTGATCTTCGGAGATATACAACGGAACTCTTCAAAAATAGACGGCAAATCTGTCGTGATTGCTGGAATCGCTTGGATGTTTATTGTTTATACAACATCATGACGTATCATCACGCCTGTATACTCTGAGGGGTACGCAGGTGGGTACAATATACCTAGATTTCGTCAGTTAGGTATGTTAATTTTAATTTATTATGGATTAGTGGAAAACCCTATTATCATGACATGTATTGTTAACAACTAAGAATATAAAATAAATTCATGGCAAATATTTTTATGGCAACATCTAAAAATGGAAAAATAAAAAACTTTTTTGCAAAAAATAAAACCGACTTCAAAAAAAACACTAAACGGTGTAAAATAACTCTAAATTCGGAAGTCGGTGGCCCATCATGAGTAAGACAAACCCACCAAAGCCACAGAATTCCGAATTTAGAGTTATTTTACACCGTTTAGTGTTTTTTTTGAAGTCGGTTTTATTTTTTGCAAAAAAGTTTTCCATTAACAAATTGTTTAGGATGCTTTCACAAGCATATCAAACGACAAAGCATGTTAATTAGATTTTTACTCGTCTCTTTTTTTCGTGCGGTTAGTAACTAATCTGAGAGTTTTCATGCCACCCATTGGCAGAGGACTTAGCTTCTCATGCCGTCGAGAATAATTACAATACGCACAATACATATGAATTCAAAAAGTACGACATGTCTGCCTTGAGTTCGAACTTGCGACCTAAGACGTGGCAGGCTGCAGGTCACACCAGTAGGCTATCACTGTTAAAGACCTCCTTAGGGTCAAGACACATCAATCGACGGCATTTCGCATTTAACCGATTCAAAAGGAGCGTACACTTGTATAGGCATTATGCCGATGCTGATGGTAATGGAGGCCGTCAAAGACCGATCGCGTTTTGTGTTAGTCCGCCGTCGGAACGGTGCGTTTGGCGCGTCGTTCCATACATTGCTCGCTTTGTGTAGGTACACGGACAAACCGTCGAACAATGTGACCTGACCCGTTAAAATACTCTAGGTACCTACCTGAATGTGCAATACTGACGCTGGTACAAGACCACACGATGGCGAACTGTTCGTAGTCCGTGAACAGCACGTTGTAGACGCCGGCGCCGGGCAGCAGGCGTCCGATGATGTACGGCACGCGGTTGTTCAGCTTGTAGCGGAAGATTGAGGACGCGTTGTGGCTCGGTATACCGATGCCATACGTCGTTGATGGACTGTTGGTCCTGGGGAACGGGTAATGATACAGAGTCGTGCAGGCGTCTAGTGATACCGCGGCGGTAGATAAAGAAGCGTTTACAATATTTTTAGGGTCCCAGCATAAATAGCCTTTAAAGTCAACTAGCACTAAGGGCCAAGTCACACCGGAATGGCAGCGGCCGGCGCTGCAGAACTACCAACACGACGCGCGTGGCGCGCGGCCACTCGCGCCAAACGCCAAACCAATGCAGTTAGCGGTCCATCTCCAACTTTACGTCCTTTACGCTGGTAGATAACGGTCTTCAAAGTTTTTTGGTTCTAAGACATGCCAGTTTCCTCACGATGTTTCTCTGTACCGTTTTGAGAGCAGTTTATGATGATGTTTTTTTATGACTTACCATCTATTTAGTGTATTTATAGTGATGAGCAGGTAGCCCCGCTCGTTGAGCGCTACGTTGAGCTCGGTGCAGCTCGCCGTTATCTCCAACAGGTAGAACGATCTCTCCACCTCGTACCAAGTGCCGGTCATCTGGAAAATGGACAATTTAACCATTAAGTACCAATAGCAAGTGTACATACCTCCTACCTGTAATAAACAAATTAAATTCTATGGTGTAGGTACCTACCTAATTAGGTGCTTACCAACCATTGCCACATGAAGTCTGTGACTGAGTTTGGCTTAGAATTGCTATAATTAATAGCCTGCACTATACTGAAACCGCAAAATCTACATAATTATAAGATCGGTAAACCATTCGCAAAGTTTGTTTCAGATATTTAGGTGAACCAATGGCAGGCTACAATAATAAAATTTTAGAACGTAGGTACCTACGTGTTAGCCTAGGTACCTACTTCATCAAAAAAATGTGCTTACTTACTTAATAAGTTTAGGTTTTCTTAGACATCAATAACATTGGTGAAGGAAAACATCGTAAGGAAACCTAAATTTGTAGTTAATTTGTGTATCAAATCGCATCGCCAATCCTGATAAAAGGCCTTTGCCGGCTGTGGGTAAGTAGTATTAGGCTTGTACCTATTACTTAAAATTATTAAATTGCATAAAAAAAAATCACATGCAGTGCAGTCGTTGCTAAGTTGCATTCAGTTTAGAAAATGCTCAGTACCTAGATGATGCCATTGCCAACCTACCTATAATTCTACCTACAACATGTTGTTTATGTAAACAACGAGGTACATTACAATGTACATCGAAGGTCGGTGACATTTTGTTACTTCGGCGATCACGTGTTTGTAACCTTCTTTGAAATACATACATTGACCCTATAGCTCCTCGCGGTACCACGGTCCGTTCCACAGGCCGACTCTGCGGGCCTACAGGCCATAAGCACATGGTAGCGATGGCTTGTTAGTCAATAAGCCTTGGAACTTGAGGCTGTAGCTTAAAATAGCGGTTATTTCCATTATAACCTACATTCTTTGAGAATCTAAAACTACTTATTTATCTCTTTAGAACTTCAGCTCGACTCCATCTTTCCCTTAATTCATTTAAGAATCGTAATTACCCTACACTGGGTGTTTCTTTTGTATCGTTATTTGTGTGTGAGTATTTACAAACAATATCACAAACAACTATTGACAAACGATCCGTGACAACTCCCTTTAGCTGTGGGCCATACAATAATATGTTTTTAATTGCGGGAATCAAACACGACACGAAGCGTAGCCTGCATGGAAGACTCTACCAACTAAGTATAGTCTATAGTGTGTCTCAAGATGATATCGATTATTTATTGGGAAACCTCCTAGGTATGGGTAATATCGAATTTACAAACCGATGTGATTTGTTGATAATTATTCAATTATTTTGATACACTTTTGGTCTGTGAAAGCAGGATTTAAATAAATTATGAATCTTCGTCGACGAAAACTCAATCGTCTGCGTGTAACATTCTTATTAGGTGTTATGTATATTGTAATGCAACTTCTGGCTATGTGGGTTGCACATTAGGTACTGGTACTGTCTTGTTAACACCTTTATGTAAGCTAAATTAATATGCAGCTTAAATTGTGTCTGGAGTGGGTTCAAGTCAATAGTGATTCGATTACACTTTTCACGTGAACCCCCCCACTCCAGGGTGTGGACGAACTCACGACCTCTTGATCGCCAGTCCAACAACTTAGCCATTGGGCTAATTGTAGCTTTTTTCTTTTTACTTTTTAACTATTTATTTTACATCACAAGAAAGTTTCGTAGCGAATAATACGAGTAGATAGGAGGTTTAAAAAAAATAAAATAACTAGTGTTAATTGATATCCCACCTGTTGCAGTTGATGGTAAGCAGTGATGCAATCAATGATGGTGAAGCGCACTATTTGGCGTCATTAAGGAATATTTAGAAGACAAATTGATTGGTCCATAATAACGCAAAAAAAAGTAATTTAAAATGAGAATGTGTAAAAAAGTAGGTACTTAATTACTTCCTACTAATTTTGCTACAGTGTTAAGATACTTAACCAATGTTAAAATTTGTATACCTTGCAAGGTGAAACATATTGTTGCACATAGAATTTGATATTGTCACCAAGTCATATACTTTTTACCTATGTTATACAAATAAATTACTTTGACTTTGACTTTGACTCATCTGCTTAGCCTTTTCCTATCTATGTTAAGGTCGGGTTCCAGTCTATCCGGATGCTTGGATGTTTACGTGGAGCGACTGGTACGGGATTGGTAGCTGGTGGTGGTGTACAAAATTCTAGTCGCTTCCTTCCGATTTGCCTAAGTAGTAGGTAGGTAACTAGTAGCTTAATGCATTATGTTAAACGTATGCATGACTGCGTGTTGACCGCTTGACATTCGGACTTAAGCAGGGCGCAAGGTGACTGTTGTGTTGACCAAGCCCAATAACAAAATATGTAGACGGAGCGTCTACGCATCAAAATAATGATGTATAATAGATAAATAGCAACCAATCGGCCCTTATAACTCATACCACAGAATAGATACAGAGAATAGATATAGTACTGCTTACACATTACTTATAGGTATTGAATACCTACTGATATTTTAAAGGTACTTTTAAGTGTAATCTCTATCTCTAGAGATGCGCTTAAAAAAACGGCAAGGAGTTAGCAGATAGCAACAGATGAAACGCCATGTGGCGGTTTGGGGGCAAGCAGCAGCATCTACAGTCGGAAGCAATCGTCATCCATATTATTTACAATACCTATACTAAGGGGAACTTTTGTAATTTACAGGGGAGTCGGTAACATAGGATTGGTTGTATGAATTATCGCCAATAGCAGGTATGATTTGCGTATAATTTGTGTCGAACGTCGATGATTTCGTTTCAGAAGCCGGTGATGGTCTCGTATTAATGTAGAGAAGCCAGCACATCAAGCTACCCTACAATAATGTGTCAAATTTCTTTGATAGTTTTTCACCTTTAGGTACTACAAACAGAATAAAGTTCAATTGGGAAAATCTGACAGTTTGGGGTAGGTAGCTTGAAGCTGTGCTGGCGTCTGTACCTACCTATATGGGGAGTGAGAACTAGTATAACCTTGGCACCTACTAATAATAAGCGTGTTTGCAGTAAGCCTGCAAATACCTAGGTACCTACTCCTATACCTAGAAAGTAACCGTTACGATACAAAAATGTCCCTTCCCTACTCTAATGCACACAAGATTCTGAGGAGCTACTTACCCGCTGTAAGTCGAAGTTGGGCAGCGGCGGGTAGACAGGACACTTGCCCAGCCCCGTGCTGATCACTGCCTTGATGATGGTGCAAAACAGAACACAGTATATCCTGGTGGCGGTGACGCTCGAGCCTTCCATCGCGCGCTAGTGCCGCGTGTCCAGAGCGTTCAGTCGCGCAGTCCACAACTTGTTTTGTAAACACTAGACATTATTTGTACAACACAAGATTGGCCGCCGTCGCACTCGCCACTGCACGGAATACGATCGATAGCTGCGATCGTTATTCATTAGCTATTGGAAGCCGACTTGTACGTCACGAGACGGACGCGGCACGGTAACGCAGCGTGACGCACTTCATGTAACTGATTGTGATCAGTGATCAGAGCTTCGCAACTAGGATGAGCAGTTAGGCACGGTCAGGTGAGCCAAACAAATATTTAGTAATCAAGTTATGAAGCGTATCAAAGTTGCATGTGTGCTGAAATTTCTTAAATAACAGTGATCGCTAGGAATGTTGAACGATTATTTTTACTAAATACTATTTGTTTCTCTATTCAGGAATTTTCACACTATTTGGATTTTGCAAGCTTAATAGTTTCGGAGATTTCGCTGGATTTGTTTCGATTGACTATAAATTATATGTTGCAAGCATCTTCTACTAAAATAATAATGTGGAAGAATGTGTCATAATCTTAAAGGTACCTAAGCCATCGCCATAGATAGAGCAAATTTTCCTAAACTAGCTTTCCTTTCCTAAAGTAACTTAAGAGTGTATAAAACTTCAGTATTAGAGAGTGACAGTAAGGGACTAAGTACTCACACTTATTAAGCGTTAGCGTAGCGACTCATCCAGAACTAGTATGCTAGCTAGTGTGAGTAGTCCGAGTCCCTAAGTGTCCTCGTTGTAACTTGTTCCTGAACCGTTGACCAATCACCATTACCTATATGAAAACTTTTATTACCTTAGGTTCTGCCTGTAAAAATAATTGTATGTGGAAATAAGTAAATAAATACAAACCTTGTTTGAAAAATCCCGATATAGGTACTAATCGTGACTAGGGAATGCAATCTCGTCTCGCCGAGATCCCGATCTCGCGAGATCCCGGCCATATTTTACGAGATTGTATCTCGTCAAATTTCGTACGAGATCTCGCGAGATAACGAGATCGACAAATGCAGCGTGACGACGTGTATTTCATAGCGCGGCTGCGCGCGAACTGAATCCTGGCCGTTGCCTAAATATAGATAATTATTGTTTTGTTACCAATATTATAAGAATTTGAACTGATTAGCTACAGTAGGTATAATAATTATAGACATAAACAAATGTTATTAGAGTTAGAGACAAATAATAAGTATACTCTGTTGATTTTTAAAATAAAACTTACATTATTTTTATAACTAAGCAACGCAGTTTCTATTTAATTACATATCATGTCAATTACTAGTTCTTAAAACAAGCATTTGCATATGTTTTAATTGCGATTCTTCCAATCTCGCGAGATCTCGCTAGGCGGAAATCTCGTACGAGATCGCATTCCCTAATCGTGACATGTTAATTCTGGGATTCTACAACATGATTCGAATTAAAATACGTAGTAGGTACCTATACCTACCTGTATTAATTGTATTATAACACTATCGCGACCTAATAAGAGATAGTTTTGTTAGATAGCAAGCGTGACACGGAGGGTCATCCATTTACCTACTATAACTTGACTTCTAAAGAAACCGTTAAATATTCATAATGAATAAGTTGTACGCCGTACATAATGTAAATAGGTAGGTATAGTGACACAAACACGACGTTTTCAAACAAATGTATTGTTCTTAACATTACTTCGTGATATTTACAACTATTCTTTCATTCTAATAGCAAATATACAATATCACAATATAGCTTATAACTAGAGACGTAACAAAACAAATATTATAGTAGATAGTCAACAACTAGAATAATAATAAGTATAATATTCACACTGAAACATCATTGAGTCGGTAGACATTTGCTTTAAAAAAAAATCTTTAATTTACTGACAGACAGAGGTAAACAGATGGATCGAGAAGCAAGAGATTTTACACAAGGGTTTGTTGTTGGTATAGACACCAGCACATCAACCTACTCCAATGTGTCAAATTTCTTTAATAGGTTTTCAACTTTATTCCAAACATAATAAGGTTCTTGTTCAATTGGGAAAATTTGACAGTTTGTGATAGGTTGATGTGCTGGCGTCTGTAGCTACAGAATGATTATTTTTTATCACTAATCAAATTTTCTCAGGGTAGTGATTGTGGTGAACATACTATGGAAACAATTTGGAAATCACTATAAAAAGATATCTAACTACTTATATCATACAAAAGTTCAATACCCACTCAACCAGAGTACAAAACAACAGATTGGCCAAATTTTCACTGATTGTGCTTCCCTTCAGCCCATCAAGGTAATTACACCCAGTAAAATATTGGTTAGTGAAAATAAATTAGGTACCCGCTTATTTGAAGAACATGTTAGTTACATAATACCGCTTACAGTACCTATATGGCTATATGGTATGTGGCACTACTAATGAATCATTCGTGTACAAAGACTCAGGAAGTTCAGTATAAATATTTTTTTAACACAAGTAAGCCAAGTGCCATTTTACAAGCTGCGCGCGCCGGTCAGCGGAAACGAAATACTTGGGTAGGCATGGTAAACATTTTATAGCTACCTAAAGTGGAACAGAATAGAGGTAAGGCTAGTTCAGGAAAGACGCTAATTATATATAATTTTTGGTTTAAACAAGTTTTCCATAAGTCCTGATTGTTAATTTAGTTTTTGTACACATAATATGTAGTTATTTCTTGGGTACTAGAATATGTATCTATTTAAGATTTTTTGTTGCCTTTATATGTAACTGGGTATATTGTGTAAAAGATTGAATAAAGATTTTCAAGATTTGAAGGCATAATCCCTGGAGTTTCGCATGATACCGCATAGCTTCATAGGTGAAGCGAAAACGGAGACTTGGCTGAGTTAGAGTCATCTGCCCAGCCTTTCCCCAACTACGTTGAGGCTTTCAGTCTCACCAACTGCAGCTGCTAAATACCATGTTTTACATGGAGCAACTGCCTGTCAGATCTCTGCAACCCAGTGATTGGGTAACCCGCAACGACAGTCAAAAATTTACAAATGACAGCCACCATTGCTTAACGTGCTTTTTGAGTAGTGGAGGAGACTTGAATTGTCATTATTGGTCACCCATCCTCAGAGCGACCTCGGCAAGCATAGCTTAACCTTGGATCGACCCGTCATAAGCTTCCCTTCTACTATTGCATAGAGGAATATTATTAAATACTCTTTATTTTACACCTCAAAAACTAGATACAGGCAAATATCACCTGGTTTAGGTTTACCAGTAAATTCATCACCGGATACCTAGCGTCGGCTATCCGGCTATCCGGAACGTGTGAAAAGGCACTGTCTAACTTACACTTACATAAAGTTGCACACACGGGAACTTAATAAAAATTTAACTAACGTAAGGATACAGATGTTGCATTCGACAAGCGCGCGTCAATCTTTCCAATTTGAACCTTTTTACAATGACATACGGTCTAAAGGTCGCAAGCGAAACGGAAACAGGCGAAATGTGGTTATACTTTAGGTCTTTACTGAACTTATGACAATTACGAACATTATGTTTTTTACACAAGTAAAAAAAAATACTTTACAAAGGCAGACTTAATGCCTTACCTGCCTTGCCATGCCCTACTTGGTACATTATGTATGCAATCACTTGAAAGTAAAGGTTAAAATGGACTAATTATTGAAGCGAATATACCTATTAAGTACTAACTAGCTTCAATTTCTGTTTAAATAAATAAATAAATATTCCACAACTTTTCACACAGCGTCATCTAGTCCCAAGCTAAGCTTGTGTTATGGGTACTAAACAGCTGATAAACATACTTATATATCTCTAAATACATACCTATTTTAGATAAATTACATTCAGACACAGAAAAATAATCGTGCTCATTACACAAACATTTGCCCTGGGTTGGAATCGAACCCTCGACCTCCGGCATAGCAGTCCGGGTCACTACTACTAGACCAACAGGCTAGTCAACATTGGACTTAGACGTAACTGGCTAAATTTGGCTGTATCAAAGGTACACCACTGCCTAACCCTTCGAAGATTCCAAGCGTAATGTTTTAGAAAAGAATACTCTTTATTGTTTACCATAAGAACATACAAACTATAACTTTAAGACCTACATAGGGTGTTACAATGCGCGGCCTTGTAGCAAGAAGCGATCTTTTACAGACAACCTTTTGATGGACTTGATAGTGAAGGAGAAAAGTTATGCAGGTAGGTTGTGGTGCACTATTTACATAAATAATATATACCACACATATCTTAAACGTAACATCGTTAACTATGTAGTATCCGAGTGAAATGACGCGCGCTCGTGGATTGTATATCTAGTATATCACAACCGATCACCATTTAATATTGAGCGCTATATCTGACTTCTCGACAGCATGGTAGCTTGTGTGCAGCATAGCTCGAGCCTTGTCAGAGTCCTTGCCGTCGAGCCACTCGGCGTACAGCTGGCGGGCTAGCTTGCTGTCAGCTGGGACAGCTAGGGGCAGCTCGGAGTACATGCTCTCCAGTTGAGCGACCAGCTCGCGGCCGCTCTCGCCGGTCACGGGGCGGACTTGTGCGCCGCCGTTTAGGCATCCTAAAATGTTGAAGATATGGGTTACCATCGGATTTATTTTCTCGTTTAGCCGCCCAAAATATACCTGTCATATCTGTCAGTTAGATCACTCCAAAGCCACCATCTTAAACATATTTATTTAAAACATATTAGGTACACATATTTTAAATATATCTAAGAGATGGCGAAACAAGGTCTTCACCTTATTTTGTACCAACATTCAAAGCAAATAATTATTTTCAAATTCCTAATATTGAGGTATAACAATATTAGTAATTCTGGTCCTGGGACGGTTTAAGACTTAGTTGTCAATAATAATGTAAAGAGGTATTATTTTTTGTTTGTAAGTTTATTGCAGGCAGAAGCCTTATAAAGAAAAAAAAACAAATGTTTACCAGCTGATTTAAAAACTGTCTGTGCCTGTTTAACATGGGTAATGTTAAAAAAAATATGTTTCAGTTACCTACCTAAACTACCTAAACCTATTTTGTTTTAACATTACCCCACCTAAGAAACTTCCCCTGTATCGTGGATGCGTTTACAAACCGTCAGACCTGGAATACTATCAATAGGCCATACAACTATTTTTTCCAGTAAAAATCTGCATGAATAAAGTACAGACGCCAGCACGTCAAGTTACCCCAATGTGTCAAATTTCTTTGATCGTTTTTCAACTTTATGTCAGACAGAATAAGGTTCATATTCAATTGGGAAAATTTGACACATTGGGGTAACTTGATGTGCTGGCGTCTGTACATAGGTACCTGAGGGGCAGGCCATGACCTCGACGTAGTGGTAGGGCGACTTGCCGCGCTTCAGCTTTTGCACCAGGTTCTGAATGTTGCGGAAGCCGTTGGCCACCGCGAACTTAAGCACCTCCTTGCCGTCCTTCTCCAGCGTCACCTCGCGGAAGTCAGGGTTCCTGGAAACGTCACAAATATATTGCCAAGTCCCAAGAATGCCACGCATTTATTTTTGTATAAGTTTATTGCAGAGGACTTCCAATCTAGCACAAAAATGCTTGAGTGACGTTAATACGTACGATTTTGAAATTGAAAATACTTGTTTCAAATATATTACTGCTGATACTAATTGTGTTTGCCTCATTTATTCAAACCTAATTAGTGCAGGATATTTATATTTTAAAATAAATAAATACTTACCTACTTAGATCTTTAGTCCGCTAGAGCTACAGATCTAAATATTCTAAGAATGCTACTAAGAATTTAATTGTTAAAAAAATTTAAAGCACTGCTCGACCCTGGGTTTGAACCCATAACGCTTGCTTCTTACGATCACTTGCACCGTATTTGAAAAGTCTATACACAAGACCCGTTTCTCTACCAGATTTTTGTTTGTTTTTACTCGTAAAGTAGAATATGGCTTTTATAAGATCTAATTGAAGGCAATAAATTATTAACTATACTAACAATAAGCCAGGCGTTCGGGATCGCGATAGGTTAGTAGCAAAGGTCATGCAATTGTAGGTAACATAGCATTATGCACTGAAACTATACTCAACAAGTGCAGTGTTTGTGTCAGTTTACAAACAATACGAGGCTGGCCATTGACTAATTAGTGGCACACCACACAATGGCCCACTTGTGAGTTTGGCCAGGGGTCACACTGTGACACTGGGTGTCGTACGATACTTGTTGCAATACTCAATTGATCATTGTTTTTGCTGTTTATGAGTGCTAGTATTAACTAGAGACCCTCCCCGGCTTCGCACGCGTAGCATTAATAATTTAATTTATTAATTAATTTGTATGAAATATTACCTAATGTATTACATAATGTAAAAGAAATGTTCCTCTGATCGCTACTAAAAATACCAACACCCGCAGGGTTAACCTGAATGTCACCCAAAAAAATAATAAGAATCGCTCCATTGTTATAAGATGCTAAAGGTTTTTATTTATTATTATCAAGCCTTTTTTCTGGGTTTTCGAAATAAATTACCAACCTCAGTAGGTACTACTATCATTGTAAAGTTTGCAATTTGTTACAATAAACTTATCAGCTAGCTTTTAACCTGTACCTGTACCTTACTAAGGTACAGGTACAGGTTAAAAGAAACCTGGAATCTGAACCAATATTTTTGTGATAAAGTTTTTGTTATTATAAAGGTATTTTAATCTGCTCAACTATGTAGTAAAGAACTAAAAATTCAAGTGTAAATGTGTACCTTAAACTTTTATAGACAAGCTGCGCATTAGTCTCCCCGAACAGCTGCTCCGCGGCGTACAGGAACACGTGGTCTGCGTACCCTCCCGAGCCGGAGCCCACGTGGCGCCGGAGGGCGGGCGCGGAGGGGCGCGGGCCTCCCCACGGCCAGTCCAGCTCCGCAGCCGGGACGTCACTCAGGGACTTGTTGCTCATGTCTAGCATTTGTTCCAGCTCGACTAGAGATGTTTTAGAAATTATAATATTAAAAAGAGCTGTAGGGAAATGTTGTCAGTGGTCAGTTACCAAAGTCAGGTTTCATCTTAGTTATTTATTGCCATATTATGGGATACGAGTAATTATTCCACAAATGCGGCTTATCATGCCAATTACAAATATATGCGTAAGTACATTTTTTTTCTTTTTATTTTAAAATCTCGTGTCACAATGTTCGTCCTTGAGAAACCCCGGGACTACTCAACCCATTTCTATGAATTATTGCTTAATTTGTGTAATTTGAATAAATTAATACTCCACAATTTTCACACAACGCCATATAGTCCCAATAGCTAGCTTGAGCAGAGCTTGTGTTAAGGGTACTAAACAACTGATAAACACACTTTTTAACCCCCGACGCAAAAAGAGGGGTGTTATAAGTTTCACCGTTATGTGTGTGTGTCAGTCTGTCTGTCTGTCTGTCTGTCTGTCTGTCTGTGGCACCGTAGCGCCCAAACGGGTGATCCGATTTAGATGCGGTTTTTTTATTTGAAAGCAGGGTTTCTTGCGATGGTTCTTAGGCACAATTCATCAAAATCGGTTCAGCCGTTTCAAGGTAATCAGCTCTTTTGTGTTAGCTACCGTTGCTATTTTAGGCGTCTATGGGTATTAACTTTACTTAAAAACATATGTGTGTCTTAAAATTTCAAACACCCATGTGTGTAATATTAATAAGCAACATTATGGTGTATTTGGTCTGATGCAGCCAGGATATCTAGCAGACTAATACACTCTTGACAAAATAATAGCAGATATGTCGTGTTTGGATTCATTTTAACCAGTATTTGATTCTGCACACAATTCACTGATGGCAACAGGATGAGCTGATGCTGCAGCCAGGCTATCCAGCACACCAGTAGTCTTGACAAAATAATAGCAGATATGTCGTGTTTTGATTCGTTTTAAAACCAACATTTGACTCTACATACAATGCACTAAAAGTTCTCATAACTGTATAATCTATAAAACAAAATTAATGCGTTACAAAATTTTAGAATAAAAATTAAATTAAAAATTTAAAAAATACCCACCGCAAAAAAATAAAACATTTAAAAAGTTAAAAATAATACTTTCCTATCGTTGAGCCATGAAATTTTACGTAACGTCGGGGTACCGCTAAAATAAGTACCTACATACCTACGAGTACTAGGAACATTCCTTACATAAGTGGTACCCCGACGTGAAGTAAAATTTCATGGCTCAACGATAGGAAAGTATTATTTTTAACTTTTTAAATGTTTTATTTTTTTGCGGTGGGGGTTTTTTAAATTTTTAATTTAATTTTATATTTCTAAATACATAGATGTTATAGATTAATTTCACCCAGACACAGAAGAAACGATCGTGCTCACGACCACCAGCATAGCAGTCAGGGCCACTAACTACTAGAAAATTCGTCAAACTTATAAGATAGGATATTTTGTATGTCGATTGTCCTCAAATTTCTTATTTTATTACCAAAAACTTTTTTTTTTCTATATATAAAACACATGGCAATGTGAGTTATTGAATAAACAATTGATTTTAGTAAACTATACTATTTAATTGGAAAGTGTAATGGCAGCAGCATGTATTCAAACACTATAAACTTTTGAAAATATAGTACTTACTTGCAGTAATAACGCAGTCGACATCGTGGCAGCTGAGCATCTCACTGTAGAAGTCTTCCCTGGACGCCTCGAGCTTTTTATCATAGCACGGCATGAAGGTGACGTGGTAGATCTCTCCCGGAGTCAGTTCCCGGCACTTTGACAGATACTGCTTCACTAAAGAACCCATCACCTGCTGCGGAGACTTGGAACTCGATATGTATGGCAGGATGAAGTTTCCGTGTGTCTTTTCAGCGTAGCACACCCAGCCTGTATGGGATTATATGGTACCGTCAGCAATAAACACAACTGATAGAGTCGTTTTATTACCTAAACATTCTTATCGCTTTGGAAACTTAGTTATCAAGTATTAAGATTTTTTAAGTATCACCCGTACTTAGAAAACCGCATTCACCAAACTGTTCGTTTCGCGCTTGATGTTCGTCGCGTACTCAACGCCCGACTAGCAGTTTGATGGCTGTTTTTGTGTTCGTATGCGCAACTTTGCTCTTTATGCCGCTATTTACTAAGTCAATTTTTCAAAAGCCATAAGAATATCCATTGATCTGAGCTCTTTTAATTTGCACTGACTCTTTGGATAACAGAGCTATAAGCAGAATATTGTAATTATTCACCACAGACATTAGATCTGCCTAGAACATATCACACTTTTCAATAGCATTTGATATTGAAGAGGATAATAGTAAACCAACCAAATAAATAGTACACGGTTGGTGTTAATATTTAATTTATATAAGTTGATGAATATAATAAGAGTTGCTTTTAATTTACCTGGACAGGAGCTAGCAAGCATAGGCATGTTTTTGGAGCTGGGGTCTGTTTGCTGGTTCTGGTAGCGCTGCAGGAACTCCTGCTGGGCCTCCAGAAGAGAGAAGTCTTCAGCTATCGTCATATCCAACACCAAGTCTGCACCTAAGCTCTTGAAGTACCCTGGATAAGTAATGATAAGCATGCATCAATATCATTGTAGGTCAGGTACCCTAGTTCTGATAAAACAGACACAGTTTACTAAAACACACTCAAGCAGATCAAGAGGGACACAGACCAGTCTTGATTTTTGTAAACATGCACTTTATGACACTAACAATAAAGTGCATTATGCAAGTCATTAGATAATCCTTCAGTTACTTTAGTCTATGTAGTGCCTTAATAACAGCAGTCTTGTTTAGTAATGTTTTAACATTCAATAACTTAAAAAAATACTGAGTTTTTTTTTATTTTGCTAAGTCATTTTAATTATAGCCAAAAGTTTGCAGAGCTGCACTTTATGTCACTAATAATAAAGAGCATTATTCACATCAGACAATCACCTTCTTTCTTCCGTCTATGTAGGACAATAGTATAACTGCCTTGTTTAGCAATATTTTATCTTATTGATTAAATACTGCTGTTTCATTCTTATGAGGCTAAGTCATATTGACTATAGACAAGTTTTTTGCACAAGTGCACTTTACGTCCCTAATATCATCGCATTATTCAATGTCAAAATAAAATCATTTGTTTTAATTAGGCCATTAACTTTTGAACATCAAACTTGAAAACAAAATATAATGATTTTAGGCAGGAAGGAATTTACAATAGTAATTTTTTATCAAGATTTCTCTTTTACAATATTAAATACATTATATAAGAATACATGTATCACTAATTATTTATCAGCTATTCCTTCATTAGACTAAATTTGAAGGGGATTTCTTGTAGATAATGTAAGTTTATTTTAAAATATAGGTATCATTAAGATGATAACTTACTGATCCTGGTAGAAGTGTCTATGGTTCTATATAAACCCAAGAAAAGAGCAAGTGGTTGTGGATTATCTGATGACATTGAGCATCAGATAATCCACAACCCTTTGCTCTTTTATTTAAAAATAATCTTATTTTATCTTGCTGAGTCATAACGACGAAAAAATATGCGGAATGGCATAAACATTATAAGTAGTTAATTTACATTTTTGTTAGACATAAGATATAAAAGCACCTGCTAACTTGTGAGTGGCCTCCTCAGGAGTCAGCTTGTACCGTGCTGCGAGGGAGAGTGTCGGCTGCGGTGACAGAGATATGACTATCAGACTCACATCTTTACCTTCTCCTTTATTGTCTGTGTACTTCCTCTCCGAAAATACTCTGCAAAAATACAAACAGCATAATCATAAAAAAACATACATTACAGCACACGCTAAGAAGACAGAAGATAATCAATGATATACTTCATCTTCTTATCACTCATAACCACAAAGTTTTATTTTTATAGGGTATCTAGAATCTAAAAAGTACTACTACAAGCCTAACCTACTTATTTTGATAAATACTACTAACGCTAGCTATAATCCTTACATACTTATTTTGCTAACATACTACTAACGCTAGCTATGATCCTTACATACTCATTTTGCTAACATACTACTAACATTAGCTATAATCCTTACATACTTATTTTGCTAACATACTACTAACACTAGCTAAAATCCTTACTTACTTATTTTGCTAACATACTACTAACACTAGCTATAATCCTTACTTACTTATTTTGCTAACATTCTATTAGTAGTAGTAGCTAGTGCTAACACTAGCTGTTATCCTAACATACTTATTTTGCTAACATACTACTAACACAAGCTGCTGTAATTCTAACATAGGTACTTATTATACAACATTTAAATAAATATTTCTAGCAGTAAAAAATAATGTCATGTCAATATTATTATTGCTTTGTCATTACATTTCTGCTCATTTAATTAACAAGGTTAGTGATGTTATGAAAGCAAGCTATTGGCTCACCTTAAGAGTTCCTCCTGGCTCTGCTTAGTGACCAGCACGCTCTCCGCTGACGTGATACATCCGCTGCAAGCCAAGCAGTCGGCCAGGGTAATCTCCACCTTCTGTAGCTTCTGTTCTCTGCCACTTGACACATCGAAGTATCCATCTTCACCAATCTTTATCTTTGCACCAGTTTTTGTCTTTGTTTTCTCAATTTTTACAGGTTTTATACATTCCTGTTGATAGAATTCGTTTCAATATAGGTATGGAGAACGATCGTGTTAATACGTGCATAATTTTGAAAATTTTTAGTGATTTTTGTTTATATGACGTTTTCCATTGGACTTATTCTTTTACTCGGTATGAATGTTAAATTCTACAAGATGACAGTCCTATTTTCAGCATTGTGCGAAAGTAGCAATACAGGAAATAAAAATCAAAACAACCTGTTTGTTTATAAAATAGGTTAGGTTACTCACTTGCGAAGGTGTTATAAAATCGTCGAGGTCGGTCAACTGTAACGCGCCACTGAATCGAGAAGCCATAATTTATGTTTGTATTTTTCTAATTGCAATGTAATAGTTTAACACTTTTTTGAGTTTGTTTTACTGTAATTTACTTTCGCGAAATACCAAATACACAGCTGATTTTGACACTAGTTGATTGATTTGATTGAAGGTTGACATTGACAGCTTAAACAATGTTGGTACGATGTAAATTCGTTTTCTACCATAATTTTTTATCAATTGGTAACTTTTTACACTTTGTTTTATGCTTAAGACATGGAAGCCGACATAAAACTTGAGCAGTAAAATGATGAAACTTAGCAATTTGCTGTAGTAAGCCAAACACGTTAGTCAAAATTAATGACCGAATGTAGGGAGCAGTTAAATAGACTGCGTTAGTAAGAGTTTAAAGAATTGCAGAGTATCGTTTTATAATTATTTTTATTAATAGACGTGCTAAAACTACCGTACATCTTTCTCACAATGTCACAACACATCTTATTTTTAATGAATCGCAGAGCCTAAGGACAACGTTGTAGGTATGACATGTAATAATTGAATGAAGTAAAACATTTTTAATACACACATTGTCACTACTGTCGCATATCCAATAACATAACCCACTATAGAAAGCCAAACTTGAACGAATATTAATTAACACTACAAAACATTTTTGGAACCTACTTTCCATAAGGTAGATCTATTTATCAAGATAATGATGTCATTAAAAAAAAATAATTAAAGGTTGAAGTTGAATCATAATTATTAAAGGTTGAAGATAAGTGCAAACCAAGCATGCTCAAATGTAGCCGGTGGCTCCCACGCACAACCTTGAAGGACGTCGTCATTATTTACTACCATTAGTAGTTTACTGGCCAGCTACACTGGCTGGCCACGCATGACGGTGCCACAGTGCGCTGCGCTGAGAAAAATCAATCAGAATCTTCCCGCCTCCGAAGGTTTCCAAGGCAACGGGTAAACAGTGAGGAGACGTGCGTTGCATTGAACGGTCCACGGAGAGACGTGTCGTATCGTATTTCGACAATTTTGTGTTGTGAAGTGTTTGTGTACAGTATATCTGAATATTTGGAAATTTTATGGACAATGGCAGACGAGACTGCAGCTACGGCTTTGATGCCAGAGAAAGTGATACATACTTATCCACTAATAAGGGTAAATTGCATTATTATTTTGTGTACTAAAGCTATTGCTGCCTACGCCAAATATTTAAAATGAACAATTAGGTAAAATACATCATATTGAAGAAAAAGAATCCAAGTTTAGTATTTAGAAAATCCCCATTGGCTCAATAAATGAATGTCCTTTTATTCGCTAGGCCATGCGGGTTCGATTACGCTTTGTAATATTAGTAAACAAATTTCGAAAAATAGAAATAAATATCCCTTTGTAGGTATTTTGGCCAGGATACCTACTTATTACTCCACACAGTACCTAACTTCCTAGGTTTTTATGCAAGACTGTGAGATTTTTATTAAACGGGGTTATCTGACCTTCGTTTTGAATCAATCATTGCGGCCTATGGAGTATTGCTCATAAGGCATAAGCCACTTAGGTTCATGTAAGACCATCTCTTGAGATGTTTTCGAATTTTAATTTAAGCTAAAATTTATCTATATTTATGGTTTTTTTTTTAGGGAAAGTTTAAGTTGTGTCCAGAATTATTGCTTATTCCGCAGTACACTAAAACTTAGGTCGGCTTCTCAGTCCTATCTAATTTATGTAGGTGTAAGTTTCCTCTTAAAACACCCACACGAGGAGATACGCTGGCAATAGTATAAGCTATAATTTAGCGGGGCCAGGAATTGGTATCACCTGTGCTGACACCGTTGCTGACGGTACAGGGACCAGCACCGCACATCAAGGTACCCCAATGTGTCAAATTTCTTTGAGAGCTTTACAACGTTATGTCAAACAGATTAATAGGTTCATATTCAATTGGGAAAATTTGACACATTGGGGTAACTAAGACTTGATGTGCAGGCGTCTGTACATAGCAAGACTATGGCTCTTCCACGTCTTAGACTAGCATGGATCCATAACCCCTTGAACATTTTATACGTCCGTCCAGCATCGTAGGGTGCCCTATAAACTACCTACGCGAGCGTACCTAAATCTAACGTAATTATCTCTGATAAACGGTCGGTACTTATTATTTCATCTAGAATAAAAGAGGCTAGATTATGGATGTGTATTAGGTTACTCTGTATCACCATCACCCTCGTCATCACAATCTGATCTATTTAGAGCCGCAACATGTTTTCTTTCACACCAACATCTCTATTTCCTATCATTTTAATAGTCACAGTCTCCTTCTCAAGGGCATTACACTATTCAATTTGCAGGATTCTAACTAGGAACAGTAAGGAAGCAACAAAGCGGTCGGAACCTCCGATTCACCCTTAATCGGATCTAATCTGTTTTAACTGCGATTACATTTTATCTATCGATTTCCTAGAATTCCTACAAATTGAATAGCGTAATAATCCCTTTAGCCATATCATCCTAGATATTAGCTATGGGTAATAGCTAATGTTAGTATAAATCCTCCTAACATGACTTAATTAGCTCAAAAGTGGCAAGGCAATCATGCTTAGGCCTAGATTCTTATACACGTATATTTTTAACTCTTCCAAATGGAACAGCTCGTGCTTCTCGCTACTCTGTGCATTGATCTTAAGAGATTTCGATTTTCAAATCAAAATAAAACACAACACATAACGTCACGCCTGTAATCCCCGAAGGGCTAGGCAGGTGTACCTACCTGGTAGTACAACTGTCCAACCCACATTTCGCCAGTTATGTTTAAGTCCCATGTAATAGGGGGCGAGCCTAATAATTGACATCAATCGGGCACAAATCCAGACTCCGGGCTGCTACTGAGAAATCCCAGATGGAAAAACTCAATAACACTTTGCCTGACCCGGGGATCGAACCCGGGACCTCATGCTCAGCAGTAGCGCTTGCGACCACTAGACCTACGAGGCAGTCAAAATCAAAACTGAATATCAATTAAACTATTTCATTACATAGACTGCCCAATCGTTGTATTCTAGCATGATATTGATCAAACGTTGTGGATATTAAATTTCGGCGGAGTCAAGGCCCGGGAGTGGCACGACTTGGCTCGCTGCAACGCATCACTCGACCGGAACCCTTGGCTATAGAGTTACATATACCCGTCAATGATCTCACTAATGGATAAAAAAAAACCTAGAAAATACCTAAACAGGTCGTTTTTCGTCTTGCTTGATCGACCCCAGCTTTGCTGATTGTTTGTGGTCCCTGATTGGGGTTTTTGAAATTTTATTCCAAGTAGCTGCAAAAGTTTTGACTCTTTAAGTAGGTAGGTACATACTAACAAGTACCTGTTCAGTCCAGTCCATCATAGCAGCTGTCTTCGAATAATAATTACGTACGTCGCCATCAACGATATTCAATAAGAAGTTGGCAGTAGTATCTTCACAGCGCTAATGTTTTCGCAACTCCTTGTGTATTATGTATTATATATATTATATCTATAGTTTACATATTTATGTATTTATACTGAACATATTTGTGTATTATAATTATGAATATTATAATTATAGTGTACATATTTATGTATTTATACTAAACATAAATTAGTATTGCTTGCTTTATTTTCTTTTCTTTTTTCTTTTTTAATTGCACCTACCACTGCGTTTCTCTGCATCACCTGATGGTTGACTGGTAGAAAATGCCTATGGCATTAAGTCCGCCTTTGTACATTAGTGTGCTTGAAGTATTAAATAAATAAATAAATAATATAGATATACTTACTTACTATAAACAGGACATCACGAACAAAATTTTCATCCGATTAGTCTGGTTTAATACACTCCTCTACCGTTCCAACATTTCTGTATTATGCTAGACAGCGGGCGTTACTAAGACATGGGATTACAGTTTTCTATGACATTTATTTGTATGTCCTTCTTTAGTACATTATCTTAAATCTCTTTTTTAAAGTTTTTAAAAATCTCCTTTACGTAGAGGTACTTATGTAATAACTGTTCTATTGTATATTTTTACCACCTCTTACTCTTATGTGTAAACATATTTTGCAAGTCAACGTCCGGTAAGAAATTTCTCTCGTCCAAATATCTCTATAAATTACCCGGATGGTAGTACTAAGTAAACACATTTGTTTGTTCGCCGACAGCTCTCAGCTCGAGTGTTCGATCGCGATGTTTCATGCGTTTGTTTTGGCAGGTGGACCCTATCTCGTACTATCTCCGTACTACACGCGTGTTTGGACAATCGCTTATGTTAAGTGTAGACAACTTCTTTAGTAAGCTTGTGATGGATTTGCGTTCGAACACTCTGACGGTCGAGGCGTTAATTTGTTAACCTTATTGAAAAATAGAGGCAACTTTCAGCGATTTTGTAAAACACTTTGGTGGGTAATTGTGGTATAAAATGCTGTGAATTAATCATTATCTGTATCATGGACTGCTTTTTTAGGGTCAGCATTAAGTCTCATCGGATGCAGCTGAATAATAATATTTAAATGAAATACTGATCTGACATTCACAACCCAATTACTGGGCAATGATAAGAAACCAAGCAAAAAAGAGCGCCTGCCACCGCCGCGCTTTTAGTCAAGCTTACGGGTTTGATTCCCGATTCAAAATAAAATAAGGTATTATAGATATCTATCTATACATAATAAATATATGTACCGCCATGGCTTACGCGCAATGGTTCACTTCAGGGACTGAGTATGTAAACAAAATCACAACAGATAAATTTTATAACAACATAAATGTCTAACACGTCGTTGCCCTGAACATTTTCAGTCCAGTGAGTCCAGTCCGTTGAAAGGGGGGTTTTACCATAAATCCATTTATGAGAAACATTCAACAATCTCATTTGTTCACAGCATTCAGATATGTCAGAGGAGATGCGAGTCGAAGCTGTCGAGTTGTCCGTCACAGCGTGCGAAAAGTTTTCACAGAACAACGAGCTGGCCGCCCGCATGGTCAAGGAGTCCATGGACAAAAAGTTCGGCCCATCCTTCCACGTCGTCGTCGGAGAAAGCTACGGCTTCGAGGTCACTTATGAATGCACTAACATGTGCTACATGTATTTCGGAGGAAACCAGGCAATCTGCATATGGAAATGCTCTTGAAAATCTCAGTCATCCTAGTTAGCCGTAGGCGTTACCAAATGATATACCGAAGAAGTATCTATGTACTTTTAGTTTCTTTACAGTTTATGTTTTAGAATACAGCCGAATAATGGGAATATGGGAACGGTTCCAATAGATATATAAAAATAAAACACTACTTAATTAATTTAGATTTAATGCCATTCTGTGTCTTTAAACTTACGAAAGTGTTAGTTGTAGGTATTTGAAACCGCGCACAACCTAGTTTGTAAAACTGTATAGGTACCTAATTGATTTGGATGCCTCATAATAACTGACATAGCGTTTCTTCAGATACTTACTAACCTACTTGAAACCTTAAAACTCCGCTTACAAAAAGTTGTGCACATTTTACAATTTACCTGCTTAAAACAATGGTACCTACTAAAACGTCCGTCGCCATGCCGTGTTCGCGTTTCATATGTAAAATGGTTCTTTACACGCTAAGTACCTACTAGGTATTATGTTTTTATTTTACTCCTAACATTTCATAGAAACCATTCTAGGTATGCAACATAAAAGCGGGAAGAGGGTTACAGGAGTGTATAATAGTTTTACCTAAATACTACCTTAAACTTTACTAAAAAATGCGCTAACGGCGATTTCCTCGAAGAGAAAATTATAATGAATTATATTTTTCTTTTTTTGATACCTACATGCTATGGCTTTCCATCGCGTGCTATGCCAAATAGGTTCTTATTATTGCATATGAAGCATCGAGATGTACCTACCTAATAGGTTTAATAAATCGTAGGCACGCGTGCCGAGAACCCTCTACACTCGTGTAGGTACCTCCCCGAGGGCACAAGGGGCAGACAGGGTCTGCGTCGTTCAGTAATTTGCACTCACACATTGCAGTTGATTTGTTAGGGAGATTGTGAAGGGCGATGGACCCTCAAACCAGACGAATTAATATGTAGGTACCTAGGCTAGCTACTTACGCTAGCTAATATTGTTTCATACGATTCCTCCTAGTCAGATAGGTAGGCTGTAGGCATCATATTTAAACATGAGATAAATAAAAACCCACTACTTACCACCCATATAGTGATGGCAGATTTTACTGGCCGGTAATTTTAGTTCAATGATCAATAAATCTTCACGCATTTAACGCTCCGAGTGTTTGTTTGTATAGATAACTTAGGAAATATTCTCGACTGTTGAGCCGCTGAGCACATAGTCTTGCGTTTGATATATTTGCGTATATTTTTGTAAAACAAACGGGGTCAATGCGACTCGGGACGAGAGCCAAAACAATCCTTAGCACTAACACCACAAAAATATCGTTCACTTGCACAAACTTTAAATACATTTTTGTTGCCTTTTTGGGCTATTATCAAGGCAATCTTATTCTAGTTCTTTATACATATTTGTTTTAATCAGTCTCAAATCAAATGCAAACAGTGGCGGTACTTGCGCGGGGTGCGGACAAAATACCCCGTCCCAATTGTTTTAAACTGGCAGGAAAAGTTGCGTCGCAAAACGTCTTAGGTCAAATGCCACTTCCCGCTCGGGGTTCATCTCAGTTTAAAAGTTCTGGCTAGGTTACCTCTACTTACTAAAGTTGCGCGAAAATGCACGACAAATCAAATTAATGCATTCACTAGTAAGCACTAGTAAACTCGTACAAATAAACAGTGGGATTAAAGACGTAGGTGATAGAATCTATTGTTGAGTAATTGGCCCTGACTGTTTTAAGGGCCTGTTTTTACTTAAGTACGCTACCTATCACATTCTATTTATTTCTTCGAAAAGTTTGTTTATGAAAGTTCTTGCTAGGTACCTACATGCCAACTCATAAATTGCAGCGATTCCGTAGATTTCCAGATTCTTTGATCAAACAAGTAATCTTAATCAGGAGACTGCTTCATTAACCTATTTACCTCAGTAATTTCATTAAATAAAAACAATGTCCGACCATAATCAAATAAACGAAATGATGCTTACTAGAAGCACGGTAATATTTATTATCTCGTGCTAGAAGTGTGCTGAGCCTATGAAATCAGTTGTGTCACTTGTGTCCATACTGTAAGCGCTGTGATTGTTAGTGGTAGGTACCGTTGGCAAAATAACGAATGAGTAATCTTTGTCCAAACTTTTTTGTTAATTATCTCAAAACCTTGAGTGTGTAGCCTGTGTAGGTATATTACTTGTAAAACGCCAAATCCTATTGTTCACTGAGCAACGACTTAATGAGTATAGCAATAAGAGTAGCGAGCAAAAGAATAATTTTGTCAATTACATACCTTTTTTGCTGTAATTACTCTGTTTTATAACAAGACACGCCATTTGAAACGTACCTACCTACAAAATAAAATCGAGGCCATATTACCAACCAGTGTTGAATATAACGTAATTATGTTTGTAATGATTATTTAAAAATATACTATTACGAGCGTGAGAAAATTTTATAATGGAATATAAAGAATATTTTACATTTTCCGTCGTTTCATTTGCGAAGTCATTCGTCAAGTCGTTGATTCGTTTATACCTAGTCTAGTTGTGTATGTACCTATTGTACCTAGTGTAATCTGTCTGTCTATGTATCCTCCATATATCGACCTCATAATTATTATTGCCAGGGCATACACCTGCAGGCCTTTCGCTATTCATCCTGTGAGACTCCCTCATTTCGCCAGCTATGTTTTAAGTCTCATGTAATTGGCTAATTGCGGGTGAGCCCATTGTCACAAACCAGCCACAAATCCAGGCTCCGGGTTGTTAAAAGGACCCAAACTAAGCAGTAGCCCAATTTAGGAACACATAGTAATGCCATGACAAACAGTTATGGTAAATCCAAAACCGAAGGTAAGTATATCGACTGTGACAGAATAACGTTGGTAAGTTACTGTTAAGTTATGCAACAGTAGTGTTGACTTCCTACACAGATAAGTCATGATAATCTATCCATGTTATGCGTCGGTGCAGGTGAGCATTATGCAGGGTTAAGGTAACATCAACCGTGCCCCGAGTCAATTCAACAGCTACATACGCAGTGTAGTAGGTAGGTACGTTGCTACGTCATCGGCGCGTCGTCGACTCGTCGTGCGGGCAGAGGTCGCGGGCGCGTCCACACGCCCACCGCGCTTACGAATGCGATGCGATGACCACGCATGATTTGAGTGAAGACAGGCGTTCTGGGCATAACTAAAGAACTACCTGTTCATAATTATCATATAAGTCATTTTCCAAAAATGTTTGCCTGTTTATCACGTCAAAGCGGTTTTTTTTGTCGGGATAAGTTTTGTATGAGGGGAAAAAAACCTGGCATTTGGTTTTTTCTTCTTCATATATCCGTGTGAAGCCGGGTTGGCCACCACGTAAATCTTCTATACTTATAAAATATTATAAAGCTGAAGAGTTTGTTAGCTTGAACGCGCTAATCTCAGGAACTTTTGGTCCGATTTGAAAAATCTATCCCTGGTAGACATAGGTTACTTTTTATCCCTATATTCCCACGGGAACGGGAACTACGCGGGTGAAACCGTGTGGCGTCCGTTAGTACAAAATAATTTTTCGTCCACAGTCTATATGCTATTCTATAAAAACCCGAAGACCGTGAATATGTAGGTTAAGTGAAGGCGAAGTCTACTGTGTACACTTCCCAAACTATGACACTTGTAAATTTTGTGATTTTATTTGAATATTTTACTTTTTATTAGATAAATAAAACAAACAACTGATTTCAAAATTAATAATATAATAAATTTTAATATGTTAAACGTTAAAAATTTCAATAAATTTCATACGAATCAGCTTGAGATCATGTTTCCGTAGCTATTTCTAATTCTGCATTTAGTACAAACTTCTTAGATGTAAATAATTGCATTTATTTTAATTATTTTTTATTGTGATACAGTGTGTAATGGTGCTGTATGAGTACGTACTACAAAAAAAGCGAATGTACTACTTCACGCCATAATTATTCGATTAGCGAATTCGTCAAGGTTGGTCAGTCTTGCTCGTAATGAGACATGGAAGTAATTGTAAAGCTAGCTTGTAATGACAGCGTTCGTCACGGTCACTCATGGTGACATACCTTTGTCGTACGCACTCAAACACACCTTCAAAGTTTATTATAAAGTAAAGCTATATAGTGTTGGTGGGATATTGTAAATATGTACAAAAATACAGAAACAGGATCCCATCTAGTACCACTTACTATAATTCTACGTCTTTTACATAAACATTGGCACATAAAGTGATCACATAGTACTCATACGTATATTAAACATACCTATACATAGTACGAAAGCAAATATTGTTATATAATATAATATAATAACCACAATAGTAAATCCACCTTGTTAACTATAATACAAATATCTAACAACGTAATATAGGTAGATTATTATGAAACGCTCATATAAAATCTACGAACGGATAAACTTATCTAGGTACTTCTAACAAATGTATGAATATAAAAATTTTAGGCACAATTTGTTATCAAGTTCAGTGTGTACTGGGTACCAAGGAGGACTGGGATGGACAAACTATTACGTATCAAGCACCTCTATGTAGGTATTGTGTACAGACTCGTCGCGATGGGTAAAACGTGTTGCAAGGACAGGAAAACTATAGTATACTATATAGTGGAAAAATTGGTACTGAAGGTAAACCACTTTAAATTCCTAAGATATGTTATTTCTAACAACAAATGTGTTTTTTTATGTTTAGCTGGTTCAATTCCCGGTTTAGGTATGCTTGTCGCGAAATCTATGAATACAGCTTTATTTCTTGTTGAAAAAAAGCAACGGATTTAAATTGGTTTCCCTTCAGAACCCACTTTTCCACCCTGTATGTATCAAAGAGAACCCTGTGATACCTCGCAATTAATGATATGATATTAATCAGTTGATATTTATAAAATCATAAGTAGACATTGATATTTTTCAAAAGGGTTCGAACCTTAGTCTGGCATATCCGAACCGCCGCCATTTTTCTTAAAGCTTCTGCGCAGTACAAGTACTTTTATATTTTAAGGGTATAATGTTAATGGGGATGGCTTTCATAGTTCTTACAAGGCGATGATTACATCTAAATAAATCGGAAATATAACAAACACTATAAGGTACCATATAACTTATTATTTTTGTTTGTATATAAGATACACGTATTATAATACTAGTTTCATCATGTGCGAAAAATTTACAAAAAAAACAGGCGGCGATTCGGATATAAGTAGGTACCTTAAGCTTCCATAGAAAAATGTTCGTACCCCTTTTTGTTCAAAAGATTCCTGTTCTTGCAACACGTCGACCCAAATCAACCAAACACTTCAATAGAACAAAAATACTGCAATAAGATGGAAGTAAATACAAAGAAGTGGAAGTATTATGAATATATCTAGAAATATTACAATATAAGATAGAACACATCGAATGGAATGACACAGTGTAAGTAGAAAATGCAGATTTGTGACAGTACAGTAATATTTAAACCACAGATACCTAGATAACGCAAGTATCACAATCTGTATGCAAACCATGCGTGCCATTTTTTGACTGTTCGCAATGTAATGTTTCTCTTAAATTTGGTAATACCAGGTATTACTGAGGGTGTTTGATTAAAAAGTATTGTTTTTTTTTTTTTATTAATTACGTACAATATTAATCACAAAATGACTTACCGATGGAAAGACACGGAGCGCGAAAGTGGCCACTTACGATTTTTGTCCGTAAGCTGGGCACGCGAAGTAGTTGCTCTTGCGTTATCTAAGTATAAATATATCTGTGGTAATAACGAAGTAAGAATAAAAGCTTTGGTCATACCAGTTTGAAACAAGTGAAAATGTTTAATACCCCTATGTGGGCATGGCACTTGGGTTTACCACGTAATGATCACATCGTGGCACAGACGCCAATACACACGCTATCCCATACTGTATAATTTTTCCCAATGTATTATGAACCTTATTCTTTTATAATAAAGTTGAAAACCTATCAAAAAAAAATTACAGATTGGGGTAGCTTTATGTGCTGGCCTCTGTATATTCTAGAACACATAATATTATCTCGACTGCGCGCGCTCAGACACTTACATAAAGAATACAAAAGACTCATTATACCAATGGGGAAATTATACCATTCGCGAAATAAGTAATTTTTAGTACATTATTTTTAGTAGTCTTGCAATTACTACTCAAAGACCGTCAAAAATATTTTCTAATTTACAGTACAACACATACACAGCGCAGTCAAGTAAGCACAACTCAATCTGTTGTTGCTTAACTTTCAAACTATTTAATGAATTAACGCGATCCTTAACTAATTAAATACATCACTAACACCATTAATTTGCTACCTAGCCTCAAATAACTAGGTTACTTATATAATTTTCATCCTTAATCTAAAGTCAACAGGTTCAAAATTACATATTTCCCTTGACATTATTTTCAACAAGATTGTACATATTTGAACTTAATATTTTTATACATTTCTTCTAGCTAATAAGCGCAGCAATTACATATAGGTACATCGAAAGCGTCAAGCATTTTGAATTATTATTTTAGAGGTACAGTTTTAGTTATTCGACGGAATATGGTAAATAAATCATTATTATTGAAATATGTGTGAATGTGTTTAAATTGCTCAAAATGCATAAATTGCGTGGGATAGACACTCGTATTATATTCAATAGTATTCATATTAATTATATTTTGTCAAATCTTGAGATCATAATATAATACCTATTATACCATATGCTGTCCCGTTTGTTTTGTTTATCGAGGTAAATAGAATGTCTGTATTTCTATCTGAAGATGTGGTTTGCGTTTATTCTTTCTTTAGCATCAATTTAGTAATCGGAAAACAAATATTCCAATTTATTTAAGACACACATCCTTTATAATTATACTAATACAATTTAATAGAGAGTAATCTTAGCTGCGGTGACTTTGAGCTGCGTTAATACAACCGACTTAAAGGAAGACCACTGATGAACTAATTTAAAACCAATTTTAATAACTAGACAACGTTTATTATTTTTTGTTTGTATACTCTTGTAAGTCGATCACATGTTAATTCCTCTTTATTTTTATTCAACGTCCTTTGTGGATTTAGCCACCGTTAAAAATGCGTTCCAAAATGCATCGTTTGAACTTCGAGTGGAAACTATCTACTTGCGCATACGCAAGTGAGCACAAGCCGATTAATAAATAACAATATAACAATACTCTTCATCAATCGTTTTATCCACTTTTTGTCTTATACTTCTTGACGCTTTATTCAAGTCTTTATAACTGCACTTAACACAATAATAACACGAACACTTTGAGTCTACGTTCACTAGGAATACTGAAGTCTTTCGCTCTACACGGTGGTGTAGTAGCAGAGGGGCGATCGCTATGAGTCCGGTTGGAAGTGCGTCACTAACAGTTTGGTGGCCTTTGCGAGGTCGTACGCGGCAGCACGGACCTCATTCAGTGGGGAGGGAGCTGAACATGCGAGGGACACTTCTTCGCATGCTGTTCGCAACTCGCCTAAAACTAGCATCAGCTCGCGATCTGAGGTTGTCTGTTGAAAAAGACGTTTTATGTAAATAATGACTAGTTTAAATTGAATTAAAATAGTTACCTTCATCAGATTTTTTTCAGAATAAAGTGCGGGTCCCATTTGGGCGCCAACTGCTCGATTTCACTATTGGCGCCCACATGGGACCGGTTTTCAAACAGGCCAAATGTTTCAATTCGAAGCAAAATTTAAATATTCTTGCTTTACTGCTGTAGTTTAAAGCTAAGTGTGGATAGTGGATTGGCTTCTACACAAAGAAGAAATACCAATTAATTTCTATGACATTGAACATACCTGCGGGAAAAGTGCCAATAGAGCTCGGACAGCATGCCTGATGGAGTCCCCGCGCTGCTGAAGGCGCGGGTGCTGGTCGCGCGCGGCGGCCCACAGCTCGGAGATGGCGCGCGTCACGGCCTCGGCGCGGCGCTGCACCAGCTCGGCGCGCGGCAGGCTGCAGCCCGCGCCGGGGCACGGCTCCAGGCGAGACAGGGTCGTCAGCTGTCCGACAAGCTTCGGTTAGTGCGGCCAATACACGTTACCGTCTTATTATTGCATGCAGGCGCGTAAACCTCACTTCGCCAATTTCGTTTAGTTATATTTTGTTTAGAAAAAATGGATACGGATTACGAATAATTCTTATAAGATTGTTAGGCAAATTGAGTCATACGAAAACCGCGCCAAGAATACAAAAAATAAAGTTTAAGTATGTATTTACTTCATGCTAGCGACTATTTTTACGTAGATTTTCAGTCAATGTTGTTATTGGTTAGCAATCCACTGGGAAACGCCCAAATTTTATTCATTTCAGTTTCACCATTTGAGACTTTGGCGACTTTTGGCTATACACAACAATAAAAATCATTAGGAGACCAGCTGGCTTATTCACAACCATTCGACTAGATTCCGTACCGAATCGAACGTCTAAGATGTCGAAGATGTCATCCAAACGCAATTCACACATCCGAAAACGATTTTTTTTGACAGTTCAAATTCGATAAGAAGACTGAAATCCTTCCGACAGGTGTTTGCTATCGGGAGCCATACCGAACAACATTTAAACGATTTATTTCAGAGAATTATAAACACTGTAACCTTTAAAACACTGCACTTTTAAGTAAATGAAGTTTTATTATTGTATTGACCGTATTTCATTGATACTTTCGCATTTACATAAATTCAAAGTGTAATTATGTAGAACTACATAATTACACTTTGAATTACTTTATTCGTATAGTTGTATGTGTTATTGTTTGACAATGAGCAAATAGCAAGATTTGTGTATTGATATCAAATACTTACAGTCATTTAGCCTTTTTTTAGCAAAGTTATAATAAAAAGAAATCCATAGTTTTATTTCAAATAAAAACTTTTTCCGCATTGCAAGACTGGCAATGCGGAAAAAGTTTAAAAAGTAAAAAAGTCTGTCAACGGTCTGACAGACGGCTGTTTACAAAGCAAGTTTATCTATACATATAATAAGACTGTAAAAAAACTGTGTCTGTACATTGAATATATTTAAAAAATAATAATTGAGGGGGGTTTAGAAACAGTAATAGAGCACGAATCCAAAAAAAAAAGTCTGTCTGTTTGTCTGTTTGTCTGTTTGTTTGCACGCGCTAATCTTCGGAACTACTGGACGGATTTGAATGATTTTTTTTTTGTTGTATAGATATTAAGTCTGGTCAACACATAGGCTATAATTTATTCTGGAAACTGGAACACCTGATGCAGAACCGCAACAGACCAGCTAAACTATAGGAGATACAAAAATGATACCATAGCAAAAATTGTTCCACGTGATGAGCATTTTTTGCTGAGACAATAAATTTGAAGATCCGGAACACCTGATGCAGAACCGCAACAGACCAGCTAAACTATACGAGATACAAAAATGGTACCATAGCAAAAATTGTTCCACGTGATGAGCATTTTCTGCTGAGACAATAAATTTGAAGATCCGGAACACCTGATGTGGAACTTCAAGTGCCCAGCTACACTATAACATATATAGGAATGACGTCTTAGCAAGAGTTGTTCAGCCTTATGAGCACTCGCTGTTGACGTATAAATATCGAAGATCTGGAACACCTGTTGTGGAACTCCAAGAGCCCAGCTACACCATAACTCACATAGGAATGACATCTTAGCAAAAGTTGTTCGGTCTGATAGGCATTTCCTGTTGACTTATAAAAATCGAAGATCAGATACATTTGATATAGAAATTAAAGCTATCACTAATTTCATTGCATATTTATAAAATAACATAAGTACCTCCACGCGGTGAAGGCGGGAACAGTTCAGGGCTGATTTTCGATGACGATGGTATATCATTGAAAATTAGACTCTACTGGCCAAAACTTCCATTTTTTTTTATCGTATAAATATGCCTTCGGGCTTATGTTATTTGAGTGTTTAATTTTCTTTTCTATTTATCTTTGTTACATGGTTGCCTACCCGGTAACGCTGGGGAGCAGCCACTTAGATTTTAATTGATCAGGTATCATCACAATAAAACTATAACCATACCTAGAAAGAGATCAAATCTTTCTCAATGTTCCAAAACTGCTAAATGATTAAAGATCATAAGATCCCAACAATCTACCGAAGAGCGTTAGGAGGGACTTGATGCTGTTCGACAACATGAGGTTGCAACTCGCTCCGTGGAAACTTCTTGGGATCGCGAAGCACGCCTGCATTCTCAGCGTATTTACGCATCTACCAGGTATCCAGGTCTCTAGACACCAGTGAAGAATATATGACTGACCGCTGATCATGAACATCACGCACTGTCTCGCGAGTTGGAGACGTTCACGGAAAAAGCATGACGCTTGAGTTTTCAGCGTAAATACGGATCTACTCTAGATATAAGTGGGGGAAGGAGATGCGCGACTGACCGCTGAGCGTGAACGTCACGCAACATATAGGCTATAATTTATTTTGGAAAATGGAACACCTAAAGTAAAAGAGATATAAAAATGGTGCTAAAACTATTTCACGTGAAGAGTGTTTTCTGCTGTGAAACTAAATTTGAAGATCTGGAGCACCTGTAGTGGAACTCTAAAGCCCAGCGACAATATAGCATATACATAATAAAAATGGCGTCTTAGCAAAAGTTGTTAAGTCTGATGGCATTTCCTGTTGACCATCAAAAATAGAAAATCTGGAACGTCTTGGATCGTCTCGCGCATTCCATTGTTTTGCCGTCCCCAGGCTTTTACAATTCGACGTCAGACGTTTCAGATATTCGATTTTGACGACCCCGTTGTCGCTGGCATAAGCAACAGGATCCGCGTACGAAGTCGCGGGCAGAAGCTAGTTCGAAATAAAGTTTGTTTGATTAATAATAAAATCATTTTGTACCGTTTGCTGTCTATTAAATTACTAGCTGTATATTCTATAATTAAACGGATCGAAACATTCAAATAAACCAATTTTATTTACTACTTTAAATTTTCTAACACGCTGATCATTTACTACCATTTTGTAGCGTTCCCCATAAATACAATGATCAATCGTATAGAAAAAAAAACGTATCCGTTCGCATCTGTGAATAGCGTTTTGGCAGTTCTTCGGCTCGGAAATGAGATTGTCGAAAACGGTTTCTTACCGACACGGAAACCAATCGAACGGTTTAGAATAAGGCAGCAGTACTCATAGTATTTATTATCATATTAATTAAATTCTACATAAATTACCTCAGTTAAACTGATATTAATGAACCTAAAGACTACTCTATCACCTTAATACTACCGTGTTAGTACGAGCTCTAAGTAAATATTAGTGTAATTAATAACGATTAGTACCTGGTGTTTAGTAACCTGCCAGTTATTCTTTGGTCCCTCCCTAGTCTCATACATACTGACCGGTCGCTGCGCGGCCTTCAACAATTTGGCATCAATTTCATCCGAGTGACTAAAATGCTCTGTTTCAAGGCTCTTCCCCCTCTCTTGAGCTTTAGAAGCTTCTAGAACATTGCTAGAACTGTCGTTTATGGACATCTGTGACGTCATACTCTGATCATCATCCACGCTACTTGTTGTTTTTAGGACACTGTTTTCCTTCGTGAGTTGTTCAACAATAGTTTGTAAGCTCTTCAATTGGTTCTTCAGTTCAGTGATGGTGGAGTCTTTAGTGTGTATTTCTTTCTTCAAGGTTTCGATTTCGATTCTCTGTTCGGGTTTGGCGCAGAGTGCCAGGCTGCTGGGCGACTGCGTGCGGCGCATGTCTAGGAGCGAGTGCTCTATGGGCAGCGAAGGGTTGTACGTGGACGATACCGTTTCGCCTGCTCGAGGCACCACGGTTGACAACTGTAGAAAGACAATTCAAATTATGTAATATACTGTCACAACGAAACAATTCATCTGTCAAAACACATTTGATCATTTACTCCTTTGTGACGTCATTTTAGATTCAAAAGACGCTTTACTATTGACTGAAACTGTTTTTTATTTCGTTTATAAAAATAATAAAATTAGGAATCATCAAAAATTAAAAATAAAAAAAGTCAACTTTTAATTATGAATTTATTACAAAAAGGAATCTAGAATAGCGTGGTTTCTTCTAAATTCTGCTTTTTTTCTCTTAGATTACCAAAAAATATTGGACAAATATTTTTTTCTTTTGTCACGTTAGATACAATTACGATGATACATTACGTTGATATTTCGCGTTGTGTACTGACGTCACGTTTTGGTACACTTTAACCTAGAAGTGACATCACATGTCACCACTCCTGAACTTAGATGTACTTTATCATTGTCAATTTTTACTGATTTGTTAACAGCAACAAAATGTATGTCCAATTTTTTGTTAGTATGTACGTGCTTGATCATACATACAACTGAATATTTAATTAGAAGTCCTCAACAGTATTACATAGGCAAAATCCATATTTTCAAAACAGTCATTTCTCAGTATTATTAGTTAGTACTTACATCTAAATCTATGGGAACGAGTGCAGCGTAATCTTCATCCGAAGCCACCGAGTCATACAAGGGCTCGTCGTCCGACATCTGCGAGATATGCTTGAGGTGGCTCGCAGACAGCAGCGGGTTTAACAAAGACGTGGGCGCTGGAACATCAACTTATTATTAGTAAATGTTAGAAAACACTTAAATAAAAGTTTGACATACTAAACCTGAAAACCTAAAATTGTAATGGTTATTTTCTGCGTTTCATTTCTGGATTTTACATTATGAAAGACAACAACCTCGTAGCGTGAAAAGCAGAGATGTTTCCATACAAATAAAGTCTGTTTCTAAGCTTAATTCTCGGCTGTAACGTCGCGATGTGCTGTCGCCTCGTAGCGTCTACGAGCACGTCTCGTAGCAGCGTAGCCATCTCAGCAGTGGACAGCCTGGCTAGCTTCTGTCGTCCTTGGTCACGTGAGCTTACCTCTCGGCTGTAACGTCGCGATGTGCTGTCGCCTCGTAGCGTCTACGAGCACGTCTCGTAGCAGCGTAGCCATCTCAGCAGTGGACAGCCTGGCTAGCTTCTGTCGTCCTTGGTCACGTGAGCTTACCTCTCGGCTGTAACGTCGCGATGTGCTGTCGCCTCGTAGCGTCTACGAGCACGTCTCGTAGCAGCGTAGCCATCTCAGCAGTGGACAGCCTGGCTAGCTTCTGTCGTCCTTGGTCACGTGAGCTTACCTCTCGGCTGTAACGTCGCGATGTGCTGTCGCCTCGTAGCGTCTACGAGCACGTCTCGTAGCAGCGTAGCCATCTCAGCAGTGGACAGCCTGGCTAGCTTCTGTCGTCCTTGGTCACGTGAGCTTACCTCTCGGCTGTAACGTCGCGATGTGCTGTCGCCTCGTAGCGTCTACGAGCACGTCTCGTAGCAGCGTAGCCATCTCAGCAGTGGACAGCCTGGCTAGCTTCTGTCGTCCTTGGTCACGTGAGCTTACCTCTCGGCTGTAACGTCGCGATGTGCTGTCGCCTCGTAGCGTCTACGAGCACGTCTCGTAGCAGCGTAGCCATCTCAGCAGTGGACAGCCTGGCTAGCTTCTGTCGTCCTTGGTCACGTGAGCTTACCTCTCGGCTGTAACGTCGCGATGTGCTGTCGCCTCGTAGCGTCTACGAGCACGTCTCGTAGCAGCGTAGCCATCTCAGCAGTGGACAGCCTGGCTAGCTTCTGTCGTCCTTGGTCACGTGAGCTTACCTCTCGGCTGTAACGTCGCGATGTGCTGTCGCCTCGTAGCGTCTACGAGCACGTCTCGTAGCAGCGTAGCCATCTCAGCAGTGGACAGCCTGGCTAGCTTCTGTCGTCCTTGGTTGCGAGGTGCCGACAGTGCGGGGTTCACTGGTAGGAAAACTACACCAGAGCGCTCGAGACCCGTCGCGCTAGTCTGCCATACTGCAAGACAAAAGGGAAAATAAATACCTATGTACTGTTTATAGATAAACAATAGACTTCTGGGTATTCACAGGAGTCCATAAACAATACTTACTTATACTATAAGTACTAACTTATAGAAAATACAAAAAGAACAAGAGAGCATTCACGTGATTTACAAAAGCAATACAACAATAGAATTTTTTCAGGTATTTCTATTCAATTTCTGCTTTGTTGCTCCAGTGCAGTGGTTGCAAGAGCAACTAATGAGAATGGGGACTTGAGTTAGAATCTCGGGTCGGGCATTGATAATAGGTTTGGTGTCAGCCTAGTCTGTGTTTGATGTATACATTTTACACCTCTGCCGCACCCTTTGACGATCACAAGTGTTAAATATTTTGCTATCAAAAGCTCATGAATCTCACACTGTGGGCACTCAATAAGTAAAATTACAAGCGGTTGCTACTTAAAGGTAAGAAGGGAAAAATTAATGAAACGTTTATAAATTTAGTAACAATTTAGTACTTACTAGCTTCTGTTTCTCTGCGATCTATTTCGTCGTAGATGTCCATGACGAGCTCTTCAAACAGATGATTCGGCAGCTGAAAGACACACATGACTACATTGCAAAATATAGGATGCATCTATTTCCTGGAGTTACTTAAAACCACTATTATTTATCGAGTACTAGTTTAGCTAAGAAGGAGTGTGTGACTAAATAACAAACCAAAATAACAATTTTTTACTACTTTATAGTTTTAAGCAAAAATATTATCAGAAAATTACGTCAAAATTAGGAGAATACCGACGAATAATATGTTTACTCATGTTTTGTCTATAAGAAGTGCATTTAGTTTTAATAGACTTCCTAGGGACCATAATGTCGACTTATTTTGCACCCGTGTTTCGACCTTAAGACGGCTTTTGGCAGTCTTTTTTCCTTGATACCTAGTCGACTTATCGACTCTTTAACAAACTATAATGTTTACCTATTTGCACTGTCTTCTTTGTCGACTTTTGTTTTTTATTTAACTATATGTGGAGACTTGTTATTAGCTTTTTTTTTAAATATTATATTTTCCATTCACTGGATTGTTAGTCTGTAAGCCTTCCTTAACTCATTAGGCTCCGCGTGGACACCGGTGTCCGCAAACAATAGAAATTTAATTGTGTCTGGATTGCGGTAATTGACTAGTTAAAATAAAATAAATAAATAATAATTTCAATGTTTAAAATCATGTCTCAGACCAACAATAAAAGGAAGACGGCGCGCCGAACATGAAAAGTGAAGAAGTAAAACCGTGCTCCTGCAAGTAAAATAAACACACACCTACACCAAAACCAAGCTCATCGTTTAGAGTCGTCAGTGACCTAAAGTGCGAGGGTTGCCATGATTTGTTCAGCTACTTTTGACAATTAGGTGTTAATTTAATTCATGAAGTGTTGTTCAGCTAATTTTGAACTTTTAAGATGTTAATTCAATTCTGGCACTAACCTTGTTAGGCAATTTGTGTAAACTAAGGTGTTCATAAGTTTAGGGAATATTTATTTTTTTATTATTTATTTAAGTATTATAACTTTATGCACTAGTAAAATAAACTGTACATATTAGGTGGGCTTAATGCCTTAGGCATTTTCTACCAGCCTTACTTAAGGTGATGCAGAGATAGAACACAAGGTAACAAAAACTTAAAACTTGAAATATGAATATGGTCATCGACTTTTGAACTATCACCTTTCGCTAAGTCACGTGGTCAAAACAAAGGGATTTGAGGCGTTCTCGATTGTAGAAAGAGATTAGATACGAATCGTTTGTAACTTGGCTAGGGGGCTGTACAGACTGGCCAGCGACCTACCAGCTGCAGCTTGCCGCGCGCCGCCTTGGCGACGTCGGTCATCTCGTGCGTGTCGTGCGCGCGCGGCACGATGTAGTGGCGGCCGGACGCGTGGTCGGGCTTCTCGCCCGTCAGGAAGTAGATCATGCGGTCCGTGGCCTCGTACACCAGCTCCGTCAGCCGGTCCGCCAGCTCCGTGTGCCCGCCCTGTCTGGACGAATTACATACAACATTGTATAGGATGTAACTATAGACATGACTGTTGGGATAGTACGTATATTGACGGAAGAACGTCGGTCTTGGTTCGAGTTCCTTTTTTGAGTGTGTGGTACAACGTTGTCACCTGTTCTCCACTTACCGCTGCTGCGCTCCCGTCGGTCGTCGCAGTGGCGGGCGGTATTTCTATTGCAAAGGCGTGAATGATGTTCATTCATTTATGAATGCTAATGATTAATGCAATATTCATGATAAATTGAAACGCGTAGGTACTTCGTTATTTGCGTCAATTAAAGATCATAACGAGCAGGTATCTCATACCCGTAGGTACCTATCTTTTTTTGTCGCTTATACTCATGCATTCTCACAGTAAGATCGGAACTACAGCTGCCTATGGCTCACGAGACTATTGAATTTTTGTTATTTTTTATTTAAACAGCTCTTCTTCTTTCCCCTTTAACAATATTTACGTAATAAGAGTTTTCGACGTATAACAGAATACTCATCCGATGAGTCTTTATAACATTTAAAATCCTAATTTCGATCCCTAATAAGTTTTTATTACAACATTTGATGTCATAATGCATAATTCTTTAACATACCAAAACAAAATATTTTCTTAGCTCCATAATATTGGTGTTGTAGGTGTTAAACTGCAGTGAAGACCTTGTGTCCGCCATATCGATAAACAAAGCTAAAGGTAACCTCTTTTCTTGTTATGATCGTGTAGGCAGGTGATAAATGAGCTCCAAAATATTACAAAGCTGGTACAAAACATCGGCTTTACACTAAATCATTGTGGAATGAAATATGGTTGATGTTACTAAAGGTCTATAAAGCGAGACTCCACCAAAGCAGAGACGAGAGGAGATGTCTCGTAATGAACCAAATAAGATAATTGTATTGTGCAAAGCTAAGCACTGAGCTGTCAAGATGACGCAAGCTGATTGGTTGTACGGCACATCTCTTATCCTCTCTGCTTTGATGGAAACCGGGCCTTACGGTTTTGGTGCATGTGTAAAGCATTGAAGGGTGGTGCGTTTTGGGGGCAGTCCCCCAAGTGACTTATGAATTTCTTTTTCTTGACGTTCAAAAAGTGCTGATGCTCAGCCTAGTTTGAATAAAGAATTTTGATTTTGAATGGTATCAAATCAAATCAAATCAATTTCATTGGCACACACAAGTTATAGAAAATACATAGAAGAAAACACTAAGAAAGAGCATTAATAGAACAGCAGATTAGTAGAAGTACCCGTGGGCCCCAAACAAGGCACAGCCTGTATCTTGGTGACCCAATATATAGAATTAAAGACAAATTGAGTAGACGAATGATATATAAATGTATGTAAACCTACTATAGCAGTTTTTATGGTGTACAATACAATAAAGAGTATTCTATTCTATTCTATAGCAGATTTTACAATCATCCTCTCCTGCCTAGCCTTTTCCCAACTATGTAGGGTTTGGCACGAAGTACTAGTGTTTTACCTACATGAAGTACTTCTGACCTCCACAACCTAATAACTCGATACATTTTACTCTCTTCGTAAGACTTATTTGTCTGTTTTGAAGACTACATAATTTCGTAAATACTAATTAATTATAATTGTTTGGCGATTCCTTTTCTGGAGCCCTGGTAGTCTGGTACCTACTTTAGACCCTGTTCCCAATACCAGTGTTATTTAGTATGTCTTTTTTATCTTGTTTCAGAAATATTAAAGAAAATAATAATAATAATAATCATTTTAAAATGTAATATTAGTGAATATTAATAACAAATGTAGCCTATTTCCTAAAGAGAAGGTTTTTAACACCAACGTGGTGTTAAGAACCTTTTCTCGCTCATGGTGAATTGGCGATTGGCGATTTTTAATTCGATTAGCAACAACGAATTCAACTTTTACTTTGAATTTATCTTGTGACGATATAGTGTGATTACAAGTCACCAAAGAACTAAGTGTGACTGACACTAATTGATCGAATTAGTAAAAACTCCAGTCATGCAAGGTGCACGAAGACAATTATTACACTCGTTGTTATGATAAGTTACCCACGACACTATACACGGTACACTTAGTGTATACACAGAGTGTATCTGTATGAACGCGAGAATCTCTAACTGCAAAATGTATCGTAACACGATAATTAGTGTCGCATCAGTGCTGCTTGTGGTAACTGGTCGTCATGCCGACCTTCATTTTGTTATTGTTTTAACTATTAGCTGTTTATTGATTTATTTAACTTCGATGGCCCTAGTTTATCATTTTGTGACATTGTGTTGCAGACCTACGGATATAATCCAAAATTGCACATAAAGGCGGCCACGCCCTTTATGGAGACTTATTTTTAGTAGAGTTTAGGTGTCAATGTCGGTAGCTATATATTTTTAGTGTCATGTATATTGGAGTGCTAGCCAACATGTTGCAAATAATTCAATTTAATTGATTTATAAATATACCTAATTGTACTGTATAAACGTATTATACCTGTTGCTGGGTAGTTTGTTCCGCCACTTCTTACCTACAAAAATATTAGGAAGTGGCGAAGGGCGGGTTTTCTCAGGGACTGTCTTATACAATTTGACGTTCCAAAAGTGCTGATCCACTGCCAAATTTGAATAAATGACTATAGATTATAATTAGCCGCTGTGTGAATTACAGCTTGTTAGGCTCCTTGTATGACTCAAATTAAATTAGCAATTGTCAATGGAGCAATATTAAAGTAGATCAAATGACGACAACTGACCACTATTGTGCGGACGTTATATTAACTAAGTCTTGAGGTCATAAAGATTAAAAACAAAGACCTTTATTACCTGATTTTCTTTTTACTTTAAACTACATAAAATCGTGCAACTTGTTTATTAATTATTTTTAAAGAAAAATGTCATAAGGTTAGATAGAAATGATGTTTTTTTCATGTTTTATTCAAAAATAGTATCAGAAAAAAAATTAAAAATTCGGAAATAACGACAATTTGTTTTAATGCAAGCGCGGATTCACTGTTGTGGGGACTGTGGGCATGTCCACAACGCTAATTGAGATCAACAGGCCTAAGTACTGTATGAATGAAATACCAATCAAGATAAATTATAACCTTCTACCATTACTACTACTACCTAAGTACTCTAGTATTGTATGTAACACAGAAACACGCAGCGCAGTAGTTCCGTTGAAAATGATGTATTTCGTATCTTTCAAAATCAATGCATTTCAGTAAGGTAGTTAGGTTAGGTAGTTAGGTTAGCTATAGAATAGGTATGGTAAGTTAGGTTAGGTTATACGTATATATATGTTGTCATTATAATTCTATATTACAAAAAAAACATATTAGAGACTCGTTCAACAAGTACTCGTAGTAGTAGTTGCTATTGTTTACGCTAAAAAAACGGTTCTGTATAATACGCCGACTTATTCAATGAGATTTTAAATATTATATGATATGGAGTCCGAATCAGGGAAAAATTGGTCACTAATTTCAAAGTGCCATGCGCTTCCAGGCCGCGTATTGTCAAACTGTATACTGACCCAGACATCCGCAGTCTGAACTGAACTACATCGTGCTCATTAAAATCACAAATAAATTGGAGCAAAGTGCATACGAGCTCAGAGCAATCTGAGAAGATATGCATTTTGCTCGCAACAAATTGGAGCAAAGTACATACGAGCTCAGAGAAATCTGAGAATGTATGCATTTTGCTCGCTTGTATGTAAAGCAAACTGTGTCTTGGTGTTTTTTGTCTCCGACTAACCGTTTGTCGTAAAAATTATGTGGAAGGTTAGGTTAGGTTAGAACTGTGACCTACTACGCGCGAGCCGAGCGAGCGAAGCGAGCGGTACCGCGGCAGCGGCCGGCGAGCGCTACCTCGAAATTGGTCGCGAAATTTTCCTAAGTATTTTTTTTCATAGTGCCCCAAGACGACACTCTACCCGCATTTTGCTTTAAATTATCGATGTGACGATGCCATATTACATACTACACCAGACACTGTAAAGTATGGACATCTGGACTCGTATGTATTTTGCTCTAGTATTTTAAAGCAAAATGTATATTGATTCAGACACTGAATAGGTATACAGTTTGCTCTTCAACTACAAAGGCGAACTGCGATCGAACTCAGAGCAACCCCGGTCTGGGTCAGTAAACAGTTTGGCAATACGCTTCCAGGCCAACCCCTGTCGGCAGACGCCCAGGAAGCCAAGTCTTTACAAACCCATCTGAGGTGAACGCTATACGAGTATTTATCGAATTTGCTTACAATATTTTTAGTTACTGTTGGCTCGTGAAGACACTTATTTTAGTTCATGATATTGTGAAGCACAGTGATGATCCTCGCAACCCTATGTAAAAATTGCTACATTTTGAATTTACAAATTGTTTGTAGATGCATTATACAATGTACAGATATAAAATTTAATGCGTGACAGTACATGATAAGCACAATTTAAAGGCTAAGTGATGTGCTGCTGCGTCGCGTGTCGCGGATTTGATTCCCGCACGAAACAAACATTTTTATGGTTTACACACAGCTAGCTGTTCCGGGTTTAGCTATTTAGATGTTTGTTACGATTACGACACAGGAGAAATTTCTAGTAAGAGGCTGCACTTTAAAAAAAAAACAAAGAGGCAGTGGAATGAGAGGTAGAGTCCGTCAGAACAATAATTATTGTCCGCCACAAGGGCAGTATGATTATGATCTAACTCTATAGGTACCTGGCACAATCAGCGGGGGTCTGCCCGGAGTGGTCCCGTGCGGTGGGCTCTGCGCCCCACGCCACCAGCAACTCGGCCTGTGCCGGCTGACCCGCGCGGCTTGCCACGTGCAGACATGTAGTGCCTTTCTCCTGTACAAATTATTATAATAAGAACCCATTTGTCAATGGTGAAATAAATGTTATCTGAGGAGAAGAAATGGCGGTGGTAGGTAAGGTGCGTAGTACTCGCAACCGGCGTGTAAGCAAAAGAAGTATGTTAGAATCTAAGGATATGGCGCTCTGTAATTTCATGGAAAAAAGGCGTATTTTATGTATGTATGTATGTATGTAAAAAGTGGTGGTTTAACAGCTTTTCTATGGATAACATGTCAAATTGCCATATTTCTTTTTACATAAAAGTTATCTGACTATTGAAAAATCTGCTCTAAATAGAGTGAGTAAAATTGTTGTATTCACTACTTTCGAGCTGATTGTACAGTACCTACACACAAGTTGTTTCTATTATTAGACCCTTTGAGCTTCCACTATGCAAACAACAATTTCTAATTATTCATTCTTAGTCATATCCTTGCTAGCTACCACTACCAATATCCTGGCAAACTAAATGTTTGTCTATATTATTTACCATATTTCGAAATAATTGACCATCCATATTATTCATATTTGAAACTAATAAAATATGGAACAAAATCCTGAAACACAGATGTTATTTTGCAAATAAAGGCTAAACATTCCTGTTTGTTCGCTTATTTTAAAAATGGTATTTTATAATGTTGTGATTAGGTATTAAAGGAAAAAAAATAGTTGCTTTTCCATGTAATAGGTATATTAATTCATAAGAGGAAGGAAAATGTAATGTCACCTAACTGGATTTCAATTTAATTTACTCAAAACTAGGCTTCCCTAAATAAATTAAACTTATTAAATTAACCACTTGTTGACCACCAGTGACTACCATTTCCATTCTGATATTTTAACCAATTGTTCACCATAGCTTCACAGTTAATAATTTATCAGGGATGTGAAATTCACTACACAAAATTTTCATTAACATTCTGAATGATAGGTACTTGGTTTGTTACATTTTACCCACCTGGTTATAATAATTAGGATCAGCTCCCTGAGCCAGCAACCTCATTGCAGTGTCTAGAGATGCACTCCTGACTGCACTGTGAAGCTGTCTCCCCAACTCACTTGGAGGCTCATCTCTTCGGGCCCTCAGCACATATGCTAGCCTTAGGTGCTTTGCCAGAATGAACTCTGACTTTACAGGGCTAAAAGTGAATTTGAAATTAAGGCTTGTGTATCACCTTTCAAATTAATGGTAAACAAAATGCATTGTTTCGTGAAACAATTAGATTGATGTAGTAGTAATACACAGTTATAGCTTTAGGGTGGGCCACAAGTATTGCAGAGGGACACCGAGAAAAGTTAACACAGTCATAAAGGATTCTTAGAACTTAGCTGAGGTGGTAAGCTTATTTCCTCTCTCAGATTCTTTTTAGTTGCTTCCAGATTCACTGCTCTATAATTACACCAAGTTGATGTAAGAGCATAAAATACATTTGTGTAGACAGTGCCTTAATCTCAAGACCCTTGGTCTGGCAGACAAGCAATCTGTACCATGTCAGGGTTAAAAATATTTTACTCAGGCCATGAATGTTTCTGGTAATATACATAATCTAACAACTTGTTTTGTGACAATCTTGGATGTAAAGTATTAACAAGTTGGTTATGCAGACTAAATCTACATTCAATAATGTTAAGAAACAGCTGAGCAAAATTTGCTTAAATCATGAGTGTAGGGGTTTTGTAGGTTTTTATAGTTGTTTCTAGCCTGAAGATAAATCATGCATAAATTTCTCAAGAGTTGTTGACTTTATATCATTATTGCTCTAATTTCAATTAAGATAAAATTGCAGCTCTTTGGTATATCTAGACATATTAGCTGACATACTTCAGTGGCACAGAGATAACTTATCAGATATTTTGATTGATGTTAGTAACACAAGTAAAGTTAAATGAGGTTGTTCTTACTGTAGCGGGTCTTTGGGCTGTGGTTTCTTCCGGAGATGCTTTGGGGCTGAAGTGTCCAGTAAGGAATGTTCCCAAATGCAGTTTGCGTTCTGAGCAGTCAGTGCTTGCACCATCTAAATTGTATTACATACTTAGAAATGCCTCTTGTCACACACTGAACAAGTTTTTATTAAAATTGTTGTTACACAATGTTTCTAATTTTAGCAACAACTCAGAAGCTTGTTGTTAAAGTCATTGTTCAATTAATCTCACTGTAATTCAGATGACTAAGCACTGAATTAAAACCACCATCTATTAATACAAATTGTTAATTATTTAGGGCAATGTTTCCTTTCTTGATGGTACTGTAGAATGACTAAATTAAATTACTTTATACGTACTGCTAATAGCGATGGTGGCCAGGATCCCTGCCGCAAAGATTTTACGTGAGAGATGTGTCGTCCCATGCTACGGTGTACACTACAGCACTCCGCGCACAGCAGCAGCCCACGGTTGATCGATGCCCATGACGGATCTACGACCAGCAAACAACACAAAAAACACTCAACAATAAGTACCGGAACTATTAAAACTAATTCTAAAACTGGAACATCGCCCTGACCTGATGCACCGCAATCCGCGCACACTTCCACCGACGAGCGGTGCTTGGACCGCGATATGATCATTTTATGAACACTTAGGGAAGACTGCTTAGTGAAATTATCACTCTGTACGTCCAACTTTACTTATCTAGCAAACAAAAACCAAGAGCAGGTTTTCGATACAAAAATAAATCATTTTCGAAACGTCAATCAAAATAAATTGACGCCACAGACAGTGAGAAAAAATCTTCAGAGCTGCCAACTGCAACAAAAATATCGAAGGTTGCAGTTCAGAAACCGAATTTCTTGTTGTTTAAGTGCAGGTTGATTTTGAATTTGACTTTGAATTAAAATAAACCAATTTGGGTGTTTTATGTGTAGCTTATTATCTTTATAAGTTAATATAATATCACTTCATCAAATCAGGTAAATAAACTTTGAACCAGCTACGGCAGCTACTCAGTCACCACCCCCCAGCCATTTTACCTTAGGTTTTTAGTGAGACAGTTGGCCAGTATTCTAGGGCCAATGAACATTTGGGGTCAAGTAGACAGTAATGTGTTTGTATGAGTGTCTAAAACATGCTGATCGTTTTGCTGGTGAAATTTAATGAAAGGATAAAATAATTATTTTTTTCAGTTTGTCTATTGTATTTTCTTTTCAATACTATTTTTCGTAATATAGTCAGTGCAGCAGTGGTATCTTACTAATTTACTCTGGCTCCTGGCTCGGCTCGGGTCTCTCTCCCAACCTTAGATAATATACTTAAGCCGCAGAGTACATTATACTATAGTCTAAGCTCCCAACTCTCCTCGCTCTCCTCTTCTCTATGGTACTTACGTACACGTCATTGATTGATTGAATTTAGTAGTGCGGCTAAAAATATATGACAAAAATGAAGATTTCACTAATTTTAGGAATTATTGCTAGTTTTTCTTTAGCACTAGCTGAACAAGAAACATTAGTTCTTGTTGATAACCTCAACATAAGGGAAACACACTCACAATTTTTCAAATCTTTGCAGGGTAAGTAATATCGATGGGGCGATGGTACGCCGGTATTTTATTTTTACGTTATTTGAAGCTATTTTAGTTTTTACATTATTACGAACTATACGAAATGTTTTCAAGGTTATTTAACAGCTATCGATACTTATCGTTACAGACAGGGGCTATAGTCTCACCTATAAACTCGCTGATGACCCTAACCTAGTACTATCAAAGTATGGCGAATACTTATACAAGAACTTGGTCGTGTTCGCGCCATCGGTACTTGAGTTCGGCGGTCAGATCGACACAGAGGCAATTACTAAGTTCATCGACGATGGTGGCAACCTCCTCATGGCCGGTAACGCAGCCGCCGGCGATGTGTACAGGGAGATCGCATCAGAATGTGGATTTGAGGTAAAAATCTGACCTAGTAGTTAGTGGCCCAGACTGCTGTGCTGGAGGTTTAGTTTGATTCCCACCCAAGACAAATGTTTGTGTGATGAGCATGATCATTTGTTCTGTATCTGGGTGTAATTTATCTATAATATGTATTTATTTAGAAATATATGTATATGTATGTTTATTCATTGTTTAGTAACCATAACTCAAGCTCTGCTTAGCTTGGAACTAGATGATGTTGTGTGAAAATTGTGGAATACATAAACTGATTTATAAAGTCATTTTATTTTTAAGTCAAGTCAGTGCCGAGGAACGAACATTATTGAAGCTGTCGCGGATGAAGTCGAGTAGGACTACAAACTTCAAGTCTTACATCCTTCAAATTCCTGCGACGCATAAAGCAGTCTTCCTCCTCAGTACTGACTTTTGGCCGGCTGGAATAGTTTTCAGACGCTTTAATGAAGCACGACCTAAACCTAGTGTGGTTTAAATGTTATTTTTATTTATTATTACTGTGTTGCTTGCTATGGGTTTTTATAACCTGAATTAAAGATTATTATTATTATTATTATTATAAATGTGCTAGCAGTAGCTGTGGAGTTTGTTCCACCACTTCTTCCCTTTTGGAGGACTGTCTTATGTACATTTATATGTTTAAAAAGTGCTGATCCACAGCCTGATTTGAATAAATGACTTGATTTTTTTTTTATAAAATGATAAAATAAGTTTTAATTTAAGTTAGCTAGCTAATATTGTGTCCTCTCAGTCTCAAATGTGTCTCATTATCCTATTTATTGTTACAAAATTGAGTTTGATGCTATCTAAGTTCTCTGCAGTGCTTATTCTAAGCACTATGCAATGTAAGTCAGCAAGACTCAACAGTTTAACCCTAACCTGAGCATTTTTTGGGCTTCGGCATTATCTTTACCAATGCCCGTTTGTGACTTTTTATTTGTTCAAATGGTTGTAACAAGATTCTAAGAAGTAGCGTTAGCTGTCTATAGTTGCACAATACTAATATACTTTATACATTTGGGTGCAACATTTAAAAAGTGGTATGACAATTATTTGCTCACGAAAGGGTTAAATAGTACTTTGGCTAATAATCTACTCACAAACATTACTCTTTCTTTCAGATGGATGAGGAATCAGCAGCAGTGATTGACCACTTCAACTATGATGCATCTGATGATGGAGAGCACACCAGGATTGTGGTGTCTCCTAAGAACCTGATCTCCTCACCCACTATTGTTGGAACTCAGAACACCCAGCCTCTGCTGTTTGAAGGCACCGGACTCATCCTGGACAAGGATAACAGCCTTGTTCTGCCTATCCTGACTGCTGACTCTACTGCTTACAGCTACAATCCTAAGAGCCAGGTATGGAATGACGTACAATAGTAACTATCATTCATTAATTAGGTTTAACTACAAGACAAGCTCCAACTGATCTATAGGTGATTTATTTCTACATACATAATTCTTGTATCCCATCTCATGTTGATTATTAAGTAAATTATAAACAGTCTATGTTAAAGTTACATAATACTCCAACTAGTATTGTAACAGTTGAGTTTACCACACATATTTTGATGCAAACTTTATGGTGGCTCTGAACAGGAGGCAAATTACTTTAGAGGAGTATAATTTACTTTAGTATGTTTTCGTATTATGTGTATTACTAACATATGTGTCTTAAGTGCCTGTGTGTTACTAACACATAGTCTGAAATAAAAAGGTATTGTATAGCTCGTAGTAGATAGCTGTGAAGCTATTATAAGGTGTCATACTAACATTAAAGGTACCATATTAGTAATCACAAGTCTTAAAAAACATTGATAAGCTTTTTATAAGTAACATTCTTTGTTTTAAAAGGTGAAGGAATACCCTCATGCCGTCGGCCGCAAGACCGTGTTAATCGCCGCCCTGCAGGCCAGGAACAACGCGCGCATCGTGTTCAGTGGGTCCTTGTTCTTCTTTTCTGATGAGGCATTCAACTCGGCCGTGGCTAAAGTTCATGTAAGTTTATTTTTCAAATCTAATCATTTATCACGTTGACTGCCAACTACCAGACACAATAGAAAGTTAATTGTTCGCGGACAACGTGTGACCGACGTGGCGCTCAAAGACTTATTAATTTGCAACTATTATATAACAAACTTTATGCACAAGTACAAATAACCACTTGAAGTGGACAAAAATGTCTAATATGACATAGTAAGTAAATGTATTCCCAAATATATACAATAAACTACCCACAGTTATACCTAGTTCAAGTGTGAATTTATTTATTAAGAAACTTCACAGTATTTTCCGTCATGTATATGATTCCGTTAAAGAGTATTTTTACTCATAAATGCATTGAAATATAGAAATTATGTGTACTGTAACGTGAATGTTTCTTTACTACTTTGTACAGGGCGACAAGGTGAGCTCAGCTGTGTCTGGCAACAAGGCTCTGGCAGTGCGTCTGAGCGAGTGGTCGTTCGGCGAGCGCGGCCGTCTGCGTGTGCGCAACGTCAACCACAACCGCCAGGGAGAGAAGCAGTCCTCCAACACTTACACCATCACTGACACTGTTGTAAGTATTTATGAAACATTCCTTTTTGTAGTTGGACTGCTTGTCTAAGATGAATAGATGCAATCCCCTGATAACTAATTCATGCAGAATGATGATACTCCCTCTCTAGGTAACTCTAATTGGCATAAAAGAAACAGCCTGTTACTGGCCCACTGCAGGGCAAAGGCCTAAATATTTTATTGTGTCTATGACAAAAAGCAAGTTTAGTTCTCTTGAAATGAAGTGATTTATCTAATAAAACTCTGTCTATAAAACACATAAATGTTAAATATCCCAAAAGATTGGACTTACCTTGCCTAATTTACCCAGGTATACAGAATCGAAATTGAAGAGCTAAAGAATGGCAAATGGCAGCCATTCGACGCCACTGACGTCCAGCTGGAGTTTGTGCGCATCGATCCCTTCATCCGCATCACACTGCAGAAGAAGCCCAATGGAGTGTATGAGGCTATCTTCAAGGTGCCAGACGTCTGGGGTGTCTATCAGTTCAAGGTGGATTATGACAGAATTGGATACACTAGGCTGTATCACTCAACGCAGGTCAGTTTGATATTGAATCTTTAATTCATCTTGCCATTTCCTATATTCTTGGAAAAATCTCATTTATTAAATTCTTGTGTTACAAAACTCCTCCGAAATGGCTTTCTAATGAAATTTTGTGTGTATATTTAGTAAATAAAACTAATCAATTGGTTCTAAGGCAGAACGAAGTTTGCAGGGGTCGCTAGTAAATATGTTAAATAGATAAACATACATAAACTTCCACCTTTTTATCACTCTGCCTTTTGCAACAATCTCTACAAAACCATGCGAGGACTGTAACAGTTTGTGATCGGTTTTCCTTATTAGTTGTGTAAAACTTCCAAATCAAGTAGGTACTGATTAGAACAGAATAAAGGTCTCATAAAGAAAACCAAGAATATTGTTTGATCAGTTAATGAAGAGCTACAACACAAATATTACATTGACAATACATTTTTTCGTAATCTTTACAATAAAAATTCTATTTTTCTTGTGTTTCAGGTGTCCGTGCGTCCCCTACAACACACGCAGTACGAGCGCTTCATCCCCAGCGCGTACCCATACTACGTGAGCGCCTTCTCGATGATGGTCGGCGTGTTCCTATTCTCCTTCGTCTTCCTCTACTACAAGGAAGACACGCCCAAGACGAAGAGCGAGTAATTTTGCTCTGGTTTTACTTTTATTCACATAGTTCTGCATGTAGAGAAGCACAATGTCGACACGAATGAATGGAAGTTTTGGTTGCATTTATAATAATGTTTAAAATGTGAATTACAATAAATTTAGATTGTTTACACTTGTGTTTTTTATTCATCCTGATTTTTATCTACTACATGCTTTATTTATTAATTATTAGAAATATCTCTTTAAAGAACTGCAGTTGCAAACGGTACTCCGTGCATGAGTGCTCCATTCCCGGATTTGATGGTTTTTTTTACTGATTGATTGAGACAGATAAGAATGCGAATGTTCTTAAAAATACGAGAAGTGCACCTCATATATCTAGATTTATGTAAGATTGGTGTCAATTGGCTCGACCTGTTTATAGCTAATGTAGACGGCCTCTATTACATGGGAACTGCTGAACTGTGAGTGTGATAGGCGCAGTGTTATGTAATTAAAAGGCTTTTTAAAAATAATTTGCCATCTGGCTGTGCATAGATTAATTTTTATCGAATAGCCGTTCCATTTATTGCTGACCATGCGACACTGGCGCTTTATCTTCATACGGGTTCGGAAACGCCATGACGTTCGCGTTCTAAAGGTAGAAGCACCAATATAGAAAAGAAATTCACTAAAAATATATTAAAGAATAGAATGTCGAAAAATTTGTTATGAACTTAGTTAGGTACAAGTTTTACTTTAAGAACGACAAAAAACGAGATCAATAAGACACCTAGGTAATTTAGTTCCATAAGATTTTGTAGTTTATTTTGTAGGAAGTACAGAATAACTGAACGCTTCCATAAATTTAACTGACATTCCAACAGGCTTTTCTTGAACGCAACGGTTTAAATGGCAATGGCACGCATGTCATACATGGCTTTTGTAAAAAATAATTTTAGTAAAAATGGCATAATTTACGAATGTAACGTAAAATAAACTCTAGAACTGACTGTATGAATTAAAATCTGTGCCAAACAACCTGCAACTTTGCGTGTAAAGTGTGTAATAGACGCAAAATCAATGTGATTCGTGTATTCAATGAATTGGTGTCGCCGTATTTCTTAAAATATTGCAAGTTTTTTACGTTTCTTTTGTGCTTTAGAGTTGATTAGCATAATCGCGAGATCGTGCCGGGACTGATGACCGATAAGTAGGTGATAGTGAGCGTTTTAGTGATGTGTTTACATCTGTAACTGTCCCAGTAAGTATGCAATGATGTCATTGTAGTGACTACCATAAAAAACTGTGTTGGCTTTGTGCCCACCCGTTTTCCTGGTGATCGTGACTCCAATACGATTTTGAGGAAACAAGCATGCGGGATAAGCGCAATGAACCCCTTAGGTTATTATAGACAACCTGTTCTTAAATTTATGTTAATTAGTTAGTGATTGTGGTCAGCCAGTGGCCACACTGTTTAGTGTTTAAGGATATTAGTTTTAGGATACTCGCACAGCGATTGTGTTGTATAGGTTTTTCATTAAGTGACTGATGAGTGTAACAATATTTATAAAATTGTGTCAACATAGCAGTGTTTCCATATAAATAGAATTAGGTTGCAAACTCCAGTAGGTCAGTAGTTGCAGTGCATGTGTTACATCTGTTGTATTATAGAGAGACAAATATATTATTCCTAAGTTCAATTATCTGTCTACATCTAAGAATTAACAGTAAGTCTATTGTGTAAACATTTATCCTAGTAATGGTTTTGCTACCAAATTCCATCTTATATTTTGTGGCTGTATCGACAATTGATACAAATATTTCTGTGTTCAACAAATTGGTCCGAATAACTGGACAATCTCCCATGTTGTATTAAGGTTAAAATTATAATCAAATAATTAACTCAGGCTGACAAAGTTCAATAAAGACTGGATGTTGGCCGCTTAATTGATTAATTCGATAGAAATGAATACTGATAATTATGCTTATTTGATAAACCTATCAATAATACATTACAGGTATACAATTCTGTCCCATTTTCCAAGGCGAATAGGTACTCAGATTTGTAAACAAATTGTTATTGTTCCGAAGAAAAATATTTAGCTTTTTTGTACATTTTTCTGATAACTTTCCAAATTAGCTGTAAAGATAAATAAAATGCAAATGCAGACATAGTTTTACCATTTCTAAAATGACTAGAAATGAGAAGTGCAAATTGTAATATTTTTATCTGTTGTAACATTTATTTATTTATTTAATAAGGTTTCCTTCGCCACTATCCTAACTTACAGGACTATCGCATTGGCATATACCAGTAGGTATATCCCAATGTGATAGTCCGGTTCATTTACAAATATATTCTAACTAAGCGCCCAGTCTTAGTCTGAAGGAAATAATAAGCGATTAACACAGTAGCGGAACAATGCTTGTATAGTGATAACCTTGTTGGTAGCTCCCCTTGATAATGCATGCATCTGACACATTTGTGTCGCTCCATCCATTAATCCAAGGTTACGTCAGCATGACTGTGTTGCTTTGCTTATCACTAGTAATTAATTACTATTTACTATAATAACTAATTGTTTAACTTGTTACAATTAAATATTATTAAGCTAAGGTGTCTTTTAAATATAAAATTCTCATGTCCCAGTATTTGATACAAAAGTCCTCTGAAACGGCTTGACTGATATTTATGAACTTTTGTTTATATCTGCAGTAAGTCTCAGAATATTATAGGTCCTTAACAATTTTTTTTAAAAGGCCGATGCTTTTCAGGACAGCTATAATTTTATAAGTAGACTTTTTTAAGGTATTTTATTCTCTTCTTCCTTGCCTTTTTAGTTAGGACCAAGGTTATGGCAATAGGGAAAAATCTTGTAATGTTTCCTCTTTGTATTGGGTCACAGTAGCAGCAATATTTCAATAAAAAATAATAATTACTCATAATCGTGATAAGCTAATTTTCAAAGGATTTTGAGTACATACAGGAAAAGAGTTGGCTTCGAGAGTCAGTAAACCTAAATATATCGCTCATAGAAACAGAAACACAATCCATAATTATTTCTATTTTTGAAACAGCACCTGTATAAGATGTTAAATGTTGTTTTTTTATATAATTGCAATTCTCTTAATTCTCCTTTATTAAAATAATCATTGTTTTTGTCTGTAGAGTGTGAAGTGTGTCGTACGGGATGGATCCGTCGCGGCGCCAGCGCACGCAGACCAAGGCCACGGCCGAGGAGCAGGCCCTCGACCAGATTGCCAGAGAGGTGAGTTCTTACTATATTTTATTATTTCTATGTAATACCTACCTAAGCCCTTGAATGCCACAGTCATTTATAGATGACAAACAGTTGGTAGCAAGAAAAACTTGCTGGGGAGTTTGTTTTGGCTAAGATTTTATCGATTTTGACGTTAAATAGCGCTGATCCTCAGTCTATTGAATAAATTTATTGTGATTTTGAAATCAAATTGTGGCCAGCACGCCACGCGTCATGTTTACATGACAATGAAGAATTTATTTGTAGCATGGCGTGAGGGCACGTTGTTGTTTTATTTGGCGAGGCGTTTATTTATTTATTTAATACTTCAAGCACACAAATGTACATAGGCGGACTTAATGCCTTAGGCATTTTTTACCAGTCAACCTTTAGGTCATGCAGAGACAAACAGTGGTAGGTGCAATTTCGTAAGAAATTCGAAAGAGAAGTAAACAATAATAATGATAAATATCAAAATATCAGGTTAAGTAGTGTCTAGTAATGTTTAGTAATAGTGGGTATAAAACAACCCAAGTCTTCCTGAAAATGTGGGAAAAAACCTGCATTGATTCATTTGCAGAGTGCAGACGAAATTGCAGCTGAACTAATTGCCTGTAGAGTAGTGTACTGATAATCAAGAACTAGGAAGTTTTTTTATTAAAATAATAGATAGTAATTGAAAAGTATTAAGAAAGTTAAAATGTAAGAATGAGAAATTTAAATATTAATTTGAATATCATTTACATTGCCAATAAATGGATTAGTGTCAACATAGAAACATAATCATATTAGTGGCAAGTGTAGCATTAATAAGTCACTTAACTTATTATTCCTTCAGTTTAGAATAATAATGTCTTTGACTCAAACACTTTGTGTCAATTACTAAAGCCCAAGCACCTCTAACTCGTGTCTAGAGGTCAAATGTATCAAACACATGCTAATTCTATGCACTGACATTAATTTAAGTACTTGTAAAAAAACTAAAATAGTTGTCAGAATGAGTCAACAGATGGCACTTCCAGTTACAAGTTCTCAAAACTACCTTTTTTTCTTTACCGCCAATGACATAAATAACTTACTTGAACCTTGAGTTTATTATACAGCATACCTTTCCAACCACCATAACAACCAGTTTTATCAAGGCATATCCTGATACCCAGTAACTGGGCTGTGGACATCAGACAGGTCTGACAGGTAGTCGCTCCATGTAAAACACTGGTATTCAGTTACATCGGGTTAAACTGGAAGCCGTCCCCAAGATAGTTAGGAAAAGGCTAAACAGATGATGATCTTTTATTAACACAAATACAATTTTTATCACATATATTGCCTATTTTACGTCACTATGATATTAAAATCACGTAGGTAGAAATCAGTACTGCAAACGTGATACAAAACAAAGCTAAAATGCCAATCACATCCTATTGATGACTAACAATACAACACTTGATTATTATCTAAAGATAGCTCTTAAGATAAGAGGGTAAGGTATACTGGTACTGATAGCACACACTTGACTATGATTGAATTTTAGCACTAATAAAGTTATAATGCACAATACCCCTCACCTGCAGTCCGACCGTCGAATATAATCCACAATGTTCACTGGCAGTCCTGGCAGACGACTCACACACTACGAACCAAAACTGCGCACATTGTGCCAACTATATGAGCTGCTCTTGGAAAAAAATGCTGAGCTATATGTATTGGCATTAATTTGTTATTGTTTAATAGTTTTGGCCCATCTTTTGGGTTACATATCATCACGCATGTAATCCCCGATGGGTTCGGCAGAGGTGTACCTCCTGTTGTACAGACGCCAGCACGTCAAGTTACCCCAATATGTGAAATTTCTTTGATCGTTTTTCAACTTAATGTTAAACAGAATAAGGTCCATATTCAATTGGGAAAATTTGACACATTGGGGTATCTTGATGTGCTAGCGTCTGTACCTGTTGTGCACCGATATTTCGCCAGTCATTTTGAAGTCCTATTTAATAGAGGGTAAGCTTATTGCCATACATAGGATTCAAATCCTGGATCCGAGTTGCTATTGCAGCTACTAGTGTTAGCCACTCATTAATTAGGTAATGAACAATTTATAAGCGCGATTTCCACAACAAGGATATCCCAATACGATTATTTTTTCTGGAACATCTGTAATATGTGTGAATTACAAGTACATCACAATGTCACATTAAAAAACGAATGATTTATTAATATTTTAAGACGATTCAAAAGCTTGTAAATTTCTTAACACCCAAGAAATCTATAAACGTACCTGCCTTACTAATATGCACAACCCAGTTACTGGGCTACTGCACGATCTCCTTAATAGACATGGTGTCAGACTTTCGGCTTCTGACTACACTTAACGACGCTCTGAGGTCTACAAATGTCAGCCGGGATCAAAAACTCCGTGGTCTTCGACACACGGAGTGTTTTTGATAGTCACACGTCTAATGACCGTCCTCGCCAAGCGAAGCTTACTCTCGATCAACCCGTGCTGCTTTTATTATTTAGCCAAGAGCCCCATACTAATATTGATATCAAATCTCTCGTTAATACTAAGAAGTAATTCAAAGTATACATACATAAACTCACACCCTTTTCCCGTGCATAAACTACAGAACGCCACCTGCTACGATCTTGACATACTCCTGCCTCCTACTTTACTTTGCTAACATACCTACATCATTAAGAACCTAGTTCAAAATCTTTTGTTTAAAAGCCCTATATCGTTGAAGCACTGTGTAATCTGCTACCTGTTAATGGTGCTAGTAAAATAAGTCGCGATCGAAATAGACTTCCGTGTGCGACACCTCAGCGACCGACTGACTTTACCGATGTCGCCTTTGATATCACACACGAGTCACGACTCTCCAGTGGGCAGGGGGCGCACTAACGACCCTTTGTGGCACTATTTATTTTAATTAGTATTAAAAAATATCACGTTAAAATAGAAGGGTAATGGCGGACGAAGGAGATGAGTACTTAAGGATTGCCAACAGGTGCTTTGCATCAATCAGCTTTCATCTGCTGTCAAAGTTAATTTATTCGAATTAGTCTGAGGTTCAGCACTTGCCGAGCGCCAAAAGTCCACCCTCACCACCTCCTATCGTTTTACTGGGAAGAAGTAGCACAACGAACTCCCCAGCAATACGTCTATGCAGTGCACTTGTGCAACGAAGCAAATTATAGGTTGGTCTCTACACTCCTATCTTGCTACGGTTAGAGAATCGTACATTTTTAATAGCCATATTTGCTGCGTAGATGATAGTAATAATTGCTTAATCTTTCTAATTCATTTTATTGTTATACGAGATCAAGGTCTGAAAAATAGTCTGTCGCCACATTTGTCAGGTTTAAACTTTGATATGTCATTGAAGATTGCTTTGAACAGCTCCCCAGTATAATTGAGTAAACATTTGCGTTATATGTAAAACATAAGCTCAGTTGGTGGTAAAAAAAAAAACAGCGATGCGTAACCTAAGCGAGCTAATTTATAGTTTTAATAATATTAGCTTAGGTATACGTTAGGTTAACTGATCCAATATAAAATATTTGCGAATTGCTTCCAATGTGTGCGTGAAATACCGGCGAGTTGATCGGCTGTATCGGAGTTCCATCTAATCCAATGATTATCGATTTATGAGCTGCTAATTCAATAGGGTTACCTTATTTTATAAAGTCTTGTATTTATTACACCCGGAAAGGGGTGGTTGTACCTACCCATCATTATGAACAACTTTTACCTACTATGAAACAAACCCTGAAATTGCGAAGAAATCCAGCTGTTCCATGCATTTGGTGGCCAGTTATCAAAACTACCCTTGAAAGCTTCCATACATTATACAAAATATTGTAAGGGACACTTTACAATGCGGCCTTAAGTGCTATCCTTAATTTTGTAATTTGCTACAAGTTCATGAATAAATTAGTCCTTCAACTATTCCACCATACTAGATATGATTCGTAATGATAAAATATTCTAATTTTTTTCAAAGTCAAAGCAGATGCTGTTGTTTAAAAAACAAGCAAGATATCACGTCATCTTGATACCCGGTATACCCACGTGAGCACAATGTGTGTCAAGACATAATCGAATAGGGTTCTTGGCCTTAAAACCTTCTCTAGATAAACCTTCTCGATTAAATAGTATTTTTCTCAATCATTATCATCATAGTCTACCAACGCCATAACGACTGGTCCTAGATCTCCCGCATCCAGAGGTCCAACGACATTCACCACACCCATGTCACGGCCTTCTGTCCGCATGTTTTCTTGACAAATGAGCATATCTCAGCTTCTGCCATCCTTGAGCGATGACATGAATATATATGCGTAAGCGCATACAGCGTGCATCGGAACGCGGTGCGAAACAAAACGACACGCGGCCGAAATAGATGCGGCCCGGTCGCTGGCGCTATTTACGAATATTCGGAGTACGAGAGTTGGGAACTTGGGACCCCTCGCGACACTACCTGGTGCACTGCGTCTGCAAGCGACGCTCTAACTACTACAGCTAATTGCGGCCGCTATGTCTCAGGAATGTTTCTAGGGATGCGCTGTCTTTATTTACTTCGAAACGCCCGCGCTGGTTTGCAGCATTAGCAACCAAAAGACTGTTGCGTTTCTATTCAGAGTTCTTACTAAAACTTTGTTTGCTTTTCTACATTAATTGGTTCTTTCCGTTCCTTTATCAACTCGATAATTTTCACTGTCGTTGTCATGTCCGGCATGTCCCCATGAAATATAGAAGGATACCCATTGCCCATGCATAATATTTCATACATGTCACTCCCAGTTTTATTGAATAGATCAACTTACTACTACTTATTGTACACCAAAAACTTGATGTTTGAATGAACAAACATGTACATAATTATTGGCTTTACAAGAGTGGCTAGCCTGGTGACAGAGAGTTTCAATTGCGCCTATGGGCTTCTAACTTGCCATCATGTACCTCAAGCATTTTGACGTTTCTTCGCGATGTTTTCCTTCACCGTATGTAGCCAGTTTAATTCTACATACGCACGTGAATCCGAAAAATAGTCGAATGGAAACATTGATATGACGCGTGTCACTTTATAAGGTGTCGGGTATGACGACAGTGTTGATTCACCCCACGGTAGTAAAGCCTTTCAATCGCAGCCAGAAGTCAATGATCGATGTTTGTTTGCGATTGTATAGTCAAGGCAGCCATTTTAATCTTTATGTCAGTTAAATTTGCAATGCACACTGTTTGTTTAATCCTTTGTACGAACGAATAGTCATTAATATTCCTGTCCATGTCATCATCATCATCGTCTGTCTAGCCTTTTCCAAACTATGATGGGGTTGGCTTCCAGTCGAGTCGGCTGCAGTTGAATAACAGTGTTTAATGGAGCTATTGCCTTTCAGACCTCCAGAACAACCCAGTAACAGGATATCCCTTGGTTAGACTGGTTATCAGTCTTTCGACAAATTTTGTGTTGTTGAATGTTGACTGTTGATGGTTCAATCAACCCGTGCTAACTATTTATGTACAAACCCTCATACATCGTCCGTATGAATGAAAATAGTTGATTTGTTAACATCCATCCCAAAAGACCCATTAATTATTTCCAAGGTTGCTTAAAGATTAAACCAATCTACATGCCTTGGTCGACCTAGTGAGAAGGCGTTGATTAATGTCGGAGGTCGAGAGTTCAAATCAAATAGGAATTGAACCTACGACCTCTGTTGACCTGTTGTTGTGATCCTATCAAAGCTAGTCCTAGTAAGCTACTTTAGTCCAGGTAGGTAATCATAAATTTTATTTTTAACACAAGAGACGTACTTACGTTATTTTTTTTTAATATCCTTCTGAGAGCGTATTTCGTAGATGGGTCGCAGTACATTTTTTTTAAAACCACCTGCCTAAAACTGTATGATCGGTTGCGCAAGCAATCTTAGGTTACTCTGCAAAGGGTCGCATACTTTTGTTGGTAGCGCTACTGGTGGAGCCGCTACCAGGTGTCCTAATGAGATATAGGCCTTCTTGCTTGTTCTAATTAGGCCACCCGCGCACTAGGGAGCCTGGCTGTGGAGGCCGAAGCATTCATTCATTCCGTGGCTGCTAAAGTGCGCGGGTTCCCATGCACCGTCATATGTTCGACTGGCTGACGCAACCTGGTTATCGCAGCCAGGCTGTGGCCCTAGTTTCCAAATAAATGTTTTTCCTTCTTCTTTATAAATGTTTGAAAGAAAATAATAATGATACTGGATGTGTAAGCGATTATTACGCTTTGAATCCATTTCCGTGGTCCATGCAGCAAAAAGGTCGGCGATGCAAAATGCAGCAAGTTGAGGCACGAGCCAAGTTAATGCGTTACTTCGCGGAATCGACTGACCTACTGCATCATTTCCTACGATACTCTCGTATGGGATTATGTACATGCAATACCAAGTACTGGTGAGCTAGTTTAATTTACGTTTTTTAACCCCCGACGCAAAAACAACGGGGTGTTATAAGTCGTGACGTGTCTGTTTGTGTGCCTGCCTGTGGCATCGTAGCTCCTGAACGAATGTGCCGATGTTGTTTGTTTGAGTGGCGTGACCGGTGGACTGAAAGGTGTCTCGAGTTTAAACCTAAGGCACGCACCTCTGACTTTTCGGTATTGTATAGTTATAATTTGCTACATAAACCGTGAAGGAAAACAACGCGAGGCAACCGGCATGCCTGAGAGATATTTTCAGGCTCAGGGGCCCATGGGCGGCATAAAAACTGTGACACTAAGGTAGTTACTAACTATTTTAGAAAAGAAGAATTGGAGCTCGTTGAATTTGAAATTGTCTATGCCAAAAGGGCCAACAGTATTTCAGTCTCTCTCTATCGTAAAGTAATCATTGATCCCAGAGTTTTTTATATATTTATTTATTGATAGGAAAGTCAACAGATTTTTTTTACAACGTTAAAGATATGGTAACAATGTCTTACGAGGTTCTGAAGCCATCAGCAATATAGCGTATTTCTGCGTGAGTTGTAGCTTTGTCCGTATCAATTGATGGTCATCGTGACTGTTGTCTGCCAGCCAACAAATTGGTTGCAGGATCAATCCATTCAATATTAATTCTTAGAATCAATCTAACTATGATAAAAGAATATACAGTAAGCAATACCTTCTCTGAAAGCCAACATATTCTTAATAGAACGGAAATTCATTGAATATATTAGGTGAACATACCAAGTGGGTGAATTCTATTCCTTTTAAAGTAAAAACACCATCCAAGTATAGTAAAACCACTTTATTATGTTATACTGGGCATACTATGCCTATTCACACCATTGGATACGCATTCTTTTTAATTAATAATACAGTGTATATTTCAGTGTACATATAGCACGTGTGTGTGCTACACACACACACAAATATGGGGCACATATTTGATGTTGCAAATTGCCTAATAAAAATAATTTATTCATGACTTAAATATGTTCCGCGGTTCTGCCATTAAAGTTACCAATTTGTATCGTTCTTCCTTGCGAATGGTTGTGTATGTAAAATTATTATAAAAAAAAGGTAGAAACACTGTAAATAAATATACATATACAATATATCCTCGTCAACTAAATCAGTGACTGATTTCTTTTAGTGGATCTGCAACTTGGAAACATCTAATTATTCAACATAGTCGAAAGTGATATTGGCAAGCTAATGTTCAGGCTTGAAGTAAATCAGACAAACATCCAATTCTTACTTTCCAATTTAGAAATCTACATTATAGTCATATTAAACTAAGATCTAAAAACTTCTATAGTACTTAATAGGTATCATGACGACGGTTTATGAATATCACAATTCTGTGGCCCTAGTGAAAAGGGATATAAGTCCAATTTTGACGAAAATGAGTTAAGTGTACCAAAGGGATCAGAAAAAAATGCTCTATCGTTTGGTGAAGACAGATCTAAGATATCTCTAAAAATAAGAAAGTTACTTTGTGTAAAAGGGTCCAACTGACACCAAAAAAAAACTGTAAAAGTCGGTTTTCTGATCACTTTGGTACACTTAACTCATTTTCGACAAAATTGGTCTTATACCCCTTTTCACTAGGGCCACGGAATTATAATTAGACCATTGTGTTTTTTGCTTTTTTAAATTCATGGAATACTACTTACTTATATTAAGCGCATTAAAATTAAGTTGAGGGAACTTGTGACGTCATAATTCAGTTTAAACTGTACGAAATCGTGACGTCATGCGACATTTTTAAACACCCGACGCACAAAACAGGCACCCCTCTTTTGTGCGTCGAGGGTTAAAAAAGGTTTATAAGTTTGTAATTTGTTAACGTAAAAAAAAAAAAATATGTGTCCTTCTAGTAATCTAGATGAGGGTCTAAAAACTAACATTTAGTCGTCTAGCCTATCTGATAACAGTGATCACGTCTCCAACATTGCCTTTATTTAAAATAATCTTGCTTGAATTTAAAGTGGGAATAGTAAATATAGGTCAGATAGAACCTGATGTTCGGGTTCGTCGCCCTGTGCGGGATCGATCCGTGTCCCACTTTTGCATAGCCTCGCGGAAGCCTACCCTTCTCCTGTCTCTGTTATGTAAGGGTACTACTGGACTGTAGCTTTAACTATACATTCAGTTGTTATGCGTCTCTGCAGCCACCTCACTTGTGTACTAAAAAGGTTGAACTGCACCGGATGGCTATTGACATCAAAACTGGATGCCAAGACATTCCTTGAATGAATGACACGCATCTTACGATGCTTAGCAATGGACAATACAAAGGAGATAGGACAGATTAATATTAAAACAGTCATCTAGATAGAGATCAACACATTTAAACTGGTCTTAAGTTGTTATTATTTTCTTTAAATGTAATAAAAAAAAATAAAAATAAGATTGAGACGAAGTCTATTTGGTTTTTCACTCAAAATACATTCTCAGATATTTATCTTCATGCCAGTCCACACCTCGCGCATAATCTGACCAAGATAATGCTTGGACTTTACAGTATTTTTAAAGTCCATGAAATTTTAAAGAACATGAACTCAGAAGGAATTTCGGCGTTTGTCTCTCAGACTGGTCGAATATGTACATAACACCGAACTAATATAACCACCAGTAAAAGTTTTTTTTTTTAAAACAAACTTACACACACAGCTTAAACATTAATAGGTATCAGTTAAACACATAGGCAGTCAATAGAACAATGTAGTAATGAATTCGGACAAAATATCTATGTTGTGTTAACGATCTTGAGGCCCTGACTGCCCCTGACCATCTAAAAGGAACATCTTAAACAAACCATATGTACAGTTTTATTGATCGGTGTACGATGAGACAAAGAGAGTTAATACAATTCCAGTAAGCTATAATATTAATAGGATTTGTATCAGCCCACCCCTAGTCTGGGCTCTACTGACGTCAGCACCAGCATCGATCTGTCTGGTTCCATCCCCCTCTGACTCGCGCCGCGGCTGATGCAACTCCGGGACTCATTGCGATATCTTTGTCGTCGTTTAAGGCTTAAGTTTTGGTCCTCTGATCCTGTATCTCCAGCTCTCTGATAATTCAGCAGTTAGGAACGTATTCCATTTTACACCATTTCCATGTGTTACCAAATTTGAATCTGTTTATCGATCCCGCTGCAGACCCGCGTCAGGACCAATCCTGCGATTCCTATATTTTGCAAATGCAGTCTATAAGTAGATACTGAACTCAGGCAAAATCACGCCCACCGCATTATATTGTTTTATTAACCGACTTTCAAAAAAGGAGGAGGTTCTATGTTCGTGTGTATGTATTTTTTTTTTTTTTTTTTTTTTGTATGTATGTTACCTGATTTCTCCCCCATTTATGAACCGATTCTCAAAATTCTTTTTTTATTCAAAAGAGTATACTCCCGAGGTGGTCCCATTTTAATTTGGTGAAGATCTGGTGCTGATCTTCGGAGATATACAACGGAACTCTTCAAAAATAGACGGCAAATCCGTCGTGATTGCTGTTATCGCTTGGATGTTTATAGTTTATACAACATCATGACGTATCATCACGCCTGTATGCTCTGAGGGGTACGCAGATGTGTACAATATACCTAGATTTTGTTAATTTTCATTTATTAGGGATAAGTGGATAACCCTATTTATCATGACATGTAATGTTAACAATTAACAATAAGTATAAAATAAATTCATGTTTTAATCAATTCATTCATCAAATATTTGTATGGGAACAACTAAAAATGGAAAAATAAAAAACTTTTTTGCAAAAAATAAAACCGACTTCAAAAAAAAACTTTTTTGCAAAAAAATTAAACCGACTTAAAAAAAAACACTAAACGGTGTAAAATAACTCTAAATTAGGAAGTCTGTGGCTTTGGTGGTTTTGTCTTATTCATGATGGGCCACCGACTTCCGAATTTAGAGTTATTTTACACCGTTTAGTGTTTTTTTTTAAGTCGGTTTAATTTTTTTGCAAAAAAGTTTTTTATTTTTCCACTTTTAGTGGTTCCCATACAAATATTTGCTATATATATTGTTAATTGTAACAGTACATGTCATGATAATAGGGTTATCCACTTATCCCTAATAAATGAAAATTAACATACCTAACTGTCGAAATCTAGGTATATTGTACACATCTGCGTACCCCTCAGAGCATACCAGGCGTGATGATTTGTCATGATGTTTTATAAACAATAAACATCCAAGCGATTCCAGCAATCGCGACAGATTTGCCGTCTATTTTTGAAGAGTTCCGTTGCATATCTCCGAAGATCAGCACCAGATCTTCACCAAATTAAAATGGGACCACCTCGGGAGTATACTCTTTCGAATAAAAAAAGAATTTCGAGAATCGGCCCACAAATGGGGGAGAAATCAGGTAACATACATAAAAAAAAAAAAAAAAAAAAAAAAAAAAATACATACACACGAACATAGAACCTCCTCCTTTTTTGAAAGTCGGTTAAAAAAGCACTAAACGGTGAAAAATAACTCTAAATTAGGAAGTCGGTGGCCCATCATAAATAAGACAAAACCACCAAAGCCACAGACTTCCTAATTTAGAGTTATTTTTCACCGTTTAGTGCTTTTTTTGAAGTCGGTTTTATTTTTTGCAAAAAAGTTTTTTTGCTTTGTGCTCCTTTTATCTTATTGACTTGATTAGAAAGTAGGAAACTAAAGTATTACAATCATACATATTCATACGGAATGATTGCAGTTTTTGCTTTACAGGAAACTACGGAAGTATGCCATCATTACGACACCAAATTTATAGGTCCGTTACCTCATTTCTTACGGTCATGTTTAAGAAATTCTATTTTAATACTTTGTTTATGTAATCATTCCTTAAAGTCGATTTTACAAAGTTGTTTTGTGCAGTTACAATGTTCCTTGCCAAATGCTTTATTGGCTATTACGAGTATTGCATACATGTTACATGCCTGACCTAGTTTAAGCGACACCAGATTGCGCTAACGGTACTGAAAGTCAATCATTTTGTGGTGCGCCACGGATTCACCTCCGGAATTAAAGATAAACATAACCTGAGCTGATGAGCATCTTCGATATACATTTCTAAAAAGCCCTTTCAGCGAGCAGTCATTTCGCGCGACATTCTCTTGCATGTTAGGGCTAGGGGGGTTGTTCCCTTTGGGCGGGCGGCTGGAGGGGCGGCTGGGCGGCTCGGCGGAGGGGAGCTCCAGCGTCAACGACCGCCATTCGACTGTCTGCGATCGCGAGGGAACACCGTCCCGAGCTGCACCCGGACGGTTCAACTTTCAACTTTCGACATTTTCAATAACGTAGTTTCACAAAGCGTTCAATTTCGCGCGTGTGCATCGCTCCGGGTGCTGGTGAAGTCGTCTGTGAACATTAGCGAGTGGATTGCGAACACTCACTCGTTTGGCACGATGCGTTTCGTTCCGGTTGTGTCGCCTATCCGTCGGGATATCTGGCATTTGGCACGTTGCACAACTTGCTTAATAATGTTTGTGGCGCATTAACTTATAGTTTGGCGCGCACGTGTGATGTTTCGGCTGTCGGTGACACGTTGATGGATAATCCGTGGCGTCTGTGGCGTCCGCTCGCCGGTTTGGTGACACATTGCATGTGTGAAAGTGTGTGACACTGCATACATCTAAAATAGACGTTTTTATTTAAGAACAATGCTCTAGACAAGCGCCAGGCACTTCCTAGTGCGTTCGAGTTGACTATATTATTGTGAGACTTTTGTGGTTTTGAGTGTGGTTGGTGACTGTAGACTTGTCATAATGGTTCGGTTGGGGCTAGCGATGGTAGTAGGAGTGGCGCCGGCGCTTGTATCGTGGTGGCGCGGGCAGGGCAGCTGGCTGCCGCCGCCGCTGGTGCTGCCCTCACCGTGCTCGGAGAAGGCCCCCAAGTCGTGGCCGGCTCAACGCTCGCCGTCTTTGTCTGACTGTCTGGAGAGCAGCAGCGACGAAGACTCGTCGGCTCGATCGGTTGTTTGTCTAGTTAGACCTAAATTAGTGAGTACTTGAATTCACTGGAACATGAATTGAACAAAGGATATTTTTTGTCTAGATTTACTTGTCTAAGGAAGTCTAGTTAAATACGGAAATTCGGTCTGAATATGTGAGGCCAAACAATAAGACGTTAGTTTCGTTTCTAGCTGTTCTAATTAAGCAAATTTGTATAATATAGTAGACAGCAGGTAAACATTTATTAACTCTAATTAGATTAATTACAAATGCAGACGGATTTGCAGCAATAATCAACTGGAAGTATTACAACATCTTATAAGGATATACAAAATTACTGAAACAGGTTTACACAATAACAGACTTTACGACGACTGCATAAGGAGTTTAATTATTTGGAGATGTATCACAGAGACGAACCGGTTTGTAAACTGCGGTGAAAGCAGAAAGGGAATTGCTCAGTTTGTTAGGGCCATTTGGCTTAAGGTGAACATTTAATATAATATTTAATGACTGTGGTTTTTAATAGTTTATACCTCAAAGAAATTAATTATAGTAATAAAGTTGCAGGAGAGTGTAAAAATAGTTTATATTTAGCATATCTACTAATGTTAGAAAACAACCAAAATAAATCATAATTATACCTATTAAACTGATATTCTCTATCTTTTAATGCAGTAGTAACATATCCTGAGGTCATCTAAGTAAATGAAAAAATAAAACTCATCAAACGAATCATAAAATAATAAAATGTTTTCTAAAAACTGGGCAGGCGGCATAATATTACTTTCGTGCCTTGCCCAGCTTACTATATTATGGTTATAACGTGAGCACAGAAACTCACCGTTCTTCGCCCTACAAGGCAATTGCAACAATATTGAGTAATTGCCTAGGTTGACATGCCAGTTCAACATTTATTTTAACAAAATAGCACCAGGATCATTGTCATGAGTAGATTCGGTGTCCATGGGTAAAGCCGGGTCTTCAATTAAAGCGGTATTGGAGTTCATCATAAAAAAAAACAAAAAACTTCGCGAAAGTAATCGAAACAACATTCACAATACACAGAGGCAAAACATTAGTTTCATAACATATTTTCACTTAGACTATATACCTCTAGACGTAGCCCAATTTACAGTGTCAAGTGTGGAAGTGAGACGCAATAATACAAAGTTCGTAGGAAAATTGAGACAAAGCATCGTATCTTCTGTCCCTTACGGCGTGCCGGATTTTTGCATGGCTAACTTTTGAAAGTTAGCCAAACAAAGAGCTGTCACTGTCACGTATATTAATATGCTCGATTTAATTTAAGTTTTCGGATGGTTTTTGCAATTTTTGTAATAGTTTAAGTCATTTAATGAGAAATAGACTCCATTAGATAAGTGTTTAGTGTATGGTGAATGCGCTACGATGGGAGGATTCAGTATAATAGGCTGTAAAAGCCGCTCAGAAAAGGCCAATAACAATATCTCTTTTCATTCGTAAGTATTCAATACTGTTTGTGTTATTGTATGATTATTGAATTTATACATTTGTGCGCTTTTATTGTCATGGCTTTCAGACCAAAATATGGAAGATTTCTTAAAATAAACTTGATTTCTTATATCACATAACCTAGTAATACTTACTTACAGTGTTGCTACACGTTTCAAATCTTTTCCCTTAACTGTCAGGCCTAATGTTCAAAAGGTAGGCATAATAATCAAATAAATCTATGGTGGCTAAACACACAAATTTGTGGGCGAACCCTTATTTTTAAGTTTAAGTGAACATGTGTACGAACGAACAGAGCCCTTTCGACAATCATTAAGTTTTACTCTTGAAGGCAATCGCGTAGGTACTTAAAGATATTTGGAAGTAAGAATTCATTTTATAAATAAATGTTAAGTATAAACAAAAAATTAGATATTTTCAAAATAAGTTGGTTTTGTCTAAAGGACAATAGTTATTATACAGCAATGTCAATGTCACACTGGATGTCAGCCATACCTCAATTTATTTGATAAATAACACGCGAAAAAATCAAAACAAGCTTCACCTGGTAGTAGTGTATTTTATTTGTGAGAATCAAGGTAAGATTGAAAGTAGGTATTTTACGTGAAATTATATTTTCTCACACATGGATACTTCTACACTCTTATTACCACGTTGAATACGTCGTATTTTGGGACTTTTTTAGGGAATAGCAACACTGAACTTTTATATTGCTGTCGCATGTGCGGCCACGCGGTAGCTCGATCTAGAGGTATATTATCTAAGTATTTTCATTATTAAACTCTTTGATTTCATAGTATGCATTTGTCATTATTGACAGCTGGTGTTGTCAGAAAATTAAAAAAAATCGATTTAAAAATCGATTCGACAACAAACGAATCAATATTAAAATCGGATATAAAAATGATTTGAAGGCCAAAAACGATGAGTGTTTTGTTTGTTTTCAATATGATTATACGAAAATAAATATATCACCGTTTGAAAATCACTTGATTACTGATTTTCAAGAAAATGTAGTCATATTATTACGTCTTATATTTTAGAAATCGATTATTATCTTTACCGTAAGAATAATCACAACTGTTATTAATGTGGCAACACAGAATCAGTTTCCAACTATAAAATGGCGACGATTTTGAAGTCAATCAGCTTCAATACTTATTTAACGAGATATTTTTACATTTACTTTCCGGCGACGACAACTAAAAAAATATTTATTTTAGATTTAATTATATTTTCTCATAAGAATACTTTTTACAGATCAGCTTGTCCACGTTTCAGCCAAGAATGAGCAATTCCCTTTGCATGAAATGGGTACATATTGTTACAAGTTATAATATGACATACTGCTTCAATAAACTCAATATGGCGAGGAACGCGTGTGGTCCCCACATCACAGGCGTCTTACCCATGAATCACACAGGACACTTTAATAATAATTCTAAAAATAAATTCATCTCGTAAAACTCCCCATCGCTTCGTTTGATTGAGAGCGAAATAATCGTTAATGTTAATTGACTATCCGTGTCCTCGTTATTTAATATTATCTATAAAACCAAAGCTGTGTTTCATTCGTGCTATCGAACGGCGGATACTTTAACCCCTTCTCGATTTCATTTGCAAAGGACTTGACTTTGTACAACATAGCAATGTATACCTATCCATAATAATTATGTTTTATTTCAATGTCGCGCCGCGCCGTTCTGTGATTTATTGTATCAATATCATTGAATATTTGATCGTCGTTAATAAATAGCAAAGACGTCGATCATTCACCTCTGCTATTATCAAAAGCCGCATCTCACGTGCGTTGGCGACGGCTCTATAGCAGCCGATCCGTCGCAAATGTCACGATATTTACGTCCGCGTACCGTCGCGTTGCGTGCGCACCTCGCCGTCCATCGATCCCGTTCGATCTCCTAACAGTTAATCGTCCGCAATCGGTTTTTACGTAGCTCTCCGCGACAGTCGCGTGGCAGCTATCTCAATTATTTTTCCCGCGTGCGGTCAACTTGCGTTTGCGCAGTTTTTGCGTGCGTACTTTATGCCTGGGTGTGTGCTCGAACATCAGTGTTAGTCGGGTTGTGGTTCAGTTTAGTGCGTTCTATTGATACATGCGCGTGCGATACCTGTATCAAACGGGTTTAATTTTAAATAAACGATAGTGTGAATGTGTTATGTCCTCATCAGGTTAATACGCATTTATACCGGATTTATTTATGACTTGGCCGTAAAAATGAATCAATAACATCTATAAATCTTTTGATGTAACGTTTCTGATTTATTTTGTATAATTGCATTTTTATAAGCACTCCTTGGTCAATTTGTAATGATCAGCTTATCATACAATTAAGCATAGAACTTCTCAGCCGTATGAAAGAAATTCAAGACTCTAGCCAGACCATTATAATCACATTTTTTTCTAAATAGATGTCTTTCTATATACGATTTTTATTCGAATCCTTGACGGTTACCTGGTTGGATAGATAAAATAATATTCCATATTTAAAATTGTATGTTTTACGGTTTCCAAAGAGGTTTTGCTGATTATTTAATTATTCATGTAAGTAATCTTAAATACTTCAAATATAACAAACTTCCATAAACTTGATTATTACACTTTTCATACTGAGGAGATAAGTGGGACAGAGGAGAAGTATTTTTGCTGAGTTACTTAATAATGATATAAAAACATTGCGGGTTTAATAAACGTATAGAATATTCATAATTATGCAAATAAAGTCATGTCATATTATTATTTAGTTGTTTTAAACAAAAAAGTCACCTCTAAGCATCATATTTTCCCTAATTAATTAATTTATAGATATAAAATACTTATTAGATTCTACTCATCGATCACTAAGTAAGATAATAATCGATGATTCTACTAAATGCAACCATTATTTTTTTCTTTTGTCGTTCGCTTATGTGTATGGCGAGTTACTACCCCGAAAATTTTCTTTGTAATTTTACTACACCATTGTTTAGCGATGCACAGAGAGAGTAATTATTTAATCGATATCTTGCCAATATCTTTCGGAGTGTAAAACAGTTCTTTCATAACACAACAGTTTTTTCGATCGGCAGACGGACAGGAACATTTAAAGGCCTACGGAACCCTCATAAACGCTTATTCACATTTCTGTCTATCTTCACCTTTCCACTACTCTATTATTATCACCTAGAACTATGCAGGTGCTGATCGAAATTGCACCTTCAGTGAATGCAATAAGGATCAATCGCAGCCAGTCTGGTTTTTAGAACATATTAGTAGTGTAGTGTAGGGAGGGTATTGTGTCTGATAGAGTAGCCGTGACGTCCTTGTACCTTTGTTTGAGGTCCGTTGTGTGACCGAGAGCCTCGAGAGAGAGACTCGAGAGCAACTCCACGCTTCTATTTATATTACAGAGAAAATTATAACGTGTAAAATCATAGGAATCCTAACTTAACTTTCGGTCCTTATCTATATCTGTATCTAAGTGTCCAGTTTTTCTAAATACAACAGGTTCTAGCTTCTAGCTAACCTTCATTCGTTAGCCTTAAACTTTTGACCTTAGCGATTACAAATGCATAATTCAATAAAGAATCGTAAAAATTGCATGACGACTTGCACCAAGGTTGTTTAACAACCACTAGCTAGCTAGTTCAAGACTGCACCGACGAGCTCACTAAATAGCTATCAGCATATCAGGGTCCTTGGCCGATGACTCTTTCCAGTTTCCCTAACATAATCAAACTGATATGCCTTTGGGTCTTCAAAAGTAAAAGGCATCGTGGAGATCGTAGTTCTGGAAGAATAAATAATAGACGGCATCTACGGAACATTTTCCGTGATCCTGATCACTAATCTTCGTCTCGTCTGCGGTTTATAAACCGAATCATCTCTCCTCTCCACCAACACACCCGCCCCCCACACCTCACGCTCATAAGGTTGCTTTGTAAAAGTTGGCATCGGCGCAAATAGCTGTCAAATATTTCGCTATTTTGATCAATTTATCTCTACCTACACTACTACATTTTTCAACTTTTACTACGCATTAGAGTAGTTACAGTATTACTTGTTGAAAAGACATTAGGAAAGTTTCCAAATATTGTTTTTGACACCTAAGTTAGTTTGAGCGATAAAATATACAATTTATAATTTCATTTAATAAAAGCGTAGTAGTTATATTTGACAGCTATTTGCGCCATTGCTAACTTTCAGAATGCACAGCCCTAACGCAAGCCTTGTTTAGCAATAATTTTATATATGTATTATGATCGTTGTTTTACCTTCTAACGGCAGTACATTAAAACTCGTTAAAGCCATGCAATACCTTAAGAAATGGGTACTTTTATTAACCGCATAACACACAGCTGGTTAATCAGCCCGCAATTCAACATAACGTAACAGTATTGCGCCATTTTAACTTCCTTTACAGAACATGTCCATAGTTGACCCAAGCTTAGGTAGGTACCTACTAGCTGCAGGGTAAAAGGGAGGGGAAGGGGGGGGGTTTCTCCGTTGACAGGTCAGAGTGATGATCACTGGGCAAAGTTTTCAACGATTTACTGTCAAACAGCGAGTTTCATATTGGCTATTATCAATGTGTACCTACACAGCAAAAAAGTGATAAATAGAAAAAGACTAAGAAAATTTTTAGGGGTCCCAGAATCATTCACCTACCCACTGAACTAAAGGTTTCAAGTTGTACATCCATGTCCTTTCCACCCTATAAAGCTGATACCTATGCATGTACTAGCATGTCCTCACGTAATAAGCACAGGTTTTACCAACAATTTTACCGATTTTATAGCTACCTCATAAAACAGTAACCGCTCACGAAAGCTAGTGATGCGTTGCCGATCGTTATCGGAAATCGAAATCGACTTGAGTAATCGGTTTCGCTGAAAAGGTAATTTCAATTTCACTATGCCATATTGTATACTAGAAGACCTTGACAATCAATTCTTAATCGAGATGGATTGAGGACATTTGATTTTACCGCCCGTATTAGATACTAACATGCAGAATGAAGGCCTTCTTTTACTTCTACCTATCCCACTATTTTCGTCTACAAATTGAAATACTAGCAGATGTGACACAGGAGGGAACGCCCTAGAAAGACACACTGATTACTTATATGGAGATGGTCTTCAGAAAGGTCAGATATATGTGTAGTAGTCGCAACCAATGTGCGTGTATGAACGTACACTATGCAAAGGACCATAGAAGGTGTTTTTTTTTGTTTCTGCCTGGCAAAAAGGTGCATAGCTGTTTGCCACAAAGGCGATATTCGTGAGTATAAAACCCAAATTACCAAAATGAAACCACGATATAAGTTTTATTTTACTGTTGAAATCGAAAGTAACAGTAACAGTTAAAGTAGTAAAAAACCAGCCGCAACAATGATTAAGTATTGACAAACCAAATTCCTTCAGATGCTGTGCAAATAATCATTAACTTCTTCTGCAGTTTGCCGGATGAAGCAATTACATTGTTGAAATTAGTTTTTAGGGTTCCACAGTCAAATGGCGAAACAGTTCCCTTTTTAATTTTGTCTTGTCCGTCCGGCCGGGTTTTTTTAACAATTTAATTCGGAAATTAATCTTACATACTATACAGAGTCTCTGGGTGAAACCTAATAAAAGACCGATTAATATACATTTAGCTATAGAAGTTTCTCGAAGCCATCGGTGGATTCAGAGATCTCTTTTTAATTCCTTTATACTTATTGTTAAGTATTTACGAAGAAAAGGTGTGTTTAATCTTTACATAGTATAAAACAAAGTTGCTTTCCGCGTCTGCCTGTTTGTAATCTGCTAAATCACGCAACGATCACGATTTTATTGTGGTTTTAAATCAAAGCAAAGGAATAATTCTGAACTTAGATAGTATTTTTGCATCAACATCGATTTTTTTATACTGTTAGCACCCTACGATACGGGGGCGGGTCGCTAGTACCTAATTTTATAAAAATAAATATGACCCGCTTATGATTGCTTATCGACATTCATATGTATACTTAGTAATACTGTTTAAACGAGTTTTTCCTATGATAAATTCAATGTCATTATTATTATAATTATGTTATAGTTCATGTCAATTGTCAGATAAAGTCACTTCGATAAGTAGAGTAGGTACGTAGGTACATCTAATTCATGTATTTTTTTTTATTTAAACTAAGTGCGGACATGATTTTTAGCTTCAATGACACCGAACTGAATTACCTTCCTTAATATTTCTGCACGAAAAACGTAGTTTTAATTAAAAAATACATGTAAAAGTAGGGTTCCTTAAGCGAATAGCAATTACGGAACCCTTATAATTTCGTCTTGTGATTAATAGTTGATCTTTACGTTCGATCCAGAGACGTCCGATACTATTGGCACTTCATCAATAAACAAACAAGGGGTGGTCAGGCTATCAAAACAGTTGAATGATCGGAACCTCTTACTGTCCGTGGCCCGACACACCCTTGGTTGTTTCTTAAGTGTTTTTCTTACCGAAAAACTATTTTTTGAGTGATTATGCTCCATAATAGTATTTCGTCATTGAAATCGTCTCGCTGACCAAAAAAATGCTCAATTAATCATTGCGCGTCTCACACGGCTGAGCGGAAGGTGTTCGAATCGGCTGACCTTACCGCAGCGATTGCATCGCTATGTAGGATGTGAGGAGGTATTCGAAGAAATAGAACATAACTAATTCCCCAGAATGCTATGAATTTTGCTACGCTTCAGCTAAGAGCAAAGGCAAAATAAATGCGATGCATTTGATCTACACAGGGCTTGGTCCTTTGCTCCCGGATATAACTTACCTGATTTTGTAAAGAGTTGTTTATTGCCCTGATAATGGTGCTCCTAGAATTTCTAGTGCTTCGTTGCCGGGACTTTTTACAGATGTACTTAAAACTGTGGTTTGTACCGAAAGCGATAGCTTAACGTACGGTGTGACGTACGGCCCAAGCATGGCGGCCACTCGCAGTCGGTCGCAAACGTCGCCGCAACCACACGCGTGCTGGTTGCCCTAGCGTTAAACGTAGCAACATTATAATCGCGCGCATAAATTGTCGCGATCTCTTACTGACTCAATTCAATTGTTCTCTAAAACACGTAAACATAAACTAACTTGATTGTGATAAGTGCGAAAGAAAACTATTAATTACCATAAAAATAAACAGCGCTTTGATCGTCGCTAAAATAAAGAATGTTGGTCAAGGAGCGTTTAATAAAGTGGAAAACATCGCCGATAAGATAAAGCTATACTACCTCGACAATAACTGTTATCGCTTTTCACAATAGAGTGCAGTTCGAGAAGAGCACAGTACAAAAATTGCGTCCTTCCTTTCTATTCAAGCGGCAGAGGCGATGCTGCAATCTAGTCGCCTGCGCAAACACATCATTTATTGACGCATGCTGCAGATGTGGGAATTCGAAACCAGTGCGAGCCTCCGTTTGTTTGTTTTCTAAAGAATAAGTGCAAAAATATTTAACGGATCATTAGTGACGTTAATCATGGGACAGCGCTCCGAAGTAGCCACGCCTGACAATAGTGACGAGGAAAGCGGGGACGCCTTCACTGACGGAGATTTTGGTGATTCTGATGATGAAACTATAGTGGAACGCCTTGATGAAGCAAAGCCTGGTCACATACCGGTAAATGAAGCTGTGAAAGATGATATTCAGAAGAGTGCTACTACTAATGGCCACTCCAATGGTGGTACAGACGAGCACCCTAGAATGAATGGCCGTAAAAATAGTGAAGCTCATTCAAGTGATATGGAAAACCAAAGCTTAGTATTATCAGATTTGCGCCGAGATTCACACGGCGATCAGAATCCTTCAATCGTTGGCATTCTTGGCGATCAGCAGAACCATGTACGTATGGCAAATTGTTAAGTGTTGACCTCATAACCTTCTTTGAATTTTGTATTGTGTCATGCTGTATCCGAAGTCTTTTCCGTTTCCCAAAACGATTTGCAGGTGAGTCACGTTCATCTGCTTGTGGCTTTCCCCTTCCCTTTACTTAACATTATTATGTGATTGTGGACTTGGCGTAATATAAAGGTTATTATTTAATGGCCCCAAACACGCCTAGTTAGGAATTATCTTATCTCACTGTAAATATTTCTCTACGTTCTGTATTCTTTGAAGGTCGCAGCCTAATATAAAGTTGTCTCAGGTGAATATCGTTTGCTTTAGTCGTCACTTTGCCAGTTCTATTGAAGTGTTTTCGTCGAAAATAGTACAACTTGTAACGTATAATATTGTCGTGACTCTGTAATTTGTATTGTTACGATATTGTAGTGGTCAGAGTCAGGTTAGAGCTCTGTATTGTATAGTATGTCCGTAATCGCGCCGGTGCTGCGGTGAGATGACCTCGTGCTGCTAGATTGCATCGATATGACGTTTCCGGAGAGCTTGTTAGCACTCTGCTGCAAACTCTTGGTCCTTTATGTAAGTCATCTTTTCACCTCTAAATAAATGAACGAAGCAACAAATTAGAATAAAATTTTAAAATTTGAATGGGTTATTGTTTCTTATATCTGCTTTACCTGTGGCATATTGTATGGTAATACATTATGTGTAATATAATGGTCAGTACACACGTGACATCAGCTATGAACACTTGTGTGATGGTGTTGTCACGCTTGATGACCTCATAGCGCAGACATAGCCTTACCATGTCACCGCTGCAGCTACTATTTTGTCTGGCCACTCGTATTTTGATCCTTTATGTAAGTAACTAAGCCTTGATTAAGTATATTACTGACCGTCTCGAACGAGTTTTCGCGGACGTGTTAATTACACAGATCTTGTGACTGTTTGGTCAACCACAACCGTCATATTATTTTATGTCCTTGCTGTCCTTATTGTGTTTTTTTATTATTATCATTCGAATTATACTAAACATGTTTAAAATTTATGGAACTTGACTGTTTAATCGCGTAGGTGTTTATTTTAACTAAATGTGTCATCTCATCGACTAGTATGAATTCAACAATAGCATTACTGGGATGTTTTCATTCAACAAGTGTGCCTTGCTGTAGCAACATGATGTGTGCAGTGTGTGGTCTATTGCTGTTCGGGTCCATGTTCCGAGTCCGACGTATCCTTGAGTTATATGTTGGTATAACAATACAAAATTAACACCAAGCTAAGCAACAGCGGCGATTTGTCACACAGTGTTCACCCGTTGTCTTCCCAAGTATGACAATCATTCTTCACAGTCTCATTTCAGTGGCTTTGTTTAGAATTCCAAATACATATTCCAAATTAGTACCATAGCCGACACATGTCTGTTCACGGATTTGTAGAGGTTTCTTTTATCTGACATCGTAAATTCCTTACTTAATAATGACAAACTTGTGCAGCAGGTGATTAGTATAAACGAGACATTTCATTTGGTTGAGCAATCAATCAATTGCCGGAAATAAAAACGGTGTATCAAATGAACCAACAAATTGTCAGGCCAATAGTATTTAGCTGCTACGAGTATTACGAGACAGGTTTGTTTTTGAAAACAAAAAGAGAATTACAATTTGGTAATTGGAAATAAGGTATTGTGATATTGTCGTGTTTACTAGGAATCAGTAGATAGGGACTTTGGAAATTATTAGCAGGAAAGTTGGGGTCGAATCGCCACTGGAATTATTTAAGATCAGCCACCATTGAGCTCTGCGCTACATTATAGCTGAAACGAGACTATTCTGGCTTTATCAGTTTGAAGTGCATTAGTTATAAAATTGTCTACGAATTGGTAAATACTAGTGACAGAACTGGCAACCTGCTACGAGATTATCGACCTTTAACTGGAACACCTCTGTTTATACTTGATGGTCAAACTATCAATTCTATTTACAATTAATAAATTGGTTTCTGCGGCGCAATACTAGTACATTATTAATTTATCGGCCATATCGGGCAGCTACTTGTTTAAATCCTCTAATTCGTCACCCCCTTGAAGCGAGTGCTCCTCATTTTTCGCGATAGCTTAAATTGTTGTCCACGTGTTTGTCCAAGAACCGGCGACTGTGGGGAATGACCGTCGTATCCTTCAAACATTGTGTTCAAGAATGATGTCATCACCGTCACACATTTTATTTACTTTGCGCCATGTGGCGTGAATCACATTTTTAATGAATATTTTGTATTGTAAATATTTGATGGCATTTGCTCGTGACGAATCATCTGTTAAGATTTTCAATACTTACCATGTTTCTTCAGAATGTTTTATCGCATTTTTTCGTTATCATACCTGAGGGTGAGCTCATTCTGTAATCGATTCGTGCATTAGCCGATTGCGATATCTTTTGTTTTTAGGATTTTTGTTCGTCTTGCGTTTTGGTTTGCCCACTTGTGGATGGCATTGTGTTGTTTACTAAGTTATTTCTGTCATAATTATGATCTACGACTTTTTGCGGTGGATTCTGCGGTTAGTTCCTTGTTATGTTAATGTTCTGTATTTCTCGCGTTGTCTGCATTATGCCTGCCAGTTGAAAGTATTGGTCGGAAGACTCCAGATAAGGCTGTAATAATAGTTGACTGCGATGCGAACTAAGGAAGGGCAGTGTTATCGCATTGTTACGCCATCGCCACCGCTTCCCGTCACCCGCATTTTACTGTTACTTTAAACTCACACCCGTATGCGTGAGGTCGACTGCGTATAATTTTCACTTTAACACTTTGACTGTCAAAACACAGTTTTAAGTTGTGTGCTGTCTTTTTGCTCAAAACTAAACTACAGTCACTAAGGGGTTGATTGGAGTAGAAGAAATATCAATAACTTAATTTTTTGGGTTCAATGTGTCTCAAAATGTTAGATTTCTGCTAAAACATCATCTACTTTTGTTTTTCTATGGGTTTTGAAATTAAACTTGTTCTTAGTTTGCTGCTTTATAAGAAACAATCAATAAGAGAACATTTAAAATAAAAAAAAGCGGCCAAGAGCGTGTCGGGCCACGCTCAGTGTAGGGTTCCGTAGTTTCCCACGCGCACTTCGCTACAGTATCTTGTGTTTCTTCTCAGCAACTGCTTTGACACAAGCGTCATCTTTGTCTCGGCGCTGTATCTCTGTTTCGGCGGAGACAGCATTTATAACTAACTCATCAATATTAGATGCGTGTCTAGAGGAAGGGTTTCCCCAATCCTATGAAATGTTAATTTATATGAGCCGTGCAAGTCTGGGAAACTCAAGCGGGGCGATCCCACACTCACACTAGGTCACACTTTACGAGTCTGAAATCCATATAATTGGTTAATTACAGATAACATAACATCACGCCTGTAATCCCCGAAGGGCCAGGCAGAGGTTTACCTGGTAGTAGGTACACCAACATTTCGCGGGTTATGTTAAAGTCTCATGTAATAGGAGGCGAGCGTATAGCCACCATTCGGGTACAAATTCAGACTCCGGGCTGTTACTAGGAAATGCTTAATTACCATCTCATTATTAATTTGTTCATAGAATGTATTATTCTCTTAACATATCTCACCTCATATTTGAAAGTTTTTGCCCCAAACATTTAATTACCATCATTAGGCAATGCTTTTACCTGTTTGACGTACTTAATTTAATTGTGTCCATCTTGTGTAATACACATTGTTCTAACAGGTTGATCTACGCACTTCGAGTTAGACATTTTAAAACTGGGTCATAGCTACGTAATACGCATTAAATTCAACGGCATTGCCTATTATTTACAAATGCGATCACATCCTTTGTAAATTAAGTGGAATATGTGGAGGTGGGCGATTGATCGTACGTACAATCAAGTTAAAGTAGGATATCTAATTTGTTACTAGTTTTTAAAGCGATATCTGTGCACAAATAACTTTTAGTTTTAGTCTTTTAGTTTTCATAGAGAGTTCTGTGCACGAACACTTTTAAGATGACACTCACTCATTTTCTTTCCAATTTTGACTGGCTTGTTGGTGTAGTTGTTAGTGGCACGAACTGCTAAGCTGGAGGGTGCGGGTTGGATTACCCAAAACAAATGTTTGTGTGATGAGCACGATAATTCCTGGGTATGTCTGGGTGTAATGTATCTATAGTATACGTATGTATGTATTTATTTAGTTAACGATTCCCATCACCATCTTCTAGAAAGAACTTCGCTTACAAAAGCTCCTTTTCCTGATTGACAGCATGACAAGCTAGTCATCACGTCGGTATACCTACAGTATGACGTTCACCGTCTACTTCCTCAACGCGAGGTGCAATTAATGGCTTGCTTCCGACACTCTTTCAACACCTTCCTTTCATAGTAATGATGTAAGGTCGTTAGCACATCATACACAATTCATACATCATATTGGTACGATCATTATTACTTACGATGAGATGATGAATGATTATGTATGTTGGACTTGAAATAGGAGCAATGAAAATTGGTAGACAAGCAGCATTTTTTTTAAATTTACTTATTAAAAAAAAAAACCTAAATGTTATTTTTTAAATAAATAAAAATTAAAACATAATTTTATTTCAGACTAAAAAAATTACCATAATAGAGTAACTAAGGTCTTAAAACTATGTTAGTCATAGCTTGAACTAAAAAGCGTTGCCCCCACTCTAGGAAATGCGCCAGTATCGTGGGTGCGTGTAAAACATTTAAACTCACATACACAAACTGCCAGACCACTATCAGACAACTATCTATATTATATACAAATATTTGTTCCGTGCTAAAATCGACCCCGCGACAGACAGCGCAGCAGCCAATCATTCGTTCAACCAACCGTGCCGTCCAGTTAAGTAAACTAAGCCGTGGTCCTTTGAAAGTCACTAATCAAAGATGATTGAGTCTTCTTGTTTTTATACTATTGCGTGCAATAGCAGTAAGTGACGTCATCGGATAAGTATAGATTCAACATGTTTCTTTAATCATCTGCAACAGCAAACCAGAAATTAAGAATATCAATAGATCTTGCCTATAGACTGAATATTAGGGAATGCAATCTCGTACGAGATTTCCGCCTAGCGAGATCTCGCGAGACTCAAAACCCAGTCTCGCGAGATCTCGCAAATTACGGGATCTCGCGAGATTGGAAGAATCGCAATTAAAACATATGCAAATGCTTGTTTTAAGAACTAGTAATTGACATGATATGTAATTAAATAGAAACTGCGTTGCTTAGTTATAAAAATAATGTAAGTTTTATTTTAAAAATCAACAGAGTACTTATTATTTTGTCTCTAGCTCTAATAACATTTGTTTATGTCTATAATTATTATACCTACTGTAGCTAATCAGTTCAAATTCTTACAATATTGGTAACAAAACAATAATTATCTATATTTAGGCAACGGCCAGGAATCAGTTCGCGCGCAGCCGCGCTATGACCTTGTCCAGAAGGAACGAAGTAGCTGCGAAATGACACGCGATTTTAAGTTCATTGATATGGATGTTGCATACCTTACTTACTGAGGTTCGTACTAAAGAGCAATGTATTACAGAACGCGTCAGACTCGCGCGCGTATCTGGATAGGGCCTTAGAAATACACGTCGTCACGCTGCATTTGTCGATCTCGTTATCTCGCGAGATCTCGTACGAAATTTGACGAGATCCAATCTCGTAAAATATGGCCGGGATCTCGCGAGATCGGGATCTCGGCGAGACGAGATTGCATTCCCTACTGAATATCCTCCTAATCCTACTAATATTATAAACGCGAAAGTTTGTGAGTATGAATGGATGGATGTATGTTTGTTACTCTTTCACGTAATTACTCTACGAGTAAATGGATTTTAATAAAATTTTGTATGGACTTAGCTGACATCCTGGATTAACACATAGGCTATTTTTATCCCTGTATTCCCACGGGAACGGGACCTACGCGGATGAAACCGCTGGATGTCTGCTAGTTAATATAATATTTAAAGACGAAAATGAAAACTTGACTCCTACCAAAAACTAAAAGGTTAGATATGTGAAATTAAAGGAGGGAGATCTCTGCCCAGCTGATGGATATAACAAACTAATTGAAGTCATTTTTCATTATACCATAGTTACCATACGACACATAATACCTGCAAAATCAATAAGCATAAACCACTTAACACCTCTACACAGATTACATTAACCAGTATACTTGTGCTAATTGGAGACGCGTTACTTACGACCGCGGTGTTCCGCCCACGACACAGTTTGCGCAAGCGCAGCCTCACCGTGCTCTGGCAACGCTTTGAAATATCAAATTAAAATAATTAATCAGACGTTAAGAACTAAACTTACGTTTCGTTCTCATAATGTTTGCTGCCAACTGATTTAGTTTGAATCATCGATGATCTGTATTTGTCTTGTTCGGTCTGGTAGACGAGACGTCTGCGAATAAATAATCTAATATACAGCATTCTCGTGTCACAGTGTTCGTTACAAAACTCCTCCGAAACGGCTTAACCGATATTTGTGAAACTTTGTGTCTATAGTCAGGAGGTTTAGGAATTGGACGTAAACTAATAAAAATTACGAAATCATTTGGTTCTATGGCGAAACCAAGTTTGCTGGAGCAGCCAGTAATACATTCAATTAATAATCAAATAGTTTTGTTTGTGTGACCTAGGTAGTTTCTATCCATATAATATTATCAGTTATAACCGCAACCACGTTATATGTAAGGGTAATTCCAAGTACCTACAGTGAAATTAAGGTATGAAGCACGCGTCAGTTAATTGTGCCACCTAACTCTCCCTCCCCCTTATTAATAAATCCGCAGGTTATATACATGTGTGTAATTTTACTCCCTGTTTACTAATAACCCGGGGTCAGTAAATAACCAAACATTTTGACTAATCCATAAATTCCTTTTTCATCTAAACTTTGCACAACTGAAACTTTGAAGTAAAGATATTTCTAAAGTCTTCAATATCTAAACTTTTCGTGTCTTTCTTCCAGGCCGAGCAGAGGTTAGCAGCGAGACGAGCGGCGCGGGCGGAGGCGCGCGAGATACGCATGCGCGAGCTAGAGAGGCAGCAGCGCGAACAGGAGGACCATGCGGACAAGGCATACGATATGTATGCTGGCAAGACACCAGGTACACCTTTACGTGTCTTTAAGGCTAGAGAGAATGGCCTCTTAATAAATTAGTGCGCTTCACCATCATTGATTACCATCACGTGGGATATCAGACAAGCACTAGTTTACGCCATATAAACAAAAGGTTATCACAGTTCACACACATGGTACAAATAAAAAACATAAATGCTTTGTGGTAAAACCATAGACATAGAATAAAACTAAAACTTTTTGCTAACTGGCTGGTTAGACTAGCAGCAACTGCCAAAAAAGCTGTTGCTTCACGATTGACACTACTTCTTATTTTGACAGTTTCCATGATATAATCGTGCTTTTTCAGTACTTCCCTCTTTCCCTTTTCACCGATTTTATGTCCAGTGTTGTATAGTCTATCATAGTATTCATGATATTGACAAAAAAAATGTTGATTCATCCCCAAAAGCCATTAATGAAGAGTTGAACTTACTTTCCTGGTTAGTGTAAGACTACAATTAATTAGTCTTTGGAAATCAATAGATTCTGCTAAGATTAACGAATGTATCATCATCTGCCTAACCTTTTCCCAATTATGTTGCGATCGGCTTCTAATGTTAATCTGCTACAGCTTAATATTAGAGTGTTGCATGGAGGGACTGCCTAAGTGACCCCCATAACACTGTCACCAGTCACTGGGTAACACGATACCCCTTTGCCTAATAAAGTAGATTAATCTTATTTTCTCGTGTGGTTAGTAACAAACCTGGTGATGGTCTATGCCACTGCTGGGCCGATGACTCGCCTTTACATGCTGTTGAGAAATATCTCTCGAGCCTTGCTAGTGTCTTGATTCTGACGAGGGGTAATGGATGTGCATGTTGCTCAATGTGAAGGGTTCCTGTTCTCAGAGGCGGTGGGTCGTCGTGGAGGGACGAGGCTTACGGCGCTCAGTCCCGCCGTGCACTCGCCCAGACGAAGCTCAGAAGATTCCGTTGACGATGGCTTCAGCATCAAGGACCTTAGGGTACGAATTATTATATTCTCCATTCTCCAAAACGTATGTTATCGCAGCCCCGTTTTGCCTCCGTTATCGGCCTTCTTGGACAGTCGGGGTAAGTTAAACTTGCGAAGTTCTGCAAATCTGCAAATGTTTAATTTCTTTTTGGACTGAATTTACAATCTTGGTTCTTTCTCAGACTGATGCAGGTTTCCAGCTCCTTGCCAATAGTCTGAATCAATAAGATAACTATTCCAAGGACTTCATCCTTACAACGTCGTAAGACGTGGTGTTATAGAGTGACTGCTTACCCCAATGGGAAAAAGGTGTCTAAAGGAGTAACTTTGCTTTTGTAGCACGAGTTGAAAGAGGTGGAGGAGAAGTTCCGCAAGGCAATGATCCTGAACGCGCAGCTGGACAACGACAAGGCTGCGCTCGGGTACCAGCTGGAGCTGCTCAAGGACAGGATAGAGGAGCTGCACGAGGAGTACGCGCAGCTGCAGGTATACAATCATAAACCGTAGCGGCATCTATCTCACAAATTGATCTATTGATCATGTACGAAATTCCGTCAACAACCGTCAGGCATTAGCTCACCAGACATGACACCGGAACTTTACACTCCATTTCTTTTCTGACATTGAAATCATACTTTTAAAGGATCCATATATATAATTATTAAGTATGGAGTAGAGTGGGAAAGTTTGAGAGAATTTGAAGCTCCAGTTTGAAATTTCTTTAGGTGTGTAAGTAAATAATGTAGTCCTGTTCTACGCCAACTTTTATTCATCGCTAACGAAAATAACTTGACAACTTTCAGCGCGAACACAAAGAAAAGTGCTCGTCATTCGAGCGACTAAAGCGAGAGCACTCGTCCGTGAGCCGCGAGCTGGGCGCGGCGCGGGACGCCGTGCTGGCGCGCGACGCGGCGGCCGAGGGCGCCGGGTTCGCGTTCGTGGACGCGGCGGCGCTGGACGCGGCGGCGCGGGAGTCGGCCGGCGCGCCCGTCGGCGCCGTGCCTGCGCTCGCGCTCGTCACGCAGCAGGCCCGGGAACTGCTCAACGACGCCGGGGAGGGCACGCTTGGTATGTTACATAAAGCGGGAGCACTCGTCTGACCCGCGAGCTGGGCGCGACGCGGCGGCCGAGGGCGCCGGGTTCGCGTTCGTGGACGCGGCGGCGCTGGACGCGGCGGCGCGGGAGTCGGCCGGCGCGCCCGTCGGCGCCGTGCCTGCGCTCGCGCTCGTCACGCAGCAGGCCCGGGAACTGCTCAACGACGCCGGGGAGGGCACGCTTGGTATGTTACATAAAGCGGGAGCACTCGTCTGACCCGCGAGCTGGGCGCGACGCGGCGGCCGAGGGCGCCGGGTTCGCGTTCGTGTTAATTCGTTAATAATTTAAATCAATAACATCTGCCTAGCGCTCTACAACTATGTTGGGGTCGGCTTCCAGTCGACATGGATATCCTCTGATGGGTCTGTCCTACTCTTACTGACTAAAATCCACTCCGGTGTTCCGTCTGCCGCCGCACTTGCGCCGAGGGTCACGGGAACAGAAGATATTTCCGCGACCCCCGACTGGTGCTTGACCTGTGGGCCTCGCCAAGTTAGCGAAATGTTAATCTGCCCTCGCGACGTCTAAGAGGAGTGCGCGTGAAACACGACGCGCTGCTACCTCGCGTACATGTACATCGGGAGCGGCGGACACCCCCGAGTCCGTCGCCGTTGGCGTTGTGCGAGCTTCCCCCGGCCCTTACCAGTATGTCATCCGCGTCCAGTCGTACCCGATGTTCCACAAGAGTGGGCCCAGGACTGAGCCCTGTAGAACACCGCACGACATAGGGCGCTGGTGACCGCTTTCATGTCCTACGTAGGTGACTCACCTCTCGGTCAGGGAAGTCCCAACGAGTTGGCGGAAGTAGGGAGGCACCTTATGGTAGCACAATGCCTCCCTTATCCAACTCTATGGCAGGATGTTGAAGGCGTTGGAAATGTCCAAGGTCGGCGCCAACATCACCCCGCCCAGGAACACCGCTTCCTCCACCAGGACCCTCACACGCGACACAGCGTGAATGATCGACGAGGCGGCCAGCTATTATTCGTTTGAACAGCTTACCCACCTCGTCTAGCAGCACTATCATGGGCCGGAACGCGGACTGTGAGTCCGCAGGGCGCCCCGCCTTCCTGAGCAATACTAGACGACCAAATTTACACAAGGTGGGAAATTGGACCCGCTCAATACAGGCCGTGTAGAGTCCTCTCAGCTAGGACTCCAGCTCCTTCACAGTGCCGACCTGACCTACATAACCTGGTGACTAGGTAACAGGATTCGCCTAGTTATACTGGTTGTAAGACTTTTGAAGTTTTGAGGTTTTGATTAGCCGTAACAAATGAACCAAAATTAAAAAAAAAGATATGGAAAAGGCAACACAACGCTAAAATTAGCTTTTCTCCCGATCCAGGACATTTTACCATTACCAAAAGACGTCAAGAAATGTTTCAAACAATAAAAAAACATAAAAAAAAAATATTAAAAAAAAACCGTTCACTATCGTTGCCATGCAAAACAGATGTAGGTCTCTTCTTAACAATGAACTAATAGAAACAATCTCTCATTACAGACGTGCGGTTGCAAAAGCTGTTGAGCTCGAAGCAGGCGCTGGAGTCTGAGGTCCGCAAGTTGAAACTGCAACTGAACGAGGAACGCGCCGCGCGACAGAACGGAGTCACCAACCATCACGACCAGGAGTACGAGAACGAACGTGAGTACATGAGGGCGATGACCCCGTGCTCAGCTGTGCCATGCTATTATTCAAAATTATAACCACAACTACTAAAATTAGCCACAGCACACACCTGTAGCGCCATCTATCTCGCCACGTACGAACTAACGACTGATATGCTACATCGCGGTATTAAAGTTATTCGTGCAATTTAAACTGGAAATTAGTATAGTTAAATTATCGTAACAAAAAATAAATAGTGGAAGGACATCGACAAATGACCTTATAATAATAATAATTTAAGTAATAATAATAATCATATTTTTTTTTATTGCCGTAATAACGGGTTACTTACATGAAAATGTGAGACCCTGGCTTTAGAGCTAGGTTAGAGTACCTGTATTTCAGAAGCTAGTGACTTATTCCATTTAAGATATAGTTAGGCAAGTTTTATGCAGCAAAAGGTGACAAGGCATGTGTCGATGTGCCTTCCACTATTTATTTTAATACCATAAGTTCATTACATGTTCTTGAACACAGGTGGTTGAGATTTTTCGTGGTTTTATTTTACATTTTTTTTAAATTAATTAACCAATCTGCTTGCGATTTTCAGTGGAGACAGTCCGCAAGTCGGTGTCGGAGGCGAAGGGTCGTGCGGCGCGGGCGGAGGCCGAGGCCGCGCTGCAGGCCGCACACGTGGCGCGGCTGGAGGCGCAGCTCGCCAGACTGCGCGCGCGGCAGGACCATCAGGACGAGCACGAGGAGCAGCTCAAGCAGGAGAGGCGTAAGCTGCAGAGAGAGGTACACACTTCACTATCTATCCTTAGATTTAGACCATCTGATCGCCAAATAGTCAGATAAGCTGAAGTCCAGTCATCATCTGCCTTGCCTGTCTGATCTCCACAACCGCAACGCAGTTACTGGATAACACGATATCCTAGGGTTCAAATGGTTGTCAGACTTTTGGGCTTCTGACTACCCATAACAAAGATCTACAAACGACAGCCGGACTTTACATGCTTTCCGAGGCACGGAGGAGTTTTGATATGTTATGGACATAACATATCAAAACCCATCTATGAACCATCAAGCATAACTTAACCTTTGATTGATCCGTGTGGTTGTTATAGCCACAAACTGAAGTCATGTACGGCACATAAATGGTTTTAAGTAGCCACGTCCGACGAAGCTACGTCGTCCCATTGATCAAAGCACACACTACATTTATAACAACTCTGAATAAGTAAATTTCGCCATGGTATGAGGGCTAGTAAGTAAGACATTATTGTTATAAAATATATATTTGATTTTCAGGAAGTCGTTGACTTCTGGGCAGAAATCAAAAATGATGACAGTTAATGGTACAGTCGCGCATACCTTACTCACAGAGTGTGCCGCCCTAAACACGCAACCGATTACCTACGTAACGCTCTGCGAACACTATACTGTGTACTCCACACTCCCGTGTGCTCAATGTCAATCAAATGCTACATGTTTACTAAACAATTATGTAAATATAACGTTTTACCCCCTTCTGCATGTTAAAATATCTATTTATTTGTGAAAGCGTTGTAAAAATACAATAAATTAAACGCTCTTTAACTCATTGATTGTTGCTATACCGTTTAAATAATGTAGATATAATGAAACAACTGTACATAACGCTACCAACCCTGTTTGCGCAATTTTCGACCCTATAACCTCAAACTAACGTGTGATAATTGAATTGCAGGCTCGGGAAGCACTCAACCGAGTTGAAGAGTTGGAGACTGAGAACAGCCACCTCACGAAGCGACTCGACAAGCTCAAGAACGCGAAGTCTGCACTCCTGAAAGACCTGTGACAAAGTAACTTATGTAATGAAGAAATTTTATGACGAATTACTGCGCATACGCAGGGAACGTAGACTGGACACAGACTTGTCTAAGAGGTACGAGGATTGTACGTACTGACTGAAATAAACCCGAGAAAAAAAGATGCATTAACGATTTTATAAATGTTAGTCACCTTTCATTTATAAAATGTTTCATAGATTTTGCATGAGGGAGTCTGAATAAAACGTAATAACATTGACGTAATCAGCCGCTAATAATTTAACATTCTCAACATAATAATTTGATTTTCTTAATAATTTCTCTAATACTTTGACATCCTGTGTTATGTTGATCATAAAATAAACCTTATCTTTCATTGATATTAAAAACGTGGGACGCACGCAATACATTTTCATGCTAAACTTGAGTCAGGAGACGCCTGAAAATGATTGCGTGAGGAAAATCGAGATTTTTAGAAACTTGTTGCGTGTATGTGTATTTTATGAGTGAAAAGTAGACTAATTTACAAAGTTTTAAACAGATAACAAAGTATATACCTAAGTACCTTCTCTAGCATCATTTAAAATTATTTTCAACCAATAAAAAAATCTATAAATTCAGTTTTAAAAGAAGTGCAGTTGTGAATTTATGGTCCATGGGCCCCATATCTTATGTAAAGACTTCGTGAATTAGTACTATTTTATACAATGCTGGCATTTCCACTTGGGGTGTTAATAAGTCGTTCAGATGAAGGGTTGACAACGCTTTCATCGTCTGTAAGATATTATAGTTCGGTTGGATCAGACGCGACAACGCTAGATAAGCTTCGTACTAGATTTATACGTCTATATACATTTTGGATAGTTATTAGAAAGTTCGTAGGAAAATGAGTCAGACTGAATGCAATGCTGTCCCGTCTGAACCGACGATTGTGGTCGCCGACAACATTTTTGCATAATAATTAATAAAAATGCTTGAAACACACGATCAATATACCAACACTTCACGGCCAAGCAAAAATGTTGTGGGGTAACCTCTGTAATGCAAATAATTTGGTTGTATTATGTATATGTATAACCGTTATATAACTATTGTAAATCGCTTTTATAATTTTATTAAATATTCCCTGTAAAATATGAGAATAATGTGTATAATTAATGTTTTGTTTAATTTTAATAAATAATTATTTATTTTAACTATGTTCGTATTTTCTGTATAGGTATTTTAAGTAAGAGTTTTATTTAGCTTGCCGAACTCATTCGCTTTGTTACTATTAATAATAAATTGGAGTGATCGATTTGTTACTTGCCATTGGTATCACAAATTCAAATAGTTAAGTTTTCAAGCAAACCTTTATTCTTCACTCTTGTTCGTTCATGCGATTTTAATTATTTAAAATGCTTTTATCTGTAATATAATTGCTCAAAATTGTATCCCATGAATATGTGATAGTCTATTGAGAAGGTAAAACGTCCAATAGGATTAGGGACTCGAAGACGACAGTTTTCGCGGGACTGACCATTGTATTTTTTATATTTCGAGATTTTTTATTCACGATTCTACAAAGTTACCATGCTGTTTAACTGATATCATTGTAAATTATTTTTTATCTTGTTATTGTGGCATTCTTAAATTACTTTACTGTGAACATTTCGATTAGATCTCGGAACTAGTTGAGTGTAGGAGAGAAACATAATAGTTTGTAACTATGTACAGGAGATTATCGAACTTGTCGCTTATATATAAATATAGATGTTAGTGATGCTCACTTTAACGTACTGTGCCATGGCGCACCAAAATGTATTAGTAATACAATAGTATGTGTATCGTAGTTACGAGTAGTCATGAATTGGAAATGCGGGTAGCGGTAGAGACGCGCGCTTGTCAGGTGTTGATGTGTACCGCGGGCGCGTCACATGTATGTATATCTGTAGATTTTTTATTAAAATGTTACTCTTACGGCGTTAAATTACAACTTTATAGTCAATTTTGTTTTGTTCAAACGCGCAGGGCTTTGTGCGCGCTTCAGAAGTACATTCAAATTGGTGTCGATGTAGATTAGTTGACTGTGGCCAGATAAGAACCACGCACCACCGACTTATCACTCTGGTTATAGTCAGCCGCCAATTTGTAGTGAAACTGATACTAAGCCAGTCCTGCGCGATTGCTCGCTAACATTTTCACAATTATTATTGCGTCGCGCGTTTCGATATACCTCGGGTCTGTATGTAGATGGCGTTACTGTCGTTAGTTTGTTATCCATGTAATATGAGAGTAGTGTACACTGACCCATCCACATTCAGGCCTGAGCGGATGTCAGACGGCCAGACAATCAGTGTTTCTTCGGCCTGCGTTGTAAAGATCAACTATCAGTATATTTTGTAAGTAGAAACGTATTTTTTTTTCAAGTACGATGTATGTATTTTGGTGCTGCATTACTAATTTATTTGTTTTCAATTTAACTATGAATGACCAACTGTCTTTTTATATGAAGCGAAAACAGACACAATATTGTATAAATTTGAATATTTTGAATAAATTTCGCTCTCAATGTCTTGTTTTATTTTTATCTCTGGCTCCTGATGCGCAAGCACAACCGTAAGTATCTTTTGGTGCAATTTTTTGTTAACTGAAATAAAAAAAATAAAATTTAACCCAGGAGGGTTCCAGGTCGTATATTAAAAAAAAAGCTTTCCTGGAATGTGTGTAGACATTACTAGTAGTCTCACAAATCCCTCCAACTAAGCTAAATTTTATGCTTGTGTTTGTAGTGGGTTTACGTCAATACAGCGCAGTGGTGGGGATCGAACAAAATGACTTCTAGATCGCCAGGCCTACGCCTTAACCGTTCTGCTATTGCTGCCGCAACGACGCAACTTATATAACCGCCACTGACGATAAGACAGTACCACAACCGATACATCGCAGCCTTGCGCCACATAAGCACTACATTTGAGCAAGATATTGCTGGCTGTGACGACATAACTCGCCACTTACAAACCAAACCTACATATTGACTGGCCTGTTGTTCTAGTAGTAAGTGGCAGGTTGTGGGTTCGATTCCCACCCAAAACAAACGTTTGAGTGATGAACACGATCATTTCCGTGTCTGGGTTTAATTTTTCGGTAATATGTATATATAGAAATATATAGTGTTTATCAGTTGTTTAGTATCCATAACACAAGCTCTGCTTAGCTTGGGGCCAGATGGCTTTGTGTGATAGTTGTGTATTTTTTAAATAATGTAATTCATTGTAATTCAGCGCGATTGAACGTTATTTATGATCCCGAAAACAACCATCGGAAAGCAGTTCACCAGACACGACACCGGTCTGGTCGGAAGAAGATCCTCCCTTTTTAATAGAGGATGACGAACTTTGATTATACTGGCGATCATTGTCTGCATTTACACTACAGTCTAAAGTACATTAAGTATAAATAAATAAAAATAATTATTCCACAACTTTTCACACAACGCCATTTAGTCCCAAGTAAAGCTTGAGAGGTTGTGTTATAGGTACTAAACAGCTGATAAACATACTTATATATTTCTAAATACATACATATTGTGGATAAAATACACCCAGACACAGAACAAATAATCGTGCTCATCACACAAACATTTGTCCTGGGTGCGGGAATCGAACCCACGACCTCCGGCATAGCAGTCAGGGTCACTAACTACTAGACCAATAGGCCAGTCAAACAAAAAAAACAACTCCAACCCTCCAACTCTAAATCCAACTTCTAACGGCTCTGCGCTACGGAATCGCAGGTTTGATGCTCCATGAAACAAGGCCACCACATCCGCTTCAAATATATTACTATAATACAACCGTTTCTTCTAGTTATGGTGAGAATCAAAATAAATAAACAAGCCAGTCCCTCAAAACACCCGCCTTTAGAATAAATGGTAAATATATTATTATTTACCATTTCTTCTAAAGGCGGTAATAAATAGTTACTTAGGTACTATTTATTTTTGAAGTAACATGTGGTGGATTCTCACTCAACATCCCCTGACTATCGTAAGTATCTAAGTTAATAAATTCTTCTGTATAGTTACCCGTGTTTTTCAATTTACTTCTCCTAAACGGTTGGACCGATTTAGATGTTTCCCCGGGTGGTTTGAAAATACAATTAGACCCCGGATGACGCTATATTGAAAAGACAGAGTCTGCCGGGCTCGCTATAGTTCCATAAAAATAATTACGGTGCTCAATCAAAAGCTACGATTTAACCGTAAATGACCTATAACTTTAGCAATCGTGACATTTTAGTATCGATTGTTCGCCGACCCAAGTACTATCTGCTAATAAATAATCCAACGCATCGGTGGACCGGTGGTCAAGGGTGCAGTGGCAGCAGGGCACTCGTATCGATTGATAGTTATACGCTGAACGACCCTGAATTTATCGGCCGTTTCCTATCGATCGCTGCATATCCTACTAAAATATTTATTACGTGTTTACCACTTTGCCCTGAAATTTCTGATCGCTTACCTACTGCTGTTACAATGTATTTTCTCACGACCCACTGGCCATATCGTATCGATCACGACTATCCTCATATCAGACTATTTTCGTGATCATCCTTTTAAGAGCATGATTTTTCAGTCGTGTGGTGTTGGTTTTTAAACTTTTTTTTTTCAATTGCTTTGGAGTTATCATATTATACATATTTGAATTGTCCTAGTTAAGCCCCTTTCTTTCCAACAATACTTCATTTGTCAAATTAGTCATGATTAGCAGTTTAGATGTTATGAGGGAACAGATAAACATACATGCGGTCTAATCATAACTCAATACTCTCCTTTGTCCTTCACAGTAGTCGGGTAAAAAGGATGATTCTTAGTGAGGGTTGCAGATAATGGGTAGGTAGATAGTCCTATCATCAACTGAGAATTCAAAAATTATAGTTTCTTTAACTACTAGTTATTCTAAGATAATAGTAGCTTGATATCCCAATAAAGAAAACAACACCATAACGTTCTATCAAATTTATTACGTCTATGAAAGTGGTACTTCTTAATCATAAAGTAAAACAAAATGACATATGTATGAATATTTACAATGAATCTTGGTTTCTTGAAAATAAAGAAAATAATCTATCAAAATGTTAAAACGAAATGTTTATTACTGTATATGTTACTTAATACTTAATTTCATAATAGTCAAGCCCAAAGAGATGACGAGATTTATCTTAATTTTAGACAAATCAGTTAGATTACATTATCTAATGAACAATGTTTGTATGTACACACTACATTCCTTTCAGTCTGCTTACCCAATAAGATTGAAGCCCGCATTAGCAAGCAATGGCGTAAAAGAAAATGATTATATCAATAATTTAACAATTTTTATCATATTCTTATATGTATTTACTTACATCATTATTAAAACAAAGTGCAAATAGGAAAATTATTGCTTTTTGGGATAATTTCAAATAAATATTAATTCTTTTAGCAGATAAATTTTGTTTTTTTTTTTGTATTAAACCCATTTTACCTAACATCCGTCACCGTTTACAAACCTATTAAAATTATAAAAAGACATTACCATCAGTTCAGTTCTTATTATTTTTAGGGTTCCATACCAAAATGGGTAAAAAGAAATCTTTGCAACTTTGTCTCTACTTATTTCAGGAATTGGAATCCTAACAACTTGAAATTTGTATCAAACAAATGATTATTAACTTCTACTTCCATAGCAAGTAAAACAGTTGGAAAAATACTGTTATTTTCATTGCATTGCATACTAAAATAATTGAAATTTTTAACAGCAAACTTGGTGGTATTGAAATAGCTGAAAACTTCTCAAGAGGTCTTTGTAATCACCACTATAAACGACTTTTACTAACTATAAAACCAACCATGAAAAAAACTTTTTTGCAAAAAAATTAAACCGACTTCAAAAAAAACACTAAACGGTGTAAAATAACTCTAAATTAGGAAGTCTGTGGCTTTGGTGGTTTTGTCTTATTCATGATGGGCCACCGACTTCCGAATTTAGAGTTATTTTACACCGTTTAGTGTTTTTTTTGAAGTCGGTTTAATTTTTTTGCAAAAAAGTTTTTTATTTTTCCATTTTTAGTGGTTCCCATACAAATATTTGCTATATATATTGTTAATTGTAACAGTACATGTCATGATAATAGGGTTATCCAGTTATCCCTAATAAATGAAAATTAACATACCGAACTGTCGAAATCTAGGTATATTGTACACATTTGCGTACCCCTCAGAGCATACCAGGCGTGATGATACGTCATGATGTTGTATAAACAATAAACATCCAAGCGATTCCAGCAATCACGACAGATTTGCCGTCTATTTTTGAAGAGTTCCGTTGCATATCTCCGAAGATCAGCACCAGATCTTCACCAAATTAAAATGGGACCACCTCGGGAGTATACTCTTTCGAATAAAAAAAGAATTTCGAGAATCGGTCCACAAATGGGGGAGAAATCAGGTAACATACATAAAAAAAAAAAAAAAAAAAAAAAAAAAAAAAAAAAAAAAAAAAAATACATACACACGAACATAGAACCTCCTCCTTTTTTGAAAGTCGGTTAAAAACGGGAAAACATCAGCCTTTCAGTACCTATATTATGTTCACATAAATCGACAAAATGTAGGTGACGGCTAGTTTCTTTTTGTAATTGTCTTTACAAGTGCAAGCGCATTTTGCCTAGCAAGGTACGGAACCCTCGGTGGGCGAGTCCAACTCGCTCTTTGTTTGTAATTAGCAATCTTTCAACTGTTCCCAATGACCTTATTCATAAATAATTCTAAAGCTAAAAACTATACAAAATGACCGTCGCCTTGGAGAAAAGAGCGGCAGTAGATGAGACTTATGAAATGGTTATAAACATTGAGCTATAATGGTAGGATAAGAATACACTCAGTGTATACACCAGTGACACCAGTGACTATTAGACACTCTTTAACCACAAGACCAAGATATTGTCTTGACTTTAAAACAGACTGCAACCTCTGAGCACAGTATAAATATTAATACAGTAGGACGACGCCTTTAATCTCTGGAAAAATGCCGACAAATTCTACACGCGTTGGACTTGAATAATACCTCCCGCACTACGAACATCGGTTTGTTTGCAGTGCGAGAGCGGCTTTCCCAAGTCTCGCCCCTCACACCCCGCACGATTGCCCTGTCTAGACAGCTTCGTCGGACGACTGTATGTTTTTAGACTGTGCTCTGAGTTTCTTCTCAGAGTACTCAGATAGTGAAACACCAATCTCACCTCACTAGTAAATACATTACATATAAAAGTGTTTGTATGAACCAGTTTACAGAAATAAATATCATTTGTATAGACAGACTGGCCTGTTGGTCTAGTAGTTAGTGAACCTGACTGCTATACCAGAGGTTTGGTGGGAACCCAGGACAAATGTTTACGAGATGAGTATGATCATTAACATAACATAACGCAAGTTTTGTTTAGTTTGGGACTAGATGGTGCTGTGTGAAAGGTTGTGGTATAATATTATTATTATTTATTATACTTACACTGAGTGTACCATGTATAATGTCATAGTCTAATCATACAATAAGAGGGTTTCTACATATTTACAATAACTGCAGTTTTATCACCATTAAGGTTGCAAACTGGACAGAGTAACAAACATATCAAGAGAATATATTTTTGGTTGTAGCCCATTTGTTGTGTAACTGAGTGATAAGACTATATGGCGCAGTCTCTTTGGGCTCAATAGCTTCAACTTACACACTACGGTTCTTAAGCTTAAGGTAAGGGGTGCTGGCTGGGAGTGAGCCCTCCATGCTCCGGACTATGTTTTTGCTTTTTCCTCTTCTTTTCCTTTTTCCGTTTCTTCCGTTCTTTGTCATCGTCGTGCCGTTTCTGCTTTTTGTGTTTCTTCTCATATGTGTCTGGGTTTGAGGAATCTGTTGATGTTTGAAGAAATTAATTTAATGAATTAAGTATTATGTTGATAGGTTGATGAAATTATGGCAGTAGCAGGCGGTACTTGGACATCACTTGAACTCCAACTGACTCCACTTTTCACTTTCTTTATATATAAAGGAAGTGAAAAGTGGAGTCAGTTGGAAGAGGCCTTTGCTATAACAAAGCACACAGATATTGCAACCAATGAAATAACTGAAGAACCTAACCAAATGCGAAATATCTGACAGAAGGCTTATAATAAGGAAAATATGTTATTGCAAGAACAAGTATTCTCTGGTAGGCTCTGGGAGGAAAAGATTTAAGAGGAAGTGTGCAACACTCTTATTATGGCAAAGAGAGATACCGCAGGTATAGGTGATGCAAAATCTTTCCTTCTGATGTAAAAGGCTGAACCGACTAAAAAATAACAGCTGCATGCATCAATCTTGAAAGTTAAAGTCTGCCAACCTTTGTTTCATTGGCTGTTATTAACTGTAACTTCTACAAGCTTCAAAAAGAATGTGACAGTTATGGGACGCCAGAACCCCTGACTGAGTAAAGCCGGTCTTGTCAAGAGGAATTGAGCATATTGAACTTGTCAAGAGTCATTGAGCATAGGAATTGAGCATTAGCACTAGCTAGCTTTGAGAACTTTAACTATAATTTATAACTATTATGTGCCTAGAGACTGCCTAAATGGGTCCAATTCAGCAACATGCCAGAAAATTATTACTGAATGCTGGTTTTCAACTGTAAATGAAGTTTGATGTGTATGTTATGTGCAGAGATCGGAATTTGGGTGCTATTTGAGACAATATCACTAATATGGATATGACAATATTCTCAGGATTTCAAGTAAATTGATTCTGGTGTTTGTAATAACTTACATAATTATAATTATATTTTAAAAAATGTATTAACCCCAAGAATCATTCAGAATCCTAATCCCAGGAAAATTTTGGTAACGATTCCCGGGAATATCCAGGGGTCATATCCATATTATTGATAGTAATGGCACCCAAATTCTTGTCACTGGTTATGTGTGACGTTACTCACCTTGCAGTGGTGTCTCTTGTCCCGGTGGGACTCCATCCTTGTGCTTATGTTTCTTGTGTTTGGTCTTATGTCGCTTTGGTGGTGTTGCACTTACATAGCGGTACTGTTCAGGTAATGGACCTGGGTGCAGCCGGAACCCAGCCAGCTGAGCACTTGATAGTGGCAAGAGTTCCTTACCACCTATTGGTCTCTTAGCTATGACGGATCCTAAAGTACTGTTATCTTCCTGTCCAGGCCCATCAAGAATTCCAGGGAGATTAGGAAGAAAAGAAGATAAGGATTCTTTAAGTTTTTTGCCATTAAATTTACTATATGAGTGCTCAAGTCCATAATAAGCCATTAAATTTGTAGCTCCTGTGAGTTCACATTCTCCTGTAAATAATATTGACAATAATGTTATTGCTTGTAAATAAATCATTACAACAGCACTGCTAGGAAGTAACGCTTACCTGGAGGTTCTTTCATCAAATAGAATGGTCCACTATGCACTATAGACGGGATCTTGCCGAGGGAGATTGTAGTTTTGAGTGTTCCAGAGGAATCCTGACGAGATACCACTGGTGACCTCGCGCCTCGCGGCGAGGACTTCGGGGAATATGGTTCTACTTTTCTAAACTGATCAGACATCATCTTGCATCTGCATTGTCTACATAACAAACGTAAAGAAAAGAAAATCTCACTAAAGAAAACGATAAAAACTTAACACCCTCACTTCGAACGATGAGCTTCCTTGACAAATTTGCAAAAAAAAATCATAGTAGAACTGGAAGGTAAACGAAGCAACTATTTAAATATTTAGTCGATTAGTCATTTTTGGTGGCAATTTGATTATGGAAAATGCAGTTTAAAATGGACCAAGTTAAACACTGAAATTAGTTCTTTAAATTTTAACTTAATATCATAACATCATGTCTCTATTTCCCGATGGGTTAAGCAGAGGTGTACGAAAAGTAAAAACAAATTTCGCTAGAAATGTTTAAAGTCCCATTCAATAGTCGAGCTTATTGCCAATTTAACAGTAGGATATCAATCCATTAATTTTATAATTCTGTAATAAGATGAAGAATGTCGATCAAATATGAATCGACTAAAGAAACCATTAGTGTTAAAGCCAACCACTAGCAAGTGAAAGGATGAAAGGTTTCTAGAATTCGGATACACGCTGGTAAAAATGTAATGTTGAATCGTACATATTTGCTAAAAATATGAGAAATGGGATAGTTTCACAAATAAATCAAGAAATATTATTATAAACAAAATCAAGAGTTCATTTTAATGTTTGAAATTATTTTTTAGCTGTCTATGGTTAAAAACCACGTGTTCATGATTAGTGCCATGCTCGACTATGCCAGTTTAAAAAAATAAAATTTAAGAAGTAAAAATTTAGTTTATGGTTCATGAATTAGCTTCTCGTAATACGCTACGATTTTCGATAATGTGTTTGGAAATAAACAATATATTGGGTTTGATTTAGTTTTGTTTGTGTTTAATAGTGTAATATAAAACCTGAAAAATGTTCGTGAACTGTGATTTAAGTGGTACAAATAAACAACAACGCTTTTGATAGCACGATTCCTCGCTGTGCGGAGTGACGCCATTTTACGGGAATGATCAGCCCGCGGCTGCCTCATAGTAAGCCTGATGTAAGGATTGCTCTGTTCAAACGGATGCATGGAAACGAATCTATATTCTTGCACTCGTGCTGGACGGACGAATTCCGAGGTAAATATTGTATATTTTTATTATTGTTGATGCGATGATATTTCAAATTATGTTTCGATTTCCTCATAATTGAGCGTCTTTTGTTTCCTAGTAGTCAAAAGCACGTGTTTGTATTTTTCCAGAAAACTATGGAAGATGGTAATATTGTCAATACGAAAGATGACAAAAACACAACAGTGTCATTGACCAACTTGTACGGCGAACGCCCAGCGAAATTAACCGCTAATGGGCACGAATTCGCTGGCGAGCCGTCCAGTCCGCCCGACGAGCCGTACGAGCAGTGCCGGCAGCCCGCCGACACTTCGACCGACGATAAGTTTAAAAAACGCATCAACCCTCTTAGAATACATCTAGGTAAAAGGCCTTTTGTAGATAACTCTCTTCAATACTATAGCACAAGTAAAAAAAGAAAGCCTTCAGTGAATAAAGCTTGTGATAGCAGCACCCCTGCCAACTCAGTGCCCAGAGTGCCCAAACTTATCCCTAAGCACATAGACCGTAGTCAATTTCACAATGTTTCATCACAGGCAGAGAGTGATGCCATCAGTGAACGGGACAAACCAGTGCCTCGGCTTGTGCCTAAAAGCCAGCTGTTACAGTTCAAAAAAGGTAAGGCAGAAAAAGGAGCCCAGTTGAAAGAATATGCACAGAGCTTGGGCCTGCAGCCTATGGTGAAGTTCAAGTGTCGGAAGTGTTGTTCTATGTCATTTAAAACATTGGCCATGTTGAAGGAACATCAATTGGTTTGTCGAGCACAAGCTAAGGAGCCTGCACTGAGCCCTGAAGCAGCACCATGTCCAGAACCTAACACCGGTGGACCCTCTAGAGTTACAAGAAAAGTATACTTGTGCTCAGCTTGTGGAACTTATTATGAGAATTGGAATCTCTTTCTACATATGAGAGAAGTACACAATAGACACATTTGTCTGTTTTGTTTGGGTATGTTTTCAAAAGCAGAGAAGTTGTCATCTCACCTAACAAATAAACACAATGTGAAAGAGTTTAGCTATGACAGTAAAGAAGACTTCTTAAATGTTTACAATGGAACTTTATATTTGATGTGCTGTGCTTGTGATGAAATATGCAGTGAACAAGATGATTTTTTTAACCATGATTGTAATAATGTTAAACCAAAACCTGTTCCTGTTCTTATTAGCAAAAATGCAGTTAAAACGAATAGCATAAAGAGTGTTAAACCCAATGAAGTGTCAAGTAATGGACCCTCAAGTATAGCAAAAGAATCAATAAAACCTGCCTGTGATAGGAAAGATTTTGATGGTAAACTTGAGACTGTCACCTCCCAAACACATAAAACTGCAGCTATAATTCCAGAAACAAACACTAGTGAGCCAGCAATCAGTGATACAAGCATCTGCTCTGACAGTTCAGTAACAACTAGCAAGGACAACACAGTTGATTCAGGCATGGAACTAGAGAGCTCTGACACAAAGCCTGTATCAACTCCGGTGTTCCAAAACACCTTTAGCCCGGACAGAAGCTCACATATGCTCCCCAATGGTGATGAGAGCTTTGAACATTCAGATGAAAGTGACTCACCTGCTTCTGATGAAATTAATGAACCAATAAGAGAGGCTTCACCTGTTAAAAAAGAAGAGGCAGGTTTAGTTTCCATAGAAAAAGAAAAAGAATGTGGTATAAAGTTAAAATTAAGTTTAAATAATGCAAATTCACCTGTTATTATAAATTCCACTGTAGATCCCACTATAGGACAGCAAAAAGTACACAAACCACCTACACGTGTGAGAAGACCTCCAAAACGATATGAGAAAGATGCAAAAGCTGAGCTTGTAGGAACACCTAAAACACCCTCAATAAGAATGACAATATGTGATAGAGCAGACAGTCCTTTTGTTAAAACCACCATATTCGAAAATAATAAAGAGACTACATTGAAAACACTCTTGAATAACAACTTTGAAACAGCATCTAAAACACCTGAAATCAAGCCAGAGAATACAGTCAAAACTACTATTTATGATAATAAATTAGAAGAAATCAATACAATGAACAGGGTACCTAAGTTGACAGTAAGAGTTCCCAAGGAGCTCTTGGATAAAGATTCGTCTAGTGATTACTCTTCTGACAGTGATGTTAGTGATAAGCTGACAGTAGATGAAAATAACACTGTTCAAGAAGAAGAACAAGATAAAATTAAAGATGAGCCAATAATTGAGCCTCCACCAATGGAACCCTTGACACCACCTGCTGAACAACCTGTTTTGAAAGTAGAAGAACCTTTGCAACCAGAAGAGGATATTCAAGTAGATGATGAGGTTGAAGACATTAAACAAGAGCCTATGCCAGACTCTGCAGAAACGGATTTAGAGCCACCAGCTGAGCCAATAGTTGAGGAACCCTCAATTCCTGTTACAGAACTATCTCTAGACAAACCACTTGATAAATATCCTCTTAAAGATCTACTAAAAGTTTTCTTATCATCAACTGTTTATAGTTGCATATATTGTAACCATGTGCGTAAGATCGCAGTTAATTGTGAGCAGCTTGCTTTACACATGGTGGCACAACACCGCTTTGCAGCAACTGTAGATAGCATCACTGCAGAGGAGCTGATGCCTGAGACTATAACAGCAAAATTGAAAACAGGTGCTCCAGAACTCAATTTGGTTTACATAAACTTAGACTCTTATGACAGTGTAGAAAAGTGTGATGAAGTACAGTATGACTATATGTTTGAATGTTTTCAGTGTTACTTCAAAACTGCTATCCATAAAGATCTCTATTTACATAATCGTAAAATGCATCAAAAAACTATCTTACTGTGTGTTATGTGTAAATCTAATTTTTATAGTTATAGTGAATTAATATGTCATTTATGCCCTGGAACATATGATTCTGAGTATGAAATTAAGTTTAGATGCTGTTTGTGCAATGTAGATGCTATCCCATCGCCATTCAGATTGATGGTACACCTGCGAAAGATTCATTTTACCTGTGATGTCTGTTTGGAACTTTGTCATAACCAAGCTCGCCTGTCCAACCATGTTTGGAAACATAAACTGCACCACCTATGCTACCGCTGTGGCATTGCATATAGAAATAAGCCAGACATAACTAATCACTTATTTTGGAAACATGGCACTGAAAGTGTGATGTGTAAAAAATGTTTACAGAAAAAATGGCCCCATGTTTACCATTTCTGTACTCCACCTGCTATATTTGTTTGTGAAGAATGTAGTTTGCAATTCACAAAAGCAGTATACTTAAAAGTTCATAAAAGATTTCACACCAATGAGTATCCCCATGTTTGTACAGAAGAAGATTGTACTGAAAAGTTTGTATCTAAGAAACTTCTTAACAAACATTTAGATGAGCATAGGAAGAAATTAACTATTGAAGATTTTAATGAAGTGAAGCCTATTGTGCCAACTGAAGTTTTACCAGAAACAACTAAAGATGCTGTCCCTGTAATTGATTTGGTAGATGTTAAACTAAAAGAGGAAGCTGGTACTTCCGAGTCGAAAGTCGAGTCTGGAACTGAGCAGCTAACCAAAAAAGAAAAGAAAAAGAAATTAAAAGAAAAGGATGCACTTTTGCTTGATGTTAATTTGCCAGCACTTAATCTTTCTGAAAGTGATAGCAGTGACGAATCGGATAGCGGTATTCCACCGACGTGTAAGGATGAAAAACTAGAAGAAACAATAAAGGAGGAAATAGCTCTTAAAGAAGAATCAGCTGAAACAAATCACGCGGACATGGAGGTGAATCCAAAGACTGAGGATAAAACAGAATCGCTTGACGAGAAACCGAATGACCAGCAGGTGCTAGACATATGGGATAACTTTAAAAAATATCAAGCAAAAGTTGAAAAGACAAAAGAAAAAACTCCTCCATTAGTACCTATCAGAAAACATGTCTGTGAATCTGATCACGATTATTGTTTGGTACCAACTGATATGAATGGCGATGATGATTTGTTCAACAGTAGTGATACTAAAAAGAAAAATAAGAAAACGCCTAAGAAACAACGTGGTGACTTGTCTTCTACTAGTAGTAGCAGCAGTGATTCAGATTCAAGCTGCTCCTGTGGCTCTAACTGTAGTTGTTCATCTAGTAGTGGTTCTTCGTCATCGAGCTCCTCCGACTCAGATTCGTCTGATGATTCAGGAAATGACAAAGAGAAGAAAAAGACCAAACGCATTAAAAAGACGTTACCCAATAGGAGGTATAGCACTGGCTCTAATGTAGATGTGATGGGCATGTCCGAGACTCCAATATTAATTCCTGAAAAAACTGAGCCTCCTATTGCGGAAACGGATCTCGAAACTGATGAAAGTGAAACAGATGAAGAGTTTTATGATGAGAATCCGCAACGAATAGCCAACAAGTTACATGAAGAAAAACGTAACCAGCTGATGAATCTATCTTCAGTCGCACCCTCTGAAACTGGTTCTATTTCCGGTGACATAAGTCGACCTACAACTCCCGTCAAAGAAGAAGAAAAAGAAGAAAAACCTCTCAAAGAGGAACCTGAAATTAAAGTTAAATCAACCAGTAGTAAAAAGAAAAGCAAAAAGAAAAAGAAATCGAAGAATTCCAGAAAACATGGACCCATAAAAATCAACATTCCTAAAGACGTCGTATTAAAATCAGAAGTTGAGGCACCACCGCCTTTAATTCCTAATAAGATTACAATATCTTTACACTCCAACACAGTACAAATCCCAGAGGCACCGAAACCAAGCACGATGGTGACAGAAGTAAGCTCTTCAGCATCGGCGGCTGAAAATAAACGAGCGTCGAAAAGAAGACGAGTTCGTAATAAATTTTACGGATACTCTAGTGATGAGGAAGGACCGCCGACTCCTGTAACACTAACAGCTTTAAAACCACAACAACCGCCGAAACTGGAGTGGAGAAAGGAAGATTTACCTTCTCCAGTGACGCACAAGGCGAAAAAAGAAGTACCATCAACTGTGATTTCTAGCAGATTGTATAATTATACTGATCCTATTAGGTTGACTGCCCCCATACCTGACCCTGAGCCGCCGCGTATCTTAATGAATTCTGAATCTATGGAGTCGAGTGACTCTGATTCGAGTGAAGAAGGAAACTTAGAAATATTTCAACCCAATAGCCAGAGTTCTGTGCCGCCGCCTCCAACCTATTTGAATTCGGGCACCTCCAGCTTGCCGTACGCGTTCCAGCGACCCGCAGTGCGGGAGGCGCGAGAGGGCGAGAGCGTGTACTGCTACTGCCGATGTCCGTACGACGAGGTGTCTGAGATGATAGCTTGCGACGCAGAAGGCTGTCCCATAGAATGGTTCCATTTCGAATGCGTCGGTATCATGGTACCGCCTAAAGGCAAATGGTACTGTCCCGAATGTAGGAAAAATCAAAGTCTCTCAGGTTACAGATAATTCTAATTAAATTTAAGTGTATATAACATTGCTGTATTGTTATTATATCTGTATATAACTTATTGACGATTGTAGATAATTTAGGCTTTACCTGTATATCTTTGTAGGTAGTTTCTGTAAGTTTTAGGTTATTAGGTCTGAAAAAAATGTATCATTGTTATAAAAAGTACACGTTATGCTTGATACCGGCTGTGCGGCCACATCTGTAACCTGGCAAATTGTTAATGACATTAACCTATTGCAGCAAGCGGAAATATAAATCCGATTTTTGATACCAATTCGAGCAGTTTCATTTACTAGCTTATACCTAAACTCCTATCAGATCTGATAAATGGCTGTCTTTGGCTGGGCGTTACACACAGAGCACGGAAGATGCATTGGCGGCCGCTACTAGACTGCGTGTCATATGCATATTCAACACTTTCCACACGAACCAAGCGTCACGGTTTACTCACGGGACGAATTCCTTTATTTTATTAATCTCATTTTCTTAACTGTCCAAAGGGGTCCTAAATTGTTGTTTAACCAAGGGGTTTTCAAATCACAATATCCGAGAGGGTGTTGATTATAGATGAGCAGCAGGTACTATTTTGTGAAAAAACACTGAAAATATAGGTAAAGGGAAGACGTATTGAGAATAAATCCGTACTAATGATAAGCATTGAGAGTTCACTGTACTTTTCACGGGGTGACTTTTTCTTAATCGACAGTTTGCGAATTGAGAATTCATCGCCACTCGGCAATCGCATGGGTTGGCGCGCACACAGGAGCAATTGCTTCCTTATTAATACCTACAGCTCCATTTGCACGATGCCGATGCAAGTTCTTGCTGTAGGTACCTACATACCTACTTTAAATTATTAGCAGCAAATTACTGGTATTGCATTAACACAAGCTTGAAATAGGTACTATCTACTTATCATAAACGCCTAATATTTATCTATGATTGCACTGCTTCGATGGTATAGTGCTCGAAAGAGCTACACTGAGCATGAGGTGCCGGGTTCAATCCCCAAGGCGGACAAAACCCGATTGATGGTAATATCCTCGCCCCCTATTACAAGGATAACTGGCGAAATGTGAGTGTTCTACTCTAATTAACCGATAAGAAGTAACGAAGCAGATATTATTATTTATAATGTTTTACTTTCAGTGAATACGTACCCATAGAAAGAGGATTTACTTTGGTCACTTTTAAAGATAGACAAAGAGAGAGATATTTTTCAATGGTTTCAATGGCATAAAAACTGAAATCAGGTTAGTTACGAAAAGAAGACTCATAAAATGTGTAATGAGAACCGAATAGGAACTACTTTATCGATGTACGCAGAGAAGTTAAGATAGAAGAAAGAGGTAGGTATAATGTACAGAGCCTCAGCCTTGCCTCAGCACACCAAGCTACCCTAATGTGTCAAATTTTTTTGATAGTTTTTCAACGTTATCGCAAACAGAAAATGGTCCGTGTTCAATTGGAAAAAATGCTCATCGGCAGGGACGCTTTCGCAGTTCCTACAGACTTCCTCGCCCAGTGAAAAGTACCTACGACGTATCATTAATGCTACACTGTGAAAGCCAATACTAATCAAGGGAGCCACCAAATACTATTCTAATTCTCAGTTTGCACCTCAGTTACTTAGGGCCTGTACACACCACGTTTTTTAAACGCGCGTTTTAGAAACGTTCGTCGCCGGCGCGCTTTTATCCAACAGAGCTAGAGCGAAAGTCTACAGGCTGCGTCTGACTCGCGTGCGTATTGCGTCTGTATCGCTACAAACGCGCGTCAACGGCGCCGCGGCGCGTTTAAAAAACGTGGTGAGTACAGGCTCTTATTATAAGTTCATTGCAGCTTTTAAGGTCGAAAGATTCTCGAGTGGAGGCCACGTATCGGCAAGCGCAGTGTAGGACGTCCACCCACAAGGTGGACAGACGACCTCATTAAGGCCGCGCGCTGGATGCGAGCCGCTTCCAACCGGTCTTATTGCAGATCTATAGGGGAGGCCTATATCCGGGGACTTCTCTCTTCTCTCTCTCTCCTTTGGTTGAAATAATGATGATGATGATGCAGCTTTTAATAGCAGCTGTCTTAGTCTTATTTTTTTTTCTTTTTGCCGGATATGTTGTGGGTCTAAAACGTCACTCCTGTATACCCGAAGGGTTAAGCTGAATTGTGCCCATAGTACAGCCACATTTTTTTGTAGGTATAACACGTTGCTTTTTACTGGGAATGTCTCTCGTGTCGTAAGTTGCGCTAACAAGTATTTAGAGTCACATACACAAACATCCAGATCAGATTTAGCCAGTTATTATTGTTTGGTGGGTAACATACCTTTACCCGTTAAAAATACTAGTTGACGGTATTCAAACTCAGTGTCGGTACCTACCCAGTTCGTACCCAGGCAGGCATTACTTTTAATACTTACTTAATTTATTTCATCACCTGCTCTGCACTGCTCTCAAAAACAGTGAAGGAAAACATTATCGTGATGAAACCGGCATCTCCTAGAACTAGAACCAAAAACTCGAAGACATATGTGACATCTAGCAATTCGGACTGAGCAGCTGGGCCCACGTGGTAGATTATGGCCCATACCTACGCAAAATACGCGCTTTGACGTAACGTGGAGTTGCGGTTACCAGCCCAGTATCTTTATCTTTAGGTACCACTCCTCAGGGATGTGCCTTAACTGGCGTTGCTCCCATAGACATAGAGAAAGGACGGAGGAATACCCGCACAAAATTGACCACACTCTCACTCCACTGAGGGACTGTGCGGTCAATACCTGTCTCTTTTCTGTAGGTCTGTGGTTAAAGAAAGAAAGAGACAATTATTGGCTGCACGTTCGCTTAATCTCTCTCACACTTTCTTACCAGTACTAACTTCACAGCTGGATAAGGAACACTCACTCCATTCTCCATGTCATAGTTGCACCAAGGGGGCACCGGGGTGCTTTTAGCAAGGTATGAAACCGCGGTCTTATCTCCAAAGTCCGTGCGCCCCGCTGTTTGAAGGTTTCCCCCCGAAAACAAAAAAAAAGGTACCCTGCACTGGACCTTGTTTATTAAATAACTTAAAATCTATGGCTAAATCAATGTCACCTTGACTTGACCAAGTCAATCACAAGTAAAATGGTAAAATGCCAGTTGCATAACTCATTACCTATATAAATTAGCAGCAAAGCGATAACCCATACTAAAAATTGCAATAAAAATGGATATATCGAGTCTCTGTCCTCATAAAGATCAGTGTAGCAGGTTTGGTAAGATGCACATTTTACCTATTCAAATTGATTAGTGTATACTAAAGATAGATAGTTGTTGAGATTGGAAGGAAACAGGCTTGCCCCCTAATAAATGGGGCTTGAACATAACTGCTGAAATGTGGGTGTAAGTACAGGTGTACTGTAGGTACCTACACCTCTTCCTTCGAGGATTACGGATGTGATGTTATGTAAGGAACAATACATATTTTGAAGGTTATGAGAGGAGCTTGTGGCTGCATGAATTATAACAGCCGCATGGTTCGATCGAAGGTTAAGCTACGCTAAACGAGGTCGGTCTGTGGATGAGTGACCATTTATTACATGCCAAGACTCCTCCGTGTCTCGGAAAGCTCGTTAAGCCGTTGGTCCCGGCTGACATTTGTAGATCTTTGGCAGTCGTTACTTGTACACAGAAGCCCGAAAGTCTGACGACCAGTTTAACCAAGGGGTATCATTGCTACCCAGTTACATGGGTTGTGGAGGTCTGACAGGCAGTCCCTCCATGTAAAAATGGGTGCATCGGGTTAAACTGAAAGCCGACCCCAACATAGTTGGGAAAATGTTAGGTAGATAATGATAACATTTTATTTGCTAACTCCTAATGCTTTATGGAGTGCACAATAGAGTGTTAATGAGACCCATTACCTCTATCTTGTCTGTTCGTCGTTGCCATACGTGCCAGCGGGTACCTACTATCTATCCACGGTGAAACAGTGCGGTGTATCTCATGACTGATATATGGTTGATATTTCCACAAAGTGAGTTACCTACTCCATTGCCGCTAATATGACAGTTAGGTCGACAAGAATAGTAGATTATTAACCAAGGGGATAAAGCAGTGTCTTCTGTCGCGGGTGACGATTTAAATCGCGAGCGTAACGAAGGACTCGAGGTTTACTCCCGAGCGTAGCGAGGGTGTTAAAAACTTAAATCACGAGCGAAGCGAGGGATTTAAGACGAGTCCTGAGTGTAGCGAGGGATTTAATTTCACCCAAGACTAAGACAGCTTTATCACCGAGGAAAATACTCAACTTTTCGTACCATTTGCGAAAAAAATAACACAATAATAATATGAGATAAGCATTTATTAAAAATAATGACAATTAAAAGTAGACGTATTTTTAAAACATTAACTTATTTATAAAAATACATTAAAATAAACTTAACGTTTAAATATTTGAAGCATGAAGCAAACAACCCGGTTGTTTGCTCCATGATTTGAAGAAAACAAAAACGCGGCAAATTCCTAGATTTATATTTTTTTGTCGGAAAAGCAAAAGCATTAAGCTCATACGGCCTCGTCGGTTTTCGTAATTTTATTTAATTAATAATCATAACTGCTTAATAAACGCGTATTCCTATTTCAAAAAGATGTATAATGCTATAAATACAAACTCAATGGTGTACGTGACACAGATATGTTCAGAGTAGTTCAGTATAAATTTCGGTAAGTTAGGTATTCCAAATTTAAATCACATTCTCTCCCTAGGGGATGAATGAAATCCAGTACAATTTTCTTTCCCTGTTTTTAACAGATTAAAAATGACTATTGTTATGTTCGCTTTTTGTGGCATAGAATGTCACTTTTTTGAGCAAGTGGTACGAAAACATGATTTTAACGGCGTTTTTTGTTCTACACGGTATGAAACCTACCGTGAGTCTGACTCTCAATAATTGGCTTTGATATGGAATATAGTAATTGGTTAATGTCCGTGATTCACATGTACCTACTCGTACTTAAGTTTATCTTAAACATCATTGACAATCGTGAGGAAACTTAGACTTATAGTGGGACAGGAACAGCTTATTATAATGTTTGTGGCCCCATTTTTGTATTTTACATATAGCTATAAAATCTATCTACTTCGTTGGCTTAGTCGTAAGTTCGATTCTTGCTAACTGCAGCCTATAGTTTGTATGAGTGGCTAGTTGTTGGCACAATAGGCCCTGTATATATTACTTAAGATATGCTAAGTATTCAGCCCGATAACGATCAGCTGAGCAGTGAGCACCAATTACAGATCAATAACCTACTGTGACCTACTCGACTTTACTGGAGCAAGCACTGCAAACTGTTGTCCACGACCGTTCGTTGCAACTGAGAGGGTTCGCTTCTCTATTCATAACAACAACAACATAACATATCACGCCTGATATCCCCGAAGGTAGGCAGAGGTGTAGAGGTGTAACAGTAGTAGGTAATACCCACACCCACATTTCGACAGTTATGTTCCAAGTCCCATGTAATGGGGGGCGACCCTATTGCCATCAATCGGGCACTAATTTAGACTCGGGGCTGATACTGAGAACTTCCAGATGGATAAACTCAATAATGCTCTGTCTGACCCGGGGATAGTACCCGCCGGGACCTGATGCTCAGCAGTTGCGCTTGCGACCAATAGACTAACGAGGCTTTTCATCTTTAACCGAATAGGCTATTCAGCTTGAGTATTTCATCGTATTAAAAGCTTAAAGAAGCTAATCTCAGACCAATTACTTTTTTATTGGTCTGAGCTTATAATACGATTATCAGTAGATGAAAATGGCCCCCGAAGTGGGACAGGAGAGCTCTTGACCGCCCTACCCGCTTGGTATAGCGGTCGCAAGCGCTACTCCTGAGCAAGAGGAGGTCCTGAGTTCGATACCCGGGTCGGGCAAAGTGTTATTGATTTCCATCTGGAATCCCTCAGTAGCATCCCGGAGTCTGGATCTGTGCCTGATTGATGGCAATAGGCTTGCCCCTATTACATGATGCTTAAACATAACTGGCAAAATGTGGATGTACCTACTGCCAGGAAGTCATGAACACCTAGGCTCTGCCTCAATCCTTCGGGGATTAAAGGCGTGGAGTTAATCCAATAAAATTCTGTGAATTCAGAACGCGTTTTAAACATGGCTGTAGTTTATGTAACACATGTAGTTTATCCATAGAATTTAGTTTGAAACAGTTTATTTGCAACGTCAAGTTACTGTGCGTAACATAGTATAAAATGAGTCTTCAATTCAAATCAATTTATATCATTACACTTCGTTGACCGCCCGAGGCTGTGAGCCGAGTTGTGTCGCGGACGCATTGTCATCGGCAATTACCTTGTTGCAGCAGTCGCGTAGAAAATAATATGTCTATCGTCCAACATAGCATATTTTATTATGTATAAGGGGGGGAATCGATCGCCCACTTTATAAATATAGAATGAGTATGCCTTCTAACACCATGGTAACACTAACACTAGCAAGACTGTGACTCAAACCATGACCTTTAATACTAGGGCATATTAGGTAGGTACCTACACTATTCAATTTGTACGAAACCTTACTAGGAAATCGGTAGATGTAGGTAATCGCAGTTCGAACAGATTGGATCCGATTTAAAGGCTTATTACCTACACTATTCAATTTGTAGGATCCTAACTAGGAACAGTTAGGAAGCAACCAATAAGCGGTCGGTACCCTAAATCGGATCGAATATGCGATTACATCTACCGATTTCCTCGTTAGGTTTCCTACAAACTGAATAGTGTAATAAGCTCTTTGGGGTAAATCGGAGGTTCCGCACCACTTGGTTGCTATTACTGTTCCTGTTAGGATCCTACAAATTGAATACCTAGTGTAATAAGCCCTTTAGGTTTTACTTAGTAGTCTTATTCTCTAGAGTGAATGAGGAAAATTGTAATTAGATCTCATTGAATGGTTTTATCGCTTTTTTAAATAATTTATTTCAATTAGACCTAAAATAAATTAGGCGTTATAGAACGTCAGATTGCCTCATCTAAAACCATTATATAGGTACACGTACCTTTAGGTATCTACTCTAGCCATACGTAGGTACCACCTACTTAATAATTGTAACCGCTAAAAATCTCACAAGGTCAACACTGGCATGGTCATTGGTCACTTGCCAATGTCCAAACTTATGCGCAACTCTGGGTTTCACAAACTTAACCTTACGATGGTAACAGGGGTGCCCCAACACCCCACGCGAGAAATCACGCGCCGATTCATCGAAAATTAGTTGCTGTCTCGATCTAGCATTTTGTGTATTCTTTTATGTGACCATGAGCCATCAGTACCCGTTGCGCGGTGGGAGCTACAACAGGTCGATTTCGTTCTGCAGGTATGTGTGGGGTGTTGCGTCACCCCGGTTACTATTTATGTAGGTATTTTTTTTTAGATGTATTTTTTTATTTTGATATTTTCAGTTTATAATAGCGTGTTGTAATGATGAAGAGCTGGAGCGGTACTTAAATAATATTGATCAGGATGCTGAGAGTGAACCAAAGCCATTAGAGAAGAAGGAAGCTTCTGAAAATGAAGATAACCTCTCTGTGCATTCCGAAAAAGATGCAGCCTGTTAGATCAAGCAGGGATCTACTCTATGATTCTCTATCTAGAAGTTAAGCACCCAAACATGCCAGCTAGTAAATTTAGAAGTAATTTTCCAAAAAAAAAACTAGAATTGCAGTTAGCTGGGCCGCACATGAATCGACGTATGGAGTCAAACTTACCTCAACAATTAACGGAAAATATAAGGGCCATTCTAAATGTCCCCAAACAAGTTTCAGCAAGTAAATCCCCCGCCAAATTGAAGAAGCAAGCTCGATGTGCGTTGTGTCCTCGAAGGAATGACAAAAAAGTGAAGATTTTTTGTTCATAATGCAAAAACCCGTGTGCCCTGAATTTCGTGTGCAAATTTGGCGCAATTGTATATAAATTTCTAAAAACGTTATTTTTTAAAATCTTAAACACTTAATTTAGTTACTCATTGATCTCAAATAAAATAAATCGAGAATATAAAGTTTTATTTTTCATTAAACAAAAGTTTTTTATTCAATTTATTGTTATGGGGTGACATGACACCCCAGTTACCATGCGTGTTTATTTAAATTATGTTACCATCGTAGGGTTAAAGACGTACAGTATTCCACAAAAGTTACTATTTTGTTTATGAATAATCTCTTTGTGAATAATATTAGTACTTACCTAGTTACGTACCTACCTACTATTATACATAGTGGGTATGACTTAACATCGTAGAAACTTGATCAATACTTACAATCTGCAACGATGACTAGGTAATCAACTTTATACAGTTAGCGGCTAGTGACGGTGCATGATTTACATTAGGTAAATCAAAGACGACTGTCATCTTTCCTCCTAAAATCCTTACGTTGCACACTGCTCCATCAGGAAACAAGTTTTTTTTTTATCAGTGATGTGGCTGCGTGTCCACTACGTGCACAGCTCATGTCTGCATCGAATGTTTTACCATGACAAGGCAGATGCACGGGGTAGGTAACTAGAGTTCTTAATGAATACTCGGTTTTAAACAAAGATAGGTACCTACCTATTTAAGATACTTACTAATAAGAGGACATGCGAAGAAATGTGACCGAAATAATGTGATCCAGTCTCAGCGAAGACATTCAATACCTATAGACCGGTCCGAAAAAGTGTGTCCTTCAGCTGGATACAAGTCTATGAGTTTTTTGTAGTACGCTCCGCTGCCGCTCCAATATTCTTATATTATTCTAGATGGCGTTACTGAGACATGGGATCAAAGTTTTTCTATGACATTTCCTTGACATGCCCGCTCTATAGTATGTTAAATCGCTTTGAGTCTCAGTAACGCCATCTAGCAAATATAGCAATATTCGAACGCCAGCGGAGCGTAGGTACCTACTAACTAAACTAAACTCAATGAATACTTAGTTTTAAAGAGTTGTCTCACACAAGTCACACACAATAGTGTCACGACCACTGCAGGCCAAGAACCCCTCCCTATTAGATCGATCTTGTGCAAAGTGACAGCTGCACGCAAATAGGGCGCGAAGCCAGACCTCCTTTGTATGTACGGTTATTATTCAATTGTGCATAAACGCATGTCTGATATAGGGAGAGATAGACGACGATGCGCCGATGTATTTTGTTGCATGTAGGTATATGTATACAGGGTGTAACGGAAAGGGTATATACATACAAACAGGGTGAATAGAGTATTTAATAACGAGTCTTTCCTCAAAATTTCAGCTCCCAACTAATAATTTTGAAACTTCACGATATTATTTAATATCGACAGTTTATTAAATGCAAAATCATAACAAACGTGTCACCGCACTATGAGGGTCATAATTCTGTCCGGCAAGGTTCAAGTATATCTATCTCGGGTTCTGCGCGCCTAGTACAGACCTATCGGGCTCTGCCTAACCGACGAAGGCGCGACGGCGCGGGCGGGCTCAACTTTACAACTATGTATGTATATGTATAAAAACGTTGCCATGTCGTTTCTTATCACGAGAATCCGTGCCCTTCGTATGTATATACCCTTTCCGTTACACCCTGTATAGGTACAGTATAGCTATATACTAGCAACTAAACTAACACCGGTCCTTGGACTACTAAATGTAGTAGGTATATCTGTACTCGATACAAATAAATCAAATTGTATATGTTTGTATTGTCTGAATAGGTAGGTAACATCTTTTTACTACATGCCTAGAAAAAAGTATAGACGGTATTAATAAAACCATTTATTGTCTGTCTGTTTATTTGGGTTAAAGTCTCCGAAAAGGCTGCACCGATTTTGCAAGGATTAAAGCTACGGTTCTACGCAAAATAATGCACAATTCCGCCTAAAGTAGTACTTAGTAAGTGCATACATTTTTTCAGTAGCTTAGTCATAATGGTTGTATCATTTTTGGACTTCTGACTATCTGTAACGAGTGTCATAGATTTACAAATGACAACAGGAGCTAACGGGTTTATGTACTTTCCGAGGAACGGAGGAGTCTTGATATCCACGGACCAACTTTGCCAAGCGTAGCGTATAGATTATTCACAAGAGATAACAAAATAACAAAAATCCTCAATAACAAAATTCCAGTGTTACAAAATTTCTTCGTCTGAAACTACTCTTTCTTACGGTTTTGCAGTTACACTTGCTGGATCCAAGAAGATTATTCCAGACTCTTTGAGCAAACAGCTAAAGGAGCACGCCGGATGGCAAGGTAAGTTAGGAAAGGTAAAGCTATCATCTTTTACCTAGCCTTTTTTAACTGTGGTAGGGCTCTGCTTCTAGTTTAACCGGACGTAACTGTAGGTATACCAGCGTTTTACATAGAGTAACAGCCTATTCGACCACCACAACACATTACACCTTATCTACAACAGCCGGTCCATTCAGTAAAAGTCACCTTGTGAGAACTTAAGTGAGGTAAACTGTAAATGTCTAGCTTAGGCCTGGTAGGTATGGCTAGCTCCTTCCCTTCACCTAAATTTTCGTCAGACTTTCGGGGCTTTGATAATAATAATAATAATAATAATAATAAATTTATTTGTAAGAATATTGTTATACAAGATGTTACACGCAATTTTATGTCCAAAATATTCTGCTGTTTCCAGCGTACAAATATTTTTCAAGGATTAAATCAATTTGAAGGAATTACATAGGTACAATGTCAAATGCATACTAATTAAAATGTCAAGAGTAGATAATAATGAATAAAAAAAATAAAAATAAAATAAATGTTTATTTCAATAACATAAGAATACGTTTACATTTTGTCTTCAGGGAATTTCCATTTAAGTAAGAAGAATACTTGTGTTAGGAAGTTCCGCTCTTCCAGTAGTTACAACTTGTTTATGCTATTGAATAGACATTCCATTACAGTAGGTATTCGAAAATAAAGTGATATAAATCGTGATAATTGTAACGAAAGTGGAAGATCTTAAACTGACTGTCGGAAGTAACGGTTTTACGTGCTTTCTGAGGCACGGAAAGGTTATGTAAAAGTGATCATTTATCCATGGACCGACCTCGGGAAGCATAGTTTATCTTTCAATTGGCCCGTGGGGGTGCTGGCAGAGCCCCAAACCCTAAAAGAAAGGTCCTATTTTAAGAAATTTTACCAAACGCCTTCATTGGCTATGAGAGCAACATGTGGCTAGGCGCCAACACTTAAACTCATTGACAGGGACAGAAGCGTGTCCAAACAAAATGAAGCTCTACCCCGTCCTTTTTTTAAATATTAAGTAAAATACATATAATAATGACAAAAAATCAAATAAACTTGTAACGGGCTTAAGCGTGTCTATATATGTTTAAAATCTATCTACACCTACACTATCTCGGTTAGGTTTCTCTTGGGAATTCATATCTACGGAAATACGAGTAGGAGTCACTTTGTAAGGAGATAGGAGGCGAAAGCGAGCTCGAAATTGAATCATTCCGTGCGTGACTTGGAAAGATTATAAAAGGTTCCATCATTAAATGAATAGGAGTTAATTTGTCGACTTATGCGGATATGATTGAAAATCAAAAGGATCTAGGATACTAGAGTGAAGCGAGTTCGAAATTTTTCGTAAGTAGGTACACAGTTTTCGGTGGCTTAAGTATTTTTTGACCGTACAGACAGAAAAAGAATCCTAGGCTTGTTTGATAAAATAATAATTATCCGCCCACCACACGCCGGTGCTCAAACTACATAAACCTACACTACATTTTCTTAATAACGTTGCCCCACACTAGAAATATCTGCAGTGTCGTGGGTGTAATTAAAAACATTTAAAGTCACATCCACAAACACCCGCAACAACTACCTTTAGGCCATACAAATATTGGTTCCGTGTAGGAATCGATCTCGCGACACGCAGCGCAGAAGCCAGTCGCTCAGCCACTACGTCAACATTACGTAATTGCCTATTACAAGCATTTGAATATAATATTGTGTTAGCAGTTCGTATATAAATTAAAAATACAGAATAATTTACAAAAGCATAACTTTTATTTAATTTGTTTATTGAGACTATCTACATATTCTTTCCGTTAATTACCAAGGAAGTTCAGTGCCATCATAATTAAGGAATTTGCCAGTATCGCCCTCGGACAGCTTGTCTATGGTCTTAAATATTCCAGAGACGCTTGTTTCAACATCAAGATGTGCGTTCTGGCCACCCATATCGGTCTTCACCCAGCCCGGGTGCATTGACGCGACGAAAATATTATCCTTTTTCAAATCGACACTCATTGATTTTGAAGCTGCATTTAAGGCTGCCTGAAAGCATAAATAGATCAGTTGGTATAGGCAGGTAGTTTTCTAAAAAGCTTATATTCAATTTGTAGGAAACCTAACTAGGAAATGGGTAGATGTAATCGCAGTTAGAACAGATATGGATCCGATTTAGGGTAAATCGGAGGTTCCGACTGCTTGGTTGCTTCCTAACTGTTCCTAGTTAGGTTTCCTACAAATTGAATAGTGGAATAAGCCCATATGTGAAAGAAAATACCAATATTTTCAGAATAATCGTATGATAGTGTTGTACCTTAGAGCACCTGTAAGGATAAAAGCCGCCTTGGTCATTTTGTGATATGGACCCTAGAATAGAGCTCATGTTGATGACGGCTGCACGATGTCCCCCCATGGGTTTGTCACTGTTTGCTTCCGCAGCTTGTTTAAGAATGGGTAGGAGTGTCTAGAAATAATATACCTACGTGGTTATAACGTATCTTCGAGTGAGTCGCTAGTACCTATCTGGTTAGAGGGAACATAGATATTCCAGAGGTATTATCATCACTTTATTCCAAATATTTGAGTATTATAGCAGTACACACTGCACATTTCTATAAGCCGTATATGTTGTGTTTTTTTTTTAATATATTTAATATTTATGGTGTTAGTTAAAATTTCATTTATTTTTAAATATTCTAATGATCTTCATGCTAACTATATTACTTACAAACCTTTGTAAGCATTATTGGTGCAATCGTGTTGACGGCTAGATTATCCAAAAGCTGTTCAGCTTTGACGTACGGCAGTTTAGTAAATTTAGTGGTAACACCAGCATTGTTAATTAACAGGTTTAGACCCTGGTCGCCAATAACTTTGCTGATTTGTGAGTAGAAATCACCGAACGATGACGTATTTTTGACATCTGAAACATTACGCGTTAATGAAAAATAGGAAGAATGCTTTGTGTGAAGATTAGTAATAGAAATGGGTAAAAAAATAACACAAAAGCAAAGTAATAACAGAGTTTATTTTTCTAGCCTTTCTCAACTATGTTGGGGTCGGTTAGCAGTTTAGTCCAAATGGAGCTGGGTACCAGTGTTTTACATGGAGGGACTGCTTATCAGATCTCCACAACCCAGTGACTGGGTACCCAGATACCCCTTTGTTAGACAAAGGTTGCCAGACTATCAAGGCTCTGGCAATTCGTAACGACTGTCAAAGATGTACCTACAAATACACTACAACTAAGAATCCCGATCACGAGCTTAACGTGCTTTCCGAGGCACGGAGGGGACGTAATATAAAATGAATGGTTACCCATCCACGGACAGACCTCGGCAAGCATAGCTTATCCTTCTCTCGACTCTTGCTGTTATTATTTAGCCACTAGTCCCTCAAAGTACTACCGACAAAATAATAAAAATAAATTCAACATTACCCAAATTCAAAATAACCAGGTTTTTATTTTCTGCCGATAATGTTTTCAGTTCCTGAAAAGTTATAAAAGAATGATTATTGAGACACAAATTGAAACTAAATGAATTTTGGTCCCTAAAGTTTCCTAAAGTCGTAGATGGCAACGTGTGCCAAAATACACACATCAAAAGTGTCTAGGGATCAACATATATTTTTGCAATAACTTTTCTCCTGATTGATATTAATTAAAATTTTCTTTAAGGATTCATCAAATAAAGTGTTTTCGTTTGTCACAGTAACGATAAACCAAGTCACCTTTGCATTAATAAAGAAATTTGCCATTTTCCTAATAAAGGGATTTTTGACATTTGAACCACTAACATTAAAGTTCGAAAAAAAGACTGAAATAACAGTTTTCTTTAAAATTTTATTGGGTAACTTAAACAATTAATAATCCGTGTTTCTACCGCGAACACTAACAACACAAGAACATCGGTTTGGCATACTCAAAATGAGTTCATCCAAATCACGCTGTGGAACGGCCGCCCATGTTCGTTGCAACAACAAAAGAAGGTCTTCTTGCGACTGGATACCCTCCATATTCGGCAGAGCTCTTCTCTGTAGCATATCCCATGCATGCTCAATCGGGTTCAAGTCTGGCGACTGAGCAGGCCAGGGCAGGACATTGATGTTAGCTGCGGCGAGAGTCTGTTTTACAACTCGTGAGGCTTCATCACTCTTCAGGGAACTTAATTAGCGACCAAACAGTCAGAAACCGCTTGCATGAAGTGAACCTTCATTCCCGAAGACCGCTACGGGTACCACCTATAGCAATGCACAATCGTAGGATTCGATATCAATGGGCTCTTGAACACAGAAATTGGGCAGAAGAACAATGGCGTTTCGTGTGCTTTTCTGATGAGTCTCGTTTTGGTATGAGACCGGATACAAGACGTATGCGACACTGGAGAACCCCTGGACGCCAACAGCGATTAAAATCGTGCCAGGAAGTCCATCCTTATAGTGGTGGAACCATCATGGTATGGGCGGGTATTTGGATCGGCGGAAGAACTGAGTTGATTTGGATCAGAGGCAACCTCAACGCTCAAATTTATGCTGAGACGATTGTATCAGACGTCATCGTTCCTCTACAAGTGCAAATCGGTCCCTTATTTCAGTTAATGCATGATAATGCACGTCCGCACACCGCAAGAGTTGTAAGACAGACTCTCGCCGCAGCTAACATCAATGTCCTGCCCTGGCCTGCTCAGTCGCCAGACTTGAACCCGATTGAGCATGCATGGGATATGCTACAGAGAAGAGCTCTGCCGAATATGGAGGGTATCCAGTCGCAAGAAGACCTTTTTTGTTGTTGCAACGAACATGGGCGGCCATTCCACAGCGTGATTTGGATGAACTCATTTTGAGTATGCCAAACCGATGTTCTTGTGTTGTTAGTGTTCGCGGTAGAAACACGGATTATTAATTGTTTAAGTTACCCAATAAAATTTTAAAGAAAACTGTTATTTCAGTCTTTTTTTCGAACTTTAATGTTAGTGGTTCAAATGTCAAAAATCCCTTTATTAGGAAAATGGCAAATTTCTTTATTAATGCAAAGGTGACTTGGTTTATCGTTACTGTGACAAACGAAAACACTTTATTTGATGAATCCTTAAAGAAAATTTTAATTAATATCAATCAGGAGGAAAGTTATTGCAAAAATATATGTTGATCCCTAGACACTTTTGATGTGTGTAGTTAACTTTAATGTTTATTGGATTTTTGATCATGAGGGAAATAGTTGTCGATTTTATTAAACATCCATAACAATCCGATATATCCCTTGAGGAAAACAGGTATGACGTTAGGTACGTTTTTTATGTGACTTCATATTTTTGTTGCAAAGAATGAATTGTAGATTTTTTTTTCTGTTAAGGACAGAGACGATCGATGTTTATGTAATGTTATCCTCGAATTATCTCGATGTAACTACAAACTCCTCTCTCATGCACACATTAGTAATAATGTCTGGTTCTCACTCATGTCGCTGTGCGATGACATCATTGAAAAAGTGATACGTCACGGTCACAGCACTATTTTTAATGTCAGTAACGGTGACGTCACCTGTCGCAGCAGTTCGCTGTCAAACGAACGAGAGTCACCGAGACTGGTTAGCTATCTCTTTCACACGCTCCGACTGTTGGTTTGCTACAAAAACCACTTTACGCCTTTGATCGAATAGTATTTGATCGTGAGACACCGTACAGTTGCAGTGCGCTACAATTGCAATCAAAAGTAGACAAAGTGTGGATATATCTTGTGTTTAGAACAAAATTGGAGTGATGGCACCTATAGGTCAGTAAGAAATAAGATTAGCATACCTCGGACACGGTCCGGCACGTCGCGATTATTGTCTTCGCGGTGTTCTGTTTAGTGAGATATTTCACCATCCCGAGGCCGAGGCCCCTGTTGGCACCGGTGATCAGCACAGTCTTCATCTTGTGAACTAAACTTAGAAGTTACTCCGTGACATTTGTTGAAAGTTATCTTTACAACCCCCAAAGGTCCGGTGTGTGTATTTTCTTGTCTCTGTCACATTTACTTTACGTCAAAATGACAATACTAAGTAATTTTGTAAGGATAAATCTTTTGATAAAACCCTTGGTTAGAACAGATAGAGCGTTGATATTGGCCCACCGAAAACTTAGTTCTCGTAAGTAGTCCACGATTGTCGATGTTTTAACCTTGAAGTGCAGATAATTGTCTAACCTCACTCTTGATTGAGCAACTCATACAACCCAGTTTTTGTAACTTGAAGAATATTAAGTTTTTCTACAAATTGGTTAATTACAAGCCTTGGTAATGTTTCATGAAACATCTAATTATTTATTCTAAAACAGTATCTGTGAGAGATTATCTGCATTCTTGAGATGGTGGAATCAATCCAAATGTCTAGCATGTTCCATTGCACAATATTAAATTTATTTGCTTAGTTTACCACAGCTAAAGCGTTTAAAAATGACCATAAGCTCAAGTTTGACCACAATATTCAAATATAATTACCCATCATGTTCTTAGTTCATATAAAATATTTCATTATTTTTTTTCATTATCATGCTACAGTTAAAATTTCTTTGATGATATCAGGCTGGCCGTGTTGTAGCCGTAAAGCCAAGTTGGTTGCTCCTATAGACAATACCCCTGAAGGTATGAACCCATCAAATATTTCTCATGCACATGCTGTCACTTCTATGGGAACAAACAAACAGTAGTTACAACTAACTGTAAAAAGATGGGTTACCATGAGTAAATGTTTAGATATAAATAATTTTAAATGTTGCACTTTCAATGTGTATGTGAATGCTATCCATGGGCAATGGTTCAAAGTCATCTATTGCTAAGAAACAAAAAAAAAGCTTCTTTGTATTCATTCTAAGGGTGAGAGTCCATCAAAGCAGAGATGAGAGTAGGTGTGTTGTAGCTTGTGCCATTTTGACAGCTCAGCGCTTAGCTTTGGCACAATTCAATATCATATTAGTTAATTACGAGACATTTCCTCTTGTCTTTGCTTTGGTGGAGTCTCACCCTAAAGCTGTGTATATTGTAACATGTATCAAAAGTACTCAGTCACAGAAATGAAAAAAATTAACATCAAACAGAAATTTAGTTTTTGGAATTCTTAGTTTGAAATGGCTTTAGTTAATTTTCTCTCTCTGTCCTTTCATATTTCAGAGAGAATGATATTATTTTACATGTAGTGACACTTGTTTTCTTTTTAATTAGAGACTAATTGAAGCTTCTTCTTTTAGTGCTATTCAACTACTCAAGCTCTGGGCAACCAGCTCTGTTGGTTGAATTCCAGATAATTCATAGAACTTAAAATGCAAAATATTGCGTGGATAATTTTCATATCTGTAACTGATTGCCTAATGAGGGTCATGTGCAAAATCAGATCTTGGATTTTTGATAACGGTACCATTATGCACTATAAAATACTAATAAAATACAGTTGAAGTTTTTCAAATTTGGTGCCCAGCATCATTTTCAGACTAAAATAAAAAATCTTTGTTATTTCTCACTTAATTAAAATATTTTCTCACAGTATTTAATACTTTAGTAGTTTCTATCAATCTGCGTAATTATGTTTTACAAGAAACCTCCTCATTAAAACTATTACTTAATGTTTAATTATTTCTTTATAAAAAATTAATGCAACTAATACTGGCCTCAGTAATTGAGGTCACAAAAGTCCAAAGTGAACTCATTATATTACAATCAATTTCGTCTTTACTGACTGGATTGTTATGTCCATTTTTAGATGGAAATTTCGATTTTGACCTGGCCGTTATCGGTGGTGGTTCGGGAGGGCTTGCGTGTGCGAAGGAGGCCGTGAACCTGGGCGCGAAGGTCACAGTACTGGATTACGTGACCCCGTCGCCACAGGGCACCAAGTGGGGGCTCGGCGGCACCTGCGTCAATGTTGGCTGTATACCCAAGAAGCTGATGCATCAGGCTGCCTTGTTGGGAGAAAGCATTCATGTGAGTTTATTTCTTTTATTTTTATAATAATCGCCAACCCGCGTTGTTTAAATGACGTGAGCAATACTCAAGCCTTCAGCCTTCCTTCTTGCAGTGGGACAGTAACAGACTGGTATTAATACTATTATTTTATAAACCTATAAACGTTAAAGAGACATTCAGGAAAGAACCACTGGGTTTTTTCTTGGAATAGTTTTAATTTATATTATCCAGAGATGAATAATTGCAAATGCTAGGGTTTCAGGTAATAGTATTGTAACATAGTTTATTATGTTTTGTAGGTGGTAAGTTTCCTGGCTCGTATCCTACAGACCTGAATCCTACCCACCTCCTTCCTACATTGAACCTTGAAACTTGAAGTTACTCCAGTTGGACATGGTTAAATGTTTTCTCCTTATTTAGTAGTTAGTTACCAACCCATAGTTTAGCAATAATTAGAAAAATAAACAAGTCAGTTATGCGGAAGGCAAAGGGAAAACAATCATTCCAGCCAAAAATGCACAGCATTTTGGTAAATAATTTTAAATATTAATAATTATGTATTATTTGTAGTTAATGTAATCTTTGTCCTGATAGTATTGCTTCCTTGTTGATTTTGAAAATCTGTGTTGTAGGTACCTATGTTGTTGTAAAAACTGCAATACTGCTAGTTCCTTTCTAGATAAAGTATCTATGAATACCATGTCATTATTTATTCCCTCTTTTTTAAACTAATTACTTAGTCTTCCGCGAGTTACCATGGCCGGCTTAAGATATTCTGTACAAAATCATACAGGACTGGCGAAATTTTGATGTTCTATATGCCCCTTCGTACCCTGGATACAGGCCTGATGATGTTAAATTATACAGCCACTAACGTTTCTGGCAGTTTCACCGGGCGGTCCGGCAAATCCGCCGGCCGGCAAATTAGCCGTTCGGCAAATTAGCCGTTCGGCAAATCCGCTGAAAAAGTAAAACTAAACAAACTTAACTCACGTTCGCGTTCATAATATTAGCTAGGTTTTTATAAACAAAAAATGCAAACAGTCATACGTAAAATGTCATATCACTTATGTAATGATGTCGCGTAAATTTTTCACAAGTCATCCTTTGGTTTGTAATGAAGGCTCGTTGCGTATGCCTTATCTACGTGTACATCGGAACATAGTTGGTAACATCAGTATAATGACTTCGTGGGTAATACGATGTAGGGGGAACAGTTATGTGCGATTGTGCATTGTTTTTCATTTGACCTGGTACCTACTACACGTTTGAAATAATGCTGCGACTATTTAGACCTGCATGCCTAGCCATATTACAAATTTTATTTCAAGAAAAGCTATGATTAGTTATTTTTGCCCCGAATTTTTACTAGTTCCTTAGGGTCAGGAAGTGTTAGGGTAGGGCGTGATGTTAAATAAATCATTAATCGGACTATCCAACACAAAAAAAAATTCAATTTGAACCAGTACCTAGTTCTTGAGATTAGCGCTTTCAACTAAACAAACTCTCTAGATTTATAATATTTTTAGTTAAGTAGATTAGAATAGATTATTATATTATTACAGCGATTATTACCGATATTTGTATAGAATTTAAGAAATAATAACTGTACTTAGGTATATGGTTCGGAAAAAAGTAATTAGGTATTGTCTTTGAATTTTCTAATTTCACACACGCTTCGTCTTCGTTCGTCATTCATAGCAGTAATTGTAATATCTCAACCGGACGTATTATTTATTTATTTATTAACTTATATTACAGTGAGTTCATACAATAAAAACCGTGTACCTACCTATGCATTATGCAATAAATCCTTAAACAAATTACACATCAAGCGTGGAACTAGCTTACGAAAATCTGTGTCTAAAAGCATCTATATTTATTGGCATTAACGGGAACGTAAATAACTACAGATACCAGATAATGTGTCAAGTATAGACATATTTCAAATGAGACTGCATTCAATTTGCTGTCTAATCAATATGTTTACTTTTTTTGTTATCCCCTCTGATATAACTAACCTAGAACGCTTTTGAATGATCATAGTAATTTGTGTGCATAGTATTTACTATTCATAGTGAGTCTGTTGTAAATGGTGAGTCATAGTCGTAGCGATATTCGTTTATTTCCTTCTTATTAATTGAATTTCTGGTTAAACCATATAATGACTCTCGTTCCTGGTAGAGTGAGCTTTTTTATTACTCTATGGTTTTTTTCTCGTCTAAGGAGGTAAAATATTTAATGACGTCAGAATTGAGGAAGAAGTTCAACTGCCCTTTGACATTTCCTAAAGACAATACTTACTATAAAGACGGGACATCTCGAACAAAATTTTCATCCGACATTTGTGTCCTGATGGATACAAGTATATGTCTAGTTTAGTACGCTCCGCTGCTGCTCCCATATTGCTATATTATTCTAGATGGCATTACTGCGACATGGGGTCACATTTTTAACCGACTTCAAAAAAGGAGGAGGTTCTATCCATTGCATTTCTTCGCTTGTCCTCTGTATAGTATGTTAAATCTCTTTGACATTTCCTAATGTCCAGGTAAAAGGAAAATCTTCATAAATTATTCTGGAAAAAAATATCATGGGATCTATTTAGCCCAATGCCATCTTTTTAAAGTAAATAATTCACTTTTTTCATGAAATAATCTCACTGGGTTAGGTTGTTTTTTTTTTACATTTTAAATTAAAAATAAAACGTAAGAAATAAAAGTGTGTATGTGTACTTATGTACAGAGGCCAGCACATCAAGCTCTGTACACGCCGAAGTAGTAAATTAGTTATACTTCTTTGGCGTAACAAGATAAAAATATTTTTAGAAATGTATCTTTCGCGGTATCATAAAAAAACGACACTAATAATAGAAAAAAACTAAACTGTTGACTATAACTGGGTGTCGGTTTTTCCTGACGGTGTGCGCGCGCGTCTTAAAAATTTACTCTCCTCATTTTTCCCTAACGCGCTAAAGGGCGGAGTTCACCGACTGTCATTTGATCAATGTTTAAGTAATCGGTTGATTAGTTCCTGAACATTGGTTAACCAGCTGGTTAAATGTTCACTGTTCACCACGAATATTTTAACCGTGGTTAATAAATCGGGCAATCGCCATACTGCTGACAATGAATGAACGAATGATATAAGTCTACTCATTAGAGAAGTCACGTCGATACGTTTAGCCAAGACCCGTTTTGGTGGCTTCTTTATTTAGTAGCATCAGTTAAAATGCTTTCAACTTGGGAAGTTCGAGAACGCATTGGGAACGCTATGATAAGCTTGTACTGTTCAACTTGGATGGGTTATCAAGTTTTATAAAAAAAAAAACAACGGGATGACACTGTTAAATGTCTATTGTTTCTTTACACGTGTTCATTTTACGCGCCATGTTTATTATCATATTGTTGCATTCTGTAAGTATTTGTTTCTAAAATCGGCTTCTACTAAAGAAATGGCGGCTATAAATATTAACGGAGCTGGCTTTTAAATACCAAGATGTTATAAGAAACTTGTAAATTTACTTACTTAACGCAACGGAATGCTTGTTTATTTTCTTTTAGTTGTAGTATATTAATAGAAAAAAAATAATGACAAACAAAATTTAGTTTCAACAAAAAATTATGAATAATAATCATAAATTATGATGATGAAAAAATCATTATTTTATGTCCCGTAATAATCACGACGCACTTGAAATACTCATATCTATATGTGCTAGATATTCAAGAAAGTCTATATAGTAATTTTAATTAAATCATCAATTAAACACTGGCTGCATGTTTATCTACAACACAAAACAAGCGAAAATCAAAATAAACTAATAACATTCGGTTTCAACTGTAAAAAAAAACCACAGCAAATGTCAAAATATGGCGATAATCGACGGTTAAACGATACTGTAGAGCTCGGTTATGTAGATCGACTGTTTAAGGGCTGTAAACACTGGTTAACGAATGGTGAACATCAAAAACGATTTAATCAGTTGTTCATGTGATAATCAGGCGTTTAAAAAGTTGGTGAACTCCGCCCTAAAAGCCATAACTTCAATAAAAAATTTAAAACCCTAAATAAGATTTAAACCTGAAATTATGAGGAAGAGAAAGATTAAAATTTTCCGATTAAATATTGTAGCATCGGGGGATCGCTGAGACAAGTCAAACGGAAAACTCGTAAAAACCGATGATTTCAACGCTTGTTTAGCAAGACCTGTCCATGTCCTGACCTCATAGTTTTATTTTGTTCGTCGATGACTATCTTTCTTTTATTATTGTTTGAATCTCAAGATCTGAGCTTTTGTTAGCAATAGTCCGTACTCAACTACTCAATGTTCAGTGTCTAAAACGATTCTAGATTAACACACATTGTGCCGGTCATCCACGGTTACGTTACAGAGCAAACGTAATAAAAAGTAAACCTAATGTTTAGCAGCACTAATCACCTCCATTCAATGTTTGAAACATATATTTTGTTTTCAATTTAATTCGAAACACGTTCACCCTTATTTTTTTTGCTCACAAAACCTTATGTAGCTCTTTTAGTGATTATTTCTAAATTCTATTATAAAGCAGTCCTTTTCTGAATTTTAATACTAACCGCTCTTTAATAAACCTGATTTTTTTTTTGTTAAAGGATTCTAAATAAGTTTAAATAATCTTAGACACAAAATGTAATAGCTAATTCAAGTTAAACTGTCTTAAAATTCACATTTGCGTTGCACAGGCATCATTTCAGAAAATTACACACGAGATAATGGTTGTTTAATTAATACCATTTACTTTGTGTGGAATTCTTTAGTAGGTAGGTACCTAGTTCACGGTATAACATCCGGACCGAATCGATTCATTTTATGTACACAATGGTCAGAGAGATGACATGTTTCAGTATATTGGTATCGGCATGTAGTCGGACCGAAATCAACTGAATCCTTTTTCACATAGACCAACTAAATCCTTTCAAGACTGGTTGTCATACTTTTGAGACTTCTGACTGATCACCCGTCTTTTCGGGTGCTTAGTGACCGGTCAGAGTTTGCTACAAAGTTAAAACCATTTCTTTCAATTAGGCCATTGTAAGGCATTTTTAAACGTCAAACTTAAGTTATAGTAAATTAAAATAAAAATGATTTTAGTTGCCTCCCTTCACATGACAACGAGACATACTTATCTCCTAGGCATGCAGATTTCCTAAAGGCGTTTTTCTTTACCGTTTTTGACGGAAATGATCAATAACAAAACTCAATTATATCATTCGTCTAAGAACGTCAAAATTACATAAGGCAGTAGGTACCCCAAAACGCTTGCACCCAAGCACTTGCTTCCACTGATAAGTCGAGGGGGTCTTGATAGATCTGAAAATGTCTATTATAGATCAAAATAAACGGCCATACTAGGCAAAACCAAAAGTTTTATCCCTAAAAGTATGGTAGTTTTCCTCCAAAATCAGTGTCCTGGTATGGCTCATCTTCATTTCCACTTTCCTCTTCTGCTTACACCCGTGGTTACCAAGAACCTCGAATCTCCTTAAAAACTTGTTAGTTCTGCATCCGTGAACGAAATTTTTAAAAGGGTCTCATTAATAAGAACAACGTTGACTAAAGGACCAACCCTCAAACACGAATTGACGTACCTTTATAAAATGGCTCCTTCCTAAAAGAAATCGTGAAGTCATATTGCAAGTAGGTACTTATACTGACTTTTACGTAGCTAATTCGGGCCTAGCCCTTAAATTACAGTTTATAGCTGTTGACCTCACTCATTCGCGAGGTCACGACCCGGTCGATCATATCAGTTGAGTTATTTCCCATAGGTACATAATTATGTCATTAGCAACAAGCTGATCAATACTTTCGATTTGAGTTTGCTAATACTTCCGATGCTAAGTAGTGGTGATAAAATTATGTAAGTATAGAGTTTAGTTAAAACAAAGAGTCGTTAAGAATATCAAATAAATAATCAATACGTAATAATGTTTGTTTTTAGTGCATGTATGTATGTATATTGTGTTTTTGTATACAAATAGGATCGGTTGTAATTGTACTACATATGATTTTTACCAGAAGTTTTGATATTGTATCGAAAAATATTTTTTTCTAAAAACACAAGCTTTTTTCCGAATATGACTTTTCGGAAAAAAAGGACCAAATATTAGTGGTTTTCCCCTTCCACTAAAATTATGCATTTTATACGGACAAAAATGCGGCAAATGGGGTATTTTTCGGTTAAATTACAATAATTTATTCGTTTACGAAGATTATGCGACTAACAATGAATTGAGTATTGGTGTTTCCTAAGTGCCAATATTTAAGTATAGGTAGCCAGATAGGCAACTAAATGAAATGATCCCATTTAAAAGTTGTCGTGAAGGTCCATCCGCCTTGACGTAGGACCCCAATAATAATCCCCAGACATAATGGTGGCGGCCGTGTGGGATAATCAAGTCTTCCAGAGACTTGATTATTAAATATGAAATGAACTAAATCAGTCAGTATATTATGCGCAGTAATGTCGATTTGGTATTAGTTAGATCATATTTAATTCATCATCATCATCAGTCATAATGCCTCGCCTTTTTTCGATTTTGTTGAGGTCGGCTTCCAGTCTATCCGCATGCAGCATACCAATATTTTCCATGGAGCGATTACCTATCTGACCTCCAGAATCCAACAACTGGGTATTACTATAGCTCTTGGTAAAACTCACTCAGACTTTCGGGCTTGAAAGTCACAGGCTTAATGAGCTTTCTGAGGCTCAGGTGAGGTCTCAATATGTAATGGACACCCATCCGTGGCCCGACATAACCTTCGATCGACCCGTGCGGTTTTATTTAGCCCGGAGCTCCCACATATTTAATTCATACACCAGCGATATTGGCACGAATATGCAAGTCATCGTCCATATCAATAATATGCGGATGATGAGCAATGACATGAAAAATATTGAATTTGCCATTTTCAATGTCATGTCGGAAAATATCGCAGGCTCATCTTTCAATCTCGTTTCTCTTGGGATTCGTCTGCCAAAAAAGTCATGTACTGTGGTAGAATATAGTTTAATGCTAATTCGCTTTATATAATATTAAGTTTCCTATTATAATCTTTACTTATCGCTCTAAGCCCTATTAAATGTTTAGTGACTGATAATGTTATAATCATTCAGCTAACAAAGGCACTCGAATGATATATTATCAATCATTTAGGCAGTAAGAATGCTTAGGCTCATTGTTTGAAAAATCCGCCAGATTTTATTAAGTTTGCTCAGAGTCCATCTTAGGCATATACATCTGTTTCTTAGGTGTTATTCATGCGTCAGCCCGCGTAGCATGAATGAACACTTAATTTCTTTTCTTTCGAGACACGACAATTTTCTTTCTGTCCAACCTGACATTTCTTCTACCCGAGCATGAGGCGACTCGTCGACAAGCGTTTGTACGTAGAGAAAGAAATTTATATGCTGTCTATAGCAACTGTCAAGTTTCTAGAGGTGTAAATTACTTGTCTAGGTCTCATTTGATGTAGACTGTTTGACACTTGCTCACAGGAAATGTTTCAAAAAGAACTGTCAAAAGTGGAGAAAATAGGTACGCACTTCATGCTCGGCATTGTTGATTCTTGTCTACTGACGAATCGACATATAACTTCTCATCTTTCTTGACATTGTCATGCTCGAGACGAAAGAAATGTCTATATAATCTGTCACTTTGCCGATTCGTCTGTAGACAAAGGCCGTTTCTTTGGTGTTCATGCTACGCAGGCAGGTGATGTGATACTGATCTGGCAGGATAACTATAAAATTATCCTCCTGCTATTATCCTTAAATCCTTATTATTCTTAAAGCGATTTCTATCTCTGTTTTATTATAAGATAAAATTTGTTTAATTTGTTATTAAAGGTGCGCTAGGCGTTGATCGCAACACACATGCCCAAAGTCAAGTATGATTTTAGTATGCCTTGTAGATATCGATGCCTGCATGTAGTAGAATACTCAAAAACATAACCCTTCCTTAGCAGTCGGATAAATAAAAGTAGGAGTTATAAGGCTCGAAGAAGGAACTAATTTACAACAGCTTTCGGCGTAAACAAATGACAGTAAGAGTACGAAATTTCTGAAAACAAAATTCGTACAGGCATAATTTAAACAAGTTCAAATAAATATATTCAGTAGCTTTTTAGTAATCAAAGGCTGTTTATTAAGTTCTTTTTTAATTCACGGGGCAAAAAATATGCGTATTAGCCACGCCCACAAACAACTTCGACAAGCGCCTAGCGCAGCCTTAAGCCTGTCAACGATCCACATTAATTAGCACGTTTCTCACATTACAGGAGGCCGTATCTTACGGTTGGGACGTACCCTCCGTGAAGGACATCAAGATCAACTGGCCGGCACTCACAGAGAACGTACAGAACCATATCAAATCCGTGAATTGGGTCACCAGAGTTGACTTGCGGGACAAGAAAATAGAGTACGTCAATGGTCTAGGAGAGTTCAAGGATGCGCACACGATCATCGCGACGTTGAAGAATGGATCTAAGAAGGAGTTGACGGCGAAGAACATTGTGATTGCTGTGGGGGGCAGGCCGCACTACCCTGACATCCCCGGAGCAGTGGAGCACTGCATCAGCAGTGACGACATCTTCAGTCTCGATCACCCCCCGGGCAAGACACTCGTCGTTGGCGCTGGATGTATCCTTTACAAATTTCTTTATCAAAGCACATGGCATGTTATCGTGGTAAATACGCGCCATAAAATAAGATGACAGTACGACGTATTCACCAACCTCACGCAAAATGGGTTTGCACCATATCACAGCCATCTCTCCAAAACCGCTCCCGCTCATTGCTCAAATCAAACACCGTGCGCTTCCCCGGTTTCCTGTTACATATTTCCGTTTCTTTTAACGAAATCACTCCTACAAAAAATACTCAGCAACCAAGAGAAAAGATAACATTAAATGCGAATTAGGCTGGGGATCAGCACTTTTTGAACGTCAAAATTACATAAGACAATTCCCCAAAAAGCCTGCCTTTCGCCACTTCCTAGTGTTTTTTTGCTGAGAAGAAGAAGTGTCGGAACCAACTCCCCAGCAACACGTCTGTCTGATAAGTTGGACAATCTTGAATGTATACAGTATAATTTGAATAATTAGTTAACGTAATAAATCATTCTTTTAAATTAAATAATTTACAACATGTCAGCTAGCACACACCAATATACCTACATAATACTAGTAATATGTTGATACCGTTGTCATTCTTATTCTCCTTTAAATATTTATTTGTTTGTGGTTCCATAATATCATTTTTATCGTGCATCTTTTTTGTATTGACCGTCCTTCACAAAATGTAACATGACAACTTTACGTAATGGCTATCTGTAACTCCAATCTAACTTCGATAATCAAAGCGATTGCTATCACTGCAAGTCATATACGAGTAATAGCTTATTTTTGTACTCTTCAATGAATAAGGTTTTGAGTCAGCATGAAACTTTATTTTTTATTATCTTCCATTAAGTTTCAAAAGCAAAAACTGGTAATTTAAAACTTTTTTACAAAAAAAATAATACAAACGACTTCATAAAATAACACTAAAAGGTGTAAATCAAATATAGTTTCGGCAGTCGGTGGTTTTGTGTATCATTATTTACCACCGACTTCCGAACGTAAACTTATTTTACACCCATCATCAAATAAATAAATAATTTAGAAAATCGTTCCATTAATAAAGGAGTAACGAGTTAACAATCCCTAAAAATACAACCGCATTGAGAACCTCCTCCTTTTTTTGAAGTCGGATAAAAATAGACTGTGACCTCTCAGTTTTTTTCGGTGATTCTGCTCTGAGTAGTCAGATAGTGAAACACAGACCTCACCCCTCTAGTTAAAAAATGAAGTGTGTGTAAAAATAAATTCGCACAAATAAATATCTTTCAATATTTAAACGCCCTCAACACCAAAATACCATGGAATATTCTTAACTCGTCGCCACAGACATTGGTCTCGAATGCGCCGGTTTCTTGAACTCCTTAGGCTACCCAGCCACTGTGCTGGTCCGCTCCGTGCCGCTGCGAGGCTTCGACCAGCAGATGGCGCACATGGTCATCAACGAGATGGAGGAGAAGGGCGTCAAGTTCCAACACAGATGTGTGCCACTGTCTGTGGAGAAACTTGAGAATGGACAACTCAAGGCTCGCTGGCTGAACACCGAACTTCAAGAACAGTATGTATATTCTTATATTTGCTAAGATATATAACAGTACCATAACATCACGCCTTTAATCTCCAAAGGGTTAGACAGAGCTGCACAGACGCCTTATAATCTTTGACACAGCCCATTTTTTAAGTTAAGTTACCTACCTCTTAAAATACAGGTATACCCTAGCTTCAGCGGTAGACCTATTATTTTTGTACAGAATTTGCAACGCAAACTAGGAATATGTTTTAAATCGCTCATATTCGCAATTATTAATTATGTTTAATACGGGAAAAAATAGGGAGCAAGCCAAATAATCTATACTAATATTTTAAACAGGAAAAGTTTGATTGTTTGTTTGTTTGCATTGAATAGGCTCCGAAACTACTGGACCGATTTGAAAAAATATTTTACCGTTGGGAAGTTACACTATCCCCTGGTGACATAGGCTACTTTTTATCGCCGTATTCCCAAGGGAACGGGAACCACGCGGGTGAAACTGCGTGACGTCTGCTAGTAAAATAATAAATGTTTTAATTCAGACAAAAGGTCCTTAATACATAATAATCTTAACCTAATGCCATCAAACGGGTTTAAAACCAGACCCGGGCTACTACTAAGAAATTCCAGGTGTAAAACCCAAATAACACTACCAGACCTGGCTATGGAACCTAAGACAAGTACATAACAAGTGCTTAACCCTTTCAGCAAGCCATACATTTTTTTTCATGATCGTTGAGTTCATAATTTGTTGTGTGTTCCAGATTCGAAGATACATTCGACACAGTTCTGATCGCCACCGGCCGGTATGCTCTCACCAAGGCACTTAACCTGGACGCCGCCGGAGTCAACGTGAGTTTACTTTATTTATACTTCTCAGGGTAGTTCCGAATTGCCCAGTAGATTTAGGTTACTCAATATTTAAGCGTGATATCCATGCGTCGAGTATTCGGGAACAAGTGATGAGCACTGCTGCACTCCGTTATAAATTCTCGACATTTAATGCGGGCGGTCCAATAATATTGGTGCTTTATAAAGAAAGAAAGAAAAAAAACATTTTATTTGGACGCACAAAACATAAAACAAAAGAACAACAATAAAGATAATTAAAAAACGCAAGAAAAGATTAAAAAACTAAATATAAAAATAATAAAAAGACCTGTGCGAGACCAAAAAGGCGCCTATCTCAGCATTAGCTGCGACATTTAAAAATTTAAGTATACTATCTACTATTAGCTGGTGGAACCATAACATAACATCACGCCTGTAATCCCCGAAGGGTAAGGCAGAGGTGTACCTGTGGTATACCCACATTTCGCTAGTTATGTTTAAGTCCCATGTACCAATACGGGGCAAGCCTATTGCCATCAATCGGGCACAGGTCTAGACTTCGGGCTGCTACTGAGAAATGCCAGATGGAAAAACTCAAAAACACTGCCCGACTCGGGGATTGAATCGCTTGCGACCACTAGACCAAAGAGGCATGCAGTCGGTCCAAATGTTTCGGAGATTAGCCCCAACCCCCAACAAGCAGAGAGACACAACAACAAAAACTTCCGTTTCTTTGAAAACACTAGTTTGCCGAAAGATATTTCTACTTAATTTATTTTGGTAACACGATACAACACCAAAATAGCTTACTACATGGGCGCGGTACGGATAGGCGAGGCAATATCGGCAATAATCCAAATATAACGACATAATGACCAACCAGGGGTTTTGTAATGGACTTTTAATGCACGTGTCATACAATTTGACCATAGAATATCGTGACATAACTGCATGTTGGTACTGTATCTATACTATCCTACTAATCTTATCAATGCAAAAGTTTGCATGGATGTTTGTTACTCTTTCACGCAAAAACTACTGAATGAATTTTAATGAAACTTTGCAATAGTATAGGTTATTCTCAGAATAAAATATTATATGTAAAGATATTGAATGAATAGTCCAAAATGTAACGATAAATGTAAAGTAAGTAGGAGAAAATTCTAGCTAACTATTCTGGCGTGCTAATCCCACCTGCACCTGGCACCTGCTAGTAATATTATGAAAAGGTTAACATGGTGAGTTTGTGAGTTTGTACGGGTTAATCTCTAGGTCTCCTAAACCGATTGTCAAAATTCTTTTACCAATAGATAGCCACATTATCTGAAGTAAACTATATTTTACTTAAAAAACTGAGAGAGATAGTAGCGAGCGAAGTGCTAGCTAGTACATTATATACTCGTAACATTGATATTGGATTATCATTGTTATCAAATCCGTTAATAAGTGACCTTGTGTGATACAAGTGGTACTCGTATTACCATATTTCTAAGTGGATCAGAGTACAATTAGATAGTTAAGGTTTGGATTATAATCTATTAGGAAATTATATGTTATCCTGTTCAGGTCAATAGCACTGTCTAGCATTGTCATCTGGTCAATAGTACAGAGGCGAACTTTTCCCTTTAAACTTTAACATACCCTTCATTGCCTCGTTGTTTTGTTTTAAAATAAATTATTGCCTATAATATTACTTCCATAATTTAGTTTTCTATTGGTGAAGAAATAGTCCAAATCGGTCCAGCAGTTTGGGCTCTTCCTCCTCTCTCCTACTTGATCTATGCTGTGTCCGACAGAGTCCATAATTGTATCTATTATAATTTTTCTCACCAACTTTTAACACATTATTGGTATGCAATAAAGATTTGCGAATTTGAATTTGAGCTTATTCGGTAAAAACAAAAAAACACACAAACAAGATACCTGTTATGTCACCAAATATCGCACTTACGGCTCGTTGATCTTACCGCTCGCCGCCCCCGCGCTTACCCGTTGCTGACAGCGGCAAGGTCGTGAACGAGCCGTTAATACTTAGACTATATACAAAACCAAACTCTGATTTCCAGTGTTTAACCGACAACGGTAAGATCGTCGCCGAGACCGAGCAGACCAACGTGCCGAACATCTACGCGGTGGGCGACGTGCTGGAGGCCCGGCCGGAGCTCACGCCGGTGGCCATCGCGGCCGGCCGCCTGCTCGCGCGCCGCATGTTCGCCGGCGCCACGCAGCACATGGACTACGACAACGTGGCCACCACCGTCTTCACGCCGCTCGAGTACGGCTGCGTCGGGCTTAGCGAAGAGACCGCTACCGAGAAGTATGTACCTATCACTAACTTTGAACAGAAAGAGTATAACAGTAAAAAAAATATCAGGAAAAAAAAGTACAAGTTTAGAGCCGACCGGACGGGTGCTGTGTCTGGTAGTTTATTACTGCCAGACGTACGGTTCTTGTCGGGATCTTGTGTATACGTTCAACCGCGCGGATAACTTTAACATCGCGATGTAGGATCTTAGTCAGTAGTTCTTATGTGGCGAGATAGATGTCGCTACGAAAGTATAAAAATCTCAAAAGCTTTAGCTAATAAGCTAATATGCTTAAGCTAATACTTTTGTATACTTCAAGTAGCGTGATGGTTAATAACCTTACTCAACAATTGGCCTATAAAATGCAAAAATATTTGTTTAACTCCGACTAGTAGTTCCAGAGATTAGAGCGCTCAAGCAATAAAACCGTACAAACTTCAGTTTTATTGTATTAGTTTAATGTGTTTGTTCGTCTGTCTTTTACGAAGCAACGGATCGACATCGCATAATTATATGTAGTTAGTTTTTGGGCTGCAGATTAATATAGCCTACTTTTGATAAAATATTTACTTCTGTAAATTAGAAATGAGAAACTAATGAAATCAGTGTTCCACTATCTGACTACTCTGTGAGGACCATGCAGATTAGTATCTGAGATAGTCTCTTAAGTAAAGACTGGCATGACACTGGTATGAGTGCACCTGTTCCGTCAGTGCCCGTATATACCTGAAATCGTGAGCTCAATAACTCAGGTTAAACACTATTTTCGGTGGTAAACTTAAGACTTCACGCGTTTCCTCGACTAGTTTCAACCTGAATATTGCACAACTTTTTACACAACGCCATTTAGTCCCAAGTTAAGCTTGAGAGCTTATGTTATGGGTACTAAACAGCTGATAAACATACTTATATATTTTTAAATACATACATATTATAGATAAATTACACCCAGACACAGAACAAATGAACGTGCTGATCACACAAACATTTGTCCTGGGTGGGAACCCACGACCCACGACCTCCGGCATAGCAGTCAGGGTCACTAACTACTAGACCAACAGGCCCGTCGCATTGGTATAAGGAACATGACTCATACATGTTAAAATATTAAATTTCGATAAAGTTACAGTGTTTATAAGAAAAGCTGTGTAAACAAAACCATGTAAAAGACATAACAATGATTGTTACAGTAATTTTATCTACAATACGTGGTTGGATATAATGTGTCTCTCATTATGAGTGTCAGTATGGAGACTTGAATATCACTTTTGTCGACAAATAAGTTATTATTTATTGCATATTTCACCACACAAGATATTACTCAGATGTTAATATATTAAAAACGCATATTATTATCGTATACATAAACTTAAATACTGGATATCTTACAGATCCAATGTATTCAACTTATTTGAGTAGTTGTGCGCGCTTGATATTTAGCGAGAATTGAGTGTAAATTTGTAACCTTTATTACTGTTACTATAAACCTCGTCTGAATTAAATGTTTATTACATTAATATACCTTTGTTTACCTTGCTAACAATAACTTGTTTTCTTCAGATACGGCGCGGATAACCTGGAGATATACCACGCGTACTACAAGCCCACGGAGTTCTTCATCCCTCAGAGGAACATCAAGAACTGCTACCTGAAGGCCGTGGCCCTCCGCGAGGCTCCTCAGAAGATTCTCGGGCTACACTTCGTTGGACCCGTCGCTGGAGAGGTCATACAGGGCTTCGCCGCCGCTATTAAGTATGTATTGCACAATGTCTTTAAAAATCCTAAATATTTACAAGGGAAAATCACTAAATATCCGCAAATACGTGTCACTTGCACCCCACACCTTGCCTTTTTCAGTCGATTTTTGTCACTAATCTTTTAAAACATTCATCATAACGCCTCTAATCCATAAAAGGAAACGCAGAGGTATTTAAAACACTCCAACCGTTCACCAGTTATGTTTAAAATCCCATGTAGTAAGAGGTGAGCCTATGTAATCCTTCCCAGTTAATAGAATAACGGGCACTAATCCAGACTCTGGGCAGCTGAGAAATTCCAGACGGAAAAACTGTATATTACTGTGTCCAACCCGGAAATTGGCCCCAGGGCCAGCAAGTAGCACCTGCAATTACTAGGCAGTGTATAATTATTCGTGTGTTCTATAACTGATTCGTTTCCATAGATGCGGCATCACGATGGAGCACCTGATGAACACGGTGGGCATCCACCCCACGGTGGCCGAGGAGTTCACGCGCCTCAACGTCACCAAGCGCTCCGGCCGCGACCCCAACCCGGCGTCCTGCTGCAGTTAAGCGCCTCATGCGTCATCAACACTGTTCCACGGCCAACACATCACTCGCACCCTGTCAGCAGCTAGATGTAACAAAACCCGCCAAAACTGACCGGTTTCAACACTTTCGAATAGGCATAGTTTCTCTCAGAAAGAAGGTAGGCAGATAATGAAAGTTCAATTTACAATGTGTTTTCAAGTTTATAGCAAAACCTGGCGAAAAAACTAGTGGCATGCGTATTCCTAAACTGCCACCTTATATTGCTTATTACAATATCTCTCGAAACATTGTTATATCGATTATTCGACTAAACTCGAACGATGCTAGTATAATACTACTACGCTGCACTTAATATAATAACCTTAAACATAATAATTTGTACTATTTTTTCCCTCTCTATTGGTGCAGTTTAGTCGATTATTCGTATTTTTTTTGGCAATTTTTGCTATGTTGTCACTGTTGGCAGTTTACTTCTTCGATGTTGTTTATACGAACTCGGTTTAAGAATGTGCCCCGCAGAAAATTAAAACCCATTATTTCAAAATTGGAACAAAGAAAATAAGCGTTAAAAGATTTATTTGTAGTTGAAGTGTGAGGGGTAAGAATTGTTTGGGTAGAGGTAAAAATAAGGTCACTTAGAAATAATATTGTTCGCGTTTTATCCCCTTTGTTACTTTTTGATATTTTTGTAGGAAACCTTCCCTTCAGCTACTTAGTTAATTGGAAACTGCTTTTATGTATTTTGCAATATTTTGAGTAATTTGTTGTATATGATCAGTTAACCTGACTATGTGATAGGACATACAATGTCGCAGAAATAAACCTTTCGGTGCTCTATATCTACAAGAACACTTCTATTTAGACTTACTTTCAATTTTATATAGTACAAATCCTTCTAAAATTATGAATTATTGTCTCAAAATGTGTAGGAGCAAAATGTATTGCAATATTGTTGCTATGATGAAAATAAAATGGTACAGTATTATTGTTATTATCAGTTTGCTCATCTCTGCAATCGATATTGAACAACATTCCGGACTAAAAGAAATCAGTTTCACACTAATGTGTAATTTAATTTATGTGATTTTGAACTTAAATAAAGTGATATATTTTTAATGAAATACTATTTTTGGTTGGTTTTAATTTTTATTGATTTGGATCGGGACGTTGCAGGAACTGTTGTTCCATGCAGTACAAACCCTAACACGATAATATTATCAAACACACACACTATACTGGCGGACGGGACGGTAGATTTGATTATTATCATTTGGATTAATACTTATTTAATCGAAATAAGGTACATATTGCAATGTTCGATGACCGTCGATGCTCCAGAGAAAACTGCTCTGCAATGCTCAGAGGGAAATCAGCAAGCATTAAAAAATATTCCTTATTTCGATGGGATAAGTACTAAATTCATTTGATAAAATTAAATGTGACGTACAACTCTTAAGAAACTGAAAAACAATTAAACTGGGATTTATCATAACCTGGGAATATAAGGCAAAGGCATGCATTTATTCGTTCTTACGGCTTGTTCACGACCTTACCGTGTGAGCGGCGGCTGAGCGCGTGTCGCCGTTCGACTGACTCATGGCGTGCTTCGTAAACTTTCATAGTATTGAATCTTACCGCTCGCCGCCCCGCACTTAGGGTCATACTACACGGGCGGTTTTCCCGCCGCGGGAATCCGCTTCTGAATCGCACTAGTCACAATTTAATATGAAAGTTGTATGCTGCATACTACATGCGCGATTTCCCGTCGCGGTTCGCAGGCGGGAGAAATACGACCGCCGCATGCAGCGTCAATCCGCCGCGGTTTCCCGCTATTGCCTACGTCATTCTGCGTGGGATTTTAGCGCTCGCTCGTCGTTCGTGCGCTTGCGTGGCTAGTGTCGTGCCAAAATGTACTATACGGAGACAGCGATAAAACGCGTCCCGTGTAGTTTAATGGTCTGCGGCAGCTTTGTCGAACGGATTCCCGCAGCGGGAGAGCCGCCCGTATAGTTTGACCCTTAGCCACCGCTCACAGCGGCAAGGTCGTGAACGGGCCGTTAGTAGACTAGTGCAGTCTTCAGGGTCCATCGTTGGTGATGTATCGATCCATGTCGCTGGTGGACTTGCAGTGGAACCAGAACTGCGCCGTCGGCAGCGGGTAGTACTCGTGCGCCTGAACTAGCTCGTTGTCGAAGCGCCAGAAGCGAGGACCTTGGAAGAAGTAGGTATCTGGAATATAAGTTAGATCCATTAGAACAAATAAGACTTGGCTGAACTGTAGAAAAACGGTAGGGTTGCCACAATATTTATTTTAAATCGTTACTTAACGACTTTCTTTCTTTAGAACGGCCAACTTTCCAATATAGATTAAGATAAATATTATTTATTTCTGTAAATTGGATTGGACTAAGACCACACTAACACTAACACGACGTCATTTTTAAACAGTGAGGTAAGGTTGGCGTTTCACTGTCTGACTTTTCAACTAGAAGAAACTCGGAGGTAACAGTCTCCTTCCTGACATTATCTTGGTCAGATCATGTGACAACCATACAAATTAGTCAGTGTCTGAGATGATCTTTTGGTAGGAGTTCAACAGATCAATCCTGCGTTCGTTTTGATCCAATAGTCTAAAATAAAGTGACTTTAGAAACAAACTGTATTTGGAATAAATATTGTAAAATACTAAAAACACATTAACACAGGAAAATATACTCCTACCCAAATCAATGGTAATTCAAGGTTATTCTGAAATCAACTTTATTAATAGTAGTGTAAAGTTGATATTTGTCTAAGAGGATATAACTTTTTTCAGTGGAAACAATGGTTTCAATAGACCACGAAGGGTATCCGTATAAGAATTTCCTTTAGAGCTGATAAGTTAGGTAGTCCAGTGAGTCTCACCTCCGTTCCACACAATAGCAGCATCGACAGGATAAGGCACCTGTCTCCACATGGACATTTCCTTTGGAAACCGTGGGTCCATCGTCCCGGTGCTCTCATCATATCGCCAATACCTCTCCTCCTCGATCAGATACGTCTTATTGTTGAAGTTGGACAGGAATACGGTGGTCAGCTCCGGGACCTCTTCAGGGAGTGAATACTCGGATATGTTTCCTTTTTTGATGAAGTGGAATGTGGTGTCAAACTCCCAGTAGCTCTGGCCTGTAATAAGACTGTTGGTTTTGTGGCATAAAACGATCGACAAACATTATTTGACCTGCCAAAATCATTTATAAATGACAAACCAAAATATGCCCAACACGCCATGCGTCACTAATATGTGGACTTGTTCGAAGCTTTAGCTTTTTTGACGTGGCGGTGAAGAGGTTTAAGACACCGTTTCACCGGACATGTTTATATATACTTTGACTGGCCTGTAGGTCTAGTAGTTAGTGACCCTGACTGCTATGGAGGAGATCGGAGGCCGACTATATTCTATCTTAAAGTGTAAATAAATATGATCAAACGGGCCTGCAGTGCGAATTCATTATAAATTAAGAAATTTTGACTGGCCCGTTGTTCTAGTAGTTTAGTTAGTGACCCTGACTGCTATGCCGGAGGTCGTGGGTTCGACATCCACCCAGGACAAATGTTTGAGTGATGAGCACGATCATTTGTTCTGTGTCTGGGTGTAATTTATCAATAATATGTATGGATTTAGAAATATATAAGTATGTTTATCATCTGTTTAGTACCCATAACACAAGCTCTCAAGCTTAACTTGGGACTAAATGGCGTTGTGTGAAAAGTTGTGGAATATTTATTATAATTTACTCGCCTGAGAAAATGACAACATTTCTGTTCTGTTTCTGGTAAATGGTCTTGATGATGTTGACGTGGGAGGGCAGGCCTCTGAACACGTCGTGGAAACGCTGCGGGTAGCCCTCCTCCATCTCGTGCCTGTCACGCAGCACCCACACCCACTAGAGAAGAAATATGGACATTATTAAAGCCCTTTTCTAACAAACCATGAAAATTGTAAGCTAGGTAATCTGTGACGATACTATTTCTCTGCCGAAAACAATCTTCGAAATACCGTCGAGCATTAAAGTTAACGTTGATTGATTGGTATCTAAGTCTTTATGATTGTTAGCCAGTCGGCCATCGCTGGAGCCTGGGTTTCCACGATGCTCTGTACTGAGTAGTGAGACATTTGCTCCTAACTTTTCGTTTGTTTGTCTAAGAGCTGGAGAGTCAGGAACCCTTCAACTCACACCGTCACAACCACACAACTCACAAACTGGTTGCCAGATTGGGGCCAGGGCCCCCCAAAAGCTGACAACCAGTTAACCAGGTGTAACTACCCGTAACGACTGTCATAGATCTTCAAATTACAACCGGGACCAAGGACCAACGGCTTAACTCACGGAGGAATCTTGTTATATAATAAATGGTCACCCATCCACCCATTGGACGTCCCTGTTGTCTGTTTCCATCCCAAGGGTACCAAAGTGTTACTTGCTTACTCCATTTGTCTAGCTTTGGGACCATCTAGTATGGTCCCAAAGCTAGACAAATGGAATAAGAGTACCAGAGTTGCAACCGACCGAGTGCAATGGAAACTGTTAGAGGAGGCCTTTGTCAGAAGACACACCGAACTGAGGGACATGGTTATAACAAAACGCACCACGGAATGACTAACTTAATAATAGTAATTTTATAGTAATTATATTATTCTGGAAACAGTTTGTCATTGTCAGTTTGAAATTAAGGGCTACATTATTATTATCCATGGATTGATCCGTCAAAACTAAGCCACTAACCTCCTCCTCAAAAACGAAGATCTTGCCGTTGATGACCTGCAGCGTGTCGTAGTTGGTCATGCAGAGGTCAGGCATGTAGTTTTCATCCTCGTCGCTGGTCGGTTTAGTGGACCGCGGTATCAGGGACGTCTGTGACCCTGGCCTTTCCGTGATCTCTGCAGTCTCCTCCTGGTCTTTTACTGCAAAGTTTTATACGTTAAGTAACTTTTATACCTATACGAGTCCCTCCTCAACATAGTCATTTTCGGCTCTAGACAGACTACATTTCAACTGCACTCCAATCGCAATGGGATATGACCACTTCTGGCCATGTTTTTCCCATTTAGTTCCATAAATACTTCAAATATCTATATTAATTAGACATCACTAACTACTACCAATTTGTAATGCTGACATTTTAAGACACTCATTGTTTTATTCTAATCATTCCATTGGGTATAGTCAGTACTATCAAAGTAGGGATTGCAATTCTTAATAAAAAAAAAGCCCCAACAAAGTTCTATGTGAAAAAAAAAACAACCGTTGTATCTTTATCTGTGATGTTAAACTTAATGCCTATCATTTGTTTCTTGCATGTGCATCACTTGGCCAAAGTTTCTTCAGCAAAAGGGCATTTCCCTTTGCTATTCGAATGCAGTTTAGTACAAACAGTAGTTTGTAGTTTTATTGCAGTCGTACCAACTGCATTAAAACTGCAAATATGCAGTTAAAATGCAGTCCGTCTGTCTAAAGCTTTACCTTCTTTTCATTGAGTGTTTAAAACTACTTACAATACAGTTCCTGCATGCCCAAAATATCGTCCATATGCAGCCTTTCAACCGGCACTTGGTAGTAGGGATACATGACTGACTCCTTCACATTAGAGTGCGACAACCCTAGAGCGTGGCCGATCTCGTGGATAGCGACGGCGAAGAAGTCTGTGACGTCATCGTCGTCTCCATCAGGGTTGTCACCCCAGAGCTCGTCATCATCGAAGTGCATGGCGCCGTGCGGGGGAGGAAAGGCGTGTGCGACCACGTGGCCCGGACCGTCGAACGGAAATCTATGGATAGGTAAGTTAACTATCATATGATAAGAAGGCCAACCATGGTGGATATTTTCACTTTTATTTGTTTCACGCTTATGGGCCTCTGACTTGGATTCATAAGCCGTCGAGAAATATATTTTGGGCATGTCGGTTTCCTCACGATGTTCCCTTCATCGTTTTTGAAGCAAGTGATAATTAAGTAGGTATAGGCACCGACACTGTACGCCTATGCGCATTTCCGTTGAAACCTTAGCAATTTAATTTGTTTTCAAAGTTATCTGAAGCCCATCACTCTACTACGTTTTCATTAATTGCAGTTTACGGCAGTAGTAAAACAAAACTTGTTACTTTTAAAAGTAATCCTTTCATCAATATTTTTCTCATTAAGTAATTGACAAAAGCATAATAAAACCGTACCCATCGCCATGATCGCCAATAACGAAGGAGACCTGTATGTCCGCGCGGCCCTCATCGATGCGACTGAAGCGCAGGTTGCCATGCGGAGCCCACACAGCCAGCCCCACCGCCATCAGCTCCTCCACGCGAGCCTGGCCCAACGAACTGGAGGAGCCGTTCACTACTCTGCAACCATAAACACATTTATAACAGGTTCTATATTTGTTTATTGAAGTAATATACTTACTTCTTTGCGCACGCTTGACTTGAGGAGTGAAGTGACGAGCGTTACGAAAAGTGTGATCGGGCGAAGCGAACGAGACGTTGAGAGGGAGATATAAGTTACTTAATAACTGACCAAAGTAGCGAGTAGTAGTAGTGAATTTTATTAGTAGTGTAGTGATACATCATACCTGTAAGATATGTACTGCTTATTCCACGCTTGCTGCAGGATGTATCTCCGACTCCTTGCAGACGTTTGGGACGTCTCGATATCTTTTACTCCACACCGCTTTTTTTTGAAGAGCTAGAAGCCAGATGTTACCAATGAAAACGTAAAATTGAACTGGATTAAATTCTTTATTCAATTCTTACCGGACCAGAGCAAGGCGCGAGAGATTTTCTGATGGAATTAAATTAACGACGACTATGATCTATCGTGTAAATAAATATGATAAAACGGGCCTGCTGTGCGAATTCATTATAAATTAAGAAATTTTGACTGGCCTGTTGGTTTAGTAGTTTTTGACCCTGACTGCTATGCCGGAGGTCGTGGGTTCGATTCCCACCCAGGACAAATGATTGTGTGATGACCACGATCATTTGTTCTGTGTCTGGGTGTAATTTATCTATAATATGTAGGTATGTATTTAGAAATATATAAGTATGTTTACCAGCTATTTAGTACCCATAACACAAGCCCTCAAGCTTATTAACTTGGGACTAAATGGCATTGTGTGAAAAGTTGTGGAATATTTAATTGCCGCTTAATTTACTCCAATTTGCTGCTCTATGGTCTTAATTATTCCCAAACCTGTTTCGTATCATCATCCAACGTGCCAGTTTCTGGGAGTCCTGCGAAGGCTTGCATCTTCTTCAGCGCTTCCGAGATGGAGATGACCGTGTAAGCGGTGTCTGCGTCATTTGGAACATCGGGTAAGTAGCCATATTTCTTTAAGAAGCTGATCTGCAAGTTAATTATGTGAGTTAGTTAAGTTTGTAGACGAAAAAGTTAGGGTGTGTTTTTTCAGATTGTAATGTAAGCACTTAGGACTGTTTACAGGTTGAATCATCATCATCTCATCTTTCCATCTCTTTGTGTAATATGTTTTATATATATTTATATAAAGAGTACTTACATATGTGTGTATTTTATACTCAAAATATGTATCAGTATTGTTATTCTTACTTTTATATCCATTTAAAAATGCACCTAACTACCACTGTTTTTCTCTGCATCACCTAGGTAAAGGTTAACTGGTATAAAATATATACCTATAGCATTCAGTCCGCCTCTTTACATTAGTGCGCTTGAAGTATTAAATAAATGAATAATAATAAATAAAGACCCTCTGCCCGTCACGGAACAGTCCTTATTTAACTTAATAGTATGTTAGGTGCTAGGGGCTGTGTTAGAAGAGAAAGCCCTGTTTTACCCGATAATTTGGTATTTTTAACAGAAATAAGTTACAATTGTGTGTGTTTTTGTATTCTTTTTTATGTTGGGAGGCACAGCCGATTTAAAATGTTTCAGAGGGTAAAAGAACTTAGGTACGAGAGCAAACATTTTACACAACAACAACAACAACAAAACTGCTGCCCAGTACAACTTATGTTTGCAAAGCAGAACAAAGCGCCTCACTTCTGCCAAGTTTCCTAACGGAAATGTCACTACAAAACAAGGAAAACGTTGGGTAGTTCGTAGACTCAGACCATTTTTTATTGTTCTGTGTTCGTAGATTAATAAAAAAAAAAAATCACGTGTGGCAGTCGGAGACTACCACGGTAAAGCTATTGCATAGCATTTTTTATCAACTCCTCTCCTGTCCCCCTCCCCATTCCTCCCCTCCCCCACACCTCCCACACCCCTCCCCTCACCGCTCCCTCCCCTTCCCTCACTCCTCCCTCACTTTTCCCTCCCTTCCCCTCCTGTTCCCTGCCTCTTTCCCTCCCCCTCTCCGCTCCCCTATCACCTCATCCTTCCCATTCCCTTCCCCTCCCCCTCCTTCTCCACCCCCTCCTTCTCCACCCCCTCTCTCTGTCCTCCCTCTCCACTCCCCTCCACATTCCTCCCCTGCCCCTCCGACCCCTCTCACAATCCCCCTTCCCACTGTCACAATCTCCCCCCTCCCCCTCCCCTCTGGATTCGGTCCCCGCGCTCAAGGCCCGCGATAGAAGCTGCAATAGCTTAAAAAATACGAGTTTGTGTTTTGTGGTAGGTTTCATTTTCATTAAAGTTATTGCAGAAATATTGTCAAAGAAGGAAAGACCATGGATCCGCGGGTAAAATAAGATACTCTACGAAAAGGTTAAGTAAGTAGTTAAAATCCGTAAGATTTTAATTTGATAAAGTATTGTAAATTGTTACTGTGTTTTTATTAAAGGGCCTGAGATTATAATTTTATTGTAATAACACTCAATTAGGGGTCAATATTAAAAATGAAGATTGGGAAACCTTGACCTAAATAAAGATGTAAACTAGCTTAGTTGTTCATACTCCAATGTTTAAATTTCATGTTCAGAATCAGACACATTTTATTTGTAAAATACAGTACAGGTACAGTTAGTCCTAGTACGCAGGTATTCAAAGCTGAAAGCACATGACATGTCACTACTGAGAGTCTAAGGTTTCATCTTTTAGAAAATAAGTTAAGTATGTCTTATCGCCTGGGATTTTCCCTCTTACTCTAGGGGTCGAGGCAGCGACGCGGCCAGCAGCATAGAAATCAAGATAAAGTTTTAAATTACATGACACTGAGACTGTGGTGTGACTTAGCCTTATGAGTAATAATGGTAGTTATAAGTTTACCACATAAGAATATAGGTACTACGTGTGAAATGCAATAAAAGTATTGAGTTGGTTCTTTTGCATTTCATTTGGTTGGTTGATTTGCATTAGTAATTTCTGTTACCATGTTATACCTACTTCTTAACTTTGCTCTGTTTACGATTGAACTATGAAAAATATTTACAAGTAAAGTTTTACAAAGATTTAGATGAAAACATCGTAATAAGGGATGTTTTTCAACAGTATGATAAGCCAAGTCAGGGGCCCATGGGCGGCATGTAATGTCTGCCAACAGGTTAGTCCCACGAAAAGAAGACAAAACTTTAGATAAGGCCCAGTTTACGTTCCTGTAGGTGCATAAGTTAAATTAAATTCCCAACCGAATACTAAGGCGTACATTTAAAAACAAAAAAGTAGGTAAGGAAGGACACAAGTCTTATCTACCGCGACACATTTTTGTTTTGACGACACACGGTTCACTAAACTTTAGAGATACAGTAGCAAGTAGGTACTTATGGGTATCTGGATTAAACTGACCTGTTCATTAGTAGGCGGCTTCGGTTCCACGTAAATAGTCCGACATGTCACAGTATAGCAAACTATGCTAAATAAACACAAAACGCTCTTGACGTACATGTTAGTGTTTGAAGAATGAGTGGCGATAATGCCCAGCGGGCTGTACGGGAGCGACCTTTGGCTTCAGATAATGAATCATTATGCTACAGATGCGCGGTGATCTGGTGAACGACCTTCGGCGGAAGATCTGTTACTCATGTGTAAGTACAGAAAATATTATTGATAAATTTAATTATTCATTTGTGTTCCTAATAAGTACCTACTTACCTACTTATAACTTAAGGGCTTGTTTGCTTCCAAACTGTTCATAGTTAGGTCCCTACAAATTGAATAGAGTAATAAGCCCTTTACTAGTCATGCACGGGGGCCTGTAACCGCGATTTTTTTCAGGTTTTCGTACCTATAAAAGAGTACCGACGGAACCCTATTATTACTATAAGCCTCCGTCCGTCTGCCTGTAGATATGTTAGCGGCCTGTCTCTCATAAATGATAATAGGTAGGCAGTTTTGAATTTTCGCAGTGTAAACAAATACTTAAAACAATTTTAATTTCAAATGAATGGGTCGATTTTAAAGATCACGTAGGTACCGTAATTCGTATCCAAGTCTGACTCGCAATTGGCCGGTTTTTTTCATTCGACGATAATACAGCTGTGACATGAAACGGTACCTACAGGCGAAAGTGTGACAGAAACAAAGCGAACTTGGCGATCGGTAGTTGTCTATCAAAATCATAGCTGATATGCATTGCCCGCACGCTTGCTTTGTCACGTTCTACAGTGTGGTAAATTTTCAAGGGTTTCTCAGTTCCTTTCGCTCTTATAGAATACTTATAGAACACAATACTTTTTATTGTACCTAAACCATAAAACTTATCAGTAATATTTTAAAGGGCTACATAATGGGCGGCCTTTTTGCTCTATGCTTGTGATAGACCCTACTTAACATACATACATACATACATAAACTCACGCCTTTTTCCCATGGGGGTAGGCAGAAACTACAGAGCGCCATATGCTACGATTCTTACATACTTCTTTTGCTTCGTTTACATTCATACATGTTGTCATACACACACGCAGGTTGCGAGTACTACGCACCTGACCTTTCTGAAGAACCTCACCAACAAGGTCTATGTATGTCCTTCTAGGGCGTCCCCTCCCGGCGTTCCCACTTACATCTGCCTTGTAAATACCTTTCGTTAGTCGCCTTTCATCCATCCTTTCAACGTGATCAAACCATCTAAGCATACTCTTTTCAATTTTTGTTACTACATCTTCTTTACTACTTAACATCCTTATTAATGAACGTGGAGTAAAGTTATGCCAATCTTAATCCTCAAAAACATGTCGTAAATCCGGAGATAGATCCTTAATTACTTGTAGAGTAGCTTAATGTTTCTCCACGTTAATTAATAAGGTCGTAAATACTCCGAGTTTATGTACTTTACATGGCATTTACGTATCGTACAGTGCGTATCGCCTTTGTATTCTGCTGCTATAATCTAATTTGGAATATTGTCGTTTGATCCAATAAAGTAAATTTAATAAAATAAATGTACCTACCTTGCACATACATAATTATCATTGCTTTGTGTTGTGTTTAAATATGAAAAAGGTTGTCAAGAATCTAAAACAACAAAACCTTCGTAGTACCTACAAAGAAAATTGATTGACAATTTAATTTGCTGTCATAGTTAATTTTGATTGAAATAAGTAATAAGTCGAATTGCAGCATATTTTTTGCAAAGATTAATTTATGTACTTTGTTCAAAATGTTCTCAAGACCAAAAGATCAATTTATGGTTTCTAGTATGCTGTCGTTGTCTGGGAGTTCAGCGGGGCTCGGAGCCAGACCATATCAGAGTCCTTCCAAACTGTTAGCCACGTACCAGGAGGAGTTCGGATTTAGTTCAGTATTACAAAAGCCTATTCCTTTTGTAAGTGCAGTTTTTCATTCACTTAGAAACGACAAACGTCCTGTTGTACAAATTTTTAATCACTCAGAAAACTTAATTTCCTTTTAACAAAAGCAAATAACCGAAAAAAAATGCTTAGATTTCTTCCTACAACTACAACCGACTTCCGACTGCCTTATTGGCCAAGTCCCGGGTTCGATTCCTAGGTCGGTCAAAGCGATATTATTTCAGTAGCAGCCGGTCCAGTCAGTCTCTAATAATTCACTACTAACAAACAGTATCTACCTACCCCGTACCTACTCCATTCCATCCTACTGGAATAGGTACAGTGTAGACAGGGTTATGTTTTTCACGTGTGGTATTCTTTCTATGTTAATCCAGACTGCAGGCGGCTAATGAGAAATTCGCAAAGGAAAACCTAATAACAAACTATGAAACTGCATGTTGACTGATGATATCTTTTACCACATCGTCGGCTAATAAACTTCTGACTGACTTTGTACTTTATGACCTTTTTACTTCATGGTCAGCGTCAGCCGACAGAAGACACTAGTCTTTGTTTTGAAGCTTCATCATCATCCACAGTCCGACTTCACTCACTGCTGAGTATAGGCCTCTCTTTTTATGTTCCAATTTCCACGTCCCTGTGCCAGTCTCATCCACGGTACTCCCGCAATGGCTACAATGTCGTCCGCCCATCTCGCTGCAGGACGCCCTACACTTCTCTCTCTTTTGAAGCTTACACGCAACTAATGTGTTGCACATTGTTTACTAGTCTAGTTAACCCCTCTAACTTAGCTAAATACGCTTGTGTGTTCACGTCAATAGTGCAATGACTGGCCTGTTGGTCTATTTGTAGGTGTGCGCCTCACTGCTAAGCCGGAGGTCGAAGGTTCGATTTGAAATGTTTGAGTGATGAGCACGATCATTTTGTTCTGTGTCTGGGTGTAATTTATCCATAATATGTGTGTATTTAGAAAATAATGTGATTATCAGTTGTCTAGTGCTCATAGCACAAGCTCTGCTTAGTTTGGGACTAGATGTCGTTGTGTGAAAGTTGTGCAATATTTATTTACTTATTTAATGGGTGGGGATCAAACTCACGACCTCTCAATCGCCAGGCCGACGCCTTTTCCGCTGGGCTTTTGCCGCTTAATTGCCGCTGAGATCGCTGACGAACTAACCAAGACGTTACGTAGACTAGACAGAACTGAACCGAAGAGTACCTACACAAACTAACTTGAACTTTATACTCTAGAAACTTAACTGGATGAACGGTTACAACCATAAAGTACGAGTGATCAACCTGAATGACCAGGGCAGCACCACGCTGTTCTATGCGGCAACCAACTGCGGTGTGTTATACAACTGGACGACGCACCAAATGTGGCTGCTGCAAGGACACGTGAGTCTCTCGATCCAATAAATAGAATCATAGCCAGTACAAATTATCATCCTCCAATACGTTCTCTGATCATGGCGGATCGAATTTTTCACTTTGACTCTTTAAAAACCGTAATTCGATGCTTCGTTCTTTTTAGTGTGGTCGAATAGTGGCTAACCTGGAGTCACAGTTTTGTTTTGCCGCCCATGGCCCTCTGACTTGTCGTCACATGCCGTCGAGAAACACCTCTAAGGCATGCCAGTTTCCTCACGATGTTTTCCTTTTCCGTTTTTCAATACGGACATGAATTCAGAAAGTTAGAGGTGCTAAGTACGCACCTCTAACTTTATGAATCCATGTGCGTTTGCTACTTAGATTGGAACTCTAGACCTATGATTTGGGTAAGTGTCAGGACCCCTGCTGGACCAATAGAGATATTTGATGTTTAGAAAATACAAAACCTTTGTGCTACTATTTCATACCTAACTTCAAATATTTAGTACCTTGACTAACAGCGAAAAAACATGTAAAGAAAGAGGTCTATTGATCCAGGGGTCCTGACGCTTACTGACTTGGCAGAATACCGGTAACACCTCTGGACGCAGCTGATTCGATGCTAAGAAAAGATGGCGCTTTCTGTTAGGTATTCTGTATTTCTCCATTATCTCTCTTGCAATGAAATAATGAATCTTCAAATTACCTACTCATGATTTAAAACGCTTACCAAATTAATGTCTTTTTCAGCGGCACATGATCACATGCATAGCTTCGGACGAAAAGGGCAGGTGGCTGGTGACTGCTGACTCCGGTCCAGAAAACGTGCTTATAGTGTGGGATTTCAAGGATTTGTTCCCCCAGAAGACCTTTTTCACGCCCCACGGAAATGCTAAGATCGCTAAAGTCGCTTTAAGTGCTGATGCTAAGTACATGCTAACTTTAGCCTATCCTTCTGAAAAGATGGTGCTGTATTGGTGGATATGGTCTTCCGGTCGAGAGATTCCAGACGGTAAGTCTAACACAAAGGATGTAAAAGGAGATGGAGGATGAAGAAGGATGAGGAGGATGATGATGGGGAGGATGTGTGTGTATGTGGATGTAGGATGTGTGGGATGTGGGTGTGATGTGTGTGTGTGTGTGTGTGTGTGTGCGGGTATTATTGTCACTAGTTGTTCAGTTATCTAGAACTCATACCACAAGCTCTGCTTAGTTTGGGACTAGAAAGCGTTGTGTGAAAGTTGTGGAATATTTATTTTAACTATGTATTTTATCGTCAATGTTAAAGGTCAATAAAGAAGTGTACAAGACTAACTTTTTAGTTCCATCCTTACCCTTACCAATGACGTCATCTGGAAGATTTGAAATCGAATACCTGTATTCGATTAATAGGTACTGTATTAGGTACTTGTGAAGAATATAAAATAAATAAATATTCCACAATTTTTTCACACAACGCCATCTAGTCCCTAGCTAAGCAGTTTGTGTTATAATAATAATAATAATAATAATTTATTAAAACAATTAACAGGACTCACAGTGTTAGTAACAATACACTTACAAACTAAGTTAGTAACAAACAAAGATTATAACATAAACGGAATGTGACTTCATTGCCGCAAGGTGACAGGCCCAGCTGAAACCTTGCAGCAATGGTTCACAAACACGCAATCAAGCCTGCCAGTTATCATAGACTTATGGGTACTAAACTGCTGATATAAACATATATTGCTAAATACATACTAAAATAGATAAATTACACCCAGACACAGAACAAATGAACATACAGTCATCAGTAATTCAGTTGTGACTGATGAACGCGCAGGGAGGTTAATATTTTAAATTCGGGTATATTACTATACAAACAAAAAATGCAACCGACTTCAAAACTACAATATGAGGTGTAAAATAACTAAAAATAACTAAACTGGTGGCATCGCTTTGATTATGTTTTTGCAGCAGTGAGATACCGGGGCAGGTCCCGGTATCTACAAAAAAAATATCAAATCTAGTTTCTATAATTAAGTTTATTTAGAAAGTTAACTAAGAGATCTTGATTATTTTTAACCGACTTTCAAAAAAGGAGGAGGTTCTATGTTCGTGTGTATGTATTTTTTTTTTTTTTTTTTTTTTTTTTTTTATGTATGTTACCTGATTTCTCCCCCATTTGTGGACCGATTCTCAAAATTCTTTTTTTATTTGAAAGAGTATACTCCTGAGGTGGTCCCATTTTAATTTGGTGAAGATCTGGTGCTGATCTTCGGAGATATACAACGGAACTCTTCAAAAATGAACGGCAAATCTGTCGTGATTGCTGGAATCGCTTGGATGTTTATTGTTTATATAACATAATGACGTATCATCACGCCTGTATGCTCTGAGGGGTACGCAGGTGGGTACAATATACCTAGATTTCGTCAGTTAGGTACGTTAATTTGAATTTATTAGGGATTAGTGGAAAACCCTATTATGATGACATGTATTGTTAACAATTAACAATATAAAATAAATTCATGGCAATGGTAACAACTAAAAATGGAAAAATAAAAAACTTTTTTGCAAAAAATAAAACCGACTTCAAAAAAACACTAAACGGTGTAAAATAACTCTAAATTCGGAAGTCGGTGGCCCATCATGAGTAAGACAAACCCACCAAAGCCACAGACTTCCGAATTTAGAGTTATTTTACACCGTTTAGTGTTTTTTTGAAGTCGGTTTTATTTTTTGCAAAAAAGTTTTTTTATTACACCAAGTTATACATAATGGTTTTTTTCAGCGATGTATCAAACGACCGATATACCTCGAGATGGCGTCGTAGAAATCGGATTTAATCCATTGAATTCAGATCAATTTATGATAATGACCAGAAGAAATATTTGTCTCGGCAATTCGAGTGTAAGTATCTACCCAAAAGTAATTTTTGGAGTAGGTAAAACAATAACCTCTTGTCAAGTAGAAAGAAAGCTTGGTGGACTTTAATTACAGAAAATCGTGGTGATAGAGCGAGGGCTGGTGAGGGTAACAGACCACTGGCAGCTAAAGGTTAACGCTCAAGAAAAAGTGAACCCCGACTATGGGAAGCTGATGTGTTACACGTTCGTGAAGAGCTCCTCTCAGATCATTGTGGGGACCAGCCGCGGGGCGGTGCTAGTGTACGGGTACACCATCGAGTATAACGTGACCGCAGAGCCCCAAGACATCGATAAACTGAGATACATCAAGATGTTGAAATTGAACAAGAGAATGATTCATGTTATTAAGAATGTTGATGGGTTAGTTTGAAAAGTAGTAATAGTTGTAGTAAGTGTGATTAAAAAAGTAACTAATTAACTCTAAGTAGCTGCTATTTCGAATCTACTTCCTAGCGTCCTCTCCTTTTTTCAGAAATTTGAATTGAAATGATATATTGACTACCTGCCTGTTTGCAATATTCTCACCCCCTATTAAAATTTTAAATATACATATAATATAAATATACTCGGTTAAATTTAAGTCGTTTTAATCCTCTCCTTAAATTTAACTTGTTTAAATGTAGGGAACAGCTGATTATTTTTCCGCGATTTCGGGTTTGGTCCCATAGTAAAAGTTGTTCACAATGATGAGTACAATGACCCCTGAAGAGGAGTAAAACGACTTAAATTCAACCGTGTATACATATATAAAAATATTTTTTTTTTCACAACATTTCACACAACGCCATTTAGGCCCGAGCTAGGCTTGAGAACTTGTGTTATGTCGTAGATATAGTTATAAATAATCAGTCACTTTTCTTTATTTATTTTATTTCATTCTATTTTTACAATTTTGGGAAAGCTTACAGACTATTATCAAAATAATGACAATAGTAGATAACTAAATTGCTAATTACAATATGTATATGTATTTTCCTGCAAATAAACCTTTTTTTTTTAATTGTTTTGTCACGATGTGGTCAAAAGCGGCTCCATAATGGTTCGTGTAAAATTACACACGGTGCAGCTCGCCATTTATTACCATAGCTTGACACGCTTCCGGATCTTTAGATAATTGTGTATGTTATGACAAACAGTTTCTAAGCTAATCAAACTTGATGTCTGACCAGTGTGATAGTGACGGGTAACAGTGCCGGCGAGATCCACTTCTACGACGACCAGCTCAAGCTGCTCTACTGGGTGCACGGCTTCACGGTTGACCGCGTTAAGGGACTCAGCTTCAACGTCTCACCAAGGAGCTCCATGGTCCTAGATCCTGCGTGTAAGCAAAACTTAAATAAACCTGCGAGCGTTGAAGTAATCGCTTAAGATTGTGTAAAGAAAAAACTTACGTTTTAAGAAATGGATTACAATTTTTTATTTCCTGAAGATATGTTTTGACTACTGTTGGCAGTCCCAGTTGTTGTTTTTTTTAACTTGTCCTGATATTGAAATCGAATCCTATCTTATTCTTCAGGGAATTCGGGTAAATTGTAATATTATATCTTGTCATTATTGTAGGTAATACGCAGTGCCCGTGCTGGGAGAAGGTCCAGCTCGAGAAGGATCCGGACACCGGCGAGACAAAGCAGAAACTCATCAAGATGCGCCTGCCCACTGACGCCACCATCAGTGGCAAGCCGTTCCTCGTCAGGGACTTTATTGTCTGTAAGATAATATAACAGTTCTTTGAGTATGAAGAACAGGATGTCAAGTTCCTCAAACCCTCCGATCAAAGGTAGTTGTGCCTGTTCGGCCACTACCGTTCTTATATGTTGAATCGCACTGTTGAACTTTAATATTGCGATAAAAAATACGCCAGTTTAGTTCGTGTATGACTAGATAGATGTAACTGCTGTTCTTTTTCAAATAATTTAATTAATATCTTGTGGTAAGGCTTTTAAAAGAAGGTGATGAATAGCTGAATGGTGGAACTGAATATGTTTATATTATAATAGCTGAAGTTAAAGAAATACGTCTTTTAAACTGGTCCTTCGCTGAGTAACCATGCTACGCCGCTTTCTGTTGCTACGCTTTATCGTTATTCTGGCTACAACGAGTGCTCTTGCTACGCGGGCTACGCACCACGCTACGCCGCATTCTGTTGCTACGCTATATCGCTATTCTGATAACGACGAGTGTCCTTGCTACGTGGGCTACGCTTCATGCTATCACGCTACGCCGCTTTCTGTTGCTACACTTGCTACGCTTTATTGTTATTCTGGCTACGACAAGTGTCCTTGCTACGCATCATGCTACGCCGCTTTCTGTTGCTACGCTTTATTGTTATTCTGGCTACGACAAGTGTCCTTACTACGTAGGCTACGCAGCATAAGCACCGCTTTGTTGCTAACTTGCGTAGCCATCCTACGCAGCGCTTCCTTGCTGCGCCCTACAGCCATCCTTGCCACGCTGCGTAAACATACTATGCTGCTTTCTGTTGTTACGCTATATCGCTATACTGATAACGACGAGTGTCCTTGCTACGCGGGCTATGCTTCATGCAATCATGCTACGCCGCTTTCTGTTGCTACACTTGCTACGCTTTATTGTTATTCTGGCTACGACAAGTGTCCTTGCTACGCATCATGCTACGCCGCTTTCTGTTGCTACGCTTTATTGTTATTCTGGCTACGACAAGTGTCCTTACTACGTAGGCTACGCAACATAAGCACCGCTTTGTTGCTTACTTGCGTAACCATCCTACGCAGCGCTTCCTTGCTGCGGTCTACTATGCTGCTTTCTGTTGCTACGCTATATCGCTATACTTGTTACGCCAAGTATCCTTGCTCGCAGCCAACGCACCGCTTTATAGATAACTACCTTGCTACGCTGGCTGTACAGCCATCCTTGCTACGCTGCGCAACCATGCTACGCAGCGCAACCTTGCTACGTTTCGTAACCATACTACGCCGGTTTCTGTTGCTACGCTTTATCGCTATTCTGGCTACAAGTGTCGTTGCTACGCCACTTTGTGTTTCTATGCTATATCGCTATTAATGCTACGCATGCCACGCACCGCTTTGTTGCTAACCTGCATAACCGTGCTACGCAGCGCTTCCTAGCGACGCTATATACAGCTATCCTTGCTACGCTTTGTAATCATGCTACGCCGCTTTGTGTTGCTGTTAGTGTTGGGAATCTATCCGGATAAATACTCAAAATGGGTAAATACTCATAAATATCCGTTTTTACTCGAGTATTTATCCAAAACAGTGGATAAATATTATACACGGTTTTCTTAAGGTAAATTTTATCGTTTTACGACAAACAGGATAAAAATAAGTGAAATTCAGAAAGTATCGATTAGTAACATACTTTATTAATCACTTTTTTTAAAAAAATCGCCTACATTAACAATGTTTTTACTCAATCATAAAATAATTGTATATGACTGTTCAAGTTAGATCAAATGATACATTGTGCGTAATTTAAATCATTGTTATAATAATAAAAATACAAGAATTGTCAATAGCTCACTACAATTAAATGTGTAAATAATAAAAAAAACAACAGTGACTCTACTTACTTTAACAATATCACAATCTTAAAATGACGATCCTCTTACGTTACAATTATTGATGTTTCATTAGTTTCTACCAATATAGGAAGTTTGTTTATTACAATCATAAGAAATCAATCAATATAATCATAAATATATTTTGAAATCAACTACTATCACTATTAGAAGATTGTTCATCATTATTGAAAATGAAATTTACGAACTGGAAATCGCTTCTTGACTCTCTTAAATCCTCTGCTTCTTCATCATTATCTGTCTGTACTGGACTTGGTAATGGAGTATCATCATCATCGTCGTCACTGTCTGCGCTCTCAAGAATTTTGTTAAAAATATTCCAGTTATATTTTATGTAGGTAATTTTTGCCGCTTTGTCAGTCGTCAAGCGATTTCTTTTGTTGCTGTGAATGTTTGCGTGTGTACTAAAAGAGCGTTCTGTTGCGGCGGAAGTACACGGTGCCGAAAGAATACGTACTGCCACTTTACTTAACTTTGTCGAAGAACATATTCCTTTCCACCAGGTTAAAGGGCTGATTTCATTTATGTTCTTCCATATAAATGGTTTTCGCCAAAAACTTTCCTTTGCCTTGTACGCAGCTAATTCTGGCATTACTTCCAAATTCAGTCTACCTGCCATTTCGTTGATAAAATTCATGGCTTCTAGTTCTTCGTCTTGATTTAAGTCAATCCCTTGGGTCTTTGGGTCAAGCAGATAGGCGGATAAATGTAAAGGCTTTATGCAATCTTTCATCCTTTTTGCAACTGCCGAAAGAATTTGATTCTTGGTTTCTATTTCAAGAATCGTAATAGTTGGTAAAATGAAGCTCAATTTGGATTTCATATCCTTAAAGATCATAAATACTGTGTGGGCATTGCATTTATTGGATTCTAGTTGGAAGATAGGTTCTGTTATAGGCTCAAGTATATATATGCATTGATCTACGTATTTCCAGAAGTTATCATCAAGTAAAGTCGCTTTTGTTTCGTTTGACATGATGGTATTTTCTTTTATAGCTAACGCTAAGAGAGCGGCTTTTGTGTTTCTCAAACTCTTTAGTGACGTAAGGTAGCTGCCCCATCTTGTGCAACACGGCAGCTTTAACTTTTCACCAGATTTCTTTTCTTTAACAATTTGTTGTAGCTGTGATCCCAGTACTTGTGATTTTTTTATTGATTTTATTACATCTATGCAGAGTTTAATAAAATTATTGAATCCTTCACATTTCAGTGCGTCATGAGCCAGCAAATTAATAGTGTGTGCTGCGCAGTTTAGAGGCACAACATGCGGTTGAACTTCTTTAACTAATTGAAAAGCCTTTTGAATGTTTCTAGCGTTGTCACCAATGACAACAACAAACTTATTTTCGCCGTATGTTTTCATGACTTTCAAAATTTCCTCACAGAGATATTCACTTGTGTGCCGATTCTGTTCAGTGTTTAAACTTTCAACAAAAAAAGGTTCTGGTTTTGAAATAATAAAATTTATGACACCTTCGTTGTTTACATTACTCCACCCATCCAACTGCAAATGCATGTAGTTAACGGTATTCAGTTCTTCTTTCACTTCTTTCTTTGTTTCGTTGTAGATTTGATTCAAATATTTTGTCGATAAGGTTTTTCTGGAAGGTAACTTAAACGATGGCTGAAGATGATCAAAAAAATCAACCCAAAGGGGATGTTCTATTAGAGACAGTGGTGCTCCTGACACAATTATAGCTCTGGCAAGTTTTTCAGCAACGATAGTCTGATCGATACCCGAAGAAAAGCTAGTGGAAGGCATGTTCTGGCTCTCGATGCTCATATTTGAGTAATTACTATTCTTACTTGGTGCTTCGTTGGGAAGATCACAAGACTGATTGTCCACTGGTGGCAAATTTTCTGATCTTGATTGCAATGGTATCCGTTTTGAAGACAAGTTATTTTCCTTCATTTCTGTTCGAATAATTTCCGGACACTTAAAACATTTTATTAAATGTGTACACATCCTGTTCACGTTTCCGATTTTGTATTTTTTGTCGCAATAATTGCATTGTACAGATTTTGAATCAACGATGCGATAATGTTTCCAAACGCGTTCATGTTTTGGCCTTCCCATGATACCTAAAACAACAAAACATTAAGTCAATAACCTGAATTATAAATCATGAACAATCTACACTAAATGATGCATAACGTACAGTATAAACATTGTTTTGTTGAAGAATACCATAAATAACTGAAAAGAGCACATAGAAAGACATTTAAAATTGATCCCTTAAAGAATTAAAAAGTAATCAAAATAAGATGACTAATCACAGTTACCCACATGTACAGAGGCCAGCACATCAAGTTACCCCAATATGTCAAATTTCATCGATAGTTTTTCAACTTTATTGCAAATAGAATAAGGTTCATATTCAATTTGAACGCTGTTTGGTTTGCTGGCGTCTGTACCACGCCAAAGTAATAATTTAGGTTAGCACTTAATAATATAACTTACCTTGAAATGCAATAATCCAACTTCAAAAATACTAAAATCACTCATAGAACAAGCACAACTAGAACGAACACTAACAATATTACGTTGTTATAAATCGAACACGCGCGTGCTCTCTCTATGACGCATACCTGGGCACTGAGCGGGCCGTAATGCGGGCGCGGTGGTGTGAAGGGGAAGGTAATAAAACAAAAGAAACGAAACAAAAGGAGGCCGGAACAGGGTGCCGTGCGGTAAAAAACACGTAGCTTCGTCTTGACAATTAGAACATAAAATGTAATAATGTACTTAGTATTTTGAAGAGCCCAAATGGTAATATTATTCGTTTAATTTAAAAAAAACCCACCCCGTGCCCAAAATAATAAATTTATCCATCATTTTGGGTAAATATCGGATAAAAATGAGTAAAAACGAGTATTTATCCGTTTCGGATAAATACTCGAGTATTTATCTTTCGAGTATTTATCTTTTGCCCATCACTAGTTGCTGTTGCTACGCTATATTGCTTTTCTTGCTACGACGAGTGTCATTGCTACGCAGGCTACGCACCGCTTTATAGCTAACTTGCTACGCTGCCTGTACAATCCTTGCTACGCTGCGCAAAAATGCTACGCAGCGCTTCCTTGCTACGTTTCGTAACAATACTACGCCGCTTTCTGTTTCTACGCTGCCGTTGCTTTCCCTTTGCTACGCTGCGTCCAGGTTACGGGATAGCATAATACTACACTGAAATGAAGCGCTACGTGTCTTGTACCTTCGCGCCGCAATTGTTGTTGTCACAAATGGTAGGATTTTTTTGTGTCAGCTTTTTTATTAAACGAAACAGAAATAACAAAAACCGTAAATAAAATATTCCAAGTGAATATTCTTGTTACCACAGGCACACAGAACCAAGGAGTGGGCTTTGTGGACTTTGTCACCGAAAAGTATAAGACTATTCTAGACAACAAGAGGTCTTGTGTCCTATCTCTTGCAGTGCATCCGGAAAAGTGAGTCCTGTTTTAGTTTTGGGAATAGAATAACATATTTTTCAACAAGATTAGGTTATGAAGGGGGTTAGGGTGTTAAGAAACATCAGATTAGAGATTGCGAGAACTGAGAGGTCAATTGAATTCTTATGATATCCTTTTACAATAAATAAAAAGTAAGTCATTTGAACTTTTCCATATTTCCATTTCTATTTGGAAATATGGAAAACTTACATAAAATAGAAGAAAGAAAATAAGTTGTTAATAAAATTGTATTTTAATACGGAACCCCTAATAAGGGTACTTTATTGAAAAGAATTATCATCGATGTCAAGATCATCGATTCCCTTGAACTTTTCAAGTCGAGGTTTAATGGAAATCTGGTTTTTACACATTTTACTCTGCTATGCGGTGACGATTGAACATGTTTTCCAAATATCAGTAATTTAAAAAAATCTTCAGGCGTTTGATGGTCGTGGGCTACAAGAACGGCGTCGTGGAGCTGTTCAACTTCATGCGACACAAGCTGATCAAGCGTGTCGACCTTCGGGACCAGTACAAGGTGGTGGAGCCACCTGATGAAGACTCCATCAACTGCAACTATGACATCACAATGCCTGAGCTGTCTGTCACCTGCCTGCAGTACTCGCCGTCAGGTTTGAAGGAATCCTGTCTTATTACAAACCGTGTTATAACTAAAGCTCAAAATCCTTAAACCTTCGAGTCGGATACAAATCCGGCTCGATGGTTAATATCAAAACTTCATTCAGAGTAACGATAAATGGATATTTATTTCTGTAAATAGGTTTTCACAAACACTACACGTCTTTTTTTTTAACTAGTAGATAAGATCCTGACTACTCTGAGAAGAAACACCGAAAGAAACTCAAGAGGTCATAGTCTCTTTTAAAGTCCAGACATTATCTTGGTCAAATCATGTAAGATCCATGCAGATTAGTGTCTGAGATGGTCTTTTGAGGAAAGAACCACACAGAATGAGGGGGACCAGATAAGTCAGTGCAAGTAGCATTTGTCAGTAATCGTGAGCTAACGAAATAGGACGTTTTACTTAAATGTCCTTTCGATACAAAAGGGAAATAAGAAACTCTGAATGAACGTTACAGATTACGCCCGTATTCCCCAAAGGATTACTCAAAGGTATATACACCCACATTTCACAAGAATAAGGGCAGAGCCTATTGCCACCAACCGGGAACAAATTTGGACCCAAGGCTGCTACTGAGAAATTCCTGATGGATTATAACCCAATATCAGTTCGGTCGGTTCCGTTTTCTGACCCTTACTTTAGTAGGTTAAGTTAATTGATTGTATTGAGTGTGATGTGAACTAAAAACAAAATGGTTGCAGGTCTGCACCTCGCCTGCGGTCTGAACACGGGTCAGATCCTGTTCTTCGACCCCACGACAATCGAGATCCTGAGTTCTTCGCCTTTCTGCGATACTAATGGGACTATCAAATACATAAGCTTTAGTATAGACTCCATGAACATGGCTATTGCTGTAAGAGATTTATACAATTTGAGTATTTTTTACGTCATTCAACTACATCATCACATCTCTCTGCCCGCATCTCATTTTTGGGGTCGGCGCAGCATGTTTTGTTCTTCCATACCATGTCTTTTTGCCATCCACTCAATAGTCTCCTCCTTTCTAGTCATTTCTATGGCTCGAAATCCAATCATCATTTCTTTCCTCTACTCTTGTATTAGTCAAAATCTCACTTAGTCAAAGTATATATTAAGTAGTGAGCTTTTTTCGGTGATACGTAGTAAAATACCCATTAGGGCGGGCATTCATATTATTATATAACTTAATGTACTTAATGTACGTGCGACAACCGATTTTTAAATGACTTTTCGGTTACCGGTTTTCCTTCGCAGGCTTTCTCTCACAGATTCATTTTTATTTCCATAACGCATAATGCATCCATCGTATTGAATAATCAATCTTTATGTATGTACGTTCCTATAATTAAATATAAAATAAATCTAAACGCAGGACGATGAAAGAACAGTTTGCGTGTACAAATACGACTGTACATTGTTACGATGGCAGTTCATCGGTAAACATCGGTCACACTACAAGGAAATTACTGCCCTGATCTTCCTGCCTACGAAGACGGTGAACGGAGAATTCCAGCTGGTGTCTTTGGGCTTGGACTTCTGCATGGTGGAGTACGACATCTCGGCCAGCGGCGGAGGCATCCTCGAGATCACCAGTCTGGACCGCGTGGAGCAAACTGCGGTGCCACTGGGGGGCATCGTGTGGCCCACACCCGACTATTTAAACACAGAAACATGTAGACCGCATGTACCGACAATACTTATTTCTACTGATGAGGTAAGTCTGTTTTATATCTCTTACACTATTTTGAGGCCCAATTTACTGGTTTTGAAATTCAGAGTGTGTAAAAGTGTGAGTGTGTAGAAGGTGGCGTGTTTATAATCAAGTCTGTGTGTGTAAACGACCTGTATTTAATGGCAAATTTTATTTTGAGGCAATGTTAAGAAAAAAATCAATAAAGTGTAATGTCCGATTTAACTGCATCAACACTTCTACGACTTACAAACCCAAATGCAAAAACAAAAAACAAATTAAAGTAAAAATGTTGACTTCATCGCCATTTACCGAGAAACTGGGTCAGTAGGTTAGGTAGTCTTAGAGGCGGATTTTTGGGCGACAGGTCGTCTGTTTCACCTTAAGTAAAATCACGTAGGTATTCTTCATGACGTTCTTAGAACTAACACAGTAACTTAGCTGGCAAAGACAGTTCTTACGTTGCCATTCCAAATTACTTTGTTACTCAATTATGAAACGTAATTTGTTTTTAAGAAAATTGCATAACTTACGGCCTCCTTGTGGCTAACACCATTAACATCCATTTTCATTACCGGTGATATACGAGTATATATACAATTTTATACTTAGGTTAACCTACCTTGGAATGATAAAGCACCGAAAGTTGATTGGTAGAAATCTTTGTATTTCCACAGTTCAAGTATAAGATAGTGAATTACGCAAGTGCCATGACCCTGGCGACAGTGCTGGGTCCTCGGTACGAACACCCCGTCAGCATGATGCAGCTTATCACCAGGAAACTCGGCACGGAGATAAATCAGTACCTTTTGTTTGCGTGTAAAGAAGTCGTAGGCTTGCAGAAGATGCCGCTGGACGGCAATCCTTGGAAACATGTCGGGCTGCTGGCACATCCTACTAAGGTATGTAGATACCGATTTTTTAAGTAGTTACATACATACATACTTACATAAACTCACGCCTTTTTCCCACGGGGGCCGGCAAAAACTACGGAGCGCCATCCTACTACGATTCTTACATACTTATGTAAACGAAGCACGTTTACATTCATGTTACATGCATGTTGTCACACACACACGTCGCGGCCGGTTGCGAGTACTTATACGCACCTGACCTTTTTAAAAACTTCACCAATAAGGTCTACTTAGTTTATGTATGTCCTTCTAGGGCCTCCCCTCCTGGCGTTTCCACTTTGATCTGCTTTGTAAATACCTTTACGCTATGGTTAAAAAAGTGTATTTAAGGAGGCACATATAAGTAGTCCATTTATGAAATAAGATAAGAAACATAAACAAACCGTTTTACAGTCAGAGAAACCGATTTTTACTTCTATTCCGTAGTTATAAGGTTGGCATCATTAGCAAAACGCGGATACAATACTAATTGTTTACAGCAACTGCCATTTGTCGTGCCGCCAACGCAATAAATAAATAAATAAATATTCCACAACTTTCACACAACGAATAGAATAGAAGTCAAAATTGGTTGAACACACAGTAAAAAAGATTTTTTGTTTTATGATTGACTGGCATTTTTAATCTTCAGGTTTTACAAATATGTTTTCGCGAAGACCTTGGGATTCTGTTCACAATCGGCGCGAAGGACACCGTTCTCTCCCAATGGACCGTCCAATACAAGTAAGTAATTCAAGTTTTTCAGTAGTTAATTACATAGGTACCTACCTTTTTTACCTGCATGTAGCGTGGTGTTAACGGATAAGAACCCGTTCCCGTACCCGACAGGAGACAGTCATTTCTAGTAGGTACAAACTTCTGTACCTAGGTACTAGTACCTAAATGACAGTCTTCTTCTAAAAAGGCCTCTCGCACACGGTGACTTTTTGTAGCGATGCTGTCCCGCGTTCGCATCGGTACTGTCGCACTTCTGCAGTCACTGATGCTCGGCTCGAGCTACATTAACGCGCCACCCTCCCTCCGTTCTCTCCTCGATGTCCTCCGACACGGTCGCGCGTTTTCATCGATACTTGCAGTCGCGAAACGCGCGACAGCATCGCTACAAGAAGTTGCCGCGGCCGAAGGGCATAAGGTGCTTAGATAGTATAGAATATAAAAGTTACCTTTCTTTGTCAGATCTGTAGACGCGACAGCAAAGCGGGGTGGAATCGACCTGGATCCTTATTACTGCCTCGTGGAAGACGGCCGCCCTGGCTGGCTGTTCCATGAAATACGGGACCTGTTCTACTACATCCAGATTCTATGCCAAGGCACCTTCTCCCCAGCCAGGAGGCAGGTCAAGGATTACATACCGATAGACTCGCTGCCTGATCTGATGAGGGCTTTAGGATACTTTCCATCGGAATATGAAGTACCTACATAAAGAATTTAACGAAACAAACTTAAACTGCCACTTGGTGGGGTCGTGGTTTACGTCTAAACATACCCTAGTTATTTCCTACATCTAGTGTTTAAACTTGTATTTCCGTCTTTGGAATAACTCTAGTTACTATATGGAATAATCAGCTCGGTATAAATATTCAAGAACTTTCACACAACGCCACCTAGTCCCAAATTAAGCAGAGCTTTGTGCTAAGAGTAGGTGCTACACAACTGATAAACATATTTATTTTCTAAATACACCCAGATACAGAACAAAATATGATCATGCTCACCACAAAAACATTTGTTTTGGGTGGAAATCGAACCCTCGACGACCTCCAGCATAGCAGTCAAGGCCAAGGTTATTATTAAAAAATAATAATACCAGCCTGTTACTGTCCCACTGCAGGGCAAAGGCCTCTTCTCATACAGAGAAGGGACGAGCATTGATCACCACGCTCGCTCAAGGCGTATTGGCGATTTCAAACTTATATTAACTACAAGTCCAGGTTTCCTCACGATGTTTTCCTTTACCGATGTCAATGATGTCTAAGATAAACTTAGAAAGTACATATGAATTGAAAAAGTCACATTAGTACTTGCCCGGATTTGAACCACAACCTCGTACATGAGAGGTAGGCTCCTTAACCTCTTGGCCATCACGACATTAGAAGAAGGAAGGAGGAAGGTTATTATTATAATCAACATATTTTCAGGTGGAAAATCTGATAGTCGAAGCTAAGTTTAAGGTGTATCTTCGGACTCCGGTGACCGAGATAGACTTCGAGGAGTTTGTGAAGCTGTATCTGAACCACCGGCCGGCGTTTGGCGAGAACTTCAAGCGTCTGCGCTCCGCCTTCCGCACCTTCGCTAACGTTGATGGCGACGAGCCTGAGCAATACTTCATGAGACGAGACGACTTCATCGAAATGCTTTCTAGTAATGGTAAGGCTGCGCAGTATACAAAGCGCTATGAAGCTGCTGTGTCCAGTGGGACAGAATATAATAGAATACCTACTCTTTAGTGTTGTACAGCGTACCTACACCTTACAAATAATTAAGTAAGCACTTGAAAATGTACATAGTGTTACAATAGGCGGCCTTATCGCTTAAAGCGATGTCTTACAGTTACAGACAATCCGTGGACTTGAAAGACAAAATATATATTGGCAGGGGTTTTTTTTTTTAAATCAATTAGTGCACAAACTGCCTTTTACTTTACGAATACGAAAGTGGTCCATCCAAGCTTAACCGACTTAGGTTTTGTTTTGGACAATTCGACAATGTTATTGTATGTTTTACAGGTGAATGCTTTTCTCGCGAATTGTGTTGGTACCTGCTGACTATACTCGCCAGCCACAGCTTCGAAGATAGATCACTTATGACTGAAGACGACTTCTCATTTCTACCAGAGGTAATAGCCATTTCACTTCAAAAAATAAATGCCGGTAACAATATACAAATATCGTTACAGGCATTTTTATGAAGTCATCTTGCTAGTCCACCTAGCAGAATATTGGCTAAAGTCGGGGGTTGCATCAGAATCGTAAGTTCTCACGACCCCCGATGCAGGTGTGAGACGGCCGTACACCAGCGTGGTTTTCGGTGAGTAAACCTGGCAGACACCTCCGCCCTAGGTATGGTGGAGGGGTCTGCCAGGCTCCATGAGTGTTTTCCAAAAAAGAGCTTATTGGCTGCTAAGCTGAACTATTTTAAACAGACTAGAATTAAATACTACTTATAACAAAGCTGTTCGGTGTTACCTGCCGCCACAATGACCACACTATAAGACATGTCTGATTGTAGCGTTACAAATAAGGACTGTGTTTTCTATTCTTTTCAGGCAATATTATGATGATATGTATTATACCACGCTAATCGCAATATTGGAAGACTGTGCTGAGTCCTAAACATGATGTTCAGGGTTCAGCACAATCTTTAAATAAATCTTCAAACTTTGATTGACATTGTGGAGACACAATCCACAAGATCTCTTTCGACATTAAATAGAGCCCTTTAGTAGACCCGCTATTGTTATACCTGTTATTCTGACTTTTAAAAGCCGTCAGTAATAGTAATAATATTCTCTTTACAGATTATAAACTTCAGCGACTTTGTAACTGAAATAATTGGCATACAAGAATTGGATAATGTGTCTCTGACATCCCGTGTGGATTCAATGACCTCCGCACACACTCTCACATCCATGGAGTCTGAAGAAAAAATAAATTAATAAGTTATATATCTTTATTTTCGTCTTATTAATTACTATACTATATTACATTCATATATTATAATACATTAAATTTACATTAACAATAATTTGTCGCATTATTTGATAAAACAAAACATTCAGAATCCTAATATGTACCATATTGGTGATTTATGAAGTGAAACACAATATTAATTCAATAATTAAAACATAAATGGTATCAATCTCACACAGCAAAATTAATGTCTAAGAAAAATAATGGTTTCAAAAATAAAATATTTTGAACACAGCATAGTTACATGATGGAAATTCCCTAAAGTATTGTCAATAAATTAATAATCAGCTGGTTGCTTCTGTGATAACATTCCCAGGAAAACTTGGGTGAAGAAAGAGCTCTCACACACAAGCGGCACGAATGTTGCCAACGGGAGAGGCTACTTGCCGTCATCACGACTCGACGGCAGACCAACTGACTCCTATACTGAGAGAGCTGATGACGGCTGCCATTGATTTTTAAGTTGGAATGTCAACGGCCGCTGTCGACGCGTCAACGGCTGTCGCCGAGGCGTGTCGACGGCTACAGTTACCTTAGCCCTTGGCAACATGCCGCTGGTGTGTAAGAGCTTTAAGCTGGCAGTCACCCAACTTAAAGTTACAAGACATTTACTCACTTAATCCAAGTCTTTACAGGAAGATTTTTCTCACAGAATACCACGCCAGCTGTCACCATAACAGTATCAGCTGATGTGCAAACAATGGCTTAGTTTTAAAAGGACACAAAAATAATAAAAAAAAAAACTGACATGACTAATGAACATTGTTTAACCTCGCAACTGCTGTAAACATATTAAATTTATTTAAAAAATACAAATACAAGTGTAAAATTGTTTGGGGCACATGGTATACATGTGTGTCTTCAGTACTTGAGAGGTTTAATACATGGTGATCACCATTACCACATTGAACACCACGGCAGTCACCTGTGGGTGCCAAAAGACTTGTAACCTGAGTTTAATTAAAAATTAATAAGCCATACAAAATGACTGTTTGATTTATGGAACAAATTAAGTGTGGCAACCAATTCAATAAATAATAGGCAGACTTTACAAACAAAATGGTAATGGTACTGGCAGGCTCCAATGTCTGTCACAGTGTGTGCTGAAAGTTATTTTCGCACAGGGAAAGAAAATCCTGCTCAAAAATTACCATAAACTGGTGGGACAGGTCTAACTACTGGTCACCCTTTAATCTCTCCCTGCAGCAGGGCTAGCATGGGCTGGGATATAACTTTTATCCACCGGTTACTTCCACTGACAAGGGATACAATTATCTTATCCACCTGCCAAAGCACGGCAACAGGGGGAAAGAGAATTATATCACTTTTTGACATTAGACGTGGATACTCATCCACGGCTTATAGCGTTTAGTCTACATTTGACAGATTCTACTTTTGACATCATAGTCTACATATGACAGATTCTACATTTGACAGATTCTACATTTGAGAGATTCTACATAAGACAGATTCTACATTTGACAGATTCTATATTTGAGAGATTTTGAAAAAAGTGAGACAAGGAAGGGACAATATGGAATGAAGATTAACACTGTTATAATCCAAATATTTATTGATGAGTAAAATTTGGTTTCATAACTAGTGTTAAATGTTTGTATTTATAGTATAACTAATATTTATTGAAACAGTCACAATGACCAAATTAACGTCAAAATTATTTTTTGTTAACATAAAATACGTATAAACAATAACTGGAAACAATTATTTGTGTTGGTAATTAATAAAGAATTCACTACTCATAGAAAAACAAACCCAGATAGCTAATCAATAACATCCGCTAAATCGTTCCGTGTTCATTTCTAATGCAAAAATATTATTTTAATTATACATTTTATTATTATTTGGCGGACGTTATTGATTAGCTTTCTGGTTTTGTTGTATTGTTTTATGAAGCCAAAGGTCAAGTTTCCTTTGCCTTGTTATTAGAACAATCAGAGAAAAAAGTGGGTACTTTTAAAAAAAATCGTAACTTTATTTGACTTTTTTCTGTGACTGCTAATCTAGTTCAGTTTTGGTGTTTTCCTAATAGTTCTTAGTTTGATAAGTTTTGTTACCTTTCTGTATGTTATTTCATAATATTGTAGCGGTGAAGCCTTTAGTTTTTATTGTAAGTAGGTAATTTTATAGAGGTTGACAATGTACATTGTCAACCTCTTTTATAACTGAATCTATGATGAAAATTTCTTCTACTTGACTTGACACTTGTAAATTTGATATTCAGATTTTTATTACAGAAAAATTCGCCTTGCTAAAAAGATTTTTATTTAGTGGACTAGCTTCCACAATATGATGGAAGAAAAGGAATTTGTTGTTGAAAAAAACAAAAAAGGTTTTAACACAATCTTATACGAAGGATACCGTTTTAACAAAATCAAACGAGTGAATAAAGACCAAAGTACGTGTTGGCGTTGTGTTAAGAGAAATGAGTGCAGTGCATCTATAACAGTGGATGTTAATTTAACGAATATTCTTCGTAAATCTCGACATACATGTCAGGCTGATCATCTCGGAAACGAGTTATTTATAAAAACTAACGAGGTAAAGAGGGAAGTGTGTAAAAACTTGGGTCCGATAAAAATGATTTTTGAACATATTTTTGACAGTACCGACGCTGCAATGGCTGGACCGAGCAGAGTCCCCACCTTTCACGACAAAAAAGATAGCTTTTATAATGCCAGAAAACGGTATTTGGGCGCAGAACGATTATCGTTTACTAAACTTGAAGATGTAGTAATTCCCAAAGCCCTAGGTGAGAATTTTCTAGTTGCTGAAGAAGGTACAGAAGAGAAAATATTGGTTTTTATGACTAAATTATCTAAAAAAATTTTGAGCAGAGTGAAGTTGTGCTTCGGTGATGGTACATTTAAAAGTGTTCCCAAGCCATTTTATCAACTTTTTACTCTTCACATAGATCTAAATTCAGATACTAACTCAACAAATATAGTCCCCGTGTTATACGCGTTACTGCCAAATAAATCCCAAGCTACATACATTCGACTATTTGAAATAATTAAAAATTTGAATTTTAATATCCGGTATTTCAAATGCGACTACGAAGTAGGCATTATGAATGCTGTAAGATCAGTTTTTCCGGAATCAAATGTAAGTGGATGCTACTACCACTACCAAAGAGCTGTGTGGAAGAAAGCTAAAGAAATAAAAGTAAATAGGACTAGTGAAGAAAGACGAATCGTAAGAATGGCAGCCATCCTACCTTTACTACCAGCCCAGTACATTCCAGAGGGGCGTCAATTGATTTTAGACAAAATGGAATCAGTTCATACCGATAAAATGCAAGAATTCAGCAATTATTACAAGAGGCAATGGTCCCGTTTGAGTCCTTCAATTTTAAGTTGTGCTAACCAACGTCATCGAACAAACAATGCATTAGAAGGATGGCATCACAGAATTAACGTCTTGATCCCAAAGCAACCAAGCCTGTTCAATTTTATCCAAAAGTTACGTAAAGAAGCTCACCACTGCAATATTAAACTCCGTAATAGCCGTTTCCAATCTGTGCGTAAAAATCGTCGCCGGCACCGCGACATTAATTTTGACAAAAAATACAGCAAAATTGTAAAGAAACTTCGAAACGGTGAAATATCGGTCGACGATTTTTTTAAGAAAATAATTTATTTACAACTGCTGCTGTAATTTTAATTTTCAATCTTTATTTTCTTACTATTAAGTATAATTTTTGTATTTTTTTTAATGTGACCTATGTTAGAAAATAAGACTCATAATATTTGTTGCGATAAAAACGATTGTTGCCTGTTAATTAATAGCTTTTCCGTTGTGATTGTGTACACGTAATTAAGTTAACAATACGTTGACAAACAAAATAATTTTGACGTTAATTTGGTCATTGTGACTGTTTCAATAAATATTAGTTATACTATAAATACAAACATTTAACACTAGTTATGAAACCAAATTTTACTCATCAATAAATATTTTGATTATAACAGTGTTAATCTTCATTCCATATTGTCCCTTCCTTGTCTCACTTTTTTCAAAATCTCTCAAATATAGAATCTGTCTTATGTAGAATCTGTCTTATGTAGAATCTGTCATATGTAGACTATGATGTCAAAAGTAGAATCTGTCAAATGTAGACTAAACGGCTTATAGCATGGCGTCTAGTGAAAGATTTCGCGATTCGAGCAATCCCAATTGACAACAAAACAAAATAAATATCCAGTACAGATGTAATAAAACGATGAAAGTACTTTGGTTTACATGACATTCTCGACTATTGTGTAATTTCATAAAAGTTTTCTTATAATGGCAATAATTTCGAGGACAAGCGTTTCCCCTGGTTTATCCCCGTGAATAGTTTATCCACCCATGTCGCCAAGCTCGGAGGGTGGATAAAATTAATAAATAATAAATATTCCACAACTTTACACACAACACCATTTAGTCCCAAGTTAAGCTTGAGAGCTTGTGTTATGGGTACTAAACAGCTGATAAACATACTTATATATTTCTAAATACATACATATTATAAATAAATTACACCCAGACACAGAACAAATGATCGTGCTCATCACACAAACATTTGTCCTAGGTGGGAATCAAACCCACGACATCCGGCATAGCAGTCAGGGTCACTAACTACTAGACCAACAGGCCAGTCGAAGAAGAAAATTGACAGAGGGGAATAGTATTTTATCCTCTCCCCATGGATAGAATATCTCCGGCCATGCTAGCCCTGCAGAGCACACAATTTAGAAAAAGTCGCACTTATTTTAAAACAGGTTCTAAACGAAATAGGTATAATACTTACAATGACACTTCATTGTAAGCAAGATTTAAATTTAAGATTTACTGTTTCTTAAAGAGGTACTACAGTGGGGGACAGTTGGCACACATTTCAATGCAAGCCATGCATTTGGTCACCCTGTACCATGGCCCCAAGGAAGAGTTACAGATCTTGGGATTGGTGTTCAACGAGTTAAGGTATCACTAAAAGATTACTGTAATCTGGGCAGGGTTTACCTTAGCACATATCAGCACAACTTAATTAATTTTTTATCAGAACCAAAAATCACCAATGAGTTTCAGTTTATTAATAAGCAGAATAAATTGTCAATGCATATTCCACTGCTGGGTTTTGTACTGAGCCAAATGGAGGAAGAAAACGTTGTACAAAAATTATGTAAGCTCTTTAATTCGTTTCCTTTCTATTGTGTCTCTAATAGACTCAATTGAAAGGTTAACATGCAAATACAACTTTATGTGATAAAAATATCACAATTTGCATACCTCAATCCCATTTCCTAATATTAAACTTAAAAAAATAATATTAAATTATTTATATTGCTAATATTAATCTAATTAAGTCACATTTTATGAAACTGAAATCATATTTACAATAGAATAGAAGACATTGATGTAGCTAAGTAAAATAAAATGCTAAATTCAAGTTAAATTAAATCACTCTTGGTCATTAACCAAAATTAATTAAGAACACATTCTTAAATTAATGGTCATAACTTTTCTAAAAGTACAAAAGTGAAACACTAACGCATTTAGGTATATAATCAAGCTTTCAACCGTCATCATCAATGAAAGAGACATACCTATATTTAATGCAATATTTCAACAATTCTCAGAATCTGCTAAAGTACCAGAATCTGGAAAAGGCTGAAATATTCCATTAAATACAATACTCTTCCCTTAACATTTAGGGGAAGGTAATGATGCGCAGTCAGTTGAAACGCTTGAATATTTACTCATTTGTAGCAATGATTGGTGAATTGATACTAACCTCCTTGCACGCACACTTATGAAATAAACTCACAGCACATACCAACAAGTTCTTATTGTTTGTTCAATGTAAGCACAGTCTAAGTATTGAAGACTTTAGGCGTTGAGCAAGCCTCAGTCAGTTTTTAACCGTTTAGCTGGAGTGGTGGTACCACTGCTCTGGGAATTGGAGTCTTCAGAGAAATTCATTGCTGTGGAGGTGAACTCTGTAGGTCCTTGGGAGTCACTAACTGTTGAAAAACCTGAAAAAACAAAGATATTGGTCTGTGATATTGCAATATGTGTGATAAAATTTAATTAAAGTAAAATTAATTCTAATCAAAACTTAAAGCCAATGTTACATATTTACAAATTAGTTACTTAATGTTTTTAATCAATGCTGCAGATTTCCCAAGATATGAACCCTGACCTACTTGCTTAGATCCGAAAATCCACCATCTTAAAACTATTTTATTTTTAGAAACTTATTTGCTATGTATGTATGGAGTCATGAACATTTATTTATACAGTCATAAATATTGTTAACTCACATGTGTTAGAGTCTTCTGCCATGCCAAAATTAGAGTTGGAGGAGTCGTGCGCTTTCTTCGGCGTCAATGTGTTCTCCTTATTTTCACGTTTAGCCGCGTGTTTTTTTTTTTGCTCATTTGTTGATATCGGAACCCATTTATAGATTTTCATGGTCGTTTCACCAATCGTCACCCATTTTTTCTCCCTATAAATTGACACGGTATTATTTTAAAGACTGACAAAGCTACAAAAAATGTTTGCTACGAATGTCCTAACTTACCAATGGCGAACTTTTTCCACAGCTTGCATGACTCTTTTGATATCATCTTTGACACGATTTCTAGTTTCCGCTCGGACAGAACGAGACATTTTGCTTATTGAAATGAGTTTTAACTAATAGAACACTGTAACAACTTTCTTTGATAGAACAGAAGATTTGTTTATGAATAATCTGAACTTCGACAAGCGGCTTTCTTCCTCTATTCATTCATCCGCCATTGACATAGTTGTAAAATTATTTGACATTTGAGAAAATGATACGTTTAGTTGCGAATTCTATCAGTTTTTTAACTTTGAAAGGTGATCGTTCACAAAACAGATATCGTTTGTAAAATGCAAGCCTAGTAATAATAACTATGGTTCTGTTCATTTAATTTAACTTTATAAAAATGCTACTTTCCCGCGTAAATAAAATACAACATTTTAAACACAATGCTACTGAAACGAATAAAACGTATTTGAACTGAAGTCTACAATGGTTTTCATAAATATTGTTGAACTGCAAAAATCTGGTTGAAATCTACAAAATTTAACTAACATTTCATCAAAACCGAATAAACATTAACTCCACTATAATCTGATATAAAATATACCAATTTTTAAGGTACTCATTAAACATTTTTGTTAGTCTGTGGAAGTAGCAATTCCTAAACGATTTTTTCTTGCATAATCATACTTGCACTGTATTGGTGGCAACAAATAAGCGTAATAACTGAGCTATTCAATTGGTGCCAACACCAATAGAAGTGTCTGAAATTGAAATAGGGAACGAAACAATTCAAAGGACAGGAAAAATCGAAAATTGATAACAGGGATATATATTTAATGAAAAAATTATTGGTAATATTCTGCCGAAAATAATTTTAAATGAGGAGGAACATGTCCAATAACATGCTTTAACATCTAGGTAAGTTGTCCTTTTATTTGTACGGTTTAAAAGTACAATATTTAGACGATGGGCTGTATTTGTGAATTTTATCGTGAATGAATTTTGACTTATATTTAGCGGCTGTCAGTTGTTTTACGTCTCATCGGACATTATTTGCTAAAAATGATTTATTTCTAAAATGATCGCTAAAGTGTGTACAATTTTTCACGCGGCTTGGACTACAGGGATGCGCATCGATTGCGATGATGCAACGAGATGATAAGGTGCAAATTACATGCATTTGATAGCTTTTTATTGGTCTTTTGCTTCTTTGCACTTTCTTCTGCTTTACCTTCAATGTTTCAATCGTAAATGTGTATTTCTTGCTTAGTTTGATCACAAACATAACCTCAATAAGAAGGGACAACCACTTGATTCACGAGTACATGTCGCCAGTGCTTGCTAACACAATGTGTGTGTCAGAACCTGTGCTGCATGCTGTCTACGACTGGACTACTTGGAAACTGATCTTGTTTCAAACACTAAACGCTCATCTACTGTCAAAAGCTATTATTTCTAGCGTTTTTTTCTGGTCAATTTGAGCTTGAAAACAGATGTATCGGCAATAATTTTATTATTATAAAATCCTGTACAATAAACAACATAAAATGATCTATGTTGTGATGACCCAGTGATAAAAGCTAAATCACTTTTTAATTCTTAGTAATATGATTATCAAAGTGAAGGAAAATAATGTGAGGCCACCTTTAGCAAGCAGGTTCATATTATTATATATACCTTCTCTGTATAAGAAGAGGACTGTGACCTACAGTTGGATATTCACTGGCTGTTATAATTCTTTATTATTATTTGTGTCAGTACTCGTGGACCCGGCCAAGAGAAATGAAATTAGGCATGGTCTAATGAATAAGTAGTGTAGCTGTTCTTAATAACTATATTTAGGCAATAACTGTATGGGTATGTAAATGGGTTGAAGGGACATCACCGAACATACTGATACTATGGGTTCTGAACATAACTCTGAACCCCTATAATGATTTCTTCTGATGTTATTTTTGTTTAAAACAAAAGAGTCATGAAAAAATCATCATTCCTGATTAACCATATCAGATTGTTGCTTATAAAGTAAATAATTCAATCTGGTATTTTAATTAATTCAATTATTTTGTTGCGCTAGAACACTGTGAACTTCTTAACTCTGTGTAGTGTTTGTCACCAAGATACAGGCTGTGCCTTGAATTTGAATTTGAATTCATTTGTTTAAAAAAATGTATTATTTATTTGGACAGCAATCATGATTTTATGCAGTTTAACCTCTCAATCGTATCAAAGTGCGGACGATATCTGCTTAATGAATTAAACTAAAATCCAATTGAGTAAAAAAAAATAAAAAGTTGATAATGTTAATTATAAATATTTGTATGTCTATGGGCAAAATAAAGAGGATCTACCTATGTTTTACACCCTCAGTTGTAATCAGACCTATGTTTAGAAATAAAATATTCTGATTCTGAAAAAAAATAACACTGGGGTATCCAGTGTAATGAAAAAAACTTATGGTGACAGGACATTCATCAATGTCACTTCCACCCTGTATTTATATCCCAAACTTCTCTTCCCAAGTTGTTGAGAGTTCACAGGTTTTGTGTCTAGAAAGCTTTTTTTCACAAGTTATTGTAGCACCGTCCCATGTTTTTTTTTTGCACTTTTTTACGCCTTGTTATGTTTTTGTTGCAGTTTTACCGTGCATGTAGTGTTAAAACTGTAGAAGTGATACAGTGACTATATTGTTGGCTTGTCCGGCATAAGGTTCACCTAACGACAACCGTGAATATTTCCTTCCCGTATGGCTGCGTATGTTAACCGTACGATATCAATGATGGCTGGCGACGGGCCCCACAACGTTGCGATGCTGAACAATGGCGCTGTCCGCGTGAACATGTCTAATGTGGACTCGCCGCTACAGATATTTGTGAGGGCCAAGAAGAAGATCAATGATATATTTGTTGAGATTGATGATTATGTCAAGGATGCTGTCACTTTCATGCATGGTAAGCAAATAATATTGTTTTTACTTGCATATTGTGTAAATATTTTGTAATGACATGAGCTAGTAAGTGTGTACTGAGCTGGCATCAACTTCTACTGTTGAAACAAACTAATCTAATCAGTAGTGTAATTGAAACTTATTTGTTTGGCAATGTGAAGCGCCAATAGCTAAGGCATCAGTCTATCGATTGAGAAGTTGTGAGTTCGATCCCCACCCACTGCACTATTGACACAAGCATGTTTAGCTTCTTTGGAGGGGTTAGCAAGACTTCTAATAATGTGCAGCACACATTGATAGTTACATCAAATTAAAACTTCTTAATGCAATTTTCTATTTTTAAACTCTAGTTAGAATACAGCAGAAAGATGCTCAAATTTGTGGTAAATAATGTGGAACTGGGTGTCATTGTCATCATTGACAGAATTTTGGATTATTCTAAATGGGCTTTCCCAATGATACTGATTAAGATCTCGTTGATTGTAGCAAATTAAACACTGAGCACGACTTTTACAGCTTTTTGTATTCCTTGTCCATATAAACTTTGTAAGCTTAATATCTCATTTCGCTGTGTATGCAATATTCTTAAAATGGGATCAGATGTTTTCGCTTTGCATATCAACATAAAGAAATTTGTACTATGTTAAAGTTCAATACAAAATGATGAATTAAATGTGTCATAATCGTAATGGTTAGTACAACCGATGATTATAAGCAAGTCATTGACCTAATACGACAGAAGGGATTAATTGGACACACCTTCTCTCGTAAAGATACCAAATGCTACCGAATAGTAATAAAAGACCTCCATCATACTACTCCGCATGACGTAATCGTACAGGAGTTGGAGAAAACTGGTAACAAGGTCAGGGGAGAAATTATCAATCACCGCTATGGACGAGACAAAACACCTACCTCAACATTCTTTGTTAATTTGGAGCCTAGCCTAAATAACAAACTAGTTAAAAACATCCAATATATCCATCACCAGCGCATCAAAATTGAAGATCCACGCAGAACAAAGACCATTGTACAATGTCAAAGATGCCAACAATATGGTCATTGCAAAAACAACTGCATGAGGCCATACAGATGCGTCAAATGTGGGGAAGGCCACAAAACCTCAGATTGCTCCAAAAAAGACAGAAATACACCCGCCAAATGCGCTCTTTGTTCCTGCGATCATCCTGCTAATTACAAGGGTTGTCAGGTTTACAAAGAGATACTGTCTAGAAAGATTAAGCCAAGAAATGTTCCAACCGGTAACTCCAACTTTGCCAAAGAGACAACCCGCATCAATACAAAATATACAGAAAGCACCGCCCCACCCCAACGAAACTTCTATGGCAGATCAGACCTAAAATATTCAGACATAGCCGCTGGTCGTTTCAAGGTTTCTCCACCTGACAACATCGTTGCACCTAGGCCCATAGAAAACTCCCAACAAAATGTAACAGTTATGGAACAACTCTTAATTAAACAAAATGAAAAAATCTACCTACTCCTTCAACAAATCAGTAGCCTAATGGGTGTACTGACTACAATCGTTACTAAACTAGCACCATAAATGACTCCTCTACGAATCGCAATCTGGAACATCAATGGACTGGCTCCTAATATCCAAGAGTTGGAGACATTAATTAAGGCCAACAAACTAGACGCCGTACTAATTTCAGAGTCACACGGGACGACCAAAAGCTCATTCCGCATAAAGGGCTACAACATTTACCACTCCCCGCACCCTGACGGTAGTGCACATGCTGGATCTGCACTGGTCATTCGAGCGAACTTGAGACATTCACCGATAGAACCATACACTACAGTGCATTTACAAGCTACTTCTGTTAGAATTGAGGACCGAGCAGGCCCTATTATTCTATCCTCAATCTACTGCCCACCAAGACACAAAATAACTTCAGACATGTACAAAACCTACTTCAATACTCTTGGCCATAGGTTTATAGCGGGTGGTGACTGGAATGCCAAACATACTTTTTGGGGATCCCGGTGTACCACCACTCGAGGACGCGATTTAAAACGTTGTATTGATGAAAATCACTTAAAACCAGTATCTACAGGTGAAGCTACCTACTGGCCTAGTGACCCAAAGAAACTGCCGGATCTCTTGGATTTCTTCATAAATAAGGGTATAGATAGCTTACACACTACTATCGAGTCGAGTCTAGACGGATCATCAGATCACACGCCAGCAATTCTCACAATTAGCACCAGTGAACTTACCCGGGAAAGAACCGAATCTCTGACGAATAGCCGGACTGACTGGAATGGTTTCTCGACATACCTCAGCGAAAACTTTAATGCTAATAAACCACTAAAGAACCTAAATGACGTTGATCACGCCTGCATTTACCTCACTAATGCCATTCAAGTGGCTGCTTGGATCAACACTCCCTCTCAGCCCAAAAGTTCGACCTACCCTTTGCATCCACTAGACATAATGCAGAAAATCCTAGAAAAGCGTCGACTTAGAAGAATATGGCATCAATCCCGTCACCCTCTTGATAAACTTAATTACAATAAGGCAGCAAAGGAGCTAAAGGCTATAGTTCGGGAGTCTACTAACTCAACATTGACAACGAACCTACGAATGATGTCACCAACGGGAGCTGGCGTAAACTCGCTCTGGAAGGCCACTAAAAACTTGGACAAGCCTCAACAATCTTTCCCCCCAATTAGATCACAAACTTCCTGGGCAAGAACTGACTTGGAAAAGGCTGAAGTATTCGCATTACACCTGAATAATGTATTCAAACCCAACGAGAGCACTGTTGATGACCACGAAATTAACACAGTATTGGAACAAGATCTGCAGATGTGTATGCCTATTAAACCAACTACTCCTAGAGAAATAGCAAAGGAAATCAGCCTGCTGAACTTGAGAAAAGCCCCAGGGTTCGACCTGATCACGCCTCTTGTACTCAAAAATCTGCCCAGAAAATGCATATCTTTCCTAGCTAGTCTTTTTAATGCAATATTTCGAACATCGCACTTTCCTGATCTGTGGAAAATCTCTGAAGTTGTCATGATTCACAAATTGGGAAAATCTGAACATGAAGCCTCGTCTTATCGACCGATAAGCTTAACGCCTGTACTCTCCAAACTATGGGAGAGGATATTCCTTAACCGATTGAAACCGTGCATGGACGCCAATGATGTTGTTCCGTCTCACCAGTTCGGCTTTAGAAAATCTCACTCAACAATAGAACAGGTCCACAGAGTTTACCAAACGGGAAGAGAGGCTTTCGAGTGTAAAAAGTATTGCTCAGCGGCATTTCTCGATGTGCAGCAAGCTTTTGACCGTGTCTGGCACAAAGGATTGCTGGCTAAAGTGAAAGAAAAGCTTCCGCACTCAATGTTCCCGCTCATCCAGTCGTACCTATCTGACCGCTGCTTCCGAATAAAACAAGGCGAAGCCAGATCAGGATTAATGAAAGTGAACGCTGGTGTACCACAGGGATCTGTACTTGGCCCAGTGTTGTACAACATATTTACATCAGACCTACCCACCTTGGATGACATAACTATAGCAACATATGCCGACGATATTGCCTATTTATCAGTAGATGCAAACCCAGAAATAGCCAGCAATAGACTCCAAAAACAACTAGACGCAACCCATGAATGGTTCTGCAAGTGGCGAATACGTGCCAGTGCATCCAAGTCTAACCACATCACCTTCGCGCTCAGGCACGGAAACGCCCCTCCTGTAAGGCTCGGTCCTCATACTCTACCACACACAGATTGTGTGAAGTATCTCGGCTTCCACTTAGACAGGCGTTTAACGTGGAAGCATCACATCAAAAATAAGAGGGATGAGATAAACCACAAGTACCGCAACCTGTATTGGCTCATGGGTAGAAACTCTGTGCTCTCCGTAGACAACAAATTACTAATCTACAACTCGGTCCTTAAACCATTATGGACCTACGGGATTCAACTGTGGGGCGTTGCCAGCAAAACTAACATAGTCTGCCTACAAAGAGTTCAAAATGGTATTTTAAGATCAATAGCGAACGCACCTTGGTTTGTTAGGAACGACGAAATCCACGATTATCTGCAAATGCCAACAGTACAGTATGAAATCGAACGGTACAAGGGACAACACAAGACACGCCTAACCTTGCATCCAAACCCACTAGTTGCAGAACTGTTAAACCCGACAGTGGTGGTGAAAAGACTGAAGAGAAACCACCTTCTATAAGTGGGAGGCGCAGCACTGGCTGCTCCACCACAATCGCCATTTTTCACACAACAAATTCGCTTATGGTCAGACGACCGATTGCAAATGGATGAAAAAAAAAAAAAAAAAAAAAAAAATGTGTCATAAATCTAAGTTTTAAAACTTAGACTTTTGAAGGCCAGACGTGCTGGTAAATACGAGAACAAGTATTTGAATGACACATTTACTCGGCAAAATAAAATATTCACGAATGATAAGTGATATCTACCGTAGTAACTAATCTATTGACAAATCAAATCCATTTTATCTGTAAAATGTAATGTTTTGTTGTACTATCGATCAATGAACGACGTGTTAAGGTCGCGTGCCAGTCTAGGGCTTATTTGGATAAAGGTCATTATCATTAAAATTTAATTGGACTCTAGAGTACTAAGCGCCTCAAACAAGTGCGTGAGCGTACTACATCCAATAGAATACGTGCCAGCCCATAATTAATATTCGGGCCACATGCATTATTTCATAAACTTAATAACAACGCGCCTGTGTTCTCGAAGGTTTAGGCAGAGGTGTGCCTATATACACACACCCTTTAAAGAATAAACAAAACAGTTGTGATTTATTTTCATACATAGTTGCATTTAACTAGTAAGTTAAATAAAAGTCACAAAGTATCAGCACAACAGGTCAAGTGGTTTTCGAGTTATTCAACATTTTAATTCAAATTGCAGTCAAATGACTGCTCCCGTTTTTCTAGTGTTAAGTTCTATGCCATAGGGGGCGAGACTATTTTTATTTAATGGGCACAAAACCAAACTCCGGGTGCTACTGAGAAACTCCAGATGGAAAACCTCATTTACATTTTGCCTGACCTGGGAATTGAACCCAGCACCTCATGCTCTGCAGGCGGTAGTGCTTGCGTCTACTAGACTAAGAATTGCCAAACTTTTGAGGTAATGGAAATACTATTACAAATCAAACACTGCGATAAATAATTATGAGCAACAGTAAACAAATGTTTTACTAATAAGTCATTGTTTCACTGTTATGTTTATAATTTAATGCTTTAAAGTTCAGTCATTTACGTCCGGCAGTTGCCAAAAATAAATAATATTGGTGGACCTCTGGTGCCTTATCGCGGAACCTACTTTAGGAATGCCTGCACTTGATCAAAAATTAAATTAAAAATTTAAAAAACCCCCATCGCATAAAAGTAAAACATTTAAAAAGTTAAAAATAACACTTTAGCTATGAAATGTTACTTCACCTCGGGGTACCGCTTAAGTAAGGAATGTCCCTAGTACTTGTAGGTATGTAGGTACTTATTTTAACGGTACCCCGACGTTACGTAAAATTTCATGGCTAAAGTGTTATTTTTAACTTTTTAAATGTTTTACTTTTTTGCGATGGGGGTTTTTTAAATTTTTAATTTAATTTTTATTTTAATATTTTTAAACTCATTAATTTTGTTTTATAGAGTTTACAGTTATGAGAATTTTTCAGTACATTGTATGTAGAGTCAAATGCTGGTTAGAACGAATCCAAACACGACATATCTGCTATTATTTTGTCAAGAGTCCACCTACTAGTGTGCTGGATAGCCTGACTGCAGCATCAGCTCATCCTGTTGCCATCAGTGCATTGTGTTTAGAATCAAATGCTGGTTGAAATGAATCCAAACATGATATATCTGCTATTATTTTGTCAAGAGTCTACCTACTGGTGTGCTGGATAGCCTGGCTGCAGCATCAGCTCATCCTGTTGCCATCAAGGCATTGTGTGCAGAATCAAATGCTGGTTAAAATGAATCCAAATACGACATATCTGCTATTATTTTGTCAAGAGTCTACCTACTGGTGTGCTGGACAGCCTGGCTGTAGCATCAGCTCATCCAGTTGCCATCAGTGCATTGTGTGCAGAATCATATGCAGGTTTAAAATGAATCCAAACACGACTTATCTGCTGTTATTTTCCCTAGAGTGTATTAGTCTGCTAGATATCCTGGCTGCGTCAGACCAAATACACCATAATGTTGCTTATTAATATTACAGACATGGGTGTTTGAAATTTTAAGACACACATATGTTTGAAAGTAAAGTTCATACCCATAGACGTCTAAAATAGCAACGGTAGCTAACACAAAAGAGCTGATAACCTTGAAACGGCGGAACCAATTTTGATGAATTATGTCTAAGAACCATCGCAAGAAACCCTGCTTTCAAATAAAAAAAACCGCATCTAAATCGGTTCACTCGTTTGGGCGCTACGATGCCACAGACAGACAGACAGACAGACAGACAGACAGACAGACACACATAGCGGTAAAACTTATAACACCCCTCTTTTTGCGTCGGGGGTTAAAAAGGAAGTCATCACCATCCTACTAATATTATAAATGTGAAGATGTTTGGATGTTTGTTACTAAATCACACGAAAACCGTTGAATTGATTTGGACGAAAATTGGCACATATATAAATAGACCATTACCTGAAATAACACAGGAACCTTTTATCCCGGTAATTAGTTTCCTTGCGAGAGTTACCTTTTTGGCTGCCGAAGCCGCGGGTACAATCCAGTATATTATAATCATAAACTTAGTAGATATTAAACTAGTTTGTTGTCCTTGGTAGTTGTCTTTCTAACCTTGGCTTTTCAAGTACGATGTCGTGCGTCCACTTGTGACGCGTCATGCCATCTGGCTGACCTTCGTTGCCCCTACATAAACCCTGGTTCTAGTAATACGATAGTATCCTGACACCTAATCTTTCTTAATACTTTAATCGCTTCTGTCATACACCTAACAAAGTGTGACAATTTGTCTTATATGTGGTTTTTCGCTTCTTCTTTTTGAGTACTTATTGACTAATTTGGTGTCGAGAGTTTTTATTCTTCGTATGCCGCCCTCCGACTTGACTTCACATGCCGCCGATGAATACCTTCATCTTTTTAAACAAGGGATAAATGAATAGTAGGGAATCTTTTGTAATCATGTTATTTTAATTGTATTTGTGTATCCTTTGTCGGAGATCCTAAATAAATAAATATACACATAAATCAGAAAAGTCATGAGGTGCGTGCCTTGGATTCGAACTCGAGACCTATGACTAAACTAGGCTATCTATGCTTTTTGAGCTGCTCGTTTTTAGCTAAAAACCCACCTTGGTTGATTCTCCAAGATAATAATTTATTTAAAAGACAACAGAGGTTCACCGGTTAGTTACAGGAATACTTACAAACTGTGTTAGTAAAACCAGACACAACAAGAAAACTTAAAAAACTAATTTAAAGAAAAAAAACTTAAGAAAACTTAATAATCTAGGGTGAAATTGCGTAAGATAAAGTATATGGGATGACGGAATGGAGCCTTCTACCCAAAATGAATAAAATATTAAATATTTAATCTCTGGAATTACCCGTCGGATTTAAGAAAAACCCTGTTTTGTTTTTAACCCAATTCTTAAGATAGATTATTGATGCCGTGGGGCATAACTAGTAATAAAATATTTTAAATGCATCAAAACAAACTTATCATACGAAAATCACGTAATGTCATTATGTAGAGTTCCTAATTGAGAAACTAGGCAAGGTTTTCCGCTTGCCCTAAAAAACGTCATATTTGCCACGTGTATAAAAGTAACCAATTTATTTAGCAACATGATATTTCACATTGGAGAGTTGATGGTTGTGTTGGCGTATTTCCAACCAAACTATCACTTGTTTGTATATAACATAGTTGCATAACAACGTATAATGTAATGTGTATTGATGTTACGGTGTGTGTAATGCTGACTCATTAGAATGGACGGATGCGGGACGCCAAGTCAAACCAAGCGTTTTATAAATATTATGCACACTACTACGCATACCACGATTTATTACCCGCTAAGTGATTGCTCAGTCCAGATATTATTTTGACCACATTCCAACCATAAAAAGTATTAATGAACTTAGGAAATTCAAGCCAAGTCATCATCGGTTCATATTATTGTCTATCCTCTGCCATTGCAGGCCCATATTTTTGGTAGAAGTTAAGCTCTTCCCTCCGTATTAGGGCGAGACTCCATCAAAGCGGAGAAGAGATATTGTGTCGTACAACAAATTGCTTTGCGTCATTTTGACAGCCCAGCGCTTGGCTTTAGCACAATACAATATTCTATTGGTTAATTACGAGGTATTTTCTCTCGTCTCCAGTTTGGTGGAGTCTCGCCCTTAGCCTTGGTTTGCGGATGATCAGCCAGAATACCTATATTTATACTGAGTGACTAAAATAATTGAAACAGGGTTTTGAATCATCGTCGCCTCTCTATAATTATGTGTGAGGTTGTATTCCAATCGATGTGGTCGATCAATGCTGTCTTTGCCTTTAGTATTTAAAAGATTAGTTATCTATTTTCGAGTAACCTGGAGTCTGGATTTGTGTCCGGTTTGTAACAACAGACTCGGGCCCCATGACATGAGCCTTAAAGATTACTAGCAAAATGCCTTAGAACCTTCTTAGAATACTGGCTTGAAAGTGTGTATATATTCAAGTTTTTATAAGTATAAAAATAAGTATTTGTGGCAGATGGCGCTCTGTATCTGTGAGTTGATGCATAGTATAACTCCTCGAGTGTACCTATTTCATGAATTTTTTTGTAGGTAATAAACTGTGCGACAATCGGACATACATTGTATGTTATTCATTTCATAGTCTAATCCCAACTCACGTAAAGCTGACATCATCTTTGTTGATTGATGTACTAGCCAGGACTAGACCAGACATTGCCCCTCTGAGGCAATACCCTTATTTTTAAGATCGTTCTAATCTCAGTCTCAGTTTTAAAAATATGATTGTCTTAATTTTCCAATACTTGACAAACTTTTGACAATGATTGTCGCTGAGATGAGATTGAAATTAGATATTTACTTTTTGTTTTTAGACATATATTATCTACTATATAAAAATAAGTCGGGTTTTCCTTCCTGACGATATAACTCCAGAACGCACGAACCGATTTCCACGGTTTTGCATTCGTTGGAAAGGTCTCGGGCTCCGTTAGGTTTATAGCAAAGAAAATCCAGGAAAAATAACAATAAATTACATTATTAGAGCTAATAAAAATAAATTAAATTACATAAATCAGATGCAACCTTCATAGTCACTAAGAAAAACTAAGACACAAAATTAGAGAAAAGTAAATGACAGAATGATTGACAACTGACATAATGTCAGGCAAAAAGTAAATATTGAAAAGCATTGTGTTTACTGTGGAATTGTGAAAAAAAAAGTAAAAAAAATAAGTTATTCGTCTCCTAACATTTAAATTGGAAACCATCAAATCAATAACGTGTATTGTGCAAATGTTTATTGAATTTCAACAGCAGGCATTTGTCTTTAAGGTGGTAAGTTGAACTGTGTAAATTATGTGGATCGTGCATAGTTAGGTAATTGAAATAATATTAATAATGTTCTTTCTAATATATAAAATTTTCGTGTCACAATGTTCGTTCCCATACTCCTCCGAAACGGCTTGACCGATTCATGAAATTTTTTATGCATATTCAGTAAGCCTGAGAATCGGCTACTATCTACATATTTTCCTAACCTCTAAGTGATAAGGGGTGTTCACCCCAAAATTTTATTAAGCTATTGCATAGCTTCTATCGCGGGCCTTGAGCGCGGGGACTGAATCCAGAAATTCCGTAACGAAAAAACCTCACGCTCCCCACTCCGACTGACAAGGAGGTGTGGCTTGAAGGCCGTGCATCGTCTAACGTCGTTTCAGTTCGGCAGTCTTCGACACGGCGTTGTGTGCGATTAGATGTATTGTATAGACGTATTGGATAGTGGGGAGGGGAAAGGGGAGGGGGGAGGGGAGGGGGAGGAGGGAGATTGTGAGAGAGGGAAGAGGGTATTGTGAGAGAGGACGGAGGGGCAGGGGAGGGATGTGGAGGGGGGTGGAGGGAAGAGGCAGGGACGGGAGGAAAAGAGAGGGAGGGTCGGGGAGGTGTGGGGGAGAGGGAGGGAGGGGGAGAGGGGGAGGGGAGGAATGGGGAGGGGGAGAGGAGAGGAGTTGATAAAAATGCTGTGCAATAGCTTTACCGCGGCAGTCTCCGAGTGCCACACAACATTTTTTTTTTTTTTTTTTTATATATTTTTATTATGTGGCATCAAAAAATACATACAACTCTAAATTTGCACTTTTTTATCACCAACCCTTGCTTTTTAATAGTCATTTTCTATCCCGCTCGATAACATCAATTATTATCACTTGGTAAGTTATCCCCTCCATGTGTCTGTTTAATGAATCGCAAAATGTGTTGGTAAGCGCATAACTCAACAACGCCTGGACCAATTTGGCCAATTTTTTTTAAATTGTTCTTTGAAGTTTAAAGATGGTATTTACGGCGAGAAAAATTTGAATAGTTGCCGGAAAACAGCCCTTTTCTTTTTCCCTACAAACGTTTTCTAACTAAAATGAGCTTAATTGCTATTACATAAAGATCATATTGAATTACAAGCACTCACTGTTGTTTAAACAATGTAGGTATGTTCCTAACGTCAAAGAGTCAATTTGCACATTAAAAGATATACGGAGCAATCATAACCAATTTGGTGGTGCAAAGATTTTATTAGCAGGAGATTTTCGTCAAACATAGCCAGCTGATGAACTCAATGCATGTCTAAAGTCCTCCAATTGTGGAAACATGTCAAAGCACTTCATTTAAGCAAGAATATGCATGTCGAATTGCAAAATGACCAATCTGGAAACATATTCTCATATACAACTCTTTGAAATTGGTAGTGGCAAATTTCCTATAAACATGTTGACTGGCTGCATTAACATTTCTCAAAGTTTTTGTCAGTTAACTCGATCAAAAGATGAACTTATCCAGAAGGTGTTTCCAGATGTTTCCCAATATTACAGGAACCATGATTGGTTGAGCGCACGAGCTATATTGGCTGCAAAAAACATAGATGTAAATGAATTAAATTTAAAAATGCAAGAAAAAATTACAGGCGAATCGAGGATATATAAATCAGTTGATTCGACTACTAACCAAGATGATGTAGTGAACTATCCACCAGAATTTTTAAACTCGCTGGATTTGCCAGGATTGCCACCTCAATCTTCAATTAAAGGTTGGATCGGTAGTTATAATCTTGCGAAATATCAACCAACCGCGTCTTTGCAACGGCACACGGTTAGCGATAAAAAAATTACTAAACAACGTGATAGAAGCAACTATACTGAAAAGAAAGTATAAAAAAGAAGACGTTCTCATACCGCACATCTCAATTATTCCGAATGATGTGCCGTTTGACTCTAAACTACTACAGTTTCCAGATCAGGGCAATCATTGTTTGTGGTATTAATCTGGAAAACCCATGTTTCTCACATGGTCAATTGTATGTTGCCTGTTCCCGTGTTGGAAAACCATCAGATTTGTTTGTCTATATGCGCCAGATAATCAAACAAAAAACATCGTATATTATCACAAAGCACTACAATGAAAATAAAACTGATTTTTGTTAATAATTATGATTCACATGATTAACAATAAAGGGATAACTTATTTTAAAATGCTTATATATGTTTTATTTAATTATATTTCTTATTCACAACGCCCTATCACCAGGGGTCACCCTGGTTCTGTTTAGGAGTTTTTTTTGCCCCAACTATAAAATATGTAGGAACAAAAAAATGTCACATTACAAATCATTTTGACAGGAATTTATTGCAATTTAATTAGGCAGTACGAAGTCTGCCGGGTCAGCTAGTCTATATATATAAAAGAAAGTCGTGTTAGTTACTTCGCTTATAACTCAAGAACGGCTGAACCGATTTAGCTGAAAATTGGCAGGGAGGTAGTTTAGAGCCAGGAGAAGGACATAGGATACTTTTTATCCCGTTCGACATCATAAAAATAAATATCAAGAATATCGGTTGTCTCAAACATTTTTCAAACGCAGCGCCATTTGGATGACATGACAGGAGTCAAACTTCCCAGTTCATTATCAGGTGACAATTTGAAATTGACAAGTCTTAAGCTAAACCCAAGAAGGTAAGGTTGTCAATTTATAATACGCACCTACGTTCTGAAATTTATTTTGTTACTAAACTTAGAGGTTTTATGTAGCATAAAAAAGTCTTATATTTCAGAAATCAATTTACGTAACTAGCAATGATGACAGAGACGAAATTTAATAATTCTTTGCAAATAGAACTTATTTTACTGTTAGGACTTTAATTAAAGTAGACCGGGAAAACTATAGGCATAAATTATTGTATGTAACATAGAGGCAATAGTTCAGATTAAAATTATGAATTTAGTATTTTTTAGTAAGGTAGTTAGGTTAGATAGTTGGGTTAGCTATAGGATAGGTATGGTCAGTTAGGTTAGGGTATATATACATGTTGTAATTTAAAAGTAGTAGTAGTTATTATTGGTTTGGATTTAATTGTTGTCGTCTTATTCAACGTATGTATATCTAATATAAAAAAAATATAAGAGCAATGAATTGACTCTAAGGCACAACGAAGTTTGCCGGGGCAGCTAGTATAGTATGTTTATCAGTTGTTGAGTACATAACACAAGCTTTTAGCTTAGCTTGGGACTTGATGGCGTTGATTGTTTTGATTGTTCATAATTACGGGACTGTTTTAGTTGTAAAAATTGTTCTTTGTCATGTTCATAGTCATGAGTTGTAAGTTTGGATGTAACTGTTGCAGCGGTCACAGGCGAGAATGGGATCGCGACGCCCCAGGACCTGGCTAACGTGGAGGCCTATGTATCCAAAGTGCAGGCCATACGAGAAGTGCTCAAGCGAGATCACATGAAAGTCGCCTTCTTTGGTCGGTAAGAATATTAAAATGATCATAATGATTAGAAATGCCGGCGCCATTTAGCTTAAAAAAAAACGTATAAAACTAACTGGTATCTTACAGAAATAAATATAATTTCATTTCAATTAAATATACGACGCCAATTTCACCTATTCTCAGACCTACTGATTAACACAAGATTTCACAAGAATCGGTTAAGCTGTTTCAGAGAAGTGTGCTACAAATACTGTGACACGAGAATTTTATTTATTAGAAATTCTATTCTAATAAGTAAATTATTTTTCTCTGTTTCCAGGACAAGTAATGGTAAAAGCACAGTAATCAACGCCATGTTGCACGACAAAATCCTACCGAGTGGTATCGGGCACACCACCAACTGTTTCCTCCAAGTGGAGGGATCAGACACTGACGAATCCTTTTTGCGGACCGAGGGTTCCGAGGAGAAGCTCAACGTGCAGGTGATACTGGATTTTATTTCTATGTCGTTATGGTTCAATATTGAATGTTGTGATTGTTGATGAGCAGTTTAAAAGTGCCTTAGCGCGTCGAGTTCCGGAAATTAGCTTTTTATTTAGTCCCGGTATCATTTGGTTGAACTTACCTTCGACATGCTATTATGGCTTTTCTTACACATATTTTTTACACTATTGAACAAAGTGGAAGGGCAAAAAGGGGCAAAGTGGAACTAGCCGTCAGCTTTTTTAATTTCCACATTTTTGTTTTACTCTAAACTGTAAATAACTTACATAATAAAATGTTTAATGAAGAAAGTGAAGTATCTACTATGTCTAATAATACTACGTTAAATAAAATAATTCTTATGATATTTTACTGTTTAAGTACAAATACTCGTATTAAACGTAAAAAAATAATTAAAACCCCGACGAGCAATTTGAACGCTAGTGGGTTTCTGAATCATGTTCTCTACTCCTTCTATCGAGTAGTACCCTGTTTACCTTTGCTGTTATGCTAATTTTATTTTAGTTCCTTTCTGCAGTCTGTCAGCCAGCTGGGCCACGCCCTGTGCGCGTCGCGGCTGCAGGAGTGCTCGCTGGTGCACGTGTACTGAGTTGTATTGTTATTCCCTCCCGTAGTCTGTCAGCCAGCTGGGCCACGCCCTGTGCGCGTCGCGGCTGCAGGAGTGCTCGCTGGTGCACGTGTACTGAGTTGTATTGTTATTCCCTCCCGCAGTCTGTCAGCCAGCTGGGCCACGCCCTGTGCGCGTCGCGGCTGCAGGAGTGCTCGCTGGTGCACGTGTACTGAGTTGTATTGTTATTCCCTCCCGCAGTCTGTCAGCCAGCTGGGCCACGCCCTGTGCGCGTCGCGGCTGCAGGAGTGCTCGCTGGTGCACGTGTACTGAGTTGTATTGTTATTCCCTCCCGTAGTCTGTCAGCCAGCTGGGCCACGCCCTGTGCGCGTCGCGGCTGCAGGAGTGCTCGCTGGTGCACGTGTACTGAGTTGTATTGTTATTCCCTCCCGCAGTCTGTCAGCCAGCTGGGCCACGCCCTGTGCGCGTCGCGGCTGCAGGAGTGCTCGCTGGTGCACGTGTACTGAGTTGTATTGTTATTCCCTCCCGCAGTCTGTCAGCCAGCTGGGCCACGCCCTGTGCGCGTCGCGGCTGCAGGAGTGCTCGCTGGTGCACGTGTACTGAGTTGTATTGTTATTCCCTCCCGCAGTCTGTCAGCCAGCTGGGCCACGCCCTGTGCGCGTCGCGGCTGCAGGAGTGCTCGCTGGTGCACGTGTACTGAGTTGTATTGTTATTCCCTCCCGCAGTCTGTCAGCCAGCTGGGCCACGCCCTGTGCGCGTCGCGGCTGCAGGAGTGCTCGCTGGTGCACGTGTACTGAGTTGTATTGTTATTCCCTCCCGCAGTCTGTCAGCCAGCTGGGCCACGCCCTGTGCGCGTCGCGGCTGCAGGAGTGCTCGCTGGTGCACGTGTACTGAGTTGTATTGTTATTCCCTCCCGCAGTCTGTCAGCCAGCTGGGCCACGCCCTGTGCGCGTCGCGGCTGCAGGAGTGCTCGCTGGTGCACGTGTACTGAGTTGTATTGTTATTCCCTCCCGCAGTCTGTCAGCCAGCTGGGCCACGCCCTGTGCGCGTCGCGGCTGCAGGAGTGCTCGCTGGTGCACGTGTACTGAGTTGTATTGTTATTCCCTCCCGCAGTCTGTCAGCCAGCTGGGCCACGCCCTGTGCGCGTCGCGGCTGCAGGAGTGCTCGCTGGTGCACGTGTACTGAGTTGTATTGTTATTCCCTCCCGCAGTCTGTCAGCCAGCTGGGCCACGCCCTGTGCGCGTCGCGGCTGCAGGAGTGCTCGCTGGTGCACGTGTACTGAGTTGTATTGTTATTCCCTCCCGCAGTCTGTCAGCCAGCTGGGCCACGCCCTGTGCGCGTCGCGGCTGCAGGAGTGTTCGCTGGTGCACGTGTACTGGCCGCGCGAGCTGTGCGCGTTGCTGCGCGACGACGTGGTGCTGGTGGACAGTCCCGGCGTCGACGTCACGCCCAACCTCGACGAGTGGATCGACAAGTACTGCCTCGACGCCGACGTCTTCGTGCTCGTCGCCAACGCAGAGTCCACGCTCATGGTCACCGTAAGTAACGTGTTACAAGTAACTTGCAAAGTGTCACGTGACATTAGTACAAACTATATATCCCAGAATTTATACCAAATTATGGGTCGTGAGAGAATATTGGGTGGGCCCTGCAAAAAAATGACGAATCGTACGACAAAGTCAATGCGCTCAATATTATTGTATGGATCAAAATTTTGAAGTAACTGTCCAATAAATTTAGGGAACTACTGCATGTTTCCATTTAGATGAGATAAAGAACAAGACAAGTTGTGCTTTTATATTCATTTCTTTATTACAGGAAAAGAACTTCTTCCACAAAGTATCGACAAAAATATCGCAACCGAACATATTCATACTGAACAATCGATGGGATGCGTCCGCCTCCGAGCCTGAGTATTTGGATCAAGTGAGTACTTGCAATACTGAATTTTCATGGGTCCTGCATAATTTTACAATTCTTTGTTCGACTAATAACTGATACCCCAGCCTTCTCTCTGTGAAGTTTTGCCAAATAATTAAAAGTAACATTCTATAGTCAATACCTTGCTTAGTGGGTGTCATTAGCAACAGTTGATGTAGAAAAGGCGGTCTTACTCTGCTTAGAAAGAACGCTATTAAAGATAAATAGACACAGTGCGGGTAACTGCGACGCAGCAAACCAGATCAATTTTTAAGGCCCATGTAAAAAACTATTTTTCTTCCTCAGGTGCATTCCTAGATTATTAGTTTAGGGACAATGCCCAGACTGTTGAGAACGTTTGTCGTCTAATTTACATATTTTTGACCAGTTTTCTACACGATAGTCGCAAAGAAGGGATCACAACTAGGATTTGAACAAAACTCAAAATCAAAACTCATTTATCCAAATTATGCTGAGAATCAGCACTTTTAAAACGTCAAAAATACATAAGACAGTCCCCCAAAACTCACACCCTTCACCACTTTCTTGTGTTTTTACTGAGAAGATGAAGTGGCGGAACAAACTCCCCAGCTAAAACGTTTAGGTTTTTTTTTCCCGGTAACTGCCCTTCCTAACGTGTTTCGCTTCCCGTCAGGTCCGCACGCAGCACGCGAACCGCTGCGTGGACTTCCTGTCGCGCGAGCTGCGCGTGTGCTCGCCCAAGGAGGCCGAGGAGCGGATCTTCTTCATCTCCGCTAAAGAAGCGCTGCTGACGCGCATGCGCGAGAGAGAGAAACCCGTCTCCTGTGAGTACACAATATTATATCGACATGCACAAAATTATTACAACAGAATGTCACATTACGAATTAAAATAATTAAATCATCATCATTTTCCCTAACTATGTTGGGGTCGGCTTCCAATGTAACTGGATACAGCCGAATAGCAGTGTTTCACTGATTAAAATAAAACATCGTCATATGTATTATTTTAAAGTCATTTAAACATCATGTAACAGATTTTTTTCAAGAATTACGTTTACTCTGTAAGTAAAAACTCATAATGATGAATGATCAATTTATGACTTTGCTATCGTCATTTGATACACAAAAACCACTCTGCCTTGACTTAATTTGTTTTGGGGTCTCCTAAAATCGCTGTAATTAATTTATCAATCAACCTCTGCATCTTATAACTTCGAATAAAACACATTCATATTTTTTTTTCTCAGTGTTGGAGGTATTATACAATTTTCGAAATTATATTCAATTTGATCCTCGTATTTCCAGCGCCGATCTTAGCCGAGGGTCACCAGGTGCGTTACTTCGAGTTCGTGGACTTCGAGCGCAAGTTCGAGGAGTGCATCAGCAAGTCTGCCGTGCGCACCAAGTTCGCGCAACACTCGCGCCGCGGGAAGAATATCGCTGCTGAAGTTATGGCGGCTCTGGAACTGGTGAGATACCGCCCTGATAACATAATGTTTGGGTAGCCCTGGACCTTGCCTTTAGCTAAAGTCTAGGCAGACCCGGATTCAACTGAATACCAGTATTACACTCGGAGCGACTGCTTGTCTGACTTATAAATACTCTTTATTTTAAGCAGCTCCTCTCTGCTCAATGTTCATATACCCCATTCCTCCTCTACTCCTTTCTGCTCTGGTCAATGGTCAGCCTGGAGTTGTGTGTGTGTCCTAGAGCCTAATAAGTAATAACAAACCACGCAATGTTTCAGGTATACAACACCGCGACGGACCAGAAGTCAGCGAAGGTGGAGAAGCAACGCGTGCTGCACGAACAGCTGTCCGCCATCGAGGAGCAGCTCACCACCATCACGCGACAGATGAAGGACAAGATCAACCGCATGGTGGAGAGCGTCGAGCATAAGGTACTACATAGCAAAGCGAGCCAGACTCACAGTAGTCGCAAATGATACGTCGCCATAAAATAAAATGACAGTACGACGTGGTACATCATGCAAAATTGCTTGACACCATCTCCAACACCGCGCGCGCTCATTGGTCAAATCCAATAGCGCGCGCTCATTGGTCAAATCCAATAGCGCGCGCTTCCCTGGTTTCTTGTAACACATTTCAGTCACTTCTCACGAAATCACTCCTACAAAAAATTTCCAGTAACTGAGAGAAAAGGCATACATATCATAAACTACTATACCTAACGTCCGAATGAAACTAACATGGACTGTAAAGTCCACGAAAACGTAGATCGGTTCAGTACTTAACCTACCTTCTTTTAATAAATTGGCTTTGTGATCTCGTAGACTGATGTAAACATTCCTCTAACACAAACTTTAATTTTTATTGTGAATAGAACGTCCGTCCGGTCCAGCTTCCATTCTTGGCAATCTTAGAAATTAGCATAACGTTTATCCCGCCTTTTATCCAGGTTTCCGTGGTAGTAAGTGAAGAGATCCGTGACTTATCTGCCATTGTAGACGAGTACCACCCTCCAATACGGCTTGTACGATCACCTTTTTTTATTCCAAATCAGTAGTATTTTAGAAGTTTACAATAAATTTATACTCACTGTCTATATTCTTTGTAAATAAAGCGTGGGTGTAAAGATCCACAACCCCTTTTGAAAAGGAAGGATCCTCCGACAGACGGTGTTGTCTGGTGGACTACTACTGCCCGACTGTAAGTTGTTGTCGGGATCTTGTATACGTTCAATCGCGCGGATAACTTTACCATCGCGATGCAGGGATGTCAGTAGTAAGTTCGTATGCGGTGAGATAAATGTCGCTACAATTTGTTATGTTATGTATTCATCATCTTGCTATCTCTCAATCAAAACCACGAAAAATAAACTTTCCGGTACAATTATGTTCCCATAATTCGACATAATGTAGGAAACAGCAATCAAGAAACATCACCATCTGGCTATTCTTTTCGCAACTATGTTTGGATCGGTTTCCAGTTTTATCAAATGCAGCTGAATACCGGCGTTTTAGATGGGCTTACTGCTAGTCTGACCTTCACAGCCCATTGACTGTGTAATACGAAACTCCCTGGTTAAACTGGCTTAAACTGGCTGTCAGACTTTCAAGCTTCTCACTACCCGTTATGATTGTCAAATGACAGATATGATCAACGGCTTAACGTCCCTTTGACCAACCCGTGCGGCTATTATTATTTAACCTGAAGCAAGAAATTAAACACTCGGCATCGGTGAAGGAAAATATCTTGAGGAAGATTGGACTTGTAGTTAATATAAGTCTGAAATCGCCAATCCGTCTTGAGCAAGCGTGGTGATCGATGCTCGTCCCTTCTCTGTAAATAAGAGGCCTTTGCCTTTGCAGTAACAGGCAGGTTTTTTTAAGCATGCATAATATGAATACGGCGTTACGTCGTCCCCAGGTGTCGCTGACCCTGAGCCAGGAGATCCGGCGCCTGTCGGCGCTGGTGGACGAGTACGACACGCCCTTCCGCACCGAGCGCGCGCACCTGGACCAGTACAAGCGCGCGCTGCACCGCCACGTGGAGGCCGGGCTCGGCTCGCGGCTCAAGAAGCGCCTCTCCGCAGACATCGGGAACGAGATGGACCAGGCGCAGAAGGAGATGGCAGGTACGTTACCATTTTATCATACAAGTTTTAGCATGAAGTCTAAGAGCTAAGAAGATATAATGTAAGCTCCTTTCCTTCAGTAAGAAAGTATCAAAGTAGTGTTGGAGAGCAGCAGCTCTAATAGCCTTCAGTCAATGTAAAACACTTTTATTCGACTGCAATCTATTAAACTGGAAATCAACCCCAATAAAGTTATGATTTTAACATTATATTGAATCAGTGTTTGGTCTGTCCCAGAGCGCATGTACAACATCCTGCCCATCCACAAGCGCGCGGCCGCGGCCAGCTACATCATCCCGCACCAGCAACCCTTCGAGGTGCTGTACCGCCTCAACTGCGACAACCTGTGCGCGGACTTCACCGAGGACCTCTCCTTCCGTTTCTCCTACGGCATCACCGCGCTCATCCAGCGCTTCCAGGGCAAGCACACCAACAAGATCGCGCTCAAGAACCCGCCGCAGTACACACAGGTACACAAGGACGCCGTGCCATGAAACACGCGAGTCCAAATTTTATAGAATACTAGCTCCCTCGACAAACTTCATTCCGCCTTAGAATCAAAAATTTGGGGTGGACCACCCTTATTACTTAAGGGTATAAAAAATAGTTAACGTCCTATTTTCAAACCTACTGAATATACACACAAAATTTCGTAAGATTCAGTCAAGTCGATTCAGAGGAGTTATGTGACACCAGAATTTTAGAATTAGGAAAATAAGGGTGTAAAAAAATAATTATATAGGACTTATCAGAGGCGCGGTTTTGTACTTACATTATACAAAAAAGTAAGTTGAGATATGTGTGCGCGGAATATTCGAGATATGTTGACTATTTACTAATATAACTTTGGTGGTAACAATCACACCAGTACGCCTTTTTGCAAGTCTTTTGTGAAATCTTCCCGATTTTTCACAGTGCTTGCCTGCTAATAACCCTTCTTCAGATCAAAATCTAGGCCTAAGTGTTTACATGTAACGCCCAAAAGATTTTATTTTATGCTAACCTTGCCAGACTAGTCTGTCCAATGTTTCTAGCAGAAGTAGACAGTAACCGAAAATGTTATGCTTAATGTTCCAGATCCCGCCATCCGTGAGTTCGGTTCCGTCGTCGATGGAGGTGGCGCGCAGCAACGGGCCGGCGCTGGGCAGCCACGTGGGGCTGTCGGCCGAGGAGTGGGGCCTCGTGTCCAAGTTCGCGCTCGGGGCGCTCACCTCGCAGGGCACCATGGGCGGGCTACTGCTCTCTGGACTTGTGAGCGCCCACTTCTATCTAGCAATAACAGTAGTATTCCCACATTTCGTCAGTGTAATAGGGGTCGAGCTTATTGACATCAATCCGGGCTGCTACTGAGAAATTTCAGATGGAAAAACTCAGTTCTCTCTTTCAGTTTGCAGAACCCGGGACTTTATGCTCATCAGTTGCTCTTGAGACCATTAGACCAACGAGACAGTCGATACTATAGTCAGTTAATTTAATACAATACAACAAAAGCTCTTATAAACAAGCGCAACGCTGTGCAATGACGTTCTTCCGTCACATCTTCTGCCCAGCAAAAACACTGAGGGGCGTTTTGGGGGACTATCTCATGTAATTTTTGATGTTCAAAAAGTGCTGATCGTCAGCCTAATATTGATAAATGACTTTTCATTTCACTTGCTACTTGCTCAGTCCAAGTGGTTATAAACATCTTTAAGAATCATGCTAAAATACGAGCCTCACTACAACGCTTTTAACTAACTAACTCATTCATTACGCTCAATTCGCAGCTCCTAAAGACAGTGGGCTGGCGCTTCGTGGTGGTAACGGGAGCCCTGTACGGCGCGCTGTACGCGTACGAGCGGCTGACGTGGACGGCGCGCGCGCAACAGCGCGTGTTCAAGCAGCAGTACGTCGCGCACGCCAGCAAGAAGTTACGTCTCATCGTCGACCTCACCTCCGCTAACTGCAGCCACCAAGTGCAGCAGTAAGTACTTCATCATCATAACGGGAACACCACATAGGCCATCATCACCGGTCGAGTGTTTCTCGCATCCAACGCGTTCCGGTCAGGTATTTGTCCACCTTGTGGTCACACTGCTCGCACGCAGTAAATTTGCTCACTAATGTAACTTAATTTAACGTCTTATTTTCATAGTTCATTTCTGAAGCGAAGGTCAAAAATAAATTGCTTGTATAGTAAAGAATAACATCACCCTCCGTTTAGGCTTCGTTGCAGTCGGATAAAACCAAAATTTTGACAAAAAAAAAAACTGATAAGTAATAAGGATTGAGTGTAGCCTAGATTCAAAATGTATGCAGCCACTTATTTCTCCATGTGTTGTTTTGTTTTAGTTTGGTATCAGTAAAACGCCGTACTGCTTGTAATTATTAAATATTCCGTTATAATAACCCTCTTGTTTGCACCAGGGAGCTATCCACAATGTTCGCGCGCCTGTGCCGGCTGATCGACGAGGCGACGACAGAGATGGACGCGGAGCTGAGCGAGGTGAAGGAGGCCACCAAGATGCTGGAGCACGCCTCCACGTCCGCCAAGAAACTGCGCAACAAAGCCAACTACCTGTCGCACGAACTCGAGCTATTCGACGACGCCTTCCTAAAAAGCAACTAGAAGTCGGCACGTTGAGGTAACTATTGAAAATAATAATAATCATCTTTATTGACATCTTTCTTCTCTTTTGATACCTTACGGCAGTATAGAGCAATTCACTACTGGACATAAGGCCTCAAAAATGTATCTTGGCAACTCTCACATAGCTGCTAACAGCGTCTATGATATTCTATATCGGGTTGGTCAACTGCACGGCCTAGCGCGTATTTTTCGAATAGATACTATCTACAGCTACTACCTTATTGACACCTTAAAAAAATATAACCATATTGATATTGGTTTACATTTGCGACTGATAAGCAGCAATGATTGTGCATAAGTGTTATGAATGCTGCCATAAGCTCTGTCAATTTTAAGAGGGAAGTCTGCGAGCGTGGGAACTTATTTTTGAACGCATACATCGACATTTTCCACTTACACAGTAGTAACGCGCTACACACCTTACACACACATTAACACTTGCCCAGAAACAAACGACAAACAGTACGGCACGACGGGAAAATTATTTTTTCAATGCGTGTTCGAAATAAAAGAGCTAGTAATTATGTGTCAGTAAACAAGCAATGTAATAACAATTGACTTATTGCATCGCGATGCTCGCTTGCTTATGATATTGTTTGGTAGCAACGAAAGGGTGGGGTCTCAGTGTTCAACAGAGATTTAAAATTTAATTGATAAAATTACTATTTCTTTTAGTTGTGTTGTTTAATGTAATTAATAACTTCGTAATTATTAGAATTTTATTTTATTATAATAATACTATAATTGATTGTTTAAACTGTTTTATCTTCATGCATACTAAATATAGTTCCTTGATATTTTATGGTAAATATGTAATGAATGGCGTAAGGGAACAAAAAGACTAACTCAAAAACAACAAATAATTGTATTTCTATACCATACATTTAAATATTATAAACTAGCTGCCCCGGCAAACTTCGTTGTGCCTTAGAGTCAATTCATTGCTCTTAGAGTCAATTCATTGCTCTTATTTTTTTTTTATATTAGATATACATACGTTGAATAAGACGACAACAAATAAATCCAAACCAATAATAACTACTACTACTTTTAAATTACAACATGTATATATACCCTAACCTAACTGACCATACCTATCCTATAGCTAACCCAACTATCTAACCTAACTACCTTACTAAAAAATACTAAATTCATAATTTTAATCTGAACTATTGCCTCTATCTTACATACAATAATTTATGCCTATAGTTTTCCCGGTCTACTTTAATTAAAGTAAAATAAGTTCTATTTGCAAAGAATTATTAAAGTTCGTCTCTGTCATCATTGCTAGTTACGTAAATTGATTTCTGAAATATAAGACTTTTTTATGCTACATAAAACCTCTAAGTTTAGTAACAAAATAAATTTCAGAACGTAGGTGCGTATTATAAATTGACAACCTTACCTTCTTGGGTTTGGCTTAAGACTTGTCAATTTCAAATTGTCACCTGATATTGAACTGAGAAGTTTGACTCCTGTCATGTCATCCAAGATGGCGCTGCGTTTGAAAAATGTTTGAGACAACCGATATTCTTGATATTTATTTTTATGATGTCGAACGAGATAAAAAGTATCCTATGTCCTTCTCCTGGCTCTAAACTACCTCCCTGCCAATTTTCAGCTAAATCGGTTCAGCCGTTCTTGAGTTATAAGTGAAGTAACTAACACGACTTTCTTTTATATATATAGATGCAAAAGTAACTTTTCATGTCTTTCTGCCTGTCTCGCTTTTCGGCCAAAACTACTGCACCGGTAAAACTGAAATTTGGTACACAGATAGTCTAAAACCTGAGAAAGTACACAGGCTACTTTTTGATTCGCGAAAAGGCTTGTAAGAGATAGAAAAAGGGGATGAAAGGATGTATGAAAGTATTATCATTTTCAAAGCTAAAAGCATGCAATTTATATTTTGGGCAGTTGATTACATATAAATAAGTATGGCATTAAAAAATTGTCAAAATGTTACCCTTAAGGGTGCAAAATAAAAATAAGGAATAATAGGTATATATATAAAGGAACTCAATATTTTTGTAGCTAGAACGATAAATCTTTTGCGTTTGACTATTGATTCGAATAGATACCTACAATTAAATTTTGTAACAATTTGATCGTTAAGCGAGTAAAGAAACGAACAAAACGTGTCAAATGTTGAAGATGTTGTCGAATTCTCAGTGTACAATATAGACTCTGAACAAGTTACAGCATACCCATAGGGTATTTTCAGACTCTCTACTCAAGAGGCTAAAAGTTGGTATTCCAGTCCTGTAAATCAGAAATCTTGACGCGCCGGTGCAACGGTACACGACTACAAATTACACATATGGGCACAACATTATAAAGGCAACAATCATGGCTGGAATGGCAAAAGGAGAAAACGTCTTGACTACCCGTATTCCAATAAATCTGTATTTGCCATTTCAATTAAAAAGAGTCCCTGCACGGTAAAACAAACAAAAGTAATTTATAAAAATGCACTTTAAACATAGGCTCATATTTTATTATTCCTTCTACTTTAATATTTGAGCTGTTTGCAGTGCAACACTGCCAAAAGGTTCTTAATTCATTAAACCCCAAGCGTTTGCGCTGTCATTGTCTTTCTATCGTATCTCTAATCGTCACGATTGAAAGTTTAAAGTATTTATACGTACAATGAGTATTATTCTTCAAACATACTTTTACACGCGGACGTAATCGCGGGCAGATATGATGCAGATAGCTATGCTCACGCTGTAGCCTAAAACAATAATTTTGTTTATAAACGTAGCATCATATAATATCACACCTGTATCCCGAAGAGTTAGACAGTGGTGTATACCCATAATTCACCAGTTATGTTTTAAGTTTTATGTAATAGGGGGTGATCTTATTCATCCATCAACTAGGTACAAATCCTGACTCCGGGATGCTACTGAGAAATTCAAAATTAAAAAACCCGATAACACTTGTCCAACCCAGGAATTGAACCCAGGACCTCATGCTCTAGAAGTAGTGCTAGAATTTTAACCATTAACATTAAACTAAACGGTTAGTTTTAGTAGCTATTCATTTATTTTTTATGACAATAACACTCTCACAGTTTCGTTTTGGCTTTTTGTTGGACGCAAACTAAAAATAAACATGTAATCATCAAGGAACAGTCTGTGTGTTTTAAACATGTAACCGATATAAATATATATATATACTTTATACAATGGGAATAACGCTTACTGCTTTGAAATAACAACGTAATACTCTATTAATAAAAAAAACATCTTTGAGTTTTAAATGGTTGCCATTTTCGTAATTACGAGTTACGCACCCGGAAAATCCTTGGAAATGATACCCTTATTGTATTCCGAAAAAAAAGTGTTGTCCGCCATCCTGGAGAGAACTGGTCGAATGAGCTTGATTCCAAAAGGTTATAAAATAATAACCCACGTTTTATCATCGGAAAAATATCTTAAATAAAAGATACGTACTATTTTTTTTAATTTTCCTTTATTTCTTTTCGATTTGTCGGGAATTTTCCTTCTGTTTGCCCATTCTATAAAAGATGATGTAGTATTTAAGTTACGGAAATTTTATTTATTCATCAATTATTATCACACCTTTGGTTTGGGCTTTAACTTAACCCAGTTATTAAAATTCATGTGTGAATGTTAAATTTATCATTAAAATATCAATTATTAAACATTAAAAAAAACTAATGCCATCTCTCAAAAATGACGGAATCTAGTTATTAGTTAAAAATCCTCTAAAGTTATATTATTTATTTAAATAAATATCTAATAGCAAAGTAATTTCAATACTTTCATAGAAAATTGGTAGATACACCGTGTAACTTGCACCCCACCCTATAACTTTTATGGATGTATGAGTTGACGTTTATCGAGCTCGGAGCGGACAAAAAACTGACGTGCTCTCACCTTGGTTTCCAGGGCGGCACTAATTTGTTTTCAGACGCATGTTCGAATATAAAACAAAATTTGAAACGGGGGACGCTCCATACTAGAATGTATGGCAAACGGAAAACATTTTGCGCAAAAATATTAAGAATGTTATGACGTAAATTACTAGTGTATGATTTTATTTTATTAAAAATTTAAAAGGGTTAACCTCATAATCATACACTTGTGTCATGAATTAACGAAAAATATCTATAAACATTGCTTTACATTTTAAGAAAACGTGCAAATAGTAAGTGCCGATTTCGATGTAAATATGAAATATTGAGATTGTTTTTAGCAGACATTTTAGGATAATTTAAAAAATATCACACGGTGTCACTGGTGATACATCCAATAAGCATCCTATTTAATTTTTTGATAATATTTGGTGTGTTAGATGTTTGGATACCTTGCAAACCGTAACCCCTGTTTTGGCGCTTTGCAAGGACTGTCCCCTTAAGCATGCTTAGTATACCTTGCGAACTGTATATTGATTTATTTATTTATTTATAACCAACTTATACTAACAGTTAATAACTAAACATACTAGCTATTGGTTGAAGAAATATAAAATCGAAATGATAACAAAAATAACTAATAATAATAAAATAGAAATAAACAAACAAGAACACAGATAAACTAAAATAAAATAATGTAATATTTCTTATTTTAAATAATCTTGGGAGATAGTGCTTGGAGTGGCAATGGACTCCTGATACCGAGAAGCCCTTAACGTTGGTTAAATGATCATAAAGCGATCTCCGCAGCTCTGAAATAATATCTGGATTAAGCTTGAACTAGGTATAGCTTCAAGAGATATTTCTGACTGCTAAAGTTTTATACAATTTTCCCTTTTTGTTTATTTCCAGTGGAAGGTACAAGACTCCCGCCTCTCGGCGCCTGCCGGTGCCCCGCGCTCCACTACTTGTCCGTGTGCGAGGGTCCGCTGTGAGTTGTGTGCGTGTGAAGCGTGTATTTATCGCGAGTGAGTGCGGCGCGGAACAGTGGCGAGTGCGGCCAGTGTAGCCAATTAACTATTATTTGCGTCTCAACATGTGTAGTATAAAATGAAACATGCGGATTCTTCTATGGTTTCTTCTGTAGTAAGTTCTCGGAAGTGTCGCCGGCGCCACTGCTCCGATGGCTCGCTGTGATCCTCAGTGACATGACAACTACTTAGGTTCGCCACACTCGACCTCTAGGAAGGTAAACATGTCTCATGTCAATGTATAGTTGAATGATATACCTCTGTTGTACATTAGAGCTTTTGTTGTTGTTTTAAAGTTATTTATCAATTTTTATGCGTTGTATCGCAATGAAATCACGCGTAGACTAACGTCTAAAACTTGTTATGAACATTCATTTGTTGTATTGAATTTATTTTAGTTTTACATGGTTCCTGACGATTAATGATTTACTTTTAGTGTTTACCTTCCCTTTGTATAGATAAACATCTAGGTGCTACCAAATGGATGTATCAAATCTAACAAACTTAATGTTTGAACACACAAGTTGTATAAAATTGTTATTACTGATAAATTCTACATGGAGAATATCTTATGAAATATCTACTGTTCGTGTGTTTATCGACGCTATGTCTACGCTTTGACAAGTTCTCTGAAGCATGTTGGTTATTTATAATGCAAATGTTTACATAATTATTGGGTACTCATTAAAAATAAATATAATCTACTAATCGATAGCGTCATCCTAACTGATTAGTTACCATTAACGACATTCTCCGCAACGAAATTCCGCAATATCGACTACGTGACCACCCTCATGATTTTATGATCTGTGATATTACTCATCCTTTGTTTCAAAATTGTTTTAATCCATTGGCACACTGCACAGGAACCCACAGTGTATGAAAATGGAGCATTTATTATGTTTATCCGTAACTCATGTATAAGCGAACAATCTGATTCATAGTGTAGCATGGTCAACATTGCGGATTACAATTAAATTGTTTCACTATAAGGATTAATTTATTTATGATGTAGTAGCGAAGTGGAGTGTGGTTCTCGGATGTTGTTATAATATAATGAAGTAGGCAAGCAAAGCTGTTTATAATATTTTGCACACCCTCACTTACTTATTACACTGTCAGAGAAATGTCAGCATATTTTTGTATAACAATCATTAAGAAGTCTCAATTCTTGCGTGTAAAATAAATAGAAACTAGATTTTGGACCTAACAAACTCCACTTCTTTGACAGTGTAATATATTCTAACATTTTGGCTATTTTTTATATATATTGTTACAATGTTTAGTATGAATAAATGAATTGACGTCACCCCAGTGATGTTCTCATTATTATTATTGAATAGGAAGGTACACAGACCATGGAATGAATTGGACATAGGGAGCCATGCAGCCAATCGATATTAGATAGATTTTGTTGTCCATTGTAATTAGTTATTGCATAATTAGGAGAATTTTCTTATGTAAATAAAAACAAATAAAGGATTCCTTTATAATATGATAGTTTTATTTCTAGATTAACTAACTCAGTAAACAGTTTAACAGTCAATAGTTTAAATGTTAAGAAGGTAATGAAAAGTATAAAATGTTATTTAACCGTACTATACTTATAGATATCAATTATACTTAAATCGAATTTTTCCCTTATGTCTTCAGGTTTCGGTGTATTCTAAAAGAGCAAAATGTGTAATCATCAGTTAAAGGTATTTTTATAAAGAGCAAAAAAGCAAAAATATAAAAAGCTCAGTAATATTGTGAGAATACATAGCTATTAATTGGTATTCTAAGTACGCGTATTTCAGTATAAGTTTATTATTAATCAATGTGAACTGCTCAGTGTCTGCTCTGTCGGAACTGACCCTAAGATTAAAACTTCATAACTTTCACATTGACCTTAAAAGCATCTTTGTCCTTGAAGACTGACACTGACGAGTGATGACGTGCTAGTGTCATTTAAATTTAGCGTTGTAAAACTTTACGAGATCGACTGGTGCAATGACATGCAGACATAAACTCATGCCTTTTGCCCATGGGGGTAAGCAGAAACTACAGAGCGCCATCTGCTTCTACTACTTTTTGCTTCGTTTACATTCATACATGTGGCCATACACACACGCCCGTTGGAAGTACTACGCACCTGACCTTTATGAAAATCTTCACCAAAAAGGTCTATGTAATTGTCCTTCTAGGGCGTCCCCTCCCGGCGTTTTCACTTACATCTGCCTTGTAAATGCCTTTCATTCATTCGAGATCGACTGCTAGGAGGCGAAAAAAGAAAGGACAAACTTACCAACGCCGCATTAGTTTTGAATTCGGTCTTGTTGAACCGCACAGCGGAGCCTGCTGCGGTGAGCCCGTAGTGTTGGCAGGCGGCGGCCGCGTCGCGCTCCGTGCGGAAGCACAACCACTGCGCAACTGTCGCGCTCGGCACTGTGAGCTGCTTGTTGTTGTATGCGTGGCTCATCACGTGGAGGGCGCGTCTGTAACAGTTTATAATAAAAAATAAAATACTTTTACTTCGAGCTTTGTCGTGATGGTCCAGAGGTTAAGGCGCCTACCTCTCATGCACGAGGTTGTGGTTCTAATCCGGGTAAGTACCATTGTGACTTTTCAATTCATATTTACTTTCTAAGTTTATCTTAGACATCATTGACATTGGTGAAGGAAAACATCGTGAGGAAACCTGAACTTATCTATACATATAATAAGACTGTAAAAAAACTGTGTCTGTACATTGAATATATTTAAAAAATAATAATTGAGGGGGGTTTAGAAACAGTAATAGAGCACGAATCCAAAAAAAAAATCTGTCTGTTTGTCTGTTTGTTTGCACACGCTAATCTTCGGAACTACTGGACGGATTTGAATGATATTTTTTTTGTTGTATAGATATTAAGTCTGGTCAACACATAGGCTATAATTTATCTTGGAAACTGGAACACCTGATGCAGAACCGCAACAGACCAGCTAAACTATAGGCGATACAAAAATGGTCCCATAGCAAAAATTGATCCACGTGATAAGCAATTTCTGCTGAGAGAATAAATTTGAAGATCCGGAACACCTGATGCAGAACCGCAACAGACCAGCTAAACTATAGGAGATACAAAAATGGTCCCATAGCAAAAATTGTTCCACGTGATGAGCATTTTCTGCTGAGAGAATAAATTTGAAGATCCGGAACACCTGATGCAGAACCGCAACAGACCAGCTAAACTATAGGAGATACAAAAATGGTCCCATAGCAAAAATTGTTCCACGTGATGAGCATTTTCTGCTGAGAGAATAAATTTGAAGATCCGGAACACCTGATGCAGAACCGCAACAGACCAGCTAAACTATAGGAGATACAAAAATGGTCCCATAGCAAAAATTGTTCCACGTGATGAGCATTTTCTGCTGAGAGAATAAATTTGAAGATCCGGAACACCTGATGCAGAACCGCAACAGACCAGCCAAACTATAAGAGATACAAAAATGGTCCCATAGCAAAAATTGTTCCACGTGATGAGCATTTTCTGCTGAGAGAATAAATTTGAAGATCCGGAACACCTGATGCAGAACCGCAACAGACCATCTAAACTATAGGAGATACAAAAATGGTACCATAGCAAAAATTGTTCCAAGTTATGAGCATTTTCTGCTGAGAGAATAAATTTGAAGATCCGGAACACCTGATGTGGAACTTCAAGAGCCCAGCTACACTATAAAAAATAAAAATAAATATATTCCACAACTTTTTCACACAACACCATTTAGTCCCAAGTTAAGCTTGAGAGCTTGTGTTATGGGTACTAAACAGCTGATAAACATACTTATATATTTCTAAATACATACATATTATAGATAAATTACACCCAGACACAGAACAAATGCTCGTGCTCATCACACAAACATTTGTCCTGGGTGGGAATCGAACCCACGACCTCCGGCATAGCAGTCAGGGTCACTAACTACTAGACCAACAGGCCAGTCATAACTACTATAACATAAATTGGAATGACGTCTTAGCAAGAGTTGTTCAGCCTTATGAGCACTCGCTGTTGACGGATAAAAATCGAAGATCTGGAACACCTGTTGTGGAACTCCAAGAGCCCAGCTACACCATAACTCAAATAGGAATGACGTCTTAGCAAAAGTTGTTCAGTCTGATAGGCATTTCCTGTTGACTTATAAAAATCGATGATTAGAAACATTTGGTATAGAAATTAAAGCTATCACTAACTTCATTGCATAATTATAAAATAACATAAGTAGTACTACGCGGTGAAGGCGGGAACAGTTCGGGACTGATTTTAGATGACGATGGTATATCGTTGAAAATTAGACTCTACTGGCTAAAACTGCCATTTTTTTTATCGTATGCCTTCGGGCTTATGTTATTTGAGTGTTTAATTTCCTTTTCCATTTATCTTCGTTACACGGTAGCTTACCCGGTAACGTAGGGGAGCAGCCACTTAGATTTTAATTGATCAGGTATCATCACAATAAAACTATAACCATGCCTGGAAAGAGGTCAAATTTTTCCCAATGTTTCAAAGGTGCTAAATGATTAAAGACCATAAGATCCCAACAATCTACCGAAGAGCGTTAGGAGAGACTTGATGCTGTTCGAGAACATGAGGCTGCAACTTGCTCCGTGGAAACTTTTTGGGATCGCGAAGCACGCCTGTATTCTCAGCGTATTTACGCATCTACATCCAGGTATCTAGATACCAGTGAAGAATATGTGCGCGACTGACCGCTGATCGTGAACATCATGCACTGTCTCGCGAGTTGGAGACGTTCACGGAAAAAGCATGACGCTTGAGTTTTCAGCGTATATACGCATCGACTCTAGAGATAAGTGGGGGAAGGAGATGCGCGACTGACCGCTGATCGTGAACGTCACGCAACATATTATAGGCTATAATTTATTTTGGAAAATGGAACACCTAAAGTGAAAGAGATATAAAAATGGTGCCATTGCTAAAACTATTCCACGTGAAGAGTGTTTTCTGCTGTGAGACTAAATTTGAAGATCTGGAGCACCTGTAGGGGAACTCCAAAGCCCAGAGACAATATAACATAATATACATAATAGTAATGGCGTCTTAGCAAAATTTGTTTAGTCTGATGGCATTTCCTGTTGACCAACAAAAATAAAAAATCTGGAACATCTTGAATCGTCTCGCGCATCCCATTGATTTCCCGTCCCCGGGCTTATAGAATTCGACATCAGATGTTTCAGATCTTCGATTTTGACGACCCCGTTGTCGCTGGCATAAGCAACAGGATCCGCGTACGAAGTCGCGGGCAGAAGCTAGTAGTTAATATAAGTTTGAAATCGCCAATCCGCCTTGAGCAAATGTGGTGATCAATGCTTAAGCCTTCTCTGTGTGAGAAGAAGCCTTTGTCCTTCAGTGGGAAAGTAACAGGCTGGTAGTATTATTATTATTACTTTGAGAGCAACAACAACCTAAGTAGTTTTCCATTAATTTGAAAAAGCAAAAAAATACTTGTGTTTTATTTTTTATTATCTTCTTATATTTTTATATTCATACACCGTTCACATGCCTATTGCTTAACGCGTTTCCTGCTGAATTTTTAGCAAACTTTGCGCAAATGCTAATTAATGTGCTTGTTGTGCCTAGGAAAGCACGGAGGTGGTATCAATATGTAAGGGATGGTCACCAATCAAGGGACCAGCCCCAGCAAGCGTCGACCGATCCGTGCAGCTACACTACACACACACGCACACACTATACACTTCTGGACACATCTATTGGCCCACCTTGTACTTTCAGTTTCGTTTGGTCCTAGCTAAAATTTTATATTAGGTCTTATTTTTATGCAGTTTTGAACCTGGCACATTCATAATTTCATTCAATAGTCTTTTTTTGAATTTCGAACACAGAATTTAAAGACAATTTGGAGCCTGTTTGTTGATGTCAAACAATCGAATACTAAGAAAACTTGGTTTTATTGGTTTACTTGGATTTAATTCTTGAAAAAGTGATTGATATCTTTGGTTTTGCAACAAACATTACTTATTCTTAACATTAAGGTGAGGTTCTATCAATAATCTATGGATACTTCACCTGAAGTCGCCGCCCAAGCTGTGGCACTTATTCAGGCCGGACACAGCGAAAGAAACGTGAGTGCTCAACTTGATTTAAGTCGATCTGCGGTCCGAAATGTTTATGAGGTACCTAGAGACTGGCGGCTTTGTTCGTCGCCAAGGAAGGCCACGATCTCGGGTCACAACTGAAAGGCAGGATCGATTCATCGTGACGACCAGCTTGAGAAATCGTCACCTTACCTCCATTGAGATACAAAACCAACTTCGCGACTTCCACGGAGTATCTGTGAGCGCTCGAACTGTTCGGAGAAGGTTAAAAGAACGCGATATGGTACCACACAAGCCAGCTAATGGGCCCAAACTAACGCGAGCCCACCGAACAGCGCGCCTTCATTTCGCACGCAGTCATTTAAATTGGACACAGCAAGATTGGAGCCGTGTACTCTTTTCTGATGAGTCTAAAATTGTGTTATATGGCAATGATGGAAGGAAGAAGGTCTACCGACGTAAGGGAGAGCGTTTCGCACAATGCTGCTTTGAAGAGAGGGTTGCTTATGGCGGTGGCTCATGGACTGTCTGGGGCGGTATATCCGCGAGCAGCAAAACTCAACTTGAGGTTGTTACAGGACCACGGCTGCCAACATTAAATGCTGAAAGGTACATTCGTGAGTGCATAGAACCTCACGTGATACCATACGCGGACTATGTGGGCCCAAATTTCCTTTTTATGCATGATAATGCAAGAGCCCATGCGGCCGGCATCGTCAGGGAATATCTTCGAGCTGTGAACATCACAGTTATGGACTGGCCAGCCAGAAGCCCAGACATGAACCCCATTGAGCACATGTGGGACGAGCTAAAAAGACGTGTTAAGGCTCGTCAGCCAGTTGCCCAGACGATGCAGGAGTTAAAAACTGCCATAGAAGAGGAATGGGAGATGATCCCTCAAAATTTCATAGAGCGGTTGATAAACTCTATGCCTAATCGTATGAGAGCTGTGGTAGATGCCCATGGAGGCAACACGCGTTATTAAATTAAACCTTTATTTGATAAAACATGTTTTTTATTCAAAAATCAATTGCCTTTAACAAGGCGCATATCCGACATGTTAGGCGTAGCTCCATGTCGTATGGTATTCTGAATTCAAATTTGAAACAATACGATCGAAAAAGATGGTAAAATGTATCAGGTTTAAAACTGCATCAACAGTTTTTGTTCAATCTAGCAATCATATTTCGGTAGGGGTCATCGAAACCTAAACTCTAAGGTGGGCCAATAGATGTGTCCAGAAGTGTAATATTATTTAGTCACAAACCCCTGTTGGTATATGGATAAGTAAATATTTACCGTTGTAATGTGGGTAAGTAGGTGGATAAGGCGCAGAATGAGAGCGGACACAACTTCTCCGACAGTCTACACACTCTCACATAGTTTCCCTGGAGATTTGCTATTGCTATTTCGTAAGCCAGTAGAAGTTTCGTGTGTCTGAAAAAAAAACACATTACTTAAGTAATTTCCCGCCTCAGCTTCACACTGGCAGCTATTTGACAAAATTTTAGTTTTTAGTCTCATATAGATTGCAAGAAAATATGCGACACATAAGTATATTTTTCTTTTTCAAATCGTTGGAAAACTGCTTAGATTAAGCGCATTAAATAAATAATAAATATTCCACAACTTTTCACACAACTCCATTTAGTCCCAAGTTAAGCTTGAGAGCTTGTGTTATGGGTACTAAACAGCTGATAAATATACTTATATATTTCTAAATACATACATATTATAGGTAAATTACACCCAGACACAGAACAAATGATCGTGCTCATCACACAAACATTTGTCCTGGGTGGGAATCGAACCCACGACCTCCGGCGTAGCAGTCAAGGTCACTAACTACTAGACCAACAGGCCGCATTAAAGTTGTAGAGAGGGGGCTTTAAACGTCATTATCTAGTATAAACTGTACTGGCTAATGACGTCATGCGACATTTTGACTCGATGTATGGCCGTTATTTTTTGATTACGTGAAAAAAGAAAAAAATATTTGTCAAATATTTTCTTGTAATCTAGATGAGGGACTAAAAAGTAAATTTTCGTCAAAAAGCCCATTCCTTACACAAAAATGCTAGAGATTCCTAAATTTGAATTGTGATGATCACTGGGCAAAGCTGTGACGATAAGCTGTCAAACAGCTCGTTTCGTATTGGCTGTCATCAGTGTGTATCTAGGATGACGTCATGCGCACTCGCAGAGATGAGACGAAGCGCACAGTACCCCGTCTGATATTCTGGGGGAGGGGAGGGGGAAGGAGGAGGTGAGAGGGGAGGGGTAGAGGCAGGGGTCGGGAGGGGTTAGGGAGGGGTGAGGGAAGGGGAGGGAGGGGCGTGGGAGGTGTGGGGGAATGGGAGGGAAGGGGAGAGGGAGAGGAGAGGAATGGGGAGAGGGGGAGAAGAGGGATGGGGAGAGGGGGAGGAGAGGAATGGGGAGGGGGAGAGGAGAGGAGTTGATAAAAAATGCTATGCAATAGCTTTACCGCGGCAGTCTCCGAGTGCCATACGTCATTTTTGTTGTAAATTCTTAGTACCTAGTCATCATAGTTTGGTGTGCAACTAGACGCTAGTTGGTCACTGGCAATAAAATGATAGAGCTATTGCTCTGCAGGTTTATGTACATTACAGATGGTGGCAGAGACCAGTTATGATCATATGAGCTTCCTAATTTTCTAACACTAAAAACATAAATTACAAGATTAAATACTAATGCAAGCTCACCTCTTCAGTTCTTCAGACAACTTGACATATCTGAATAGCGGATGTAAATCGTCTAGATTGCACAATATGTAGAGGCTCTCCATCAGTTCTCTGTCATTGACTAGTTTATTTTTCTGATTCTTCCCATTCAAATCTAAGCTTGAGAGGAAACCTGTTAGGTGGTCTATCTTCCCTCGCGTTTTGTCTATGGTGTCGCAGCATGAGAGGTACCATTTCATACATTCCAGTAAGTACTTTTTATTCAGCACCGGGTCGTAGTCCTTTAGGGGAAGGCTTGACAACCTGAAATAGATTCAACACTTACCTCCCGGGTCAGAAAACTCATATATATATTTAAAAATATACGTTGCTTTTGTCCACCTGAACTATTATTATTAGTGTATCTTTCGTTGTGCCAGTCTATCATTACTTATTCTATTGCTGCTTGGGGGGGTGCTACCAAGACCGTTCTTATTGGTTTAGAACGAGCACAACGTGCTGTTCTTAAAGTGATGAGTAATAAGAAATTTAGATACCCCACATATCTATTATACTCGGAATTATCAGTTCTAACTGTAAGGCAATTATATATCAAAGAATTAATTTTAATCCAACACAAAAATTTACCTGACTACACAACAAGAAGAAGGAAAGATATAGTTTACTCTGTGCCTTACTGTAAAACTACATTTGCAAACAGATTTTTCAACTTCCTAGGACCGTTTCTGTATAATAAAATATCAAAGTTAATCGAAATTCGTAATCTTAATGGTCATACTTGTAAAATTGAAATTTTTAAGTTTCTAAACTCACTGAGTTATGACGACACTGAAAAAATACTTCAAACCTCTTATTAATTTAAATAAATCACCGAAATACATAACACATGTATACTTAACACATTTACGTCACTTTACACACGCAATACACTACATACACATGTCATTTAAACAAGTTTTATAAACAGTAAAATTATGACCTTACTTTTAGTTTTAATTTATTTTAATTTATTTTTTATTAATGCTAACTATACTTTTAATTTAATTAAATACTACTTTTTGTAAAGAGCGAACAAACAATAAAGTGTAACGAAACACAATGTAAACAAACTAAGAATCTTAATATTTTGCGTATACTATGTCAACTTTTACATCTACCTACATCTTACAAAAATCAAGTTCACTGTTTTATGTTTGCCTACCCGTGCTTAACTTATGTGGTATTTTACTTTGTTATTAATTAATTATACTGTCATTAACTATTTGTTTAACCTGAATAAGTAATAAATTTTGTCACAAGTCTGCTACCATACGTAAATTAGAGAACGAGGAAAACTGTTCCACCGTAATACAGTTTATACTAGTACGGGGACCAGAGTGAATCTGTTCCGTGTTTAACAACCATAAGAAGTACCGATACATGAGAAACGAAAACTTTAACATCTGTAAGACTTATTTGTAAACTAGGTACCTACTTGAATTGTGCAAGGTTGTTATTTTGTTTTGGTGAATAAAAGAAGTTTTTTTTTTTTTTTTTTTTTTTTTTTTTATTTGTATGCTATTCCACACACTTTGGCTTGCGGGTTGGCAAATCCGAAACAGTAGGATTCGGCGAGAATGAACCTATAAGACGCAAGTACTACACAAATGTTTGGCATCTCATTGGGTTCATGCAGACCAGCGGACACATGTTTAGCAATTACCGCTTGGTATGGTGATGTAGGTACTTATTAATACCAACCCAAGTGTGCACTCTGCTATACAATTTGCAGAATGAAGTGAACAATTCGTTCACTTTATGTATTACATATTAACATAGGTAATTTTTCTCACCTAATTGATTCCAATAGCTGAGCAAAAGTCTTCTCTTTATATATAAAAAAAATAAAACAGAAAAATTAAATTAAATCCTATCTTTGAACTTTGAACTTTGTTTTTTGAACTTTTAAACATCAATCTAAGCAATAGCTTAGGTCGATGTTTAAAAGTTCAAAAAACCTGCATTTTATTGAGGTAAATCGAGGATTACTTAATAAGAAGTTTCTATAAAATTTGGAAAATAACAAAATATAATTGATAAACATTATATTGACTGTCCTACTTAGTAGAATTTATTTTATCTTCGCACAAATCAAAACAAGCTTAGATTGAGCCCAATATAACAAGTACTGTTTGCAACAACAACATAATAACGCATTTTGTAAACCCAGTGCAACCCTTTTTAACAACTTGCCATTGTATTTGGATATCGATCAAATTAACGAGTGCGTTGAAAATCTGAAAAGAACTTAGGAATATTTTGAATGTATGTAGGTAGGTATGTATGTTAGCGAGGTATTCGCACACCTCTTTTCTTCGCATTTTCTTTATTGTTCTTTGATTTCTTCCATATACTTAATAAATAGTTACTATTTACCTGTATTAGTCTGTAAATTTTCTAGCAATGTTAAAATAAAATAAAATTAATTTCACGTCTTTATTTCCCGAACGGATAGGCTGAGTTACATCCATATATCGCTACTTATATTAAGTCCTATGTAATAGAGGTTGAGCCTATTACCATTAAATGCGAGTCTATTGCCACAAATCCAGATTCCACCCTGCTACTGAGAATTTCCTGATGGAAGTACCCAATAAAACTTTGCCCCTTATTGTAGTGCTTTCGAAATCAACGCGGCAGTTTAAAAATCACTTACTTGTAGCCATAATATACGTAAAACCTGATCATAGGCTCTAGGAGACAAGCACACTGCTCGGGGGGTAGGCGCTGTATGGTGGCATCCTGTCTCACCGCTCTCAGGCGATCATTCACATAGTCATACACCATTGAAGAAGACACATCCACTCTTCTTGTGATCCTGTAATATTATAATGTGACCTGTATTACTATTGATTGTGTTATGATCTGTGGGTCAACTTTACTAAAAGATCGCTGGAGGTCTTGCGCATACAATATAATAATGTTTTCAGAATGCTGTTGGTAGTGGGACTGCCCCGTTTCTGTAGCGCATCGGATATGTTTGTGGCTAATCGCACTGACGTCTTTTATGCGGTCATTCGAAAACAAATATCGGCCTTAATATCGAGATTACGGGACAGTGACAATAGTATTCTGAAGACAGCGGCGAAGAACTTTTATTCTTAGGAGAACAATAGGTTGTGAGACGTTTTGTGGAGGCGATGAACGAGTGATGCGGTTTTTTCTCACTCGTGCGTCATCTACATGAAGAGACATGAAGACAGCGGCGAAGAACTTTTATTCTTAGGAGAACAATAGGTTGTGAGACGTTTTGTGGAGGCGATGAACGAGTGATGCGGTTTTTTCTCACTCGTGCGTCATCTACATGAAGAGACATCTAACTCAATATTTTTTTTTTAAATTGATGTAGGTATGTAGGTATGTGTATTAGGTTTATTTACTAACATTATTATTAAGACACTTACAATTAAAATGACTAGCAAAATATAATATTGGTCAAAAAGACCAATATTATATTTTGCGAGTCTTTTTAATCTTTAGAATATTTTTTTTCGATTCGCACCTCGCCGCGACTTAATCCATGTAGGTAGATTATCCCTTTGAAACTTCCACTCTAACACAACCCAACTCAAGCAAATACTTTTAAAATACAGGGGGCCTCAAATAATTCTAAATAGATACTAGAACAGTGGGCCTTATAAGAATTAGCAGCAATGCAGAATTACTAGCAGACGTCCGTAGATATTACACCCGCGCAGGTCCCGTTCCCGTGGGAATACAGGGATAGAAAGTAGCTTAGGTGTTAATCCAGGGCGTCAGCTAACTCCATACCTAATGTTATTAAAATCCATTCCATAGTATTTACGTGAAAGAGTAACAAACATTTATAATAACTATCTAACTACCTACTAAAAACTATCCAATGTGTTAATCTAGGTTATAAACTATCTGTGTACTAAATTTTATCCAAATCCATTCAGTAGTTTTTGCGTGGAAGAGTAACAAACATCCATCAATCTAAACAAACTTTCACGTTTATAATATTAGTAAGATTAGTGGGATGGTAGGATTAGTAGGATTTATCACAGCTTTATGTTGAGATAGGCGTCTTTTTGGTCTTGCACCTGACAGGTCTTATTTTTATGTTTATCTGATTGATTTTTTTAATAATGGATTAATAATCAAAAGTATTTTATTTAAATTAGGCTAAAGATCAGCACTCAAAACATGAAAATCACATTAGACAGTCCCCCAAAAAGCCCGCCCTTTGCCACTTCCTAGTGTGATTGCTGCAGTTGCTGCATCAGTAGGTAAACTCACATTTAACATGATGAGTGAGGAATCTGGTTTATAAATAAAATTGAAATGCAAACAGTCTTACTCCATCAGCAGATACTGTACAGTGTTGATAAGCACGGAGTTTGGCCGCAACAGATGTGGAACAGCCATGTTGGAGTCTGCTGCAGAGCGGCTGTAGCCCTTCACCAGCTTCCTCTCACTGCCCCACACTTCTAACACATGGACAAGATTCTCTTCCTCACGCCTAATCAAATTGAGCAAATTTTCTATTATTTGTTTGTATTATAGTAAATTGTTTAAGAATAAATTGAACTGAATTGAATTGAATTGAATTGTCAATGGCAAACAAGATACAAAACATCACAATTTTTTTTATAAGTATTTTATGTTTGTTTCGGTATTCAACTAAGACAGCACCATTGTATTATTATTTTATCTATACTAATATTATAAAGAGGTAAAATTTGTAAGTTTGTATGTAGTTTTGTATCTTCGGAAGTAATGATCCAATTTAAAAAAAAATTGTACTGGTGGAAAGCTACATTATTCCCGGTGGACATAGGCTACTTTTTATCCCCGTATTCCCACGGGAACGGAAACTACGCGGGTGAAACCGCGTGACGTCTGCTAGTGTTTAATATTAGTAGTGTGTTGTAAAATGTTTACATTTATAACAATAAATACCTAAATACCTACACCTACATTTATTTCAGGTAAATAACACCCATTGCCAAATAAAAATACTTTTAATAAACAATATTAAACACTAGCAGATGTCACGCGGCTTCACCAATGTAGTTCTCCTTCCCGTGGGAATATAGGGATAAAAAGTAGTTTATGTCACTCGGGGAGAGTGTAGTTTCCCAACGAACAAAATGATGATGATGATTTTGAATCTCAACATCTGTCTGGCATTACCGCTGAACCTTTTGGTGCAGCCGTGCATATGCCATTTTGTGTCTCTTTTTTTATGTATTATTGTGTTTTTGTATCCAGCTGTTGCCGATAAATGTATTTTCTTTCTTTGTCAATGGTGAAACAATTTTTTAAATTGGTTCAGTAGTTTCGGAGCCTATTCAATGCAAACATAGTATAGATAGAATAAAGCCAACCAATTCAATCAAATTAACCTTTTAAGCGCTTGGCTAAATATTAGTTGCTGTGCCCCTAGCGCCGGGCCAAAATTGTTACAAATCAATAAAATAATACCTACAGTAAATAAGGAGAAACAATAATTGTTGTATGGATTTTTAGTTTTTGTTACATACAAATAATAGGTATCTTAATTCGATAATGGTTGTAGTTTTACCACACGGTGAGTATTTTGAAAATAAAACAAAAAAATCATGCATGTTCTCTGTTGCAGAAATACGAAACGAGCCACGGAAATATGTGTTGATGTGTGTGATAATATGTCTACATTTATTAACATTTCAATTGTGTAATTAGAGACACAATAGAAAGACAATGACAGCGTGGACACCGGAACCGGATTATTAGTATTTATGTAAGTATTGTATTTATTTATTTTCTTTTTTTTGTTTTCTTATTTATACCTACTTATTTTATATTTGTATGTTAATTATCTATGTAAATAGTACACCACAAACTGCCTACTCATCTTTTCTCCTCCTCCATCAAGTCCATCCAAAGGTTGTCTGTAAGAGATCGCTTTTAGCGATAAGGCCGCCCATTGTAACATCTTATGTACCCCTTAAAGTTATTATTTGTAAGTTTTTATGGTGTACAATAAAGAGTATTCTATTTCTACACCGGCATCCGCTTGGGGTTTAATGAATTAATTCATTGACAGACAATGCACCGCTTTGCATGCTTAGTGAAGTATGATATTAGTCAAGAGGTCATTATTTAACAAATGGAAGTACCTACTAAAAAAAGCACTTTTGGAAAGCCATTCCCCAGGGGGGATCAATGGTGCATGAAAGTCTGCATGAAAGTTCCATCAAAAGTTTGAAGAGAAATTCCATCAACCAGGACATGTATTGCAATGAAGAGGAAGTTTAAATACATTAGATATGTGGTTGGACCTACTACCTCATTAAATTACGCAGAACAAGCTTTTCGAATTATACCATACACAGATAATGTTTTATGTACTGTATTGCAATCTTTCATTAGAACATTTTAAGTCCAGAAAATAATAAATATGTTTACGTACTACTGTACTGTAATGTATTTAAGTACTTAAAATAGGGAGGCTGAAGTGCATAAATTGTAGTGGAAATGTTAATAACAACAACAACAACCAACAAAACTAAAATTCAAACCGAAACCATAAACAAAACACAAATATTTACCGTATTTTTAACAATAACATTACTTTTAGCTTTTCTTTAATATTATCTCTGTGTGTGAATGTGAACTGTGAAGGTATACGTACAACTTGACTTCATCTGCAGGACACATGGAGTAACAAGTTCCACTAATGCGGTATGTATCCTGTGCGTCTTCACTTTCAGTGTTCTTACAAAAGAAATCGAAGTACGAAGACATCTTTGCAGTTTATAACAACGTATTTGAAATCATCTAAACTTGTGCCGGCATGCAGCCGGATATTTGCTTTCAGGTTTCCTGAGTTTCAATGGTTTCAGTTTCAGACAATTTAAAGCATAAAGTTTATTTGCTGTCAAACTGTCGTTCGTTCTGTCAGTGTCAAGTTGTTTAGTAAGCGTCAGTGTCATAACCACTGACTCCTATTTCTACCTTCATGGTCATAACAGTGCAAGGATGTTTGAAAGCATGGAAGGAAGTAGTCCCAAGGAACTTATATAGTTCCTTGAGTAGTCTCTACATTAATTTTACAATGTAAATAACATAAAATTAAGAGGGACGTGCCAGAGACGCCCGCGAAGTTCAAATTTTCTTGAGCTTTTTGTAAGTTGCCGTTCAGTGTCAGGCTATAGGTAATAAATATATTATGTTATGTTAAACAAACTATGATTCGCGATCGTAACATTACATTTGAATTTTGCGGGCTACCCTGGCACATAAGGACTATAGACGGGATATAACGAATACATTTTTTATCCAAAACTTGTGTCCTAGTAGACACAAGTCTATGAGTATTTTTTATTTGCTCTGCTGCCGCTCCAATATTCATATATTATTCTAGATAGCATTACTGAGACATGGGATTAAAGTGGAATAAACTAGTTTTTCTATGACATTTCCTTGACGTGACCGCTCTATTTTCTTTATATTTTAAATCTCTTCGGGATTATTAGAGTGCACTTAGGTTTAGTTATATAATTTTACATTTGTTAACTTGAAGGCGGCTTACAAGCCAAGGTCAAGGCCATGTCCTAGTCCTGTAACACGTGTTAATAAATTTTATTAGGTCTATTCTAATACCCAAACTATAGGTACAATAGGTAAAGCTTGTCTTAATTTTGTGGTTTCTTATTCACGTAGTAGGTACCTACATTTTACCACGCTTAATTTTGTAGGTATTTTTTTCGTCGGCATGTCTCTACTGCACTGTACTAAGTACTTACATGAAACTATTAAACACAATATTAAAGTTAGTATCGCAAGTACCAAGTAGGTACAAATGCCCCTTTTTCTACTAGGTAGGTACCTAATAATTGTTTATCGTAAAACATTATTCGAAATCTTAAAAGTCCAAAACATTGTTAAATATCATTTTAAATGCCATTCTCAATACCTAATTAATTATTAGTTTATACTTACAACATTCGGAAAAACTTTCAGGTTTAAAAAAATGCTACTAACTATAAAAGTTAAAAAATGCTACTAACTGTAATAGTTAAAAAAATGCTACTAACTATAATAGTTAGTAGCATTTTTTTTAAACCTGAAAGTTTTTTATCACCTCTAATAGGTGTTAAATCGAAGTTCCTGCTCACGCTACTCTTCAAGGTGCACCAGCGGAACAGACGACTCTTTGTAACCTCCATCCTAGATTCTGGTAATATTTTATGTAGGTACCTATTTATGTACCTATATAAGCACAAGTAAAAAAAAACTGTACAACGGCGGACAGCGGACTTAATGCCCTAGGCATTTTCTACCAGTCTACCTTAAGGTGGTGCAGAGATAAGATAAGGTAGGTGCAACAGAGTAAAAAAAAGGACAATTAAGTGACACAAAATAAAATACATAGATAGGTTTATAAAGAAAAGCTATTCTGAATAACAATCAACTCTGCGATGAATCTGCCAACATCTCATGCATATATATGTGCACGAACTTTCATTCTAAATGTGAACCGACTGGTTGCCATCCATCATTCTGTTCAGAAGGAGCGCATTCTAAAGGAAAACTGCTGGACAAAGAAGGAAGAATGAATAAAACCCGAGCGGTGAGAAGGATATCGTAGAAGACGATTATTCGAGGACCGAAGCTTCAAAGTGTGCGCAGAGCATAAATATTGAAAGTGACAAGTCAGTTATGAAGGAGAAGTGGGATTGTTAAGTAACGAGAAAAGCCATTTTAAAAGTGACCGATGCGCGGAAACATGGTCATATTTACGTAGGTTGAAAACGAATCGAATGTCGTTAGGTATTTAGAAGCCGGTCAAGTTTATTGAGAAGATCTGCATTCAGGTCATAGTAACACACATCACCATAATCAATTATGGAAAGGATAAGGGATTGTACTTGTACAATCCCTCATAAGCATAAGCAGTGCCTTAATGTGGGGCGGAAGAGGATTTTTAACCGCTACTCCGAATTGATTAGACCAGTCCTTGATAACTAAATCCCGGTTTAGCTCATCTATCGCCATCGCCAAGGAAATGTTATCAACACTTGCCTGACAAATTAAGTAGGTACCTACAGATTCGTTCACCCATTACGAGTAGGTATGTTAACGAGTCTAGAGCCGATTGAAGAGTTAAACAAAAATATGCTTACCTACTTAATTGAGTAAAATTGTTCGTGTGCGTTCCCATTCAGGTTCTGTAGGTAAATACTCCTAAATCACTCGACCGATTTTGCTTCATTTTTGTGTGCGCGTGAGTGAGTCTCTGGAAAATTTACCTAAAAACCTATAGGTAGGTACAGCTACCGGTAAAGTGGCGTTGTGTACGCGCAAGAAAACTTCTCTATTTTATTATCCAGAATTTAAAATTGTATATTATAATTAATCAATGAAATATGTAGGTACTCGCAAAACTATAGACTAAAAATGGGGAAGTAAGTACCTTGAAAACAAAAAAAATAAGTAGGCACAGTCTGGTCAATTTTTATTAAAAACAATTAGTACAAACGCAATACTCAGTATAAATAAACGTAAACAAAAAGCGTAAAGCGCTTAAAATAACGTTATTTTCTCAAAAGACGATTTGGCATTTTATGGTAGGTACCTATTAATCATTAATTTCAAAAATCTCTCCAACAGTTCATTTATGACATTATCGTCAGCATCCGACTGCAATACTTGCTTTAAGTTCATTTAATTCTTTCGTGTGCATCCATTTGATACCCGTCGCTGATGCTGCACTTGCTGGCCTCGATATGCATCTGAGGGCAAACAGGGACCTAGTTACTTTGGGGGAACATACACATTTGTTGACAGTGGCAGGGCGCTGCTGCAGTTTCACTGGCAACGCATCGCGTACGTACCTACCCACGATGTTAAGTAGACTAGAAACTACTAAGCCACAACCATACCGCCTCTTGAAGTTAGTATTATTACCTACCTAATTGTAGCAGTTGTGCCCGCGACTGTTTTCGCGTGGATAGGTCAGTAAACACCAATGTATTTCGCTTCGAGAAGACGTGCCGCCATTAAAACTAGAAGGTTCCTCTGACCTAGGCGGGTAACTATTCCTTTCATTGGGTTATTTTGTCCATAATAGTACTTACGTCATTCTCGTTTCAAACAGGTTCTCCATACGAACTTTGACGAAGAGCCAAGGTCCCTGGTTTTTATGCTCCTCCTGACACCAGACCTTCTTCGCTTTCTCGTATTTGCTGTACTCCTTGAGCACCAGGTCATAAGGGAACGGGAACAGTTGTTCAATACGACACACGGCGAGTGTTTTCTCTAGTTTCTTCTCTTTCCTCACTTCCTCAATCTTGACCGCGACGTTGCCAGAACAGAAGATTAGCTTCTTGACGCCACTGGGGTTTTTACTGGCTGGACCCTCTTCGGGGATTACTCTGTAGAAAATAAATTATTATTTGCGAAACTAGAAACATACAGAAGACCTTACGGGACAGGTAAAAGATCAATATGATGAAATTGACTGACCTGGGACATTCACTTATTTAACGTTTTTTTATGTATTAACAAATTGAACATGCATTTCTGAAGCCGAAACACAAGATGACACTAAATCGCTTGAGCTTTGATGAAACCATGTTAAACATAACCAAAGGTTATGAAAAGTATCGTATCGCCATCTTTTAAAGTGAGATTAAAATATAACTAGGAAACCACACAAAATGCGCTCACACGGGCTTTAATTTCCCGTACCTTGGTGCAAATTGCAGGCCCTTAAACTACTGAACTACTTTACCATTTTACAACCTCACCTCCTAAAGCTCGTTCCTGATAAGAAATCGCTAAACTTGGAGCGGTAGTAGGGGTGCTTGAGGCCGACTTTGGGTGTCAGTATGATAAGTGGCTTCCGGAAAGGCATGGCGATCTGTCTTCTGATCATGTGGAAGTAGTTCGCTGGAGTCGTCACGTTGCACACGATCCAGTTGGCTGCCCGCAACTGTTTCACTATCAAGGAGGTAGGTAAGGGTTCACTTAGTTAGTAGATACATACGTACAATTTATAGGTAATATTTTGTTAACTGGGGAAGGTACCATTCACCTACTTCAGCAGCAGAGATAGTCAAGTGGTGTGAGAAGGGGACTGCCAAATCATAGGTCTCAAGTTTGAACTCAAGGTCTCCATTAGTCTGACTTTTCAGAATCATGTGCGGATTGCTTAAATTACCACTTGCATCGATTTTAGTATTAAAAATTTTTTTTTTAGCTTTATAATGGACGGTAAATCTACTTTGAACTATTATTATGGTAGTATAGTTATTTCAACAAGTTAATGTTAATGTTATGAGTACCTACCGCGTTGGTCCAGGGGTCGTTAACGCTATTGATTGAATATATTTCATACAGAAGACTTACACTCCAATTGCTTGTCGTCCAGGTTTGGTATGATATCCTCGTCATCGTCACATTGCTGTAGGTACCTCTCAACGCGCCCCGACGAGTGTTCGGGACCCTGGTAAAATAGAATACAATAGAATGCAAACAAAGTAATTCGTTTCTTTTGATTCTGTTTCTGATTGGGACATTTTTATTATGTTGAATAAAATGTTTTTAGCACAAGTGAATACTCGAGGAGCAGCACAGAACGAACGCCATTCTCTAAAAATATGGTGCTTTTAATGGAGTACCATATTTTCTATTATATCTTGAACTAAGTCTCCGATAATAGTTATGAAGATAAGAATCAATATTCAAGTAGTACTTACGGCACCGTCGATGCCATGTGGCAATTGTACCACCACGCCGGACTGGCTCACCCACTTACTCTCGCCGTTCGCGATGAAAGTGTCGAACATGGGTTGTGCCGTGTCCGCAAAGTCCCCGTATTGCGCCTCCCATATAGAGAGCAACTTTGGACTTGAGTACGAGTAGCCAGTCTCAAAACCCAGAATGCCTGCGGGAGATATGGTGCACAGAATAAAATTATAGCTATGGTAAAAGACACCACACTCTGGCTAGGTGGGATGAAGACCTGCAGAAGACAGCTGGCAGATGCTGGGAGCGACAAGCTGTAGACAGGGTGCTCATTAGGGGAGGCTTATCTCCAGCAGTGGACTACTGTAGGCTGATGATGATGATAATGGTAATGAACGTAAAAGAGGGGTTCCCATTCTCACCCTAAATTCAAGCATGCCGGTTTTATATTATTTCAGATTTTCCACCTAGGTTAATGCTTTAACACTCGATACAAACTTTTGAATTGGTTTGCGCCATTTGGAACATATGGTGGATATCCGATAAGTACAAAAATATATCATGTGCAGATTCTACGAAAAGGGAAACTGGCGAGAAGAGTGTTAGTAGGACTCTCGCCGTACCCGTGTACCAATACTCATAGTAAGTCCATATTGTTGTTACCAAATTCAGAGAGCGAGCTGTTGTGTAGCGAGTAGCGCGCCTGGTCGGGGTACAGAGTGTCCAGCACGCGGAACGTGGCGCCATCCACGCCCTGGTGGTGGTACACGTGGTGCCTGCAACACACATGCCACTGAGGCGTTTAAAAAACCAACACGCATGAGGGCGTTCATATGACACGTCGAAAGAACAATTGAAGTGCTTTTAAACACAAAAGTCTGAGGTGTTTATGCTCGTGTTAGTACCTGTGCGCCATAGTGCCGCGCTCCACGTCCTCGCCGGTGAAGCGAATGTGAACGTTGTCGCGCAGCAGTGAACCATAAGCCAGAGCCTCGCCCATCGGCCAGTCCGCAATGCCTTCCTCTACCTATAACAACACATCTGTCAAGTCAATTTGTTGTCAGTCTGTTACACAAATCATTAGTCGTGTCGTCCACTGCGGGATGTAGGAGTCTCCCAAATGCTATCAAAACCACTGGTCCCGTACTTCTCACATCCAGCAAATTGCTGTCTTTAAATTTCACCAGTTGTTGGTCACCATGCCTTGCCTATCCTCATTAAGCATAAACTTCAGCCATAAAATAGACAAACCATTTTCTCACGGAGTTTCAGTATCCTCGTTACACCCTTGTGAATTTCGAAGGCCCACGGCTCCGGCGGTGTGGTGAAGTGTTTCGCTATGGTATTTATTGATTTCTGAGTTATACCCGTTTCTTCGATCTAAAAAAGACCAGAATTCTTAATATAAACATATTATACTTACTCAGAGATTGCCGATTGCTAGGTAATTCGAAATGATTTCATCAATGAGCAAGTAAAAGGAAGAAAGTTTTTGTGAAGTCTTAAAATTAAAGCTTGAGGATGACATAGGCTCAGAAATATTAAACATATTATATCCTATAGTTGACTACAGTACGTGTGTATAGGAGCTAGTGTTAAGGAGTAAAGCATTGGACTTAAGTACCTTGTTAGGATCTACAGACTCAAAGAAGCCACTCCAGGGCGTGTCGATCCACTCACTGATACTGAGCTTAGTTATTTTTTTAGCGAGCTCAAAGTGAGTGTTGAGCGTGTCCATGTATTCTTTCTCCCATCTTTTGATGTCGGATTCGCTGGCGATGCCTTCAGCTTTAAGTTTGTCAGCGTATATTAGATCCACTACAATGAAACGATAGTGTATTTTAGTTTCAGGAGAGGATGTAGCCTATACTAGCAAAAAAAAGTGCGGAAACCGATGACCAACAGATAGAAGTCAGTGAGTATATGCATGCCAAGGCAGCAAAACACTGGTAAGGGGTTTAGGGAGGGCATTCTAAGGGACATTCTTACGTTAATTTTGTTATTTAAAAAGTACTGATGATGCCTTTGAATTTTCTTTATGTATACACGCAATTTAATAACTGGCTGGAACTTATTTATGGCCTATATGTAAGTCTGGTCGAAAACGGATCGTTCAGCTGATGATGATGAATATCTAAGATAACTTACACGATAACTTCATGTGTATGTCGGAACAGGTCAACTACCTCAAATTGGTCTGTATTGTTTGACTACAACAGAGGCCATACAAACACAACTCAAGTAAAATAAGAAGTCTGAGAAAAGCAATTGAACTCACCAGTCTTCATAGTCTTGATCTTCTTGTACATGAAGGGCTGCGTGAACATGGGCTCGTCCTCCTCACTGTGGCCGTGTCTCCGGTAGCAGACGAGGTCTAGCACTACGTCCTTCTTGAACTTGCATCGGAAGTTGATGGCCACGCGCGCTACGTACGCCACCGCCTCCGCGTCGTCGCCGTTCACGTGTAAAATTGGCGCATCGATGGCTTTAGCTATATCTGAATCAGCCCGAACGAATATAACTGAAGTAACATCTCGCCAAAGAGTTAACAACTGTCGTCCTACATTGCGATGTTAAAGCTATCCGTGCGCTTGAACGTATACGAGATGCCGATAGTGACCGTCGCGGGAAGCAGTAGTAGATGTGGAATTTTATACCCTGTTCCCTAAACCTCTAAAATACCACACAAAGTGGTTATGTTCATTGTTTGACTCTTGAGAAACACACACACACATGAAACTGATATGTTAATACTATAGATGCCATCATACCGGAACAGTACGGCGAGCTCCTGGAGAAGCGCGGGTCGGTGGTGTACCCAATCTGATTGTTGCAGATGATGTGCACGGCGCCGTGCGTGGTGAAGGCTGGCAGGTTGCTGAGCGTGAACGACTCGTACACCACGCCCTGCCCGCACATCGCCGCATCGCCGTGCATCACAATTGCCATCACCTGAACATTAATTTAAAACAAGTATTACTCAGTAGTTCAGTGTTAGCCTATGCGCAGTTTTTCTTTCTTTGTTGCATTGATATGAAGCCATTCCAGCCGTTATTTACCTTGTCTCCGTTAGCATCACCTCTCCAGAACTGCTCCGCTTTTGCCTTGCCCAGCACGACGGGGGACACGACTTCCAAATGGGATGGATTTGCGCTCATCGACACCTTGATGTACCTGTTTGTCCGCCGGATGAACCGATGGATGTAAGTGCCCAAATGGTATTTCACGTCCCCGGATACCTGGGTGGTTAAATTATATTGTATTGTATCTCTGCTTTCAGCCAACCAAGAAGGCAAAGTAATATCGCTCTGGTTTTAAGTTTGATTATGTAGGTATCACGTTTTATTGTTACTGGTAGGGACGTTGGCACCAACTAATCAGATTTCAGTACTCACATTTTCTTTGGGCTCCATCGGCTTGAACTGAGCAAAAATGTCACTCAGCTGCTTACGACACACATTCACCAGCATATTAAGTCGACCTAAATGAAAATTGTTTTTAAGAAACTAAGAAAAGAAGGCTCTTTACGAGGAATTAGCCATCGGACATATGACATTCGAAATCAAGCAGTAAACTCCTTAAATGGCATAACTACTTCTTCTGACATCAGATAATTTTAGAAGACTCCCTTCAACTCGTTATGTTTGTTCAGTCAGCGTAAATCGCTGCGTCCAGCTAGATGCATGAAATCTTCCCCGGGGATTTATTTATTATTATTTATTTATTAAAAATTTATGCACAAGTAAAAAAAACTGTACAAAGGCGGACTTAATGCCTTAGGCATTTTCTACCTTAAGGTGGTGCAGAGACAGAACATGGTAGGTGCAACAGGGTAAAGAATTAAGGACAAAAAAAGAATAAAAAGTTACACATAAAAATAAATACACAGATACATACATACTTATAACAAAATAATAGGTAGTCAAGAGAGATAAAAATACGTTGATAGAGAAAAACTAGTCTGAGAATCAATCAACTCTGTGATGAACCTGCCAACATCTTATGAAGATGTTCACGAACTTATAATTTGAATGTGAACCGGCTGGAGATTCTTTATTTTTTATTTCGTTGGTGAGCACAGAGGAAGAATATTATTATTCATAAGACCGAGATGGTCTTAAAAGGAATCAATCGGGAATTTAGAATCTTCCCAGTTAAGATCCCACTCTGTATCAACTACGTACGGCCTGTTGCGATAATATTGATAAAGTAACCTCGATGCTGCATGGCCATCACGATGGAATGCACGCCGAGCCGAGTGCTGGTGTCGACAATCTCCTCCAGCATCACGATCATGCTCTCGCCGCCTTCCAGCCCGAACCTCTTCTCAGCAGGCCATTTGGTCGCGAAGTACTTTTCCAAACTATAACAGAACTATGATGCAAAACCTTACATTGCGTATTAATATTTTCGGCAGACGATTATAACAATATTGGAGCTGTAGTAAATATTATAATAATGATAGCGGCCTGTTACTGCACTACTGCAGGGCAGAGCAAATACTCTTGCATTCTCATTTCCTATGCAGAGAAATGAGAATGCCAGAGCATTCATCACCAATCACCATACTTGCTAAAGGTGAGATAGCGATTTCAGACATAAATGTACTAGTCGAGTCGAGGTTTTTTCCCAATTTTTCCTTAGCCTAGCAACAGACATGTTCAGTACATGATGTCTGTTGCTAGGCTAAGGAAAAAATTGACATTATCAGTACAATTGTAATTTGTTTAGGTCCAAGGTATACATTTACATAACATATGCCATTAAAACATTAAGTCCCCCTCTGTGCATTAGTGTTTGAAGTATTAATTATATAAACTTATCAACATGCCAGTATTCCACTAGGGTCGTTTTAGCAACTTACAACACTGCCTTGGTGAGCCGCCTCATGATTTGTCTCTTCTCCTCGTGGGTCATGTCGAATGCTCCTGGTTTCTCCATTTTCTCCCTGAGATATTGTACTTGGTCCACATCATACACGTGCATGTACTCAATGCCGATGGACTGACAGTACACTTTCTCGAGACGACGGATTATTTCTCTGAAATGGATGAATAAAACAATACCTAATACCGTGGTTATAATTCCCCTGGTGGTGTGGTTTCCATGGTTTTCCGTGGTCTAACTAATGAATAACAAAATAAAACTATTCATTATTATTACCTATTGTTAGATTTTTGTGCATGTCAAGAACACATGCTTCTTTCATACTTTATTGCAATTGGTACGTTTATTTTACGAGATTAAGATTATGTTAATATTTTTTTACTTTTTCCCATATTAAAGGCAATTAGCGTCGAAATTCCCAAAAAGACCCAAATGACTACGGCCTTCCAGTACTTAACTTAGATGTTACTGAATACGGGGTGGGTTGCAACATTTCTAGAAGCTCTTTAACGGAAAATAAGAAGAAGTAGAATAGAAGATTTAAGAAGAAGCGCTTTATTTATATTCAGTAATATTCAATAAGGTTTAAATTTATATCTATTCTTTAAATGAGGGGCTAGTTTACCTTACATTTTTATACTTCCATGTCCGACATTTTCAGACCTTGTTGTAAATTTTCGCATTGACTGTTAAAAAGGTTGATTTGCTTAAAGTTTGATAAAAACCTTACCTAAGTGTTAATGAGGTTTCTTCGCCGCCGATGTCAGTTCTTGAGGGTAGTTCGAATGTCATGTCCATATGTTTCTCAGCTACGAAATATAAATACAATAATGTAGTGTTTAATGTTTAAAATTGCTAGGCGTTGATAGACTTGACAGTTAAGTTTACAGTTTTCACGAGATGATTTTTACTACGAGTAAGTACCTATCTATCCATCGATCGGTTATAGACAACACGAATAATTATAATTTCCGCGCGGAAATCGAACTGATCGTCTGTTTAATACTTACACAACTCGGAGCACAATTCTCGCGCTACTATATGGGTCTCTATTCCCTTGGTGTCGAGAGCCAGGTTCTTGTGATTGGCAAGGAGCCTGGCTGGTAGCGTCAGGTTTAGAGGGTCCGTCTTCGCAATAAGGTGACCACGAGCCTGTAGATATAATGTTAAGTTGAATCCTGCATGGTCGGCGTAAAAATGTTCAGCGTTGTGATTGTTTCTACCCAGCTGCCAAGAAAGATAGTATATAATAGGTATCTAAATATTCCTTAGTTATCACTTCGTATCATCTAAACGGTTGGTAGGTTTCTGCAGTGAAGCTGTCATTAAAATTGTCTAACCTCGCTATAGACTAATAGCTTAGACAATTCAGACACACACACACATTCACTCACATACATACAATTTTTTTTAAGTTATTGGTTTAAGTATAGTTAACACTGAGAGGTGGCAGAGAGCGAACTTTTTGGGAGACTGACTTAAGTAATTTTGACGTTCAAAAAGTGCTGATTCTCAGTCTAGTTTGAATAAATTGAATTTTTATATTTAACTTTTGAGCCCAAGTCTCTTATGATAGACGTACAAAACAAATGCTTATAGGTATGCGTAATTGCTGTATGCGTAATTATTACAAAGTGTTAAGTATTTTAATCATGGGTCAAATTGAATATGAATAACTTTCATTATGGAATGACTTGAAAATCTGCTATTGAATAGAAAAGTTTGATACCTACCCGACCAAAATGAATGAAACAGCTTTTCTTTAGATTTCCGAGTTGGTCCATAAAGAAAGTTGTTCATGTCATATTTATGGGTAGAACACTCAGTAAAAATCCGTCAAAAAAAAAACACTTTAAAGTTAGATAGATTGTCTGCCAAGTACAAGTTCGCTTCCATTCTCCACTCACCTGGTAGCTTCGAATTAAGCTCGCGACAGCCAAGTTCAGTTGAACTTTGGTTTTAAAGTCATCTTTATCTTTGCTTGGAGGTTCCTTCGGCTCTGAAAATATATTTCAACAACTATGAAAACGTTAAATCAACAAAAAAAAATATCATGAACAAAGAAGGACATAAGTACTTAGTTATTTTCACTTCAGTAGCTCAAACATGTAGGTTTTGCTGCCTGAAATCAGTGAGCAAAATGCGATTTTGCTCACTGAGTGAGACAGAGTAACTTTTTATTTTTTTAAAGGTTAAATATCAGTTTTATTTAGAACAAATACTTATTTTCGATTAAATACAACAATAAGTTAATAATTCAATAAATTTAAAAGACAATTATCTGCAAAACTTCTTTAGAGTACGAAATTCCGAATGTGTTTAATTTATGTATAACATGTAGGTATGTATTTAGAAATATATAAGTATGTTTATCAGCTGTTTAGTACTCATAACACAATTAAGCTCTCAAGCTTAACTTGGTACTAAATGGTGTTGTGTGAAAAGTTGTAGAATATTTGATTTCCTCGCATGTCCTCTCTATATAGTATTTTAAATCTCTTTGCTTGAATATTCACGAAGCAAAAGAACGTTGTAACTATCGTAGCAGATTGCGCTCTGTAGTTTCTGCCTACCCCCATGGGAAAAAGGCGTGTGTTTATGTGTGTATGTGTATGTATGTTAATAAATTAAATGAATTTCACTAACGGACTGTTCTGGGACTAAACTCATCTTGCATTTCTTCAATCTTCAACGCCGGACCACAGACGCTATCGTAAAATCCATCCCAAGACTACGAAATAAAAGCATATTATTGTATCACTAGCGGATGCCCGCGGCTTTGCCCGCATGGATGTCGGTTATCGCACCCAGCTCCCAGAAGGCTTATTTTTTACTATTATTAATGCTATTATATTTTGCCAATGTATACAAAATCTTGACAAATTATATACTAATAACTTCCTTGAGAAAAACTCTATCAATAGGTGAAAACAGCATCGGCGTAGTCATGTTTGAGTTTATCGCGAACAGACAGACAGACAGACAGACGACCGCGACGCAAATGCGGGTCCACTCGATCAACCAATCAATTCTCTTTCCCCCTGTTGGCGTGTTTTGGCAGGTGGATAAAATAATTGAATCCCTTGTCAGTGGAAATAACCGGTGGGTAAAAGTTTTATCCCCAGCCCATGCTAGCCCTGCAGAGGGAGTATGCGCTTCGTCACATCTCTGCGAGTGCGCATGACGTCATCCTTGATACACACACACTGATGATAGCCAAATCGAAACTAGCTGTTTGACAGTTAAACGTTGACCACATTGCCCAGTGGTCATCGCCATGAACTGTCCACGGAGATGCGCAATAACCTGCTGGTCTGGTGAATCCTGAATGGTCGTTAATCATCATTAAAGTTAACCAAATTAACTTACTGAATCTACCGATCCTTTAGATTTAGACCAGTCCAAATACTGTGCCTCGAGAAAATTGGCGTTTGCGCCGCAGAGGAAAGATTCTGCTGTTGAAGATAGGTCTTTCTGTTGAATCAGCTGGTACTGAAACATTAAATATAATAAACTAAATTACTGGCAACTTTAGTGATGTGAGTATGTTAGGGATGTTCGAAGTTGAAGATGCTGTCCGGCCTTAGAGAGGTTGGTTCCTTGGGAAAAACAGTTTTCAGTGCACTTTTTTTCTTGTTTGCGGGCTTGGAGTATATTAGGTACTGTTCGACCCGACTTACCCGACCAACGGCCACATAAACAAGGCACTTCGGTGTTCAGTACACGAATGCATTGTTTACATAATATAATATCCACAAATGTAGCAAATATTTGGAAAACTACACCCCAGAGAAGGGTGTCGCCCCGGGAGCAGCCCCGGTAGCTCAACCCTAAATCTGGTACTGTAGCTACACACATACAACCTCTGTCAAGAAGTATGAGAATATATGATATCGCAGGTATTAAGGTCACGGCACATTATACCGGCACGGCACCGGCACCGCTCCAAACAAGCAATTGACTTGTCATACAATTTAGAGCCTTAAATCGTGTGAAATATAATATATTTCACAATGTCAAAGTGAAAAAGCCAACGGCGAGCAGTCAGCGCGCTTGCCACTACCATACAACTCGACTCACAGCCCGCGTGCTGATAGCGAGTGGACCATGTGCTTACAGCGCGTCGACCGCACGCTCACAGCACGTCGACTCCGAGTCGCCAGCAAAACAACGTCATTGCGCCGTCGTAAAGCGATACAATAAGAAAACGTGCAAGTCCTAGGCGTGTTCAATTATAAATGCCATATATAACAATTGTGTTCGCGGTGACAGCTAGCTTGCACCTCACGGCCAGCGCGCGGGCTGCGTGGTTGCACCTTGCCGACGATGCGTAGTAAGCACACTGGCAGCTAGTCGTAGCCTAAATCAGAGGCGACGCCGTGCGGCAGCTGTGCAGTTGCGGTGCCGTTATAATGTGCCATGACCTTTATCTAAGTTAAGCTAACACTTCAATCTAAGCCACTTTTTATTAATTTATATTTTTTTTGATATTCTAATACAGAGGTGGCTCCTTAGTTCTAAGCTTGTCAACATTTACGTTTGATGGCGAGCTTTTTTTTTTATACCACGACGGTGGCAAACAAACTTACGGCCCGCCTGATGGTAAGCGGTTACCGTAGCCTATGGACACTTGCAACACCAGGGGCGCCACACGCGCGTTGTCGACCCTTTATTTCATAAAACTACAAGAGAACGCCGGCGTCCGCGCTGTCTTTGAATTTCTATTGTGTCTCTAATTGACACGATTGAAAGGTTAAAAGCCTATTTACTCCCCTTTTGAAGAACCCCATTCTGTAGCCCGCTGAGAAAACCTCGGCAGGGAGCTCATTCCACAATCCAAGTGTACGCGGGAGGAAATTCCTGTGAAACCGCACTGTACGGGACCATTTCGGCTCCAGACTTCTTAGGTCTTACTTTCGAAATAATTGAAGACCCTTAGATTGCATCTAAGTCATTTTAGAAAATGTGTACACTCACCACCGGATTGCAAGCAAACTTATATTTTTGGGAAGTTCTCAATAAAGATCTTGCCAAAGACATTGTTATTTGAAATTAAGCAGTATTCTTGTACCGTTTTAAATTTAGTGACTCAAATTTTACCTAAATAAAATAAATAAGATACAAAAAAAATAACCCAGAACGCCTTTCGGTTCTGGATTTTTTATACTGTCAGTATTCTGCCAGAGAAAAGTGTCAAATGCTTGCAGATTTATTAACAGCCTATACCTACTTATTTTTAGAAATAAATACTCTTTGATGCGTCTACTTATTGGAGGATGATGAGAATTTATTACGTTTGGTTGTGGTTTACTGCGTTTTAAATTTAAAGGTCACAGCTCATTAGAGCCACCCGGCACCCACTCCGCACCGCCTCGTCGTACGGCGTCCACTCGTTGTCGACAGGTGGTTCACGGGTGGACGCCACGTTATCACCAAAACGTTGCACGATCAACCAGTGAACCCCGCGCGGTCAACGGGTGAACACCGCGTGGTCAACGAGTGAACGCCGCGTGGTCAACGAGTGGACGTCGCTTAGTCCACGAATTGGGTGGGGAGCGGCGCATTGCCAACGTATCGTCCTCGCGTGAATCACTCGCGGGCAGCGCGCGGTCCGCTTCGGACCCGCGCGTTGGCGATGCGCAGTCAACGCAGGGCTGCGAGTTGTCACCGAGTGGTCCACCCGCCGTCCGCGCGTGGACGGCTTACGATAGAGGCGATCCGGTGACGCTACGGAGTTGATGTAGTGAGCGCATACCCATACAAGTCCATATCAAGAATACTAACCGCACGAGGCGAGGCGGTGCGGAGTGGGTGCCGGGTGGCTCTAATGAGCTGTGACCTTTAAACTAATAAATATTCCACGACTTTTCACACAACGCCATTTAGTCCCAAGTTAAGCTAGAGAGCTTGTGTGGGTACTAAACAGCTGATAAACATACTTATTTATTTCTAAATACATACATATTATAGATAAATTACACCCAGACACAGAACAAATGATCGTGCTCATCACACAAACATTTGTCCTGGGTGGGAATCGAACACACGACCTTCGGCATAGCAGTCAGGATCACTTAACCACTAGACCAACAGGCCAGTCTACTAGCTCTCTAGCTTGATCAAACTAGCTGTTTAAGTATTTTAATCAATAAGCAAGTTTATCTTTCTAGATTATTGCATTAAACATATATGTATAAGAGCTGATGTGGTGTAGGTATACCTTTATGTAATAGTTATATGAATATTTTTATTATTTTCGAGCATGTACCTACCTACTCTGTTACTTATCATCGAAATAATAATGGAACTTTCGAGAGCCAAATCATTGAAATTTAAACCCTTTTTTAATTTCAATGATTTGGCTTTAATTGGAAAAACATACCTAAATACCACCATACTTTACAATTGAACGGTCCTTATCTACCTATGTACCTAATATAAAAAAGATTGAATGGGTAAAACTGTTTACATTTTGATTTTATTATGCAAAGAGTAAAAATTTATAAATTAATAATGTAGCATTTTAGATTTTCAAAAGGACGTGAGATAAAACTTATCGTTTGTTACCAATCAATTCGACATTCGGTAAACAGGGCAATTTATTTTAATTAGGTACCTTCTCGTACCTACCTACCTTTGGAACACAACATGGTTTTTCATAAATACGAAGTATTTTAAGTTTCTTATCGTTACTAAATATCGCGCCATCGCCTGAATTCAGAAAGGGTTTTATAAATTTAAAATATATTTAACTACGTTCAAAGTCAGTCAGTATAAACATAAAAAACATGTTTATTACTTTTTACGCATTGTTTTTAATTTTCGGTTGGATCTATGAAGTTGACGTAAGTATTTTTTAACCGACTTAAAAAGTCCCTCTTCATAATTCGATTGGTATTTTTTTATTTTTTATTTATTTACTAGTTATATCAACATTATGCTGCGTACACACCGGGCAACGAACCCCTTTGTAGACCTTCGTTGGTTCGGTGTGTACGCAGCATAAGTTATCAACCAATCACAGTGTTCCGAAATACATATCTATGAGCTTTTTAAAAATAAAACATTAAAATACTTCTTCTAACTAATTATAATGAACTAATGGCATCATATTCTCACAAGAGCACATTCGTAAAACACTACATTCGCAAATCGCGTTATTCGTAAAACATCATATTCTCATAACATCATACTTATTCTCAAAATACTATGATCTGTTTTTCAATTTACCTACTTATAAATGTTTTGCTTTACGGCTCATTGAATTTGTGCAGCTTATATAGTGATGTCAAGCCACACCCTAATAAGTGATGAGTTCAATGTTTTTTCACGAACGACATTTTAAATGCACATCGAAAACGAGAGAAATTATAACTTTAAATCACAATGTTTTTATACTATAACTGGTTGGACCACGGGGATAGGATGATCGTGTAAAACAAATGAACGTCTAAAACACAGGACTTGGGGCATCCCGAACTTAGGTTAGTTAGGTTCCTTTAAACCCTGCAGACAGAAAAAGGGGCCCCGCGTGGCGGGGCTCCGTCGTCTACGCTTTTTAAATTTCTTCGTTGTTATGGCACTTCAGCATTGATTGGTAACCTTTTCCTGTTTATTACCAGTAGTTGTTACATAGATACTTTCAATTCCCAGAAGTACAACTAGTTGGACCAAGGAAAGTACAACTCACTCCAGTTGAACCATGGGCAAATTTACTTCTCCGTAGTACAACTAGTAGGACATCGCAGTTGTACCACGGGTCGAGAGTGGAACTAATGACCGATATCCAACATCGCGGTATCAGAGTTATCCGCGCAGTTTGAACGTATACAAGTTCCCGACTACAACCGTCGGGCAGTAGTTAGCCCACCAGACACAACACCCGTCTGGTCGGAGGATCCTCCCTTTTCAATGGTGGATGAGGAACTTTACACCCTGTTCCTTATACCTCCAAACTGGGTTCTGTGTCTGGGTGTAATTTGTTTATAATATGTATATATTTAGAAATACATAAGAATGTTTATCAGCGGTTTAGTACACAAGCTCTGCTTAGCTTTGGACTAGATGGCGTTGATAAATGATGTTTATTTTGCAAATAGGTTTTCACAAACACTTTTACACGTCATTTTTTAACTGATAGATGAAATTGGAGTTACACTAACTGACTACTCTGAGAAGAAACACCGAAAGAAACTCAGAGGCCATAGTCTCTTTTCAATCATGTAAGAAAGTGTTGTGTGAAAGTTGTGGAATACTATTTTTTTTTTTCAGAGCTTGGAAGTAATTCCGGAGAGGGCAGAATTGACTTATTTAAACCCAAAATACATTTACTTGAACGCAACAGTGAACGTACGACGATATAGCAGGAAGTCACGCTACTTCATCAACATGATGGGCACAAATAAACAAACTTGGGGAAACAATATGACGGTTACTTAAATCTTAAAATTCTATTAATTTTATATTTACAATAGCGTGCAGCGTCACCCGCGGCTATATTGTTGATATACTACAACCTGCTTTTTATCCCATAAGTCATAACTCGAGATTAACAAAACTCTTCTTTTTCTCTTCTTTCTCTTTCTCTCTCTCTCTTCCTCTCTCTCTCACTTCTCTTCTCTCTTCTCTCTCTCTTTCTTGATTAAGGTTACTGTTATATTTCAATAAGTAAAAAAATAATTGAAAAAAAATAATTCTAATGCCGGCTGATTCTTTGATATGGTCTCATTCATTCCTTAGAGTAATGGAACATCAAATAAACGAATCCTGTAATTTGAAAAATAATCAGGTATGCAATACATGTAGATATTATTATGTAAACATATCTCTACCAAAGGGAAATACTCATTCTGGCCGTTTTTTTCCAGTCTATGTATAATAGAAACTAAAAATACTTATAGTAATTTAGTAACTTAATTTGATACTAATTTGTCAACAAATAAAAAGCCGACTTATTATAACACTCGATTACTGTACCTATATTGTATTCTAATATTACCGTTTGGTGGACAGAACTATCAAAATAGGTATTGTAAAACTTAATAAAAAGTTCCACCGAGTTTTATGTGAAAAACAGCTGTTGTTTCTTTTTCGGTGATGTTTTATCTGTGTCTTCCATGTGCATTACTTTGGCTAAAGTTTTCTCAAATGGGCATAAAAAAAAATAGTTGGTAAAACTGATTTTTGTTTAGCCGATGCCCGCCTATAACTTGTCTGACTTTCTTTCTGTCTTGACTGTCTTAATTGTAGGTCACGGTAAGCGTCAGTCAGTTTTTACACAACGAGTATCGGCGCTCTTTTGTGGAAATGAGCTACAAGTTATGTGACCTGGTAAACAAGGAGCAGTTCGTCGGAGGTGCCGTCAGGAACTCCGGACTGGTGTGTCCATTATTTCCTGTGAGTAGGTAATACTAGTTAAAGGAACTAAGTTGACGCTTCGCGTAACCCAAGGGCTTGCTTAACCACTCGTATGCCGTAATTATAGAAACAATTAGAAAGCACTCTGCGTGTTTTCTATACGAAATTACGAACAGATATACTTACAGATCACGTTAAACCACGCATTCACGCGCTACACTGTGTGGCAGTTAATCGCCTTTAACCGACTTATAAAAAAGAGGAAGTTCTCAATTCTGTTATTTTTTTTTTCTTATGTGTGTGGTGTTATAGCACTTCCATTATTTCTTTGTTTAAGAGAATATTCTTGCCGTATGATCCCATATCAATTTTATCTATATTGGTTGAGTACTTAGTTTATTTATAATTTTAAAATAAAAATATATTGTTCCAAATAAATGATAAATTTACAACAATTTTTTACAAGAAAATACAATCGTCTTCATAAAAAAACATGCAAAATGGCAAACAATAATTCATGAAACAAAACCACTTAATCCATATGCTTAGACAACAAAGCTAGAAACTAGAAGCTTTTTTTATGAAGTCTGTTGTAGGTACCTTTATATTTTTGTAAAAAGTATTTTATCGTTCTACTGTGGAGGTCCGCTGAGTTTCTTTTGTTTTTGAACACCCCCTTTCTGTATCCCCAGGGTTATCACGTAGTTTCGAACATCACAGCCCCAACCGAGAACTTCCCTAACGTGTTCCCTTTTGAGAAGGGCCAAATCGAGGTCGCAGTCACCGTCACAGACACGAAGGAACTAGTCTTGCAGTTCTCCATTGTGGCTTCGTTCAAGCAGAAGCCTTAGTAGACGTAAAAGAAACACTTTACATCTTTACACTTGCATCAAAATAAATAGTTGCCTACCATACTTGCCTGGTTCAGTGTAGTTATTCCAAATTTTCCTTAATTTTCTGAAAAAAAAAACTTATTTTGGACTCATAACTCATTCATTTTTTTTTACCATAGTTAAGTACTATTTTTATGATTACTAATCCCAGATTTTCTTGTTAAGTAGGTAATAGCTGATTTTCAATAGTCCGATTTATAACTATGTATTATCTGAAGAACAAAAAATACGTTTGTCATCGCTCATGTTGGGTTCGCTCAGGTTTATTTTAATTTGGCAGTAGTGGGAGATGGCCACGAACGCCTACACTGAACGACTGATGTCAGTATCTAGGCAGTGCCAGGCAGACAGGATTAAAAACAACATCTTAAACACATGATTTTATATGATAAACAAATAACCAGAATTAACAAAAACAAAATACAATAACCAGTTAGATAATATGATTATGATGTCGTTGAGCAGTTTGGCTACTTAGCCTCTTTTGCCTCGTCGAAGAACAGGTTTCTCTCTCCGTTCTCATCTCTCCTATGGGACGAATTTATATAGACTTTATCGAATGTCAAAGAACAGCAGCGCCTTAGATCTTGTCTGATCTAGTTCTGATTTATTCGCTTACTGTTGATATTATATACCATCCGAACGCCAGGAGATGGCTCACTACGAGATTTCCACGTGCAGCAGCGTTGAATGATCAAACTCCAATTCTACACGTAGGTACAGTGAGGCAAGTTCGTGTTTTAGCATATATACCGCATTAATAAACGCATGTAGAAACAAAATAATTCGCTCAAAAGACGATTTAGCGTTATTTACAGTTGCAAAAATTGCAAAATCTCAAATAGGTTCTCTGAAACGTTAGCATCATCAGCAGCCAGCTATAATGTTAGCTTTGAGTTCCTGTAATTCTTTCGTGTGCACCCATTTGATACCCGTCGCTGATGCTGGACTTGCTGGTCTTGATATGCATCTGCGGGTAAAAAAAGTACTTAGTAAGTATGTACATAGTGAAATTATAATGGTTGCATGGTTGGCGGCTTCCGATATCCGAACGTCTGGCAACTGGAGAAGAGCTCTTACACACGAGCGGCATGTTGCCAACGGCAAAGGCAGAGGCAACCGCTGCCGTCGACACAATTCGGCGGCAGCCCAAATGACTCTTATACAGACGACGGCTGCCGCTAATTTTTGAAGTTGGAATGTCAATGGCTTTGCCGTTGACGGCTACCGCCGAGACGTGTCGACGGCTGCAGTATACCTCTGCCGCGCCGATGGCAACATGCCGCTCGGTTGTGTGTAAATTCTCTAAGTAGTAGTCAATCGTGATTACGCGTTTTGAGAGCATCATTATACAATCAATAAATTGCTCACCTACTTTCATTTGCCTTACAGGACCCCCAATCCGAAGGATTTGTAAAGGAACTCATAATTTTCCAAGGTTTCATAAAAGAAATGTCTGATTAATTAATGACTACTTAGATGTAAGTTAGCCTAATATAGGTATAATATCTACAATCACCCTAAATCTAACAGGGTAGGTATATCATGTTGTTGTACTAACTGCAAGTTGCGAGGCAAACAAACTCCATTACACTACTCCATTTTAATGTTTTGATAATAAATCGTACTCACGGAATTTTCGTTTCAAACAGATTCTCCATACGAACTCTGACAAAGAGCCAAGGGCCCTGGTTCTTGTGCTCCTCCTGACACCAGACCTTCTTTGCCTTCTCGTATTTGCTGTACTCCTTGAGCACCAGGTCGTAAGGGAACGGGAACAGTTGCTCAATACGACACACGGCGAGTTTTTCCTCTAGTTTCTTCTCTTTTCGTATTTCGTTAATCTTGACCGCGACGTTGCCAGAACAGAAGATTAGTTTCTTTACAGCACCAGGGTTTTTACTGGCTGGCCCTTCTTCTGGGATCACTCTGTTGAATAAAACAAACAATATCATCATCTGCATCCTCCTAGCCTTTTCCCAACTATGTCAAGGTCGGCTTCCAGATTAACCAAATGCACCTGAGTACCAGTATTTTACATAGAGGAACTGCTTGTCAGACCTCCACAACCCAGTTACTGGGTAACACGATACCCCTTGGTTAAACTGGTTGTCAGATTTTCGGGCTTCTGACTATCTGTGACGACTGTCATAGATCTACAAATGACAGCCGGGACCAACGGCTTTACGTGCTTTCCGATGCACGGAGGAGTCTTGATATGTAATGAATCCCATGAAAGTCATCTACGAACCGACCTCGTCTGCGTAGCTTAACCTTTGATCGGCCCGTGAGGCTTGCATTATTTAGCCACAAGCTTCTTTTACCTCACCACATAATTTACCAGGTGGTGGTGGTGGTGGTGGTAGTAGTGGTGGTTATTGTTTAAATAATATAATCAAATGGAATTGTGGTCTTAATATGGTCGTATGTCGCATAATGAAAATAAAGAAGTCTAAAAATTAACTTAAATGAATTATCAACTGCGTTCCCATTTAAGTTCATTCTCTGCCCTATTTTTATTGTTAACAATTTACTCAGAAAACAAATTAATGGTACAGAGTACTTAATAGCAACATACAAGGATAGTAGATTTAAGGCTAGTTTTTCAATAGTCAGATAACTTAATTGTTAAGAAAAATATTACATTTATTCCTCAGTTATTAGCTTTTATAATATTTTTTTTTTTTTAAATGTCCAGTGCAAAATCGGATTGATATTTTATGCTATTTTCAATCTCACCTCCTAAAACTTGTTCCAGTTAAGAAATCACTGAACTTTGATCGATAGTAGGGGTGCTTGAGGCCGACTTTAGGCGTCATGAGGATGAGTGGCTTGCGGAAAGGCATGGCGATCTGTCTTCTGATCATGTGGAAGTAGTTCGCAGGTGTCGTCACGTTGCACACGATCCAGTTGGCTGCCCGCAGCTGTTTCACTATCAAGGAGATAAAAGTTCACTGTAGTACCTACCTACGTATGTAATTTATTTGGGTTCCGTGCTGTCTGAATCTGACTGCTTACCTCTATTCCAATGAATGAAAGTGTGAAATGCAATCCTTAGAAGTAGTTCAAAGACGAAATTGCAACTATCCAAAATGATAATACAACTAACCTACAGTGTTATGAATAGAACTAATAGATTAACGTGCTGCGATGCTATCCAATGAATGGGCGTGTCTCATTAACTTCCAAACTCCGGCTTGCTATTGAGAATTTCCTAAGGACAAACTACATAACACTGCCAAGCTTGATAAGCTTATCACCACGAAACACCGGACATCCCTGCTACTGATCTCTCTCGGTCATGTCGAATTACCACACTCATTATGGAAAACGGGTACTTACATCTGCGTGTATTTATTGATGTGTGCTACAACGTCTCTTCTCTCGTCTTCTTGGTTAGTTTCCGTTATGATAAGACACCCTGACCAAAATCGGGTCATAACATATTGTTTGAAAAATTGCAAGTATTTTTTTCATGTCGTAAATATAATTGACTTACAAGCCATCTGCTTGTCGTCCAAGTTTGGTATGGCATCCTCGTCGTCGTCACATTGCTGCAGATATCTCTCAACGCGCCCCGACGAGTGCTCGGGCCCCTGGTAGTTATAATGAAATCGTATTCTGGTAAACAGTGGGTGTGTTGTGGGTGAACTGTAAGTTATATTTAGATCTCAATGTTTTTCAGCATATTCGTAAACCTTTTCCAAGGTCTGACTAGGGTCAGCACAAGGGTGGGCGTTTTTGGGGACTTAGGTATTTTTGACGTTCAAAAAGTGCTGACAGCCTAATTTAAATAAATAAATCAGTATTAAACTTGTTATCCGCTCAAAGGGGTGAATGGAGGCACAACACGCTGGATGAGGTCGATTCTGGTTTGTACCCCCAAAACGATCCATATATAAAACCAATAAAATACATGAGGTTTCATGAGGAATACTCACAGCACCGTCGATGCCATGTGGCAGTTGTACCACCATGCCGGACTGTGTCACCCATTTGCTCTCGCCGTTCGAGAGGAAGGTGTCAAACATGGGCTGCGCCATATCCGCAAAGTCCCCGTACTGCGCCTCCCAAATAGTGAGCAACTTTGGACTTGAGTAGGAGTAACCGGTCTCGAATCCCAGAATGCCTATGTAAAAGTAGCGCAGAAGACAATTTAATATTGAAGTAGATATTTATGTTGCTCAAGACCTTTTTAAATTTGCTTTATGTTGTTACCAAATTCAGAGAGCGAGCTGTTGTGTAGCGAGTAGCGCGCCTGGTCGGGGTACAGAGTGTCCAGCACGCGGAACGTGGCGCCGTCCACGCCCTGGTGGTGGTACACGTGGTGCCTGCAACACACATGCCACTGAGGCGTTTAGAAACCCAACACGCAAAAGGGCTCTTTTAAACAGGCTTCAAAAAGTTTTGGACCGCTGTTAACGTGCCAGCCCGTTCATATCAAGTCGACTTTATTCTAAAACTCGATCTGTAATAAAGAATAGCAAGTCGACTTTATTCTAAAACTCGATATCGGTTGCGTTCTACTGACATGTACGGCTAGCTGTGTGTACCTATGATGTACATTCTTACCGCAGTATTGGTGTTAAAAAACGAGTTACCTATAAGAACCTGGCAGTCAAACAATATGTTTGTACGTATTGTCTAGTGTGGTACTCGTAATAGATACCTGTGCGCCATAGTGCCGCGCTCCACGTCCTCGCCGGTGAAGCGGATGTGCACGTTGTCGCGCAGCAGCGAACCGTACGCCAGCGCCTCGCCCATCGGCCAGTCTGCGATGCCTTCCTCCACCTGTAAAATACACTTGTCTTACTTACCATTGGCATCATCATTCAGTCAAAAGACGCTAACCACCCAGAACATTAAACCACACAAGAAAATTGTAGGAAGAGAAGTATCATTTGTCTTCCGGGCGTGATCTGCAAGGGCCTGTATGGAAAGATCTTAATATAATTACGTACAAAAGTAGGCTTGCAGACACAACTTGTGAAAATAAGAAATTATAGACCCATCCAACAATCAATCCGAGTGTGGTGCTTCTGCACAAATCATGCCCCATATGCTGAAGTGTCCAAAGAGCCTTCCTGCACCTTAAATGACCTAACCAATGCCACTGATGCCGCGTAGCAGCCTACTGGGCAGAGGATCTTTATGAAAATAAAGTTGGAAAAAGGACCATCGATCCGAATAGAAAAAGAGCCAAAAGACGTTCAATGCGGAGATTCCCAGGTGCTAGCACAACAGCTGGTCCCGTTTTTCCCACATCTAGCGGATTGTTTCCTTCAAACTCCTCCAAGTTGTCAGTTAATACCTTGCTAAGCATGAACATACACTAGACCCACACACATAGATACACTAGACTAGACAAACCATTTTCTCTCGGAGTTTCAGTATCCTCGTTACACCCTTGTGAATTTCGAAGGCCCACGCCTCCGGTGGCGTGGAGAAGTGCCTTGCTATGGTACTTATTGTTTGCTGAGATATTCCCGTTTCTTCAATCTGAAAAGTGGAAGTGATTTTATGAATACTTAATGACTGCAATAAACTACCGTACCATTTCTTTAGTTTGGTTTAGTTGACGTATTAGAGATTGGTGTGAGTCGGTAATAAAAATAAACATTTCTTAGTTGCCAGATACTTCACATAGTTTGTGACTATTTAAGTAAGTGTGTAATTCATGAGCTAGAATCCTCAGGTCCGTCGGATTATTATTATGCAGCATAGCATAGATCATATAATAAGTGCATCAGCAGCATTATTTCAGCATCTGCCTGGCTTTAACGCTGAAATGTCTGTTTTTATTAACATGTTCCCACCGTGCGCATTTCAATATGTTGCCAATAAATGTTTTTGTGTTTTTCTTTCCCTATCTTACCTTGTTAGGATCCACAGCTTCAAAGAAGCCACTCCAGGGCGTATCGATCCACTCACTGATACTGATCTTGGTTATTTTCTTAGCGAGCTCAAAGTGAGTGTTTAAAGAATCCAAGTACTCTTTCTCCCACCCTTTGATGTCTGATTCGGTGGCGACACCTTCGGCTATCAATTTGTCTGCGTATATTCGATCCACTGCAAAGAAAGGCTTCTCAGTTCCAGATGAGCCAGAGCTAGTTAGGGTACAGCCCTAACCAGCACGTCAATAGACACGTAAAGCACATTTTTTTTTGTTTTAAATAATTCTCATGGTTATCCTCCGACCGGGAAGGGTGGAGGGTTCTGTTTGAAGCTTACTTACTAAAAATCACGTCAGTGTTTCGTCTCACAAGTCACAACGTCACGGAAATGGACGTTACTTGCGCAAGCACGGAATGGAAGTAAAACACCCTGACGCTGAGCTTTGTAAATGTTTGAGTAAAACTATAATTATATGGCCTTTTTGAAAATAATGTGCACATTTGGTTTAGGTTCCTGGATTTGACACACATAATGACAACATGATGATAGCCATCTTTTAGCTCTCCAACGTGAAGTCTGTTGGGATAGATTGGCAAAAAGCTGCAATGGCTCACTTCAAAAGGCCCTTCCAAACATTAGTATATAGGTAGTTATTGTTTAAATTAACTCGCCAATTGTTGGACCTTCATAGACCCCATTTATCTACTAATAAAGTTGGAAAAAGGCAACTAATGAACTCACCAGTCTTCATAGTCTTAATCTTCTTGTACATGAAGGGCTGCGTGAACATGGGCTCGTCCTCCTCACTGTGGCCGTGTCTCCGGTAGCAGACGAGGTCCAGCACTACGTCCTTCTTGAACTTGCATCGGAAGTTGATGGCCACTCGCGCTACGTACGCCACCGCCTCCGCGTCGTCGCCGTTCACGTGTAAAACCGGCGCGTCGATCGCTTTTGCTATATCTGGATCACGGCCAACATAAAAAAACCGTCCGTTACGTTCAAAGACCAATTGCAATTAAGTAAAATGTTAAGCTAAGAAGTTAAGGCATCATACCCGAGCAGTACGGCGTACTCCTGGAGAAGCGCGGGTCGGTGGTGTACCCAATCTGATTGTTGCAGATGATGTGCACGGCGCCGTGCGTGGTGAAGGCTGGCAGGTTGCTGAGCGTGAACGACTCGTACACCACGCCCTGCCCGCACATCGCCGCATCGCCGTGCATCACAATCGCCATCACCTAGTTATTCATTTGAAATAAGAATGTTTCAAATCATCGCGGCTGTAGACTTTGCGGCGTAGATAAACAACCGAAGACTACGTAATGTTGTCGATGTTGCGTAGTTGACATCTACGGTGTATCATAGCTGTCGTCTACCATAAAATACAAATACCACCAACAGCAGCAGTATACCATGCAGCGTAGCCGACGACTACAGTGTAGCAAAGTTTATGACGTGGCCGACCTCTATATGGGTGTAGAGTAGTAGACGTCTACGAAAGAGCGTAGCCAATATTTACAACGTAGCCGACCTCTACGGGCGTAGCGTAGCCGTCTACGATGCAGCGTAGCCAGATTTTATATCGTAGCGGGCCTCTACGGTGTGGCGTAGCTGTCTACGATGCAGCGTAGCCGAGTTTACGACGTAGCCAACCTCTACGGCGTAGAGTAGTCGATGAATATATTGCAACGCAGCCGAAGTTTACGGCATCACCAACGGACGTCTACGGTCTGAGTTGCTTTGTAAAACACATCACTTGGCGCCTACCTCTAAGTTCCAGTATTTACTAACTAACAATCAACTCAATTTGTTTATTTAGAGTTTACTTTCGAGTCTGAAATGATTATGAATAAACCATAAAGAATGATTACGAAGATGCATAAAAAGAAAGTAAAATAAAAAATAAACTGTCACAAATTAGCAAAATAATGCTACCTAATTAACAAAATCATGTATTGTAATCTAAATCTATTGTATCATTTGTATCACTTTACTTACTGCTCGCAATTTATCGAGAGTTTATAATACTGTTAGATGTTGATTTTTATTTAAGGTAAATTCAAATGACCTTGTCTCCATTAGTATCCCCCTTCCAGAACTGCTCTGCCTTCGCCTTGCCCAGCACGACGGGGGACACGACTTCCAAATGGGAGGGGTTTGCGCTCATCGATACCTTGATGTACCTGTTGGTCCGCCGGATAAACCGGTGGATGTAAGTGCCCAAATGGTACTTCACGTCGCCAGATATCTGGGTCAGAAAATAATAGTTGATAGGTGATCAATGGAAGGTATTTTACAAGGCAAATATAAAGTTTATGTGCAAAGGTTTGTATTGAAAGTGAAATAAATAAATGATACTTACATCTTCTTTGGGCTCCAAGGACATGAACTGAGCGAAAATGTCACTCAGTTTCTTGCGACACACATTCACCAATATGTTTAGGCGACCTGAATATAATAATACCGTTATCATCTCTTTATACTGCAAGAGCAAGACTTTACAACAGTGAGGAAATACCTGCAATTCACACCTTGGCCAAGTAAAAAATTACGGAGATTTTTGTAAGGCAGCTTGTGGTAGGTAAACTTTTATTACGTACCCCGCAAAGCACAGCCGGTGGTCCCAGCTGGCATTTGCAGATCCTTGTCGGTTAGTATGGGTAGTCAGAAACTCGAAATTTGACAACCAGTTTAACCAAGGAGTATTGCGATACCCAGTAATTCATTTGTGGAGATCAGACAGGCAGTCGCTCCATGTAAAACACAGGTAGGTAAGTTGTAAGTCGTAATACGGATATACCAGAAGGTGATCCCAACATAGTTGGGTAAGGCTAGGCAGATGATATAATATAACTATACCACAATTTGCACACAACTAGGTTTGCAAAATTACGTAATTTTACCGAAAACGCTGGTAAAATACGGGTATTTTACGGTAATTTATTTAAATTACGGTAAAATTACCGGCTACTAATAACTCCCGGCACGTAAGTCTAGCGCTGACCTTGGGTGCGCCGCACAAACGATTTTGCTCTCACGATCTTGAGTCGGAACTTTTCTTAGTAGGTAGTAGTTTAACTCGTTTCTTACCCAGTCCTACCGTATTTTACAGTAAAATATAATATGTATTTTACGTAAAATATCGTATTTTACCGAATTTTACCAAAGTAATTTTACCGCTTTACATCCCTACACACAACGCCATCTCAAAGGCTTAAACCAAGAAGAGTTTGTGCCATGAGTATCTATCTTGGGAGGATACGACCGCTGGCATAGCAGTCAGGGCCACTAACCAGTAGACCATCAGGCCAGTCAATGATGAAGATATGATGATTGAGTGTGTGAAGACGTGCTATAGTGTTGGTAAAGTAACCTCTGTGCTGCATGGCGATGACGATGGACTCCACACCGAGCCGGGTGCTGGAGTCCACGATTTCCTCCATCATCACGATCATGCTCTCACCACCTTCCAGCCCGAACCTCTTCTCAACCGGCCATTTGGCCGCGAAGTACTTTTCTAAACTAAATCAGAAATTATCTAAATCTTTATCTATACATCTTAACCTACAGGATGAAAGGGGGACATCTTTGCACATCAAGAGTCCAGATTGTACAGAACCCACGGCGTCCGGATTCCGGACACGAATCCGTATAACTTCGATACAAAGTCCACTGAGTCTGTCCTTAGGACCTCAGAACAAGACAACGTAATCTGAAAATCTGAAAATTTCGTTTTTCGTTATAGCGACTTCTAATTCAACGCCAACTCTAGGCACAGCTATGGCTTGATAGATATCAAGCCATAGCTATGCTTAGAGTATGTTTCTTCGATATCGTTGGCGTCGATCATACTTTTACTATTAATATATTATTACAACCTTGAACAAGCTCTCGAAGTACATAATTCTAACCAGCGAGCGAGTGGTTTTCCTTTAGTTTCAAGTTTTACTTAATGTATTTTTCTAGTAAAAACTGTCTAAACGACTGCCTCGTTGGTCTAGTGGTCGCAAGCGGTAGCGCTTTGCCCTACCTGGGGATAGAACCCGAGACCTCATGCTCTCGCAGCAGTAGTGCTGAGCATGAGGTCTCGGGTTCTATCCCCAGGTAGGGCAAAGTGTTATTGAGTTTTTCTATCTGGAATTTCTCAGTAGCAGCCCGGAGTCTGGATTTGTGCCCGATTGATGGCAATAGGCACGCCCCCTATTACATGGGACCCAAACATAACTGGCGAAATGAGGGTGTACTACCAGGTACACCTCTGCCTAGCCCTTCGGGGATTACAGGCGTGACGTTATGATATGTTATGTTATGTAAACTGTCTAAAATCGATTAAGTATAGTTATGTTACTATCTTAACTGAGATTTTTTAGTTAAGGAGTGACTTACTTATTAAATTAGTTAGATAGGAATTCTGGTTTTTTCATGCTTCTTTCCCCTCACTTTCGCGTTACCATTTCATTTATATTGGAAGAAAATAATTGGAACTGTAGAATTTGGTGGCAAATAACCATCCTACTTCTAGTTCCGGGCAAACCCTAATTATTATTTAATCTTAGTACTTGGTAGTCAGTTACAAAAAAACTTACTACACAGCCTTCGTGAGCCTCTGCATGATCAGTATCTTCTCCTCGTGGGTCATGTCAAATGCTCCTGGTTTCTCCATTTTTTCCCTTAGAAATTGTACTTGGTCCACGTCGTACAGGTGCATGTACTCAATGCCAATGGACTTACAATACACGCTCTCCAAACGACGGATTATTTCCCTTAGCAAATGGATACATAAATTAAATCGACGATTCAGTATGATATACAAAACAAAAAAAATATTAAAACTAAATCCTAATTGACGGAAGAATCGCGTTACAAACATACTTAGAACAAAAAAAACAACAACACCTGAATGAAGAACCTCCTCCTGTTCAATGTCGGTTAAAAAGGGTTTTAGATCTTTATGAAATCAAAATCTACAACTGCACTAGACACTAAGTTCACACTAGACACTTTTTGAACGTCAATATTTGCATAAAACAGTCCCCCAAAAAGACCGCTCTTGGCGAAGAAGTGGCGGAACAGACTCCCCAGCAAATTAAAATAGTGAAAGTTCACATAACGAAGCACATATTACAGAAGTCCGTTTAAGGTTTAGGGGAGCCTTAAACTAACTAAGGCGCTAATCGAATTTTGATCTTCGCATTGCGGCCGGCAACAGGCATTACGCATGTTGGTATCCTTCAAAGTTATCCTAACAAGATGAATATTTTATTTCCATAACTTAATAAGCATTACACGCAGCTACTTTACCGACTAAAGTAAATTCAAAGACGTGTTGGTGAATTTATCATACCTGAGTGTTAATGAGTCTTCTTCGCCGCCAATGTCAGTTGTTCCAGGAAGTTCGAATGTCATGTCCATATGTTTTTCAGCTAAGAAATAAAGCATGATAATAAGAATTGTTTTATAGTGCATAACTGTAGGTACTGTGAGTTTGTGACGTTCTAGGGCGTAATCTCCAGATGTACTAAACTCATTTTGTGTTGTGTTATAATAAAGAATGCAGTCTTATGCGAAATGTGTCTTTATTTTATCACAACAGGTTATGGGCCCAGGCACATACCCGTGCAGTAATAAGATAAATTATACAGGAAGTATTCGAAGCGAAATGGTTAAGTTAATATAAATACGAATAACGGCTTCATGAAGCTGGAAGGTGCTAAGAACTGGAACATCTGAAAGTTGCAAACTAAAATAACAAATAAATAAAAACAACTTAATTTATAAAAAAAATTACCAATAAGAAGCCAAATTATTTGTGAGCGAAATTATTTGTGCTTTGGATATATTTGTTTTTCAAAACTATAAGAGGGGGTTGGGTGGTTGGGGGGTGTTAAAATACTAAATGCACGCGGTCGCACCAGTTTGCACAGATAATCAAACTATAAGTACTAAATTCCTTCGAATTGGCGTTACACTTAATGTCAAAAATTCGTGATAGATATAAACGCATCAATTCATAATGTGTGTCATGATCATCATCTGCCTAGACTTTTCCCAACTATGTTTGGGTCGGGTTCCAGTTTAACCAGATGCAGCTGAGTACCAGTGTTTTACATGGAGCGACTGCCTGTTAGACCTCCACAACCCAGTAGCTGGGTAACATGATACCCCTTGGTTAAACTGGTTGTCAGACTTTCGGGCTTCTGACTACAAGTAACGACTGTCAAAGATCTACAAATGACAGCAGGGACCAACGGCTTAACGTGCTTTCCGAGGCACGGAGGAGTCTTGGTATGTAATAAATGGTCACCCATCCACGGACCGACCTCGTCAAGCGTAGCTTAACCTTCGATCGACCCATGCGGCTGTTATAATTGAGCCACAAGCTCCTCATGTGTGTCAAGATCATAAATACGAAATACTTCAAGTTTCTTACACAATTCCTTGCACAGCTCTCGGGTTACTGTTAGAGTTTCTAATCCCTTGGTGTTGGTGTCTGGAGCCACGTTCTTGTAATTGGCGAGGAGCCTGGCTGGCTGCGTCAAGCCCAGGGGATCTGTCTTCGCAAGCAGGTGACCACGAGCCTGTAAACAACGTTCAGGGCTTTACTATAATTGACAACACATCATAGCATATCTGGACATGTCTTCCTTCAGTCGATGATCCTGGATCCCCCAGCGTTGAAATTGTTCTCAGCTTTTATCTAATTTACCAGATGTTCTCTCTTCTTCAAACTGTATAAAGTCATGAATTCTATGAAACGTTTTCATGGTTTTTTAAAGTTTAAAGTGAAATATACGACCTTCTGGCTCACCTGGTAGCTTCGAATTAAGCTCGCGACAGCCAAATTCAGTTGAATTTTGTTTTTAAAGTCTGGTGCATCTGCATTCTTATTGGAACTCGACTTTGGTTCTGTAAATATTAAACATCTGTGAAATCGTGCTCTCGGTAAACGGTTAACGTTACAGCAACATTAATGTAGTAACAATTAATGGCTTTAAAATGATAGTCTAATAGCACTTCTCCCGCGACTTTGTCCGCGTTTATTACGTACTTTTCCTTTCACATATTAACATCTTCTAACTCTCCCATAATTTGGAAAATAAAATTGAGATTATGGTCCTCGGTGGTAGGTAATGAAGCTTTCTAATGGTGAAATTTTGAATTAAATCCTTACAAACAAACAAACAAAAGTCAAAACTTTCATCTAGAGCTTTATAATATACTTAGGTGTCGACTAACGGACAGTTCTGGGACTAAACTCATCTTGCATTTCCTCAATCTTCAACGCCGGACCGCCGACACTATCGTAAAACCCATCCCATGACTGCAAATATTAAAATGATATTATTTTCACTCTCAGTATGCTGAGCGATGAGGTATTGAGATGGGATAACATAAAATGCGGCAAAGTGATACGTGACCGCGTGGCAACAACGAACAGCCCCCCTAGCCAAGTTACAAACGATTCGTATCTATTCTCTTTCTACAATCGAGAACGCCTCAAATCCCTTTGTTTTGACCACGTGACTTATCACCTTTCGCTAAGTCACGTGGTCAAAACAAAGGGATTTGAGGCGTTCTCGATTGTAGAAAGAGAATAGATACAAATCGTTTATAACTTGGCTAGGGGGGCAGTATCAATCACACAGCGATCCGTACTGAGGTCGCCTGATTAGCGGTTTACACAGGTATGGCCGAAGACATTCAATATACTTACTATATACACGTGACATCGCAAACAAAATTTTCATCCGATACCTACTTGTGTCCTAGTCTAATTTAGTAGTTTAATTTAGTACGCTCCGCTGCCGCTCCAATATTGCTAAATTATTCTAGATGGCGTTACTGAGACATAGAATCACAGTTTCTCTAAAACATTTCTTCGCATGCTCTCTCTTTAGTAACTATCTCATATCTCTTTGGATATGGCCCAAAACCTGTTTTCATATAATTAACTATTGGAATTCATCAAATGTAGATTCTGTAAACGTTATTGTCAGGACATCGAAGATCAGGCTAAATAAGCTATTCGGGAGACATTTTGGCAAAAAGATGGAGAATGATCTCCATAGCCGAGCATATTTCTCTCTATGGTAAAAATGTCGCCATTGTCAATGTTTGACTGATGGCCCACTACTTATCATCAGATAAATTAAACTTACTGAATCAATAGATCCTTTAGATTTCGCCCAATCCAAATACTGGGCTTCGAGAAAATTGGCGTTCGTTCCGCTAAGGAATGATTCCGCTCTTGAGGATAGGTACTTCTGCTGCAATATAATAGGTGATTTTGAAACATTTTGTATGAGATCTAACTCATGAATGTGAGGATTTTAGAACCCTTCGAGGTGGATGATACAGGGCAGGTTCTTTCATATGGTAAACGGAAACTCCAAGTCTCAAAGTAGGAGAGCGTAGAACCAAAAAACCGGCCAAGAGCGTGTCGGGCCGTGCTCAGTATAGGGTTCCGTAGTTTTCCGTCCGTCACAATAAGTGTTCAAAATGCTTGCATATGCAATGCAATTATACTACAAACTTAGTCCAGAAATTATTTAGTACAACTTTTTGTCTTTTTTGTACAAAAACTGTTGTTTCCATCCCAGTTCAAAATAATTTTCCTAGAAAGTCCTTATAAAGTTCTACATTTCAGATTTTTTTCATATTTTCTAAACTTATGGTTCAAAAGTTAGAGGGGGGGGGGGGACACATCGTTTTTTACTTTTGTAGCGATTATTTTCGAAATTATTGACATTATCAAAAAATGATTTTTGTAAACCCCTATTCATTTTTAAATACCTTTCCAACAATGTATCACACGTTAGGGTTGAAATTAAAAAAAAAAACACTTCCCACTTTACATATAGGGGGGCTACCCTAATAAACATTTTTATCCAATTTTTATTTCACCACTTTGTTGGCGTGATTGATACACATATTGGTACCAAATTTCAGCTTTCTAGAGCTAACGGTCACAGAGATTAAGCGAGGACGGACGGACAGACAGACATGGCGAAACTATAAGGGTTCCTAGTTGACTACGGAACCCTAAAAATCGCGCATGTAGAATTATTAATAGGAATTTGTGCTGCATTGTGTTGCTGCGTCTAAGTCTTCTCTTTGAAACGGGATGCTAGGATTACCGAGCTTGCTTTGGCAGCCAAGCATCATACTTATTTAATGAGCGTCTCAATCAAAATACACTTTCAAAGCTGACGTTGTTTTTTTTTTATTGTATTTATTATACCTACCTTATACACTGTCATCAAGTATATGGCTCACAGTACTTGACGGCACGGTTGGCGCTAAGTCTGATCGATTTGATGCTGCGCTACATGTCGCGGGTTTCATTCCCACACGGATCCAATATTTGTATGACCTACAGGTAGTTGTTTACGTGAGTTTACGAACATTTAAAACTCACCTATACACAGGAGAAATACCCAGCGTGGGGCTACGTTTTAAAAAAAATGTTGCGTGTGTAGTAGAAACCTTTTTAGACACTTTCTGGCCTTAGTCGCAAAATCAAAATACAGTGAGCCCCCAAAGGTATGCGTCTCAATTATACATGTAAGAAAATGTTTCAACTTACCAGCGGATTGAAAGCAAACTTATATTTTTGGGTAGTTCTCAATAACGATCGTATCAAAGACATTGTAAGCTGAAAAAAGAATTTTGGTTTAGGGTAAATTGGACTGTATAACATAGTAGGTGCCTAGGCCACAAGTCTTAGAAATAGGAAACATTTATGTTGCCATATTTCAAAGAAAGCAAGAAGGTGCCTTATATTTTGAGTTTTTTTACTTGTATAGAGTTTTTTTAGATTTTCACAACCGACTGTCCGAATTTAGTGCACTTTAGTACATAGATCCCCACCTACCTAGGTCGGAACCAAGGTCACAATCGTGGATGTGATCGCGTAATGGCCGAGGTCCCTCAATTTGAATGGAAGACTTCAGGGCGAACATACCGAGGTGGTCCCTCAATTTGAAAGGAATACTTCAGGGCTAACAAACTAAAACTCACCTTATTCTAAAAAGTATTCTTGTGTAAACTTAACGTAACAAAATTAAAATTGAATTACAAAGAAAATATAATTATTTAACAATTGGTGCTTTATAATAATCTAGACCGCCTTACGGTCACAAAGAACTTCAGAGTACTAAGTACAGTGATAAAAAATAAATAAAATAGAGATTACTACTATTATTTCTTTCAAAACGCCACTGACAATAGTCTGTTCTCACTGTCTGTTTTAGTTTTTTACTGTCATTATTTTGCTGAACAAGTGTTTTCTAGATTTGGCCAGAACTTTGTCTTGGCAAATTAATACTTTTTGATGCATACATGCATGTGTCGGGCGTCCGGGCGGCGAGATGGGCAGACGACACTAATAATAATAATAATAATAATAATAAATTTATTTACTCAAAAACTTAGTACTAGTTTACAGGAAATATGTAGTTTGGCAGTAGTTATGTCTATTTAATGGATCTAGTCACTGCAACCGAACTAGGCAATGCCTGTATTTCGGTTTATCAGTACCTTTTCCCTCGATATATTTAACAATTAAAAAAGCCAACAAAGCAAATGTTGTTATTTATACTACAAATTAATTTGCATTAGTTGTAAGTACATAAGGTGTTACATTTTAAATTTTATTATCCAGCCTATAATATAACAAGTCTGTGAAGTGTTTATGAGTATGAGTGTATCTGAGGTGTTTTTATGTGAAGTATGAGTGTCTGTGCGTTTGTATTGTTAGTGAGTGTACGGTTGAGTGTGTATGGGTGTAAGAGTAGGCGTGTGTGAATTGTGAGTGCATGAGTGTGGTGCAGGTATATAAAAATATTTTAGTTGATTTAAACTTAACATTGTAATTACTGTACGACCAGAAGCAATAACTCAGTTTCTAAATAATTGAGTTGTTGCAAATATTCACCTACTTTTTGTTTACATTTAGTTTTCGTAAGCGGGTAAATATTTAGTTCTTTATTAATCTTACTATAGAGAAACGGACCAAGAAATTCAATAAATCTTTCGCTAAATTTGGTGTTACAAGTAGTCCGTTCAATACGTACTTTATTATTTCGACGTTTATGAGCAAGTGGGACATAAGGAAGTTTTGCATGTTGTTTCAAAATAACATTGAGTATGAAAAGTTGCCTGACAGTCAGAACCCCACAAATCTGATAAAGAGACATAGTGGGAAAAAGAATTGGTTTGAAGAGACAGACCTTTAGTATTGCACGCTGAGCAATTTCTATCGACTTCATAGTGGTTTTACAAGTACCCCCCCAAGATGAAATACAATAGGTAAGTAAGGACTGAGCTAGTGCATAGTAAATTTGTTTTAGGAGATAGGGTTCAGCAGCATGTCGTAAGTTTTTGAAAACAAATATGAGTTTACGCACTCGGGCGCTAAGTCGCTTTATGTGTTCTTTGAAATTTAGATTTCTATCTATAGTGACACCTAGATACATGATTGTCTGCACACGTTCCAATGAGTGACACGCGCAGTTGGCTTCCAGGGTACACTCATGGGAGATAATATTATGAGTATTATTCAAAGTTGAGAAATTTTTGATACTGAAAGGAATGTACTTAGTTTTTTCAACATTTAAAGTCAGAATGTTCGCCTGCAGCCAGCGTCTTGTGACATTATAGCCCTGCTGAGCAGCATCAAATACCTCATCCCAAGTATTGGCGGCAAAAACTAAAGCAGTGTCATCTGCGAAGGATATGGTTTCGCCATGGGTGAGTTTAAGGCTTGTGAGTTCGTTAATATAAACGAGAAATAAGGTAGGACCTAAGATACTGCCCTGAGGTACGCCATGAGTCACTGGAAGGTACGTACTTTTGTATTTGCCCACACGGATGCACTGATGTCGCCCAGTCAAGTAACTTCTAAATAACTCAAGCTGGGTACCTCTGATTCCTATTTTCTCAAGTTTATCCAATAAGAGGGTGACAGAAATCGTATCAAAGGCCTTCGCTAGGTCGAGAAAAATAGAAAGACATTTTTTTCCTCTATCTAGATTGGAGCTAATAAAGGTGGTGAGTTTATTCACTGCTTGTTCCGTGGATTTACCCTGCCGAAAACCATATTGATTTTTAGACAGTAAATTATTCTTTTCTAGATATTTCACCAAGCGAATGTTAATGACTTTTTCCAATATTTTCGATATCGCCGGTAGTATGGATATTGGCCTATAGTTTGAGATTTGATTTCTGCCCCCGCTCTTATAAATTGGACAAACTTCAGACTTCTTCAAAGAATCAGGAAATAAGCCCGACTTCAAGCTGTCATTTATTATTTTAGTGATAGGTGGGATTAGAATATTTTGATGTATTTTTAGAAATTTTCCACTAATCTTATCGCAACCCGATGCGTGATCTGATTTAAGACTATTTATAATTTGTTCCACTTCACGCTCATCAGTGTCCATCAAAACAAAAGAATTGTTTTGCTGGTGACGGTCACCTACATAATTTTGAAAATCAGCATCGAGTGTGTTAGTTTTTTGGTAAATTTTATCAGCCAGTGAGGCTCCAACATTAATGAAATAATCATTTATTTGATGTAAAGATTGCTCTGGAGTAGAAGCTAATGTTAAGAGTTCACTTGTGTGTTGTGTTGGTTTTGTTGTGTTAGTGATGTTTCTTATTGCTTTCCATAGTTTTTTACTGTCTGTTTTTGAATTTTGTATAAGGTTTTTTTCGTATGCTCTCTTAATTTTTCGTAACAGAGCGTTACAGAAGTTCCTGTAACGTCTGTATGTTATTAAATAATTTTCATTTTCTGGCGATAATTTAGCTTGTTTATGCAACATATCCCTATTTCGCATGCACCTCACTAAACCAGGAGTTATCCAAGGTTTTATTATTTTTAAACGGCTTGGTAAGATTTTTGTTCGAGTATTATTTTCAATAATATTTTGTAGACCTTGCGTCAAATAATTTAATGTAAGGTTTGGGTCTGCTGACTGATAAATTGGATCAAAGTTAAACTGTGACAAGTCTTCTATTATTCCTTCATTATTAACTTTAGTTATAGTTGTAGTAGTATATTGCCGTGGTTTTTTTAGCTGTAGGCTTAGTAAGACTGGATAATGGTCTGTTAGAGTTGAGAAAGGGACTATTGTAGTAGCATTGCTTAAGGTTTTTATTAAGGCGTGATCCAAGCAGGTTTCACTGTCACTACGAGTTATTAGGCTATGTGCTGGAAGTAAGCCATAAGTAGCAGCTAAGGTTAAGTATCGTTCACCGTGTGTGTCTATTTTCTTTGTATTTATTGCTATGTTTATGTCACCCATTAACACATTGTGCTTATAGATCGACACTAGTTGAAATATTTTGTCTAATGAGGAGAGAAAATGATCTATGTTAGCATATGAAGGCGATCTATATAAACTTATGATAGCAATTTCTTCATCGATAATGGCTACCAGACAATTACAGTCCTGAAAGTCAGGTTCCTCTATGCGGACGTTTAGTTTGTGTTTGTAATAAATGACTACGCCATCATTTTGCTTTTTATTATTTTTAGTTGCTACATGACAATATCCGTCTAACTTTGGAATTACCGAGGTGCAATTTAGCCAGCACTCTGTCAATATTAGGATATCACATTTTAGTTTAAGTCTGCTTAGTAAGATCTCAAAGCCTGGCATATTGCAGTTTATACTACGGATATTCTGGGTTAATATAAGTATTTGATTTGAAGAAGTTCTGGTGATAATAGTATGACATTCTTCTATGTCAGCAGTTTGCGAATGGGATACGGATAACCTATCAATGTTAGCAGTAAGGTCTATAATATCAGTGAATTTTGCAAAAAGTAGTAGTTTTTTAATGAATTTTTATCGAGGATTAAGCGATATGGAAAGCATTTGTATATGTAGTAATATAAGTTGTTTTTATGATGAGTATTGTAATAAATGGAACAGTGTTTAACTAGAATGTTTACATGTGTGATTGTGATTATGTTTGTAGGTGTTCTTATTTGTAGATTGTTTTGTTCTATATGTGTTAAAGTTGTTTTAAAACTATGACTAAACGAGTTATGTGTGTGATGTGGTTGTAAGTTGATGGTGTAATGTAAGTGTGTTTTGATTAGTGTAACACAAAAGGCGGGAAAAAAATAACGAAAATAAATAAAAATAAGATAAAAAGCATGCATTAAAAAACGTTGAAACCATTTGAAGGCACAGAACGTAACAAGTGATAGTCATATTGTTTTTCGTATCTTTTCTAAGTCCGCCGCGTCGTTAATACGAATATGTGACGAGTCTTCGTTCTTTTTAAGGTACACGATCCCATTTGTTGTCCAACAGAAGTTGAAGCCATGACTGTTTTTGAACTGTCTCGCCAAGAAATATAATTTCTGAGTCTTGTAGGTGAGAGTTTCCGCAACATAGAGAGGTTTAACCACATACTTGGGATTGAGGTGTGAAGTATTCAGTTTGTCACCTTTTGTTTTTGATTTGTTGAAATGCTTGACGGCCTTAAGAAACTTGTCCTTCAGAAGTACGGTGGTTAGATCCACAATTACCGGGTTTGAGTCGTCTTTTGACTTTAAGCGATATATATCTTTTATACAAGATCCGATGATATCGATATTTATTGTTTTCCCCAACTGCGAAACTTCCTTACACAAAATTTCTTTTGTTTCTCCACTTTGTTTTGGAATATTTCTAATTTCTATACTAGTACAGCGGGTTTTTCGTTCCATAGTCTCTAGTTTTTCTTCCAATTCTTTAATCAGCAGTTTATCAGCCTTCTTTTCCGTCTCAAGAGTATTAATCTTTTCCAAAAAACTATCGTATTTGTTCGACATTAAATCCATGCTCGTTTTTAGTTCTTGGAACCTTTTTTCCTGTTCCCTTGAAAACGAGACAAACATTTCTTTGATAAGGACCATAAAATCTGTATTTTCATCGTCAATCTTCCGTTTTTTCCGCTCCGTAATGTTGATAGCAAGAGAATGGAGATCAGGTTCAGACTCACAATGATGCAACGGTAGTTCAATCGCTGCCTTAGAAAAGGTAAGGGCGGAGCTCCGTAACTTCTCTGCCGGATCCAAAGATGCTAACTGGGACGGTGACGCGGCAGGCGCTTGTTGTTTTAGTGGCATAATGATAATAAAATTCTCTTTAAAACGTTACAACAAGTACCAGGACAACATATGTTATAAGCGATGTATTCTTTACAAACACGTCAGGGGTCAAGCTTATCTAGCTGCAATCGATGAATACGTAGTTTTTGCCTTTCCGTCCAGTGAAGCGAGAGCTTTGCTTTTACTGGGAGATGTGCACGCGTCCTTTTTGAGTAGCTGTCAGAAGTGTAGCTATCTCTTTCTCGCTCGGTGAGACGACGCAGTAGGAGGGCCCTTACTACGCTTACTATCCTTTTCGCGCTTTTATGTATTTGTCACACAGTAATTGTCTTTTAGTACGTACGCTAGATTGTATGTGTGAAAGAGCGTACTCACGGATTGAAGCAAAACTTGTATACTGCTACAACTTTATGCACTCCTATTATTTGTCGTGAATTATTTAGCTTTAAATTTTAGATATTAGCAAGTTAAAACTGGTAAGAACTCTGTGGCACGTCTACTCTTGACAGAGGTCCGAGGGGAAGGGGGAAGGGGGACACTGTGGCCATTGCCGGAGTACCGTAGATGAGACTGGCACAGGAGAGAGGAGACTGGTATACACCAGAAAAGAGAGGCCTATACTCAGCCAGGGTTGCCAGGTCGCCAAACACAATATAAATAAATAAATAATCCACATATCCCGGCAGACCAGCCAGTTTGGCCGGACATTTGGGTAAAAAGTCCGGACACCCCATATTATTGAGAATTTGGTGTCCCATAAAATGTTGTGTCTTAAAATGGCTATTTTCATGATTAGGTACCTACCTACCATAAAAAAAGTTTACTTTTCTTCTTTGAGTTTTCTTAAAAAGCCGGACACCATTTATTTTAGGCGGACACACAATCAAAAAGCCTAAGTATATCCGGATTTATTCGGACGCCTGGCAACGCTATACCCAGCAGTGGGAGAAGTCGGGTTGTGGATGATGATGACGATGATGCATACACTGGCTCAGACAGAGATGGCGGCATAAGTTTTACCTTTGATCGGTTCAAATTAGCTCTAGAAGCTCTTTTGCCCAGCAATGGATACATTATTAACAAGTGAAAACCAATATTGGTGTTTGTTTATTTTGTGAAAGCTACCGATGAATATTTGATTTTCTGGAGAACCTGTATGAAATCTTCTACTCCCTGCGCATACACTGTGACCAGTTGCTTCCACATAACACATACTCATGATGATCAAAAAGTGTTCGGTGTGCCGTGTGGGCAACAAAAAGTGTCTACGTTTGAGCAGCGCCTTAGACACTTGCGGTTCTAGAGACACTCGGTGTTTACACTGAGTGTATCGTGTAGGTATAGTGTCGCTGTCTAAACATACCATTAATAATTACCTACAAAATATAAGGTAAAAGACCCGGATTTATACGGAGCAGGTAAATATCTATTGTTATTTAAAGATTATCTAGATACGCAAAAATGTTTCATGGGTTTTGAATAGAATTACACCAATACGCTTAATATTGTGTAATATTTTTTTAGGTTCCGTACAATCATGCAACCGGTTCATTAAAATGCGAATGTGTGTTATTTTCCTTTTGTAAAAAAATAACATTGAAGATCATGTCCGGCATTATAATCAGCTCTTATAAGCATAAAAGCAGTGAGAGTTAAGCATACCGAAAAACCGAGATTACTTTGAATCTTTGGGTAAATTTGATAGGTACACAAAGTAAGTAAGTACAACGATATTTTTTTTAATTTTACCTGTAAAATTAACGTAGCTGATTATTATTCCCCTTATAGAAATTCTAGTTGTTAGGCTAGGTTTCACCAATGTTTTAGCTGTACCTAACAGCCAGCATTGAGTGGACTAAAAGTCATTGCAATGTTGACCCTGAATTTCTGTCTAAAATGCATTTTAGACAGAAATTCAACAATTAAACATTGCTCTCTAAAGTCACCACTTTAGAGAGCAATGTTTAATTGGGATTATTAAAGTAGTCCCATTTTCAGTAGCCATTCATTTATCCGTTATGGGCATTAACTTTTCTTTTCCCGAAACTAGTAATACTTAAATAATCGTTACTTAGTTGTCATTTAATGTATCGTCACTAAGTTATTTCTTCCCAATTGAATATAAAATACACGAGTTTAAATTAAATATTTATAAATCTAACCTCGTTTTACGGACTTGACTGAATAAGTAGGTAAATACATGAATATTCAGAAAAAAATAAAACCGTACCTAATGCTTTAACATTTTTTACAGAACCCTACAAAATACTCTAAGTATTACACAATATTAAACATAACGGTGAAATTATATTCAAAACCCATCAAACATTTTAAATTTTGCGTGTCTAGGTAATCTTCAAACGACAATAGATTTAACTGATAAGTGCTCTATAACGGCTTAGAAAGACAGTCGAAATATTGCGTTATATTGTGTAATAATCTTTTACCTTATTTATTGCATTATTAGTTAGATTGCATTGAAATTTGATAATCAGTTAAAGAATAGCTAAGCTGAAATTTTCACTTAAATTTTTAATGTTACATAGTTACATACATACATACATACATAAACTCACGCCTTTTTCCCATGGGGGTAGACAGAAACTATAGAGCGCACTATGCTACAATTCTTACATACTTCTTTTAAATTGCTTCGTTTACATTCATACATGTTGTCATACACACACGCCGGTTGCGAGTAGTACTACGCACTTGACCTTTTTGAAGAACCTCACCAATAAGGTCTATGTATGTCCTTCTAGGGCGTCCCCTCCTGGCGTTCCCACTTACATGTGCCTTGTAAGTACCTTTCGTTAGTCGCCTTTCATCCATCCTTTCAACGTGACCAAACCATCTAAGCATACTTTTTTCAATTTTTGTTACTAGGTACATCTTCTTTTAAACCACAACGTTGCTTTATCACATCATTCCTCAATCTGTCATTCATTGTTACACCACACATACTTCGCAAGGAACGCATTTCTACAGCATTTATTTTACTTTCATGTCTCTTTTGCCACGCCCAACATTTCACTTCCATACGTTAGTGTAGGCACCAGCAAACCATTGTGAACAGCCAGTCGTGCCTTTCCGGACATCGACTGGCTGGTCACAACGCCATGTATAGCGCCATTCACTTTATTTCCTGCATTCACTCTCCTTTCCACATCCGCATCAATCTTTCCATCCCTTGTAAACAGACTTCCCAGATATACCAAGTCATTCACTTGTTCTACACTCATATCGTTTATTTTCACATCGCACGACACGTTTTCGTCTCTTTCAAACACCATTACTTTCGTCTTATTCACATTTATATTCATCCCTTTCATCTTATACGCTTCATTCATCTCGGTCACCGTGTCTTGCAACTGTTCCGCTGACGATGCAAGAAGAACTTGATCGTCTGCGTAGAGGAGGCATTTGACAGGCAACTCATTCATGCTCAATCCACACTCACTCTCTTTTAAATCTGTCAGACAACTATCCATGCTCTATATCTATCGACGCTACACAGCCCTATCTAACTCCCCTAGAGATGCTAAACCAGTCTGTCTATGCCCCGTTCATCCTGACACAGGCACTGGAATCCCTATATAAAGATTTCAGTGCCCGTACCAAGCACCAGTCCCACCATTCCCGTCTGTCAGTCTGATCACTGTTTTAATTAAAACCTTTGCATACAGTTTGAGTTTACCAACTACTACTACTAATTTAGAGTTATTTTACACCGTTTAGTGTTTTTTTGAAGTCGGTTTATTTTTTTGTAAAAAACTTTTTAAAATAAAAGCGTCAGATTATTCATTAAAAAATTATTTTATTTTTATTCACAATCTCACAGGTTTGATATCACAACATTGGGATAAGTTTATAACATGACAACTGTTCGTTAATTACAAAACAAATTAATTATAATGCACACATACCTACAACAAACGCGGAAAATGGTTATAGATTCCCATTTTATCCCCCATCAGATATTGGCTATCTTTTCGTAGAGCTCCTCAAGTTACGAGTTGAGCTCACGATAACTGACAAATGCTTGCACTGTCTGATCTGGTCCACTCATATCTGTGTGGTTCTTTCCTCAAAAGTCCATTATCAGACACAAATCTGCATGGTTAAGAACCATAATCTAACCAAGATAATGTCTGGACTTTCAAAGAGACTGTGACCTCTGAGTTTCTTTCGTTGTATCTTCTCAGAGTAGTCAGATAGCAAAATACCGACCTCTTCTATTAAAAAAAAATGTAGGTAATAAGGTAAAGGTAATAGGTAATAAGGTAATTGAGCCATAATAAACTATAAACACATATCGTGAAAAGAATATCAACGCATGCCTAATACAATGAATTCAGTACCTACATGACTTTGCACGTCACACAATTGAAAATCCCACGCTTTTGCTGTGCCCTTCAGGTTCCACAATTATAAGCTAACCTAAGGATACAATATAAGGAAAGCAATTGAGTACTAGCAGACGTCACGCTGTGTTTCACTAGCGCTGTTCCCGTTCCCGTGGGAATACAAGGATAAAAAGTAGGTATGCCTATGTCACCCGGGGATAGCGTAGCTTCCCAACGGTGAAAGAATTCTTGAAATTGGTCCAGTAGTTTTTAATTTTGTTCGTTACTTACGTATAAAAATACAAATCTTTCTTCTTTTTTAATATTATAGATTGAAAACTTTAGACTTCTTTTTCGGGTTTCCGTACTTTGAAATGAAAATGCAGACCCCTTATAAGATCACTTTGTTGTCCGTCTACCCGTGTATCTGTAAAGACCCTTTAACTGAAGTCATTGATCAAGAATATGCGTCAATGTCCTTTCCACTTTGTACATGGGAATCAAAAAAGTAATACTTGTTCTTGAGTATTGAAAAATAAAAAACAAATAAGGTATATATTTCAAACTTAGTTTCAATTGACAGCGATGTTCTCTCCAACTATGTTGGACTCGGCTTCCGGTTAGACCGGGATTATTAAAAAGAGTTTTTTCACAGATAGTACTTGTCTCTGAATTCTTTGATTAGTAAGTTTAGAAAAAAGTTGGTACCAAGCACTTATTCTAAATTCTGTAGTGTTCAGCTTTTTGAAATGTTATAATAACATGAGCAAAGAAAACATACATTATTACAATAACTAAGAAAGTTCAACAATCTTAACAATATTTTTCAAAAAGTTTCTTGTGTAATAATGGAAGCTCACGACTGAAAGTACAAATTCAAGGTAAATAATATACTTAACTAATTATTATTTGATTTTATTATCCATACTTAATAGTAACAATATAAAAATCTTCCATACATAGTACTACAACATTATAAAAATAATAAAAAAAATACCAGGGCCACATAAAATCGCGAATTCAAAGCCAATATAATTTACATTATGGCTTTTCAATACATTAAAAATATGTGACAATGCCTGCTAGTGTTAAGAAACCCTGTTATTTATTTATATCCCATACAATTTCTGAATACTTAACTAATCCTAACATTAAAAGCCAATTTTTCTTAGTTACATTGTTATGTCAACAATCATTTGCATTAAGTATATTAAAAAAATCACAGATACATGTTTACAACGTTACTCTCCTTTAGAGCTTAGTGGCCGTGGGCTAAAAAATGCTTTTACAGGTTTTTTTGTTATAGAAACTACCTACTAAATGCTGTCAAATATGTACAGAGCACATTAAGCTACCCCAATGTGTCAAATTTCTTTGATAGTTTTTCAACTTTATTTCAAGTAGAATAAGTTTCATTTTCAATTGGGAAAGTTACATATAATTACACAGACGCCAGCACATCAACCTACCCCAAACAGTATTTTTTTCCAATTGAAAATGAACCTTATTCCATTTGCAATAAAATTTAAAAACTATCGATGAAATTTGACATAAGTATTGGGGTAACTTGATGCGGAGGCCTCTGTACATACTTTTGTTAATTTCTTAGTACAGTGGTACCAATTTATCCTTGAAATAATTGGTGGCGCTGCTCGTCAACAAGAAGCCAAAAATTACGCCAAAAGCGACTTTAAATCTCTAACATAATGCTAGTTCCAAATACTACCGTTTCACAGATAAGTTGGCTTGATTATATCAATTAACTTTTATTAAAAAAATGTTGTGTACATAATGACACAACTAAGAAATACTCGACTATTCTACTCACTAGCGAGGCAACACTGTGTTTCGTCCTAACTATTTGTATTTATTCGGCTTTCTTGGCTTTCGGCTTCCTTTCCTTGCCCTTCGGTTTGGATGGGTAGATCACGAAGAGCGCCAGTTGCGACCCGCAAAGGACGACAGCGACAATATTTTGTACCTGTAAAAAATATAAATGTAAGTCAATTATTACTATTACTCCCATTTCACATGCAATTCATCGTCTTAACCTTGATGGTCGATAGTTTGATAGTTTAATGTTGTACAGTAAAACATACTTGATCCTATTCTATCACCATTTGCGTAAGCTTTCCCAACTACGATAGGGTCGGCTTCCAGACTTAAAAGATGTAGCTAAACACTAGTATTTTACATCAAGCCACTGCCTATTCAACTTTTTATTTGTAGACGCGAACGCGTCTCATACAAATTTGGTGTTTTCTATGGACAAAAGCCGAATGTAGCTAAATAAGTGTCAGTAGATAGTCACATAAGCGAAAGGCGTAAGAATTATTAATAAAACCGAGGAAATAGGCAGTATATTATTATCAAGGAATTAAATTAATTTAAAGGATGATTGAAAGGCGACTCACGAATGGTATTTACTAGACAGACGTAAGTGGAAACGCAGGGAGACGCCCTAGAAGGACATACATCGACCTAATTGGTGTAGAGGTTCTTTAGAAAATCAGGTGCGTAATACTCGCAACTGGCGTGTGTGTATGACAACTACATCTAAACGAAGCAAAATAAGTATGTAAGAATCCTAACACATATTGGCGCTCTGTAGTTTCTGCCTACCCCTATGGGGATGTTTGTAAATAAATTTCGGTTGCAATGGAATTTGAACTTTGGCCTGTACGAGATTAAGTTCAGATTGCCGTTAGTGAATATTTTTCTTTTCTAGGACGTATACTGTACGATGAGCCAGGGTTACCGAGAGTCCCGAGTAGGTTACTATCAGGCAAAGAGATTAAAGATACTATAGAGGGAACATCATTAACGCCATCTAGCAAAATATAGCAATATTGGAGCGGCAGCGGAGCGTACTAAACTAGACTTGTCAACTAGGACACAAGCTTCGGATGAAAATTAAAAAGATAAATAAATTCCACAACTTTCACACAACTTAATCTAGTCCCAAGCTGAGCAGAGCTTGTGTTAAGGGTACTAAACTTCTAATATACATACTTATCTATATGTTTCTAAATACATACATGTTTTAGATAAATTACACCCAGACGCAGAACAAATGATCGTGCTCATGACACAAACATTTGTCCTGGGTGAGAATCGAACCCACGACCTTCGGCATAGCAATCAGAGCCACTAACTACTAGACTAACAGGCCAGTCAATTTTGTTCGTGATGTACGTCTACAGCAAGTATTGAATGCAGTCAGGTGATATGTGGTGGAACGCTCGACTACCCACTTCCTAGTTCATTATCATTATTGCGACACAACTGTTATAGTTTAGATAAGCTAATAGGCACACTTATCGCGTTTTGGCGCAAGATACGACGATAGTATTATCGCATCAATCTGATGTGTAATGTATTAAATCTCAATAAGATTTTTCAAAGTTACCCAATGATTGGTAATGTTAATAAGATTTACGTTACGATATTACTCAATAATTGTAATTGTTATAGGGACACGTCACCGCATACTTTGCGACTTATTGACCAATTCCAAATTATGTCAAAAATCTCTGGCCCTGAACATAGCCCAATAATTATACAATAGCAACAAGAGGCGGTCCGAGAGGGGCGGCGTACGGATTATGACCCCAAGACCCCTTAATCCATATAAATTCATGTATTTTATATTGACGGTGGCTAAGATATTGATGATTTTTAAAACTTATCACCTAAATGGGTTAAAAGATTTGGCATAAAAAGTTGGTAGGTAATCTTTGCAGATGGGTTTCGCTCAAAACAACAGCTGTCAATACTTACAACAAGGAACTTATTCCTGAGAATGATGCCGTACAGCAGCCACATGAAGGTCACCACGAACCCTGACAGGATGATGGGGAACGGCATACCCTCCGTGCTCTTGTTCTTGATTATTTCTCTCTGTAACACATAATACACACGTTATTTATCTTTGACGTCATAGAGAAAAGGGGAAATCGAGCTTGTCTTACTTGCCCCCTTCTCTCGAAAGGGAGGAAACTACAGAAATCCAAAAAGCTGGTTCTACACTTGCTTATAAATCGCGGGCGCAACCTTGGCCGCTTTAACAGTGTTGTATGTGCGAGAAAAAGAGTAATAAAGCCCTTAAATACTCGCGACGTTGACTATTGTTACTAATATTATTAATACTTAATAATAATTATTTTAAGTACTGTCTAAACGACTGCCTCGTTGGTCTAGTGGTCGCAAGCGCTACTGTTGAGCATGAGGTCCCGGGTTCGATCCCCAGGTCGGGCAAAGTGTTATTGAGTTTTTCTATCTGGAATTTCTCAGTAGCTGCCCGGAGTCTGGATTTGTGCCCGATTGATGGCAATAGGCTCGCCCCCTATTACATGGGACTCAAAACATAACTGGCGAAATGTGGGTGTACTACCAGGTACACCTCTGCCTAGCCCTTCGGGGATTACAGGCGTGACGTTATGTATGTGATGTAATAATTATTATTTATTTATTTCTCCTCACAATGTTTTGTTTATAGCTAAAACGGTACAATTACTCAGTCTAGTATGTGTTTCATATGTGAGGAGCTGGTGTCTGTGAAAGGCGCGAGATGCCTGTGTTACGGATCACCAGTGCCCCTCCATCCTCAATATTATGAGGATGTTTTTATTTTTGTATGGACAGGATTAGCTCCGAAACTACTCTAGCGATTTTAACCATATTTAGGAGCCAGGAGGTAATATAAGCTATATTTTCTTTCTCATAACAAAGAGGCTTTATTAAGATTAGATACCTACTTACTAAGATTTGTAACATTTGATCGATTAATTTTGCATGCACACTGTCATTTTGCTGTGAAGCAATAAATAAAAGGGTTTTTTTTAATTTTAATTTATGTTTTCTAAATACTTACTTACTAGTATTCCCTAAGGGGATGTTTAAGTTCGGAGTTAAAAGTACAAAATTCACCACGGAAAAATTTGGCTAGCGAAATGTTAGGATCAAGGATAATATCGAAAATGCTTCTAGAGAACACAATATCTACTCAATACTATAATGCATACCAATATCATAATCACATAATGTGTTACATAATAATAATAATAATAGCCTTTATTTCAGACAGTATTTCATTTACAATATGTGTTTTTTTTTTACCTATGCATCGATAACCCTATCTGTATGCCACCTATTGGCAAAGGCCTCCTCCAACCTTTTCCATTCCTCTCTATCCTTAGCGATTCTCGTCCAAGAACAAGGAATGTGTTACATAGATTCAAATAAATATTGTAGGTATCAAATCAAGGACACTGTCGGGCACTGTATACCTAGCTACACTTTAAAGGTATGAGGAACAGGTTGTTAAGTTCCTCATCCACCATTGAAAAGGGAGGATCCTCCGACCAGACGAGTATTGGGTCTGGTGGGCTAACTACTGCCCGACAGTTGTTATCGAGAATTTATATACGTTCGAGTTGCGCGGTGAACTTTAATACCGCTTTGTAGAATGTCAGTCGTTAGTTCGTATGTGGCGAGATAGATATCGCTACAACACTATAGATATTGGTTTTTGCTGTATCTATAACAGATTTCACCGTAAACAAGACCCCATTTAATTTATGAGGTCACACGAGCCGATACTGAGGTCATCGGCTCACAATATTTGTCAAACATTTGGGACTTTGTATCAATTTTTATGGTCATTAAAGACCCTCTAATCTGAATGAACTTTTCTTAATAGGTTTAGATAACATTATAGACTGGTTGGTTTGAACGCGGTAATAGGCAGTGTTTGAACCATAGACATATTTGAGAAATAATGGCTTGTCGTAAAATAACAAAAGCCGCAAAAGTCGATTGAAGGTACGCTTGCTGAGGTAATTTCGTGAATGGGTGACATTCATCGTTACATTACATTTCACAAAAAAGAAAAACATTTTTAGTTATATTCAAATCAAATCAATTAAGATTCAATTACGAAATTTTGTATGGAGTAATTGTCAGCAGAGCGAGCTTATTCAGTTTCCGTACAAATTGAAGTTTAGATAATGTTAACGCAATCGTAAACTCGCAATAAAGCCACTGATACAATATCGTATAGCTAGTTACCTAAACAATTATGATTGTTTAAGAACACCAAACCGATAATGAGATTTAAATAAATTGTGTCCTGTGAATGTGATACAGCAGTAGCGCGTTTGGGTTCTATCTCGATATTGCCCTAACATTCTTGAGTGTCAAAAACTCTGAGCTTGTTGCTCATACGCACGAACGTTGCGTAGTACAAAGTATTTCGTTAGCTAACTGATTCACCGCAAGTGGGACCGACTGTACCTGCTGGAAATGGGAATAGAATAGAATAGATTATTCTTTATTGTATTGTACAGGTATTTCCCTAAGGATAGAACTCAGTGGCATGCAATAGTAGAGACCTTCTACCTCCCTTGAAGAAAGAAATAGCAGTTCCAGATGCAGTCTCCTACGATAAACTTATAAATATACAGCATTAGATACCTATCATACGATGAATTTCATTTTCGTGATCTTGTAAATTGTTACAAACTCAAGTTCATAAGTGTGTAATTACTCGAAGAGATAACATAGTAATATTATATCTATACAAGAATTAGTAGATACGTAAAGTATTTAATGATCGTTGCGTAATATTATGGAAGCTATTAGACTAAATTATGATATTAGGTAGGTACTAGCTTATCATATCATAATATGGTACCTACTCGCTAGTAGTCTAGTTTTTAGTCAATGAATGAATGTTGGAATACCACCTGGTTAAACTGGTTGTCAAACCTTTGAAGGTTCTACTCGTAAAGACATAGTATAGGATCCCGTTAAGAACGACCTTTACTTAATGGATGAAACCTATTTTATATTTAATTTAATATGACATCGTTTAGGGGTAGCTTAACCTTCGATCGACCTGTGCGACTATTGTTTTTTAGCCACAAGCATAATACACGTTATATCGAAGTTTTAACATTCCGCTTCAAATTAATATGAGGAAAACGAATCAATCTCTGTTAGTCATTGTTCAGAATCAGAGGTTGATTGTAATTTTAACATTAATATTAAATTGACATAACGGTCCCGTATGCATGACAGAAACCTAGGAAACCTCACGAAAGTCGAGAATAATAGATTCTGAAAAGGAGTTAGAATACCTACTCATAAATGATAAAATGATAAATGATATTAATTTCTGTGAATTATAAAAAAATAAAATACAAACACTTTTACGTGTAATTTTCCAACTAGAAGGTGAGGTCTGCGTTTCACAGACTACTCTGGGGAAAAACACCGATAGACACTCAAGTCCAGACATTATCTTGGTCCGATCACGTGAGAACCATGCAGATTAGTGACTGAAATGGTGTCTTGAGGAAAGAACCACATATATACATATAAGTAAATTAATGAATAAATGGAAACAATAATAACAGGTATGCATATTGTTAGTTAATCTCAGAATGCAATAATCTGCACTCAAGGTTTACAATGTAAGGATCGGCCCGAGGCGTAGGTACTGTAGTCTATGCTTCTCCTTAAGGTTTAACATCATACATACATCAAGGTGGGCGAAACCGCGAGCATCACCTAGTGATATATAAATCAATTGAATTAAATATATGAATTATACGCGGCTTAGGAAAACAACTTGGAGTTTCTTGCTGGTTCCACTCTATAGGAAACCGATAATTGGAACCGAGCACCTAGCTTCTGAAATCTCATAATCTCATCTCCGAGTACGTTTGTGTGAAACTAACTTCAGCCCGCGACTTTATACGCATGAAGATCTACTCTACCATAAAACACACTACGTTATAAAACTCGTCGATAATGTGGCTTGGTATAATATTTTTTAAAATCGGATAATTAGTTTCGGAGGTTTACTAGAATAGAAAATATCGTATAATCGTTTTGGTGTAAATAATATGTGAACCTACAAAAAGGATCAATTAAGAGCGAAAACCAGAGACAACAAGAGATAGACAACACAAAAAAACATAGACTTACCAATCCAAAGAGGGGAGAGGCGATCAAATAGAACATGAAGGCAGTAATGATGCTTCCAAATCTATTTTCAACCAAATTAGGATCTTCCATTTGGGCATATCCAATCAGTGCAGCAGAAAAGGCTCCAGAAAGACCTATCTGTGCCCAGACTTTCATTTTCTCATGCGTGTAGTTGAAGTAGACCATGCTGTAGACGATGTTGATGGCTAGACCGATCAGGTTGACCTGGATCATCTTGTCGTCGCGGAGAATGTAGCCGAATTTCAAGTTGAGGATACTCCTGTATGAAAAGGTTTAGAGTAGTAGTAAGTAAAGTCTTAGTTACGACTTTGACTACAGCGGTATTTTCGCTATCACCTGTTGAACAATTAATCATTTACATTTTTCATTTAGTTCTGTATACGTGTTCCTAAGGTTTGTCAACTATACATGACTGTGCGGTGGTGAAAACGTAGCTCTATGTACTCATACTCTCCTAAATATTTAAGTAGATCATACTTATATATGAAGGATGTCTGCACTAAAAATAGAGCTTGAATATTTTGTTTTAGTGGTAAAGGGATTAAGTCTCCAAGTAAGGTCTGGACTGGTCTATTTAATTTTATTTAAAAAACAGAGTCAATAAGCAAGAATGTCCTTCACGAATAACAATGATTTATAATTTATGTGTAAGCAAATTCAGTAGGTAATTTATAATAGTGAAATTTATAATAATTTATAAGATGAAGTGTTTACGCAACCATTGCGAAAAATAAACGTTAGATAGACACAGAAACTGTGTTAGTTTTAAGTAAGGCAAAGAATCTTTTGCCTTCTTTTATATCCTTAATCCTGAATTGGACAATTTGTGCGTGAGACATGGCGGCCGTTTCATTGGGGTTACTACAACTAGCCCACCTCCCTCCAGAAAAAGGATAAGCCTGCCAAACTTCTCAGGGCATCCACAAGAGATCGTCCAAGGATCGTCTTCCGTATCTCGGTAACGCCTGTGCACTCAAGGATCACGTGCGCTACCTTTTCCTTCTCCATACATTCATGCTCTGCATAGAAGACTGTCCGTTATAAGTACCTATAGTGTATATAATATATACTCACATAACAATACCACCCAGGAAAGGCATGATACCAATGCCCCTGGTGCCTCCCTGCTTGTAGATGTCCCAGCAGATGAAGGAACCGGAGAACATCTGGCCCACGGTCACGACGGCGGCCGTGGTGCCCACGATGTCCTTGTAGGGTTGAAGAATGTCGGCTAGTAGGTCCAACATGGTGAGTTCTGGGGGCAAAGAGAGAACATTAGACAACATTTAACGGTGAGAATGCAGCTGTATCGAAAGATAGAACCGACATGAGCTTGAAAAAGTTTGTGTTTTTTAATTGTTTCGCGTGTGGATAAATAATAACATCCTCAAAATACTATAGAGCGGCCATGTCAAGGAAATGCCATAGAAAAACTTTGATCCCATGTCTCAGTAACGCCTTCTAGAATAATATATGAATATTGGAGCGGCAGCGGAGCGTACTACAAAAAACTCATAGACTTGTATCCAGCAGGACACACTTTTTCGGACGAAAATTTTGTTCGTGATGTCCGGTCTATAGGTATTGAATGTCTTTGGATGTGCTGGAAGATAGATAGCCAGAAGCCCGAAAATCTGACAAACAGTTTAACCAATGACTATCGTGTTACCTAGCAATTAGTTTGTGGAGATCAGACAGGCAGTCCCTCCATGTAAAACACTGGTATTCAGCTGCATCTGGTTAAACTGGAAGCCGACCGCAACATAGTTGGGAAAAGGTTAGGCACATGATATTGTTTCGAGGACAAAATTCAAGATCAAAATGATACGTCACTACTGGTATAAGAACGCCTATACTTCTGCGTGTCCTCGTAATTTTGATTTTACAATTGAAACATGACACTACTAAGGCGCTTTACACACGGAGAAACATTAGTTGAGGTAACTATCAACTTTTCGAAAGGTTTCTTCACAAATTGCTACTTGCTTACGTTGCATTTGATAATATGTAAAAAGCAGTTGCCAGTTGCTACAATAGTTGCTCCATGCGCAAAGCGCCTAACACTACAATACTGTTCAATTCTCTACTGACTGGGTCATTTGACAAGGTCGTGTTACATACTACTTTATTGGCAAACAAACGACGTAATGCGCTATGTCTCTATCCACTCTAATTACTTAACTAATTGCAGTCAATAAGTACTGCTGGAAATTTGGTTTTAAATGTTAGAAGTGTTAGAACTCCTATTTTTTTAATTAACACCAATAACAGTAAATAAAGATAACATTAAATGAATATAAGTTTAATTGAAACCAAGCTACGAGTAGGTTATTCATTTTCATTCAAACCAATCATTAATTTTTAATAAAGCTTAGAAAATACGTTCTCTGTCATGTCGATTTATTTTCTAACAATGAAAAATGGAAAGAAATAAATTATTCATATGGCAATTGATTTTTTGATTAGAGGGGCAACCCCCGTATTTCTGTCAAAAAATACATCTTAATTTCCTTTCATTTTTGACATAAGATTGTGGCTGAGATGAGATTGCGACTAGATTAATAGCGTTTTCAATTACGGGAATTTGCCTTCTGGTCTTATCTAATTCACACCCTTTTCAACAACTTTATGTAATTACCCATATTAGCAAATAAATGACTATGATTATGATTATTATAGTAATAGTATATATTGTAGGTACATCCTTCCATCTTGACACCTTGTAAATCCTTCATAGTTGTTATGCAAGTATCCCTTTAATAAGGAACTAGTCCTTTCCCTTAGTGGAATTCAGGACATGGTCTACGAGTGTGCCAATCTTCACTCGAAGAACGAAATACTTGCAGGAGTGGATACCGCCAGTATTTCGTTGCTAATCTTATGTCTTCCTTATCTGAAGTCAGAGATTTCGCGCATATAAAAGTTGCTTAATCCTTAGGTTAGAGAGTAGATAAGACTTGGGCATCTACTCTCCAAATAAATTAACAGGAAAAGGTTTAGAGGGTGAACTGGCCATCTTAACTATGTTTAAAGGTAAGGCACTCTCTTCCACACTTAACAGCTTAAGATGGTCGTGGTTTCTTAAAAAAAAAAAAAAAACACAGTTACTTTGTACACTAACACAAGGCAACAGCATAAGTAATGCCTAATTTATTGCGGTGTTGAATTTTCAACTGTATGAACTGAGCCGAGCGTTGAAAATCTAACCTACGCTTCTATCTAAGCATTAGCATTGTGTTAATGAAAACGGGTATTAGTTTTATGTTCTGTGCTTAGAAATAAGGTATTAGCATAGTTTAACAGACCGATGCTATAATTATCTCGTTATTTTTTCGCACATAGGTACACGTTATGTATGTAGGTACGTGTTCATTTGGAGACACGTCATGCTAAGTCATGGCGATCGTTACAATAAGTGCTAACGTCACTGAATCTTCACAAAAACTCTGATTAAATACCTAAGTACATAATATTATGTTTCGTCAGCTTTCAATCATGATTACTTACCTGACACGATTCCTTAACTATTACACATTTATTCGTAGTATTGCATTATTGATCCTCAAGAATGTGAGATTTTATCGGATTAGATAGTAGAATAGATTGCCGATATTATACATAGTTATTTTGAACTGTTTCATTTGTCTATCGTATACAGAGAAAATATAGGCGTAAAGATTACACTTGAACTATGAAAAATGGATTCACTTAAATGTATGAACCAGACTTCAACAGGTTTTCCTAAAGCAAGGAAATAATATGGCGGATAGGATCAGACAAGGTCTGAGCTGCATTCATGTTGATTGAATTTACTCAATCACGCAGAAACAAAGAAGTATTGAACTTACTTAAGACGTCGTAAGTGTCCACAGGACACAAGTCTAGTTTGCTACGCTCCGTTGCCGCTCCAATCTTGCTTGTATTATTCTAGACGGCGTTACTGAGACATGGGATCAAAGATTTTCTGATGAAATTTCTTCGCATGGTCGCTTGTATAGTAGGTACCTATCTCCTGGACTAACTGACATTATATACCCACTTTAATTGGGTACATAAAAACCTGGGATGTGTAATAGTTATATGTAGAAAAAGTAACACATAGAAACAATCAAAATGTCTCCAGACCTCTCTTAGACCTCTCTGAGGCTCTGAGTTTAAAACTCGGAGATTACAGACTCTTTCTCAGTCACACCACGCAGATTAGTGTCTAAGATTTTTTTGAGAAAAGAACCACACAGATTAAGTAGACTCTGTCCATTCAGTGGTTCGCACTAATGACAGTTAGAGTGTTATAAATCTCTATTCAAACCAATTAAAGACAGTGACAACAACAATGAAGAACAGCCTAACGCAACCACGTCCATGACCCTACTGTCTATTTGTACGCAAGCTCAATAACGAACAATCACTGCACACTAGTTATTGTAGGTACTACATTTATATTGTAACAAATTACTTCTCAATTGGTGTAGCTAGCGTCGTGCGCGCACACCCACCGGTAACTGTGACGTCAGCCACTATCATAGCCAATTGGTTCATTACGAGACTGTTAGCTGAAGGCAATTTAAAGGCTGTCTAAACAATAGTTTCTTTAGAACCTTGTTAAAGATGACCTGTGACTTTTCGGATTCATTTGTGTATTGTATAAACAGCAGACGTCCCGCGGTTTCACCCGCGTAGGTCCCGTTCCCGTGGGAATACAGGGGTAAAAAGTAGCCTATGCGTTAATCCAGGGTGTCAGCTAACTCCATACCAAATATTATTAAAATCCATTCAGTAGCTTTAACGTGAAAGAGTAACAAACATCCATCCTCACAAACTTACGCGTTTTTAATTATTAGTAGGATTACCAGTATCACTAGCTTTTAAACGGTGAAGGGAAACATTGTGAGGAAACCGGCATGCATGCCTGATAGATTTTTCTTGAAGGTGGGTGTGTGCAAAGCCAAGCCAGAGGTTCATGGGCGGAGTAAAAACTCCGATAGCAGGAGTGTCGCTAACTACAAGTTACCTTATGTGTAATAAGTGACTATTTTGATATGTATGGAAGTTTGGTGTCACAATTTCCACAGATTTTAGTAATCGCAGAGTCCGATAATATATATATAATTGAAGACAAATTTTCTTAAAGTTAGGTTCGTGAATTCGGTCAAAGAAACTAAGAAGCGATCTTCTACAATTCTTTTCTGTTTCGTGGGAACGCGACGGCCCCTGTCGCGGGTACCCGCCTGCTTTTGACGGACGCCCGCGCAGGTTCCCGCAACGCAGTTTCAGCCCTTAGGGTTCTGATTTCGGGAATGAGTGGAGGTATCGAGTTAACAATTAAAACCACCATCCTCGGTGCGCGAGTCAAATTCGCAATTACCTAAACGGTTTTTTTTTCAAATTGCCGATTGTTAGCTTAATTTTAAAAACAAAAATAGGTAGAGATAATATATATAATAGCTCTCTGTGTTAAGATACGTATAAAAAAGTGAAAGATTTTTTAAATCAGGCCATTTGTTTTGAGTTTATTTGTTGCAAGCGCACATCAATACAAATCTTACCTCTTTAGAATATTAGTGTAGATTAAACTACCGACAGAGGCATAATACAGCCAATTGAATTTAAAGATAAAAACTTTTATTGTGACACAGACATAAGATTAGACAAAGTCAAATCTATATTTCAAATAGGCCATTAAAAAGGCACTTTTGAATGTTCAATTTACATGTTGAATAAAATATATTGATTCTATTTGCCCCTTCCAAAAGGTAGTTTCGTATGGAGAAGAATGGGCAAGAAACTCCATACCTACTTACTCTTTTAAAAAAGTTTTTACAATATTTTGTTTGTACCTATACAATATAAATGCATTATTATATTAGTTATCTCGAACTAGATCAATGAGAACAAGTAACCATAGTAACAGTGCTTCATTTTGGTTCAAGGTTAAATTAAAGTTACCTTGTAATGTCAATTATGTATTGTCTTTGACTTTTAAAATATTAAAATGAATTTGTTAAACCCCGGAAGGACACCGGTGTCCGCCTGTCATTGACTTTCTATTTTGTCTCTAATTGACTCAATTGAAAGGTTAAGAGAAAACCGCTTTTAATGACCTAATTAGAATAAGGTCCCTGGAGAGTTAAAGATATCTATAAATCCCTTGGGATTTTTTTTATCTATACTTAATATACAATATTATGTTGATCAACCATAACATTTTAATAGATTGGTTAATAATATACAAGGTAAACAATGATGGGTAATTATCTTATTTTCATCTTGTATTCCCATTTTACCACATCATGCTAACTTATCAAATTGACTGGCCTGTTGGTCAATTAGATAGGGTCCCTAACTGCTGTGCTGAAGGTTGTGGGTTCGATTTTAACCCTCGTCAATTTTTTGTATTATAAGCATGATCATTTGATCAGTATCTGGGGGTAATTTAACTATAATATGTGTGTATTTAGAAATATACCTATAGTATGTTCAGAAGTTGTTTAGAACCCTTAACACAGGCTCTGCTTAGTTTGATAATGGATCAGTCTGTTGAATTATTCATTAAGAATAAAATTTACTCACTACAATATTCAAATTATGTTACCTACAGAACAAATTAAGGAAGTGGAGTGCAAGGAGTTTTTCACTCCTGATGCTTTTAGAATATATTTACGTAGTTCCAAATTAAACCTAAAAGACCTCTCACAAGGTCAAGCGTTTCCTGATATTGTGCTCTAAGTTTTAAAAAATCTAAGAAAATATAGTTTAGTGTAAAATATAAAGTGCAATTCAAACAAATGTTCGTATTACACAATGCAAACATGAGATTACCATTTATTTACACTAAAATGTCCAACAGATGATTATGATAACCTATAAAAAAGTAAAATTAGGTACTTACCGGTAAATTATAAGTTAAAAAAATCGACTCGGTAGCTCGTAGCACGGCAGTTATGTTATAACTAAAGCCACAACACAGCTGTACACTAGGAATTAAATACTGAACAGAAACAACACGTAATGATTGTACTTTTTGGAAGTCACCACTACTGACTGTTTTTTACTGAAATAATATACCTACTGTCTGTCAGATTATCAGATGAGTAGGTAGATGACAGATAGAATAGACGTGTTATACGTCTATTAGACACATTTTTTTATAGGCCTGTCGAAAGTATATCGATAAATCAGTTTATCGATATTCTTTTTTCGATAGATTGATTCGCTCTATGATTCGATATTTTGAATAAACACCCTAAAACCCTAACCTAACCCTTGCTCGACTCAGCTCGTGATCAAATAAAGCCACTACGTATTGCCCTGTCCGGAGACTTTCAGGTCGGTGTGGGGTTAATCAACAAGTTTGCCTGTTTAAGCAATCATCATCCTCATAATAGGAATAATAGGATGCACTACTATAGAGTAACATGATTATCAATATTCAACTAAAAAAAGAAAATTGAGCATGATGTTACGACCTCTTAAGGACCCTTGAACCTTAAATTGTATTATGATTTCAGATTTTGATCACAATCTGAAATCATGATAATTATAATCTTGGATGGGCAAATGGCAATTGGAAAATCTATAAATTATTAAATTAAGGTTTGTCCATCACTATCGACTCAACCTTAAACTTATTTTCAATAGAGATTTATAATGAAAATGAGCCTGGAACATTAATTCCATATTTTTTCATCTAATGAATTATTCTCTTTTTATCCTATTCGTTCGATATCAATAAAGTCTGATGTCGATACTAAGGATAAAAATAAATAATCATATTATTATAATTTCACTAAATGTAAAAAATACTTTATTGATTTGGTTCGAAGCTCTTCTACTTATTGTCTTTGCTATTTGCGCAGAAAAACAACAAAATACACTATGGTTTGGCCCGATTGACATTTTGTAATTTTTGTGAGGAGATTTTAGAATTTCACGAATTTTCAGCCGTTCTATTTTAAGACAAATGACTGATAACAGTTTTTGAGATTTCCGTGTTAAATTCACATACAACAGTCATGCGTTCCACTGCCGAGTCCGAGATTTTGCTATGAGAGTTATCTTGGAGCACGAAGGTTTTAATCGGAAGGGTTGCTAAAGAAACTGTTTGGTAATATGCAATGGAAATACAAGGGTTGGAAAGGGCGATGGCTGTGGGCGGTGCTGGTGCTCGCGTTGTGTCCGCTGGTGTTAGCTCAAAAGATCGGTGACCCATACAAAATATTGGGGATACACCGCAAGGCCAGTCTGCCAGAAATACGTAAAGCCTACAGGCAACTGGCTAAAGAATGGTATGTATTTATTTATCTATGCTAATAAAGCACAAGTGTGCAAGTAAATACCACATACTTATTTATCACTATGGAGTTTTGTCTTTTATTTACTTGTTGTTGAGATAAAGCTGTACATATCTAATAGTAGAAAAGCCTGTTCAGATTATTAAGGTCATAAAATATGCATTAAATAATACTGTGCTATATTTCAAACTGGTTGAAGAAATGACATCATTAAAAAAAAATCACAGATTTATTTTATTTACTATGAAATTGGTCTTTTTGAAGTGAAAAAATCACGTTGGCTAATATTACATGACTTTTGTAGGCATCCCGACAAAAGTGAAGACCCAAATGCAGAAACTCGTTTTGTGGAGATCAAACAAGCATATGAACTGTTGACAGACACGGAACGGAGGCAGGCGTATGACTTGTATGGCATTACGAACGAAGACGACCACCTATACAAACCCAGGCATGACTACAGTCAATATGCAAGATTTAGGTAAGTTCCATGAAATCAATTAATAATACTGCCTCATTGCTCTAATGGTTACCAGCTCTACTGCTGAGCATGAGGTTCCGGGTTTGATCCCCAGGTTGGGTAAAGGGTTATTGAGTTTTCCATAATTATTCAATTTTTCAGCATCATTCCAGAGTCTGGACTTGTGCCCGATTAATGGCAAAAGTCTCTCCCTCTTCTACCCCTTCTACAATCTTTCCCCTATTATATGGGACTTGAACATAACTGGTGTAATGTGGGTATACCTAGGTACACCTCTGCCTAACCCATCAGGCATAACAATGTATGTTAATATTTTTTAATACTAAACTCATGACCTAAATAAACTTGGGACTGTAGTTTCTTGAGAATGTCTGGGTATAGTAGGCCCTAAGGAATTATCATAAGGACTGCCAAGCTCACAGATTATAGTAGAGATTTTGTTCTGTGTGATGGGCTACTCTTGTAAAAGATATATCAAGTTCAGCAATGATTGAACCATGAACACCAGCAAGGAGTTGTTCTGGCCTGAAACAAAACATGGTAAACTTTTAAAAAAAACAACCTTAGTCTATACTTATATTGTTTGGTAGGTTTTCAACATACCCTTCCCTTTGAAAATACTTTAGCTGGCACCCATAGACATCCCCACTGACTATCCATCCTCTTTAAACATGAGTGAGTAGACAAGCACAAACATCCTTTAATATCTATGAGGGATAGACATTTAGACTTTTTTAAAACTGATATGAAAACAAACTTGAACATTTTTCTTTGAAATCTAGACAATAACATAAACCAGCTGTTTTTAAACCAATGCTTTTATCACTCATTGCCTAGATCTATGTAGCAGCTGATGTAATAACTCTTGCTATTTTAGACATTTGTTTATTATAGAAAAAAAAACAATTGAATCTTACTGAATAAAGTGTTTGAGCTGGGTCATTGAGCGTTAAATAAAATGAAAAGCTTTTTGAGCCATTGTTCCATTGGATTGGGGTTGCTAAACTTTTTAAATTCACACCTTCCTTCTCTGTATGCGAAGCCATTCAGCCTGTAATGGGACAGGGACAGTAAAAGGCTGATATTATTATTTCCTTTATTTTACTTAACATACATATCTGTTATGTTTTTAAATATTTAAATACAAAAATAAAAACATTTTTCTAATGTGATGGCTATGTTAATAAAAAAATATTGTAAACAAATGTTGCTCTTTACACCCTGCACTCTACTAAGAAAACAATTTCAAAACAATGTTTTCACATTGTTTTATGAAAACATACATAAACCCATGACTCAGTCACAACAATATTATTTGGAGTGCAATCATGGCGAGATTTACAATCCTCACAAATGAGTCACTGGATTAATGTTTAAGTAGATAATTGCTGAATGGTGCTTAATGCTGTGTAAATATTTGAACGATAGTATTTGACTGACAAGGACTGGTCTCAGAGAGCCCTAGATGAATCGAAGTGGAAGGAAAGTAGGGAGGCTTTAGCCCTGCAGTGGGAAAACACAGGCTTGTAACAATAATAATAATAATTTGGCTGCTTGTGCTCTTTGATTAGCCTAGTAGCGAACCCTAACATAGTTGGGAAAAGTCTAGACAAATGTAGGTATGTGTGTAGGTACCTCATAGCGTGCCTTTCCAAGCAGAAATTAGCTTCTCACCCTGCTGGTAGTAGAGCATTTTGGTCCCTGGCTAAGTCGGTTGAATCAAACTTCTGCCGCCCTTCACTACCACCACTGCTGAAACCCGATGGGTCGCTGGCTCACACCGCTGAAGAGAAAGCGAACTTATTTGCTTCTCTTTTTGCGGAATCTTCGCGTCTGGATTCTGGGGACGCGCGGCCCCCTGCATCTCTTGATGGATGCGAGACGAGTATGTCGGATATTCGCATCCATCAGAAGGACGTCCGCAGGGTACTGCGCAACCTTGACGTGAATAAAGCTAGTGGCCCTGACGGGATACCGGCAATTGTTCTTAGAACTTGTGCGCCTGAATTGTCTCCGATCTTGACACGCCTATTTCGTCTCTCGTATGAGACTGGAAAAGTGCCGATTGATTGGAAGCAAGCTAACGTGCAGCCCGTGCCCAAGAAGGGCAGTCGAGCTGACCCGGCTAACTACAGACCCATCTCTGTAACGTCCATCCTCTGTAAGAGTATGGAACGGGTGCTTAACACTAAGCTCCTGGCATACCTAGAAGCTAATGACATCCTCAGTGATCGGCAATACGGCTTTCGTCGAAATCGGTCTACAGGGGATCTTCTAGCGTATGCCATTCACATCTGGAGTAAGGCCATCGAGAAGCATGGGGAAGCGCTTGCCGTCTCCCTCGATATCTCGAAGGCTTTTGACAGGGTCTGGCACAAAAGTCTCATTGGTAAGCTTCCTTCTTTCGGTCTGCCCACTGGTCTATGTGACTGGATTGCTGACTTCCTGAGTGGTCGGTCCATCCGAGTTGTAATTGATGGCTGCTCATCCGGTCAGTTAGACATCAATGCCGGGGTCCCTCAGGGGTCGGTACTCTCGGCAACATTATTCTTGCTGCATATTAATGAACTGCTTAAGCCCGGTACCTTTGGGTATGCAGACGACAGCACTGTTGTCGAGAGCTACATGTCTGACGCACGGGCTAGTGGGTCACAGATCCAGTCTCTCCGAGAAGCTATGGTCGAGCGCTTGAACTTGTCCTTGAAGGCAATCGCCGAGTGGGGTGATGCCAACTTGGTCAAGTTCAATGCTGCGAAAACCCAGGCGTGTCTGTTTTCCGCCAAGCGGAGCCTATTCCACCCGGCTCCATCTTTCCGAGGTGTAACCGTGCCGATAACCGACCATCTTGATCTTCTTGGTGTAACGTTGTCATCAACTCTCAATTTTAGCTCTTACATCGAGGCAAAGGCTCAAATAGCTGCAAAAAAGTTAGGTATCTTAGCAAAGGTGAGACGTTACTTCACGCCGGAACAGCTGCTCAACCTCTATCAAGCGCAAGTTCGGTCGTGTATGGAGTACTGCTCTCATCTTTGGGACGGATCCGCCAAATACCAGCTTGATGCGCTTGAGTCTATTGAGAAACGAGCCAAGAAGATCATCGGCAATGATGCACTCGTTGTGTCAAAACTTCAAAGTCTTGAGCATCGACGCCGAGTTGCTAGCCTGTCGGTTTTCTATCGGTTATATTTCGGAGAGTGTGCATCGGAATTGCACGATTTAATTCCACCAAGCCCTTTCCATCATCGGACCACCAGGCGTTCAGCACTGCGCCACCGGTACATGGTAGATATCCCAACCATACGTACTAAACGTTATGGAAACACATTCATTGTGCGAACAGCCAAAGAGTGGAATTCCCTGCCGGTGTCGGTGTTTCCTGATAGCTACAACCTAGGGGTCTTCAAGTCAAGAGTGAACAGGTTGCTTCTAGGCAAGCGTGCTTCATCGTCGACCACATCATCGCTTACCATCAGGTGAGATAGTGGTCAAACGCGTGCCTATCAGTAATAAAAAAAAAAAAAAAAAAAAAAAAAAGCAGAACTTCAGCAGCAGCGGTCATTTATTTATTTATCAAACGTAAACCTACAGTCTTAACAGGTGTCCCCAATTCGACAGTGGTTTCCACACAATCAAAGTTCTCTCCTACCATTTTTGCTGTGCCCAATAGGGTCCATAATGATCTCATTTATATACCTACCACCTAAGAATACATATGGGAAGCAATAAAGATATTGAGTATTGAGTACTTTATCTAAACTTAAAAGTTATAATAATAACAAAAAAGACTCAATTCTATTAAAAACTTAAACTATACAACTATTCATTGTAACTAACAATATTTAACAAAGCCCTTGCTACTGGTAGCATGATCGCCACAGAAAAGGATTATGTCTACAGAAGAATCAACAAGGAGACGGGTTGTAGAAACATTTCTTTCGTTTTGAGCACGACAATGCTGTCATGAATGAATAGAAGAAATATTTCGATTCTTCAATATCGAGCATGCTTTTTTCCATAATCGTCAGAAATGCTTGTTCTGCCACTTTGTTGATATTTGCGTCGACGGTGATCATGCTACGCTTGCTGGTGGTCCTTACAAAATAGGTAGGAAGTTCTGAAATCCCATTAGTATAAAATCGATATTCGCGAGTCACGCAAACCTCCCAAACAAGTGATGAGTGAATGCAATACTTACTACGGTGCGGCACGAACGTTTTATCAAAAAAAATACAACCGACTTCAAAAAAAAAATCGTAATCGGTGCACGTACATACAAAAAAAGGTTAAAAAATAAATTAAATGTTCATAAAATGAAAACTAACGGGTCAAACTATGCTAATTTTTTATGGGACCAAATGGCAGCTACTCTGCATCGAACTAAAAAAGAATCATGTAAATCGGATCATTAATCTCGGAGTAATCAGTGTACATACTTAAAAAAAAACCGATCGAATTGAGAACCTCCTCCTGAAGTCGGTTTACTATCCTCGCATATTAGTCAAAAGTAAACCCCAGATTGCTATATCTGCATATTTCTGTCCATCTGAGTTGTAGCGACATCTATCCCGCCACATGCCCACATACGAACTAATGACCGATATCCTACATCGCGATGTTAAAGTTATCCGCGCGAGTTGAACGTATACAAATCCCCGACAACAACCGTCGGGAATTAGTAGGTCACCAGACACACCCCTCTGGTCGGAGGATCATGTGCTCCCTTTTCTATGGGGGATGAGGAACTGTACACCCTGCTCCTCATCCTCTAAAGTGTTATACTTCGCTAGTAACTACATAGCAATAACATTCTTGACCTTTTTCAAAGGTTTCGACTCCCAGAGTAACCAAATGCAGCAGTAACGTGTATATTAGTATTTAATCTATAGCGACTGCTATCTAACCGTCAGAACACAATAGGGAATATGCATGTAATTTAAATATGGTTCGAATATTTTTTTTCCGAATCTTTAACAGCAGAAAATATGAACTAAATCATTGTTTTACTTTTTAATAGCGTCATAATTATTTAAAATTAAAAATAAAAGTGCGAATTAAGCGCGGGAAATTCAAATTTGTGAAACGCATCACCATTGGTTATAACGAAAATTGACGTCAAATACTACGACAACAACTCAACGTCTACGAAACTTCAATGTGTAAATATGACATTAAGTATTGGAATGGACTTTTTATTGGAAAAGAAAATTATTGCCGTGTGTTGTGAACTAATTTAATGTTCAAGTGTAATTTTAGCTTCATAGTGAGGTTATTTAACATTTAAGAAAAATGACTGAAAGTGGTTCTGTAAAAGCACAATCTGACAATGTTTATTGCATTCGGGTACAAGCAATACCGGTAAACTGGTTTTTGAGCTTTTTTCATGGTGAAATGGTTAGAAGAACGAAAACACCCTAAGTAATAGTAATAGGATCACAGTAAATGACGTAATCAAAATGGCGCGCGAAAATGGCGGCGTTTAAACCGCTCAAATTTATTCTGTATTTTAAATATTTTTTTAAGCTTCATTACTGCGTTTTTAAATATGTTTATATTTTTTTTCTATGTTATAACGTTGTAAACAGTGAATTAAAATTATAAAAAAAATACATGCATATACCCTATTACTGCTTGTTGTCAGGCTTTCGAGTTAACGACTGCCAACGATCTACGAATGTCAAACACAGCTTAAAATCAACTACTAACGTGCTTTCCGAGTTTCTGACCCAGATTTAAGGCGAGACTCCATCAAAGCGGAGACGAGAAGAGATGTCGTGAAATGAACCAATAGGATATTGTATTGTGCTAAAGCTAAGCACTGAGCGGTCAAAATGACGCAAGCTGATTGGTTGGAAAACACATCTCTTCTCGTCTCCGCTTTGGTGGAGTCTCGCCCTTAAGTCCAAGTATGTAGGTAGTTGATGGTGACCCATTTACGTACAGACCCCGGCAAACGTATCTTAACCTTTTCGTACGAAAGTTATTACTTAGCCTTCCTATTATTAGTATAACAACATACTAGGTTCAGCCTGGAATTTTACCCAGCGTACACTTGGCAATAGTGCATCAAAATATTAGTGTAATATTGTATTAAATCGGATGACTATTTTCAGAGATTACCCCTATTAAATAACCCTATAAAGTATACTTAACCTCAATTATATAAATGTAACACACAAGAATTATCATAACTTAATAGTTCACAAACATAACATAATATTAATAAATAAGTATAGATCATTTCTCTTGAACGTGGCTGTCATAGACCTGGAATTTGGACGGTGCAGCGGTGTTGTGAGACATGCAATCGCAATTACACCGTTCCTGTGTTTTCGGAAATCATGACTGAGAGATATAAATATCTTTTTAACGTGCATCATTGTTGCATGTCGCTGCTCTGTAGTACAGTCACCGGAACACCATACCTTTTACTCACGCAATATACAAATTCCATTTTGTCAATCTATTGTAACTTTCTTATAAGGCTTACTAGGTAGGCTGCAAATGCACCCCAATGGAAAATCTATTATCTATAATATACTTGTAATAAATCTGTAGAAGTAAAAATTCTGTACATTGAAAATATTAAAAACATAAATGGCAGGGTGTATTACTAGGGAGTTCACTAAGGGGCGCTACACACGGCTAAGATACTATAATATTTAATCTTAAGATACAAAATCGCTCGCCATTCAATTCAATGGACTACGCCATCTAGTCCCAAGCTAAGTTAAGAGCTTGTGTTATGGGTACTAAACAGCTGATAAACATACTTATATATTCTAAATACATACATTAGATAAATTACACCCAGACACAGAACAAATGATCGTGCTCATCACACAAACATTTGCCCTGGGTGGATAAACACACTACGAAAATATATATACTAATATTATAAAGCAGAAGAGTTTGTTTGTTTGTTTGGTTGAGCGCGCTAATCTCAACGCGCTCAGGAAGTCGAAGCCAGAAGCTAACTATACCCAGTCTGCATAATATTATTACATAAATCCACATATTCGTATAAGACCCAGTACTTTTACCGAGTACTTTTTCATTATTATTTCTGTTCCCGTGACAGTTTTAGTTCCACTCATTGCTTATAGCATCACAAGCCGAGCTATCACAATTTAAGTTTAGCAAGTCGGAAAAGGGTATACTTATACCTAGCACAAGCAGGCGATGCGATGCGTTATAAAACTTCACGCAACCGAAGTCGCGGGCAGTAGTTAGTTTAAAATGAACCTGGCTCTGAAAATATTTACAAGTTGCGTTTCTTTTCCTTGCAGTAACGATCCCTTTGAAGAGTTCTTTGGGACACATTTCCGAACACAGGACCAAGACATAACGTTGTTTCACAAGCTTTCTGTGACCGCACGGTAAGTTACTTTCATATTATATACCGTTACCTATGTAATGACTCACATTTCATTGATACGCCACAGCCTGCTGCGGCATCCTTCGGCTCGGTCTGGCTGAATGTAGACGCTTAACATAGTAAAATAAGGTCTCATATTATTTGCGCTTACTAAAATCCCCTGCGATACCGTACCGTCAATGTGCGCCGGGCCTTATGGTCTGGTCACGTTGAGAGGATGAATGAAAGGCGACTAACAATAGGTATATAAGGACAGTTTGTACGTGGAAACGTCCAGTAGGGTCGCTCTATATGGTTATACACTGACCTTATTGGTGGTGAGCTCATCAAAAAAATCAGGTGCATAGTATTCATAACTGGCGTGAGTGTATTACCAGATGTATGAATGTGGACGAAACAAATAGTTTATGCAAGGATCACGTTCTTTTCAACACGAAACTTCTGTTTGGAAGAGGTGATTATTTTATTATTGCAATAAATACTTGATTTTAAAAAAAGTATTTATTTGTGCAAAAATATGCATTAGCTCTATTTTGCAAGTTCTTTGGTCCCCATACTAGGATTCCCTGTGTTGTGAGAAACCAATAAATTGGGATCATTATTTAAGTTTCAAGTTCAAAAGTGTGTTTGAGAGGATAGATGTATGTATGTGAGTATGAATGTTTGTCTCTCTTTCACGCAAAAACGACTAAATGGATTTCAATGAAACTTAACAGCTACGTAGCTTAAACATCAGAGTGAAATAAAGGCTATAATTTATAAAGGTATTGTGCAAATCGACAAAATGTAACAAAAATAGTTCAATAAAGCTAGATAAAGCTCTGCCATTTTGATGTGCGCTGCGAAAACACGCATATGCGTCAACAATAATCTCCCAATCTTCTTTCAGCCACTTTGAAAACAACATTGTAGAGAAAAGCATTCACACTCCAGCATTAGTCCTTTTCTACACCGATTGGTGTTTCGACTGCGTGCGCTCAGCTGCCTCCTGGCGGCGGCTGGTGGAGGCTCTGCAGCCGCTCGGCGTTACCATGGCAACCGTCCACGCGGGCCATGAAGCCAGTCTAGCGAGACGCGTGGGAGTACACGGAGTACCTTGTCTGACCTTCGTGCTGGATAAACATGTGTATTTGTATAAAGAAGGGTTGGCGTCGCTGCCTAAGATTTTAGGTAAGTGTTTTTCTTGTACCGTAAAACGGGGTAGATAGTAAACTCAAGGGTGAATAGAAACAAAATTTTGAGGACGATTTTTACGCTAGTTTATACTAGTGTAAAAATCCTTCTCAAAGTTTTTGATACTAACAAGATGTCGAAACTATGTATCTCCATTATTTAAAAGCTTTACAATCCTCGTATGTAACAAACAACTTTTAACTTACGTGAATATCCTCCTCAAAGTTCGGTTTCTATTTACCCTTGAGTTTTCACCCCGTTTTACCGAAAATAATTGTTTTTTTTTTAACTTGAGTTGGAGCGACATCTATATCGCTACATACAAACTCAATTGACGTATCCTACATCGCGATATCAAAGTTATTAGTGAGTTTGAACATGAATACCTAGAATTTACTGCTTGATTTCGAATGCCATGTGACCAGATGCTGTCCTGTCAATGGGCGATCAGGAGTTATACAATCTACTCCTTATATTTCTAATTGAGTGACCCCGACGTGATAAACTGTAGTGTGAATTTCAGATCATGACACCAGTTTAGTCAAGACTCACTTGACTAACCTGGTGTCTTGAGTCACTAAGACTAACTTGACGGCCGCTGACTTGGCTTCACATACCGTCGAGAAGAGTGTCACAGAAGACTCAAAATTAGGCAACACATATTATGGGACTTTGTACCCAACCATAGCCGGAATTAAAATAAAAGACAGCTTGCTCTCAGGAGGAACAATTCTTACCTGATAATAACCCTCACAACAAATCTGCTAAGGGCTTGTAAAGCCGATCGCAAGATGATACAAGGAAAAAAAAAGTACAGTCGAGAAATAATATCTCTCTGGCATGCCAGTTTCCTCACGATGTTTTCCTTTACCGGCTTTGAAACAAGTAATTACAATAAATATTTCTTACTTACGCACAAATATCCGAGGTTGGAAAACTCTGAGGTGCCTTGGGTTCGAACTCGAGGCCTAAGACCTGGCAGTCCGCCGGTCACACCACTAGGCTATCTCTGCTTAAAGATGAAATTAAATTTTTGTATTGAACAATTCCATGCTCGGTCGCTGAATATATACAACACCATTAGGTAATATAGCAACGATGGCAAAATGCTATAGCATTGTAAACCTTATTCTTTTGCATACAGAGTTCATGCGCTGGAAGTTCCCTTACAAGCTAGTAAGCGCGATCGGCGACGCCAACGTGGACGGCTTCGTGTCGGACTTCGAGGACAACAAGGTCAAAGCGTTGATCTTCGAGGAGCGCCAGACCATCCGCCTCAGATACCTCATCACTGCATTCCACTATAGAGATAGAGTCGCTTTTGGGTGAGTTGATTTATGGGTGCACTGTGATCAAAACTAGATTAAGCGACCTCTAACGTGTAGTTACAAAATTAAGCTCAATATGTTTTTATCTAGATTCTAGAGTGGGTAAAATTTTGACTGACACGCGAACATGACTTTTTATGAGGCATTATTCACTACTTAGTCTAGAGTCGTGGTGGGATTTTCAACACAAGTAAGGCATCAGACTATGCTTCCCCCCTCTTCTCCCCCCTCTCTATCTCGCTTCTCTTCCCCCTCTCTCTATCTACCTCGTTATCCCCTCTCTTTATCTTCCTCGTCTCCCCCCCACTATCTCTATAGTCAAAATACCCCCAGCATCACGACTTAAGGCGCAAAATACTATGGACATTAGAGACGTTGTGCTCCTTTTAAAATTGACTGAATTTTATTGCGCGGTATTTTTGCCGAATAAAATATAAAACATTTTTTCTTTTAATATTTAATCAATTTACTGAACAAACATCATTTATAATCATTTTGTTCACCAGTTTTCTAAATCAACGCTGAAAATAACCATTCTTTGCAGCTCAGCAATGTAAAAATCGCGATAGGTCGTTATTGTAACAAGTAGGATAGTTATCTTCTCCCCAAGTCCACAAATAAATAAATTAATTTACTAACACAAACAATCCGTCCAGTTTCGTAGACATGCGTTCCCGCGACACCTCAAACGTCACAGCCCGCTACAAGGTGCAGCGGCACATAGACACCATGGTCCTCCTCAAGGAAGACAGCATAGAGCCCGCGGCCACAGTCAGCACCACCGAGATCCCCACGCAGACCTTACACCAGCTCATCGAGGCCAACCAGATGCTGACGCTACCGAGGCTGTCCTCGCAGGTAGGCTTGTGATTGAGTTAACTCAAGAACTGGGTTTCACTACATGCTTTCAAACTTTTTATGGTTACATTGGAGTCTTTCAATCAATCAATTTTATCTGCATAAAACATGGTGTTTTTAGAGCATACATGTAATCACACACACACACATGTAATCATGTATATGTAATCCTGTGTCTTTGTAATCTCGAAGGTGCTTTAGTTCTATTTTCGATTCGGATCTTTTGTTTAGGAATCTTTAAAAAAATCTTTTTTAGTTTTTATTTTGCAAATAAATTGTATAAAATATCTGTTTTTTTTTAAATAAATAAATAAAATCATTTTATTTCGGACAACTGGAGGATCCATAAAATTGTTAGTAATAGGTGTTACTTATAAACTATTAATTATTAGCAACTTAACTTCAGACGAATTAATAAGAAGACCACCCTTGCCCAAGTTCCTCCACGAACCCGAAATTTTATACCTGTTTTTTTATGGTATGTAGTGATTTCATAATACCTCCTGCTATCTATTTAGAGTTATCTCAAATTTGGATCGGATGCAATGCTTGACTCCTCGAAGGTGTCGATTTACTTGATTTTGATGGTCATATGTCACTCGATCTTAAGTATTTTAACGATTAATAAAATCTGTCATTCTGTTGCGTTCATTATTAACTTCATTATCATCTTTGTTTGGTCTATAGTGTCGACCATTTACTTCTATCTTCTTTCTTCTTCTGAATCACCTCAATGATTATATCTTTCGGAAAAGTAATTGGTACGGGAACTATGTAGAGCGTCCTGGAGAGCGTGTGCCCCGTGGAGTGGCGCGCGGCGCGGCGACGCTTGTGCTGCGTGCTGGTGTGCGGCGGCGGCGCGGGCGCGGGCGCGCGCCGGGCGCTGCGCGAGCTGGCGCGCGCGCCGCCCGAGCGCCTGCACTACGCCTACGTGTACGCGCACAAGCAGCCTGCGTTCATACACGCGCTGGCCAATGGATCGGGTGAGTGTCCGCGCACGGGACTGTGTATATGTGTTCACCTCTCTTTGCCGCCGTATCGGCCAACACTATACTTTCTATGTATGAGGGGCCTTCGTTAATTTATCCAGGCTATGTGTACTATACACATAGCTTCGATAAATTAATGTAAGGCGGTTTAGATACCTATACAGGATGGAAAGAACATAATTCTGCACAATAAATTTAATGCCTCAGCATTGAGATTTAACTTCGGTTTCTTTCTTTACTTTATTTTATTCCTATGAAACACAAGTCTTTCCTTAAAAAATAAATACGTCACATCTTTGAATCTATCTATCTATTGTCATCTATTGAAAATCTCATGATTTTGACAGGAATCACGATTTATACAGTTTAAAGTTTATAAGAAAAAACGTACGTGTAATACAAGCGAACCCCTACACCGACATATAATTTAAGAGCTGGGTGATCCAGAATGATGCAGTCCCTTACACCTCGTATAGCAGAACAGATGATGACAAACTTCTTTTATTCTTTCTAAAAACCAAATGGTTTTTAACAGGCAGCGACATATCAGCGATGGAGCATCGCATCGTCATCATCTGGCGTCGCGAGGCCACCCGCATTCAATACGAGTGGCTCAACGAGACGTGGCCCAGTTGCACCCACGTGCACTGCACCAGCGACCATTTCCCCTCGGACCCCGCGTTGAGGGACGAGCTACTGAAGTACCATGAACGGCTGAATGAGACCAAACGAGCCTTAGATCAGCTGATTAAGAGACTGTTGAAGCCAACCGAGGTTATGACGTATGAAGCTCACGTACAGGTTAGTGATAAAAATAGTTCTTTTAATGGCATAGAGAGCGTGCCGTTTTATCTTTAAGAGCTTACGGCACCCCAAAACTGGTTTAAATTGTGTTTTAAATGGATTACAGATCTTCTTTTAATTTGGACTAAACTGTATTTTTTTTTAAGAAATTATCTAAATCTATAAAAGTATTCTTCGGTTAATGTGCATTTTAACAGGTGTGCCGCAAACCAATTATCACGAATCATATTGTTTTGTATTAAAACTTTGACATAATCATTTACCTTTTGTACGCAGCAGTCGAAATCTGGAGTGCAACGAACTTTCGCGATCACATGTTTCGTTTTACCGCAAGATAGTTTAAAAAAAAAACGAGAACAAGTTTTTAAAACATAATCTTTAATTTTCTGTACACGCACATTCACCAGTAAAACAACTTTGTGTAAGGGAATATAAATAATGCATTTAAAATATCTGTCTGCGAAAATTCACAACAAGACGAGTCAAACAAACAATATGCCGTCTATGTAAAATAGAGTCATTCGCACAAAATAAAAAAAATATCCGACAAAAATAGATTATGCTCCGAAAAAGCACTAAAAAAATATCAAAACTGCAAGTAAATGTGAACTCCCGGAATCATAGAAGATTTCCGACAACGCACCCAATTTTTGTACGACTCCTTACTCCTTACGTTTCAAATGAGAATAGGATCAACTTTGCGCCATGTTGTGACGTCATAGCTGTCCATTTGAATAAATTGGGTAAAATCAGCAAAACAAGGTATTTTCTAAGTATAATTTATTTGCGAATAATAATAATAATAATATTCCACAACTTTTTCACACAACGCCATTTAGTCCTCCTAAGCTAAGCTTGAGAGCTTGTGTTATGACGAATAACGAATAATTTTCTAAATTATGCTGTTTCTCGCTCTCAAAGTATTTGTCTACATTGGAAGGGCTCGAGAGGATACTCTCGAGCCCCTCCCATGCAAACCAGCGTGCAGCGCCTCGATCACTCATTTTCGATCAGTTAGCGAGTACAAATAAACAGAATTATTTAATTAATAAAACATAAACAATCCCCAAGAGTAATTAATTACGGACGTGCTTTCATTTACAATAACATACTGTGACTCGGTAAAAAAAAACTTTGATTCGCGATAAAGGTTACGTTGCAGCAGACCGTACTTTACAAGTGACATCTGACAGATGGAGGTCATTGACGTTTCTATTCTTATTTGAAGCGCATAGTTTATTTTGGAGATGTAAATTGCAATGGCAACCGAAAAGAATTTGAGCGAGCGAAGCGAGCTCGAACATTTTTAGCACTCCACCTCAGATACAAATAGAGAAAAGCGCCTCTAGTTGAGCATCGTATGGGATTCCAGCCCCATAAGGTACGCCCATGGGCAGGATCATTTTGTGTCTAATCGCTAGCGAAACTTAATGAATTGAATTAATGTAATGTAGGTATCGTTTAAATTGACGTATTGTTCATAAATAACCACTTGTAACTCGACAGATGGAGCTGATTTAAGTTTTTTGTGTGTGTAATGATAGTAAATATTTGTGGTCGTTCGAATTAGGGATGTTACGGAGGTGGTCTTATCGGAAACGAAGTCGAAACCGGAGATTTGAAATTTGTTTTTACGGAACCGAAATGGAACCGAAAACGAAAAAGTGTAGGGGACAAATGAGAACCTATGTTAAGGCCGGGTCAGCTAAATGAACAATGCTATAATTATTCTGATAATATCGATTCGAAAAAATACACAGAAAATACACGAGGTATGGCCTTCACTCTTGACACCAAATGAACTCTAACACCTATATAATTGCACATTTAAAATTGTTACACCTAAAATGGACAATATTTTGTATCATTGTTTATTTCACCTATCTACGATTTAATAGAAATGGAAAGTGCTGAAAGGTCGATCTTGCAGTGCAATCATCTCCGCGATTATTTTATTTATTTATTTAGTACATGGAGGACTTACAGCTAATAAAAACAAAAACAAAAAGAAACCATAGTCACCAGAAAGCCAATTACAAATCCTCACGTATAGTGATAAGTTAGGTAAATGTTGAAATGGTGTGAGCACAATACAAAAACACCTTATTCATTACTTACTCGATTTTTTAAAAGAAATAACCATTATAAATAAAAACAAAAACAATCAAAGTAGCAGCTACACGAAAAATTTGAGGCTTAAGCACCTTCTGGCCGAATTCACACTTACTGTGAAAGGATCCAAATCGTACTTCTTACACATATCATTAAAATGTCTGCTTGCACGCACAATATAACTATTCTGCCTATAATTCGAAGATGAATGAGGTACACGTATGGGTGGATTAAAACGGAATGTTTTACATGACACATTAAAATAAAATTTTGACAATAACTCAGGGTTATCAATATTGTTGTTGAGGATTTTCAATAAGAAAAGACAGTCAGCAATTTTACGACGATCTGCCAGTGGTAGAAGATGGTACTTCTTACAGAGTCTAAGGTAATTGGTTGACTGATATGGGATCTTTTGATGGAAGCAAAGGTATTTTATGAAACGTCTTTGGATGCTTTCAATGCGGTCAATGTATTTATGATACCGCGGATTCCATATTTGAGATGCATACTCAAGTTGACTTCGTACAAAAGTGCAATACAAAATCTTAAGTGTTTTAGCATCTGCAAAACACTTAGACAGGCGTATTATAAACCCAAGGAGTCTAGAAGGTTTTTTGACAATTGCATCAATGTGTGTGTCAAAAACTAACTTACTATCTTGATGGACGCCCAAGTCACGAATAGTATTGCACCTTGGCAAGATCTGACCCGATAAAGTGTAAGTAGTAGCCAGGACGACACGTTTTCTTGTATAAGTGATAACCGAACACTTGGATGGGTTAAGGTCAAGTTTATGAGCTTGACAATATTCTTCAAGCCGATACAAGTCAGCCTGTAGTGCTAATCTATCTTCAAGCGTGGAAACAGTGGCAAAGATTTTCATGTCATCAGCGAAACATAATAGTTTGGATGAATGGAGGCACTGATCGATGTCGTTCACATATACTACAAATAAAAAGGGACCCAGCAACGAACCCTGAGGCACCCCGCTGGGCACGTTTACGAAACTAGACATATAATTATTGAGGACTACTGCTTGTGACCTGTTGTCAATGTAAGAGGAGAACCACCTTAGGAGGTCCCCACGAATGCCCATGTAGCTTAGCTTCTTTATTAAGGTGTCGTGGTCGATACGATCAAATGCCTTGCTATAATCCGTATAAATCACATCGACCTGATTACCCTTGTCCATAGCATCTGTAAGAAAGTCGTTAAATAAAATCAAATTTGATGTAGTAGACCGTCCTTTTAAAAATCCGTGCTGAAAGGAGCTAAATGAACTAGCAAGGGCGGGATATAACTGATTATAGACAATCCTCTCAAATATTTTGGCTATTATGCACAACTTAGATATAGGCCTATAATTAGTAATCTCAGTTTTAGACCCCTTCTTATGTACGGGTGTAATAAAAGCAGATTTCCATACTTTGGGGACAACACCTTGAATCAAAGACTTGGAAAACAAAATTGAAATAGGTAAGGCAATAGAGGACGCACATTTGATAAGAAATTTTGAAGATATGTTATCAGGCCCAGGACCTTTAGAAGGATCCAGTTTACGAAGTAATCCGGTCACAACATCGACATTTACTTCAATGTGACAGATGTCTGATGAAATTTTACTAGTACCAGACGGGATAACAGTAGGTGTACTGGGATTATTATAGAAAGAAGGGTTAAGAAAAGTTGACGTAAAATAAGACGAGAAAGCCTCGCAAATTGAAGTTCCAGTGAGTAATGATTCGCCGTTATAATTTAATGTATTAGGTATAGTATTACAATTATAACGGTTTTTAACAAAAGACCAAAAGTGTTTAGGATTTTCTTTTATAGATCTTTCGGTCAGATTAAGATAACTTTTATAACATGAAGCTTCCATAGTCTTGACTCTGTCACGCAAATATTTAAAAGTTTTATCAAATTTCCTTGATTTTGGTTTCGATTTTTCATCAAAGAGAGTCGAGAGTCGTTTGTTTTTTGGCCTCTTGTATAGGCGTCGACGCCGAGGGCTGTATGGTATTAGTGTTATCATTCCCGAATTTAAAAAAATCTTCTTACTCATTTGCATGGTTGGATTTTAAATGTCTTTTTAATGGAGTTGTCCTACCTCGCAGTCCTCGCACTTCAATTTCAACAAGTATTTCCATATTGCACTTACTTCACGGCTTTACGGCTTCATTGTCAAATAATAGCGTTCCAGTGACACTGTAAACACAATCATATTCCTCTGGCAAACCACAACACACTGCTTTGATCCTTACCGATACCAAAGAAACAACAAATGAACGTAAATTTGCGCAAATCGCGTTGGGTATTTCGCGACAAGTACAGACCTGTTTGTCTAGGCACGTACTGAGCGGCGCGCAGCTCGGCCGGTGATCCGGTATAACTTCCACTTTAAATCAATCGGAACCGAAGCCGAAATCGGAAGTGTGAAACCAACCGAAAGTTTCGGTATATCGGAACCGAAGCCGGCACTCCGTAACATCTCTAGTTCGAATTGGCGTATTTATTCATGATCCGTCAAACTACAGAAACTCGATAGATGGCGCAAAAATATTTGTCTGAGTTAATTAAGTGGGCAGGAAGGGTAGGCTAGGCAATGTCTTAATCAATCTTAGCTGTGCACGGGCCTGCCTACATCTGGGTCGAATTTATTAAAATGTTTTGTTCATAATATTTTTGTATGTGCAGGAGCTGCTGGATGAGGCGGCGCTGGGCGCGGTGTGGCGCGGCGTGCTGCTGGTGTGCGAGTGGACGGAGCGCGCCGCCGCCGGCCTGCGCACGCAGCGCGCGCTGTCCGCACTCTCCGTGCTCGCTACCGTGGCGCTCGTGCTGGCCGCTGGGTACCTCATGGCCTACCTCATGTGGGTACACCTGTACAGTTACTAGTGGACGGAGCGCGCCGCCGCCGGCCTGCGCACGCAGCGCGCGCTGTCCGCACTCTCCGTGCTCGCTACCGTGGCGCTCGTGCTGGCCGCTGGGTACCTCATGGCCTACCTCATGTGGGTACACCTGTACAGTTACTAGTGGACGGAGCGCGCCGCCGCCGGCCTGCGCACGCAGCGCGCGCTGTCCGCACTCTCCGTGCTCGCTACCGTGGCGCTCGTGCTGGCCGCTGGGTACCTCATGGCCTACCTCATGTGGGTACACCTGTACAGTTACTAGTGGACGGAGCGCGCCGCCGCCGGCCTGCGCACGCAGCGCGCGCTGTCCGCACTCTCCGTGCTCGCTACCGTGGCGCTCGTGCTGGCCGCTGGGTACCTCATGGCCTACCTCATGTGGGTACACCTGTACAGTTACTAGTGGACGGAGCGCGCCGCCGCCGGCCTGCGCACGCAGCGCGCGCTGTCCGCACTCTCCGTGCTCGCTACCGTGGCGCTCGTGCTGGCCGCTGGGTACCTCATGGCCTACCTCATGTGGGTACACCTGTACAGTTACTAGTGGACGGAGCGCGCCGCCGCCGGCCTGCGCACGCAGCGCGCGCTGTCCGCACTCTCCGTGCTCGCTACCGTGGCGCTCGTGCTGGCCGCTGGGTACCTCATGGCCTACCTCATGTGGGTACACCTGTACAGTTACTAGTGGACGGAGCGCGCCGCCGCCGGCCTGCGCACGCAGCGCGCGCTGTCCGCACTCTCCGTGCTCGCTACCGTGGCGCTCGTGCTGGCCGCTGGGTACCTCATGGCCTACCTCATGTGGGTACACCTGTACAGTTACTAGTGGACGGAGCGCGCCGCCGCCGGCCTGCGCACGCAGCGCGCGCTGTCCGCACTCTCCGTGCTCGCTACCGTGGCGCTCGTGCTGGCCGCTGGGTACCTCATGGCCTACCTCATGTGGGTACACCTGTACAGTTACTAGTGGACGGAGCGCGCCGCCGCCGGCCTGCGCACGCAGCGCGCGCTGTCCGCACTCTCCGTGCTCGCTACCGTGGCGCTCGTGCTGGCCGCTGGGTACCTCATGGCCTACCTCATGTGGGTACACCTGTACAGTTACTAGTGGACGGAGCGCGCCGCCGCCGGCCTGCGCACGCAGCGCGCGCTGTCCGCACTCTCCGTGCTCGCTACCGTGGCGCTCGTGCTGGCCGCTGGGTACCTCATGGCCTACCTCATGTGGGTACACCTGTACAGTTACTAGTGGACGGAGCGCGCCGCCGCCGGCCTGCGCACGCAGCGCGCGCTGTCCGCACTCTCCGTGCTCGCTACCGTGGCGCTCGTGCTGGCCGCTGGGTACCTCATGGCCTACCTCATGTGGGTACACCTGTACAGTTACTAGTGGACGGAGCGCGCCGCCGCCGGCCTGCGCACGCAGCGCGCGCTGTCCGCACTCTCCGTGCTCGCTACCGTGGCGCTCGTGCTGGCCGCTGGGTACCTCATGGCCTACCTCATGTGGGTACACCTGTACAGTTACTAGTGGACGGAGCGCGCCGCCGCCGGCCTGCGCACGCAGCGCGCGCTGTCCGCACTCTCCGTGCTCGCTACCGTGGCGCTCGTGCTGGCCGCTGGGTACCTCATGGCCTACCTCATGTGGGTACACCTGTACAGTTACTAGTGGACGGAGCGCGCCGCCGCCGGCCTGCGCACGCAGCGCGCGCTGTCCGCACTCTCCGTGCTCGCTACCGTGGCGCTCGTGCTGGCCGCTGGGTACCTCATGGCCTACCTCATGTGGGTACACCTGTACAGTTACTAGTGGACGGAGCGCGCCGCCGCCGGCCTGCGCACGCAGCGCGCGCTGTCCGCACTCTCCGTGCTCGCTACCGTGGCGCTCGTGCTGGCCGCTGGGTACCTCATGGCCTACCTCATGTGGGTACACCTGTACAGTTACTAGTGGACGGAGCGCGCCGCCGCCGGCCTGCGCACGCAGCGCGCGCTGTCCGCACTCTCCGTGCTCGCTACCGTGGCGCTCGTGCTGGCCGCTGGGTACCTCATGGCCTACCTCATGTGGGTACACCTGTACAGTTACTAGTGGACGGAGCGCGCCGCCGCCGGCCTGCGCACGCAGCGCGCGCTGTCCGCACTCTCCGTGCTCGCTACCGTGGCGCTCGTGCTGGCCGCTGGGTACCTCATGGCCTACCTCATGTGGGTACACCTGTACAGTTACTAGTGGACGGAGCGCGCCGCCGCCGGCCTGCGCACGCAGCGCGCGCTGTCCGCACTCTCCGTGCTCGCTACCGTGGCGCTCGTGCTGGCCGCTGGGTACCTCATGGCCTACCTCATGTGGGTACACCTGTACAGTTACTAGTGGACGGAGCGCGCCGCCGCCGGCCTGCGCACGCAGCGCGCGCTGTCCGCACTCTCCGTGCTCGCTACCGTGGCGCTCGTGCTGGCCGCTGGGTACCTCATGGCCTACCTCATGTGGGTACACCTGTACAGTTACTAGTGGACGGAGCGCGCCGCCGCCGGCCTGCGCACGCAGCGCGCGCTGTCCGCACTCTCCGTGCTCGCTACCGTGGCGCTCGTGCTGGCCGCTGGGTACCTCATGGCCTACCTCATGTGGGTACACCTGTACAGTTACTAGTGGACGGAGCGCGCCGCCGCCGGCCTGCGCACGCAGCGCGCGCTGTCCGCACTCTCCGTGCTCGCTACCGTGGCGCTCGTGCTGGCCGCTGGGTACCTCATGGCCTACCTCATGTGGGTACACCTGTACAGTTACTAGTGGACGGAGCGCGCCGCCGCCGGCCTGCGCACGCAGCGCGCGCTGTCCGCACTCTCCGTGCTCGCTACCGTGGCGCTCGTGCTGGCCGCTGGGTACCTCATGGCCTACCTCATGTGGGTACACCTGTACAGTTACTAGTGGACGGAGCGCGCCGCCGCCGGCCTGCGCACGCAGCGCGCGCTGTCCGCACTCTCCGTGCTCGCTACCGTGGCGCTCGTGCTGGCCGCTGGGTACCTCATGGCCTACCTCATGTGGGTACACCTGTACAGTTACTAGTGGACGGAGCGCGCCGCCGCCGGCCTGCGCACGCAGCGCGCGCTGTCCGCACTCTCCGTGCTCGCTACCGTGGCGCTCGTGCTGGCCGCTGGGTACCTCATGGCCTACCTCATGTGGGTACACCTGTACAGTTACTAGTGGACGGAGCGCGCCGCCGCCGGCCTGCGCACGCAGCGCGCGCTGTCCGCACTCTCCGTGCTCGCTACCGTGGCGCTCGTGCTGGCCGCTGGGTACCTCATGGCCTACCTCATGTGGGTACACCTGTACAGTTACTAGTGGACGGAGCGCGCCGCCGCCGGCCTGCGCACGCAGCGCGCGCTGTCCGCACTCTCCGTGCTCGCTACCGTGGCGCTCGTGCTGGCCGCTGGGTACCTCATGGCCTACCTCATGTGGGTACACCTGTACAGTTACTAGTGGACGGAGCGCGCCGCCGCCGGCCTGCGCACGCAGCGCGCGCTGTCCGCACTCTCCGTGCTCGCTACCGTGGCGCTCGTGCTGGCCGCTGGGTACCTCATGGCCTACCTCATGTGGGTACACCTGTACAGTTACTAGTGGACGGAGCGCGCCGCCGCCGGCCTGCGCACGCAGCGCGCGCTGTCCGCACTCTCCGTGCTCGCTACCGTGGCGCTCGTGCTGGCCGCTGGGTACCTCATGGCCTACCTCATGTGGGTACACCTGTACAGTTACTAGTGGACGGAGCGCGCCGCCGCCGGCCTGCGCACGCAGCGCGCGCTGTCCGCACTCTCCGTGCTCGCTACCGTGGCGCTCGTGCTGGCCGCTGGGTACCTCATGGCCTACCTCATGTGGGTACACCTGTACAGTTACTAGTGGACGGAGCGCGCCGCCGCCGGCCTGCGCACGCAGCGCGCGCTGTCCGCACTCTCCGTGCTCGCTACCGTGGCGCTCGTGCTGGCCGCTGGGTACCTCATGGCCTACCTCATGTGGGTACACCTGTACAGTTACTAGTGGACGGAGCGCGCCGCCGCCGGCCTGCGCACGCAGCGCGCGCTGTCCGCACTCTCCGTGCTCGCTACCGTGGCGCTCGTGCTGGCCGCTGGGTACCTCATGGCCTACCTCATGTGGGTACACCTGTACAGTTACTAGTGGACGGAGCGCGCCGCCGCCGGCCTGCGCACGCAGCGCGCGCTGTCCGCACTCTCCGTGCTCGCTACCGTGGCGCTCGTGCTGGCCGCTGGGTACCTCATGGCCTACCTCATGTGGGTACACCTGTACAGTTACTAGTGGACGGAGCGCGCCGCCGCCGGCCTGCGCACGCAGCGCGCGCTGTCCGCACTCTCCGTGCTCGCTACCGTGGCGCTCGTGCTGGCCGCTGGGTACCTCATGGCCTACCTCATGTGGGTACACCTGTACAGTTACTAGTGGACGGAGCGCGCCGCCGCCGGCCTGCGCACGCAGCGCGCGCTGTCCGCACTCTCCGTGCTCGCTACCGTGGCGCTCGTGCTGGCCGCTGGGTACCTCATGGCCTACCTCATGTGGGTACACCTGTACAGTTACTAGTGGACGGAGCGCGCCGCCGCCGGCCTGCGCACGCGCAACAATATTATATGATTATTATTTCGTAACATAATAAGAAAGCCGTTTACCGAAAAAAAGACAAAGTCGAGTCCAGTTAATTTAAATAGTCAATGATGATTCTGCCATTTCCCTATACAAAATCTCAGAAATCTTACGCTCTGCTACACGTTGATTAACTTATAACTTCTTATTCACAGACGTGTAGAAGAGGAATCAGTTCAGCGCCAAAAAGAAGAAAGAAAGAAACAGAACTGCCCCAATAAGAAGAACAACAACGAGCCGAGCTCAGAACTTAGATTACACGAGCTGCGAGCCGAGAAGTATAACGGACTGGTTAGGTATGTATCAGGCAGAAATCAAAAATAGGGAATATGCATGTAATTTAAATTTGTTTCGATTTTTTTTTCCGAATCTATGGCAGAAAATATGAACTCCATCATTATTTTACTTTTCAATAGCGTCTTATTTAAAATTAAAATTAAAAGTGCGAATTAAGCGCGGGAAATTAAAATTTGTGAAACGCATCACCATTGGTTATAACGAAACGTGACGTCAAATACTACGAACAACAAGTTATGCCTACAAAACATACAATGTTTTAGTATGACATTAAGTATTGGAATGGACTTTTTATTGGAAAGCATAATTATTGCCGTGTGTGTTGTGAATTAATTTAATGTTCAAGTGTAATTTTAGCTTCATAGTGAGGTTATAAAACATTTAAGAAAAATGACTGAAAGTGGTTTTGTAAAAGCACAATCTGATAATGTTTTTGCATTTGGGTAGGTTAAGCAATACCTGTAAACTGGTTTTAAGCTTTTTTCATATAATCAATTCAATAGTAATAGGATAATAATAAATGACGTCATCGATATGGCGCTCGAAAATGGTGGCATTTAAACAACTCAAAATTATTCTGTATTTTAAATAATGTTTTTAAGCTTCATTAATGCATTTTTAAACATGTTTATATTTTTTTACTATGTTAAAACGTTGTAAACAGTGAATTAAAAATACCCTATTAAGAATTTAGGATAGTAAGTACTCATAGATAAAATGTTGGATTGGACATGAGAATATAATAAATTGAGATTATAAATATTTCTAAATATACAAGTAGAGTAGACAATGTCTAAATCTTCCACCTGGCGTTAATCCCTGCTATGGCCAGAGACCGCCTTCCAACTATGCTTCTTCCACTTTGCCCGATCTACAACATCCTTTTCAGTCAGGCCATTGGCTCTCATGTCGGACTTGACGACGTCCAGCCAGCGTTTGCGAGGGCGACCACGGGACCTAGCCCCAAGGGCAGCCATATTCATGCATCTCCGACCAACGTACTCGATAGGGCGGCGCATGATGTGGCCATAACATCGCAGACGACAGTCTTGTAGTTTTTCTCCCACGTCGCGGACACCAAGACTACCCCGGATGAATGAGTTGCGTATGCGATCGGATCGCGTTACGCCGCTCATCCACCTAAGCATCTTCATCTCCGTGACGCGGAGTTCCTGGGTGTGTCTGCTTAATGCTGGCCAACATTCGCCGCCGTACAGGAGGACAGGCCGTATGATGCATTTATATATCTGCCCCTTGAGCTTCGGAGGCATCTTACGGTCGCATACAACGCCCGTTACCTCGCGCCACTTCGCCCAAGCTGCGCCTATACGTGCTTGGACATCGTAATCCACGTTGCCAGACTCGTGCGGCACGGATCCAAGGACCTGAACTGATCGGTCTTTGAGATCAGGTCCGAACCTATTCGGATGGTATTTGAATCCGTGCTGCCATAGGACATGTTCTCAGTCTTCGCCACATTTAGTCTCAGACCACCGTTTTCCAGCGTATCCTTCCAAATTTTGACTTTGCGCTCAAGATGAGATTTGTTCTGATTAACGAGGGCGATGTCATCGGCATACATCATTAGCCATGGAGGCTGATCTTCGATGTTTGCCGTAACTACATCGAGCACCACGTTAAACAAGAACGGGGTAAGAGCCGAGCCTTGGTGAACGCCAACAGATATTGGAAAGCCATTGGATTCGCCAACAGCTGTCTGGACAGAGGACACGGAATCGCGGTACATGTCTCTGATAATGTCAATATAGACCTCGGGAACGCCCCTGAAGCGGAGTGCCCACCAGATGGATTGCCGAGGTATACAGCGGAAGGCTATCTGCAGGTCTAAAAAGGCCATATGCAGAGCTCTCCTTCTCTCTCTCAGACAATGTCTAAACGTATCTATGGAATGCATGCGACTGACTAGCCAAACTTTTCAAGATTTGATCCTTTTCACAGACTGTTAAAACCTGGTTGTCGAACGATCGTGTTGCTGGTGGACATGCAGAGTCGCGTGCAGCTGTTGTCCAAGTTCCATAAGATTGTGTGGCCTTATCGCAAGTAAGTGATAATTCGTATGGAGTGTTTTATTTATAAAAAAAAAACCCTTAAACCCTTTTGGATTTAGTTTTAATTTTTTTCCGCGGTCTTTATTAATTATCGCATCCACAGGGGAGGCCAGTTAAATAGTGGACAACTTTCTAGGTAGAACTGCGAGATGCCCTGTCAAAATCAAAATATCAAAAGTCATTTATAAATAAGGCCGAGGATCAGCACTTTTTGAACGTTATAATTACATGAGATAGTCCACCAAAAAGCCCGCCCTTCGCCACTTCCACACACTAGTGTTATTGCTGGGAAGAAGAAGTGGCAGAACAAACTCCCAGCAATAGTGTGCTCGACCGTTAGGGTCCAGTTGAGGCCTGTTGCGCGTTGTTTCAGTGAATCGAATGTGTTCCAGGAACAAGACACTCGTGTTCGCGTACCTGTGCGTGGACCGGCACGCGGGCTGGTTCGCGCGCGTGCTGCAGCTGTCGCTGGGCGGCGCCGAGCTGCGCCTCAACGCGCGCAACTGCGTGGGCACGGTGCTGGCGCTCAACCCGCACCGCAAGTACTTCTGCATCTACCACGCCAAGCACCCCGAGTGCACCAAGCCGCACAAGGTACGCCACACTCATTAGTTCAGGAACAAGACACTCGTGTTCGCGTACCTGTGCGTGGACCGGCACGCGGGCTGGTTCGCGCGCGTGCTGCAGCTGTCGCTGGGCGGCGCCGAGCTGCGCCTCAACGCGCGCAACTGCGTGGGCACGGTGCTGGCGCTCAACCCGCACCGCAAGTACTTCTGCATCTACCACGCCAAGCACCCCGAGTGCACCAAGCCGCACAAGGTACGCCACACTCATTAGTTCAGGAACAAGACACTCGTGTTCGCGTACCTGTGCGTGGACCGGCACGCGGGCTGGTTCGCGCGCGTGCTGCAGCTGTCGCTGGGCGGCGCCGAGCTGCGCCTCAACGCGCGCAACTGCGTGGGCACGGTGCTGGCGCTCAACCCGCACCGCAAGTACTTCTGCATCTACCACGCCAAGCACCCCGAGTGCACCAAGCCGCACAAGGTACGCCACACTCATTAGTTCAGGAACAAGACACTCGTGTTCGCGTACCTGTGCGTGGACCGGCACGCGGGCTGGTTCGCGCGCGTGCTGCAGCTGTCGCTGGGCGGCGCCGAGCTGCGCCTCAACGCGCGCAACTGCGTGGGCACGGTGCTGGCGCTCAACCCGCACCGCAAGTACTTCTGCATCTACCACGCCAAGCACCCCGAGTGCACCAAGCCGCACAAGGTACGCCACACTCATTAGTTCAGGAACAAGACACTCGTGTTCGCGTACCTGTGCGTGGACCGGCACGCGGGCTGGTTCGCGCGCGTGCTGCAGCTGTCGCTGGGCGGCGCCGAGCTGCGCCTCAACGCGCGCAACTGCGTGGGCACGGTGCTGGCGCTCAACCCGCACCGCAAGTACTTCTGCATCTACCACGCCAAGCACCCCGAGTGCACCAAGCCGCACAAGGTACGCCACACTCATTAGTCCAGGAACAAGACACTCGTGTTCGCGTACCTGTGCGTGGACCGGCACGCGGGCTGGTTCGCGCGCGTGCTGCAGCTGTCGCTGGGCGGCGCCGAGCTGCGCCTCAACGCGCGCAACTGCGTGGGCACGGTGCTGGCGCTCAACCCGCACCGCAAGTACTTCTGCATCTACCACGCCAAGCACCCCGAGTGCACCAAGCCGCACAAGGTACGCCACACTCATTAGTCCAGGAACAAGACACTCGTGTTCGCGTACCTGTGCGTGGACCGGCACGCGGGCTGGTTCGCGCGCGTGCTGCAGCTGTCGCTGGGCGGCGCCGAGCTGCGCCTCAACGCGCGCAACTGCGTGGGCACGGTGCTGGCGCTCAACCCGCACCGCAAGTACTTCTGCATCTACCACGCCAAGCACCCCGAGTGCACCAAGCCGCACAAGGTACGCCACACTCATTAGTCCAGGAACAAGACACTCGTGTTCGCGTACCTGTGCGTGGACCGGCACGCGGGCTGGTTCGCGCGCGTGCTGCAGCTGTCGCTGGGCGGCGCCGAGCTGCGCCTCAACGCGCGCAACTGCGTGGGCACGGTGCTGGCGCTCAACCCGCACCGCAAGTACTTCTGCATCTACCACGCCAAGCACCCCGAGTGCACCAAGCCGCACAAGGTACGCCACACTCATTAGTTCAGGAACAAGACACTCGTGTTCGCGTACCTGTGCGTGGACCGGCACGCGGGCTGGTTCGCGCGCGTGCTGCAGCTGTCGCTGGGCGGCGCCGAGCTGCGCCTCAACGCGCGCAACTGCGTGGGCACGGTGCTGGCGCTCAACCCGCACCGCAAGTACTTCTGCATCTACCACGCCAAGCACCCCGAGTGCACCAAGCCGCACAAGGTACGCCACACTCATTAGTTCAGGAACAAGACACTCGTGTTCGCGTACCTGTGCGTGGACCGGCACGCGGGCTGGTTCGCGCGCGTGCTGCAGCTGTCGCTGGGCGGCGCCGAGCTGCGCCTCAACGCGCGCAACTGCGTGGGCACGGTGCTGGCGCTCAACCCGCACCGCAAGTACTTCTGCATCTACCACGCCAAGCACCCCGAGTGCACCAAGCCGCACAAGGTACGCCACACTCATTAGTTCAGGAACAAGACACTCGTGTTCGCGTACAGACCCCAAGAAGAAACCACTGACTCTGAAGATACAGGCTATGCCTGGTTCCGGGGTCATGGATACCCATACTTTATTTGCCTTATATATACCCCTAGATACAGTATTTAAAGAAAATTGTAATTAAATGTCCAATTAACTTTTCTTTTTAAGTCACTATATACAGGGTGTTAGTATGAACACCGTTATCCTTGAAACCGGTGGTTTGGTTTCACTTATAGAACGTAAATTCAATGAAAAATTTTTTATTTTATTTTTTAAGTAAAGTCTCAATTTTTCCTTTAAATTGTTTCACCCTATACAACGGCACGCAAGTACATAGTAGACAGAGCGGCACCACGGGTAACTGCGCTTGATCAGACACCGTAAGCTGTGCGCCCGCGCCCGCACACACACCTCAGTCTGGCTATAGCCTCGCTATCGAGCGCACGTCGGTTTAGACACGTTTTTCGGACTAGTTGGTAGTAGGGAATGCAATCTCGTACGAGATTTCCGCCTAGCGAGATCTCGCGAGACTCAAAACCCAGTCTCGCGAGATCTCGCAAATTACGGGATCTCGCGAGATTGGGAGAATCGCAATTAAAACATATGCAAATGCTTGTTTTAAGAACTAGTAATTGACATGATATGTAATTAAATAGAAACTGCGTTGCTTAGTTATAAAAATAATGTAGGTAAGTTTTATTTTAAAAATCAACAGAGTACTTATTATTTTGTCTCTAACTCTAATAACATTTGTTTATGTCTATAATTATTATACCTACTGTAGCTAATCAGTTCAAATTCTTACAATATTGGTAACTTAACAATAATTATCTATATTTAGTCTTTTGTAAATTATTACTTTAGTTTCAATAATTAAGAGTAATAGGAACATTACTTATGGTAAATAAATACAACAAAACAAAAACTTAATTCACAAGTTCTTAAATAAATGTTGTGAGATCGTATAAATCAAATAAAAGAAGTTTAAAGTAGAAGTCAGATGAAGTTATCAAGGTACGGAAAGGCAGGTTAGTTTGTCTGAAAATGGCTTCTCAAAAATCACATCATGTCGAGAGTATCATCTGACAGACGACTTCTGATTTTAAATGCAAAATCAGAAGTCGTCTGTCAGATGCGCCAGGCGCGGCCGCACGGCCGGCCAGAATTCAGTTCGCGCGCAGCCGCGCTATGAAATACACATCGTCACGCTGCATTTGTCGATCTCGTTATCTCGCGAGATCTCGTACGAAATTTGACGAGATCCAATCTCGTAAAATATGGCCGGGATCTCGCGAGATCGGGATCTCGGCGAGACGAGATTGCATTCCCTAGTTGGTAGTTAGTTAATTCGATCAATCGCATTTATTTGTAGTTGTTTTTTTTTTGTTATTGATTTTTTAATTGTTGATCTTTTTATTCTGACATACAATGTTAAAATATTTTTTCTCATAACTGTGACTCTTAAGGCTGACATTATTTATTTATTTTTTAATTTAATGACAATCATTATCTAATCTTAATTTTAATAACTACATGATTTGCATACCCATGTGATGGTTAAACATGGAGCACTGTACCTGCTTATTTTAAAAATAACATCAATGTATTGTATATTATTACCCATGTTTGCAAATAAATAAATGATTTATGATTTAAAATTTAGACCGATTTCGAAAATTCTTTTTGGTAACTCTAGAACACAGAAGATGGATGAGCGACTTGTGCACCTTACATAAGATTGTAAATTGTTCACTCGACGGCCAACTTCTTGAATATCTTCTTATATATAAAATTCTCGTGTCACAATGTTCGTTCCCATACTCCCCCGAAACGGCTTGACCGATTCTAATGAAATTTTTTATCCATTCTTTAGCCGATTCTCAGGCTTACTGAATATGCATTCAGTAAGCCTGAGAATCGGCTACAGTTGTAACTGGACTTCAGGTTCACTCAATTTATATTATTAAGGCATTGAATTAGAAAAGCTATGGAAACGTAATTCTCATACAAATAACGCTTCAATTTTGGTTCCATTTACGCAAACAACTGACACGCTATAATAGACGAAGCTAGTGCGCGATTGGGTGCATCAAGGTCACTGGGCGGAGTCAAGATGACAGCGAGCCGAGCGTGGATGGTGTTATGCAGTAGATACTAAGCTAAATTAAATTATTTGTGTATATTTAACAATGACTTTTTTGAATGAATTCCGACAGAATATAAATGTAAATTACCTATATACAATACATACATACAAATTATATTGATACTTCTATACTATTGTTTTTTTTTAATCAATACTCAATATATTTATTGCATTCCACAATGTGAACTTAGGTGGTAGGTACATAAGGATATAATAATTATATGCATCATTGTGGGCCCTGTCGGGCATAACAATATAAAAATTAGGAGAATTACGAGGAGGGCTATTAGGTTAGGTTAGGTTTAACGGGCAGGTGTCCGCAACTCCACGACCAAGCGCGTATTTTGCGTACGGGAGGAGAGCTATTATAAATATTTAAAATTTTATATTAATCTCTACTAGTCTTTTGTTTAGTGTAGGTAGGCTGAGGTAGGCTTATAAATAATTGTATACTTACATATAATTTTTACTACTCATATATTGAACTTATACATTGATATTTGTTAAATTATTATAAGTAATTATTATATTATTATTATTGGTAAGTATTATAAAATATTTTTGCTTTTCTTTTTGGTATTATTGTTTATTTATTAAATTTATCGTTTAAATACTCGTTTAAGTATATTATAATAACATTTACGGATTAGAAATTGTTTTAATTTATTTATAAATATATTTTATTTTTGAACATTTTTAATTTCGTCTGGTAATTTATTATATATGTCGCGGCAAGCGATATTCTTGAATAATAAGTTGTGAAGTTGATTAACTTAGTACAGAGTATATGGTGACCAGCGTGAAGTTACTTGTCATTTGAAAATGGCGCGAATGTGTTTTCGGTAATGTCACGTGGACAGAGTCGTGCTGGTGCGTGGGAGCTGGGCAGAGCTCAGTTTGATTTGAGACACCGACGAAGACACACATCTAGCACGAAACTGTCAGTTACCTAGATTTGAGTTGTTTTGTGATTAAGATTGTTAAGTGAGGTTATTACTGCAATGAAGATTGCTATTCTACGTTATGAACTCTGTACCACGAAACCCCCATCGGTGTCAGTACATCGCTCAGCCATCGCTGGCGGCGACATATATATACAAGGAAGTGTTAAAATTTTATGTTCTTGGAAATGGGGTATGCAGCTGTCTGTGTTATCTATATTAACTAATATTCTAATCAGTCTTCTTTGTAGTGTGAAAAGTGTTGGTGCATCTGTGGCTATTTCCCCATAATATTACGCCATAGTTTAACCATGCGTATGCAGAGGCATAATACGTAACCAGAGCAGTGGGGAGATTTGTTGTTTTTTTTATTTCACTAATTAATATTACTATTTATTTAGCAAATCAACACGTCTTTTACATTTAAAAAAAATATAGTCTATGTACCTCAATATTCCTATAAATAAAATTCGGATAAAGTAAAAATATATTTATTGACAAATTAAGAATGTTAACAATAATAATAATAATTAATAATTTGTGCCTTATGTGTCCCACTGCAGGGCAAAGGCTTCCCTTTCATCCTTCCAATCGTCGCGGTTTATTGCAATGTTAGCTCAATCGTATGTTAACAATAAGTGAAAACTATAGTACATTATGATATAAATGCGGTAAGTTGATAATTACAGCCGAGGCAACAAGAAAGCAGAGGCTGTAATTATCAAAGCGCACGCATGTCATACGACGTTTTATAACATATTTGAGAGGAAATAAATAAAACTCGGATTGAAATTTTCAAACAAAAACAATACAGCGAAAAGAAAAAGCGCGCGAAATAATTTTAACTTGTTCACAAATTAGCCATGCGCGCGCATCAACCTTTCTTTATTTTAAGTTACAGGCATAAAAACAGCCAGTACCAACTAATAAAGTAAATTACTTAATATTTTTTTGTTTTTGTTACAAATGGTTGTAATTTACTGTAAAAATTACTAAAATTAACGAACTAAATGTTTATTTTTTATCTCCGTAAGTTAATTTATTCATAAAATTTTAACCACTTTACTGTCATAAAAACTCTTTGGTAAGATTTAAAAAAAGGAACAGTTCGTTTTAGTCGGAGCATCTTGCAAACCGTGCGTTTTACAATACCGTAACGCACTAGTGCGTAATGAGATACATTACGATACTGAATTTGGCGGAATATGATACCCTTTACGAGCAAAAGTGTTATAAAAGTCATTTATTTCAATTTAATTCACAAAAAAACTAGGTATTTTTAAAATGTCAAACAGATAATAGTAAGAAAGGTGAAGCTTAACGGACAATAATTGTCCATTCTAAAAAGTCACTTCTTATGGTTACTTTAACCAACAATTGTTTACACTATAAACACACTAAATTGTTTCACTATAATAAATTACATTCCTCGAAATATAATTAACTTGTTTAGTCTATGCCTGTTAGAATTTAATAAGGAATCGTTTTTTGCCATATAATGCAAACGTATTCTTAAATACTGTTCAATTATACTTTTGATCAAAAGGGTGTCGTGGCTATTATGTTTGGTTCTTATATCTATAAAGATATCTCGTTTTTCTAAAACATTTGTAAAGCATTTATTTAAAATAACCGACAAATTGCTATTGCGCGATAAGCTTTTGCCATTGGGATTTACTTTTATTGTTCGCCTTAAAATTGTTTCAGATATGTAACAAATTTTATAGAGTACAACTGAGGGGTAGACTAGTCCACCAAAGCTTTTAAGACAGATTAATCTGTGAAAGTATAACCTTTCAGTACCTGTCAAAATCTCAGTGCAGTTTGTACATTGCAATTTCGTGATCAGTTTTCTAGCCACAAAACCTGCCATGTATCCAACTATTTGTTCTGCTATTTCCGGTAATGGTCGGTCATTTAACATTTCGGACATTATTTGGCAATTATTTTGTTCGTCAGTAAAAACACCTTGCACGATTTGAGTGTCATCGTACTCTTGCCTATATCCAGGTATGGTTCTGTTTATTACAGAACTGCAGTTTAATATTGGAAAATCTTCCAAGGGGATGCAATTTCCAGTAAATTTAGAACTTAACTCTAAGTTTAATAGGGTTTTTTTGTATATTCCCATAAACTGCCTAGCGTTGGGATTATTATTACATCGGCCGTGGTTACGAATAACTCCAAAAAAGAGTTCTAAATGATCTTGTGAGAACTTATAAGGGAGAATATATTTAACAGCTTGTCGCTGCACAACCAGATTTTGATATAGCATTTTAAAGCTGGAAATGCATATAAGTAATCCCAAGAAACCAGTTTTTGACTGTGTTTTAGTAAGTGGTTTTTGGATAGTAGAGCTAACCGATTGTTTTTTTCCTTGAACGATATTATTACTCATAGACCTCTTTATTTGCACATTAATTTTTAATCCTAATAAATAGCTTCTGGTGTTTTCTAAAAATGTCACTAAGTCGTCATATTTTTCAATAAAAAAAGGATGCTTGAAGCCTTTACCTTGAAGGGACCTACAGTTCAACACGTCAAATAAATTGTTTATTGTCTCTATAAAAGTGATGGTGGGGTTTGCATCTTGGAAATTAGGCATATTTAGCTCGTTACAGCACAGTTTCAAAGCCGTAGCGACGCTGTTGCTCAGTGTTTGTGTGGCTAATTTCACATTCATTATATTATTCCTGAAATTAACATGGCGTTCGCTGAGCTTGTTTCCAAGATGTAAACCTAAATTTTGCTGGAGCTGCTGCAGGGCTGTTAAATGTTCCCATTTAATAGTTTGATCATCTTTATCGGTAATTATCTTTTTGGCTTCGAATATATTTCTGATTAATTTCACCATATGACAAGGGTCTAAAATTATGACAATATGCTTTCCAGAAGACGGATGAGGAAAATGAGTAACTAAGTTTTCAACGTCATCAAATTTACATCCTAATTGCTTTGCCATATTTATATTTGATGGACAACCATCAAAAGTAAGACTTACGACTTCTGCACCAACTTCATGGCATTTTCGTAGACACATTTTAATAAGATTTGATCTTTGCTCAGCAGGTAGGCCATTAATAAAGAAGTAGCCCAGAGGAAGTTTATAAGAGCCGTTTAAGGCTACTAACATTAAGACGTAAACTTGAGTTGCCGTCTCATCAGGAGGGCCGAATGTAACTAAGCCGTCGAAGTCTTTCCCGTTAAATATTTTTTGTTGCCCTATAGCCATTTCATCAGCCATAAGACAAAATAGATTGCTTTCTGTTTCTTTTTTATCTAATTTAGATTTCAAACACCTAAAAGCCTCTTCTGTGAAGCCTGGCTTACCATCAATCACCTGGTACCATTTACTCAGAGTAGATGGGTGTGGAAGACATGACATAAATTTACGTCTTACATATTTATATGCGGCTGGAGAGTAGTAGTTTAAAGTAAGTGCAATTTTTTTTACAGTTTGTGTATATTTCAGAATAGTCCGCCCAGTTTTCGATTGTTTTTTTTTTAAACTAGAAATTATGTCATCTGGAAACTCGCCGAGAGCCATTCTCATATTGGAATGATCATAACCTTTCTTTTTTAAATCATTAAAGATGTCTTGTAAGTTTCTATGTTTTACTTTCAGGCGCTTATTTTTACGTTGCAAATTTTTTATTTTTGATAACCGTCTTGCCGAAAGTAAGGATTTTCGTCTTAATTCTTCTTTTAAATGGTGTGTTTTAGGTGTATTAAAAACTGAGTCAATTTCCGAGGATGGAACACTGATTGGTGTGCTGCAAGATGGCATATCGATAATATGTGCATTGGGTTTTTGCTTCTTCTCCGCTACAGAATATTCATTCGCTTGTATATCGAATTCGTATGTGCAATTTGGACACTTGACCTGCAAATTGAAACATCTTATTACAAACATCAAACCATGTCAATATGATAGCTAACTTTCGCGCGCGGTTTCACCCCCGCATTGTTACGTAACCCTTGGAACTTTTGGAATAAAAAGTATCCCAAATGTTTACCTCCATAACAATTTCATACAAATCCGTTCAGCCATTTACCCGTGATTGAGTCACAAACACCCAAACACAAAATATTATAAATGCTAAAGTTTGTTTGAATGTTGTACATTCAAACAAACTTTAGCATTTATAATATTTGTGAGATATATACCTAGATGACTAGCAGCGCCCCGCGGTCATATTCTCACAATAAAGAATTTCCACTGTGAATGAGGTGTTATTTGATTTACAACTAAATACCATAAGAAATAAAACTCATACCATAGCTTTATGTTTGTGAGCCTTAATATTCTCGGAAATATTAATTGTTGATACTCCTTCTTGTCCTTCTTCTGGCTGAAATTGATACGTTAAAATTTTATTTGAACATTTAATGATAACCTGGTAAATATACTAGAATTACACGCTTTTCCATAGGCTTGAACTTTAACTAGTCAATTACCGCAATCCAGACACAAATAAATTACTATTGTTTGCGGACACCGGTGTCCACGCGGAGCCTAATGAGTTAATACAATGTTAAATCTACTATTACCTACTTTACTTTGTAAACTATTTTCTGATCTAAACAGAAGTTAATGACCATAATTTATTACCAATAATCTGTCAGCGGACGCAACAGTTCCTTCTTCTAAGTATGTTTTATGAACCATCTATGAAGGCCAACAATAAGGTTAATGAAGACACGAAAAATAATTTTAATAATTATAATTAATCTTTTGATATGAAAATTATTTACCGTGCAAATAGGTACTGCAGATTTCTTCAACATGCGATTGCCCTTACTCGACAGATACATGTCTTGAGCATCAAAATGTATGGAGCACACCCTACTAAATTTATTTGGTGCCCAATCTTCCTGTCTTCTTTCTAAACGAACAGCCTTTGTCCACAACATTCGCCTTAGTTCATTTTTAGGAAAACTGAAAATATTACAACGATAATTAATCGCTAATAAATGTGTGTTCGTGTATTCAAAATACTACAATCTAATGTTTATCAAAAAAAAAAAATACTTATTTACAAAAACAAAATCCTAAAAGAATAATTCATTGGGCTGGTTACGAGCACTTATTGCATAACGCCGGCCACAAAGAATTACTAGTTTGTGTTTTATCCACATTTGTATTTATTTTTATACTTATACAACTAACTTTAAATGTATATTCTAACCGCTTAATAACTCGCCAAAATGCGGAAATCCAGACACAGTTTAGAATTATTTTTATGCTGAATAAATAAACCTATTTTTTGGTTCAAGTGTCAATGTCATTCAAATTGGTAAAACAGTAAGTAAATAAAAATATTTATATTTAGGTACTCACCAATGAAATGTTATTCCAGTATCACTTTTCCGCCTTTCTTTGCATTTTCTGCACCACTTTACTGCACACGAAGTCATTTTTTTATAATTCCACCAATGTTTTAACCAAATAATGACACGTCAAACGCTTTGATCAATGCGACCTTCCGTCACTGAATGCGCAGTAGACTAGTTCTCAAAAAAGACGTACTTCTAAAGCCCCGCCTACTTAGACGTACTATTCGTGGTGCCACTTTTTGAGTGCAATGCTGTTTCCATAGCTTTTCTAATTCAATGTATTAAGGGTATTATTTTGTATTGTTTTGATCTGTTGTCTGTATCTGTACCTATTGTATAAAATAAAAATAAAATAAATAAATCTAGAAGTCATCCAATTGGGTGAAAAGTTCACTTTTGTGGCCACTATATCTTATTTATTTAGGCTATACTTAAAAAAGATAATAGGAACATTAGGAACACTATTAGTAAATTATTTATGAACCGTTTTTCTACATACCCGACCCTTACATAAAGCTAGGCAGATGATTATGTATTTCTGCATTCCAATCTGTATTTTTTTTTCTCATGTTGTTTAATGTGTTTCCAGCGCATGAGTCGAATGACGCGTTCTCTGGGCGAAGCTGGCTCGTTCGACCCAGAGGCCGGCGCGTTCATCGGCTTCCACACCTCGCCAGACTCCTCCTCCAACGACGAGGCATCCGACCCGCCCGTACTTATGCAAGGTACGGACTACACATACATATACAGGGCAACGACCCCAGCGCTGACATTTTTCGGCCCAGAATCATGTACTGGACATCATAGCATGAAGTTTTGCGTTGTTGTCTGTTCCACTCTATATACTCGGACTTTCTAATTCACACGCATTCTAATTACAGTCTTAATCTGCCAAGAATACCGTCTAATTTCGATTGTCGCTGAGAAGGAATTACGTCAAGATTTTCAACAATTTAATGCCCATGGCTTTCACATAGTAGTAAATTGATACCGATTTGAATCGAAAAAAGTTCAGTTGTATTTTGACTGGTACTCTACAAAAGAAGTGCTTTTCTAAATTAAAGCTATAAATGTCACTTGCACACAAACTGCTTCGAGATGTTACTTCAGATATTTTCAGATATTTCGCACCACGAATACGAGAATGGCTTTGTGATCTAAATTAAACCGCTCGAACAAATTAGTGACTTTTAATTCATTGAAACTATTGTGTCTAGCTGGCTGGTCCATTTACAAAATAACATATTTATTTTTGTGAAAAATGTCGAACGTTTTTTACATGAAACTTTGGCTTTAAGAAACCAACCTTTATCCATTCTTTATTTTACAGAGAATCTTCTAGACGGGCTCGAAAACTGGCTGGACCGTTTGTTCGAAGGCAGTACCCACCGCTACTACATCAACTACTGGCCCGACATGACCACCAAGTGAGCCACGAGCCACTGCGAGTCAATCACGGTGAGCCACGGGCCACAGTGAGCCACTCAGTTTTGTTTAGTCTGTACACATTGACGCTTTGGCGTAACTGGGAAAGATGGAAGAAATAAAACGTAAAGTTTTTTTTTATAATGTTGGCAACACCCCGCCGCAATGGGGGTGCGTTGCCAACTGAAAAAATGTTTTGTGCCTGTATTGTCATGTTATTTGTAGGTTTTATGCAATTGTTAAATTGATTAAGGTAGTTAATATTCTTTTAAATAATTCTTTCGGGCTTCCTTTGTTTTGAAGATTATTTTGAATCAATGCGTGCTTTTATGAGTCAGATACAGAGCTGCCATTTGTTTTTACAATATTGGACAAAGTGTATGTTTATTCATGTTAAGTACCGTGTCAGAAATATCGCCAAAATTCGAACTTCCATGTATCTGTATTGAATAATCGAGTTCAACTTAGTTTATTACCGCCCTTACGGGATAGGTACATCTGAATGATGTAAACTTTCATCCCAATCATTTCTAAGTGCTCACTTTATATAAGAAACTCCTGGGCACAATAACAATCTACTTGACATACAATCAGAAATGCAAACAAACCTTTCTTGCAGTCCATGCAACCGATTTTGACTTCTATTGCGTTGGTGGTATGACAAGTAGCAGATGCAGTAAACAGTTGGTATTGAAACCACAGTTTTGCTTATAATGGCATCCTTATTTACGCGGAATAGAAGTAAATTTCGGTTGAACTGACTGTAAAAAGGATTTATTAAATTTGTAATCATATTTCTAAATCTTATTAAAAAAAGACCCTGTGGTGAAGGCTTTACGTTATCTGTCAGTGAATGAATTAAAGTTTGTATGTAAAACATATTTGCGAGTTTTCAATATAAAATATTCCTAGTTACGCCAAAATGGAATATGGTTCAATGTTCTTTGTTTAAAATGATTTCTCGTATTTTTTTTTCGTCGTTGTTAAGATAATATACTGCCCGGTTATTGCCGTTTTCGAGCATAGATTATAAATAAGTGTGATAGTTATTCGTAACGGTTTGCCTTAGAGCTGATACCCAAGGCAAGAGTTTCAACAATTTTGTCGAATCGTATCTTGAAAGGATTGTAAGAACGTTGTAGACTAAATATTCGAAAATTCTTTCGATGTACGAATCGGTGAGTTGCAAAAAGGGCCTGTTTTACAACCTCCGGATATGTCGTGGTTAAATTATCTGGCAGATGACTTTATATAAAATATTGTTCCATGTTTACACTCAATAGCAGGAAAGCAGTTTTCTTTTTATTAATCTGATAGATAGTGCCAATCCGGAGGTGTGTGAACTAGCCCCTAAGTATTGGGTTATCGTGCTTACCCGTAACGTGAGGTACTTCCGTTGTTTGGCTGTACGGTGTAGAACGATAGATACGATCGATACAGTCGGGTGGACAAATGTAATACTTATCAAACGCTTTGGGAACACTTCTGTCGATGGTAAGCTTCTAGAAAGATCAGAGGTAGCTTGTGAAATATTCTAATATGTCCTATATTATCATAATAATATTAATATCATGCCCGGTATTCTCCAAAGAGTATTATAGTATATTCACATTTCACCAATTATGTTTAAATCCCAAGTAATAGAGCCTGCAACTTCGAAATTCCAAATAGTAAAATCTAATAACACTGCCCGACCCGGGAATCGAACCCAGGATCTCATGATCGGTGGTACTTAGGACTACTAGGCCAACGTGACTGTCCGTGTGGTCTGCCGCAGTACCTATATGGTTTGATTCCTAAGTCACACAGTCAAGTGGCACGAAGGCAGCACACTCTGCTTTTGCAATGAACTTTAAAATATAACTGGCAGAAAGAGTGGGCTATACAAATCTTAATACCCCTTCTTGGAATAGTCTTCATATTATGTAATGTATGTCAGTACAAGCGATTTCTACCTACGTCACATTGGTATTTACGTTACGTTTTTAATATAATAAACTAGTGCTTCACTGCAACCCCACCTGATGGTAAGCAGTGGTAACTAGTGCGCTTCACCATCATTGATAGCATATCAATGATGGTGAAGCGCACTAGTTTATTAAGAGCCTATTCAATCTAGCCTTGAAGACGGATTATAATCGGACGGGAAGACCGCAGCAGACATGTTGCTATAGTCCTTTGATGTCCTTGATCAATAGAAGTGAGCCCAAAGCCCTAGGCCAAATTGTATTAGTGCCTATGTTGGATAGTTAGGCGAACTGAGTCTCCTACTGTAGTTATTAGCTTAATTGTAGCTCGGATGTTGAGTTTTAACGTTCTGAGGCCGGTGTATCAAACACTATGTATTAAAAGTAAGAATTCACACTAATACTGCTACCCAACCCGGGTTCTCACGTGTGCAAACAATTTCTATATTGAAATTACCTAATTTAAAACTTCATCGAAGTTTCCAACAATAATTTGCACACCAGGTATAATGGTAGAATGTAAACGGCCACTTTATGTTAAGATCACAACTTTGTACACCTACGTTCTGGCAAATAAAGTATTATTATTATTATTATTATTATTATTATTATTATAATAATTCTTTTTTTTTATTTCGGGTAGATTTTTCAATAAATATTATTTTGTTTAGAAATCTAGTGGTAATGTTCAAGCTTCTAACGATTCTGATGGATTTCGCAAAAAAATTATCGAAGCTTTCGAACGAGCAATCAATTGTGTAATTAATTAATTTTCTGTTAGAAGAAGTGTTGTATAGTCATTTTTTAAAATTGTGATTGTAATTGTTTGTCATGTTTAAATATTCACGTATTTAAAATTAATTAGTAGTAAAAATATTCGTGCACTGAAGCCTTAAACCTAAGTGCCCGTTTGCATATCCTTTTGTAGAATACGAGTAAAATTAAATCTGTACCCAAGTTATAAAAATGTAACCATCGTACACCGGCCTCGTTCGATTAAAGTAAAAAACTAATAAAAACTTTGAAACAAAATATTCACACTTTTATATAAATAAAACTAGCTGTAAATTAGCAGTTTGTCTTCACGATATCACAATAACTAGTCTTATAGAGTACCTATGATAGTAAATAAGGACAGTATTACGGCACTGCACCTCATCGTTGGTAAACACTACGCTATTACATGTCGTCATAGACTTCGATGTCTATTGCTATGCTACGAGTATCACTAGGTTGGCCAAATAAATGCTTATTCTTTCTTTCTTTCTAAATACATTAAAAATGCAGGAATTATGTATGAAATTATTATTTACAAACGTAAATACTGCATAGTTCTTATATGACTATGTTTACCTCCAGCCTGCGTAGCATGAACACCGAAGAAACGGCCGTTGTCTACAGACGAATCGGCAAAGTGACAGATTATATAGACAGGAAACTCAATTTGTCAAATTTCTTTCAATACAACTGCCTGCGTAGCATGAACACTTATTTATTTTCTTCCGAGACACGACAAATTTCTTTCTGTCCAACTTGACATATCTTCTACCCGAGCATGAGGCAACTCGTCGACAAGCGTTTGTACGTAGAGAAAGAAATTTACATGCTGTCTATAGCAACTGTCAAGTTGCTCTTGTCTAGGTCTCATTTGATGTAGACTGTTTGACACTTGTTGACAGGAAATGTTTCGAAAAGAACTGTCAAAAGTGGAGAAAATAGGTACGCACTTCATGCTCGGCATTGTTGATTCTTGTATACTGACGAATCGACATATAACTTCTCACCTTTCTTGACATTGTCATGCTCGAGACGAAAGAAATGTCTATATAATCTGTCACTTTGCCGATTCGTCTGTAGACAAAGGCCGTTTCTTCGGTGTTCAATGTGTTCATGCTACGCAGGCAGATGTGGAGAAACGTTACAGTTTAGGGTACCATATACCTTGACACTTTATTTTGTATGGGTATACCTACCATCCCCATCCGGAAATGCCAGCTTCCATTGAAAAGTGTTCGAAGTCTTGTAGAAATTTACAAACCTATACTTGCCTATTCTCAACATTTCTAGCCAGATAGATATTAAGACTACTTGAAATCGTTGTACAAAATAAGAATCTCACATGTATGAACAGTAAACTGTGCGCTATATTTTATTATAAACATCATACATACCATTACTCTGGTAATAGAAACTTGGGATCAACAGAAATACGATACGTGCCAAAGCACTATTATTATATGCAACCTATATCACATTCATTTACTGCGAAAGCAATAGAAATCGGTATCTGATCTCGATATGTAATAGCTACTTTACACGTTTTTAAATCTTTATACATTCTACCTAGTAACATTTGATTGAGCTTCGTAATGGCTGTTGAAAGCTAGAGAACAATATTATTATAATGCAGGGAAAAGAGGTCTTAATAATGAAAATGTAAACAATCGCTTCTTTGACCAAAATTCGTAATAACTGAAAAATCAGTCAGAAATGCTAAGAAATTTGTAGAAGCCACGATTGGAAACGATATTTTTGTCTTCAAGATCCTAGTTCTCCTGTGCACTACTTTGCACATTATGGCACTGAAAATAAAGCTCAGTTTACACGGTAAAGATTTATTGTGCGGTCGTGGTATACTACTTAAAATGAAATTGAAGGAAGAAATGACTTTCGCCGACTTATTGTAGTGGTGGGTCTTATCGTATTTTTGTTGCCAAAACGGTTGCAGAAAATAGTGTTCATCGCAATTGGTTTGATTGAACACAGCTTAAACTATCATCGAGTGAAGTAGTTACTGTTTCATAAAACTACCTACTAACGGTTTCAAGTTGCAATATATGAAATTTAACCGTCGCGTCGCCGTCGGTCGTGCGTTGCGTCACGAACAACAGCACTGACATTTTATTACAGAAATACAGTTGATATTTTATTATCACTCAATAAAATATCGACTGTATTTCTTTGAGAAAAAGTTCACTTTTCACAGAAAACGGTTTGCCGTCGAAACGCCCACCACTACCTATTGGTACCAATGGTAATTGAATCGGACCGTGTGAATTAGGCTTAAAGTTCTCGTCCCAATGTCATCAAATGATCCTCTGATGTGCACGGAGCCTTTATAGGTAACTTGAGAACTTCAATGGTCTTTACTTTTTAGTGACAAAACGTTGTCCAAGTAACAGCAAATATTTCCTCGGATTGCTAGAAAAAATCGCTAAATTATATTATAGTATTGAGATAGTTATTGGTGTAATAAAACTTTGTTTATATTTCAATTAAAAATCGTATTTATTGTTCCTGTGAGTGAAATTCGGTTGTCCCGAACGATGTACTAGTCAAATGTATTACCAAATGTTATATTTTATAATTTAGCTAAATATTATAGTTGTCGCCATAGTTAGTTTGAACGTCAGTCGTGGGAAACTTCCATGCGCACGCACTGCGCATAATTTTGTCTTATTATCTCACACTTATGATAGTTGCAAATAAATCATTTTTAATTACTTATTTGCAACTATACACTGTACAGAGATGGTCATATTTAAGTATAGTCGTGTCTTTTTCAGGCGCGAGATATTACGACAATATTACGTCGCATGCGCATGTTGGCCCAGGTGGTCGAAAGTGTGTGTAATTTATTCAATAAGATAAGATATTTACAATCTTGTGTTCAAATCGGAATGATATATCGAGTGTCACAAATTTACAAATGTGTCAATAAAAAATGATATGGTATTTATTTAATTATGTAGCTGAGAGAAATTGTTATTTTCTTGCCAGTTAAAAATATTTTTATCTTGTTTAGTAATGCATTGTGTCTATAAATCTACGGTTATAGTATTTCGTTCCTGTATATTTAAATAACTTAATATATTTAAAATAAATATAATTTGTTCTTCTGGTACTTCTGCATGATAGTTACATTAAGGAATCTCTTTTTTATCCTATTTTCGACGTTGTGTATGGTAACAATAAAGTGCATTTTATTACAAAATGAAATTTTTTGATAAATAAAAAGACAAATTTGTGTAATTCTAACAAAATGTATAATTATGTGAATGTTTTCATTGTATTTGTTCATTGTTGTTTATTGGTGAGACTTTTTGAAATGTACACATTAAGTTTGTTGCATGCGCATGCGCACTATGAAACAGCCAGCCACTCTTATGTTTGACTGGTCAATATTTGAAAAGAACATCTTTTAGTATTTTTTTAGTTAAGACAATAGTTGTAATTGATTAACTTTATTAATCAAATTTACCATTAATTAGTATTTGTATTATACGACATTGTTGTTATGATTGCACTTGTTGAATGTTTACTTTTTAAATGTCACAGTTCTATGCCGCCATTTCCTTTTTGAGGAAACTGTAATATTTCATACAAGTCTTCTTCATTTTTGAGATACTATTGCTATCTCACTCTAAATGCAGCCGTCTCGTTTCCCAAATACGGAACTGCATAAAATGTGCTGTTTAACCTGTGTTGCCATGTTTTATAGTTATAATTATCACCACGTTGGGTGTCTGTATATGGGTTGTTGGTAAAGCTTGTCTATTCATACTAAAATATAAATTATTGTTGTATTTTAATTATTTTTATTGTTAAGATACACTAAATCTATCCTTTATCTTAATTCCAGTATCGATTTGTACAATAAATGATTAAATATTGTTCTTTATTTTTCGTTGTGTTAATTATTTCATCATCGAACATTGTGAGGGAAAACCTCGTGAAGATATTATCATGTCCTAGAACCAGACATTTTTTGACCATTGCAAACAAGCTTCTTTGCAAAACTAGTTCAAAACGTAAGGTTTGTCTTAAAGTAAATTACGGTTTTGGTAAAAATGTCAAAACAATAAAAGCCCCTTTTTTCGCGGGCACTCGGCGCATGTATGGCCGTATAAACAACGTATTTTAAACGCACAGATTACTCGCGTATACGCGCTTCAAACGAGATTCGTACCGATCCTTGAGTCACCGCTTGGCCAGGTGTACCCGTCGATTGCGATGTCTAGCAGTGGACAGCCATAGAGTATTGATTATTAAATTTATTCTAATTTTCATTTGTCATAATTGATTGCACCGTTGTCAGTTCAGATCAATTCAAGGCATTCACCACTATAACATGATCATTGATCCGTGCACTAAATCTTAAGCACGTTTTCAAAGAGTTTTAACGAAGCAGCCCACACACTACACACCCATTTGTCTTTATCTGAATTTATTGGGGCTCGGCGATTGGTCTTCATCACCCAGGCATCAAACTCATCTCTTGCCATAATGTCTCTTACACAATTTATCCTTGTTACTCTCCACATTTATACCTATTAAAAGAAACTTTCTCATTGTAAGCACATCATGAAAACCGATTTCCATACAAGTTCTGTCAAATGTGCCGCTGTCAGACTCCCTCTTACATTCTGTTCACGCATCCTCACGCACATTACAACCACTAAGCCATCGCGGGGAAGGCAAGAGCGGGGGCAGAAGCGGGCAGCAATCTGCCGCACCAACTAAAAACGCAGCAAGGTCGATTTTTGGAAAATTGAGTTAATTAAGGGCAAATTACACTATCTGATTTGTGGGAAACCTAACTAGGAAAGCGGAAGTTGTAATCGCAGTTAGGACAGATTGGATCCAATCCGATTTATAGTACGGAAGAAAAAAAAAATTGAGGAGGAATATCCTCCCTCCTCCGCTCACGTAAGTTAAAAGTTGTTTGTTACACACGAGGACGGTAGTGCTTTTAAATAATTGAGATAAATAGTTTCGACACCTTGTTAGTATCAAACAATATTAAACTAGCGTAAAAATCCTCCTCAAAGTTTTGTTTCTATTCACCCTTGAGTTTCTATCTACCCAGTCTTACAGTTCTCATAGCTTTAGGGTATTACGAAAAGAAAACAGCTCGATAAATTAACTGCATCTATTTCATAATATTATTGGTCTATTTAATTGTCAGCTGTCCATAGTGCAAGGTAAATGCTGGAATAGGTGACCGAAGTGACTCTCCTCTTGGTAAGACTAGATTATCCATTTTGAATCTGAAATAAAAAAATATTTTATAACAATTGTATCAACAATAAAACCAAAGTACAGCTTATCAAGCTACCCCAAACTGTAAAATTTTCCCAATTGAATATGAACCTTATTCTTTTGAGATAAAGTTGAGAAACTATCAAAGAAATTTGACAAATGATAAATGATATTTATTTTTGTAAATAGGTTTTCACAAACACTTTTACACATCTTTTTTTTTAGTAAATGAGATCGAAGTTTCACTATTTAACTACTCTGAGAAGAAACACCGAAAGAAACTCAGAGGTCTCTTTTAAAGTCCAGACATTATCTTGGTCAAATCATGTAAGATCCATGCAGATTAGTGTCTGAGATGGTCTTTTGAGGAAAGAACCACACAGAATGAGGGGACCAGATCAGTCAGTGCAAGCATTTGTCAGTAATTGTGAGCTCAAATCGGAACTTGAGGAGCTCCACATGCCACATGACAGATAGGGGTAGCCGGATATGCTGGCCCCTGTACCTTAAAAGCATATAGAGTATTTATTTCCATTTACATAGTGATAAACCTTTCTTCTATTTTAGTATTTAAAAATAAACATTGTCCCACATTCATAATTTCTCTTGCAATAAAAAAAGTTTATTGGGTCTCAAATCAAATAGTAGGTACAGTATTGTTGGTGTAATTAGAAAGATTTAGACTCAAAATACCCTCCTCCTAAAATGGGTGGCAGACCAAACCCATTCCATCTAATCTTAGCTTTTTATTTATAGGAATAATTTACCTTATTATGTTCTATTTATGTGCCCCAGGTTTGTGTCTGTTACACCATGTCCACCTGTAATAAAGATTATCAAAATTTATTTATTTGAATAGATAGAGAATCAGCAGTTTTTGAACATCAAAAATTTCATAAGGCAGTCCCCCAAATGCTGGGAGGAAGAGCACCATTTGTTCATCCAAAATCTGTGTCATAAGTTGGATGAACTTGAATTTATGCAATACTACCTGACGTCCCGTGGTTTCACCCGCGTAGGTTCCGTCCCCGTGGGAATACAGGGATAAAAAGTAACCTATGTGTCATTCCAGGGTGTCAGCTAACTCCATACCAAATTTTATTGAAATCCATTCAGTAGTTTTTACTTGAAAGAGTAACAAACATACATCCATCCTCACAAACTTGTGCGTTTATAATATTAGTAGGAAAAAGGATAATGACACTCAATAAGAGTTTAATCATCAATACTGATTTTTGTTTGTTTCAATGTTTTTACAACATCCATGCAGATTTACACAAAAGCTGCCCTGTTGAGTAGTTCTTGTGTAAATCTGTAGTTAGGGTCATTTTCCTGCTCCCCAGAATAAGATATTAGATAAAAGTAAATAATAAGTACTTGTAATTACTGCTACTTACATGAAAAAAATAATGACATTATTTCTAATTACATTAACTTGCAACCAGATTGCGGTTAATTTGCATCAACCAATGCCTAAAACTATTTCACCTCATAATCATAATATTGTCTGAAAACATGTCAGAATGTTTTTTATGCACTTGGCTAAATATCAGTTGCTGTGCCCCTAGCGCATGGCTACAAATACAAAAGTCCAAACCTACAGATATAAACCATCATTTAATTTATTAAACCCCGGAAGGACACCAGTGTCCACCTGTCATTTTCTTTCTATTGTGTCTCTAATTGACTCAATTGAAAGGTTAAAGTAATTACCACCCAGTTATTAGGACAAGAAAAGAACTAAAATGTCATGCATGTTCTCTGTTGCAGAAATGCAACAGTGGTCAAAGAATTAATTGCACTCTGGTTGCAACTGAACTAATTTACTTTTAACTTTAACTTACATACTTGGGCTTTGATACTTACAAATAACTAAGTATAAATATGCCTACCTGACAACTGTGGACCCTACATGCTAATTATGTTAAATAGTATTCTTTCTAGGATTAAGTTCATACTGGCAATTGGCGAAAGAAAAACCCATGCCTATACCCAAACCAGTTGTGATGGGCCACCTTCTTTTGAAGATGAATATTGATGCGATTGTGCCCAGTAAAATACCACCACCTGGAACACAAATAAATAGTCAGCAGCCTGAACATAATAAAGTAGATGCTCCCAACAAATAAGAAAAAAAAATATTTGGCTCACAGATAGAACACTTTTTAACTTAAGGCTGTGTGAGTACCTACCTTACCTGACTCTTTAAAATCTATAATTATGATCACTGCAGAACAAGGGCCTTGTTCCTTCGGGGTTGGATGTGTAACCGAGATCAGTGACAGCTAATCTGGCAGAATGTTAAGGAGTCAAGAACGCGGCTACTTGCCCTGATACCCTTTGCCCAGCTTCTCTACATTAATGCCTACTATATACTAGACTAGATCCTTACGGCAAGTTTAAACTATGATCAGTATTTCAATATTTACCTCCTTTCACAATAGCATCTGTGATGCACATGTCCAATTTCTTCCTGTACGCGTCTTCAGGATCTACTTTGTCTTTTGCCATTTTGTATTCTGTTTTTTAACCACAAATCCGAATTGTCCAAATTTTTAACGTAGTCCCGTGTTGGTTCTTTTGATCGTTCACAGAAAACAAAGTATATTGCGGATTTTGTGGCTTTTACATAATTCGTGATGAAAATTGATAGGACGGCACGACACGGAAAACGATAGATTTAGTGACAGTGTGACACTGACACTGTCACGGTGTCACCAATGACATTGTATGTCACCACTTCACCAGTGTCAGTCAGATGTCTCTGTCAGACTGTCAGACGCTTAGACTTTATCTAAGGTCAGACGACTCAAGTGTTGCAAATTAAAATTATCAAAATATTTTAGTGTAAATAATGTAGGGTTAGGGATCGTACCACGAAAGAAGTTCTGAGCCTTTTAGCGGAATAAACCACTAGAGAAAAATAGATAGACACATCACTAAAACAATAATAATCTTCTACAACCGTAGCCATACCGCACGACGGACCACCGCGTCTGCGGGATTTCTAAAGTGTTCTTATAGATTTTGCAGCGGTTTCATTAAGACTTATTTACAAAAATGGATTATTGAGATGTTATACTTTTTTTCCTTTTCTTCCGAACCGCAATAAATCAATGTATCAATCTAGGAAGCCACTGATAATCAACTGGTTAGGTACTTACTGGTTGTATTAATTTATAAATAATAACTCCATTATGAAAAATATTTATTTACTAAGTTGTAAAAAGTGAGTGTTAAACACTTGCCACAATTGATTTATCATAAAACATTTCAGGAATTTAACAACACGTTACCACAAAAATATTAAACACAGAAGCATTCACATTTCTACCAAAACCATATACATACTTTTCCATAATTTAATTACTCCTTTTTCGGGAATAGGAAGAAGCGTTTCCTGCTAGGTACGATCCATACAATCCATACAGATACATTTTATTGTACATTACTCTTCTTAATTCGGTGCGTTCAATTTACACCACTCTAACTAAAAAGAGGGAAGTAAAGCACCAAACTACTATACGTAGTCAGCTACGACTTCTGCTGGCTTCTAGTACACCAGTATTTAATATAGACTGAGCAACTGCAAATTCCCTTCGACAACCGAGTCGTAAACATCAAACATGAACTAAAGGCCACCTAACCGAGAAAACGGAAACATGAAAGATTAGAGGAGGATAATACTAAACGATATCTCTGGAGTACCTTTCTGCTGTTCCCCAATTTTGTCGACTTATGCTAGCGTACAACCTGTTTTTATAAACATACTGAACAGATATTTTTCTATCATAAAACAGAGCGTACAATGAGAATCTAATGAATTCTACACAACAATAGATCTACAACATGTAAATAGAGATTATAAGCTTACTGGCAGTTAGCCCAAGAAAAGCCAGAGCCGATGCCCAATCCAATTATGATGGGCCACCTTTTCCGATTCAAGAAAAACATTGACGCTAGAGTTCCCAGTAGGGCACCCATGCCTGTAACAAAAAATAATTTATAAAATTCTATGTGACGTGGCCCGTGGCGTAAAATCGAGTTAGAGTTTCACTAATAAGACCTGTAACTCACTAGGAAACTATGCTTGCGCAACCATGTTCGAGCTGACTAGAAATAAATGGTTGGTAATTCCATCCTATACCAGCAGTGCGATTCTGGTCGAATCACCGCGTTAAAATGTAGGCGTAGTGAGGGCGAATTGAGCTGTCATTCCATACTAACGCTAGGTATTGACAGTTTACTTCACTTAAGTTTTCACGGCGTGACTTTTACTGAATCGCCGGCTTAGCGGTTAGTTAGCTTCCCTTTGAACAGCTGCACCTGCACTATTGCTGCTGATGCTGTATTTTACAGGTAGTGCAACTGGTTCCGCCGCCTCTGGTCTCCAATAGTTACGGTTGCACGGAGGCTACGGCCTACATAATACCTAGTGGCGGTGACCAGGCGACATATACCTACAGATGTTTTACAAAAGTGGTTTCAAGTTGGCGAGAACTGAGAAGGACCGACAACGCACTACGTATGATTGCCAACTCTGGGTGTCGTGCTTGGCGATTACTCAGAGAAACATTTCCTAATCAAAAGACGGCAATATATTCTGTGTGTCGTGAGCAATGGCTGATTTAACTTATGAAGGTATAAAAGAGATTCCACTAGGCCCTAAATTAGAATGACGCCGATAATAATGTTACCTATTTCATAATAAGTTACTTAATTTGGATTTTGTTACCTCCTTTTATAAATGCATCCCCCAAGCATATGCGTAAAGTGGTCACTGGACTTCTATCATTGGGGTCTATTCGGGATGTATTCACCATTTTTTTATTTTGTTCTGACGAATCACAATGCCAAATAAATATAGAAGATGGTATCACCAAAGACCAAAAATTAAATTATTGCAATTATAGTGGAGTTTCTATGATTATTTTCAGGTAATTGAACATTTTACTATTATTTTGTATTGATTTTCACGACTGATTTCTTCAAATGTCAGTCTGCAATGCATTCACAGAGCACTAAATCGCCACGCCTGCGCGGCTCCTACCGGCATCGCGCGACCACCAAGAGCCGACTAAAGAGTATTTAATATCTATAAGATAATATTATTATCTGATCTTACTGTCCACTGCTGAGATATGCAGGGTATCCACTAAGTACTACGTCTTGCTCTGTGTTTCTACAACGACCACGACTGATGTGCACGTGAAGGTAAACCTACATTACCTGTTCATAAGTTTGCGTCACACATTCATCGATGGTAGCATATAATGGCTTCTTCATTTTGCCCAAAAAAAATCGAATATAAACGCAAGATGGTTTAATAAGGGCAAACATTAACTTTTGTAAAAGTAGTCAGTCATTAGGCCATCTGGACAAAATATCTTTTTTTTTTGTTTTCTTCTACTTCCCTGGGGACAGATATTTATTTACCCTTAAACACGTTTTGTACTGCTATGACATAACCTACCCTTGTGTCGTGCAGTCGCGTTAAAGGATCGGAATAAGTTTAGTATAGAATTTTCAAGAATTTATCCGTTGTCCGTTGAACTTGGTAAGACTTAGATCTCGAGCACATGGCAACATTGGCTTGAACTGTCAAGTGAAGGTTCACAGCTGATTTTGACAGTTTGACAAATTTGCCTAGTGGTTACTCTTCTATTAGCAAAGCAGTTTGTTTCTCTTTAGAAGTTATCGAAAGATGTGATTAACTAGCGACATTAAATAAATTTATAAATTAAAATGATGTCGAATAGAATTGTAAAGTTGCATAGGCATAAACCGTACTTACTAGTTGTAAGAAATGCAAGTACTACGCAAGAAACGAAGTCTATTCAACCTCCGAATCCGAAACGAATCAGCACAGATATGGTGGGCCCCCCTGACCCCGTGTCGAATCTAAGGAAGGTCATATTTAGAATACCACCCAATGAAACTGAATTAGAAAGAAAATATAGAGAAATGAGATCAGAAGTACAAGAATGGAACCAGAAATTTTGGGAGAAACATAATTCTCAATTTTATCAGGTATTTCTTTTTATTTAATTTTTGTTAGACTATGTGAGAGCTGGCTGTGGGAACTCTGGTCTAGGAAGGTTTTTGGACTGGGAAAATCTGGGCAAATAATAAAAATTCATCTATTGCGTTGCAAAAACTTTGTTTAATTTTTAAGAATACTGCGCGCACGTAGAAATGCAATGCAGTTACAGAATAGTCATGATACCTACTAAAGGCCTATACTCAATGATGACCAAAAACAACAGGGGCATTCATGACTGTTTGGATGAAAAGAGTTTGGAAGTTTAATTCATTATACCCCAAGTGGACACAGGCTCTGTCATTCTCTTTCTATTGTGTCTCTAATTGACACATTAGAAAAGCTAATAGCAGGCTGTAGTTTCTGTCTACCTTTACAAGGCGGATGTATGACCATTTAATTAGTATTAGTAATAACACAAAATAGAAAACTGATAAGAAGAATGTTTGTCTTTGTCAGTAATTAAATTATGACCTCACTTATCATATTTGACTTGTTTGCTTTTTGCTATCTGCTTTAAGATACACATGCCAATTTTTGAGGTCAAAAGTTTATTGATATCAATTTATTTTCAAAAAGATTTTTGTGGGGTTACATAATTTTTTTGAAAATACCTACCTATTCTCAGTGGAAAAATATGTGGTCAAATATTAACTATCTTAAAAATAATGATAGTTTAGATAGATACCAAATTGTCTTATTTCTTTGGTAGTTTTTCAACTTTTTAACAAGAGGATAAGGTTCATGTTTAATGGGAAAATTTTACAGTTTGGGATAGCTCAAATTGGGCTGAGGATCCGCCCTTTTTGATCTACAGTTACATAAGACAGTCCCCTAAATGCTTGCCCATTGCTATTTCCTTGTGTTTTTGCTGGGAGGCACCTTCACTTATTAACTCTAGGCACTAGGTCTTATTGACTTCTACTAGGGCATATTGATGATATATGTGTTAAATTATATAAGTAATTTCTTTTTATTCCAGGAAAGAGAAAAATATGTAAAGAACAAAATACCAGCAGATAAGGAGAACCTCACAGCGGATGAAATGAGTGTGTTTTACAAATCTTTCCTAGATAAAAACTGGAAACTACATCTCAACTACAATAAGGAATGGTACAAGAAAAACTTTGCCCTATTAGGATTAGCTGTAAGAGTGAAAGTAAAGAAACTACTTAGACTTAAAGATTAGGATAATATATTATCAGATTTTATATCTAGTTCAATTGTTTGGTAATTAAGAATGTTTATTTTTAAAGATTATAAGGATGTTGAAAATATTGTATCTTTCACTGCAAAACTGATAGATATCTTGCAATCTTAAAACTGCCTTAATGTCTGTAGTTATGTATCTATAATCCTAGGCCTAGAGCATACTGACATGAAACTTGGATTGGACCCTGAGTCCAATGGTTAAACCCACTTAGGGTCGGTTCACACCAAGACGCGGCACTGCGCGCGTTTTTTTATTAGAGCGACTCTAAATAGAACTTTATTTACTACATGAAAAGATTTAATTGTGAGAATTCAGTATAGGTATGTTGCACCACGCAGTACAGCGACTCGCTAAGCCGCACGACGAAAATATTTTTTAACAGTGCCAGCCTGCCACGAGTGACAGTTAGGAGGCTGGCACTGTTGTGAGATTCCAGAATTGCGATTCTAATCAAATCGTATTGCACCAGCTGCTATGATACTATTCATTTGGCTAGATAAATCAATAAGTACTCTATAAATTCGTCGGTCTCTCTTCGAATTGTCTTACGCATTTGACGCTGTCCTCATGAGTCATGGGTGTGGGTTATGTTTATTTTAAAATTGTCTGATAATTGTAGAGACCCTTTTAGGTGTAATGTCGTATGTATATCCTTCAGTGAACACCTTTAGCAATAGGAGAAGCAAGACGTTATTCAGCTACGGAATGCCGCAAGGGACTTTTGTAGGGCCTACTTGGTTCGTTTTTTCAAAACCAAAATATGTTTCACGTTAGCTGTCCAATGTACCGAATACAGTACACGCCGCGTGGGTCCACCACGTCCATGTACCGTAAATGGTACACTCGCCTCTTTAACTTTCTATGCGCTCTAACTTCAAGGACTTGTGTGTTATGTTGCTCTATTTATCAGGACTTGTCAACAGGACACAAACAACAGAATATTACAAAAAATGATTTGGACATTTGGGGTTATCCAAAAAATATGTATGGGGACAGTTAACGTGTTAAACGGGGTAGACCAGTACCTATAGGCGCTCAAATGCTTGACATTAAAGTTCCTTAGCTACTTCTTATAGCAATCATAAAATAAACTGAAGAATAGCACCAACACTTGCAAACGTAGTATAGCGCAAGCAATTCTCAAGTTCAGTACTCAAGTATTTTTTTTCGCAAAAGTCGACTTCTTTAAGACTTGTTACTAATGTTAATTTCATGCAAGCAAGTATCTAGGTACTACTAAAATATTGAACACCTTCCCATCGGTTTGCATTTAACCTCTTTACGGGTGGCATAACTACTGGTCGAAAATAAATAGAATATATTTGACTTTTGATATTTATTGAAAGTATAATTAGGTATAGGTACTCTGTCACAAGTTTTGTAATTTGCAAATTGCAAACTATGGTTTCGATAGGTTTCTATAAATTTACGGTTCGTCATCAGTGGGACATTAAACCTTTAGATGTTTATGAATAAAACGTCATTACTAATAGTATTTTAAAATGTATATTGCTTTTAAATGGCTAGTTGGCTTGACTCTCGCCATGTGGATATTAATGTGCAGCATTGACGTGATAGTCAAAAGAAGTTTTGAAATTAAACAGGAGGGTGAGTGTGTTATCTAGATGTACTCAGAAGAAAGTGCCATTTAAAACTGTGTAAACAATGTACTATTGCTTAACAAATTGTTTTAGGTTACAACCAGAAGATGTTACAAATACCCAGGAATACAACGATTGCAAATGACAACGTGGAGTTCCAGAAAGATAGATATTATAAGCACTTGAGTGACAAACCCCACAATTTCGCCTTCTTGCCCTTATTTATGTTTCTCGCTGGAGCTCTGGCTGTATTTATGTTCAATAAGAAAAATGAAATTGGATTGTTTACAATAAGGCAAATTTCTGAAATTTACACGAGCGCCGCTGTTGCGAGATTGCGAGTATATTCTGAAATAGCCGTTTACAATTTTGTTAGCGGCGGTATATATCTATATGATCTAGTCATAAACTACAGTCCCCTAATACGGGTACACATGAGCAATGCCGGTATAAAACTATGGAACAAATTGTGCAACTTCAAAATGCGGAACAAAATACAAAAGCCAGGAATAAATTTGGTTTTACTCAAGAAATTACAAGAAGTTGGCAAGGAGAGAAAAAAGATAAGTCAACTTTTGATAGCAGCCATCCAAGAAAATAAAACCATTAGGATGCAGTACGAGTTAGAAATTATGGCAAAAAATAGACTCGTTCGGTACATTGAAAACACACAAAAGCTAATCAAAGAAAATAGAACTAGTTTTGTGAGTTTCCAACAGTTATATTGGGTAACACACCAAGAAAACTCATTCCTGAAATGTCGTATTCAAAAAATCACGAAAGAAAAAGAGGAAACCGAGAAGAATCTGTTAGAGATTATGACCGAAGTGTTTAGATCTAAACACAGTCAACTGAAAGGATTTTGCAGTCGATTTATTGTAAAGACTGCTGATAATCTGTTAAATACGGATGTAGGTGCAGAGATTCAAAACTTTTTACATAAACCTCGGGCCACGGCGTCGAATTGGCAGCTAAGCGAACGACCAAACGTAAAAGTAAATTCAACCAGTAGCTGGCCGGTATGCGCTAAACCTCGCGTTGGAGAAGTCATTCAAGACGATATCTTAGTACCACTGGTATCTAATGCACCTAATCTCAATGGGGTTCCTGGGGAATTCGTCTGGACAGTCAAAGATAAAGATGGTCTTATTACAAAGTTGTATGAATACGATTTTACGTCGGATTTACCTGATGGAGACACCATTCGAAGGATCAGACAGTATTCTGTTTATTTCGAAAAAGACTGTTTATTGGACTCCATAAAGTACGTGTTTCCATATTTAAAAAAAATGAGTAACGTACCTACCCTCATTGTAATCATTTTAGCCAAAAGGCGTCCTCATCGGGACACGAGTCTCGTCCAAACATTTCTACAACGATCAGTCATGCACTGCCCTCATCCATCGACTTCCTGCGATCTTCACCAGAGTAAAGTACCCTATTCACCCGAAATTAAATATTTTTATGTCTTCCTTTCAGTTCGAGAACGGTTATCAATAATGAAAGTAGTGAAATTAGACCAACAGAGCCACCAAGGCGCTCAAATTGTCGGTTTGATTGTACAAACTATCCAATAACAACTCAAAGATTTTTAACAGGCTCACAAGCGTTTCAGAAATTTATGAAAAATAATAAAAATGTAATAGCACTAAAGTCTCAAGACAGGTTACCCTGATTATCGAGTACCTACCTAATTCAAAATTTGATTTCATAGAAGTTTTGTCTTTTGGATAAGATTATATTTGAGAATAAAGTTGTTTTCCTATTTTTATGCTTTTTGTTTCGACGCTTCTTTTTCAGATCTTATTTAGGTTAATTACTCTTTGCCATAAAACTGAAAGTATTGTCGTTTTAATTTGATGAACATAGCAACATTGAAACTGTCAACCTAAGTAACCTAACCTCAATATTTCTCTCCTGTGCCGCGATTTGTCACCATCTTTTAGCGGCGGCCACGGTTACCTCGCCCAGCGAATTGCAGAACTTGAATATCTACTTAGGTAAGTAAAAAGACAAAGCAATAATATTGTGGTAATGTATTGTATTAGATGCCTGTGTTTCTCCTGTAGATGTGAACCTGTACCATTAGAAAAATGTAAGTAAACAAACAAGAAACGTCAACAATTCAACACAAATATTGTTTTTTTTTTATTGTAAAATGTTGCCACACTTGCCATCTTTGATCTCCGTCTATAGTAAAAAAAAAACCTGTTTTTAGAGATGGAAAAACTAAAAGAAATCGACGTGAACGCAGTGAATTGGATATCAATTAAACAAGATGGACTTGATATAGAGTATGCTATTCCTATACCAAAGGCTATTGCAAGTAATATATTTCGGGAATTAGAAACAACGTTGGAATATTTTACCGGAGATTTGTCTATAATAAATAAATAAAATAAAAAATAAAAATAAAAAAGCCTTTTATTCCTATATTTGTCTTTAATAAAGTAAGTTAAAACACACAAAAGCATGGAACTAATTAAGTTAAAAACAGAAGAAAACAAAGATACCTAGATTCTAAAAACTGCACTGATAGGTCGCCAGTTCATTTCCTTTCACAACTTTTCAGAAAGATTAGATTTTAAACTAGTTATTGGTAGGTATTATTGTTAAATATGTATTTGTCATATGCTGTAACAACCTAATATTTACATAATATCTTTATGATCTATTTTCGCATTTAAATATGTGCATTAGTTTAATTAACTAACTGCATTTTCATGTGTGTAGGTATTCTTTTCATTTAGGCACTTAAAATGATTTTTATTTTAGAGTTTTCGGCAAGATACATCCTTTACCACGGCAGCAAGTAGCTTACGGCGACCCAGGTATAACGTACACGTATTCTGGAGTGACAGTTCCAGCCCTACCATGGCCAGCGCCCGTCCTCGCTTTGCGAGACTTTCTTGTAGCACTCAAAGGAATTCAATATGACTTTGTATTAGTTAACAAGTAAGTTTTATTTCTTTACCAGAGACTTATCTCAAGTTATCATACATTTCTTACTAGGACGTAGTAATTTTTATCGAACACCTCACTTCCCTCGCTGACTTGGCCAGGCCCGCACGGCCCGCACCAGTCGGGGATTGCGGAAGTATACCTGCGCCGGAGGTCACGGGAACAGAAGATACCTACTTATCTTCTGTTCCCGTGACCTCCGGCGCAGGTGAGACCGAACACCGCCGGGGTGGTTATTAGTCAGTAAGAGCCTAACAGACCTGCACCCCGGGCGAAGGACACTCATGAGGATTTTCCACCACGGACCAAAAAAAGGCTTGGTTCGATCAGGGTTTGTGTCTATTTGAAAGAGTGATTTTTTTTTGTATTTTTTTCTTTTTTTTTTCTTATGGGCATCAATACTGACCCACCGTTGAATCAGTCTGGGCAGTGCCGGACTTTTACAGAAGACAAACTTTAATAAATAGGTAATCAACATTCTCAATCAGACAATGAGTCACTCGCATTTTCTTATAATATTCTTAAGTTTTCATATAGTTTACCTAATCACAATGATAAGAAGAATTGTACTTTTATTGAGTTTAAAAATATAATAGTGCATAGTGATAGTTTCGACTAGAACAATGGCCGTGAATTGACGTGATCGACACAGAATCGTCATCAGAATTTTATACTTAGGTATCTACATAATTTATTATGCAAGTAATCCGTGCAATAAAGTGTTGTTAAGGGAACTACTGTATACTTGATGGTGCCCGCTACTTCGTCTGCGCAGGATTAGCTCGCAGTTGGCAGAATTTTGCGTGAAAGATAGTTTTTTAACAAACATACGAACTTCGCATTTATAATATTATTATAATATTATTACCAGCCCGTTACTGTCCCACTACAGGCCTCTACTCATACAGAGAGACTCGAATATTTAGAATATAGTAGGATTTAAATCTCAAATTGAAAACACAAGATAGATAAGCATGTATGTAATGTATACTAAGTTATTTACCTTTCTAAGTACGCTCGATAAGTGGACACCAACAAGTTGAAGACATAGTTGCATGTCCTCGATAAGCTTCACTTAATCTTATATCTGATCATTCCTCTCATAGATACAGAAACGGGAATGATCACATGGGCGAACACAGAGACAATGAGCCAGAATTAGATCCTACCTGCCCCATAGCTTCCATATCCTTCGGCCAAGAACGGACCTTCGTTCTAAAACACAGAGATGCCAGAAAAACAGGAAAGGACAAGAAACCTATACCTCCAGGTAAAGATTTATTTTAAATCTTCGTACTTATTTATAGTGACAGAGTCATCGATATTCCTTAGCTTGTAGAACATGTACCGTAATAGCCTCGCCTCATACGTCACAGTCTGCTTAGCTTTAGTGTGAGCGTCTTCTTCTTGGAATGGGTTCTCGATAACAGTACTCACGCGCCGCCCGTATGTCTCGCAACCTTCGAGAAACTGCAGACATTCCTTTATAGTGTTATCTTTAACAACAATCAAGTGCTTGGCTAAGTTCTCCAGGAAGGATAAAAAGCAACGCTTTGCGTAAAACCAAGTGTCTGTGCCCAGACGTTTGTTGAAAGGCTCCAGAGATTTGATTACTCTTGATATCCCAAATTCGTAGTTTCCTTTTGCGCAATACAACGTGCCTATGACTAAGTTCACTATGCAGAGGTGATAGAACTTCTTGTGAGGGTCCTCGAATATTTGCTGCTCTTCCTCTTTTTCTATTTTCCGCATGATGTCCTCAGCCTCTTCATTTTGCGACGTCATTATGTAAGATACACATAGGTTAGCTAAAACAACTGCGCTTACATCTAAAATATTATCGTACTGTTTCTTCACAATAGGCTCATAGAAACTGGCGGCTTCCTTGTATTTGTTTTCTTGCATGAACAGCACGTGTGCCACGTTCAGCCGCCACACGTCCGACTCGTTACAGAACTCGACAGACTTGCGGAAAATCTTTTCTACTTGACCGTAGTTTTCCATATCCCAGTAAATCTTAGCTTGAGCCATAACCACTGGAATGTATCTTTCTAGAGCTTCCTCATATTCGACAACAGCTTTCTTCACTTGATCGTTATCCCCTTGAGAGCGACTTTCCTGTACCACTTTTGTGAGCTTCCTTAGCTGTTCTGCGTGCTTAGAGGCAATGTCTTCATACTTCTGAAATGCTTCCTCGGGGGATGTCTGGCTAGTTATTATGGCGTCCAAAAAATCATACAGATAAGGAGTTAAATATTTGTACGTGAACTGTGCATTTTCAGCTAGCACGTCAGCTGCCAGATCGAAATATTCAAACTTGCAATATAGGAGCAGAAGGTTGGCAAATGTTTCTGCTGGGAAGGGGTCTTGTTGAAGTAAGAAATGTAGCTTTTCAAAACCGTCTGTCGGCTTTATATCTATTGAAGTTAATGCTAGGTTGTGCAAGGTAACCGCGTCTAGCTCATGTTCATGTCTGGGTGGCATATCGTTGAGGGCTTCACGCGCCGCTTCCATGTTCTTCAACTGAAATTCAATGGCAGCTTTCAGATTAAATACTTCAGTCAATGCAGTTTCATGGAGAGTCAGCGTGTTACCGACTGATTTGACTTCTGAAGTGTCTGCTTGCATGCCTACTGCAAGCTCGGGATGGTCTCGAATTCCTCTTTCAATCACTAGAGTGATATGCTTTAGTGCTTGAGGGTACTCTTTAAGCTTGAAGTAACAAAGCGCGATGTTGTAATGAAGGTGCGCATTGAATCCCACGACGTTGAGACTTCGTGAAAACTTCTGTAGCGCCTCCTCATATTGATTTTCTTTGAACAGCAAGCACCCAAGATTAATGTCTTTGTCTGGATCTTCTTGGGGATACGAATCTACGAGTCCTTTTGCAGTAATTGTGTCTTCCTCGCCGTATTTAATGGCAGATTGCAATTTGATTACCTTTCTTTCAAGTAGAGGGGCGGTTATTTGTACTGTGACCTTGTAAGATTCATCATACATAGAAGCTTCATGCAGTGCTTGGGCGAAATAGAGTTTATATTCAGGTATATCAGGATGCATTGCTGCTAACTGTTCATAGCAATTGGCTGCTTCTATAAATGACTGTGTTCGATAATAGCAGAACCCGAGGAGAGAAAGCCCGGCACGGTTGGGGCTGAAGTTAATCGCGTCATTAAGCGCCTTGATTGCTTCATCGTACCTCGCTTCTTTTATCTGAAACAGTTCAAAGGTGTGCGTTACAAAATCGATTAATCGACTCGATAGTAATTTGGGCTCCAACGCAATAACGATTTCTTCAAAGATTATCTAATTAGATTATTAAAAATGAGGGTCAGTGCAGATAGGGAGCATCTGCAGCGGATGTGCGAGAAATGCTCGAAAGGGTTTGTTATAAATATTGCATGCTATTTATGACAGCGTCTTGCAGCTTCGTCTGCGCTAACCCTTATAAGTGGAATAAGGACATAGCATGCAACAACAGAATGTCCCTTTTCATCGATTATTGTTTGAAATGCTTCGATAACACATCAATGTCTTTATAAATCTGAAAATAGGTTATCTAAGCGTTCGTTATCCTTAACTTAGGTGTTCACGTCATGTGTCTCATGACCAGCGTGGTGCGCAAGTCTTTGTGTAGAACTTGAGTTATCATACTATTACGAACTGATTGAATCAATTGTGAAATATGTAAACAATTCAAGGTTTGTTCCATTTTTATGTAAGATGATAATAATTAATAATAGTTAATGATATCATAATGTCGAGTTCATTACGTAACATGAAGAAGAAGTAACTACAGAAGTATGCAATAAATCTTTGCTTGTTAGTCTAGTGCTTGCAGTTTACTGAGGATGAGGTACAGAATCAATCAGGTTTTTTTTAATTCGATTAGATTGTTGCTTCTTTCCTGAAAATATGAATAATACGTCAGCCAAAATGCTGTAAGCAGGGCCGGCCTTAGATATGGTTGGAGAAGTGCGCCTCTATGGATTGGCACCCTGGGCCACTGCCCCACTTTCCCAGCCCAAAAGCAATAAAGTACACACGGCTTTGATATTACTGATATTTTCTCTGAAAAAATAGTGGTGGTGACAGTATATCCAAAATGAAAGGGACATCGTCGCAAACTGATACCATGAGTTTTAGTACATGATTCTGGATCTCCCAGCATTGAAATATTTTCGTCGGGTTTGTTCTAATTTTTATGATTTTTTCTATCGTTATTTTTGCTTAAAACTCTAAAGAACCTTTAAAAAAACATCATTTCTATCTAACCCTATGAGATTTTTCCTTAAAAAGTAAAATAGTCACTTCATTCATTTAAATGGTTCTTAACCAATGGTTCAATGGTTTCGAGAGAAATCACAATTTTAAACAGTTTAAAGGGAATAGAATATCAGATAAAAATTGGGAATAGCAGAAAGCCGAGGAAAAATTGCAACACCAGGATGATGGAGAGACTCGCGGTGTCTGGATGTGGTTTGATGCTCCACTCTGCACAATTAAAATTGTAATTGTATTGTAAATTAATAGTGACGTAATTGAAGATAATTAGCATTACTCAAGGGATACCTACCTGGATACGCCCATAATCTTGTACAAGATACATTTCCTTTGTTGACTTTGCCTCACATTGCAAATTCCCCTTAGTTAAGTTACTGTCACTAGAATAATCATTCTTATCGGCTCATTAGAACATTCATTTATATTCAAAGATAAACGGGTTTAACGTTATCAAATTCGTAACGAAATTGGCACAAATTATCAAGAAGCATATGCATCTTATGACTTTTCTGGACACGACACATCATCCCGAAAACATAGTGTAGATTACTCGAATGAGGCGTAAATGATTAGGCTTGGTAAAAACACGTGTCGAATCAAAGAAAGTAGATTATCTTTGGTTGAAAGTGTTAGGTAGGAATGCCTCATTATCTTCACTGTCGTTAATCTAATCTATCGGTCGTTATACCTACAAAATTAACGTCCGTGCGCTAATTCCGATAGACTTATCGTTGTAACGACGTTGCAGATTATTTTTCGCTTTTACTTTATTTTGCGAGTATACAGCCTTGGAACTTGGTATTTCCTTGTTAATATCGATGGGTTGGGTTATTATAATCTCTTGTTTTTGTGAAACATGGTGTTATCGTTATAATTGAGGAAGAGAGTTGCTTCCGTTGTTGCCGAAGGTCGAAGGGGGGACTTTTTTATTCCGATAGACCTAGGACCTACTAGATTTTTCAATTTGGATTTTTTCAGTAGGTTTAATGCTACTTGCTAATATACAGACTCCGGGCTTCTTCCGGAGTCTGGATTTTGGACCGGTTAAATTGATATTAAAATAAAATGATATTTTATTTCTGTAAGTAGATCTTCCCAGAATTTTTTACATGACAATTTTTTAAAAACTAAATTTCCAAAATGACTGATCCGAATCCCTGACAAGAAAAATAGTTACTTAACCCAAACGAAACGAAACCGGAGCGAACTGTTTTTTATGAAACGTTTAGTAAGTCCCTCTCTATCTATCGTCATTATTTTTTATAGCCCTCTCAACTTCCGTTCGCCTCGCCCGGTCACACTTTTCGTAACGCCTTCGCCATGTAGGTATTCCCCAAGTCAAGCGTGCGTAAAGAAGTTTTACTTAAAAAATAGCGATTTCATCTATGTTCCAGAATCAAATTTTATGTCTCAAACTGTCAGAAATTTGCTTAATTTCCCTACCTTTTGAAAGAAAACTGATCTTTAAAAATTAAGGACGATGACATTGATTGCCGCTGAGATTACGGGAATTGGCCTTCAGATGATCACGATTAATCTAAAACAGGTACAAAATATAATCACTTTTAAAATAAGATTTCCGTTAGAGAATTCAGCCAGCCATCTTATGATCTCATGACGCTGACCATAGTGCTTTTGAAGTGGCCTCATAAATCGTTCTCATGCTTCCTTTGTAAAACCCTATGCAGCCCTGTTATAATTTGTAAGTTTTTATGGTGTACAATAAAGAGTATTCTATTCTATTCTATTCATGCTTTCACGCATGCTAATCACGTGATGGCAGTTGAAGTATAAATCTATTATTATTTGACCACTCCACTTGAATGGTAAACACTTAAGTGTTTAAAGGCTACATACCTACCGATTGAAGTATTCTGATTTTAAAGAACTGTGGTTTAATTTGTTTCAATGGGACAGGTCTACAGCCGGCACATAGGTAACCATAAATAGCCTTGACTCTTTTATAGAATGCTATAGTTTTCCGTAAGGTAAAAATAAACTACTTACCTCTTCCATAGACGCTAGGAAGAGCACGGGGAAAGCCTTTACCCAAGTCCCAGTGGGACAGTTAAGGTTTAAAAATTCTATCTCTATAGTAGCATGTAAACTAACATGCACCCAACGTACTTAATATGTAACGCAAGCGCAAGCGCAACTTTTCAAGTGCATCACGTCACCGGATAATTGGTAGCAAAGACTCTTTCAAATAAAGGGCATATTACCTACACTATTCCAAGCTAATCTTCTGAATCTACACGGCCTAACCTACCCACCCTAACTTCACAAATTCTACATAACAGTAAAAATTTATGGCTTCGCCGTTTCGCTACCCTCGTGGAGGTGATGCGAATATTTAGTTTCTGAATTAAGTAACGAAACAGCCAAGCTATACATTTATACTGAAATGTAGAATTTGTGAAGTTAGGGTCGGTTGGTTAGGCCGTGTAGATTTAGAAGCTTGGCTCTACATGAGGTCTGATATCTTTTTCACAGCGCAAAACTTATGTGGTCGTCTTGGCAACATTTTACATGAAATGTTTTGGTAGGATTTCAGTTCTTTTTGTAAGTTGTTAGGCAGACTTATACTTTTTTTTGGGTGTACCTATATCTTGCACATCAGTAGCGCCGGTTTTCATAGCCCATTCTCTGTCTTTGCCTTTTTTCTTTGATGGTTTACTGATTACCATAAGCGATAAATCAGGGCGATATTTCGCTCTTAAGCGGTTATATTATCTCATACAAACTTCCACCCCCCAATTTTAGGGGATGGGGGGCGAAAGTTATGAGTTAATAATTTTTTTTGTTGGTTGTATACTAAACTTAGATTACATACCACAGCTTTCTAGCACTTCAGGAAGTACCCAAACATTTTGATGATCATCAGTGTGTCAGTGTGTCAGTGACGAAATCGGTGTATTTTAGATATCAATAAAATCTAAAGTATTAGAGCTGTTCAATTGAGACTTTGTATGTTTAATAAGTCTATTAATGACATCATATCCTGAGAATATGAACTGTCTGGTACATCGGAAACCAACTCTATGAGGGTTCAAAAAACGACGAAACACTTCGAGAAAAGGTAGGTAGGTAGTGACCTTGCGCTTCGCTAGGCTCGTATTGGCGGGGGCACTCCCGTGTTCCCAGATAAGCCCTTAAATCTCGCAAAATTATAAACAACCAACCTCCTATTGTGAGAAAGCGGGATTGAAAGGGAAAGTGCGCACTGATTGGCTTAAAGATATTATGCACGTGATTCTAGTAAATCTCTTCGTCATAGATGATACTCTATTTAAGCATCCGCCCGTTCCCCAATCTATCATTAATATAAATGTATGATGACGAAGCGGGGTAGGTATGATGTTATGTTAGGCCTTATTCATAGACTTATCCAATCTTGTCCCTTGGTGCCCTTCTTACCAAAGCCCTAAGTGCACTATAGCCTGAAATCGCTTACTTTATAAGTGCCTTTGAAGGACGATTTATTAGGGTACCTACCATTGGATATTGGATAGTCAGGTTAAGCAGCTGACAACCTCATAATATAATAAAATTTAGACTTCCGAATGCCATACACAAAAAGTCTGTATTCTTCGAAGGGAAAGGGAGAGAGGTGGTGATGGCGGCAACAAGAATTTATTTTCTTACCATTGTATAAATAGTTTTTGTGTACTGTCCATCTTTAATTTGCATGTCCATATTTAATTTTGATCAATCGAAAATTATATTGATGCACAGCAGAAATACTACTCGAGATTGTCCTCTTGTTTATTGTTTTCATTACCATAGCAACGACGTTCTTGCGTCATTTTCGTAACTATAGGTGATGACAGTACCTACTTGTCGATTCCAGTGGACGGCAAAAATCCTAAAAAAGGTTTATTTATCTAAAGTTCTGTCAAATAAGTTTCGCCACGGTATCCAACAGTTTGATAAAGTTAGTTTCCCTTTTTTGCAGTGAAAATTGAATTGGAGCACGGCAGCATCCTACTCATGAATCCGCCAACCAATGAGATATGGTATCACTCTTTGCCAATACGAAAAAGGTTGCTGGGAGGAAGAATCAATTTGACATTCAGAAAAATGTGCCTGAAACAAATCTGAATTAGCGTTTTTTTGTAATACCATTGTTCCCATGTCTGTGGTCAATGTAGTGTTATCTATGTCAATGTCGACGACATTAAAAAAACAAATGTCAAGTCAAGTGAACTGTCAATCAGTTGTCGTTTGTCACTTTGTCAGCCGAAATAAAATGATTTGTTGTGTGTCGATGTAAACTTAGAATTCTTTTTGTTATAAATAAATAATTCAATAGATATCAATTGTTGTTAAAACATCGAAGGTGAGTGCCTATTCCTTATTGTATTCATTAGCACACGATACCCTCCACGTAAACATAAATCTACGTTTATATACATTCATTTAGTTATCAGATACTCGAGTATGTACATTTTCATGATAAGAGCTGCCTATATAACGGAGGAGATCGTTGAACGGCCACCGTTAACGTTGCATATTGAAATGAATACTGTGTTCCGCTCAAAACCACTCTCCGTTCTCGTAAATTGCCAAACATGGGCTGAAAATAACGTTATTGAAATTAATGGAAGATTATTTGGGTGCAGAGCGCTAAAAGTTGACTAAATTGTAGATAAAATTTTGTTTGGCCGTTGAACGCCGCAAGCGGGGAATAGAAAATAGATGTTAAAAGAATTTGACCCAAAAAAATTGAATCTCATAAAGTCTTAATTATTTTTTGTAAATTGTAACTGTGACTATGTGGTTTGGTCCAAATCTGCAGAGGTCTTACAAGTATATGATGTTTGCGTCCAAGATGCCGTCTCTACGGATAGACCAGAGTGACCTGAAGTGCAAAAATGGCTGTGATTACTTTGGCAACCCGCAGTGGCAGGGATACTGCTCCAAATGTCACCGGGAACAGATGCAACGGCAGAGGAAGGCCGGTGAGTCATACATTCAATATTCACAAGAAAATGAACTACATCAATTTCTGTTTTTTTTTGTCTTCTTTATTTGTTTTGTGGAATAAATGGTTAATAAAAATATTATTTTTACTGATAAGGAATGTGAAGAAAGATAAACGCATAAAAATATTAAAAGTTAGAACTCTTTTATATGCACTAAAACAAGAGTCACTGGGTCTTCTTAGGGGCGGGGTTAGAGATGAACACCACATTTAGGGCACACCTTTGCCATCTACCGGGTCCAAAAGCAGGCCCTTTTGCGACTGCATTCTTTAAACATATCATAACAGATTGTACCATATCATAACAGTATTTAGGTATGACATCTGGCCTTAATAATATCATGGTCTGGATGCAAACAAGGACCTTTATTATTTAAATAAGACAGTTAAAAACTTTCACATTACCAAGGAGTCATATTATAAGACCGTTAATAATTTTGCGCTATACATAGTCCTGTGTTGAAATGTAGAAATCTATTTCATACAACACAATTTTATTTGTAGTTGTTTTGAGTCTGTATGTTTGTGTATGTGAGTATTTAGTGTAAACACCTACAATATGGGTGAAATCCCCAGTGTCTGGTGATGTTTTATAAAAATAGAACAAAGAAAGATTATACAAGCACTAAGGATTCGAAGTAGTGCAGGTGTTTTTGGCGACTGTCTTATAATTTTTGACATTTAAAAAGTCTTCATTTAGCAACTCGTAACTAAGCATAATTTGAATGAAAAAAAAAAACTTTTTTTGGTTGAATATATTAATAATTAGAAGTCAAATATTTCTTAAGATACATTATGTATTAATATTAAACCACTTCATAATTATAATATTAAAAGATAAAATGTCTAGACAAGCAATACTTTGGAAATAATACATAAGTAAACAAATTTATATGCCTTTATTTATTCAAGGCTTTTGTGCTTACAATAATATAAATAAATTATGATCATAGTTAAGACTAGAAAGTAAATAGTATCATATTTGCACACTTTATAAAACTATCATTAATTGCAGTAAATTATTACACAAAGGTGTTGCTATCAATGCAACAAGGGATTAAAAATAGTATTGTTTGATTTTAAAGCAATGTATTTACGATAGGGTAAAATAGGGTGGGGTTGGGGAACATGGTTAGGAACATAGTCCAATGACTATGTTACTAACCATGTTCCCTAATCCTACCCTATTTTCTTTATAGTATGCAAGGGTAATGTAACCCTAAGACGGGTTATTTAACAGTTTACTCTGGCTACAAATCCATTAGATTTCAGGCATAATTTTCCTTGAATTACTACTAATACACAGCAAACAGTTATTTATACAAACAGGATACTACTTACACAATTGTGTAACAATTAATCTAAGATAAAAATCAATTTAATCAAAGATAATGATTTTAACTAAAGGTGTTTATACTTTTAACTGTTAGATAATGTGAACTTCACCTTCCTGACAGTTATCACAGTGATAAACATGGTTTTTCACATAACATGTAAGATAATAAATGATTGAATCGTCAAGGTAATTTGCTTGGGTGTGTGTGCAGCGGTATAATAATACACAATAATGGCTTTTAACATCATTACAATCCTGGCCTATCACTAAGTTCTACCCGCGACTTCGTTTGCATGGAGGCTTAAAAAATATGCACTAGAAACTATAGCTTTCCATTAGTGAAAGAATATTTTAAATTAGATTTGTAGTTTTGATGTTTAACCTCTACATATAAACTAACAAACAAAAACTTTTTTTTTTTTATATTTTTTTAAGTCTGTAAATGATTTTCCTCTTTTTTTATCAAGACCCTGTGCCCCAGAACCCATTCCAGGTTATTACCCCGTAGCCCGTAGCGGGGTATTTACATGTGGTTTGAACTTTAATACATGCTGATACACTAATACCTATGTTGAGAACACAATTTGTACATAAAAAAAATCCCTTTTAACATTATATTGTTCACACAAATACATGGGTGTTTCATGTAAACAACTAGATCTTTAACACTACTGTAACTGCATTTGAAGACATTGTATACTATGTATACTAATCTCAGAGCATAAACACTATATGCAGAATATAAATTATTAAAGGCTTTCAAATAAATGCTCGTTAAACGCCACCTATAGATAAATTTCCTTAAGCCAATTTTTCAAAAGTAAACCCAGTATAAAATAATGGTTCTTAAATTAGCTTAAAGCTGGATCTACAATTGCAGCGCGGAAGTCGTGAAACGCGAATGTAGCTGGATACGCGTTTCACGGCTTTTGGCGGCGATTCCCCGGTCGTAGTAGATTTTTAGGCCCACGACAAAGGGATCCGATCGGTGAACGAAAAACTTAATAATAACAGCCGCAAGGAGCCATCAAATGCTAAGCTACACTCCCTAAGGTTGATATGTGTATAGCGGACCATTTATTATATACTAGCAGACGTCCCGCGGTTTTTCCCGCGTAGATCCCGTTCCCGGGGGAATCCAGGGATAAAAAGTAGCCTATGTGTTAATCCAGGGTGTCAGCTAACTCCATACCAAATTTTACTAAAATCCATTCAGTAGTTTTTACGTGAAAGAGTAACAAACATCCTCACAAACTTTATAATATTAGTAGGATATCAAGGTCCCTCAGTCCCTCGGTAAGCACAATAAAGGGTTGTTCCCGGCTGTAATTTAATAATTGATAATAATAATAATTGTTTATTTTTATAAAAGACACATGTACAATCTATTGTTATGTATTGTTCTATATATTTGTAGGCAGATAGTTTTGAATTAGTCAGAACCCCGAAAGTCTCCTGAAAGCCAACCAATCTTAGAATAGAATACTCTTATTGTACACCATAAAAACTTACAAACTATAACTTTAAGGGCTACATAGGGTGTTACAATGGGCGGCCTTATCGCTTACAGACAACCTTAAGGTTTAGGTATCTTGCTACCCAGTCCTTGTAAAACACTGGTACTCAACCGCATCTACTACTGATGACTACGCACGAATATACACTAAAGTTAATAAAAAAAAATATTCAATACTCAATACTTATTGCGTACCATAATGTATTACAGGATGTTGTTCAATTACATAATGGGCCCTGTCGGGCACAGCATAGTTTGTTAGGAGAGAGGAGGAAGGGCGCATGCTAGAATACATGAATAATTACAGTACTGCGTTAAAAAAGCAAATGGCTCGATTTATTTGCTCTCAAGTATAGTTACGGTTAAGCGGCTATAGTTTTCAGCCGTGATTCATGAGTGAGTGACTGTAGACCCGACTTAAGTGCATCTTACGGCGCACTTACCTTCATAAATAAATTTAATATGGGATCCTCGTGTCGCCCTACATTGTTTCGAGAAATATTTACATAGAGGTTAATATTTTATGAATAAATGTGTGTATGATGTGATGACTAATCTATTTTGAATGCAATTTATGATTATGTTTGTTAGGCCATATCTTTCACATGTTCCAATTATTTATTTCTATCAAACATTTATTGTTGAGCATGAGGATTTAGGTTCGAGTCCCGGTAGTGTTATTAGGTTGTAACTTCTAGAATTTAAAAAGAATGAAAGGCGACTAACGAAAGGTATTTACAAGGCACATGTACCTACCTAAGTGGAAACGCCGGGAAGGGACGCCCTAGAAGGACATCCATAACTTATTGGTGAGGTTCTTCAGAAAGGCCTGGAGCGTAGTACTTGCAACCGGCCTGTGTTTATGACAACATGTATGAATGTAAACGAAGCAAAAGAAGTTTGTAAGAATCGTAGCATATGGCGCTCTGTAGTTTCTGCCTACCCCCATGGGAAAAAGGCGTGAGTTTATGTGTGTATGTATCTAGAATTTCAAAGTAGCAGCCCGAAGTCTGGATTCGTGCTCTGTTGATATCCATGTGGTCGCCCACTATTACGTTTACAAAACTGGTGTAGGTACCTAATGGGTGATGATATATTGTGTTATGACTTAAGCGTTTGACCGTAGAGATAAAGATAGTTTATTTCTTTAAAAGAAACTCTTCATTCCTGATAGAAAAAGCATCATCAGCAACACTACCGAAGCCAGAGACGAAGAAGCCGGAGCGAGGGCTGAAGGTCACCTCCCACTCCTCGTTCTCCAAGTTCGAGGAGAAGCGTCACCGACAGAGCGAGACTCTCAAAAAGGCTAACTTGCTGAAGTTCAGCGTTTTCAAGAAGAGTAAGTGTTTTTTACTAAGCAATTAGTTTTAACCATGTAACTCTAGTATCACTGAATTTGTAGCAAAACTCCTCCGAAACGGCTTGACCGATTCTTGTGATTTTTGGTGTGTATATTCACTAGGTCTGAGAAAAAGACGTAAACTAATAAAAACTAATTATTGGAGTCTAAGGCAGAAGAAGTTTTAATTATATTTTAATTGTAATTTAATAATAGGATGTTAAAAAGTTCGCACTATCGCAATGAAAAAGCTGTAATGATAGTGAAAAGAGAGATCTTAATAAATAAGTGAAAATGAGAAAAAAGTGGAGTCTATACTGTGTAACAACACTAACAACTAATAAGTTGTGCGTCCCTTTCATCCTATATTGTTTAGCAGTACCTAAGCCTGTATGCATATCATGCTGTTTATTATAACAAACACATGTTTCATAGTTCTATTTATGTATCTATGGACTAGTTTTATATAATGTACTGGCCCTTGACTCTCCGGGGGAGTACTATACACAGTAATAAGTACAGTATAGTAATTACAGACATAACTGACATCGGTGTAGGAAAATATTGAGAGGATAGGAATCCTGAACCTTAAATTAATTTTAGTCTGATAGATAGATAGTTTTATTTATTTGCATAGAATGAAAGAAATCACTTCGAAAGTAATTTCGCTAATCATCTCGAAAGTCATATTTACTACGCTTCTCATGTCGCCTGTACAAGTTTCGGTATTCACATGTCAACGTCAAAATACTCACCCGTTTTAGTTCGTCTTACTTTGATCATCACTTGGTGGCGCCAGTGTCGAAATCACTCCATTTAAGAATACGATATTTTAATTTCATATGATTTCACTGCGGATTCAGAAGTGATTTCGCAAACAAACTTTTCAGAATAGCACTGCAGGTAATTAATACAATTTGTGTTTATGTAAATATGGGACAGTAATAGACTGGAGTGCAATGCATCTGAAGCCAAGTCTAAGGGGTGCAAAAGTGTCTGTGGGTGGCAAAAAAACTCTCAGATTAGCCACACACACTCAGAGAAGAAGAATATCAAGGTAAATTATCACGTTATAATCTCCCCAGATGACCAGGACCACAATGCAGAGAAGCGTCCACCTGAGTTTAAGATCCCTGGTCTTGTGAACGAGGGTATGAAGCGAGACTTCCGCATGCGTTTCTCTCAGCTTGGACCCGAAGTGGACCGAGACTCGCGCGTGTTCGTGCACAGCTTCATCATGGACGTCATCAAGTACGCTAACGTCTTGAGCGTTGATGAACTGTCTGAGAGAGTGCAGAGACAGTATCAGGTGAGAAATTCAGGATGTATTTTCAACAGGTCAAGCACTACTTCAGAGAGGGTTTGTTTCTGCTTGTGTATAAGTGGTACTACTCTTGCCGAGGTCGGTCCTTCGATGGGTGACCACCCAGTACATACTGAGGCCCGTTCATACCTCGGAAACCATGTACGGCTGTTTGTCGCAGTACTCCCAATAGTTTTATTTGTAAAAATTACCCTGGCACCTCTATTTATGATATTACCCTGACGCTTCTATTTGTGAAAATACACTGGCGCTTGTATTAGTAAATTACCCTTGCGCTTCTTTTTTTGGGAATTCCCTGGAGCTATTATTAATTTGCAAAAATAACTTAGTGCTTCAATTTGTGAAATTACCCTATCGCTCTTTTTTGTAAAATTATTTTAGCGCTTCTATTTGTGAAATTACTTTGGTGCTATTATTTGTGAATTTACCCTAGCGCTATTATTTGTGAAATTACTTTACAACGACAAGGCCTCATCTTTTCCAGCGTTTCATGAAACACATGGACACTTCATCTCACTTCGCAAACGTGGACGCTGACACCAAGGAACTGCTCATGGACTTTGTGGAGAAACATGCCATGACTTATTTGCACGAGTAAGCTATATATTGTGACATAATATATTTTTTACTAGGGTCTGTTGTTCTAATAAATTAAATTACACTGCCATCTGTAAGAAATTTATTGTACTAATGCATTGGTGCTAGCATATCATTCTCGTTGTTTCGATTGCGGGAATTTGGGAATAAATAAATAAATAATTTGTGAAGACATTTGATTTGCGATAAGATAAAAATATTGGGATCAAAAATCGATACAAAAACATATCATACAACTTATCCTTAAATCCACCCTCGTTCCATCTCTGCACCACCTTAAGGTAGACTGGTAGAAAATGCCTAAGGCATTAAGTCCGCCTTTGTACAGGTTTTTTTACTTGTGCATAAAGTTTTAATAAATAAATTAAACCTAATGAAACATCTGTCTCAACAGGCTGCCATCAATAGTATTTTCTCCAAGTGGAACCGAAGACGAGCGTCTAGATCGCGCAATGTCGGAACGTATCCAGCAGTTGAGCTGGGTCGGCGAGCGACACCTGGAGTGCAAGCTCGATAGGAACAACGCCGAGTGTCGCCAGCTGCTCTACAAGGCCATCAGTGGTGAGTGTTCTACTGTTCTGTCGCCATGTCGGAACGTATCCAGCAGTTGAGCTGGGTCGGCGAGCGACACCTGGAGTGCAAGCTCGATAGGAACAACGCCGAGTGTCGCCAGCTGCTCTACAAGGCCATCAGTGGTGAGTGTTCTACTGTTCTGTCGCCATGTCGGAACGTATCCAGCAGTTGAGCTGGGTCGGCGAGCGACACCTGGAGTGCAAGCTCGATAGGAACAACGCCGAGTGTCGCCAGCTGCTCTACAAGGCCATCAGTGGTGAGTGTTCTACTGTTCTGTCGCCATGTCGGAACGTATCCAGCAGTTGAGCTGGGTCGGCGAGCGACACCTGGAGTGCAAGCTCGATAGGAACAACGCCGAGTGTCGCCAGCTGCTCTACAAGGCCATCAGTGGTGAGTGTTCTACTGTTCTGTCGCCATGTCGGAACGTATCCAGCAGTTGAGCTGGGTCGGCGAGCGACACCTGGAGTGCAAGCTCGATAGGAACAACGCCGAGTGTCGCCAGCTGCTCTACAAGGCCATCAGTGGTGAGTGTTCTACTGTTCTGTCGCCATGTCGGAACGTATCCAGCAGTTGAGCTGGGTCGGCGAGCGACACCTGGAGTGCAAGCTCGATAGGAACAACGCCGAGTGTCGCCAGCTGCTCTACAAGGCCATCAGTGGTGAGTGTTCTACTGTTCTGTCGCCATGTCGGAACGTATCCAGCAGTTGAGCTGGGTCGGCGAGCGACACCTGGAGTGCAAGCTCGATAGGAACAACGCCGAGTGTCGCCAGCTGCTCTACAAGGCCATCAGTGGTGAGTGTTCTACTGTTCTGTCGCCATGTCGGAACGTATCCAGCAGTTGAGCTGGGTCGGCGAGCGACACCTGGAGTGCAAGCTCGATAGGAACAACGCCGAGTGTCGCCAGCTGCTCTACAAGGCCATCAGTGGTGAGTGTTCTACGGTTCTGTCGCCATGTCGGAACCAGCAGTTGAGCTGACTGAATTACTATAAAAATAATAATTTTGTATACCATTAATTCTAAAATGGACTTAATGCCCACTAGCATAAAGTTGATATTTGTTTAAAGACTGATTTTAACAATGCCAGATATTCGTTAGAAAAATAAATCACTGTAACATATAAAAACTGCCGCACTGATGCTTGTCTTGAAATGAAATTAATAAATTGTTATTATTGTAAAAATTAAATATTATATTATAATAACTGTTACACGTCAATTTTTTTAAAGGATAATATTATATTAGGATCTGGAGAAATCTTGAACTTCGTGAAAGTTGTATGTATAGAAAATGTGCGCGCACTGCTCTTTCTTGCGCCTACAGTAATATACGAAACATAACTCTCTTTCTATCTCCACTAACTTTTATCTCCCTCTTCCGTTCGCCTCGCTCGATCACACTTTTCGTAACGCGCTTGTCACGCATTCATCAGCTTACTCCCCTAAGTCAAGCGTGCTTAAAGAACTTATTTTTCAAAAACAAATGGAATACAAAATATTTGTTGTTACAGAGTTGCTGGGCATGGACAGCGCGCTGTCGCCGGGCGACAAGTTGTCGCGCGTGCGGCGCGCGTGTCGCCACGTGCTGCGCCTGTGCGGGACGGCGCCTGCGTCGGCTGACGACCTGCTGCCCGCGCTTATATTCACTGTGAGAACCATTATTGTACCGTAGGTACATCAGTGCTTCATTGTTACAAACTGAGCTTCAAGATGTCTTATTCCACTAATTCATAGGTTCCAAATCCGAGGCACGCTATATTCGACTTTTCGGATTTATGTGTTGTACAATTTTCTCAACGGCATGTAAAGCTAAGTCAGAGGCACATGGGCGAAAAAATCTTACGTCTAAGAATAATTTGCTATCAACCCTTTGACCGCAACGGTCATGTCAAGATGACAAACCAAAATATGTTCAGCACGCCACGCGTCACGAATACATGACGAATTTACGTAATTTCAAGACTTTGGTTTTTTGACGTGTCGGTCACGAGGTCAAAGATATTAGTATTTGCGACGATTTTCGTTCCACGCTGTAGGTACAACTCATACAGCCGTGCAGTTATTTGTGTGTATTTTATCTTCTGGTTAATCTCCAGGTGCTGAAAGCGAACCCGCCGCGCCTCGTAAGCAACATTAACTTCGTGACGCGCTTCTGCAACGCGCAGCGCCTCATGACTGGCGAGGGCGGGTACTACTTCACCAATCTTGTAAGAATCAAAATCTACTATTTAAGAATACAATCGATTTTTGAAAAAACTTACCAATTAAATTAAAAATAAACTGTTATTTTAATTTATTTGATTCCTAAAGGTAATTTTGAAGGGAGAAGAATGGGCAAGATGATAATCCGTATTTACTCTCTCAAAATAGCGTTTCACAATGTTTTGCATACTTTAATAGGCACATTGAATATGAACACGATGTACAGACTGCAGCCCATCAAGTTACCCAAACTATCAGATTTTCTCAATTGAATATGAACCTTATTCTGTTAGTGATAAAGTTGAAAGAATCAAATAAATTTGACACATTGGGGTAGCTTGATGTGATGGCCTCTGTACCTTGAATAAAAACAACTGTACAAGGTTTTACAAAAAAAAGCAATGTAGGTGTCAAAGTTCTGTTTGCCAAATTAAAGTAAGTGATTTTGAGGAATATTCTACACTTCTAAGAGCAGGTCATTTAAAAACTGGTGTTATAGTAATGTTCTGTATTGTTTGTAGTGCTGTGCCGTCTCCTTTATCGAGAATCTGACCGCAGAGTCTCTAAACATGGACAAGACGGAGTTTGACTGCTACATGGCCATGCCGGCCTCCATCGGTGGCAGTGCTTGGGTAAATACATGCATATTTTATATATCATGAAACTAGCTGATCGGCCAAAAGTTAACTTACACTGCCATCTGTAAAAAGTATGGAAGTTGAAATTATAATTAGTTTAAAATAAAATTGAGGGCAACAATCTTGTCTTTTTATGTTTGGTCAAATTATGTTATTATATTAAGTTTAATATTAAAATAATTGGTTGGTAAAGTAGTTCCGAAGATTATCCCAGACAAACAGTGTGACACGACGTTTTATTGTACAAAGATTATAAATTAATGTTGTTGCCACAGAGCGCGGAATCAGTAGTAAGTACAATGGCGTCGAAAGTGCGCTAGCGCATAACTTCTATCATGTGGAGGCTTGTTTAGCAATTTTTTAATATTATTATTTATTTCATAGGATTATAACTCTGTAAGCCTTCTTTGGGAGGAGGGGCGCCACAGTGCCACGGTTCACATCGTACTCGTAATTTTATAATTTTTAAAAAATATACAAGTAGCAAAAAGTGTAAACAGTGCAAGAAAATTGTAAACAGTGCTTAAAATCACTAGGACAATATAAAAATACTGAGTGAAAGAACTGTAAAACTGTGTGAAAAGTGTAAAATACGTTAGAACATTTGACTTTGAAATCCGTGTAAATACAATTGATTTAGTCTTGTCCAGTGCAAATTACTATTGTTGAGAGGGATATTATAATAACACTACGAAAAAAATATGCAAAAGTGGTCATTTATGAAGTAACAATAAACTATAACCTCAGAAGTGCAAATAAACATAGTGACTTGCAATTTGATAGTACTTTACAACATACGATCTCTTAAGAAAAGCACCAGCAGCGCCATCTATCATTACTAGTTGTAACTTGTATCACACTAAGTTAGACACCTTAACAAGGCTAGCGCCGGCGCCGTGCGACGCGCGGCGCTCGATTAATAATTGTCCAGGACTGAGTATACTTCTGTAATACGTTACTTTCCTAATAGAGGTCGCTGGGCATCACATTTTTACTCAACATGGACGAAATAAAACAAATGTTACTAAAAATGCAACAAGATATGGCACAACAAAAACAAGATATGCTAGATATGAAGGAGGATATAAAGAACACAATAAACAACAACATAAACGAGAAATTCAACATTCTAGATCAACAAAATGCTATTTTAGAGAAAAAAATAGAAGAACAAAGCACAAGAATAGGCAACTTAGAAAGACAAATTAGATGCAAAAACCTGGTCATGTTTGGGGTGGAAGAATGTGAAAGATCCTACCACGAATTAGAAGACATACTGATTGATTTACTAAACAAGTACTTCAAACTCTCATATGATAGATCTCACATCGAAGCAATCAGAAGACTAGGAAAAAAAGGCGAAAAAATCAGACCAATTATAATAACATTTGCTACAATGGGCTTCAAACTTAGGGTTCTGAAAAACAAGTCGTGCCTGCAGAATACGTCATACTATGTTAAAGAAGATTACCCCATAGAAGTCCTGAACAAGCGCAAGGAATTACAAGCGCAACTACAGAAGGAAAAAGAAGCAGGCAATACTGCTTTTATAAAGTACGATAAACTTATAGTATTTACTAATAATAAGAGCAACTACCGCCAGTCAACAAGTAAGAGGAACCTGTCTGAATCCCCGGAGATAATACCACCACACTCCGGTAGCCAAAATGTCCAACACAATAACAAACAACCACTAAAGAAAAATAAAGCTTCCAATATGAGAGATTATATACTTCAAAAACCGAAACTGACGTACGATCAAACCGATACCCCACAAAAACAAACACATATATCACAGACCAATTTAGCATAGCAACAACAGACGGGCCCCCTACTCCCCACTCACCTCCCACCACGGCTGGTCACCGCGGGAGTGTCAGACCAAAACCCTCCAAAGAATATTCGTTCAAAAAACAAACTTTCATTAAATATTTGTACCCTCAACGTCAGATCATTATCAACACCTGAAAAACTACTAGAACTGAAAACAGCTCTCAGTAGCATAAAACACGATATACTGGGCCTATGCGAGGTGCGCCGACTAGGTGAAAATATAATAGAAGACGAAAACTATATTCTATACTACATAGGACAAACAAAGGGTCTATATGGCGTGGGTTTCCTAATCAAAAGAAAATACAAAGAAAATATCATAAACTTTTCCGGGATATCTGAAAGAGTTTGCATGTTGGAAATAAACTTAGGGAGCCTACACTTTGCAATTATACAGGCATACGCACCAACAGAAGGCTCAACACAAGAAGACTTAGATAAGTTTTACACAGACTTAAAAGAGGCTCATGATTCGATTGCTACACAGTATATAATAGTGATGGGCGATTTCAACGCACAGATCGGTAAACCGAAGTATTATGAGAGCAGAATAGCAGGTAGTTACGGTTTTGGAAACAGAAGCAAGAGAGGAAAACGACTAGTTCAGTACGCATACGAACATAATCTGAAAATAATCAATACAATGTTTAAATTGAAAGCTAACCAACGATGGACCTGGATTTCGCCGGACAAAAATACTAAAAAAGAAATTGATTATATAACAACAACGAAACCCAAATTGTTCACAAAATTTGAAGTGCTGAATTCTTTCTCCTTTGGCACAGATCATAGACTCCTGAGAGCAACGTTGAGCATAGCTAAGGAAAAACGGAGCAGAAGAAACTACACTAGTCCCAGAAACCCTTTAAAGACTGAGGATGAGATGGATAGTTATTTAAAAAGCTTAAATGAATTTATACCTGAACTAATAGAAAACCCGGAAAGATATACAGTCACGGATTTTTACAATAAAATAGAAAACTCTATAATAACAAGCCTAAAAAATAAAAAACAATCAAGAAAAATAAAAATTCTATCAAACAAAGCAATTCAATTAATGGGAAAAAGAAGCACACTACAAAATAAAAGAAACCTCACTAAAAATGATAAGGAAGAATTAAAAGAGCTATATAAAGAAACAAATAAAGAAATCAGAAAATGTTACGAAAACCACAGATTACACGTACTGGAAAAATGTATAGAAAGCACAAGATCAGCTAAAAAGGCATACAAGAATCTAGACAAGTCAAAAAAATGGATACCCTCCCTCCAGCGGGGTTCTACAATTTGCCAATCTCGAAATGACATCATTAACATAGCTACAAACTTCTATACAAGCCTTTATAGCTCTACACCAAGCTTAGTGGAAAATACAGAACTTGATCAACTAAAAAACACATCAACTGTACAAAATTTTACTGAAACTGAAATCTTAAAACAAATATATAATTTAAAACCAGATAAGAGCCCAGGACCGGACAGTTTGAGTAATGAGTGCATAAAGGTCGGTAGAACACTTTTATTAAAACCCATTACAATACTCTTCAATAAAATACTGGAAGAAGAAAACGTGCCAGGGCAGTGGACAGAATCGGAAATCATTTTATACTATATAAAAAGGGCGACCCTAAAGATATAGGAAACTACCGACCGATAAGCCTAATGTCTTGCTTGTACAAACTCTTTGCATCCTGCTTACTACACAGAATATCCCCACAAATAGACTTATGCCAACCCATGGAACAAGCGGGATTCAGAAGTGGTTTCAGCACAACAGATCATATTCACACCGTAGACCAGGTCATCGAAAAGTATGTTGAATATAGAAAACCGCTCTATATAGCGTTTGTCGACTACAAGAAAGCTTTCGACTCTATCTCTCATAACAGCATCTGGGAAGCATTAAACAAACAAAATATAAACGCAAAGTACGTAAATATTATCAAAAACATATATGTTAATTGTAATAGTAGAGTCAGGCTAGATAGAGTGGGCACCAGGTTCAGCATAAGTCGAGGAGTCAGGCAAGGCGACCCTATATCACCGAAACTATTTATAGCTGTCTTACAAAATGTAATGGAAGATTTACCATGGTCAAAGCAAGGAATTAATGTGAATGGTAAATATCTAAGCCACTTACGCTTTGCAGACGATATTGTCGTGTTCTCTGAAAGTCCATATAAGCTCAACACAATGATTAACGAACTTCAGACAGCTAGTGTTCAAGTCGGCCTGGAAATGAACTTAGGCAAAACAAAAATCATGACGAACAGCGAGATGACGCCAGTACTAGTTAACCAAGAGCCACTTGAGTACGTAGAGAGCTACATATACCTTGGAAAACAAACTTCATTTAGAAAAGATCGAAACATAGAGGAAATAGACAGGAGAGTAGCTATTACATGGAGAAAGTACTGGGCACAAAAGGAGATTCTTAAATCGCAGCTACCGATTAAACTAAAAAGAATAATTTTAGACACAACAATTTTACCCTGTCTAACCTATGGGTGCCAAACGTGGATTTATGATCACAAGGCAAGGCACATAATACAAACAACTCAGAGGGCAATGGAAAGGAGCTGTTTAAATATAAAACTGAGAGATAGAGTACGTAACGTAAAAATTAGGGGAATAACCAAGGTAAAGGATGCTCTACACTTTTCTCAAAGTCTCAAATGGAGATGGGCTGGCCATGTTGGGAGATACGATGACAAAAGATGGACAGTTAACATCACAAAATGGAAAGGACCGCATGGCGTGAGAAGTAGAGGTCGCCCGGGCGCCCGGTGGCAGGACGAGATTGTATCCGTTGCAGGAAGTGACTGGATGAACACTGCTAAAGATAGGGGTAAATGGAATTCTTTGGAGGAGGCTTTTACCCTGAGGGGGTCCACATTAGAATAATAATGTATAAATAATGTATAAAAGTAGTATAATAATGTATAAATTTCAAAATAAAATAAAATAATGTAAATCTAATTTATTGTGGAATTAAATAAAGCTTAATTATTATTATTATTATTATTATTAAGCCTTCTTTAAAATAAAATGAATAAATTATCGCCATTCATAGCCCTCAGTTTCTTTACGTCATTTAAACGGTGACGTTTAATTTGTATGGACACTAGACAATTTCGTGTCGTCAATGGCCTCCTATGCGTCTTCGTTCTCTGCAGTTGTTGCTAGGCGCTATAAGCGTTCACTATGGGTGATTCATGTTGCAATCATATTAATAGTGCTTCCTTGTCCCGCCAGGCGGCGGCACTGTCGCTGTGCGGCGCGACGCGCGAGGCGCACGAGCAGCGCGCGCATGCGCACAAGCTGCTGACGCACACGCACAACATACACTCGCGCGCGGACCAACTCGCGCACAATGCTCTGAGCTTTGAGGTAGGTAACCCTAACAATACTGTGACTTGTGTTATTGTAATAAGGTTTAGATTGGAATGGTGTGAATATGATGTATCTTCGGATACGTTATAAGCCCGTGCGCAGGTCTGGGGAAACTTATTGATGTGCTCTTTAAACGCTTACTACTAAAAAATGCACTCTGACGTTAACGCTTAACGCTGACGCTCGACATAACCAATAGTGTATAAAGTCATTCCCCTGCTTATAACTGCGTAATCATGTGGTTAATTGCCACATTGGGAAATACCATATTTATAGTAAATTGTATTTGAACTTTTCCTGAATACTGAAAGTGTTCAGGAAAAATAATAAGGACAATAAAATTATCACACATATATTCTCATAATTTAATAATAGCTATGAAGATAATATGACAAAGTTTTTGATCTAAGGAAATGAAGATTTTTTTTTATATTTACAGGAGCAGATCGCCAAAAAAGTACAAGATGTACTAGCGAAGACGCCTTTAGAGATAAAACCACGTCGCGAGTTGCCCCGCATTGGGAAGTTCAAGGAAATTAGTACCGCACCACTCATCGACTTGAGCACCAGCCACGCACACGGAGAAGAACCTCAGCCACCGCCAGAACCCAAGCAAGAGGCACAACCACTACCCGCAGTCACCAGCGAACCAAACATCACCATAGAACCCTCAGAAAACGAGCCAAAACTCAACATCCTCGGTTTCGAAGTCATCGAAAGACAATCTCCATCTCAATCACCACAAAATCTTGACCAAACATGGGATTTGAAGCAGACCAGCTCATTGGAGCTGCTTACCCCATCGCCTTTGGGATTCACGCCCTTCGACTCAAGATCCATCGACGAATTGATGACTCCAGACGACTTTGGAGCAGACCAGCTGCCTCCAGGCTTGAGCAACATAAACTACGACATAGACTTGTCAGACTTCAGCGGAGACAACAGCATAGCCGAGGACGCGCCCAAATCTGATCCTAAAGACCCATTCAGCCCAGAAGCATTGAAGAAACCCACCTTTGACCCTTTCGCACCACAAACTTCAAGAGGATACGAAACAGCTCTGGACTCATTTGATGAATTCAGTTTTGTTGATCAGAGAAAGCAGGAAACTGATCCTTTTGAGGTTATACATAGAGGTCAGGATCCCTTCAGCCCGGTGGACTTAGTAAAGGACCCTTTCTGCAGTCCACAGAAACAATCAACTTCTATTCTAGACGACAATGATTCTCCGACCAGTGGTTGCCTACTACCATCACCGATGCAACCGCAAAGTAGTGGGAAACCAACTTAGTTGGTCTTCAGCTAAAGTTGAATTATAGATCTATTAACCAAATTGGTTGGTGCTAAAGTTGAGAGTCTAATATTCAGTTGTTTTTGTTTATTATTTATTAAATCATAATTTAATTATTAATATGTCCCAGTCGAAGTAATAAATGGCGTGGCAGAAATAGTTGTGGTATTTATTATTGATTGACCCCATTTTAACATGTAGATGATATGAAATGCATTTGTTCTATTCTAATGTCTTAATAACGCAATGATAGGTGCATAATCAAAACTACAGAATACATTACAAAATTTATTTCAACTAGAATTTCTCATAAAACTTTCATCAGTTTATTCTTACATAGAAGATATTTAAATAATAAAGTTACGGCCTACGTCGCTCGGCGTAACACAGAATAGATGCGAAGTGATATAGATGAGGCAATTAAAACTACACAATTAAGTAACGGTTGGTATAAATAAATGAAGCTAACACTAACAAATTACAGATACCTATAATATTCATTAACCATAACAGTGATGACGTAGAAAACAATATATTTCTGGTAATCTTGAGCTATTGTTCTCTGAAAACAAACTTAGGACGAAGCTACATACACTGGTAAGCAATTAACTGGGTAGCCGTCGATTTTATAAGCTTTTCTAGTAAACAGAAACTTGGCAATTAAAAGAGTATTCCAAAGCATCCTGAGTTTTGGAATGTAATCTTTATTCGGCATAGCAAACTGAACGACACAAATCCAATACTCCTCAAATATCCTTGTATCAAGTTGCAGATTTATAAAAATAAACACTTGTAATGAAAAGCTTACACTATCAAGGATCGCTATTTATTTGCTCACCACTGTGAGTACTGTATGAAGTATGCTAAACACAACTTATAAATAAAATCGAAGATAATGGTGTAACAAGTGTCTCAACAGATAATGATACAGTTTAACCCCAAGTGTACTAGGCAATGTATAGAAATACTCTATAAGACAGGCAAATTAAAATTCAGATAGATTAGCTAATAAGAGCTGGCTTAACAGAATGTTGTAGCCAGCTATAAGTGTTCATTAAATATTTACCTGTAACCTACCTCACCTAATTATTTTGAATAAAACTGAGTTTGTAAATGCAAGTATAGAAGACAGTTTGTTTAGTTACAACATAAATAAATTGTATACATTTATGTAGGCAATCAAAATAATTGTCAACTGTATTTGTTATTGTATAATTCAGATAGATACAGCTTCCTTGGTATTTAAGGCAGATACAAGTTTAAAATGGTAATACTAACACCATTATTTCAAATATTGTGTTGCAATATTTGCACATGTATGCTAAGTTGACTTAAAAAATTTAGTTAACACTGGCAGTGGGACTGTTTGCACAAATGCAATAAAAGGCTGTTCACCTACATAGCAGCTTCTTGTGAAAAACATCTTGTTTGTGTTATCTGCCACAATGTGAGACAGAATCGCATATCTGATAAGTGACTTGGGTGTCAGTCAGCTCCTTGTGACCTTGTAACTCATGTGAAGCACTTCACTAAGCAGCATCACTCACTCTTAATATAAATGTTTATGCTCCTATATACAAATGATTATATGTTAGTACAAATTTGTTCAATGTTTGGAATAAAATAATCACTTTCTCATGCGAGAGGTCATAATTTCTTTATAAACTACGCTGACAAGGCAATTCTAAAGTGAATATTTTATTATTCACTCTGAGAATTTAAAACTTTCCACTACTTAACTCTAGAGTTGAACACACATTTACAAAGTAATGAGATTAAAAAGAAAACAATATTTTTGGCTTACTTTGATGTTGATTATTTGATAAATTCAATACAAAACATGTCAAGTCAAAATTACATCATAGACACCACAAACTGTAACAAAAATATGGATTCATTGCAATAATGTCTAGGTTCTTCAATATTATAATATTGGGTATATCATAACTACTAATATGTGGTTAAAACTCCATTGGCTCGAAAACATAATCACATTATTATTAACAGCCAATGAAAGTTGCTCAGGTTACTTTACTGCGCTATAAATAAAAACAGTGTGGTAATGATTAGGCAATAGATATTGTGACATTTATTCCGAGGTTTCCATTATCCGCAAACAATTGTGCAAGAGACGTGTCAAACACAAGACAATCCGAATTCATGATGGCAGATGAGACTCCTTCATGGATGGAACGGGGCATTGCCTCCCAAGTGAGTCTCCTGCGATGCCCGTTCAGCTCTAGCCTGTAAGCAAAGTTCTCTGCTTCTTTTCGAGATCCTATAAGTTGCACAATGGCAAAGAATTGTTGATGTCCGTCAAACTTCTCTTGTTTTTCAAGTACTAACATAAAGTGGTGATTAAAACATGACTGCATCATTACCCAATCTACAGCTCCAGGGAGATTGATGTCCGTAGCCAGGAACACTATATCCTCACCCTGGAGAGTAGTAATACTTTTGTGAGACATCATAAGGTGCGGCATTACTTGGTCAAGGCCTCCTTGCCACTTGCACGATGCACCGGGGCAGGGACATGAGTAAGGCCTGAACTCGCAAGCTTCTTCATGCTCCGCCTTCTCAGTGTGCACGAGAGTGACAGTACAGCCGGTGTTGGAGTGTTTACAAGGGAACATAACATTGCTGGCGACTTTCTCCATGGCAAGGTTGCGTATGTTTCCGAGCGGGCCGCGGCACGTCGGGCAGCAGGACAGCTTGGGCCGGCAGCTAGAGCACACCAGGTGCCCACTCTGGCACTGCAGGATCGGCGGCAACACATAGTCGAAGCACACGGGGCACTCAAACAGCGAGGCGAGGTCAGCAGACATGGCGTTCGGCGCGTTCACCAGTGCAGGCACCCCGGGGACAGAACAACTGGAACTGCTAGCTCCGCGCCGCTTGTTGTTTGTGCTCATGTCACCGTCACGCGCACATAAAACCCGTCTGTCGACGATCACCGTGCCTCGTCGCCGTGATTCAAAAATGTTTCGCCGCTGTATATATCATTTGTAGCCCTCCTCAGCTGATTCTTTCCGCCTAGAGGTCGCGGTGAAGTTAGATTCCATCACAATTCTTGAGGCCAATGTTATTCAGTACATACGACGTGATTAGAGTGAACTATTCTCAGCAAGATCTGGGGCGATTCTTATTATCAGTACCACTTTTGGGCTCTTATAATTTAATACATTTTTACTGTTTTGTGTGTTCAAAAATAAATATCAATTTAATGCGAATGTTCTAGTTCATCACAAAAATACTAAATTCGTCGCAAAACCCAATGACGGCCAATCGAACAAAACTCACAATTGACATGATGACAGCACCCACCACCATGATGTCACACCATAGAGTACATGTATTATGCTTATAGACCAGCTGATAAGTTAGATATTCTCGGTTATGTTATCGATTTAAATTGGTAGAAATAAACTATCATCCAATGATCAGAGTTCATATTGATTGTATTTTCTGGAACCTATTTATAGTCCGGTCAATTTAGACATCCAAGGTTACAAAAATTCCCACTTGGCTGAATATTGGTAGGATTGTTCAATACACTATTTTACAGGAAATATGAAAAGTCCTCATCGGTCCGGCACGTGCAAATAAATTTACTCGTGGTCAAAGGTCACAAAAACGGGTTTTTCGCGATTTTCATCAAAATACTTTTTTTCTTAGCTAAGAGCCACCATTTTTGAGATATAGCGATTTAAAAAGTAGAAAGAGTTGTAATCGTCATAAGATGTATAAGAACACCACGTACAGCTTGGCAAAAAAGAGTAGAAAATAATGGAGGCGCCACTGTGCTGTTCGTATGGCAACCCGTTGCAATAGAATACTGACCTAATCTTGATACTTAGCAACAACATATTTATCAACATCCTTTTCTTTTGCTGGTAGACTTGGAGCATATTGTTACACCCTAAGCCACAAGATGAATAATAATAAAAATACGTTTATTTCAGGTGACGCACGCCCAGAGATAAAATTACCTTAATAATGTTAAGGTATTTTAAATATATAATTATATATTATTAATAAACTAAAATTACACTTTTCTAGTTACGCACACTAGAGCACCTATTAACGCCTTGTGTGTGGCTGTTGGTAGTATCGTCATCTAAAGTGTATGTGTCTAATGTATTTACGTAGATAGGTTTCTAAAAGGGGAAGAAAAATCAACGGGCCCACAAACTACAACCTAGGGGTCTTCAAGTCAAGAGTGAACAAGTTGCTTCTAGGCAAGTGTGCATCATATACAAGTATCAAGTATCGGTCACTAATTACCAGTCACCCTATTTATCATCATCATCATCATCGTCGACCATCGTCGCTTACCATCAGGTCGGATAGTGGTCAAACGCGTGCCTATCAATAAAAAAAAACCCTAAAGAGGTGTCAGGGACACCCGGATGGAACAAAGTTTTATATTTAGTTATATTATTTGTTGTGTACCAAAAAACCTGTATACACTCAACAATAATAATCGTCGCGACACCACACTGTTCAATGCGAAATAGAAACACGAAACGAAAATAACTGGCTTTCTATGAGAGAGAGAGAGAGAGAGAGAGAGAGAGAGAGAGAGAGAGAGAGAGAGATACGGTCTTTTTCCTCCCCCCAAAAAGAGCAAAGTATCAAAAGCTGTTTGTGTGTTTTTTATGAAACTTAAATTATTGTTTATTGCATTCTAATATGTATTTCTGTTCGGTGGTCAGTAGGTACCTACAAACAAAGTCATCATTGTCTGACTAGCCTTTTCACAAGTTTAGGATATGGGGGTCGTATTCAAGTTTAACCGGATGCAGCAGCTAAATACCAGTTTCTTAAAATCAAAATCAAAATCAAAAGTCATTTATTCAAATTAGGCTGAGGATCAGCACTTTTTGAACGTCGAAATGTAGCGACCTGACCTGGGTATCACGATTCCCCTTGGTTAAACCGGTTTCTGGTTACAGTACTATCAAAGAAGGGTTTGCAAATCTTAATAAAAAAGTCCCACCGAGTTTTATGTGAAAAACCGCCTTTGTCTGTGATGTCAATCCTATTGCCTATTATTTGTTTAGGAACTGCCGTGTGCAAAACTAGGCCAAGTTGGAAAAAGGTTTCTGAGCAAATGGGCATTTTCCTTTAGTAGGAATTAATAAAAGTCACCTAATTTATCGTTAGGGTCTATTTAAGTTTTGAGATGTTACGATTATGGAAATTATTGAGATATTTATGGCTTTTTGCTCCCCGTTCGGACTTAGTCCGAACTTTAGAATTAAAAGATTTTATTTAGAAACAAAAAAGTTAGCGATTCAAAAAATAATAATACCTACCTACTTACCTAACTAAGTTTGAAAATCTTTGGAAATGTCCCGCCCTTTTTCAATATTTTTTAAGTTTCAAAATGGTTACCTTAACTCTAGATTGTTCTAAATAAAATTGCATCTGTATTTTTCATAATAATTAGGTAGGTACTGTCGGGAGGCCTCTTGACGTCACAATATTAGCGGATATTGTATATTGTACTATTTGACGCACGCGACTTCTAAGAAGTGTCCTGAATTGCGCTGTTATCTCAACAAGCTAACAATGGTAGCAAACACGAGGTTCTAAAGAAAGAATTTCACTTGGATAAAAAACTTTTAAGTACCTGTTGTCGTCAACTTTTGCGAGAGGTTTCATTAATATTGTTGTTAATCATTAATTGTAGATCACACCGCACATAAAAATACACACAATCCATTGAGTAACAAAGACTTATTAAACTGTTTTGCTTCTAAAACTTAGAAATTAAACGGTTTGTTTTAACCATGTTTTAACGGACTGAAAGATGACCACCGAATTTACATCATTTTGTTTTGTTTGGTAACGTAATAAAAACTTAACTTATTTAACCATTGTTTTACCGATCGTGTGTTTAGTGTTTAGTTTTGGCAAGATAAACGAATGATTCCTGCCTTAATTTTTCCACCGCAGGTCAAAATTGGATAAGCCTTAAAATGGCGTATTACGAACGTTATATTTACCTAGTCTGTTATCGTCCCACTTCAGGGCAAAAGCCTCTTTCTTATTATACAGAGAAGGCTCTGGAATGAATCACCACGGTTGCTCGAAATTGGTTGACTTATACAGGGTTACTTATAAAACGCCAACAACCTCGCAGTACTATACAGGGTTATTTGTAAAACACCAACAACCTCGCAGGAGTAGATTACTAACATCAAAAACAACAACATTTGTACGACTTTTTTGAAAATAGTTAAAAAAAAAATCGATTTTTCCTACAAAACTCGATCAACTTTTGTTCTACTTACTACTTTTAATAATTTCATTGATTTTATTTTCATACAAAAATATTCATTCAAATTCCCGTTTCAATGTTATTAACTCTACGCGCATTGCAGTTTAGTTCGCAAGCGCCTGGAACTTCAGTCGTTTACTATGCGTTTCAAATGAGAATAGGAATGACTTGGCGCCATGTTGTGACGACATAGCTGTCAATTCGAATAAATTGGGTAAGACCAGCAAAACAAGGTGTTTTCGAAGTATAATTTATTTACGAATTTTAAACGAATAATTTTCTAAATTGTACTGTTTCTCGCTCTCAAATTATTTGTCTACATTGGAGATAATCTCTCGAGCCCTCCCGTAGAAAACAGCGCCTCGTTCACACATTTTCAAGCAGTCTTGGAGATGAAAACAAAATCAAATATCAACAGAAACAACAAACAACTGTTTAACAAACAGAATTAATAAATAAAACGTAAACACTCCACAATACTAATTAATTTAGGACGTTTTTTCATTTTGAATAACTGCGAAAATAATTGAAACGCGATTAAGAACTCGTTGCAGGCCGTACTTTTCAAGCGACATTTGACAGATAGAGGTCATTGACGTTCATATTCTTATTTAAATCGCGTAATATGAGTGAAACATAGGCTTAAAAATGTAACGACAGCATAATAAAACCTAAATTATAATAGCTAGATAGCTAACTAAGCAACAACTTTTCTCCGCGAGGTTGTTGGTGTTTTAAAAAAAACCCTGTATACATTAATAAGTCCAGGTTTACCCGTGTTGATTTGTGTCTCACTTCATAGGAATACAATTATCGTAGGTATGTACCTACACCTTTTAATGAAAATGCCACTATGCTTACCGGTGACACATTATTTTCGTGCGACTACGAAAATCGTTCAACTCATTAGTTTATCCCTAAAGATAAGTAAATACCATGTTTAAGATAACTGACTGTCTGGATTGTACCGAAAGTTAAGTAGTTATGGCATGGCAGACGTCCACTGTTATTACAAGGTACACATAGTAAAAGTTAATGAGGAGCTTGTAGCTCAATAATAATTGCCGTTTTGGTCGATCGAATGTAAAGCTACGTTTGACGAGGTCGGTCATTGGATGGGTCCGTGGATTCATTACATCGATCGGTCTCATAGTGAAAGTTGTTTATAGTTATTCATTTCAGAGTTGGTCCCATAGGGAAAGTTGCTAATATTTATGGGTAGAACACCCTGTAAGTATTTGGCCGGTCATTGAAAAATAACCCTGTATGTACCTACCTCTACGGAGAGATATCGAGAGATCTGTTATTTCATCAACGTGGTAACCGAAATTTGGAATTTCTTCTTACGACACAACAAATTTAGCAACAGATCGGAATTTACTTCAAGAATGTCTCGTCAATACTATCTGACAGTTCCCTACTCTCTTCTAGATGTCGAAAATATAATTTAATCTCATTGATAAAGGCATCAGTTGATTAATGATTCTATGTGGACGATAACAGTGACAGCGCAGTTGCAAAAGAAGATAATGTAAAAATGTGGCACAACGCCCTTTTCTATTTTAACGTGAGACGAATTCCAAGCCCTATTATTGATTTATATTCTGATCACTTAGAGACGTGGCTAGCTAAATAGTAGCATTTGTGGCTACGTAGCATATTAAGTTGCAATATCTAAAGATAAATATTTATGGAAACCTATTTTTGTATTTAGACCGTAAAGCCAATTCGATGTCGTAGTTCGTATATTTTGAATTAAAATAAAAAAATAAATAAATATTTCACAACTGTTCACACAACGCCATTTAAACCCAAGTTAAGCTTGAGAGCTTGTGTTATGGGCACTAAACAGCTGATAAACATACTTATATATTTCTAAACACATACAAATTATAGATAAATTACACCCAGACACAGAACAAATGATCGTGCTCAACCAACACATTGTCACACAAACATTTGTCCTGAGTGGGAATCGAACCCACGACCTCCGGCATAGCAGTAAGGATCACTAACTACTAGACCAACAGGCCAGACAAAACATTGGTTGACACTCATAATTTTCGTTGAAGAGAGAGCTGCACTTAATGGAGAAATTAACATACTTACAGGGCTCTATTTTTGTGGGATTTTAAGGCGCTTATCTAATCAATAGAATAATAATTATCAACAGAAATCATTACAGTTTTTAATAACAAAAAAGGTCCAAAAATATCATCATCTGCCTAGCTTTTTCCCAACTATGTTGGGGTCGGCTTCCAGTTTAACCCCATGCAGCTGAATACCAGTGTTTTACATGGAGCGACTGCCTGTCTGACCTCCACAACCCATGTAACTGGGTAACTTAATACCCATTGGTTAAAGGGTAAATATTCGAGCGTTTCAACCGCCGTCATTACCTTCCCCTATATGTTAAGGGAAGATAACGTATTTAATGGAACATTTCAGACATTTCCAGATTCTGGTACTTGAGCAGATTCTGAGAATTGCTGAAATATTGCATTAAGTATATGTATCTTTCAATAACATTTGAAGAAGGTAAATAGGCGTTTGAAACGCTCGAATATTTACCCTTAACTGGTTGTCAGACTCAAAATATATTGCTTATAACAGAAGTGATATTATTATTATTTATTTCAGAAAAAACAAGTGAGTCTTAACAAAGATATTTTACTAATTGGGTCATCCTATCCTACTATTCTACTAATATTATAAGCGCGAAAGTTTGTGAGTATGGATAGACGGATGGATTAATGTTTGTTACTCTTTCACGTAAAAAATACCGAATGGATTTAAAAATTTGGTATGGAGTTAGCTGACACCCTGGATTAACACATAAGGCTATACTTTTTAGTCCTGTATTTCCACGGGAACGTGACCTACGCGGGTAAAACCGCGGGACGTCTGCTAGTTAACTATAACAAAGTGTTTGTAATTAATAATAATAATTTTTTTTTTCGGAGTCAGATGCAGAAATAAATATTTTGTCTTTTTTTTTGGAAATTACGATATTTTTCTAAACATTTGATCAATGATCCTGTATCAAGTGCGGTTCCACCGCCGGTTCAACCCTAATGAAGATCAGACAGAAAAAAAAAACCGATCGAGTTGAGAACCTCCTCCTGAAATCGGTTAACAAATGATCATACTCATAACACAAACATTTTTCTTGAGTGGGAATCGAAGCCGCGGCCTCCGGCATCGCATTCAGGGCCACTAACCACTAGACCAACAGGCCAATCAAAGTAGTACTTTATGTATGGATGATGTACCAATCTGGTTATATTTTTACCTCATACTACTACTACTAGGTACTTCTCGTATTTCAAATACTATTATCTACTCTAGTATTACCTATATGTGACATATAGACACGCAGCGCAGTACTTTAGTTCAAAATTATGTATTTTATATCTTTCAATTTCAGTAAGGTAGTTAGGTTAGGTAGTTAGGTTAGCTATAGGATAGGTATGGTAAGTTAGGTTAGGTTATATATATGTTGTCATTCTAATTCTATCTAACACAAAAGGTTTAAAGAGCACAATAGAGACGCGCTAAGTAAGAAGTAGTAATAGTAGTTCTAATTGTTTTGGATCTATTTGTTGTCATCTTATTAAAAGTATGTAAAGCTCAAGCGATACTCTAATATATAAATGAATACCTATTAGAATTTTATATATTCTAATAAAATATAAAATTATCGTGTTCAGTGTTTGTTACCAAACTCCTCCAGAACCTTTACCGATTAATATGAAATTTTGTGTGTATAGCTATTTAGTAGGTTTGAGAATAAGGTCGTAAACTATTTTTAACCGACTTTCAAAAAAGGAGGAGGTTCTATGTTCGTGTGTATGTATTTTTTTTTTTTTTTTTTATTATGTTACCTGATTTCTCCCCCATTTGTGGACCGATTCTCAAAATTCGAAAAAAATTTTTTTTTGAAAGAGTATACTCCTGAGGTGGTCCCATTTTAATTTGGTGAAGATCTGGTGCTGATCTTCGGAGATATACAACGGAACTCTTCAAAAATAGACGGCAAATCTGTCGTGATGGCGGGAATCGCTTGGATGTTTATTGTTTATACAACATCATGACGTATCATCACGCCTGTATGCTCTGGAGGGTACGCAGAGGTGTACAATGTACTTACCTAGATTTCGACAGTTAGGTATCTTAATTTTCATTTATTAGGGGTAAGTGGATAACCCTATTATCATGACATGTTTTGTTAATAATGTAAAATAAATTCATGGCAAATATTTGTATAGGAACAACTAAAAATGGAAAAATAAAAACTTTCTAGCAAAAAATAAAACCGACTTCAAAAAATACACTAAAATAACTCTAAATTCGGAAGTCGGTGGCCCATCATGAGTAAGACAAACCCACCAAAGCCACAGACTTCCGAATTTAGAGTTATTTTACACCGTTTAGTGTAATTTTTGAAGTCGTTTTTATTTTTTGCTAAAAAGTTTTTTTTATTTTGGAAACCGCGGAACGAAGCAAGCGCGGTTATACCGTTTTGGCCACTGTCGGCATGCCCGCAACCCTAATTGAGGTCGATTGGCCATAGTTTATATTTAATAGTTATAAAAATGCATTGTGTGAGTCCAATCCACGCCGTAGATTTTCAGATTTAGGTACTTCGGGTGCTGTAGCAATATACAACGTGTTTTTTTGATATCCCATAACTCTAGGGTATGATTGAGACCATATCAAAGAATCAACTGGCATATTATGAATTATGTTTGAATCATCCTTTTTTTTTACTGTCATACAAAATAATTCGACAAAGTCACGATGATTAATGTAAAACACCTTTACGTGAAAGTAAAGTGACGTTAGAAAGAAGATTCGTCGTACTGGTGACAATTTTTGAACTAATTAGGTAATAAAAATAATATTAATAATACTTAATAATAATATTCCACGACTATTCACACAACGCCATCTAGTCCCAAGCTAAGCTGCAGAGCTTGTGTTACGGGTACCTACTAAAAAACTGATAATTTAATTTTATTATGATTGATGATATCTCCGTGATGTCTCAGTAAGTATTCAATGTCTGATTAGCCTATGGATGAATGCAATGTGTCGATCTTAGGGAATACTTGATGACTCGACGGATTTATGAGTGGCCGTGGGCCATGACCACCCCCTATTTTGAAGAGTGATTTAATGTAACCCAGTGATTTAATGAAGATCAATGTAACAAATAATACTCAGTAGAAAATAGTAGACCTCTTAAATAATAGCAATACCTACATAGAACCTACTTTATTTTCATACCTTAGAAAAATAAGTAACTTTACTTTTTTTAAGTTTTCTCCCAAGTAGCATCCTTCTATTTTCAAAAGCATTGTTTACAATGAAAAAAAAGTCATGTAAAAATCATAGACGGCATGACTTTTTTAATTAATGATCCCCTTAATTTGTAATTAGGTATTGCTCAATTTATTAGTAAAATTAATATAATAAATAATCTTTTATAATCAATAAAACCAGAGTAATTTTAATTCGTAGTCAGTTTCTCTCCATGACCATAAATAATAAAATCAACATCATCGAACTAACGTTATTTTTTTGCATCGCAAATATTCTAATTTACAAAAAAAACAATGCCTTTGCTAACAAATCAAGTAATCACACGCACAGTTACGCAACTATTTGTAAAAGTAAATAAATGTAACAAAGTTTGTTCGCGACTCACAGGTGTTTGTCTTGGCCGGGTTGTGTACAGACGGAGGGAAAATAAATTAGTCTATGGAAAGTGTTGTCGTTGAACGCACGCTGCACCGAACGCGCGTGGCGCGAAAATTTATGAACAATTCGTAATTACAATCGATCTAATTAACTATCGCGAGTGTCTATTAAAACATATTCAGTGGTTATTTAAGTGTTTCCAGGGAAAATTCTTGACATAAAAGTGGGTACCTTGGATTTTTGTGGCGCTCAACTTCTTGAAAAAGTTACAGGTAAATTTCAGCAGACATTGTACCTTTACCTCTAGTTTTATGACAGATTTTATTCGTTTGTTTAATGAATCCGTCACGCGGTAACAGGAGAAAGTTAATAAATTATGTCGTCTCGGTTTGTTAGAAAATTACTTTGTTCTCTTATTAGTTCTTCTTGAAAATGTAGGTCGTTTTAAAAAAATGACTTTAATTTTGTTCTTGTTTTTAATAATACATTTATCTTATTTAAAATTTAGTATGTTTATAAATATGAAACCGATTCAATAAAAAATGACTGGTTTGTTTTTTAATTTCCGAGTGTTGTAGTCAGTTTTTCTTGAAAACAATTTATTCCTTGGCGGTGATTAGTTTTTTTATTTAATAGCAAATGCATTCATAGAAACAGATAAGGGTTTTTCTTTTCAGCCATTGACGTAGATACGTAGGTACCTAGTTCGTATCTTTTTGAATGAATCGCAAAATCTCTGACTTACAAAATTGATGACATATTTTTTTATTTATCGCTTTATTCTGTATTGTAATTGTATGTACCTATCAACTCGTACAAACTAGATTATTTTTTATCACACGTAATGATTAGATTTAAATGATTAGATATTTGGATTCGCTTAATAGTTCTGGGAAATATGATCGGTTTGGGTATAGGGCCCCTTATACCGATCATATTTCCGTCCCAATATTGTATTTCATTTTATCTCCCGTATGACAAAAAACACGAATGCAATGTGCACTTTAGACACCCAGTGTTCCTAAAGTACCTGGTTCGTAATTAATGAGTTTTTTTGTTTTACTATGTTAAGTAGCTGGCATAATCCGACACGTCGCCATTTTTTTTTGTTTCAATATAAAAAAAAAAATTGGTTTGGTATAATGACGACGTAACTACTGGATTTTTAATGATTTTCATAGTTTTCATTTGGCGATGTTAATATCGAAAGTGTGACTCGTTGGGGTACCTACCCAATGTAGATATTATTTTTGTTTGTAATAAGTCTACTCCATCCATTTAATATTATTATTTACGACCTACCTACTTTCATCGTCGTTGCATCGTGCGTAGACACTTCTAAAACAAAAACATGGCGGCTACGAACCCCATAAAATAATTCCATTGCAAATTTAAATTGTTCGATAAATTATTCCTTTTCTAAACTTTTGCCTGCCAGATAGTGGCCGTCGGTGTAATCTTCTCTATTCTAAATATGAATTTAGTGTTTAAATTTCATACATGCCATTACCCTATTGAATATCCATGATTTAAAACAAGTAAAACCTCAACAATTAATTAACTCTCTAATTTTATTTTTATTTTTTATTAGGGACCCGCCCCTGCTTTGCACGGACAGTTTTATTGAGATTTTCATACAGAATAGGTACTAGCAAAATTCCGGACTTTTCGGGTGGATTTTATTTTATCTTATATTTCAATTAAGTATACTTAGCATAGTAGGTAGCTTATGAACGGGTTTCATAAATGTAAGTTGCTGCAAAGTTTTATGAAAAGCAAGTGTGTATCTTAAAGTGTTTGCGTGAAAATGAGTGCGTGTAAAAACAGAGCCTCTCCAAATTTTAGTCTATAATGTTAGTACCTACTTAGGTTTCATTGCTATCCGTGATTATTGCCATTATTTGATACTAAGACAAGAACAGACAGGTAATGATTACCCATTATCAAACAAATTATGATAATAAATTAATTCAATCAATAATTTCATCGTATACTTACTTATTTACCGAAGGCGTTTTAAAAATAACAATTTATTAATAATACAGGATCACGAATATTCTCAAGTCATTCCTTATCGATGGACTCGGGTACCTACCTACTGCTGTAAAAACAGTATGGGTTGTGGTACAAAAAGTAGGTACCTACTTATAAATAAATTTAAGAACGAGTTAGTGTACCTACTTAAATAGAATAGAATAGAATACTCTTTATTGTACACCATAATACTTACAAATCATAATTTTAAGGGCTACAAGCGGTGATACAATGGGCGGCCTTATCGCTAAAAGCGATCTCTTACAGACAACCTTTGGATGGACTTGATAGTGGAGGAAAAAAGATGAGTAGGCAGTGTGTGGTGTACTATTTACATAAATATATCCCATACAAGACTATTTGAATAGACATATATAATAAGTATAATTAACAAGACAAAAAAATAAATAAAATAAATACATAAATACAAACCATTTACAGAGTGACGAACAATTATATTAAGACGGCTTAAAGGCTTTACATGTCAAGTTGTTGGTCCCGGCTATCATTTGTAGATATTTGATAGTCGTTACAAGTAGGCGGAACTCCGAAAGTTTAACAATTAAGGGTATCGCTACCCAGTCACCGAGTTGTATAGATCAGATTGGCAGTCGCTCTAAATAAAACAGTATTCAGTTGCACCCGGTTCCCTGGAAGCCGACCCCAACACAGTTGGGAAAAGGTAGGCAGATAATAAAGACTTAAATCAAAATCAAAAGTCTTTATTCAAACTAGGCTGAGAATCAGCACTTTTTGAACGTCAAAAAAAATACATAAAGACAGTCTCCCAAAAACGGCCCACCCTTCGCCACTTCCTAGTGTTTTTGCTGGGAAGAAGAAGTGGCGGAACAAACTCCCCAGCAACACAACAAATAAGCATTGGTCCCCACAAATCACATAAAGGAGGTTATACGGTATGAACTTTGTTAACGTCATTTAACAAAACCCAACCAATTAATAAATTAATTTAATGAAATGACTACTTATCAATAGGAAAATGAAGAGAGGATAATGAAACAATTTTTTTACCTATTATAAATCTAAAACGTCATGTGCGTTATCCCTGAAGCAGTGGCAGAGGTATCGTTCTATCTATCCGTAACAGGTAGGTAACACCTACACTACATAAATTAAAGAATAAAGTTTGTTTCCATTGAATAAAAAGGTGTTCTTGTTAAATGCAATTTCTTAAACGATGATGCCAACAATGTTGGGAATAACCTCGAGACAGTACCGGCTTTACCTATAGTGCAGGGTGTGCTGTGCAAATGAGGGCAGGGGCGCCGAGCCTCGCTCGTGGCGCTCTCAAAGACCCTGCTACACCCGTGACTGGCCAGCTCCGGTAGAAGCTATGCGCGCGCCACAAAATACGAATTCCCTACATCATCCGAAGGTTCGATCACTGATGGTCGAGTCGGTAGGGCTTCTAAAGGGATGAATAAATGGCAAATCCAGGCAGTTTAGATGACGATACTGAGGGAAATGTGTGATGTTACGCGAATGAATAGAATAAGAAAAGAGTATGTAAAAGGAAGTCTGAAAGTGGCGCTTTAGCGAGTTGGGTGAAAATCGGTTGTCATCCTATAGGCAGGTTGTTGTATGTGATGCGAAGAAATGTGGATTTTTTATTATGAATGTGGAGGATTACAAGAGTAGGTATAGGAAGCCCAATAAAAATAATAATTTTTGTGTCCACCGTATTTTCTAATTGTCTCTACGAGTGCATTGTATTAGTAGGCCTATTTACCGCCAATAAATAATCCAAGAGCAACAATAGACAATGTATTAATTACCTGAATTCCACAAATAAATTTATAATTGTTCGATTTGGCCTATTTAAACAACAAATAGGTACGTTTTATCCGGTAACGCATTTGATAATAATTATGTAAGTACACACATTCATATATCTATAAATCAATGTTATTTTTCATTATTCCAACTGTTAACATGTTTGTTTGTTTGTTACTTTTTCACACCCCAACATAATATGAATAGTGCTTGTGATGGTTTGAATGTGGTACACGGATAAACTTTAACATGGCATGATAGGTATCAGCCGAAAACGTTCACTGCTGAATGAAATACTACCTAAAAGATTTCCACCGCAACCAAATGTATATGTTTTAAACTCACATTGGTAAATACGATCGAAAGGATATTATATAGGTACGTATATAAAAATGCGCACTAAGGCCATACAAACCTAAATTCTGAGAAATAAAGACAATACACGACTATGGCTACAGCTGCATAAACAATGAAAAAATCAAAATATCTACTTCTGACTAGCAGAAATGGTTGTCTAAGACGACTTTTCAACTCGCCTCAGATGATGAGCAAAATTGGGCTGCGTGGTCCATTCTTTACTTTAAAGAGTCGTCAATCTTTGTGTATGGTATATTCCCACTGCCTTAGACGACAAAAATCTTTCATTTTCTTCTTCAAAATTTTACAAGCCACCCTAATTTATAGGCCAGAGAATTAATCAAAGCGCCATTACATACTCTTTAAAAATTGTGTTACAATAGAGTTTAGAATAGAATAGAATACTCTTTATTGTACACCATAAAAACTTACAATTTATAGCATTAAGGGCTACATAGGGTGTTTACAATGGGAGTTTATGTACCAAAAACACAACTCGATTTGCCATAATTATGTAGACAATCTAGACTTATTCTCCACTAGTCGCTAAACTGAAAAAGATTATTGTGTAACGACTTCATCAAAGATCATTGACACCACAATACATTTTCTATGAGTGCTTTTACTTTTCCACCTGTCTAATGTCTGTTGCTTTACCATAATATTATTATTAACAGTGGAAACTTATAATTTGGCATTTGCTGACTTGTCTTTTATTACTTCTTTGATAGCTAAGTTTTTCGAAGAAATAAAAATAAACTAAATAAGGAGTCCACAAGTTAGCAGTTTACCGATTCAATATTATTCAGTTGTAAAAACTAGGCACTGCGCGTAATCGTCGTGCAATTTTTATCTTAATGAGTTATTTGCTAGTTTCTTACTAACTGTGTTCGCGAATTCTCAGTAAAAAAAACGTACCTACAATATATGACGCGACGTAATTCATGACGAACAAAAATCATATGTCACTCGAATGATATTTATTTCACTTTTGTTTGATCATACGTTAACAAAGTGACCAAAGACTTCCTGTTAAGTCTCGCGACTCAACAATGTAATAATTAATTGTGTTACATTAGTTGTTGCTTTAGTTAAAATTATTGCTTTTGAAACCTTAATGGCTTTCGTTTCAAAGTCTTGACAAACACCGAGTCACATCTCATACTGAATAAGAAAATCTAATAAATAATTCTACATCATAACATCAAGTCTATTTATTGCCCCAAAGGTAAGGCAAAAGAACTCTCACATTTCGCCTATTATTTTATAATAACTCTTTATTTCAGGCATCTGTGACTCACATTAACAAAATAAACACTATAATCTAATGAAATAATACATAGGAAATATAAATTAAGCTAGAATTCATGTTTACGTATATTCGGCGACGCATTGCACTGAGTCGTGGTATCATGTAGCCTTCCACGGAAACGACGATACACGACACCCGTCGCGCGTCGGCCAAACTTCTTCCTTCATAAAAGTCTCGAGAAGGTGGGTTGGAACGCGACTTCAAACTTTGGACTGTCAGGATAAAATTGGTCTTTATCTTAATATACTCCACGACCTCCTCTACCTTCGTGGAGTGATGTAGCCCTGACACATACAGCTGCGTCGATGGAATAGCCGGACACAGCAACATGTTCGGACCAGTCAATGCGGTACCGCACTGATTACGGCGGGCAGGCTTACTCTTGGTCTTTTCGTTCTTCTTCTTCTCCACAAGAATAAAGTCTTCGTCATCGGCCTGTCCTTGGCTTTTGGAGCTTCGAACTGGTTCGGAGGGTTCCTGGGCTCTCGCTTTGTTTGTTCGCTGGTTTGTTAGTTGTGGTGCTGCTGTTGTTGATGATGTAATAGGGTAAACTACTAACCGGGTATAAACCTAGAGTCCGGGCTGTTACTAAGAAATTTCAGATGGAAAAACCCGTTTGCAAATTGTATCCAAAACCTCAACTTTGACTAGACTTACGAGGCAGTAATAATATAAGAAATAAAACAAGTATTCAAAAAATAACTGATTCAAGAAGACAAATCTAGACCTCGCGGTTTTTAGAATAAATTGGTTACCAGTGACATATATGGCTAACACAAAGAGATTTAGATACCTACTATTGAGGGGGGCCAAAGACATTCAATACCTATAGACCGGACATCACGAACAAAATTTTCGTCCGAAAAAGTGTGTCCTGCTGGATACAAGTCTAGTTTTTTGTAGTACGCTCCGCTGCCGCTCCAATATGCATATTCTAGATGGCGTTACTGAGACATGGGATCAAAGTTTTTCTATGACATTTCCTTGACATGCCCGCTCTATAGTATTTTAAATCTCTTTGAGGGGGGCACATGCGAAGAAATGTCGTAGCAAAATGTGATTCTATGTCTCAGTTACGCCATCTAGAATATTAAAGTGGCAGCGGAACGTATAGCAAACTAAACTCATACACTTTGTCCACTTAATGGACACAAGTATCGGATGAAAATTTTGTTCTTTGTGTCCCGCCTATAGTTAGTATCGAATGTCTTTGGCCTGACACTATTTTAAATTCACATAAGCACTGGTTAAAACACTTTCGAATAAATTCTTATGACGAACAATGCAACACGTAGGTACCATCGGACAACAGGAAATTATGACAGGCTTATCATAAACCAATAACTTTGAAATTTAGTTCTAAGTAAATATGGGATTGCTCATAATACATTGAAGAACGGGCTTGGCAGACACACACATATTTATGATAAGTTGATAACATAAAGATAGATCGACTTTTTCGACACTGTCTTCTCAACTGCTAAGAACTGTCTATTTTTAAATCACTTATGATATTTGCCTTGCACTAAATAGTCATAATCCAAGCAATCAGATCTGAATAAAACAGGATCTGTAACAGGAAGGTATTTGTGAAAGAACCTTTAGTTTTTTTTGCCACCCATTATTCCACAATAAATTTCTAAGCATCTAGTCATTACTATACAACGTAGCAATGTCGCGAATATTTTTGGGATCTTTACCAGTCGATATATAGATTTGTGTAGGACTTTTTCAACGATTTCATTTGTATTGTGTTAAAAAGGCTATTGAATGATCTTATTAATTTTTACCTCGTTATTTGTATATTAAGTATGGTTTAGCGTACGTCACGCGGTTTCAACGGTGTAGTTCCCGTGCCGATGCCGGTGGGAACACAGGGATGAATAAAAAGCCTATGTCACCCAGTGATAGTGTAGCTTCATGATGGTTTAAATATTTTCGAAACGGACCATTAGTTTTTATGTTTATTCGTCACGTCTTACAATACAAATATTTCCTATTTATAAACTCTATCAGATATAGACTATTGACATTATTATTTATTTATGGTCCACGAATAAAAAATTCATTGATGAAGAATGATAAATAGAATGAAAGAATGGTGTTTTAGCAGCCAAGATCACGTGATGCATGTACTGATTACAATAATAATACTGCATTTATTGACAAATACAAAGAGCTGCGTTCAAGTAACTGTTAACTGGTGGGTTTGGCAGCCTGTTCGCCTTTGTTGTAAAAGCAAGCCGCTATTATATGCAAATTAGGGACGCCTCTAAATTATACCCGTGATACAGGTCAGCCTTCATATCTCGACTGATTTATTAAATATTAGAATAGGCTTATTGTATACACATTTATACGTTTACTAGCTGTGCCCCACTGTTTTATACCCATATTCGTAAGAGGTACAATTCCTTCAGTTTTCGGGGCGCACGTCAATATCTATACCTCGCTGATGGCAGAATTTTATCCGAATTGTTTGGCATGTTTTGTTGTACTTTTGGCAATAAATTTACAACATGCCTTTATAAAATAAGACTAAATATTATTTAGATGTTCAAGTACAGACGCCAGCACATCAAGTTACCCCAATATGTAAAATTTTCCCAATTGAATATGAACCTTAGTCTGTTTGACATAAAGTTGAAAAACGATCAAAGGAATTTGACACATTGGGGTAACTTGACGTGCTGGCGTCTGTACGTCACAGTTTTCTTTCATTAAAATATAAATAAATAAATAATAATAATGTTCCACAACTTTTACACATATAGTTCCAAGCTAAGCAGAGCTTGTGTTATGGGTACGAAATAACTAATAAACATAGGTACTTATTATATATTTCTAATTATAAACATATTATAGATAAATTACACCCAGACACAGGAAAAATGATCGCACTCATCACACAAACATTCGTTCTAGATGGGAAAACTATCTAGACCAATCAGTCAATATAATACATATTAGTTTGATAGTGCATAGCATACACATGTATTCGTTTCATCCGGTTCCAACAGTCGAAATATATCTAGGCAATAAATTTAAACCAGTTTCAGTCACCTATTTGCATATCCGTTTTAGTGATTAAAATATCCTCCACGACAAAAGATTGATCTTGTATATGTGTGTTCGGCATGGTCTGGACAGTCTCTTCAAAATGCATAAACAAAGAGATTTAAAATACTATAGAGCGGGCATGTCAAGGAAATTTCATAGAAAAACTTTGATCCCATGTCTCAGTAACGCTATCTAGAATAATATAATGAATATTAGAGCGGCAGCGGAGCGTACTACAAAAAACTCATAGACTTGTATCCAGCAGGACACACTTTTTCGGACGAAAATTTTGTTCGTGATGTCCGGTCTATAGGTATTGAATGTCTTTGTGCATAAATGTATTTTCAATTTTTAAATTGACTTAGTTGACGTTACGTTTTTGTCAAGCATGTGCTAGGGTTACCTACTTACTAGTATTTAGTTGCGTACGTTTAGACTGAAAATCAACATTGTTGTAAATAAGTTAGGCATATGATGATATCAGTTGAAATTCCTCATTCCATTAGTGAATATTATGAGAGACTACCCTGTCGGTCTAGATTTCTAGAAGTCGTCAAAAAGGGGGCGGGAAAAAAGTGTTTTTCATCTAGGATTTCTTTGTAGCGGCCCGTAGTCTTGATGAGTGCCGTTTGATGGCAATACACTGGCCTTTATAACTCGGGACTTTAACGTAACTGGTGACTGACTGATACACTTCTCCAAAAGTTTCGAAGTATGCAGGCGTGGTGATATTCAATAAACAGTTGAATAAAGAGCACCTCTGCATAATATGAAACTGATATAGTTATTATTTTATCCGACAAATGCTTTGGTTCGGACAAATATGGAATATGTTTTATGTGTTTGTAATCTCATCCATATTAATACATGTCTCGTCTCTCTCCATAACTTGATGACTATACTTACACATTACTTACAATACGGCAATAACGAATAAGGCATTCTATCGGTAAGGGCACTCCTATTTAGATAATGTTTATATTATTTCTAGAACCTAGAGGTTTATTCACACATACGGCAACGTAACGAATATGTTTTTTTTTAATTAGTCATTTATTAGCTCGTATACGTGCATGAAATTAATAAATACATATAAAGGGTTGTTTGTTAACTATTCTTAACTACCTTCTGCCAGTAGCTTCGCCCGCGTTACAAGTAAGAAGATTATCCCGAAGGGTTCACATTCCTGAGACAAGCTTAATCCAAATCTGGCCAAACACAAACTTAATTTAAACTAATAACTGACTACTTATTAGCTAATTATAGTAATAAATAGCAACTAAGAACTACGTATTAGGTAATTTCATAAACTATACATACATTTCCAAAATAAAACAGTGAACAACAAAAAAACAGCTTCAAATATCATCAAACCTTCAATGTAGATAAACCACCATCAAAAAAACACTAATTCATTCCACCGTCGCCCATGTCAAATGATGGGGTTTCTCATGGCTCATTGGAGACTGCCTTACCATGGCAAAATCACTCGTAAAACGGTTCCGCGTCAATTTGAATTGCCTTTGGTCACAGTGGCGTAAACCTCGGTAAACTGGCTTTAATAATTGACTTACTATGTTTGACTGATGACCGTGAATTAACTGCACAGTCGAATAGTTAAAAGAAGCCGCTTAACGCTTAGCAGCTTGCAGTTCCCAGGCTAGTTTGATTTTGTAGCTATAGCTTAGCTGCATAGTAACATAATATGGTGCATGTGGTGTTAGCCTGTAAGTAATTGTTGCACTCATAAACGTAAACTGTGTACCTTTAAATTATAATGTATTGTGTAAACAATTGTTGGCTAGCCTATTTAAATAAATAAATATTTATTTATTTGGTCTAGTGGTCGCAAGCGCTACTTATTAATTAAATTATTATTATAGGTTCTGGGTTCGACCTCCGGGTCGGAACAAGTGTTATTGAGTTTTTCCATCTGAAATTTCTCAGTAGCAGTCTGGAGTCTGGATTTGTGCCCGATTGATGGCAATAGACTCGTTCCTTATTACATGTACTTTAGGTACACCTCTGCCTAACTCTTCGGGGATTACAGGCGTGATGTATGTATAATGCTAGTCTGTCAAAACTGATCCTTAAAAAAAAAACAACCGACTTCTTAAAAAAACACTAACAGGTGAAAAATAACTCCAGTTTCGGAAGTCTGTGGCTTTGGTGGTTTTATTTCGTTCATTATTGGCCACCGACTTCCGACACTGGAGTTATTTTTGACCTGTTAGTGTTTTTTTAAGAAGTCGCTTGTTTTTTTTTGTAAAAAAGTTTTATTTTGCAATTTTTAGTTTCTTCGTATGTAAAGAAAGTCTTTCAAAACTTGAAAAAATCATTGAAATATGTTAACAATTGCAAAAGAAGTTCTTTCTAAACATTAATCTGTACATCTCTGCCGGGCCCCTTTTAAAATAGACTATTATGACGATAATGTTATATTATGGAAATAGATTTTGCTGTTATGCGTTAAAGAGTACCGTCGCCTGTCTTCTTCATCAGTTTTTCTTCACCAAATGATACTTGCTAAATGAAAATGCTTGATTTATTACCAAAAATGTAAAAATCGGTTTAAGTATGTGTACCTATATTATTCGAGGAGTTCCCTCAATTCCTCGAGGATCCCATCATCAGATCTGAGGTTTGATACAAATGGGACCAACCTGGTAGTATCCCCTATCAAATAAAAAAAGAATTTTGAAAATCGGAACATAAATGGCGGTGTAATCGCGTAACAAACACACAAAAAAAAACATACCGTCGAATTCAGAACCTCCTCTTTTTTTGGAAGTCGGTTAAAAATGTCTCATTGGTATAAATAAATGAATACGTGGTAATACTTTTGTTCCAATTGATATCAATCTTTCTCTAAGACTTAGAAGTACAGACACATAAAGGCACATAAAGTTACCCCAATGTGTCAAATTTCTTTGATCGTTTTTCAACTTTATGTCAAACACAATAAGGTTCATATTCAATTGGGAAAATTTGACAAATTGGGGTAACTTGATGTGCTGGCGTCTGTACATAGTATAGTGGTAATGTTGTTCAGACAGAAAATCCAGTGACCAGTACACGTAACCTGTGTGCGTGTATGATCCAGATGTATAAAAAATGAAGAAAAAAAAGTATCAAGGGATAGGTGAGACTGTAGTTTTTACCTAACCCCATGGAAAAAGCCATGACGTATGTTTAAAATTCAGTTTGAAAGTGTTACGTGTAGAATGGTGTCTGATGACTAACTATTGATTCAACTAAATTGTGGTTATCTTTCAGTTCAACAGTAATTTAAGACAGACTGCTACTATGCTGGTTCTGTCTAAACTGAGTATGCTTTTGTAAACAAATACCAAGACGACAGTTGATCGTGATGTATGAAGGAAAATATGACGTTACGACTTTAAATAAACAGGAATCATAGATGTCTGTGAGGCCGTCTGCCTTTCAGACTAAAAGAAAACGGTCTAGTATTCGTAAATAGTTTATATTGTATTATGTATTCGTAATAGTAGCCGAGACTCGATGGGATAAACTATTTTCCCATTCATTCCATGGGTAAATGTCTTGATGTAACGGTAACTACCTATAGTAGTTAAATATTAATACTGAAATAGATCTTTTCATGTTTCTACAGTTGTATTATTTCTACTTTAATGAAAATGAGAAAGATTATTATGAATGGATCGTTTTCTTTCGTGCATGCCTATCAGACGAATTATTTTATTATCCTTTCTTTATAAGTATTCAAACATGAATGACACGTTTATATAACGTAAATGTTTACCTACTTTTCACCATAATCTAATCTTTATGAACTATGCATTAAAAAAACGTCGATAAAGAGATCATTCGCTACGCTAAGCATGACTGTAAACAAATTAGAAGTTTAAAACAATATTATTATCTTTAAAGAACCTTTCAATCAATTGTGTCGTGGCCGTTGTGGGAATTCTCTTTTGCTGTATGTTAATAATATGTATGTATTTAGAAATATATTAAATGAAACTTTTTGCTTTTTGCTTATTTCTCACACATTTGTAGAACGATTGTAAACTGGAGGAGCGGAACCACCTAATACAAGCAAATCTTTGCTTAAAAGGTGACTCCAAACCTAACATAGTTATTGTCATAAGTGATGAAATAAAAAAAAAATATTATTTTTTATTTATTTTTATATAAGTATGTTTCTCTGTTGTTAGGTACCCATAACACATGCTCTGCTTAGCTTGGGACTAGATGGCGTTGTGTGAAAGTTGTTGAATATTTATAATTTAATATTGTTTATTAATGTGATCGTTATTTCGTTAAAATACAGGAATTGCCCCTTTGATTCCAGTGCTATTTCACAAGATGCCATACACCTATCAAAGACCAACTTGATACTCTCTAGCGTCTATAATTCACAGAAGTTATGTTACACACAGGTAAACACGCCTTTATCAGAATTACATCGTCGTATATACTCGCGGTGGCACGTCTCGGCCATTAGAGTCCAACGAGGTCTCATTATGCTGTTTAAAAAGTTTGTGTACGTGTTTTTAGATACAGCTATAGTATCCGCTGATGCAGAGTTATTTGTTGAAATTAACTAATTCAATGGAATGTTTGCAATTCTGTTAAAAGGCGAGATGGCGGGAATAACTTAATTCAGTTTTATTGGCATTTGCTGCATTATTTAATATATGGAGGAAAGGACATGTTTTTTTCAAATATCTCATTTATACCTAAAGTTTCTTGGAGTTTTTGTTCTCTAGTGTTGACTAATATTTCGACTGGTGAAATAAAATAGCAAGTGTTGCTTTTATGCTTTTTCAAATGGTTCGGAAATCGAACCATTTGGTTTCAAAATCAAAATCAAAAGTCTTTATTCAAACTCGGCTGAGAATCAGCACTTTTTGAACGTCAAAATAAAATACATAAAAACAGTCCCCCAAAAACGGCCCACCCTTCGCCACTTCCTAGTGCTTCCTAGTGGTTTGGGTAAACTTGTCGAGAAATCTGTGAAGGCAGTTTAGTTACTTTTTAAAAATAACTTATCTTAAAGATATAAAGGTTTTCTTTCAGGCCCCATCGATTTCCACCCTAAATATTCTACATTGGATCTACATTATTTTATCATTTTACGCTTCAGAATCTGTAGTGGCAAATGCGATCCCCGCGCGAATACCATATCACAATAAAATACTATGGCTATGATATTTCTGCAATTCCTCAGTTTTCTTGTCTTGACACAAAGCAATATTATTAATTATAGTGTTTTTTTTTTATTATATGCATGATAATTATGATATAATTATATTAACGTTCCGTGCGTCAGGAAGATGGTTATTTATTTTACGGCATTACCGCGATTGGAGCGAGTGTGCCAATGTCCGGCAGGAGCGGCGTGTGCGCGTAATTAACTATTTTACGATCAGCTATATTTGAGTTAGCCCATTTGTCTGAAAATTTACGATATTATAATGTAAGGTAAACAGTAAATATCAGAACTATTCGTTATGATCAGCCGTTAAATTGCACCAAAATAGCTGTGTTTGGGACAACACAAATTGAAATGAAAATGGATTGACCTTTACATTGGTAAATTGATCTTATTATAACCATTTGCATTACTTATTAGATGCTCAGTGTGGTTAGCTCTAATGATATATAATATATAAAAATATACGAGTACATATAGTTATGTATAATTATATGTATAATTATTAGATCCAACCAAACTGATTAATCGTTAACTAAGCAAGACTTTCCTTGTTAAAAATTCTCGAAAGTCTAGCTGGAGTTACCAATGATAACAAAAAAGGCAATCCTGTGTAGCGGACTTTTAGATGTTAATGTTAGTTCGTGTTGTCAATAGTTTTTCTTCGTCTTCTCGGTATCTGCGACTTATCAACTACACTTACGAGAATACTGTCAATCATTTGGACAGCTGTGCCCACACCTGTACAAAGAACGGCGTTATTTGACTGGCCTGTTGGTCTAGTAGTTAGTAGCCCTGACTGCAATGCCAGAGGTCGTGGGTTTGATTCCCTCCCAGAACAAATGTTTGTGTGATGAGCACGATCATTTGTTTTGTGTCTGGGGGTAATTTATCAATAATATGTATGTATTTAGAAATATATTATAAGTATGTTTATCAGTTGTTAAGTACCCATAACACAAGCTCTGCTTAGCTTTGGACTAGATGGCGTTGTGGAATATTATTAATAATAATATTACAAACTAGCAGACGTCACGCGGTTTCACCCGCGTATTTCCTGTTCCCGTGGGATTACAGGGATAAAAAGTAGCCTATGTTATCCGTGAATAGTGTAGCTATCCACCAGTGCAATATTTTTTTAAATTGGATCATTAGTTCCTAAGATTACCCCCTACATACAAAGTTACAAACAAATTTTACCTCTTTATAATATTAGTCTAGATACCCGAGTGGTACACAATTAGGATTACAAATAGTAATTACCAATAAGGGATGTTATTGTTAATCGGCTCCGGTTGCAATAACCTTAAGTAGGAAAATGTTTCAGTAATTAGGGTCCCTTTTCTCAAAAGGAAAAACGGAAAAGGTGTAGGAGCAGTTCGCTGTCCATCCGTTCTTCTGGAAACTCCCTTTGCCTTAACCTGGTAACATATAATAGGATATAATATTTATTTATTTATTTTATTTTTTGCTTGTTCGGAAAACTCACAGCTAGGTACAAAAATAAGATAGAGTGAATAAACAATAACAGGATATAATAGGATTAAAGTTTTAGTTATAAGTACAAAGTTTTCGGTATCTAAGTATGGCAGGTAAAGAAATCACGCCGCTACATCAACGTAATTAAGATATATATTCAATAATTTATCACGCATTATAGCGATTATCTCAATTTTATTAACACTAAGATATTTCCCGTTTGACTGTTGACTGCCTCGTTGGTCTAGTGGTCGCAAGCGCTACTGCTGAGCATGAGGTCCCGGGTTCGATCACCGGGTCGGTTAAAGTGTTATTGAGTTTTCCCATCTGGGATTTCTCAGTAGCAGCCCGGAGTCTGGATTTGTGCCCGATTGATGGCAATAGGCTCGCCCCCTATTACATGGGACTTAAACATAACTGGCGAAATGTGGGTGTACTACCAGGTACACCTCTGCCTAGCCCTTCGGGGATTACAGGCGTGACGTTATGTTGATGTTATATTTCCCGTTGACCTAGCAGAAATATTGCAAGCAGCAAAATTTGACTGTTAAAGTAAAGACCTCATAAAGATTAAAATTTTGCCGCCATCAACATTACATTTGCAATTGGAACGATGACCGTGTTGTAGAATAACGTATGGAGGAACATTATTTTCAACTGTAAAGTTATTTTTGTACTTGAATTTAGACTTCAAAAGTCCGAAAGATGTTGTAGTATCACTCAGCTTGTATTTCATTCAAATCGAGTACTTATGTCTGAATACACAAGTTTATCACGCCTTTTTACCTGATAACAATGGTTGATGCGAATATGAATCAGTCGGTCTTACAAACAATATAGTAATATAAACTATTGTCTATCTAAGCTTGCTATGATATTTTTAAATTCTGAAATTGCTATATTATCCTTTGTGTATTGTTTTATTGTTATTTTTAAAAGGCACGCCTACAAGGATTGCGTGATTTCCATTCTCACCTCTATTCTTTTGTCGGGTGTCGTAAAATATGGGTACGTCAACACGAGTAGCATTCCCTAGGTTATAGCATAATACACCCTAGGTAGACGATGTAGTGACGAAAATTGAGAAGAGTATGCTAAGATGGACGCCCTAGAGGCATTATTGGTAATGTTCTTCAGAAAAGTCAGGTAGGTATACCCTAGGTAACCTATTATAATCTTCGAATAATTTGTATTCTAACTGACATATGGGTAGAAACTTGTGAAAGCAAAATAGGTGGTCGTTCCAGTTGCCGTTTGGCTGCATCTAGCTAGACTGGAAGTTGACCCCAATTCATTCGTTTGGGAAAAAGCTAGGGGAATGATGATTCAAACGACATTGAATATGCTTAGAAGTAAATTACGGGATATTAAATATAATGATTATGTCTCTCAATACTTGACTTTCTTCCTCCAATATCTCTTCTGGTCAACCAAGCCAACTTTTATTCTTTCAGACTTACCTTCTATTGTATTTTTTTTTAATGCAAAGTCTAATCATCATGCCAAGCCTTGTCCTAATTATTTTGTGGTCTAGATGCAGCCGAATACCAGTATTTTCCATGAAGTGACTGCCTAAGTTACTTCAAAGAGCACGTCATATGAATTCAGTAAACTAATTACGCTTTACATTATCAGATCAAAAGTATAACATCTCTAATACATTGTGTTGCAACATTTACCCACAAACATCAAAGTCAGGACTCGTGTTTGTAAATAATTTGTCTTCGTACAATCTCGTATTTCCGTCTGCAAACGTATCTGCAGCTTCCGGTGGGATTTACGATGATGACGTCATTGTAAATTATGACGTCAGTAAATACCTGTTGATAAATCATCTCGTGGGTAATGTTTGGAGATTGTAAAGAAAATTCAGAAGGTACCTACACTGTAGATTTCCGTTGATACTTTTCAGTATTACCGTCCTTAGCCCCACATGCTAGAGATAGATCAGGAAGAGATATAATAGTGGCATCTGCATAGATCGCCTTACTCAACTGCCTTGACATTTTTACCACCACCAATGGCCATCTAATCGAATCATACGAAGTTTCTTACCTAAAGGATCCGTTTGTCTATCAACGGGCTGTATCTCATAAATAAACGGTAATAGGTTTACAGTTTTTTTTTAATCTTTTTCAGTAAAGGGATTTTTGTTCACAAATGCGACGATGCATGTCCCATCGTACTTTTACAGTTAACTTACTTTCTAGACTAGTTTTGCGTATTGAAACCAAACTAAATTGAATGAACTAAATCTACGTTATTACTCATTACTAAAATGTTTACAACAGCTTTGTAACTTAGTTTTTACAGAGTTTTTATTTCCATAGCTCTTATGACAGGAAAACAAAATAATACATACTTAGGTATCACCGTGTAGATATTAAAATCCGTAAATAAATATCGAGGCTACTAAGTTATTTGGGTGATTCTACGCTATTTGGATTCCAACGGCCTTTAGATTTTTTTTATGTTAAACTAATTACATTGCCGTTAATGTGTGCTTATGCAATAAAGTATAACTTCTTTCATTTGGACCACTTAGTCAATTTACGATAGTGGTTTAATTTTACACATTAACATTATAAAATAGTAACAAATGTATACTCCCCTGGCCTACCCCATTGCTGTATTTTTTTCATTTTTATGGCCTAATACTTTTAATATTTATGGCATTGTGTTTTATTTTAATATTGTGTTATAGCTAATATAACTTTGAAACATATGTTATAACAATACATTGCAAAAGTGTTTATTATATAATTTAAAAAATCTTATTTTCACGTCACTTGCTAAAAACGTCACTTCACCTGGCGAAATTGAAAGACTGTGATTTTCACCTAAAAGTGCTAAAGTATATTTTTGACCATAAACGACGCGCGTGGGACAGTGTGAAGTTAAATGCAAGCTAACAGTGTTGAGCACAACTAAAACAATGTGGCGTCAGTTTTCAATTCATTGTCTGAGAACGTGCTTGTGCCAGTAGTTCCAGTATTTCCCTTGGTAAGTATATCTTTTTATATTTCATCGTTAAATAATTGTGAATTTGCACAGTGCAATGTTTAGTGTGTGTAGATGACATTTATTGTGTAAAATGTGGTCAGAAAAACATGCGGTATTACTTTTGGGAGATTATGTCCAATTTTGTCACTTCTCTGGCGTCACTTCTCTGCCAGTTTCTATGCCAGGGGAAAATCATACCATGCAGGGGCAGTGACAATTTTTTTTTTTGTAAATATTTACTATTACAAAACAGTTTATTTCATTTGTTCTAGTTACGCAGATATCATGTCAAACATGATAAAGAAGCAAACAAGGGATGAGAGGCTAAAAAACCAGATCCAAGCAGAAAAAATACGCTACCAAAAAATTAAAAACAATCTGATTAAAAATACAGAATTACAAGCGAAAGAAAAGCAAAATTTTCAAAAAGGAGAAAAGGGATAAATTAAGTGTATTTAACACGACTGAAAGGGAATGGGCTGATGTTTTTTTTTATTTTACTTGGAATTATCTTGAAACCGGACATGGTATCAGATGGGCATGTAGACAAACCTTGCTACGATGGACAACACTTTACCAGAGATTTTTTTTTTAAAGTTGTATCATTCATATGTTAGTGATACCTGTGATTTTATACTTGTGGAATACCAGATAAGTGATAAAAAATATAGTTATGCTGCCGTATGCAAGTCTGAATTTGATGACGAAGAAGGAGAGATTATTATTTTACTTTATTTCAAGAAATCTATTGAAGGTGCTACTCTTTTTTGCCAGTTTACTTATGGTGAGTAATAGAGTATTCTACAATTTTTTAGAGCTGGTTGATGTGCTCAAAAAGTTAATTATTTATTGTTTAGTATATAAGTAGAAAATACTTAGTTTAACCGAAATTATTGATTCAGTTCGTTCATAAAATGGAAGTTTACATTTATAATAATGATTTTTAAGTTTACTTGCTAAGATAACCTCTCATAGGTGTATCATTTTACTATTTAGGTAAGCCTTAAATGTGAAATTACACTTTTTCGAGTATTTAATTATTAAAAACTGTTGAACAGTAAGTGTTGTGATTATTTAATAGGAAAAATTACTAATTTTGTTTAATTCACAGACGAGAGTGATATGCATTTATATATATATATATTATATTATAATTAGATATTATTATTGTTGTATTATTATTTTCATATGTAAATTATTTGATGGTGATCGAAACTGAATTTTTTAAGAACTTAGTATTGTGAATATGTTTCAACTGTTAAGGCTGATTGTATTCTATTCATTAAAAATATAACGATAAAGCTATTATTTATTCATTTTATACAGTATTATTAAAATTCCTTAGATAATACTTAGTAGCCTGTCACTTTCCTGCTATAATTTGTCACTACTCTGCCAATAGTGTCTCTCCCCTGTTAACACATTTTCCCCTGGAGCCTATAAAATGAAAAAAAAATAGAAATATCTTCTGGCCCTTGTTATTACTTAGGCAAAATAATGCCAAGAAGTTGAATTATTAATATTAAATTAAACAAATGATTTTTTCTTTGGGGACACAAAATACTCAAATACCGTAGAATCACCCATTTATAGTTTTCAGTAAATTCTTTGTTATGTAAACCTTCTAGATCTTTCTGTATCGTCAATAGTCGTAGGTTTTAATGTCGACTTTTACTATCGTTTCGTTTACGCTCCACATATGAGCAGAAGAGTACTCCTGTATGATTATTTACGTGTTTTGTTGGTGCATTGACAAGTCAGACTTTTATGGGTATCTTAACTAGTGGCGATAGAAAACAATATCTGTAATAGTGTGCACGTGGTTGCGAAAATAGTTACAGTTTTTCGATGTTGGACAGATTAAATGTAAGCGCGTATGAAGAAAGGAAAAGATTGGTTCATTAATGACAAATAATACCAGTCTGTTACGGTCCCAATGCAGGGCAAAGGCCTCTTATCAGAGAAGAGTTATACAGAGAAGGCACGAGCATTAGCTCGTGCCTTCTCTGTATGATAAGAGATTAAAGATTGATAAGATTCTAAATGTATTGTACACTTACATTACATTTTGGTGTTATTTTAACAAAAGCCGAAACCAATAAAGTTGAATTTAATTTACCCGGTCAACTGTTAAAAAGTTATAGAACTTACTATTCTAGAAAAAGATTTAATGTGCCATAAAAATATTGAGGTTAATTAATAATCGATATAAAAACATATCTTTTAAGTTTAACTAATTTACACACAATAAGCTAAATTACATTTAAAAAATCCTAATTAATTTCGGAGTTTACTCTGGCCAACATTCTAAAATCGTCACACGCATTGAGCAAGGGTGCTTGAAACTAGTGCCTTCTTTATATTATTAGAAGTGGCCCGCAATTAGACAGTATAAAGTTGGTGTCCAGTAAAGTTAGATAAAAGTAAATAGGTACCTAGATATTGTAAGCGTGGGGCTCGAGTTTTAAGCTTACAATCCAGAAAAATAGACGAAGAAACATTTTATATGATGAGTTAAGGGTAAACATTTTCAACATATTCAAAGTTGTCAAAACAATGTCATGAACCGAAGCATAGTTACTTACAAGCCTACCCGTATACAGAATAGTTCAATTATAATAATAATTACCCACCAAAATGCATTGGTTTCAAGTATAATATTCTTTTTGCACTGTGGTAAAGAGTGCGGAGGTCGAAATACCTCGCTCTCACAGTCATTTGTCCTGACTTAACCTTTGCCCAACTTGAATTGACGCCAGGGTTGTCACTCTTTGGAACCCACGTTTCAACGCTTGGTGATAAAAAGATAAAGATACCGGGCTGGTATCCGCAACTCCACGTCAAAGCGTGTATTTTGCGTATAATGCTCGATGATTCATCTTTAGAGTGATGTATGTTTTAAATTGATACTGAAATAGGGACCTAACAACCGCTGACTGTATAATAACTACTTAAAATGGTACTTTAAAAAAGCACATTTGTTCATCATTCTTAAAATGTTACTTGTAGAAGAGAAACGAGTATTTAAGTACTTATTACGTGATTACCTAATTGAAAATTACGCGAAATTGAAATTTAAGTAATTTTCGATTTCCCTATTTTAATGTTTGCAGAAGTTTCTTAAAGGAACTTAGATTACAATCGTTTTAATTAAACTTCCAGCTTTATAATGTACAAATAATACTACTAACTGTGTTTACTCAACAAATGGTATTTTTTTTACAAAGCAATTTTGTCGAAAATTAAGTTAGTACATACTTTTGCTCTTTAATATTATGGCACACTAATAAACTAATATAAATAAATGCTACTGATAGCATGTCTTGCAAGAAAATATTAATTGTTCTAATCATACACACACCGCAATAAAAAAATGAAGATCCAATAAAACATTTATATTTAATGACCTCACAATGTAAAACAATTTATATTGTCACGACTTCAAACACCGTTTATTTGAAAATGACAACCCTACACATTCATTACGCACTCAGGGCCGCTAGATAATCATGGTGAGGTTTTTTGCAACGATCAGCAATGCATTGTTGAGTTGCTTCTAACCATTAGTTATCCGTCGAATACGAATAGTAGGCAGCCTCATTTGCATCGTCTGATTATGCATACCGGCTCATGCGACTTCAATTGCATGCTGTTAATGTTTTATGACCATTTTATGAATAGTTTTAATGAAATCGAAAGTTATGGTCCAGTGAGACAGAACGTGCCTTTAATTGTGTGTTGTTAGTATGTTGTCATATTTTTGCATTACATTATGTAGACAGCAATGTGTACAGTTTTTCTTGTTTTCATACCTTTCAGTGAGGGAATCATACTTTGATTTTTCTAGCTGGGATGTTCCGTCCTCTTTAGATTTTAATGCAAACTTTAAATTTTTATGATCTCAACCACTGTTTGTTTGTTGAATTAGATGAGTAGGTATTTAAAAGTACAGAAGGTGTATATTGGACAGAGAGAACTGCATAGAAAGTAAGGAGGCCTTTGCCCAGTATTGGGATATTCAAGCTAGTAATAGTAGTAGGTATACTGGATTGGCAATTCAATGCCAATCAGTTGTTTCTGCAAAAAATCCACCATCGCTAACTACGTATTTAAAATTGATTGTTAAAAAAGTCGTTGATAGTTTAATCATAACTTTTCAATCTGATAGCAGATTAAGAGTGGATGATATAGCTTGAAATGTAATGATAGACTTGGTAATTGATTTGAGGCGTAATCACAGACATTTAAAAGTCGGATGCGACATGTTTTTTCTCCACGCTCTGCGCAGTCATGCGGCAACATGCGCTTGCGCAGACACAATAATGTGCACTTTCCTACTGTTATACATTTTTCTTATCTACTTTCTTGTTTTCTCTAGTTGTCATTCTTCATGAATATGTTAATATAGCAATATTATGCAGTTAGGAAGCATCTTGATGGATGTTAATTAAAACCAGTAAGGGCTGGCCGTTAATTCCAAAGGAATAAACGGCAGAGGGGTAAAGTGTAAATTTACGGTCAAAGTGTTTTAACGTTAACGCTGATAAGAAGTTTGTTGCACCACATCCAGCTAAAACGGCTTTTAGTTTTCAGGAAGTACAGATTTTCAGTACATATTAAACTCATCATTTTGGATGAAATTTTTCACTTTTTACTGTACCTTGTTTGTTGAGAGCGTAGTACCATGACTTAAGACTTACATTAAATAATGTGCACAGTAACAAAGATGTAAGAAACGAAACGTAGGTGTGAGTGAAATGGATGACTGTATGAAAGAGAAAGGAAGAATAAATTAACGATAGGATGAAAAGCGAGTAGTGACAACAAGAAAACAACAACAAGCATAAACATTTATATCAGAAAATATCTCGTTACCAAATATTGTTCCAAAATCACTAAGCAAAAGATTTCTCCATTCAAAAGGGATACGGCTCTGTTTCTCTTTACTACAGGCTATTATGTAGCCTATCCAAGAGGACAGTACCCCAACCATTACTGTAGCAAACAGTTGTTTATTTTGTTATGTAACTTTTTTAGTGTATCTACTGCAACGCCTTTTAAGCAATAAAGATTTTATTATTATTATTATTATTTTGATACGCTTACATTTCTCGGAACTCTTGGGTTCCGAACCTTTGGAAGGCGTATGAGGGGCCTAAGCCAACTCGCAGAGGCCCTTAGTTTTATTATTATTATATCTACCAGTGTTCTACTCTAAGCCAAATCCCACATAGATGATTATTTAATTCTATTAATGCCCTTGAATATTCCCGTTTGAATAGATATCTCGGTGCATTCTACAAATGTGTACACCTAAGAATTACACTTGTTCACGGTTTACGAGCTATTTGGTATTCACATACCTTTCTTCGATCAAGAAGTAAAGTCTTATTAACGCACTTTTATGTTTATGTGTTGCAACTTCTGTGAAATGACCTATAAAATGACCCTCTTTCCTTTGAAAACCAATAAAACTGAGATTAATGTTCGTTCTCTAAATTAGGAAGACTTCTGTTGAACTCGTCTGTTTTTTGCATGTTTGGTGATAAAATATCGCTAATTACTACAGGCTCTAAAACCAAAGGAAGTCGGTTGCTTTTTTATCGATCGGCTGCAAGTTTTTGTCTTTGATGTAAAAAATAATTGGATTTCTCATGAAACTGTGCTTTGAAAAATGCAGTACAGCTCCTGAAGTAATTTTCTCTGGAAAATTTAGAATTTTCATTAAAACATAATTATATTTTGAAAAACATTGCGTCTCCTGTTGTATTTTAGGTGACATGTTTTGTATTTCTTTCTTAAAAATGATTTCTTTTGTATAAAGGGGTTGAGGGTAAATTGGCCCCACTGGACGATCAAAAGTTAAGCTGTGCTTGCTGTCTGTCCGTGAATAGGTGACGATCGATTATTATATAAATCGAAACCTCCATGATTCGGCAAGCACTTTAGGCAGTAGGTCCTGACTATTATTGGCAGATCTTTTACGTTCGTACCCGAAAGAAGAAGAAGAAAGAAGTCCAAAACTCTCACAAGCAACTTAGAGATATCGCATCACCCCGTCACTGGATTACGGAAGTTAGATAGAAAGTCAGTACGTTATTTGGTATTAAGCTCCATTCAGTTAGACCGCAAGCCGAGCCAACATAGTTGAGAAGAATCTATGCAGATGATGAACCTAGTTGGTAAGCCTTTACATGACTAAAATACGCAGTTGTTCACTACTATTAGACAATGTATTGTCTTAGTCGATGCTTTCTTATCTTCTGGGTGCGCTAGAATAGCCTTCATGATTGCCGATAGTTAACTGTGTACGTCGTCCGGCGCGCCCTGCACAGTGCATTGTTAGCGTCGCTACTAGGTAATTTTTCAGAACGCCATGAGTTATTTTTATAGTTCGTGACTGTATGTACATTTGGTTGTCTCTGACTGTTATTTAGATAATCTTGTCGTTTAACTGTCAGCAGCTATAAAACTGCACTACTTAGAAAAAGTGTTCTTTGCATGGGTCCAATTATATTTAATAAATTACCGGACAACATAAAAAATGACACCCTTCAACAATTTAAAAACAAACTCAAGGAATATTTGACTCAAAAATGTTACTATACAATAAGTGATTTTTTGAATGACCCTTGAACCATGACCATGAACATTGTATATTGACATGAAGTATTATTGACATTAATTATAATTGATATTCAGTAGCTATTATTGACATTTTAATTTGAAATTATTATATTAATTATTATATTAATTATTTTATTAGTTTTCCTTATTCATGTATTGAAGTTTAAAATTTAATTTTGAAATTATTATATTAATTATTTTATTAGTGTTCAAACTGTATTTAAAAGACATGGCCAATTTCTGTATGGGCGTTGGCATAGTTATCGAATCCAATGTACACCAACGATTTTTGGTGTTTATTATTCGTGAATATTGGTACATTGAATTGCAATAAATAAAACACTTATAGAACTTGTCATTACAACAGAATAGACGTAAACAGTTTCACTAAACCTTTAGACAGATTGCTGGCAATAAGTGCATAGAATAGGATTTGCTATTAAAAACCGTAAGGCGCTTTAATGAATTATTTATTAAAATCAGACGAGAGAGAAAAATATTTTGTTACATTATAATATACCTATCGTAAATGCCTACCTATATAACTCAATATACATTACAGCGATGAGTTAGTGTTAAACGAGTCACAGGTCTACCAACCAGCTTTGATAAAACAGAATATATTTATTTCATTCATACACTAGACAGCATTAAGTTTAAGGTTTTGTAGTGCTTCAGTCCTTATATAAATAACTGCTTTGAACATAGTAAAGCAAATACAAGCATAGATGGATACATTATTTTATCATTGTGATTGCCGGACAAAGATTCGCTTTTGTAGGTATACATTAGTCTAATATTCTTGAATTGTTATCTAAAAATCCTGCTGGCGTTTGAATATTGTTTTGGTGACTTGCCCAACCAAGGTACCAGATTATTGTCATACCGTGACAACAAGAGCCAACGGTCGTGTTCCCTACAAGGCAATTACAGTAGTACCCTAAAATAGCATACAAGACAGAATCACCGTCATGTTCTGTGTCAAATAATACATAAGAAAAGTAAACTAAATCAGAGTCCAGTATTAATAATAATAATAATTTTTATTTATACAGACTACATTGGCCCAATTGTTAGTAAAAACTTATCAACTAATTGTTAGTAGACTCAAAATTAAAATTAAAATTCCACAAAATAAATCCAAATAAAAATGAGAATAATTGATTTTAAAATTACCAACCCTATTCTGTAAGTATTCTAATTTGATGTCTCAGAATAGGGCAGTCAAACTTATCACCAATAACCGCTAGAACACCATTGCCGCTAGCACGAACCCTGCCTAATAAGGAGGCGACGTTCTTGCGCAAAATGGCTGAGAACCCATCTGTCCGAGCCTCCATAAACATCCCAGATGCGCTGCAAAAACGTGGGAGCCGCAATAGCATTCTAAAGGCGTTATTATATTGGACACGCAAGGTGTTAAGGGTTTTTTGCGAATATGTTGTCCATAAGCTGCTACCATAGAAGTTTTGGCAGTATGCCTTAAAAAGTGTGACCTTTACTTGCTTCGAGCAAGCCGCAAATCTTCTGACCAACATATTCGCCCTCACCGTCAACGCCCTGCGCTCTCTATCTATGTCAGCGTCATCCTTAAGATCAGCGCTCACCACATGACCCAGGTATTTAAAACTATTAACTCTGTTAAGAGCAACATCATTCAACATCACGGGTGGTACAGTTTCAGGCCCTAGACCATGTTTAGAATACAACATAAATTCACTTTTTTTGACATTATAGCTCAAACCATGAGTCAAAGCATAAGTCTCACAATACTTAAGCAACTTTCTAAGTGCACTGATAGATGGCGCCAGCAGCACCATGTCGTCTGCATAACTTAAATTGTTAACAAAAATACCGTCGATGGAACAGCCGACCTGCATGCTGTTAAGGCCACCTATCAGCTCGTTCACATATAAATTGAAAAGCTTGGGAGAGGTTACTCCCCCCTGCCTCACACCACACACTAGACCATATGCATCCGATAACTCTCCTGCCCATTTAACATAATTGATCTGATTGTCATACCAATATTCAAAGACAGAACATAGCTCTTCAGGCATGCTAGTGTTACGAAGTTTCCTCCACAGCACATCATAAGCCACCAAATCGAAAGCCCTCGATAGGTCCAGAAAACATGCGTAGACTGGTGTCTTTCTATCGATATAGTAACGTACGGTGTGCTTTAGGGTTAAAATGGCACTTTCTGTGGACAGACCTTTACGGAAACCAAATTGTCCGTCATGCAGATGTAGGTGCTTTTCGAGGTGATTGTCCATCAAACGATCCAGAACCTTCGCAATAATAGTAGCCAGCGATATTGGCCTGTAATTACCTATATCAGCTATATCTCCTGTTCTGTTTTTGACTATCGGTACGACAACAGTCTTCATTAGGTCCATTGGCAGGTATTAGCAAGGTAATCATGTGGTAGAAGGTATCAGAAAATAATCGCAAAACACAAACACAATAGGGACGTTGACAATGACATTATATTGTCATTTGACATAAACAAAAACACACTGTCAATGTCAAACCAGTAAACTTGTTCCGTTTTAAAGCTTATTTTGGGTGAATTAGATAAAAACGCATTAAAATATATTATAATATTGATAAGACTATTTTATAAAATGCAACAAATACCAATGAATACAATCGTATGAATAAAATGTTCCTAATATAATGCATAATATGCATTTGTCGACCATATCACACATTTTCTACAAGTAGTACACGTGATTTGGAACGTCCTTTATTTTATTTATTTTTCTCTATGGTCCATTATGGCGGAACTTGACAACCGGTTTTTTTGAATTCATCTTGCATTACTTATTATTTTGAAATAAAAACTGACAAGTTCAGAGAAGCTAAAAACTACGTAAGAATTCATTTTTCTATTTTTATTTTACAATGTATTTACTATGTATGTGTACATGGAATGTCATTTTTGTCCATCTCCTTTGAAACTTAATTTGTTAAATTTTGCATGCCAATACTCAGGCAGAATGTGCACGGGCCAATATATATTTTTCTTTTACCAACTTTTGTTATATACCCACATTCTATGCGAATAAATGATTTGATTTGATTTGATTTGACTTGGTACCAAAAAAGGACAGACAGTTTGGATCCCAATTTTGATAATTTAATACTCCCTACTTTATTGCATACCATACTGTGTTACAAAGGGTTACATATTATAAAGATCGTAGATATATTGACTCTATTGGGTACAGCATAGTTTCGATTATATTAGTTTGAATTATGTAATGAATATAAAGCTAATACGACGAGTACATTAACGCTGACAGTATAAGCAAAAGCGACGCCGCGCGGAAATAGCTAGTAAAAATATAGACCAGGGTTGTTTATTAAAGTATTCCTAAGCCAGGCCTAAATCTAGGAGCGTTCATTTACAGGCAAATAATATGATGATGATAGCTACCAAATTAGACCTTCGCGTGAGAGAAGATATTATAGGTAAGTAAAGGTTTATGATTTACATAACTACTTCGTGATAACATCAGGTTTAATGTTATCCGTAGCTGTAAAGATAATGACATTATGATATTAATTTAATTAAAATGTAATGCAGATCAGTTCACTACAGTATAATTAAGGTGTAAGTAATTTAAAAAGTATTCACGGAGTTGGACATAAAGCCTGGGGGGGATTCCGGTGTTAGCTTACACCGCTGTGCTTTCTCTTAACACTTTCAAGTTTTAAAGTAAATTTTATTAGCATTCTTTGCAACCTTAATAGTAAACTATAGATTCGTAACATTTCTGATTTAAAAAAATCTTAGTGTCAAAAAACTTAATTAACATTTATAAGTATGTTTTAGGTACAGACATCAACCTACCAAAAACTGCCAAATTTTCCCAATTGAACATGAACCTTAAATTATTTACAATAAAGTTGAAAACCTATTAAACAAATGTGACACATTGGGGTAAGTAGATTGTGCTGGCGTCTGTACATGTTATTTAATTTTTAATAACAGTTGCCTCCTCGGGCTCCAGCTTCGAGCTGGTTAGGTATACTGAACACGAGGTTACGGGGCCGATGTTGGGGAATATTCTCCTAAAAAGTTATTCCAATTTTGAGTTTTGCTGACCAGTGTATTTATGACACGCCAAACTACTCTCGAATCAAATCATAACAGATTTGTCATTTGTAGACACAATTAACACTTCCTTTACTTATAAAATTAAACCTTGCTGTCTCTATTATCCGGTGAACGTTGTTTCTAAATGTTTTTTTTTCAAATATTCTTTGACAGTACTGCCGAGCCGAAATTAGGGTCACATAAGCTAAAATCACATTTACGTATTTTCTGTTTAAAAATTGCTCGATAAGCGTTTTTATATGTCATCCTCTAATTATGTAGATGTGCAGTTCCGCAATTAATTTAATTACATGCGTTTAAATTGCAGTCTTGAGTCGTGATCGCCCAGTGGTTAAGGCCTCGCCTCTTACACGAGGTTATAGGTTCAAATGCGGACAAGTATCAAGGTGTCTGTTCAATTCACAAGTTTATCTTAGAGATTACTGACATCGGTATCGTGAAGAAAAATATCACACGATATCTTTCTACCTATGATGAAAAATGGACCTGTGTATAAGAAGATAAGTCTAAAATTGCTTAGCAAATGTGGTGATATAATACTCGTGCCTTTTAGAAAAGAAGAAGAGGAAAGAAGAGAACAAGAAAAGGTCTTAAAAAAGAGATCTTTAATTCTACAATGGGACAGTAACGGGCTGGTATTATTATTAAAGTTCACTTAAACTATTTTCTAGAATTAATACTTATTTCAATTCATTCTTAATTAATTAGAGGTAAAAATAAACAAACTATCCGTAATTTGAAGGCACGGTTGGTGCATTAGCTGAACGATTGGCTGCTGCACTGGTTGTGGGGGTTCAAATATTTGTATATGGGCTACAGAAATTTGTCCGGGTCCTGCTGTTTGTGTGTATCAGCTTTAATGTCTACACATAGTGCACCTACGATACGAGACAAATTCCTTTTGTAGCGTAACTATTACATATCTCCCCATTCAAAGAACAAACAAACCATCTTTCCCAGTATAAGTCTACTCAAAAACTAATAAATCAATTCGCTCTCATCATAACAAAACTCCACATTAAACTCGACAACACACATCATTTATTTTTTAACTACTACATTACCGTTGTCTCAAAACCCTTTCAATGCTAATTCCACAATAAAAAATAGCGTGTGTACAATTGCTCAGTATGTCTCAGGGAAGTGAATTTTCCGTGAGAAACCGTACCATTATGGTTTGTGTGATCGTAAGGCACTGCGCTTGCGCTTCCTCAGTTATTAAGTGAAAGGCGGTAAGTATTCGTAAGTTATTGTCTTTCGTCGAACAAAATAGCGGTAATTGCCTTATCTTTGGTTATGAGTCTTACCAGTACAATGTCTTACACGAAGTTTTTTCTTCGCTAATTAAAATTTTCAAGACGTTCACATGAAATTCTTGTGTGTTATGGAGTGTGAGGAAAAAAGTATAAATTTTTAAACTCTTTCGTTATTATGGTGGTTTCTTTAATAATTAAGTTCGTGTACTTTCAAGTACATAGTAGTTTTTTAATGTGAGAACTCACAATTATATTCTAACTCATTACTTGCGCCTACGCCACTGCTGGTAATTAAAGTTTTGTTTTTATGGTTCGGTACCTAATCGAAACCTATCACTAAGCGTTTGTTAGCGTGCTCAATCCCATGAAGCAATAGGTGTGTGTATTTATACTGCAACTACAACAAATCTTAAAGTAAAATACACAAAAATAAATACTATTTTTAACCGACTTCAGGAGGAGGTTCTCAATTTTTTTTCTTTTAGTTGCCATTTGGTCCCATAAAAATTTAACATAGTTTGGCCCGGTAGTTTTCATTTTATAAACATTTTTATAAATATTTAATTTGTTTTCGAACATTTTTATGCATGTATGTGCACCGATTACTCTGGGATTTATGTACCGATTTACGTGATTCTTGTTTAGTTTGATGCGAGATAGTTGCTTTTTAGTCTCATAAAACAATAACATAGTTTGGCCTGTTACTTTTCATTTTATGAACATTTTTGTTCATGAAGTTTTTTTTTTGATTTAATAGAAATCTGTTTATTTGTTTGATTGTAATATTAAAAGAAATGGAAAATAATGAATCACATACTTACGTAAAAATAGAAAACTAAAAACTTTTTCACAAAAAATACCTACAGCCGACTACAAAAAAAACACTAAGCGGTTAAAAATAACTCTAAATTCGGAATTCGGTGGCCAATCATTTAGAGACAAAACCACCTAAGCCACAGTTTTCCCAATTTAGAGTTATTTTAAACTGGTTATTGTTTATTTTGAAGTCTTTTGTATTTTTTGTAAAAAAGTTTTTAATCAATATTCAAAGTGTGATTTATTCGGTAACTTTGTTACTCCAGATGGTACGGACCCCTTTGTCTGCATGTCCTACTTGCATTCAACCAGTTTTTATGTCAAACTTGACCTAAAACGTTCGCTCAGACAACAGAATGATCAAAAGATCCTTAATTAAATAAACAGACAATGGCATTCCAGGAAATTTAACAGTTTGCTGTACCATTTGAGTGCTAAAAATAGGGCTCTTTGCCGCATGATTCTCCGTCGAGGTTCACCTTTACGACCCATTTACTTGCAGACACCTTGAACAAACTCACCCAAACATTCGCTTTGATATTTCAGAAAACAACTGAAAAACATCCCACTCGTTTCACGTGCCAAATACTCAGGTTGGTTTTGGCTCAATTAAATATTTTGGTATTAAAATCCTTGATCGTAAAGGTGGGTAAATATTTATAAGAGCAAAACCTCGGTTTTCATATTTCATTAATTAAATTTGCGCTTACCAATGTTTCTTGTATCACCTAAAGGTTACAAAATGACTATTGCACGGTGTGCTTATAGCATTTAATAAATATACTAATGTACCTAAAACAATTGAATAGTTCGTCGCTTAGAAAGTTAATAACATTATTGGGAATCCTATAATTTTAACAGACCGTATCTTATCCCCCCAAAGGTAAATTAGTACTTACTTTGGTCAATAAAGTATGTTCAACGATAGGACCACCAATATGTAACTATAATCCTTTTCCTGAAATCATTACCTGTTTTTAATTACAAAAAAGTTCCAAAAATATCATCATCTGCTTAACTTTTTCCCAACCATGTCGGGGTCGTCTTCCTGTCTAACTAGATTCAGCTGAAAACTAGTGTTTTACAAGAAGCGACAGCATATCTGACCTCCACGACCCTGTGACTGGGTAACCACTAACATTTACTTAACCTTTTATTGAAGCCTAAAAACTTGCACAGAAAATAACGAACAATATCTGGCATCACCGCTGAAATGAACCTTTTGGCGCAGCCATGAGACATGACATTTTTCTGTTTTTTTTTTATTGTGTTATTTTGTTTTTATATCATTACTAGCAGACGTCCCCCGTTCCCATGGGAATACAGGGATAAAAAGTAGCCTATATGTTAATCCAGGGTGTCAGCTAACTCCATACCAAATGTTATTAAAATTCATTTAGTATAGTTTTACGTGAAAGAGTTACAAACATCCAGCCATCCATATTAACAAACTTTCGCGTTTATAATTTTAGTAGGATCATTATTTTGTCTGTGCTTGTATCAAGCTGTTGCCAATAAATGTTTGTTCTTTCTGCTCTTTCTTTCTAACAAATTGTCTCTTTATCATGGAAATAAAACAGGGAAAACATGAAACTAGCCGTCTGCGCAGATAGGTACCTACTTCATTATCGCAGGTCTCATGTTTATGACTGTTCAAGATTCATGTCCACATGCTAATACCAGTATCGCTTGTGTTTATACACCGCTATCTTGGTAAGGTGTTCAGAGATTGTAGGTACTGTGAAAACTGGGTTTTTAGTAGAAGCTGTTTTGAATTGCGATTATTTATTCAAACAAAAAAAACTAACCTTTCCAAGGTTCACTTTCCAACGGCATAAGTTACTTGTGACTTTATTGTACTTACACACATTTTATTTGTAAAAACTGTCTCGTTGGTATGGTGGTCGCAATCGCTACTTCTGAGCAGGAGGTCCTGACTACAATTATCGGGTCGCGCAGTATTAAATTCTCTTTTTTTTTATCAAACAGACGTGTTACTGGAAAAAAATGTGCCATTTTTTTCCCAGGATATACACTAAGAAGTGGCGAATTGCTGGACGTTTTGGGAAATCGTCTTATGTGATTCTCAGCCTACTTTTTTTTTTAACTTCCCAAACTTTTTTCTATATTTATCGTATTCTAAATTAACTGGTTACATACATACCTAAAAAATAAACAAACAAAAGAACAATAATTATAGGGCATCAAAAAACTCATCCGCATCGATGCTATCAACGGGAAAAGTGCCCAGAAGACTAGCCGCATTGCCACGTTGTGTGGCAATGCTGATTCTCTGACCAAAATAAAGGCCAGCCCTCTGGTCACGTGAAGAGTCGATTAAACGCTTAGCGATGTCCCGGAAAACTAGATGGGTATTCGGACCCCATGGCCCGAGTGTTTCAACCCCAAACGGTTCAAATATATAACTTCCAATAAGGTTGTTATATTTTCGCCGTTTGAGGTTTTCAGCACCTGCGGCAGCCGCACCAGCACAGCCCGCCGTACTAGGAAGATGGGAAGGCGCAAGGGTATCGACACATGTCCCACACCAAAGGCCTACCCAACTTCCAAGCCTAATTAAGCCTAATTTGAATGAATGTTTGATACTATTTTTAGAATTTTAAAGTTATAATTTGGTGTATTTATCATTTCCCACATTCCAAGGTCATCTAAGTTTCTATTGAAAGACGAAGCTTGTAAATTGGGTGCGTCATTGTTATCAGGATCATCAGATTTTGTTCTGATACGTTATCGATTAACGCGGTGATAATAATGTTATTTAGAGATACTTACATTATGTATAATCTTTTTAGCTGTGACACGAATATTGCGCCAATAACTTTACTTGATAAAGAATATTATTAATTTTCCGTACAGAGAGGAACGTACAGTGATGTTGTTCTGTTAAAAGATACGCGGGTAGGTATTTGCCAAGTGGGCTACAGCCCTATTACCAACTGATTGATGATTGGAAACTGATCTATTTAATTTAATAATATACAATATTTTAGTACAGCAAATATAAAACACCAAAAAGATTTACTATGCCCTATGTTTTGTACTTTGAAACCATCCAACCGATTGATGTGCCTCAATCCAGTTAATTTTTTCAGAAAGGTGAAATAAATAATACAATTAATTTTTGTTCCGTAAAAATATACGCTAAACTATTGTTCATACTATTATGTATACACCCAAAAAAAAAAAAACTAAAGAACAGTAAAACAATTAATTAATTTAATAAAGTTTTTGAGATTTTGACGTAGTAGGGTGTACCTATTCTCTACTAGCCCGTTTTTTAAAATTCTTTTACCAATAGAAAGCCACATTATTTGTGAGTGTTATACGCTACATTTTTTCCAACTAAGAGGGGGTAGAGGGGATGTTAAAGTACGAAATACACGCGGACGAAGTCGCGAGCGAAGTGCTAGTAACCAATCAAATACAATTAAGTTAATCCTGCGATTATTCTTTTTACAAAATCTCAAACAATCTCAAGTTATTGTTTTACATTCATAAGCAAACAGTGCCCTAAGTGCGAGTTGTTTTTACGCTAACGCGATCGAATCGTTCACCGCGTTTGGCTCTCTGATTGGTTAAAAGCTTGGAGCGGGCCAATCGGAGCGCCGAACGTCATGAACGTGTCGATCGCGTTAACGTAAAACAAACTCGCACTAGGCACTCAGGTCCTAACTGATATTCAAATGCACCCCTTGTTGTGTTCGCAAAATAAACCATGACACTAAGACATAAGTTCACTTCTCCCCAACACAACCTATCGAATCATTTTCAGCCAACAGACATGGGAACAGTGGTGATTCTGCAAATGCAACGTAATGTTATTATAAACGTTTTCTTTACAATAGAACATCAGAAGAATGAGATAATTGAGCTGTTACATGTCATGTTTTTATTGACGAACTAATAATAGATTGATCAATGCAATCATTACCTATTTGTTGATGATTACGATGTCAGTAGATAACTGTCATGTACGATGTTGACTGTTAGCTTGTCTTCATACACGTAACATAAATAAACCATTTAGTAGACTGTATTTTAATGTTACAAATGATTGTAAGGACTGTAGAGGACACATCACATGTACCACAGGTCCGGTGGAAGTTTATGCAAAGTTAGTTTCCCTTCTACTGTGTTCATATCCTAATATCATCATCCAAATGTCATCTACAGCTGAACATTGGCCTCCCCCAAAGTATTTTGCACCTGGTCCATTGACTTCTTGCGATCGAACATATCCAATCACTCTCTGCAGTAGTGTAGCTTTTAATTAATGATGAAAGAATTTTAGAAATCCTGTTAATATTTTTGGATGCTATTTTCTTCCTACTAAATTGCTTACCTACTTTTACCTCTTAAACTTCAACTCTTCATTATTGCCGTTTATGGAAGAAACACCACAATTTTGCCATAAATTTTTACCTCTTTACATAATACGAAGAAGAATAATTACAAACTCTCAATGATCACAACATTCACAACTGTGATTTAAGAGATAACAGCGTGACAAGTTGACGTCTATGTCAGTTCAATAAAAAAGCAACATAAGTACCAATATATATCAATAGGTATGATATCCGATAGATTAGGTACGTGTGCGGCATAAAGCTGTTTAAATAGTTTTAAAAGCACTCTTCCCAATTCCCATAGAGATAATATCTGAGTGCAATTTTTATGAAGTACTTCAGTAGATATGCTGTTTTTTCCCGCTGTGACGTAGTCAACATTTATTCAGCGCAAGTACGCTATAAAAGCGTCGAACTAGCGAGCAATGTGCTGCACCTATTGTATGAAGGAGAATTGTGCAGAAAACCCACTTAGAACAAGAATGAGACGAATATATCCAAATGTTTCTTTTTATTGTCACAAATTACATCAAGATAACTGAAAATCTGGTTGGTTTGTCAACAGGGTAGCCAGACGTAGGTGCTTTAGTAGCAACACTAACAAAATTACAATGCAAACCAATTTATACTAGTCCAAGGCGTTGATCATTATTTTATTTTAGTTTTTTTGAGGGCGGATGGGTCCGTTAGACTCCTACTGACTTAAACCCCGGCCACAGAAGATACTTTCACATCCCCTGATGTTGTTGATAATAAGCCAATCTGTGTCTAGAGAGAAAGTATTATTATTTAAATGTTAAAACAGCTTTGTTGGTTTAGTGGTCGCAAGCGTTACTGCTGAGCATAAGGTTCAGGTTTGGATCCAAGGTTCGGACAAAGCGTTACTAATTTTCCTTGTGGAATTTTCTCAGTATCAGCCTAGCTTCTGGATTTGTGTCCGATTGCTGGCAGTTAGCTCGTCCCCTAATACATGGGACTTGAACAATGAACATTGCTGGTGAGATGTAGGTGTACTACAGATACAACTCAGCCTCTTGGGGTTAACAGGCGTGATGTTAAGAATATGTTTTAAAACAGTACTGCTATTCTGTAAAAGTCTCGCCAAGTAGGTAAATGTAATTGAAATGTGTTATGATTGTTATCATATAATACTAATGTTAGGTATTGACAGTTCACTTCACATGCACTTCACCTGAGTTTTTGCAGAATAGACTAGTAGTTATCATAATACTAAACATTCACAAACCTTGTTGACACTGGTCCTTGATAATACTTAATGGGTTATAATTTTTTCCCACGATTACCGATTTGATTTCTGCTCTGTCCGATTCGACCTCATCGCGTTGCCTTCATCTTTCACTCCATTTTTTATAAGTTTTCTTTGTTCCCACTCTCTTTATTAGAATTTAGTTCAGGACTATGAAATGGATAATAATAAGTAAATAATAAATAAATAAATAGGATGTAGATAGAGTATCCACCAACATTTCATCGTTAAGAACTGAATTCTAACGATATAAATCGTAAAAAAATATGATTTCGCTATCTAAGGCAATCAGATATTTAATTAAGAAGTAAACAATTCACTTTTTAATAAACTCATCATCATTTTCTGTCATTCATTAAAGTTTACTTATATTATAAAGACTGAGTTATTAAGCTTGTGAGTTTCTGACGTTGTAGGGGTTACCTAATCTCTGAATATACTGAAGCGATTTTGAAAATTCTTTTATCAATAGCTAGTGTTATAGGCTATTTTTTATTTTCAAAACTAAGAAAAGTGGAGAAGATGTAAAAGTACAAATTGCATGCGGATACAGTGGCAAGCGCAGTGGTAGTTTGATATGAACCAGTTTAAAGTTTAAAAGTAAAACATTAGAAAAAACGTAAGCGCTAAGAAAAGTTGGCTAACAATTTAAACGTGCGTGGGAACGCCTCGATTTTCCTTCTATCCTGTCGTATACTTACCAAACTCTAATTTATAATGAAAAGAAAAGATATTTCTGCATTATCATCAGTTCAGTAATCATCTCATCATAATTCAGCCAAGTTGTTGGTATTGATTTGGATAGAAAGAAATAGTATTTATGAATATGAATATCAAAATATGATTAGTCCATGTGACCTTTTGACACGCCGTCGTTTTTTGATTACGTGAAAAAATAAAAAAATATGTGTCTAATATTTTCTAGTAATCTAGAGGAGGGCCTAAAAATTCAAATTTAGTCAATTAGCCTATTAATGATAAAATTGAGGAATGATATGATAAAGCAACGTTATGGTTAGAAGCAAGATGTGGTCAATGAATTAAACGCGACTAACAAAACGTATTTATAAGGCATATATTAAGTGGAAGGGATGCCTTAGAAGGACATACCTCCTTGGTTAGGTTTTTCAGAAAAATCACGAGTGAACCTTCTTTTTCTGATTTTATATCTGTCTATTGGTTGCTTGCCCCACCCCCATAAGTACTCCTAAGTACAGCTCATTGGCCTGGCCTTGTTCAAATGTTTTCATCCTTGTGTTTTTATTGATCAATGCCTGCCCCATCCTCATGATTAAACTCGTAATGTAAGGTCTCATGAAAACATTTGTGTTGTCGTTTTTATTTATTAAAGGCTTGTGGCTAAATAACAATAGCCGCAGTGGTCGATCGAAAGTTAAGCTAAGCTTATCGCAGTCGATCCGGGGATTGAAGACCATTCATTACGAAACAAAATCCCTTCGTGCGCGGAAAGCATGTTAAGCCGTTGGTTCAGCTGTCGTTTGTAAATTTTTGGCAGTCGTTACGACTAGTCCGAACACCGAAGGTCTGACAACCAGTTTCACCTAGGGGTATCGTGTTATACAGTCAATGAATTGTAGAGGTCAGATCAAGGCAGGCACTCCATGTAAAACACATGTATTCAGTTGTGTATGGGTACACTGTAAAAGGACATGGCGCGGCATATGCTGGCAGAGTGTGCCGCTTGGGAGGAGCCGCGCCGTGCCCTCGTCTCTGGAGTAGGCAGTGACTTGTCGCTGCCGGCCATAGTCGAGAGGATGGTCGGCAGCGTTGAGTCCTGGGACGCGGTGGTGTCCTTCTGCGAAACGGTCGTCTCGCAGATGGAGGCTGCGGAAAGGGAGAGGGAGATTACTTCCACTCACCCGGCCCGCAGTAGACGCACCGGGCGCAGGCGGAGGCCGGATAACGCCATCTTCCAGCCCCCCCCCTGAATGGGTCCAAGGGTCCCCCACGTACATGGACCCGAGGTGGCGGCGCGTCGTGTTCACGTGCGCCCCTCTTAGACGTTGCGATGGGAGTCTAACAGCTTACTCCCCTTGCTGACTTGGCGAGGCCCGCGGGGCCGGCACCAGTCGGGGGTCGCGGAAGTATCTTCTATTCCTGTGACCCCCGGCGCAGGTGTGAGAAGGAACACGGGGTGGTTTTTAGTCAGTAAGAGTCTGACAGACCCTTCCGCCCTTCCGAAGGGGCGGGGGACATCCATGAGGATTTTCCTTAACCCTCAAAAAAAAAATGGTTACACTGTGAGCCAACTCCAATATAGTTGGGAAGAGGCTAGGCCGACGGTGACGATCTACTATTAAAGAAGGTTCGCTGTTACTAGTTTAAAACAACCTGTTCCGTAAGGCTCCAATTTAGGGCGTTATTAATTTTTCACCGCTGCCAGCTGGTAAAGTGCCCAAAAGACTGGCGGCATTGCCACGTTGAATGGCAATGCTTAGCCTCTGGCCAAAGTAGAGGCCAGCCCTTGGGTCACGGGAAGCGTCAACTAAACGTTTGCAGATGTCTTTGTAAAGAAGACGAGCACTCGGACCCCACGGCCCAAGAGTTTCAACCCCAAACGGCTCGAAAGTATAACTACCAACAAGGTTGCTATATTTCCGCCGCTTGAGGCTCTCAGCAGCCGCAGCAGCAGCGCCAGCACAGCATGTTGACCCAGGAAGATGGGATGGCGCAAGAGTATCGACACAAGTAGCATCCCATACTAAAGGCCTACCCATCTTCCAAGGGAATAAAGACATACCGTCCGGTCTTTTTGACGCTTTGTAGTTATTTATTGTTAGTTTTAGTTATTTATTTATTTTAAGTTTTTGTTATAAATATAAGCTATTGTTCTAGTTGGAATTAAAAATTTATTAATTAAAATTTTTCACTGATTTCTGACAAGTGTGTGTCTAATACCCATATCTCTATATTGTTATCGTTACACTAAAAACATCCCACACGTCTCTTTACGGTACTTAATTAGCACAATTAAATAAAATAGAATATTATAATAATTTAAACAGTCCATACAGGAATTCCGACAATTGCCGCCTGTTATATGTATATTAGCAAAGATGTGTGAAGACTGGAGACCCATAGTCGGTTGTGCATACGTATCTGATGTTAATATGATGAAGATTTTGGTTATCAACCATCAACTAGTCACGTTCTTCGTACGTGAGTGACAGTAGTGATGATTCAATTTAATTTTACATCTTTAAAAGGAATTAGGGTATAGTTTTGCCATCCCACCCACACAAACATACACATCTTTACTTAGTCTGTCTTTGTAGCTGCAGTTAAGCAGTTTAGAAATTATCTTTAGTTCAATAAAGATAGGTTTTGGTTCATCATTAGGTACCTATATGAATTATACCGCCATATTAACTTTAATTAAAAGAGTTTGACACCACTTACAACTTTCCGTTATAGTTAAAGATAAAATTATGGCTAAGAAATATGAAAACAATAAAAGTTAACAACACTTTCAATAATCTCTCTCACAGCAGGTACTTCTGACAAACCAATAAGATCTTTTTTTGGCTAAAGCGGGTAATTAATGAAGAACTTGTACTTTATCACTAAGCGAAATTTGTGTCTGAAGTAGGTATGTGTCATATACTAGATTTATTGACCATGAATTAATATTATAACTTTACAATAAAACTAATCAAAATAAATTAAATGTGTACACAAAAACTAACCACACATAAAATAATAATAATAAATAACCCCAAAGAAAAACAAAACTGGAACACTCGGGTGTCAAAATACTCCTCCCCATCGCTGTCATCTGGAAACGTGCTCAGAAGACTGGCAGCATTACCACGTTGGATGGCAATGCTAATTCTTTGGCCGTAGAATAAGCCAGTTCAGTTCACGCAAAGTATCGACCAATAATGATTGCTATATCCTGCGCAACCTTGCAATGTATCTACATAATTCGATGCAGTCCTGTACAGCGCTACTTACTTTCATTCGTTATACATTCTAGACCTAGGTCATTAGATTAGAATCCAAGAAATTATAAAGGTGCGGCCACAGACTGATGTATTGGAGACATAGCACGTGCTACGGTGCGACATAGAGGTACAGCAATTAATCCTGTGCTTTTTGACACGGCAGTAATTGTGTGGAACAATGAAGCGAGCCCACATAGCGTGTAGTTCAATACAACAGACCCCAGTTTGTCGGTCACAAGGACCTTCAAAATAGTGTGAAACCAGCTATTAAGTACTTAATTAGTTACAACTAACGTGTAGCCCACGGGTACGTGTCCCGGAACATGTAAATTAACCTCAATAAAACCATTTTATCATGAAATAGTGTAAACAATTGATAGAACAACATGTTTTTATAGCAAAGGTCCACATTTGAACCTCGGGTTTTTAGGTGACGTCTTTGTTGTTTGGATCAAAGGAAATCCTTGTGTGAGAAAACGTTTGTTTGTCTCTGAATGTCTATTAGATAGTCATTAGAAACATTGTAAAAGCAGTTTCGAAATACCGCGGTCGACGTCGCAGTTGAACTATTCTTTCAAGTGATATGTAGTATTCCCACATTTCCCTCGATTCACCAGTTCTGTTTAAGTCTCATGTAATAGGAAGCAGGGAGAGTGCAATCAATCGGGCACAATTTCAGGCTTTGGACTGCTATTGAGCAACTCCAGATGGAAAAACCCAATAACTCTTTGGAGACCCGGGGTTAGAATTCGGGACCACATGTTCAGCAGTGGCGCATGCGGCAACTAGACCAATAACTAATAAGACATACTAAATACATATTTACTTATGTAAATAAAGTATTCAATTTCATTTAATAAGTCCTTTATGTGTTATTTTGCCATTACATGATAATGGGTGTAGTTAAACTAATTAATTTCTATCATATCATGCATTTTTGTAGTACTTTTCTCAATTAACGTTAGTAGACGTTACGATAACACAATCCTGTAAAAAAAATACAACTTCATGTTCTCGACTAAGTCGTGTAAAGTGAACCAAATGGAATCTAAACCAGATGAACTGACAGAAAGTTTCACAAATTGAATCAGTCAATAGGTAGGTTTATTAATACCATCTTGGTTTATGGAAGAAATAAAAATAGGAATAGTTCAATTTCACACCCAGTCTACTAAGTAATTAATTATATGGCACGTAGCCAAAGCGATAATTACGTTTATTCAGATTTCTGATACCAATTTGCATGTGTGCGTGAAACTTGTGTCAATGAAAATAGATACCTACCTTGGTACCTCAGGGCTTCGTCAAAAAACTTCAAAGGGAAACGCTAATATTAATTTCAAAAAACATTCCCACATTTTCTTTCAGGTAAACATTATGACTGTTTCTAGAAATTTGTTTGTAGCAAATACTTTCATCACAAATAGAGGTGATGAGATTGTGTCGTTATACTATCTTGGGTAAATATTTCTCAGGGCGACATGACTCATAGGAGACGTACGTTGATAAGGCGCGCCAAGATTCTGTTATCATTTGTAGATTGCTAACTGGAGATGTGTTTATCAATTGTGTTAATTTAGTTGAAGATACTTTGTTGTTTCGTCATCATGACTAACGGGAGTGAGTTGTAGTTAGATTGATTTTGTTTGTAGCGTTTTGGTTTTTCGCTAGCGCGTGTGACGGGCAGTTGAGCTCCCCAAAATAGGGTAGAGCTACACGATAGCAGGACTGGTACTGGTCGCGTGTCGGGTCGTTGAGCTGTCCAAAATAGAGTAGAGTTACAGTTGATTCTTGCATGCTGTCTGTCTGTCGGGATAGGTCAACTCAACGCTATAATGGCTTTTTTTTCAAAAGATCTTTCCAGACTTTGTAAGATTAAACTACGATACTTTACACGTAACACTCACGAAGGTCTCTGAATGAACGCGTGTGTCTCTAATTGTTAATGCAGAGACACTCGGTGTATACACTGAGTGTACCGTGTACATAGTGCATGTGTAGAATTTCTTAGTATAATACAATTTTTATTTTTATTTTATTTTATTTGTTAGGGACAAAAAACAGTTACATGCCAAGCTTAACTAAAGATTCTTAAATTAACACAACCTAGAAATACATTTATACACAATCTCACATATTTATATTATTACACATGTAACCAACAACATTGTCCACGAATTCACAAAAAAAATTGTTATAGAAAAAACTTTTTTGCAAAAAATAAAACCGACTTCAAAAAAAACACTAAACGGTTTAAAATAACTCTAAATTAGGAAGTCTGTGGCTTTGGTGGGTTTATCTTATTCATGATGGGCCACCGACTTCCGAATTTAGAGTTATTTTAAACCGTTTAGTGTTTTTTTTTGAAGTCGGTTTTATTTTTTGCAAAAAAGTTTTTATTTTTCCATTTTTAGTTGTTCCCCTAAAAATTTTTGCCATGAATTTATTTTATATTGTTAATTGTTAACAAAACATGTCATGATAATAGGGTTATCCACTTATCCCTAATAAATGAAAATTAAAATTCACGTTAACAACAGTCGAAATCTAGGTATATTGTACACACCTGCGTACCCCTCAGAGCATACAGGCGTGATGATACGTCATGATGTTGTATAAACAATAAACATCCAAGCGATTCCAGCAATCACGACAGATTTGCCGTCTATTTTTGAAGAGTTCCGTTGTATATCTCCGAAGATCAGCACCAGATCTTCACCAAATTAAAATGGGACCACCTCGGGAGTATACACTTTTGAATGAAAAAAGAATTTTGAGAATCGGTTCACAAATGGGGGAGAAATCAGGTAACATACATAAAAAAAAAAAAAATAAAAAAAAAAAAATACATACACACGAACATAGAACCTCCTCCTTTTTTGAAAGTCGGTTAAAAACAGACAAATCGTGTGCATCGTAAAAGATCAGGGAAAAGAAAGAAAGAAAAGAAAATGCATATACTTATGAGTTTAGTAATAGTTCTACTGCTCTTGCCTTGAAGCGATCTTTGGAAAGAGTAAATAAGTCAAGCTCCATAAAGTGAGTGTTGTACGCATCAACAAGGCGGCGAAGAGGCACGCGCTCCCCGGCGAACGTCGAGGCAAAATTTGGACTTGAAAAGAGACTCCGATCTCTGAGTTTATTTCGGCATTTAAAATAAAATGCTGGGACTATCTATAACTCTTAAAGACATCAACGTCATTTCGTCGTCGTCAGTCGATCAGTTTTACGATTTTTAAACACCACAAAGATATAATTTGTGCAGACAAAAAACACAACGGTTGACGAGAATTTTCACAAAAAGTCGCCCTTGACACCGATTAAGGTCTGTTAGATCATAAGACAGCAATCTTGACCTTCGCCCATTAGAATATTTCTTTTCCTAAACGACCGTTCTAATGGAAACCGATGACGTGTTCCGATCATTTCTTCCAATTAATTAATACTTATCACGCTCCTAAAATTAACAGTTGCTGTAGTAATTGCTATGCGGACTATAAAGCTAGGACATTCTAATTTTTACTTTAAAACGTAGCTCTAAAGTTGATATTTGTTTGGATAAAGTTTTATTGTTCGGTTTTTGGTTACCTATATGAATTTATTTCTTTTAGTAACTACGATATTTACAGAGGAAACTGTAGGTGTTAATGATTAAATTTCTTTTTTGACGAACTTTATCATTCAATTTGCGGTTGTCACTGCCGTGTTGTTCTGATGAGTATGACGTCCTGAGTTCAATTCTTGACTTAGGCAAACTTTTAATGGGATTTATCTATTTGAAATTTATCAGTAGTAACCCGGATTTTGATTTTGTGCCCGGTTGATTTAATCGTAACAGGCGAAATATGAGGGTAGTGGTACCCTAGAGGACTGCAATAGACGTGATATTATACACTGAGATTGGATTACTTGACGTCGAGACACTCTTTAACTATTTAACGAGTAGGTAAATGTTAGATATTATCTACAAAATAATATTCAGAAGAAGACAGGATTTTAAACCAAGATATTTCCCTAAGTCTGTTATAATTGGCACGTAGGTATAGTGATAATTGACAGTCAGTTTACGTCCAAAGAATTTATGACCCTCATAATCAGAGATGTTCAATAGTAACTACATACAATAACGTATAATAGGAACCGTGATACGTAATATGGACTGTGTGTGTAAACTTGTTTCAGTTTATTGTTAAGATTGTACAGACGCCAGCACATCAAGTTACCTCAATGTGTCAAATTTTCCCAATTAAATATGAACCTTATTCTGTTTGCCATAAAGTTGAAAAACGATAAAAGAAATTTGACACATTGGGGTAACTTGATGTGCTGGCGTCTGTACCTAACACAATTTTAATAAAAAAATTAATTCAATTTAATAATATTTATTTGTGAAACATAATCTTGTCCACACAGTAATTTCAATGCTAGTGATAGTCTTAGGTCAAATGTGATTGTTTGTTATTTGTATACTCTTATTATACTTACTACTGTTTGGTTTCCCTATCAAATAAATAAACTTTTTTCTCTTGGTGCAAGCGTCAATCGGAACCGCGACCCTGAGCGCAAACCAGCAATCTTCGTTTAAGTAGCAAAAAATCCGGATATAGGCACTACAGGTTGGTTTAATCAGAGATGAGAATCGGACGTATAATGTCACCCAGCACTGAATTATGGGTCCAAAAGTTAAGGACCCAATTAAATCATGATCCCTTGACATCTGACCCGACACTTAACAAGGTTAAAGACTCGCATTAATGACACTCTTCATTCTTTTCAGGCGAAACCGCGGAACAAGCGAGTGCAACGAAGGTGTAAGCAAGATTGAACCGTAGTTCTAAAAGGATAAAGACTTAAATGGGACTGTAAGATGAGCTGGCACATAGGGCTGTTCGTCATTCGCGCTCTGATCACTTAAAGCAATGAAGGTGAGAGAACATTTTTTCTTAATTTATTTAAAACTACTTACTGATTGTTCATGCCTGCACTTACGCAGAAAGATACCTTTAATCGTGGTATCTTTTAAGGAAAAAAATGTTGTTTTTATTTTATTACGTGTTATCAGCGACTAATCGAGAAATTCAATCAAAATCGGGCCATGATAGCTAAAGTTTGTGGCTGACTGCCCGTGTGTAACAATCAGTCAGTCGCTAAGTTGACTGACTGATTGTCATGAATTAAGAATTTGAACATTAATTATCTATCTTCGAAGACTTTGTGTTTCTGCTATCCATCAGCACCTCAGCTTCAGCTACTTTGTTCTCACGGCTAGCATGACAACACAACATATATTTAGATTTAAAGAACGCTCGGGTCGAAGACGAAGACTAACGTTACGCTAGACGAGGTCGATCTTTGGATACCTTTCATAACTTATCTTCATTACTCCTTCTTGCCTCCGAAAGCACGTTAAGTCTTTGGTCCTGGCTGTCATTTGTAAGTTATTTTATACTCTTTATGGGCAGTCGGGTGGCCGTAAGTCTGACAACCAGTTTAACCAAGAGGTAACGTGTTACCCAGTTACTGGGTTGTGGAGGTCAGACAGGCAGTCGCTTTATGTAAGACACTGGTCTGTATCTGACCCCAATATAGTTGGAAAAAAGTTAGGTACGTGATGATATAAAATAATATGTATAAAGATGAGTAATTCATTGATAAAAATATACAAAGTAAGTACTTTCAGCATACATGGTGACAACTTGCCAACACGTGTATACCATATTCAAATCCATATTTCCGATTTGATGTTATTTGTACGTAAACAAATATCAACTTTATCGAAGTGCAAATCAAATCGATTTCAGAATAACTAGCACTGTTGAAAACGTCATAATCTTTTATGAAATTTTATCGCAAACTAAACTTCACGACAGGGTGTTAAACATATTTTTCCAAAAAATTATATGTATTTGTTTATGTATTTGGAAGTTGAATTACAAATGTAGGATAGAGTTGAAATTATTTTTATTAATATCATAAAATTAGAGTAATTTACACCATAAATAGTCTTACAACAGCAATATAAATTAAACAAACAGACAGTTTAACAATTAATGTAAAATGCACCTCGCTTTACTAATTAAGGTCATTGGAATTAAGTCGCAATTGCGTCGGCATTTTTTTGTTTCGCCGTGAATGTAATTTAATCTCGGACTAAATGCTTAGTTGATTGTTTGTAATGTTTACCTCAACGTGCGAATGCCACTAGTTTTATATGAATGTCATAATTACTTTCATAATTTAGGTTATCAAAATGCTAAAGAATTCTTGGAAGTAAAGATTGAAATCAACTTATAAATACTTTGACTTTTCTCAACTATGCTGGGGTTCGCCAGCTGAATACCAGAATTTTACAGGGAGCCGCCTATCTGAACTCTACAGCCCAGTAACTGAGTAATATAATACTAGACTTTTTTGCCAAATTTGGGTTTCTGACTTCACAAGACAACTTACACAGATCTAATCGAAATCGAATCAGGGCACGAAACGTTTTTGATATGTTTACATATGTAATAGATGGTCATCTATCTACGGGCTGTCCTTGGCAAGCGTACTTTAACTATGAATCGACCCGTGAAAGTGTTATCTATCGACCAACGTCTATAAAAAAAAATGTGTTACAATAAAAAAACATATTTCATTAAACGCCATTCTTATACTATCTTATTCTTTTATCTTCATAATTATGATGATGATGCATATAATTTTGATGCCTAGTTTGTATGTATTAATTACTGAGTTTTCTTATCTTGAGTTGGTATGAATATCTACCAGATAACGATTAGTTTTTGCGCCAATCTTCCACAATATAGCCATTATAAATAGAATAGAGTTAGAATAAAACAAAACTTACAAGTTATTTAAATAATAACTTAAAAGAGCTTCATATTGCCCTTTAATAGGCGCCCTTTTCGTTAAAGGTGATCTCTTACAGCCAACCTTTCTTTTAAAAAGAAATAGATATTAAGTTTTTTATTTGTTTTGTAGCTGTTAAAGAAAATAAGCTGACACTACAAGCGCAAAATAAACAAATTAGCTCACACCAATAGCACAATGATTAAGCTAAATGAATGAGATAATCCTTATCAATATTAGTGTGATATAGCTTCCGCTCTAATCGATCAATGTCGATCTAATCGAGTGTTTCGATATCAGGCCACGAAAATAAAGTAAGTATTATCTGTTTTTTATTAATTAAGTGACGTCTTTACAAGATGGCACCCTTTTCGAAAACTCTTCTTATTTGGAACCTTCTTCTATTCTTCATTTTCACCTGTATATATAAAATTAGAAAAATAATTTAACTTTTATTTATTTCGTCAACACTGCTCTCCAAAACGGTGAAGGAAAACATCGTGAGGAAATCGGCATGTCCTAGAACCAAAAATTCGAAGACATGCGACATCTACCAATTCGCACTCGGCCCGCGTGGTAGATTATGGCCCTTACGTAAAATACGCGCTTTGACGTGGAGTTGCGGATACCAGCCCGGTATCCGCAACTATTAACTTTATCTTTAATTTAAGTTTTATTTTAGACAAAGTCCATAATGTTAGTAACAATTCACTTAATGTCCTAAAGTTAGTATTTACATAATTACAAATAAATCAATGAATTGTAAATGGAATTTAATTGAAAGAAATTGAAATATTGTATTGTTATATATGTAGCTAGTTGCCACATTTACCTTTTTTATTAATTCACACTATAATATTTACCTACCGATCTCTATGGAGGTGTGAGTGAAATTAATAACATTTTCCGAGCGCTAAAATAGGTTTAAAGTTGTTTTGATTATTGACTGCCGCATTGGTTTAGTGGTCGCAAGTGCTATATACCACTGCTACTGAGCATGAGGGTTCGATGCCCGGGTCGAGCAATACGTTATTGAGCTTTTCCATCTGGAACTTCTCAATTGCAACTCGTATTTTTGTCTACCTGGCGAAATGTGTATACCTGCAACAGGTACGCCCCTGCCAAACACTTCAGGAAATACAGGCGTGATGATATTACTTTATGTTTTGTGTTTGACTAGTTGTTACTCGCGCCTTCGTTCAATTATTTTGTCCACAATTCCTTGATAACTTTCCGGATTAAGTAAATATCTCATCTTGTGATAATAAACAAATCAAAATTAATCGTACTAAATAAGTAAAACGTATTGCGATAATAATGTCATAAACAGATAAATAGCTGATAGGCAAAAGTAATCCAATTGTATACTGCTCTTTCCTTGTTTAATTAAATACCACATTTTAAAAAACAAGCTGGGATTTTACATGTTATGTAGGTAATCTTAAACCATAATCAGGATGTCAAAAGCCTATTATTTCTACACATTCAGATTATCGACCTAAGTAACATTGACGTTTCGGTTTTGGGTAGATGTACGTGGAAAAAAACCGGCCAAGAGCGTGTCGGGCCATGCTCAGTGTAGGGTTCCGTAGTTTCCCGTCCGTCACAATAAGTTCAAAATGCTTACATATACGATTATACTACAAACTTAGTCGAGAAATTATTTTGTACAACTTTTTGTCTTTTTTGTACAAAAACTGTTTCCATCCAAGTTCAAAATGATTTTCCTAGAAAGTCCTTATTAAGTTCTACTTTTCAGATTTTTTTCATATTTTCTAAACTTATGGTTCTAAAGTTAGAGGGGGCGGGGTGACACATTGTTTTTTACTTTTGGAGCGATTATTTCCGAAATCATTGACATTATCAAAAAATGATTTTAGTAAACCCCTATTCATTTTTAAATACCGTTCCAACAATATATCACACGTTAGGGTTGAACTTAAAAAAATAATCACTTCTCACTTTACATATAGGGGGGCTACCCTAATAAAACATTTTTTTTCCAATTTTTATTTTACCACTTTGTCGGCGTGATTGATACACATATTGGTACCAAATTTCAGCTTTCTAGTGCTAACGGTCACAGAGAATAAGCGAGGACGGACGGACGGACGGACGGACGGACGGACAGACAGACATGGCGAAACTATAAGAGTTCCTAGTTGACTACGGAACCCTAAAAAATGTGTGTATCACAATCGCAAAATCGCTATTCGAAATAAAAAACATTTCAGGTATCTAAGTCGTTGTGAGAAAATTTCAAGTTTTCACATTTAAAACGTCTATTCGTCAAAATAGTCGTGAAATGTGTGGTCTAGTACAAAACAAAATCACATACGTTGCCGTGGCTAGTCCTTAAATAGACTCCAGATACAAATTGACTGAAACTTAAAAACTCGACTTGTATGTGTGATACAAAATGTCTCACCAGGTCTTGATAGCAGTGATAAGGCAGGTTTCATTCTTTTTTTGTCAGTGAATCATAAGACTTAAAACAGAATTTTACACAGTCTGCTTTCTTTAGTTATATTAATTCTAATACCCTAACCTAATATACTAATAAAAGTATTAGAATTTAAGGAATTACACGAATTAATTGTAACGGTAAAACGTTGAAGAGGTAGAATTGCAGCATCAGTAAGTAGTGCGGGACAAATATCTGGGTGTTTAATTAGCAGTCGCAAGCATTGATGGCAATAATCAATATAATTAGCTAAACTCAGGATCAAAAAGTATTAGTATTATTATTCGGTGTTATTTATCTATAATATGTACGTATTTAGAAACCTAAAAGTATGTTTATCAGCTGTTTCCCATAACACAAGCTCTGCTTAGCTTGGGACTAGATGGCGTTGTGTGAAAGTTGTAGAATATTTATCTTATTATTTATTATTTACTAAAACAATGTAAGAGTTTGTCGAAAGGTAGTCAGGGGCAGACATTATACAAGTACACCTTGTATGAACAGTGAAATGTTTTTTAGGGGAATTAAACATTAGCCAGTTTCATAAAGTATAGTTTAACGGTAAAACCACTTAAACAGTACTGAATGAAAGGTCAACCACGAGTACCGCGATAATCGACTCAACGTGACCGATTTTATTCGCTCAGTGAAACGGTTAATCGATTACATCTTACCAGTGATGTAATCGATTAAGACTCAAGTCAGTATACAAAGAACTGAAACAGTTAGAAACTAAAACCTGGAACTTAATTTTCTGATTAAGAGGATCCCATCATAAGCTCTTTTATTTTTTTCGTCACTGACTGTGAAAATGATGTAAAATTAGATTCTCAGAGAGTTCATGAGAATGATAATAATGCCAGTTTTAGCAAAGATTTTCACACAATCAGCTCTGTTGATGTCCGTAAATATCGTAACAATGTTGAGTGCTTCATTGTCAGAATAATCTTTAGATACGTTAAAAATGACAGATAAGATTGCTATCAGAGGAATTCTTCATGCTAAATAAATGAGAATGCTGATTCATGGGAATTATGTAAACGGGAAAAGGTGAATAACATTTTTTAGAAGAATTTAATTTCCTTTGTTTTTAAATAAGCTGGTGGTTTTATAAATATTAAAAAAAAACCGGCCAAGAGCGTGTCGGGCCACGCTCAGTGTAGGGTTCCGTAGTTTCCCGTCCGTCACAATAAGTGTTACCACTTATGAGTTTAAAGGTGGGTATCCATTATGTTCGCGCTCCAGCAGCGCTCCGCGCTCCTGCAACTGCTCCAATGGATACGTCGCGCGCTGCGACACACTGCGCTCCCCTTTGTGTTCGCGCTAAAAACCGAAATCGAACCGAACCGAACCGAAAAATGCTTGCATATACGATTATACTACAAACTTAGTCCAGAAATTATTTTGTACAACTTTTTGTCTTTTTTGTACAAAACTGTTGTTTCCATCCAAGTTCAAAATGATTTTTCTAGAAAGTCCTTATAAAGTTATACTTTTCAGATTTTTTTCATATTTTTTTTTACTTTTGGTGCGATTATTTCCGAAATTATTGATATTATCAAAAATTATTTTAGGAAACCCCTATTCATTTTTAAATACCTTTCCAACAATATATCACACGTTAGGATAAAAATCGCTTCCCACTTTACATATAGGGAGGGGGGCTACCATAATAAAACATTTTTTCTCCAATTTTTATTTTACCACTTTGTCGGCGAGATTGATACACATATTGGTACCAAATTTCAGCTTTCTAGTGCTAATAACGGTCACAGAGATTAAGCGAGGACGGACAGACAGACATGGCGAAACTATGAGGGTTCATAGTTGACTACGGAACCCTAAAAAGGGATCCTTAGTTTCGTTTCACCTATTAAAGTCATAGATTAACCTATGGATTAAACCCATTTTTAAATAATGCTGATGTATACAAGGTAGATTGCGAAATATGAAATTAATATTTATTATTCTATGCTCATTTCAGATGGTCCAATCTCACCGAATACCCACCGTAGCTACGCTTATACTCCTGTTGTTACTACAACCTGCACTCGAAGCAAAGAAATCAAAAAGAAAAGTAATATGTCCAATAGGATTTCAAATAACTTACTCCGATATCAATGGAGAGCCAGTCTGTTATCGGTTGAAAGGCCCAGAGAAATACACAGACAAATATGTTGGGTGTACCGGTAATTTATACACCTCCAAACTGTACAACAGTTTGAATCTGACTAAGTCTGAGTTAGTATTATGGACAGAGTACAAAACATTGTACCCTGGGGGACCCTTCATTGATTACTCGTTCACAAAATCAATGGGGTCCCTTTTAGAAACCACATTTGAAGTAGATAACCCACAAAAGGGCATTGAAGAAGAATTATGTGTAGTAATAGATCCAGTAAGTAATTTTACAACAACGAGATGCGATAATGAGTTCTACAGGTACTGTCTTGTAGAGCCTTACGTTGATGCAGACTCGATGTCAAACGAGGGCTGTGATGAATTCAACGGCTCTTGGAGGTTTTGGTCACCAAAAGCGACCTGCTTATCACCAGCTACAGCTGTTGGAGGTGGCACAGTAAGAGCGACCTGGTTTCAATCAAAGGAAATATGTGAGAAAAGAGGAGGTACAGTCCTCTATAATGGATGGAGATACTCAAATAATCCACTCTTACACATCTCTGGATCGCTTCCTGTTTACCCGCTGGGGATTACGTATGATCCTGAACGTCATAGTCACATTGTGAATGAAGATGCTACGGTGAGTTACGCTTTCTTTCAATCTTGTTTAGCTCATGTCCATCAATGTTACTTTGTCTTTGATCTTGAAAACGTCTATAAAAGCATTCCTAAGTATTCCCAAGAATAATTTTGAACCAATAATAGTTTTTCTACGTCTGTGAGTTCTATATTTCCCGCAATGTTTGTGAAGTGTGGAATATAGTTTTTCCTTAATATTAGATTACTCTTCAAGTCATACTTCTAATATCTCTGTAATCATTCATAGTAATCTTGTTGTATCTAGTCTAATCTCAAAAATGTTGTTGAGTATTTAATATATTAATGTTAGTTGTTAGTTACGAACCAAACACTGCTTTTGTTGTTTTAGAATGTTTTGTTTTTAATAGCTATTGGACTGTGGTGGCTGGTTTCCATTAGTATCTCCTTCGATCAAACAAAGCCCTTTTGAGTTCGAAACGTGGGGCTGTTGTAGGTATGATACCAGTACTCCAGAATCATGCAGTCACAGGTTGCTGTCGCGAAGGGTTGCGCAACCCGTATTCCGGGATGTTTGGGTGTTGGTGCGAACTTTTTCATATTTTGTTTCATTTAATAGTCACTAATGATTTTGCATGAATGAAATTCGGATTAGCATAATGGTTTAAAAATACATTGTCTAGCTTTTAACATATACTCGTAAGTCATAAGTTAGGGCGCTTTCAATTTAGACGATTGGTGCCGGACTGCTGCAGTCCGGGTATCGTACTGCGCACGGGCGGTTATGATTTTTCATACAAAATGTCTCGACGCAAAGTCGTGCGACAGCAGTGCGGCGCACGTCCGTTGGCGGAACGGCAACAACCTGTCTCAGTCGTTGTTCGCTATTGCTGTGAAGTCTCTCTTCGGCGGATATAGTATTTTTGAATTTAGTTTCTTGACGTTGTATTCCATTTTTAACAAAGTGATATAATTCATAGAAACATTCTCTAGACATTCTAAAATAGTTCAAAAAATCAGCTGAGCTTTCTATTAATCTAAGGTAAAGTGTATAAAAATCACCAGTTTTATATTTTAAAGAAAACATTGGCGACGCCCTAGTACGGCGTCGTTATGTTTCTGCCGAAGCAAGAGAACTAACAATAACACTTCCTCGTCAGAGTCCATGGCACCGACTAAAGTTGGGTTTCGATGGAAATCACTAAAATTCGATTGGACTGCAGCCGCGTATCTCTTCAAATAAGACGATTTACGTCGTACTGCTGTCGTCCAGCAGCAGTACGGCTCATGGTCGTAACAACCGTGCGGCAGCAGTCCGGCACCAACCGTCTAAATTGAAAGCGCCCTTATTGTCATTAGGCTTCTCTTCATGGGCTTTTGAGTATAATTACGTGTAGTCGCGGCTTGAATTTACCGGATTGTGAATTACGCTGAAGCGCCAAGGTATAATTGGGTGTTCGTATTTCATCAATTCATTAGATCTAAAACATATACGCTTGTTAACTGTCTTTCCTATGACGTGTTAATCAAAATGAGCTTATTATTTAGTTAATCGCCTGCCCGTCTATGTGATGCCTCATTCAAATAACTAGTCGTATTTATTAATATTTCATTAATCACCTTATAGACACCACCAGCGGAATGGGGATTAAATGACAATATCGGAATGATGAGTACTAATGAGACTTCATATGGAGCAATTGGAAACGGTATATGGGACTTAGTGAATAGTTCCTACATATTCTTTGACGTGATTTGCGAGAAGAACGTAGAATTAAGACATGTTGAATTAGTAGTTAGTGCTGATGAGTAAGTAGTGTTTTGTTCAAACATTTATGCTTTACATTTAAACATTCGTTTATCATTATTACGGTAGTCTTACAGAGTTATACTGAGAAAAGATTAGCTATCTTATTTTAATCTAACCATAAACCGTCTACTTTTACAGACAAAACAAGCTGATATTGACAGTGGGAAATAACATCGATGCAAATAGCATTTTCTGCTTCACTGATTCTGAAACATTTTCTCCGACTCCTGTCAAGATTAGCTTTGACGATATTCACAACAAACTATTATCTTACGTCCTTAAGCCCATAGGTGATGGTTACTATTGGTGTGCTTACACAGATTCCAAGAGATTTCTGGTCTCCACATCTAATAAAGCCCTATGGGTAAGAGAACAACAATCCCTCCGAAACAACTACGCTGTCAAGCTTACCCTAAAAAGGGAATATAGGTTTGAAAGCGTGGAAAGACTGAAGAAAATATGGGAGAAGAAATTAAAAGAATACATTTTCTACTCAACGAACTATTATAAAATCAATGGAGGCCTAGAACAAATTCAAGATCCTAAAACTTTTGAAGGTATTTTGAAAGACTTCAAGATGTCGCACCCAGATTTAAATCCGAAAGAGAAAGATATACTGTATGGGCTGAAGTTAAAGAAACTGTTTTTGGATGGGAAGACTGTGGTGTTACATTTGAACCTACACCCTAGGATGAAGCAGGTGCAACCTGGAACCTGGGATGACATTGAAATCGTTTATATGAAACCTGTTTATTATTGTATAGCTGATAACCATGAGTTTGGTGAGTAATATATTTTAGATTGCTATAAGAGTCTCATTCTAAGTTGTGTTAAAACAGTGGTTGGAATATTTCTTAAATTTCATCATTTAATTTCTGTATATCCGGATTTGATTTGACCTTTTCATCTTACTGATATCAAATTGTCGGTACCATATAAGAAAGAACTTGCTCGGTGTCATATCTAATTGAACTACAATTGTATGGGTCTTAATTAGTCTCATTTATATCCATCCAAGTGCAGAGGTCAAGCAGTCAGACAGACGGTCGTTTGTGTAAATGGTGTAGGAACGTATGTAGATGGTTGAATTACGTTAACATCTACTAGAAGCGGATTTTTTCAATGCCCATTGATTCTTCTTCATTCATTTCTTAGCTTAATAAGTATTACATTCTGGTTATTTAAGATAACTCTTTCAACGTAGCCTGTACTATTTTACATTGTAACTTGATAAGACTGAATTAAGCGGCAATTACTACGAAACAATGACCAAATTATAATAATTTTAAATAATATGAATATAGCTGTTTACATTTGCTGCAAATCAACACGTTGGTACGATATTCCCTTATTTTATCAAAGTAAGTGATATTTATACTTTCAACAACTTTTGTTTAGAAATTCAGACAGGTCAGCGAGAGGCACGGTAATTTATCAATAAGAAATAGTACTGCACATTTTTTCCTTTGTAGCTACATATCTTATCTTGTTCTCAATGTCAATACAAATGACATTAAATCATCAATTAAGGATAATATCAGTCATTGTTGACGGCAGTTCTAGTAAATTAACATTCTTTTATTTAAATCAGCATTGTCTTTTAAGTACTTGACATAAAACCTCGGCTCAATTAAAAGGGCAGATTGAAAAGAGTTAATTAAAAAGGTTATTTGGTCTGTTTCTGCGTTTATCTGTCGAGGAGTCATTTAATGAGTGACTTAAAAATAAATATATTTTCTGAATACCGCGTAGTGCCAGAAAGTACTTTTGTGATGAATGGATGTATTTTTACTTTGCTTACTAAGTGGTGGGCTACGTTCCAGTTCATTGCCCGGGTCGTTGAAAAATTATTTTCTTAGGTTATGCTCTATAGCTAGCGCATTCTTTGGCCAATGAACTAATTATCTTGTCAAATTTTGCTTGCTGACTTGCAGTAGAGACTGAAAGTTTTCTGGGCAAGTTTCCAGATAAGTAAGAGTACTATTAATAGGATTTTAATTATATATAGCAGCCCCGAAAAACTTTGTTAGAATCGATTTATTAGTTAATGTCCTGTTTTCAACCCAGACCTACTGAATATACACAAAAAAAAAATCATAAGAATCAGTCAAGCCGTTTAGGAGGAGTTTGGTAACACTAACACAGTGACACGAAAATTTAACACAAACATAAAACACGAGTCTAATGCTTTGTATCTTTCATAATTTACAGTGGAATCAATAACAGTACAATGCCAGATCCATTCTTGTGTGGGGAACTTCAACGACGGCGTGCAGGTGGTGACCACCATCGACGAGAACTGCTTCATGTCCACTGAGCTGCCAGGCTTGTACACCAACCAGGAGACTGGAGGAGCTAAGTTTCCAAACCGAGTGAGTTTTTATTTATCTTCCCCATAAATGCTTAAGAGCTTTGGGAAAGCAGTTCGTTGGAGCTCGATTCACTTTGAGGTCACCAGTTTGGTGTAAAAGAAGAACATAGTGTTAGCTGTCCACTGTTTATAGGCATCTTGTGATAAAAATAAATAACGGAAGATGGTGTTGCGCGAAGTTGTTTAATCGTCGTAGATATAAACTCGTATATAAGTCTAGCCACGGGCGAAGCATTAAAGTTTTCGTGTCACACTAAGGCCACTGTCAAGAAGTCAGCGGGCAGCGGGGCACCAGTGGAGCGGTGGCGGTGGTGAAGCGGGCGCGGTGCATTCCAATGTATAGGTTTATATTGAATTGTTCTCGAAGACAGCGGCACGAGGAGCGGCGGGTTCCATATAAATCTAATCGTGACGCCACAAAGATATCAAAGGTTTATGGTTATAATATTTTGGTACGGTTAAGTGGACTCCAAATTGTTCCTATTTGTAGTTTGTGCCTTGGTCAGTCAAAGTTTATTAGTATTATTATTGTGCAGAGTGAAAGATACATTGACGCACTCTGATAACACGAGCTAAGCAGATTCTAGTTCTCTCACGCTCTCGCGTTGTCGCGGAAAATTTGGGTTCCTTAGAATATAATTATATTGTGTGCACGGAGGAGCGATTTTTGGTAGCATAGTTAAAGATTATGTAGAGACGGGGTGCATTTAAGTCTAAAACAGTATTTTTTCCGTTTAAGAATCATTTACAGAGAAAATACAATTATAAATTAACAAAACAACTGATCGGCGTTTTAGTAGGATAGGTGGTTAAAATGTTTGAGGAGACTGTGTTTAGTGAGTGCTCACTCATGTTACGGCACGGACAGTGCATGTTTATTAAGGTCTATGGTGGCGAGAATTCGTACAGTTTTATAATATGTTGTTTTAGTATTTTTTACAAATAAGTGGTGCTTTTCGTAGGGAACTTAGCGACCATTAAGAGAGTCGAGTTCAGCTGTTGAGTCGTGGTCATTTAATTTGTGCTTAAAAGTAGAAAGCCATTACGTCACTGGTGGTGTAAGGACTTTCAAAATAAAGAACGACGTTGTGTTTGAACATTTTACTAATTCACAAAACGACGAAACACACACTAACGTAACTACATATTCACAAACTAAATCAATGTATTGTTACTAAAACTACATAATGTTTTAATTTTAACAAATATAACTCGGTCACATTTTCTCAACAATGTTCTTACCAATGTTTCTGGCGTTTGGCTACATTGCATATCATAAATAAACATTATATCTGTTAATAAAATAACTGACTTATCGTCGTCCCACGCAATCAGTGATATGAAATTATCGATACTTGTTACAAAATGGTTCATCTAGTACCCAAATTAGCAGATCTATTTAGGGAGATAATGTATTCAGCTGGAAACCGACAGATTCAGGATATGTTTGATACTTTCAGGCTCTGGCTAATAGGAAATATGAGGTTCATTACACTTGACTTTCAAATATGGGATTAGTTCTTGACAATACGTCATAAGATATCTTAAATTAACAGTTAGCTTAATTTATTATCTTGTTATCGTCACTAATTTTTCGTACCTCCGTCTTGAAATATTTCAATTCGGAATTATTATTCCGTTCTATTAAATGGCACTCAAGCAATAACGATGACAATGACGTTAACAATAGTAATCGAAAGATTCATTAACCTTTCAATCGTGTCAATTAGAGACACAATAGAAAGAAAATGACAGCGCGGACACCGGTGTCCTCATGGGGTTTAATTAATTAAATGTCACATCAAGCAAAAGATTTGAAAACGAAAGTTAGGACTAACATAGTACTAAATACTCTAAATTTGTAATCATGATATCTAATAATTGCACTTTACTCATCCAGCCACGCACTAACTAACGAACTAACATTTTAGGTCAGCAAGCAAGTGGATGATTCAGACAGTTCAGAAGAGGTATCGGTTTCGGTGCCTTCACCTGCCCCAGATTTAAATAACTCTACAGTAGATTCAAACAATGGTACTATGGCAAATAACACTTTTGGAGACGAAGACATAACAACAAGGGAGCCACTGTTACCGCCAACCGTCCCACCAACTTCGCCAGAATCACTACCAACTACGCCAGGACCACCACCAACATGGCCAACAACACTACCACCAACATCGCCAACAACACTACCGCCTACAACGACTGAACCTTCTACTGCTCCTGATATTGAGACTACTCCTGAAATTGAGACTACTCCTGAAATTGAGACTACTCCTGAAATTGAGACTACTCCTGATATTGATACTACTACTTCGTCAACGTCTGATTCAATTATAACTGATACACCGATAATAATCACTCCAGAACAAACTACTACGAGTACAAGTACTACTACTAGTACTACTGAAGCTCCCACTACAGTCACAATGCCTCCATGGACAGCTCCGCCAACTCCGCCACCAGTAAGTTTGAATATTTGTTTGTCGTCGTCTTCTTCTTATTTATTTTCTATAATGGCAAACAAGACCTTCGAGATTGAGAGAGCCGTGACATTCTTGTTAGTGTGAAAAAGATGATTTCCAATATTTGACGCAGGTATCACTTTTTATAAACTTCTATCATTTAACCATAACCTTGCATGAATCATTGGCATGAACTGCATTTGCATGAGAATAACTATTTCAAACAATAATTTGTAACAGGAATTAATTGGTAATCAGCGGTACATTATGTTTTAAAGTGTTTCGAAGAGTTAAGTTAGAGAGACAATAGAGTACAGAATAAAGTGGTGCTACCAGATAAAAAAACCCAATAATCATTTGACAAAATCCTACATAGTAAAAGCGCTTGCGGTTACTACAGGCAGTAGTATGTTTGTTAGTTTGTTTTATTTGTAAGTTTTTCTGGTGTACAATAAAGAGTATTCTATATATTCTATTCTAAATCCATGATAAATATGTTTCCAGCCTTCAGAACAACTTCAACAAGTGATGGATGACCTGCAGAGTCTGATCGATAACGAGGCAGTACCCGTGTTAATTGAAGATATCAGTACTGCCTTTGACCAGGTGGGTAAATATTACTATTATAACAATATTCAAACATTCTGAACTATGCAAATTATTTTGTCCCTAAATCATATATCATATTTATTTCTGTAAATAGATTCAAAAAAACACTTTGACATATATCATTTTTAACTAGAAAGTGAGGTCGGTGTTGTATTGTGTGAAAGAAACTCACAGGTCACAGTCTCTTTTAAAGTCCAGACATTATCTTGGTCAGGTCATGTTGCCTTTTGAGGAAAGAACCAAACAGATCAGAATCAGAGATCAGTCAGCGCAAGCATTGGTTAGAAATCGTGAGCTCAACCCGGAAATTGAGGAGCTCCAAGTTCTGGCGAACGATACCAAAGAAAGAACATTATTGTGGGTTAGGAAGTGTTCGGAATGGTGTGTCCTGTATTTACAACAAAGAGCTCATAATCGCTCAATATTTTGAAAATATCGAGAATGGCTAATCGCACACCTGTTTCTAAAGATTTGGTTTCGGAATGTTCTTTTTTTACCAGAAAATGCATTCTCAAAGACAAAATTTTGTAATTTCCAGGTTGATGGACTTCTAGCAGAAAACTTGGACTTATCCATACCGGGAGAGCTACTTCACCTCCTAGACGGAATCGGATCTAGACTTGACCTGGATGGATCTGAGAACGCAACAACTATCAGAGAAAATATAGCGTTGTTGGTGACTAATGCTGATCCTAACCAGCCGGTGAAGGGCCTTAGGATCGCTGCTAGGGACCAGGATACTTTCACTGATGGCGCTTTTGAGATTTTAAGAGGTACGTTATATGACTTGTCATAATCTTGAAAGTCTGGCAAACAGTCTTCCTTAGGGGCATCCAGTAACTGGGTTTTGAGCTGCATTTGGTTGAACTGGAAGCAAACCCGTAAGGTATTAAAATTATAGCAAAATTTAGACTAGAAAGTTTCGTAGTCAATTTAACTTGTGGGCCGAGTTTAATCTAATGTAGTAAAGTATCAGCAGTAGTAGTATAAATAACTAACTACTTACAGTTATTCAACTTCATTCCCTAATTTCCAGGTTTACTGACTTTGACTAGTCTGCGAAAAATAAAATAAATCTTATTTTTAGCAAAATTCTCAAGCTTTTCAATAAGAATTACTTGTTCGCGTTGTATGACGCACGGTGTTGAACGCTACGCCGAACTAATCTGAATCAGTTGTAATTCGTGTAGTGTAATTAACTGCATAATCCAATGAACGTGGGAATGTTAAACTGTAAGGAAATACAAAGTAAAATGTAGCTGTATAATTAAAAAAAAATCGAAGAGACACTTACTTTTGTTTTTGAAATCAGTTTCCAAACCAGGGAAAGGTTTACTTTCAGCCCATAGTTAAATACCTAAATATATTATACAAGTTTTCCGATGAAACAAGAAAACAAAGATAATACGTAAGAATCGTAGCTGGTGGCGTTATTTCGTTTTTTTCTGTAGAATGTATGTTTGTACTTACTGGCCAGATTAATCAAAAATCTCGTAATAATCTTAACCGAACAACATCATCATCTACTTAGGTAAAAATACTAACTAAATGTGCTAGGCTCAGCTTCTACTACATGCAGCTGAATACCAGTATTTCATATAGAGCCTATCTCAGTATACATATACCCGTTTACTGGGTAACATAATACACCCCTTGGTAAGACAGCTTGTCTAAACAACGACTGTCAAAGATTTAGAAGTGACAACTGGGAGTCCAGGACCAATGACTGAAAGTACCTTCCGCGGAACGGAGAGATCTCGATATTATGAACCGTCCACGGACCAAGCTTGGCAAGGATTTATTATTTTTGAATAAATGTAATACCGCCGTGAAAACTTGAGTGAATTGAACTGTCAATGCCTAGCATTAGTATGGAATGACAGCTCCATTCGCCCTCATTACGCCTACATTTTCTCGTGGTGATCTGACCAGAATCACACTGCTGAGCAGCTCAAATTCTTTAGTCTTAGCCAAACATATTCCACACGCTTACGCCTGTCTCTAATATTACGAAACTCATCAATTCACAGACGAATTCGACTCGTCAAACCTTCAACTAGAGAACAGTGAGGCCGTGGTGAAGCTCCCCGACTCCGTGGCCACGTCGTCGCGCCGCATCAGCTTCGTAGTGTTCCGCAACGACCGCGCCTTCCACACCAACACGGATGACTTCTACGTCAACAGTCGCGTGCTTAGCGTTAACGTTGAGAATGTCACTCAGTTTGAGAGAGGAGAGGTGAGATTTAAAATATTTTTTTGGCGTAGAGGGGGCTTTTTGGGGAACTGTGTTAAGTAATTTTGACGTTCAAAAAGTGCTGATCCTCAGCCTATTATGCTCAGAAGATCTATACGTATATACGGAGGAATCCGTATAAATTTTGTAGTTTTCTATTCAAACTTTAACATATCCACCTTGTTGTATAGAAAATTAAATATGGTTTTTTAAATCGGTTAAATAGTTTTTGGTTTAAATCCCTAAAAACAAACAAATATTCTAATCTATCCTAGTATAAGTCTAGATACAGATTGTAATAAGGTATTCAAATAAATAAACAGGAGAAGGCATTACTTATTTATTTATTTTTCACATTAATTCTGTTTTGCAGTCGGTGGATATCCACTTCAGTTCTCTTGGCGACGGCCCGGAACGAAACCAAAGTCGGGCGTGCGCCTTTTGGCACTTCTTAGAAGACGGTCAGGGCTACTGGTCGCAGGAGGGATGCACCTTCATCCGCGCCACGCGACTAGGTATGCTCGACACCTGCCGCTGCGACCATCTCACACACTTCGCCGAAATACTCGTCCCCAGGGCTGTTTTCTCCGAACGAAACGAACAAGCACTAGAAATACTCTCCATCATAGGCTGCTGCTTATCCATGTTCGGTCTTATCATTATAGGCATCACTGCCGCCCTCTTCAGGTCCTGGCGAAGAGACTTCAACAATAAAATATGGCTGCAGCTCTGTGTCTCTATACTGCTGCTCATCATCTGTTTCTTAGTCATCGTTTTTGCTAGGTTCGATCACTACGGTATATCCTGTATGTTTGTAGGAGTGTTATTGCACTACTCCGTGTTAGCGTCCTTCTGCTGGATGTTGGTGGCTGCTATAGTATCGTACAGGAGATTGGTGATGGTGTTCACTCGCGACGCGTCGCACAAACTGTTGCGAGCGTCTGCGTTCTCTTGGGGAGTTCCTTGTGCTATAGTCGGTATCCTCCTTTCAGTCGCCCCGCAATCTTACGCGGGACGTTTCGAAGAGAAGACCCCGACGGGAGCTTTCTGCTATCCTTCAGGGCTCGGGCTCTGGCTGGCCGTGTACACGCCGATCGCGGTCATGCTGCTCGCGAACTGGACGCTATTCGTTCTGATAGTGCGTTCCGTGTTTGCTACTAACAGAGGGATAACGAGGCACGGCGACTCTAACGAGGCCATCCGCTGTGCCTCCGTCAGTTGTTTACTTGTGTTCTTGTTCGGTCTGCCGTGGATATTTGGTTTGTTTGCTTATAACATCGTGTTGGCTTACTTGTTTGCTTTGACGGCTACATTCCAAGGGTTTGTGCTGTTCATATTCTTTGTAGTTGGAAATAAGAAGACGCGAGATCTTTGGTTGAATAAGCTAAAGATCAAGCAGACTCGTAAGGTTCCAGTGACTTCTTCTACCTATACTAACAGGAGTACGGCTGCGGGCCCCAGAAGCGCGCCTCAGACCTCAGTGGAGGCGAAAGTTTCTAAGCCCAGGTCTTTAGCGAATTCTGATGACTCTAGGTTTTCTTGACGAAAGCAAGCGAGGTCCTCCAAACCGGACCGGTTGAGGAAAAGGTCAAGTGACATCATTTCCCAAAATAATAAGTAGCGATTTCCTACAAGATTTTTTGTGGTTAACTTTTGAGAATATTACATTTACATTCCAAGAGTTTTGCTTATTATTGTGGATATCTTCAAATTTGACGACAACATAGTTCCTTTTGATTTTGTTGTTAGTATTTCTTCTTTCAAACAAGATTACAATAATCAAATCGTTTTATTTACTTTGAGTGATATGCAGCAGTCTATTATTTTTAAACTTATGCAGACTAGAGTTACAAAGATTTTATTTTCTATCTATTAATCTTGATTAAGATTTATGTAACATACCTCTTTCAAGTATTTGCATGATAATAGTTCAGCAGATTTAAGTCTATTATGACGATTTTTAGTAGAGTCTGCGTTTAATTATTTTTTTAGTAGAAATTATTCCTTGTAGAATGTATTCTTACTATCCTATTATCAATGTACAGGCGCCATCACATCAAGTTACCCCAAACTGTCAATTTTTCCCAATTGATCATCAACCTTATTCAATTTACAATAAAGTTGAATACTTATCAAAGAAATTTGTCACTTTGGGGTAGGCTGATGTGCTGGCGTCTGTACCTTGTTAAGTAGCAATTTAAAAAATCATTCATCAATATTCATATTTCATTCTGTGGTCTGATCAGTGACAGTCTCGGAATTCATTCTCTCATACGACATCAAGATTATCTTAGCCAAAAGGAAGGTATTGTTTTTCAACTTTATTACAAATAAAAAAAGGTTCATGTTCAATAGGAAAAACATGATAGTTTACGGTATCTTGATGTGCTGGCGTCTGTACGAATGTGTAATGTTAAATAATGTTTCAATCTTAAGCTTGCCTTACACAAGGATATAGGTCTGTTTAGACGTGCTCACACAGTGATTCTACAGCCGCGATTGAAGTGTTGTAATGTGGTCGGAATATATTGCTTCTTATTCTCGTGTCACAATGTTCGTTCCCATACTCCTCCGAAACGGCTTGACCGATTCTCATAAAAAAATTTATGCATATTCAGTAAGCCTGAGAATCGGCTACTATCTATTTTTCTAACCTGTAAGTGATAAGGGGTCATTTCACCCCAAATTTTATTTTTTTGATAATTTTTATTTTTTTATTATGTGGCATCAAAAAATACATACAACTCTAAATTTGCACTTTTCTATCACCAACCCTTGCTTTTTAATAGTCATTTTCATAATTTTATCATTTTCTATCCCGCTCGATAACATCAATAAAATTATTTACCAGTATATGTATAAAAATGTTATGTTGGTTTGTGTACGCTTCAAAAACTCAAAAAGTTCTGCACCGATCGAGCTGAAATTTTAGCATGATATATAATCCGTATCAAGGATGGTCTTTACATTTTTTTTTTAAGCTATTGCATAGCTTCTATCGCGGGCCTTGAGCGTGGAAACCGAATACAGAAATTCCGTAACGAAAATAACCTAACACAGGCACAGTGGTGATATATAGATTGTGAGAGGGGTCGGAGGGGCAGGGGAGGGATGTGGAGGGGAGTGGAGGTGGAGGACAGAGGGAGGGCGTGGAGAAGGAGGGGGAGGGGAGGAGAGTGGGAGAGTGGAAGGGGAATGGGAAGGAGGAGGTGAGAGGGGAGGTGTGAGGGGGAGCAGAAGAGGCAGGGGCCGGGAGGGGAAAGTGAGGGAGGGGTGAGGGAAGGGGAGAAAGGGGTGAGGGGAGGGGCGTGGGAAGTGTGGGGGAATGGGAGGGACGGGTAGAGGGGAAGGGGAGGAATGGGGAGGGCGAGAGGAGAGGATTTGATAAAAAATGCTATGCAATAGCTTTACCGCGGCAGTCTCCGAGTGCCACACGTGATTTTTTTTTTTTTAACGTTTCAATCACAATGTGCCACAGCAAAGCGTGGCAGGGTACAGCTAGTATTGCTATAAAATGCTAGATGACTACTAAAACAGTTTATCTATAAAATTTCTTCGCATGTTCTCTTCAAAGTATCCTAAATCTCTTTGAAAACTGGTAACCGGTGGTGGTTAAGGTGAGGTTGTAGTCATTTTTAACTTTTTTTTTTTACAAATAAGTAATTGTTAAACGAACATTTTATAAAAGAACTTTACTTTGAACTTTTTTTGTGTACTTTTACAAAATTTTCGTAGTTATAGCCGATTGAAAAATATTGTAATGTTCGATTTTGTTTTGTTTTTAATCGAATTGAGAACCTCGTTCTTTTTGAAATCACCTAATTGTGGTCGGACATAATGACAGAACATTGAGGTCGAGGTTTGGCGACATGATGACCAAAATTCAAAAATAAAAGACGAAGTTTATATGCCAGGTCACACTTCTGCAGCTGTGAGACGCGTATGGCAAATCGGAACAGACCCGTGTATATCGTCAGATTTATTTCACGACAAAACCCACGTTTTGAAAGCAAGTCTTCAATTCTAGTTTCATATTCCCTATATCTGACGATATCAGTGTTGTGTGTAAGGTACTCTTAATGAAATTCTCTTTCTAGTCCGCGTCGTAAAATGCGTTCTGTTCCACGCTTACCTTAGAAAAATATTTAAAGTCGGTCACATGACTGATTACTTGTATAGCTTTTAGCTTGTAACGGAACGCAAGGTAAGCATCAAAGATAGTTACCAAATAATTAATTTATATCTAGGTATGTATGCTAGTTTGATATTTGGACTAGACGAGCTAATAGTGTTTAAGAACTTAGATTTATTTAGTACTGTGTACCTACTGTATTAGCTCTGTAAAATAATGTGGTAAGTATTGATTTTGTTACGTTATTGTATAAAATTGAGCCCACAGTTATTAATGAAAATATCCCAGTAGAACCACTTTTTCTACAGATTCATAACACTTACGAAATACGACTAAAACAATGATATTTTTAATTTATAATATTCCATTGATTTTCTACTTGTATGGCATATATTATGCGTAAGGGGCAAAGAACTATAACTTCAAAAGATTAATAATCGTTTTAGTTTAGTAGTTTAAAGTTAAACCAAATAAAAATAAAAAACATTCGTATTTAGGTAAAGGGAGATTACAGACTTTTCTCACATCGAGAATTTGCTCGAGGAATTTGTTATACAAACATTTGTGGCACAAGGTTTTGTTACGCGACAAACATTCATTCGTGAAACGAAGACTGTCTTAGTTACATAAATGAATGTTAACACAAAAATAAGTGCTAAAAGCTGTGCTCCCGAATGAATGATCGTTTGTTAGTGAATGTTTGTAATGTTGCGTAACAAAATTTTCGCGCAAAGAATGTTTGCAAAACAAATTCACGGGGCGAATGCTCCTAGTGAATACTGCCCATTACCTACGAATATTTTTTTCTGTATAACATTGAAATTAAGGACGGCTGCCCAATGATGTGTAATCTTAATGAACATAAACATAAACAGAAAAAAAATCGTGGCTCGGGACAGACGCCTAACACGTGTAACTAGCCAGGACGTTCTGAGCTAGCTTTCTTTTTATTTTTAATAATAGAGCTACACGCTCGTGTTGCTATGACCTTATTATACACGTCAGTGGGCAGAATCCTTTTGTTAGAAAGGTAGTTTAAAAGAATGTAGTACCTACTAATTATGTAAAACTGTAAATATTACTGGTAGATTGTATATAAAGAACAAAATAAATAAGAGTAAAGACCAGGAGACTAGAACTCTGTTAATATTTACGTAATAGCCTATTACATAATGTAATTATTGTAGTAAAGTGAATTTATCCAAGTGGGTGTCATGATGGCTCTGTGGAATTGAGGCGCCTCGTATGCATCGTGGGTTTATATCTCGGACAAGTACCAATCACATGAATACTTGGTAAAAATAAATCGAGATACTTCGCCACATAGAGAATGTTATTTGCAACTTTGAATGCTTGTCTATTAGATACCGCGGTCTTTCTGGTCTGGCTTATTATACTATTTTTATAGTAAATTATTTATATTCACAGAGGCATTTACTATACTATGAAAGTATTTAATAAAACTATTTTAAGAAACACTTGTGTTTTATTCTAGTGTTATTTGTCATGTCTATGTACTGCCTAGTGCCTTGTTGGTCTTCATGGAAAAGAAGACAAAGTTTATAGATGGATTTTTGTCTTTAACTTTAGGACTCTACGCTGGTACACCAGCACGAATCTAGACAGACAGGGCGCATGTTTGCAATTTTGCGTTTATTAATCCTGATGGATGAAAGACGGTACCTACTTTTAAAAAAAGTTCAGTGTTGTGTGGTTGACAGTGGAACGTCATCATGATCGAGCCATGATTTTGATTAACAACTTGCACCATATACACTATGTAATGATCGATATAGACTTATTGTTATCAAGCCTAGTACTAGATGGCGTTACTAGGCTCGCCCAAGCATTCATAATTAGATATTTTAGATGTTTGACAAACGAGGGTGGCAGAAAAAATAAATTATAGGAGACAGACGTCAACCGGTAAAAAGTGAAAGGAGAATACGAACGGCTGCTCCGTAATTAATTGTGATCTCTGGAAATTAAAGCCATCATTATTTTGAAATTACTGGGAATAATATATACCTATAATAGGTGTTATCGTTGGTGCAATATTGTGATTTTGTGTGTGAGTAGTGGAAGTAACGGGGTAAGTGTTTGCGTTTATTTAACGAACGGTTGGCTGTTTAATTGTAGTGTCTTGCAAGGCTGACTATTCTCATTTTGTTCTCAGCTTGCGGAAACGCCCTTGTCCTACAGGCGGATAATACCTAATATAGTGGATGCAAAAGATCCAATCTGTATATTTATTACGGCACGTTAATCTATTGCGGAATAAGATCTTCATATTCGCCACGGTTAATATGAACACGGCTGACCTCGGGGAACAGTGCTCAGACTGACGGTTCTCTCGGGTTCGATCCTGGCGACATAATAATTCTTTTTGTGTTTTAAAGCGGATACTTTTGTATGTTTTTGCAAGTTTTATTTTGTTCGGCCAACTTATTATAGAAACTTACATTTCTTTTTGTATTTCTTTTCAAGACATTAATTGTGCATTTTTATTTTGTTTGGCCAATGTATTGATAGAAACTAATAGTTAAGGTGTTTGTTTCTCTTTAAGTTGCGCATCAACTTATTGATTAAATTGTATGTACCACCTATGTTCTTCTTTCATTAATCAGTTCACTCCGAACCCTGGTCATCACAACTATACAAGATTTACATTCACGTGGTGTACAAATAGTCTACCTACCCACGCTTCCATTCCTGTATAAATCGATACTTCTACTTATTACCGCTTGAGCAACTATCTACGACCTTTTATTAATTAGCGATATAATCTAATATATCCATCCTTTGCGGTGGCTAGCCGTTCGCGCGCCAATCAACCCGGAGGCTATGAGTACATAAATAGATCGTAACCATGGCAACCCCCCGTTCGCCAAATAAACACGCTCTATTGAGTGTCGCCATGACAATGACTTTCATTCCATATCTGTCAGCCGAGAGGACGACACAAAATGTTCTGGGGCATCAGTCCTGCTATCGATCTGCAAGAAGAGTATCTAAAATACGGCGATAAGAATGCTTACGAGCTCAACTTCCTCGTGATCGGAGGCTGCGATGGAAGACATCTCCTCAAAACGTTGGCTCAAGCTTACCGACACAACAGGCGCTACATGAACTTGTTTGTTGTTGATGGATGCCCGGAACTGGTGGCCAGGCAACTCCTCCTCACGTCGCTGGCGCTGGAGAAGACAACACGATGTGGACTTTTGGAGAAAACCCGACGCTACTTGGAAGTTTATGGCAATATGCTGCTGCGACCTGCTACATCCAGGTACTTAATCGCCAAAGCTCGTCAATTAGTTGGCATGGTTACTAACCCTGAGTACATGAACTGCCTTCTACCTTGCGTCTCCATTGAACAGATGAAGTATCGTGAGCGAGACTACATGGAGAACCTTATTAACTTCTGGACTACTGGTAACACTAACCAGTTCAATGCTTGCGAGCTTTGGGAACACCGCCTGAGACATAGCCTTGGCATGAGATACGATTCCAGAATGGGTGTATATGACTGGGATTATCACATGAGGATGAAGGAAATCGGAAGCCAGATCTGTTATCCGGAATACAAACACTTTCGCGAGCACGGTGTGGCTTTTACATGGCTTGAAACAGAAGTGTGTCGACCTAATGTGAGCCTTGCTGCAGGTGTTTATAAGTGCGGTGACAGATATTTACACAGGGGCTACCTGGGGGACATAGTGACATCCCCATACATAGGGTATGGTCTCAATTGCGAAGATTCGGAAATGTTGAAAACCTCCCATGGCGTCAACTACAAACGTGCAACCGATATCGCAGAAAGGAATGTAATGAGAATGTTTTATGAAATAGAAAATCGCCAAGAATTTGACGCTTCTGCTTTGAACTTGGAAACCGAAAAGAATTTAGGTATGGTGGTTCTCGCGCAGATCGACGCAAAGATATCCGAGAGTGGACCTGAGGCTCCTTTACTTTTACGCGAAGATCGAGATACTTACATAAATGTCGATTATGGGAAAGTACACTTTCTGTCCCTGTCGGCATTGGAGCATTACCCACATAAGCCGCAGTTTCAGGGCTTGTTCCATGGAGTGTTTGTTGGTCATAACATGTTGCCGCGTGTGAAACCAAGTGTGTGGTCGATGGCCCGTGATGATGCAGTGGTTCTGATGGAGTCGAGGAAGTACTTGGTGGAACAGAAGAGAGATGATGTGAAGGCGTATGGTGAACAGATCCAGCAGGCGGCCACAGCAGCTCAGTGCGAAAGGATCGCCACGTTTGATGCAGAGAAAGACGACTTTTCCAGGTTTTTGATTAAACGAACGAGTGAGAGTACTGATACAACTTTTTCATTTTAGGTTTCTTCTTAATTAATTTTGTTTTTGTAGACTTACTTATAAATACATGTTTTTCTGCTACCGCTACCACTGTTCTTCCAGGAACATATTAGTTTAGTTTTTAAACAGCAACTGCTGAGTCTAAATATGTATCTGCAAATAAACTTGTTAATTATACTACCTTACGCTTTATTTTCAATACTCAGAATTGATTGTTTTTAAGTCTAAATATTTGGTTATGTACCAATAAAAGTCTATTGTGTGTAATGTCCTTCATTGAAAGATTTACGTCGAATTGAAATACTTATTTCAGATAAATTATAAACGGGGCTTTTTGAATTCACAAGGAGTTGCTAGCAAAGTAGAAGCTATTTGTCCGATCCAGAAAACATGGATCTTTGTTATTTTTTGTGAAGGGACCAACATTGTCGCAGTGTGCCGCTAACTATTAACCCTCAGAGAATAAACGCAACGTAAATGTAACGCAAATTGAAATAATCATTGACAAAGAAATTACGAGTATTTTTTTTTTAATACCTATGAGTGATATTTTAGTGTCGCATAAATTAAAAGCTGAAAGACTGAAAGCAAGAGAATAGTTCTATTTTAGATTTTATAATCATTTGAATTTACGTTTCGTCCAATGATTACCCACTACAAGTGTTGATTTCATATGGCATTAATATTTACCTCTAATATAAATACCAGTTTATACCTCTTCTACTTATTTTTTTTGTCATTTGTGACGAATTCTTGTTTTTTTTTCTCCATTTGTTTATAGGCTACACGTAGTGTATGTCGGTCCCATCGTATCTTAAAAAAATGTACTTCACAAAACGTGGGCTATGAACTTAAACAAAACTTTAGCATCTTCGTGGTTTGTATAGAATTGTATGGAATATGTCCACACATAATTTCTGTTCAAATTCAACACCCCAAATTAAAGATTTATTTCTTGAATAAAGCTGTTTTCACGATTTTTCTCTTATGAAAATCAAGAAAAACTTCCATAGACAAAGCTGACGTAGGTATCTCTTTGGGTTTTTAAGCCTCGCATGGAGTTTAAAGACCCAAAGACCCAAGGGAACCCTCGGTGAAACATACTAAAAGGAAAAGGTGGTAATAAAAATAAAGAAACAAACACTCAAAATGTGTCATCTATTTTTTCATTAATAATATGTTACATTCATTTTGTTTAAATAAAAATGCGAATATATTTACAAGAATTAATGAAACTGAAAAATTACAACGTCTTAACGTTTTTTTTTTCGTTTAAAATTCGTATTTTTATTTATTATAATATCACTTAAGTTTAACATTTTCTATAGTAGTTCGGTAGTGGTGAACGGTTCCTACGAATCGTCGCAACTTCGCGATTGAGGATACGAAACTTTTTTTGAGCCATTCCTCTTTGCTTGCGCGCCGCTTATTAATTAGTACAAAACATTCAATATTCAGTGTACACGATTAATTTCTGTTCGATACATACAATGCTTACTGTTGTTGCCCGTGACTGTGCTATGCACGTTATCAAATAAGAACAGTCAGTATCTAGATCTAATTAACGAATTATAGCACTTTTGCAAGTTATTTCCCCTACGTCACTGTTCACAAAAAGCTCTGTGGAAAGTCAATTGTTCCACAGTTGATCATTTCACAGCACTGTGTGTGACAACGCCGGGCATGACGTCATAGCACAGCACGGCAAACTAACTCCAATACATTAGTTACGAGAATTCGTATAAAGAACAGAGCACTACCGTGAGCAATGGCGGCGTCGGTCGCCGGTCGCAATTGACGTGTTAGGCCTCCGCGTGCGAGCGGCCGGTGTGCACGCAGCGCACGGGCACACGCGGCACACGCAGCGCACGCGGCTCGCACGGCACACGCAGCGCACGCGGCACACGCCGCACACGCAGCGCACGCCGCACACGCACGCGCCGCACACGACGCGCGCACGCGACGCCACTGGACGCGCCCGCCGCGCGCAGCGGGCGGTCACGCGCTGCGCCCGGCGAGCGCCACGCCCAGTCACAGAGTATTGCATAAACATCTACCCTGTACGTGTTCATAGTTCCTATTTAGACTTACTTAAGGTTTAACGATTATCTAGGAGAATAATTACGAAAACAAGGCGCGCAGCCTCAGAGCGCCAGTGAACATCGTACTAATGTGACGCAACCATACGCGGCCGCTCCACTTTACTTTATTATTCAATATTTTAACTTTAAGTCAACTACATAATGACTTTTATATGTGTGGCCGGGCCACCTAGCCTAGCGTAAACGCGAATCAAACGATAACTTCCTAAATTGTCACAATAAAATAAACTTGAAAACTATAACATATTTTTTTAACATACATCCTCTTCTATCTGTATGGGAATAAATTCGTTTGAAGTCAATACAATAATAATAGATATTCTGATAAAATCGAAATAACTTTTATTCACATTAAAATTTTAGAATATGTGTACGTTAAGGGCTAATTAAATTATGTAATTATGGACAATAATACATTGGTATTATTATTATTATGTCGTGCACGGTGATACGAGATCGCTGAACCTGTCTACCACTCTACACACTGACGCGAACACAACGAACAACACATTGTAACAAATAACACAAGGATGTGGTGATGACCTTGTTGGTGTTCATATCGTGTCAAAATCGCGATCGTAACAAATGGAACACGAAGTTGGGCGTATATTCGGAGAGGTGATAACAGTATGAAAGCGAAAGTCGTTGGCTCTCCGGGGACGGTTGCATGTCGCCCACCTCCTGACGTGACGATGAGACGAACTCAGATAACTTATATTACAACCACCAGCGAATGATACTAGAGTCTAGAGTCTAGGACAACATGACGTCGAGACACGACGTCGAGCTCAGCCCTCGCCTCTCCCGCTAACATTGTGTTACATTAAAGCTTCGCTTAAGAATTAGCTCAATTTGTTAATCGCCTATCTAATTTGCAAGCTACTTGAGCTTCGTCTGTCGGAAGTGAAACGAAATCGAGCTCGACGTGTCGGAGGACCTCGGCACCGTACAGGCTTTACTTAACGCTACGTTCATACATCGATGAGTACTTAAAGTTACTTTAGACATACAATCTGCCGCAGCACCGTCAGGATGGGGTAAGACATAAAGCGTATTGATTGAATGTGAACAAATATAATTATGAATACGTAACTTAACAGATTGTCACCCTGCGGCGGCGCGGCAGGCAAAACACTTCCAATCGAGACTTACATTCGACGGTTACTCTAAATCATTATAAGTCAGTCAATATTTATTATGTGCAATTAATATGTACTTCAATAATATTTACAAGTCACTGATTTGCTAACGATAACTACGTATTCACAAGCGGCGGCACGTCGGCCAAGGCCGACGCCGGCCCTACGTCCGATCACTATACCTTTATTAGATTAACTACGCGTGAAGAGAAGTATCGTGTTTCTTACTAACGGTTAAACTAGTCGACGTGCTTACCCTAACAGTGCAGACAGAGCCGGATACATCGATATCTAGTAGCCTAGGACGCGCAGAGAGCCCCACAGTCGTCAGTGCGTGTACTCGGGGAAGGCGGCGGGCGGCGCGGGCGGCGCGGGGGGCGCGGGCGACGCCGAGCTGGCGGGCGACGGCAGGTAGCCGCGCGCCGCGCCCGGCCCGGCCACCGCCTCCTCACTCGCCCACCGGGCTAACTGTTGTTGAGCTTGAATAAATTCATCACTAGAAAATGATAGAGAAGAGGAACGGAGAGTCGAGGCGCGGCGCGGCCCCGCCGGGCCCCGAGCGCCCCGAGCGCCCCGAGCGCCCCGGGGGCCAAGGCGCCCCGAGCGCCCCGGGGGCCAGGGCGCCCCGAGCCAAGCAGCGCGCTGGCCAGTGTGTCAGTGTACAAGTGAGCTCGACGTGGAAATGATTTCATTTGAAATGTATTCATTTTTGTAACTAACCAAATGAGTCTACGAGTATGTTGAACTTTGAAATCGTGTTATGGTAATTGTTGTTTTGTGACATGTACTCGTACATAGCTTTTGACTGCAATAACTGCTAAACAGCATTAGGAATGGAATGATGAATTTGCTGTTTGTCTTGTTTCTTAGTATTTTGTTATAGGACAAAAACCCTTAGATCTTTGCTAATCGTACATTAAGCAGCTCTATTATTTCGGGATAGTCGGTATATTGTTGGTGTGCCCCAAGGTTCAATTCCTAATCCTTCATTGATTTGATTAAACGTCCACACATTTCCACGTCCAGTAAACTATGTTTGTGCAGTAACCTAACAAAATTTTAAAAAGGACCTTAGCGGTCAGATAGCCAATCGGGAGTAAGAGTCCGAGCAAGAAAGCCGGTTAAGATCAGATACGATGCTCACCTCTCACTGTCGGGCGCGTCGCGAAGACGTTCGGCGTCGGCAGTCTCGTACAGCGCGTCATCGTCGGGTGGCGCGCGCGCGTGCGCGGCGTGCGCGGCGTGCGGCGGTGGCGCGTGCGGCGCGTGCGGCGCGTGCGGCGCGTGCGGGGGCAGCGGCGCGGGCGCGGGTGGCGCGGCGCCGGCAAACAGTGCGCCGTGGTGGCGCCCGGAGCCACGGAAGCGCGGGTATCCGAACCGCGACTCCTCCTCGCCGCCGCCGATACGACCGCGGCATCGACTGGAAACAAATAGAGGTAGTGCTGTTTTATCTCAGGGTGCAGCTAGCTAACTATGTAAATACATTAAATAATTTAAACCTCGTCACAAAAAATATCGATAGCTTATATAATTTTAAATGTTGATGCAAACCTCTCAGACGAGATTAAAATTATTTTACTTATAGTTTTATAACTTCCAGAAATACCTTAGAAAAATTTACCTGCTTTATAAATGGCGATTTTTTTGTCTGAGCGACATAAACTGCTTTTGATTCGAGTTTACCTCAATGTCAAATAAAGCTAAAAAAATTAGAAATCTATGAACTATGTTAAAAGCTTCTAAATCCTACAATTTCGTGATTTCAAGCATTTTTTTTTCAAAAAAAAAAAATATCTCTAAATCAGTTTCCTGTAACGTTTGGTCAATGTCGCTAAACAATTTTTACCTTAGACGCGCCGATTTATTACTTTTAGGTAAGCATCTTTTAAGTTATCTTTGTTTTTTGAGAGCAGTGCTTCACTGGTAAATTAAATAGTTTATAAGTATTCTTTCTCATTCTTAACACGTTGACCTGTCAGACTACCAGACAGAATAGAAATTCAAATGTGCGCCTAAAGTATTAAATGGCAAAAGCATAACAATGTAATTAACTGCCATGAGTATGAAATTTCAATTGTTTAAAAAAACAAGCCACATTGCTTTCAACTTTGCAAAAACAAACAAATAAATAAAATGACTTACGAAGATGCCATTTCTGCTGGTTCAATTCTATAATGTCTATCGGTCTCCGTCTCCGACATTCTGATGTCTTCCGAGCCGGAGGGGCTCATGTGCCTGCTCGAATGGTGTTCGAGCTGTCGGATGAGGTCCTCGAGGTTCCTGATCCGGATGGGTCCGCACTGTGGCTGCTCATCTTCTTCGTCATCGCCAGCTCGCTGCCGGCGGAGCTCGGCTTCGTGTATCTTTTCGGCTGAAGGTGCCCGTTCTCGCTTGTATTCATACTCTTGTAACGCTCGCAAATCGCCCGAGCCACCAGATGCGCCAGCACTGGCACGTTGGGCTGCTGCAGTCTTTAGTGCCACGATTATGTTTTCGTGGTAGCCGTTCAGGTCCTGGAATTGTCAGAAGTGGTACTTAGGGTTGCGCTATGTTTATGTAACAGTAGTTATAAATAATGTAATGCCTTTTTTAAAACGTTAAATCAACATGGTATTTTGTCAGACATTACTAGTCAACAGTTGAACATAAAGCAATCTCAAGTTACGTTCTCGTAATATCAGCATAATCAAGAAGAGTATTGAAAATTCACTAAGAATTATTATCACAATCCCAATCATTATTTTTATCAGCTTAAAATAGTCTATCATTTTTCTTATTTACCTTAAACTTATACTCCATATCAGCGACGGCTCCAGCCGGCTCCTGTCCGTCAGACTGGGAGCCTGCCTCCAGCTGCTCGGACTGCGAGTCATCGCCCCACTTGTCCTTACCATCCACGGCACCGTAGCCGTGCTTCTTGAGGATTCCCTTCTCTGGGAGCTTCGCCATCGAGTTGGCGGCTACGTCTATGAACGCTATATCTTCTTCACCTGGAATTTGCAAATTTATACTTGGTATTATACGAAAGTTAACCTTGATGCGAGGTGTTGATTTTTAGGTAACTTGGCTATGACATTTAATTAAATGTCTAAATAACATAGAACCACAGAAATAGTTCAACCAACCGGAATGTGTGGGCTCATCTTCGCTGCCGGAGTGAACTCGTTTCATTTGCTTGTGATCTCTGCAATAATAAAACAGGGAATGATTTCAGGATTCAATCCAACTTTAGGACCTTTGAAAAGGATTATTTATTCATAGCTGAACAACAAAAATCAATTGGGAAAGTTACTCGATTGGTCTTTCAGAGGTTTCCATGCAATTTCACGCTTTTATTACACTGACTTACATGTCTACTTAATCGTGGAGTTGCCTGGAAATCTAAGAAGGTACTGGTAATAGTTTTCTCGATAGTTATTTCCATTTTGACATATAAATTGCACTTACGGATATCTACTGCTACTGCCAGAGCCTGACATGTGGTTGCCATGTCTGAAGATCACACGCGTCGAGTCTCCACGACTGTACATACAAATTGCTTTTAGAAAATATCTTTTGCCTAACTTGTTAACAACACTATGATATTGCGTCAGATGTCAAGTTATGTTGTGATACCAACGCGAAAAACGTCATAAAAGTGGTTCGAGTGACCTAAAAAGCATGTACTTTTCATGTGATTTTGGCTTTCTAAATAAAATTGCAATGTAGTATGTATTTTAGCATATTATTATGTATAGTTAATGAAATTTGTCCTGAACATCTGTATGCTATTTTAAAATAGAAGGAGTCGAGGTGCATAGTGTGTCTAAGTATAGTCTAATCTTTTTTATTCTATCAACCAAAATGGATAAAGAAAAGCGTGTTTTGTGTGAGTGCTCTCTCATGTTGTGAACACACAAATAAAAATTGCAAAGTTTGCTCAAAGATCTGCTCTAGTCCAAAGCGTTTGGGACTTAAGCTCAGTGTAATAAAAGCGAAAATCATGTGAGCGGAAATAAACAGCGGTGCGCAGTCCAATCCACGCGAAGCTTTCGACATACCTTAAAAGATTTCTTTAGTAGACGTGTTCCGTTAAAAAGAGGAAAGAAAATTTTAATTTGAGGACACATATCGCGTAGCTACCCATTTACCTTTTGCGACAACGTGTGATAAATGAGGAAATTATTCTAGTCAAACCAGTTTTTTTGTTTTTGCAAAATGGGTAACTACGTAGACGAAAAATTAAAAGGGGCTTATAATTTACAAAACAGAAAGTTAGTTGTTTAGTTTACAAAAAAAGAGTAAGATTTTATTAATTTCTTTCAAGGAGTTATAGTCATTCCATTTATAGACACCAAGATAATACGTAATTATAAGGAATTGAAACTAGAAGTAGACGTTTGGGTACGATGTAATTAACGCTGCTATCCGTATATTTTAAACTTAGAAAAACTACATTTATATTGAACAAGATTTCATCATACGGATGGCATCTTTAAATTCTTCCCAAACATCTTCAAACATTCAAACCTACCTAAATGTATTATTGAAAGAGTGAGTCTTCCCTCCGTCCAGGGAGATGTCCTCCTGCGAGTTGTTGGAGGTCGTGGACCCCGCTGCGAAACTCTTCGCTATCGGTTTCTTGACGTAAGGCGGGTCGTATTTCCGTGAAGTACTCTTTTTCCTGCGGCAGGCGTGGCGTGGGGAACGCACACTCAGATCAATCGATAAAGTTTACGAAATCGGAGGTCGGTGACGGACAACAGGAGCTGACGTCACCGAGGACCAAAGGGGAGGAGTAGAAGATGATGATACGTGATGACATTTTCTAGGTGTCCAGATTTCTGGATACCGCAAAAGTAATTAAAAATTAGAGGTAGATAAACGTGAAAGCGTAAAAGATTTATAATTGAATGGTCACCTTCTATTCCTCAAAGTATTTGATTTGACAGAAAAGACTGGCGCTTTTGGATATTACAAAAACAAAGTTCATTTAATAAATTTTTGAATTGGACTTTAGAATCAACTTTTCGTTTCATTCCTCATGGGAAATGATGTCATATGGAAATTATTATCAAGAGACTGATCTTAGCTTAGTGATTGTAGGCTCCTTCCAGTAAATTTAAAGCGGGGGACATAGGGTACATCTATTACTTCCAGAAAAAATTAAAGTTTTGCTCGATTTAGCAAAGGTTAGCATTGTTTGCTGGAAAGATCCTTTAGTCTTAAATGTAACATTAGGCGTTGCTAACTAGATAGACAGCTGCTTGAAAGAAGAATCCGTGCATCGCACATTCGCTTCTCGTGCAATAGTTAATAGAATTTAGTGGTAAGTGGTAAGTGATTGGTGGCGTTAGAGTCGAGCGATCTATATCTTCTCCGGTTTCATAGTAATTGTAGTGTACATACCTCGGCGTGGCACAACACCACGTACCGTGTGGAGCGGTCTCTGATCTGTAACTCGCGCGCAAACGTATGAGTGACACATCGGAAGATATAGACGCGAGCGCGCCGCCGGGCCAAGTATACGACGCCCGGCGACGCGAGCTCCGACCAAGAAAGGAAACGAAAACGAGTCACAGTTCACATAAGCCAATGCATACATCCAAGAGCCCAGAATCTTAAGGGTTTGAGTCGAGGTGTCTCGAGTACAACGAGGAAAGCCTTGTCGGCATGCAGCGAGACAGCCGGACGGCGAGGCCTCGCCGAGGTCCGCGCGGACCGGCCGCTCGCGGACACAGAACCACAGATCAAATGCAGTTGTGGCGCGCCAGCCAGGCCGACGCGCCACCCGCCAACTCTAACTCTACGACCACAAAGTAAACGACATAAAGAACGTATGTCCAAAAGGAAAAATAATAAAGTAAATGAAAACCAATCGCCGACGTAAAAACGAACAGAAACACCAACGCTAACGTCTAAAATAAACATACAAGTATACGAAGGTGACGATTTAAATTTCTTCTTAAAGACTACCTTTGGTCTGTTTTCTGCTCACTAACCTTAGGCACAGGGAGAAGTTTTTGTGTACTACGACTGACCTGTAGCAGAGAGCGCTCAGGGCAAATACTATGAATACCCCCCCTACCACAGACATGAGCACCGCCACGAGGAAAACCGTGTTCGAGCCGTGGTAGTTCTCTGCGCCCAAACAGAACGGAAGTGAGTCACGGCCGGCGCGATCGGTGACGTCACGGGTCGCGTGACGTCAGCGAGGCGGGCGGCCGGCGCCGGCGCCGCGGGGGCTCGCGGTCGGCGTCAACACGACACGACACGACACGATACGATACGACACGACAGGCACGAGCGACACACACAGTGCGACAACACCGAGTTACCGTCCGTTACCTGAAGCAGTACGCCATCCAGGCGAACCCCACGAACACGGACAGCACGACCGCGAGCAACAATATCACCATGTTCATGGTGCTCATCTTATTCCCCTCGTGCTCACCTGCAAGAGAGGGTCCCGCGCGTTAGTGCGCCGGCGCCGCCCGCCGCGTCGCGCCTCCGAGCAATGCTCCGCGCGAGAGTGCGCTCTGCGCTACCGAGCCGACGCGGTACCGCCAGTCTTACGTTAGTTGACGAACCCGGGATGACAAAACTAATTGCTTTTAAATGGTTTGTTAATAATATCCGTAAAATGGGTTTGTAGATGACCCCCAAATGGGCATGTAAATGAACCCAAAGTGGGTTCCAAATTTACTTTGAAATGGGTTAACAAATAACCCCCAAACAGTGACTTCATAAATTACTCCAAGAAGGGTTCTATCCACATACAGTTTTCATACAATTTACCAATTAAATCATCATCTGACGTAAGACTCGGTAAAATCTAAACTTTACTATTGATGAACATCGTAATTTCCAAAAGTTAACAATTCACAACTCGACCCGACGATGCAACGCTTGGTTTAGCGCAATTTTGAAAAGCAGTGCTCGGATGTTATGGCCAATTGATTTAGTTTAAAGTAGGGGGAATATTAATAGAATACAGTACAAAAACACCTGAAAACATAAACATGAATTATAGTAAAATTATAGTGTTAGAAGTGGTAACAGTAACGAGGAAATTATAGAAAGAGTTAGACGTTGTAATGTGTATGTAGATGCTTTAGTTTTATGTATTTTTAGGCCAATTGTCTTTGACCGTGTTTTTAGGTCCGAGTGGACCAATTTCTCAATAGCAGCTAGATCTAAGTTTATGCCTGGTTAATGACAACGGGCTTAAGCGCATGTAGTAGGGAACTACATGAGACTTGCAAAAAACTGGCGAAAAGTGTGTGTACCAAAAGTTCCCACCTGCCAGGAATCACAGGTGTGATAATAGGTATTATTATGTTACGCACTCTTTATATTTATTGTCAGTGTCGTGATGGCCAAGAGGTTAAGGCGCCTATCTCTCATGCACGAGTTTGTGGTTCAAATCCGGGCAAGTACCAATGACACTTTTTCAATTTATATTACATGTACTTTCTAAGTTTATCTTAGACATCATTGACATCGGTGAAAGAAAACATCGTGAGGAAACCTGGACACAAGTTAATATAAGTTTGAAATCACCAATCCACCTTGAGCAAGCGTGGTGATCAATGCTCGTGCCTTCTCTGTATGAGAAGAGGCCTTTACTTTACAGTGGGACACTAAGGCTTCAGGCTGGTATTATTATTATTATGTTTATTGGACAACTCAAACTCAAATTATTTATTGTATTCATGTGTACACAAGTTCAATAGTGTGTGTGTGTTAGTTGTGTGTTTTTCTTGGGCACCAAGACGTCTCACGTTAACTCCCGTATTTTAATAAGCCTTAAACAATTAGTTTTTTTTTCTGCGCCATTTCTGGCTGACAGGTATGGTATGGTGCAGGTTTCATGCACCATATAGTTGTAATGAATATTGTCACTTATTGATTTTTCTTTTAACTGTTACGTCCGATTTTATGTGTAGTAGAACTAAGAGAAATCAGTATTTAGCATATAATGTGTTAACTGTATGTGAGTGATATGTTAAAGTTGCAATATATACAAATACATATTTTAGAAGAAGAGAAGTAGGTAAAAATAAACAACAGTAGAAATATAAATGAAAAAGGGCCAAATAATACAACACATAAAATTTGCTTAAATCTAAGAGCTTATTCCAAAATCTTAGACTAGATCGTTAATTCTGGTACTGGTAAGTATAATTAAATGTAAAATTTCTTTGAAAAATATCTGATAATAGTAATTTTTTAAGTTATCAAAACAAAATAAGTTTGAATCGATGTAAGTCTTGCCACTAAATTAATTTGACTAGATTTTCAATATAATTATCTTTAATAATTTCGGTGAAAAAATCCCTAGCAGTTTTATAAAATTATTCTAGTCTTAACTAAAGCGTATATAACTGGGGTTGACTCACCATACGGGGTTTCCTTCTTGGTCATGTTGTAGGCAGCCTTGGTGCTGTTGTCGGGTACGTAGGGCGTGGGGGAAGGGGGAAGTGCGTCGTGGTGGGAACAGTCCGGGCCTGTCCACCCACGGTTGCATACGCACTTGTTCATGTTTGAACATGCCTGGAATTAGAAGACGGTAATGATTAAAATAATGATAAAGACAAATCTGAATCGGTGGACAATAATAATAATTTGCTAGATTGTTACTAAGAGGTCGCTAGACGCCCTGCGCATTCAATATAATAACTGCTTCAGGATGTGTTGGGACTGCCGCGACTTTTAACGCCATAATGCGCAAAAAAAACAATGCAATATTCTCAAGAGCGCGGTTTAGTTCTAACAGCATCCTAAGTACGTTAATAGAGAAGTTCGACGCACCTTGGCTGTCGTACGTTGTGGAGGTGTTGGTCAGAAGACCCCACTCCTACTAATTAGTATTTTTCTTTTTGTTTTTTGTTTATGTGTTTTGTTTTACTAACAGTAGCTTTAAAGAACAATGTTACTAACATTTGGGCCTAGTTGCCATAAATAAACAAATATTTTATTATTATTATAAGAAAACACTGACACGTAATTACAATGAACTGATTCCATTTGAACTGGATAAAAATTCAGCCCTGAAGGTAAAGTAATTATAAATGATTAGATAGATTAGTTCTACATTTTTATGGAAAGAACACATTCCTTTATATTTAAAAAAGAAACAAAACTACATTCCCAGATTTACTGATGAGCATACCTTAACCAGGAATCGAACCAGCTAAAAATTGATGTGTTGTTGGTCTAGTAGTTAGTGACCCTGATTGCTACACCGGAGGTCGTGGGTTCGATTCCTACCCAGGGCAAATATTTGTGTGGTGACCGGACGAAAACGAGCTGATCATCAGCCTTATTTTAATATTTTCTTGACATTTGTTTTGTTCCGCATGCCTTATATCTAAATACATAAAATATTATTATTTTTCGTCAGCTTCCATCTTATGAATATTGACACCTCTGTAGCTACTCAATTATTTCATTAAATCTTCTAATGAAAAAAAATTAAACTCATTGCAGTTACAAATCGGTTTTAAAACTCCCCATTAAGCCTTACACATCAATTTCTAAAGCCATCACATAAAACGAATCTAAACTTATCCCATTTGGCTCTCACAAACATGCTCTGTAACATTCAAACTTAGTACCACCGAATCAATTCTAGCCTTAGAACAAGTTTCAATGATATTAAGGGAATTAATTTCACTGTGGAATCGATTCGTATTACCTACCTAACTGCCACAAATTGGAGTCCGGTAGTTACTACTACCGGTTACTTGCTGTTACGTGAAGTGATGATTTGAATAATAATGTTTTGGTATTATTGGCATCAATTTTCTCGGCACCCTGGAGGCCGAAGCCATCTTGCAGAGAACCATTGTTGCTTTTAATAAATGATTAGTTTTATCACTATTTTGTCACACATTTTTTTCTAAACACGAACGTTTTAGTTATAATTATTTTCTATAAATTAAAATAATGTTTTTCTCTTATTAAAATTGAAGGTCTTTTCATCAAATCTATCCAAAGGTCGTCCATAATATTTCGCTCTTAGTGACAAGATCGTCCGTAGTAGCACCAGTAGCTCTCAAGAGCAAGTAAGAAAGTGATTCTCTTTAATTTTAACTCAGTCTTTATACTAAATATTTTTTTTATTTAAATTTGACTTTCGTGTTTATTTATTTTTACTAGCTTAGATTTACCCACTGTAGGGTACAGGGCTTCCCTACTCTCTTCCCACTACCCTGTCGAGGGCTATTTGGGAAGGTGGCTTTAGCGAAGGAGTCCAGCTCATCCCGTGATCTTCGTCTGGGTGGCAGTTCTGTCACAAGTTTACTACAGTAAATTTATCATTCACCATCACAAAAACGTTTCATCTCGATAGCTATGTCGATCATTCATTTTTTCCCAATAATCAACAAAATACTAATAAATAAATCACTTCGTGAGTTCCAATGGTTATGAAAAGCGACTTTGAAGCGAGTTGCCTCAGTAACTCGATTCCATGCGGATTGGTTTGCGGCACGAATCGTTGTCAGTCAGTGCGGAATCGGTGTTGGATTCCTCTCCTCTCCACTCAAAACAGAAGTGAGGAACGATTGGTGGACAATTATTAAACTTTATACGAAATTTATTCATGGCCAAAAGTTTTATTAAGTAGGTACTTTGTTCCTTTTATAATTTCAGATTTCAAACCGATTTTTGAGCGGCGGCAAGTTTCAAGCTTTTTAAACTCGGAAATTTAGATTTAACGTTATTTTTCACGAGTCAATAAGTGGCTTTTATCTTTTTATGGTCAATTAAAATTAGGTCCAATTGAAAATCAGCATCAGGCAGGATTACAGCATCTGCCTGGCATTACCGCTGAAATGAACCTTTTGGCGCAACCGTGAGACATGCCATTTTTGTCTCTTTTTAGTGTTTTTGCTGTGCGTGTATTCAGATGTTGCCAATTTCTTTCTTTCTTTCTTTATATTTCATTGAACTGTTTAATTAATTCAAGACCAGTTACGGAAAAGCCATATTGGTCTTAATTACGTTTCGGTAAAAAGAGGTGACTAGAAACACAGATTTTCACGTACATTTTTCAGTCTATTACAAGGTTATAATCTTTAAATGTGACACGGTATTGCAATTGAAATTTTAATTAATTAAGTAATAAAATCCTTGTTTTGCTAAGTCCATAAAAAATTGAAATAACTCTTCAAAGTTTCGTTTTGCTATTAAGCCCTGCGTTTCTGTTTAATTAATTTCATGGGATCAAAATCTCAACGAAAATGTCAGCAACACAACTGTTAAAATCCAAAGTAAATACACTCGAACACAAGTAACTTACAAATCTAGCTCCGAACTCTTCCACGAGGCTGCATATTTAACTAAAACCGTACGGAGTTACTATTTAAACTATTTACGTGCTAACTCGGGCAGTCAGGCCCAACTATTCGGGGTAAAGGCAGAATTCGGGGCACGGCTGGTACGTCCAATCCGATTTTCTCAGAGCCCTGGCACCCGTCACACCGAGATTTAGTTAAGGTGGTACAGTGGAATTTCCATACGTTTGCTACAACATTTTTGTGACGTGATTCGCTTATCTGTATGATGTTCGGAAAATTATAATGTTGTTAACATTATATCGAACGTTTTAAAATTAGTATTTAAGTTTTTTTAAATAACTTTTTGAGTCGTCAGACGAGCTTTCAGAGAGAGAAGAGAGCTCGAAATTTTTTAGCACTCCTCAAAAAAAAAAAATGGAAAAATGTGTCTCTACACAAACGATTATTTAAGTACAGACGCCAGCACGTCAATCTACGCCAATGTGTCAAATTTCTTTGATCGTTTTTAAACTTTATGTCAAACAGAATAAGGTTTAATTCAATTGGGAAAATTTTACATATTGGGGTAACTTGATGTGCTGGCGTCTGTACATTATTTACGCAGACGTGGCGTCACAAACGCCCCTTCCTGAACTTTGATGCGCTTTTTCTTGGTGTTAATTTTTATTGTTTTGGTAAAGTAATAAATAAGTATATGATGTCAATAGGTATTTGTAGTTAGTGTTTACGGGTGATTTTGACTGGCCTGTTGGTCTTGTAGTTAGTGACCCTGACTGCTATGCCGGAGGTCGTGGTTTCAATTTCCACCCAGGACAAAGGTTTGTGTGATGAGCACGATCACTTGTTCTGTGACTGGGTGAAATTTATCTATAATATGTATGTATTTACAAATATATAAGTATGTTTATCAGCTGTTTAGTACCCATAACACAAGCTTTCAAGCTTAACTTGGGACTAAATGGCGTTGTGTGAAAAGTTGTGGAATATTTATTCATTTATTTATTTGTTCAAACTTATTCTTTATGCCAACATAATTTTGAATTTACAACATTAGCATGAGTTGACGTGTTGGTCATTAGTTTATAGTATAATAAAGTTTTTTTACCAAGGCTAGCTAACTTGGACGCGACTCCGGTCACTAATTACAATATTACGAATTCACTGGGCCTTGCTAATTATCAAAGCGTCTGAAGCTTCGTGTGGGACAAGTCAAGAGTCTGGGAGGATACTAATTTATGTTTCTTTCGAGAGCAATCGTAGTAAAACAAAGTTACGAGACGTTTTAGTTAATGTTAAAAAAGGACAAAAAAAAAGGTTTTAAATAGAAAACATGTATAGATTATATTTCTCTCTTCTCTCTTCTTTTAAGGTAAAGTTTTTACTGGTGTTATATAAACCGTTTGGGCCCCGACAGTCATACCTATATAAATACACACAGAACACAGAACAAATGATCGTGCTCGTCACACAAACATTTGTCCTAAGTGGGAATCGAACCCACGACCTTTTGAATAGCAGTCAGGGCAACTTACTACTAGACCAACAGGCCAGTCACCTATGACGCTGCCATTGTTGTTTTGACAGCCGGCCTTATGTAATTAATAGAGAAAATACATAAGCTCGGTCAATGGGTAGTCTCTTTTACAGTTCGTGTAACAATATTGTTTTGCCCAAGATTACGCAACTAATTAAATAACGCTCAGGTCTAGTAGTAGTACGAAAAAAACTATAATTTATTTGTTTTAATTGCATAATGGTCAAGGCCTGTCATGCACGAGATTGTAGGTTCCTATCTGGGCAAGTACCAAACTGAGTTTTGGAATTAAATAGTCATGTCCATTCTTAGTTTGTCTTAGACATCACTTACATTAATGCCTTCTTTGTATGAGAAGAGGCCTTTAATCTGTATTAAGACAATAACTGGCTAGTACTATAACTAATTACATTTTAAAAAACTATTCTGGCATCATCTCCCACTTTAGTACATAATTAAGGGAGGCGCACATCGTTCAACTTATAATTAACGATGTACAAACTATAGTGCGAGCGGCAAATTAAATGATATTGAATTAAAACTCTCCAAAACGAAAGTTAATAATCCCACTCGTAATAATATTACTTCCATTTTGAGGTATGTTCCCACTTAAAAACATTTAATTTATAAAATGAAATGTTCTAGAGACTCGAAGCAGTAATTAAGTTTAAATAATTGCACGTGAAAATGAGAATTTTAAAGCGAAAACATGTTCAACGTGTTTTGTTCCTCATTGTTTGTGAAAACATATTAAGCAATACTGTAGGTACTGTTTATTTATGAAAATATTAATTTATATGTTTATTGAAGTAAGCAAGTGATCCTTTTTTAACCGACTTTCAAAAAAGGAGGAGGTTCTATGTTCGTGTGTATGTATTTTTTTTTTTTTTTTTTTTATGTATGTTACCTGATTTCTCCCCCATTTGTAGACCGATTCTCAAAATTCTTTTTTTGTTGGAAAGAGTATACTCCTGAGGTGGTCCCATTTTAATTTGGTGAAGATCTGGTGCTGATCTTCGGAGATATACAACGGAACTCTTCAAAAATAGACGGCAAATCTGTCGTGATTGCTGGAATCGCTTGGATGTTTATTGTTTATACAACATCATGACGTATCATCACGCCTGTATGCTCTGAGGGGTACGCAGGTGGGTACAATATACCTAGATATCGTCAGTTAGGTACCTATGTTAATTTTAATTTATTAGGGATTAGTGGAAAACCTTATTATCATGACATGTATTGTTAACAATTTAGAATGTAAAATAAATTCATGGCAAATATTTTTTTTGGCAACAACTAAAAATGGAAAAATAAAAAACTTTTTTGCAAAAAATAAAACCGACTTCAAAAAAACACTAAACGGTGTAAAATAACTCTAAATTCGGAAGTCGGTGGCCCATCATGAGTAAAACAAACCCACCAAAGCCACAGACTTCCGAATTTAGAGTTATTTTACACCGTTTAGTGTTTTTTTTGAAGTCGGTTTTATTTTTTGCAAAAAAGTTTTTTTTGATCAGAAAAAAGACTTAATGACAATTCTGTCAGCTACAGATTCTACAATTACCTACAAGTCTAATTTTATTAAAGTAACTAAAATTATAAGCACATCACGGTAAACTTATAAAGTATACATGAACCGAAAAAGTGACGTACTTGCCCCTCATAGAGCCATTGAGACTCAGTCCTATTGATCAACAAATATCATATTAACAAATGACGTGAATTTTAACAATGCATAATATTGTTCACGAAGTAGGTACCAACACGAACGATGTTAAGCAGAAATGCTTTGACCGAACGAGGAACAGACCGACTTTTTGTTAATAAGTAGATAGGTACTGTATCTACTATAATTGGAAACCATTTATCCTGTTACGGGGTAAGCTGTATTCAATTTTCGTTGATGTAATTACAGTAATCTATACTAATTTATAAAGAGGAAATGTTTGATTGTTTGTTTGCATTGAATAGGCTCCGAAACTACTGGACCGATTTGGAAAATTCTTTCATTGTTGGGAAGCTACACTATCCCCGGGTGACATAGGCTACTTTTTATCCCTGTATTCCCACAGGAACGGGAACAACGTGGGTGAAACCGCGGGACGTCTGCTAGTAAGAGATATGTTGCTTTTATCTTGCGCTGTAGGCCCTGTTACCTACACACGTGAGGATAATGACTACGTCAGCGGATGGTGTTGCCGTAGCAGAATACTGCGCCAAATATAAGATTAAATAAAATGTTGAGTGTCTATGTTTACCATCGACACGCTGAGAAGAAAAAAAATACTCAGGGTGGCTTATTTTTTTAAATCTTTTGATCAAAGGATTGTTTATTAAAAATTAAAATTAATTTATTCAATCAGCACTATAAGCAGCGTCAAAAATGCCCGCGTTTCACCACTTCCTTCAAAGAAGAACTAACCCAACTTTGATATTTTTTTAGTAGAATGGATTGGACCTTAGAGAAGGACATAGGCTACTTATTGTACCAAGAGTTAGTAGTAGTACAGTCGCCAGCACATCAAGTTACCCCAATGTGTCAAATTTTCCCAATTGAATGAACCTTATTGTGTTAACATAAAGTTGAAAACCGATCAAAGAAATTTGACACATGGGGGTAACTTGATGTGCTGGCGTCTGTACCTAATTACATACTAAACTCCAAAACCGGCAAAAATTAGTTATTATATAAATTAATCGTAATCGCATTGGCTAATTTAGTTATAAGCATATTACCTACATACTAATATGGTATAGTTAGACGCGCTGTCATGTAAAATCTAAATTTCCGGTGGTCCGCAAGCTCACCGCAGCCAGTTGGGAAATGATGATGACAAATTAACACTATTTCGAATATCTAAACGTTATTTTGGATTTGATGTTAATTATTAATAAGCGCAAATTCCAGATGAAATCGCGATATTAAATTTGGAAACACCTGTTTTGAACGTAATATTTATTTAAATCTATACTAATTGTGCTTGTAGCATAAAATTAAACCAGAATCCGAGAATCTATGTAAACCTGAGATGACCTGACGAAATACTTTCTACAAATAGGCATTTCCTGCAATAGTCTAGTGGACTCAATTTTAGTTGTTAGTCCCTCATCTATTACTAGAAAATATTCGACACATATTTTTTTTTAACGGCGATACATCAAGTCAAAATGACGTCACTATCCTGTACAATTTACTCTACAAATCCTACTAATATTATAAACGCGAAAGTTTGTGAGGATGGATGGATATTTGTTACTCTTTCACGTAAAAACTACTGAATGGATTTTAATAAAATTTGGTGTGGAGTTAGCTGACACCCTGGATTATCACATAGGCTACTTTTATCCCTGTATTCCCACGGGAACGGGACCTGCGCGGGTGAAACCGCGGGACGTCTGTTAGTAGTGAATAGTGACGTCTTAAGCCCCCTCCCCACGACTTCAATTCGCTTAATCAAAGTAGTTTTCCACCAATTAGAAAAAGCAAAAAATGTGCGTCGATGTTCCTGCCACCCTGTATACTTGTGTATTATATTAAACATATATTATAATCTAACTCATGGAAAAATTATACTTTGATATTCATATATACCGTCCCATGCCTATTTAGGCCTCATAACTTTTTCCCTACGACCCAATAGCTGTTTTATTTGAAAATCAATTCATAAAGTCCAAAACAAAAACTGCACGTCAGTGCTGGGGTCTCGTTCACAATAACATCTATATATCATAAGTTCATCGTGTACAATATTTTTATATGAACGCGGGGCTACCAGAGTTACTTTTTAATAGTTTGAGTGGTGCCTCGGGTGGAGTGTTATTCAATTTTTGCTTCGTCGCCGCGCTGTTAGGTTTTATATGTTTAGTTATGATATGTGCAGGTTTACGAAAGTCGGTTCAGGTAGCAGGAGATTAGGTTTTTATTCGTATTTCGCGAAAGTATGACGGGTTTGTTGTTGGTGAGTTTTAAAATATGTTTTATGGTAGGTATTTTAGGTAATATAAGACTGAGCAGCATAGTATCGTCTCACAGGACCGGGTCGACGGTTTAAAATTGTAATTATGATAAAATTCCGTTAATCTAACTATCTTCATAAGTAGGCTCCTTGAATAAGATTTTTACTGCTTTAACTTTCTGTATTCCTTCTCCAAAACACTTTACTGATGATAGCACACACTCCATTTTGCGTTTAAAATATTAATTTTATAAATAATAATTTAGCGTAGAGTTTTTCAGACGATCACCAAACTATGGACTGTCCTCAGTAGGCGGAGCTGAACCTTCGATTGAATACTGAAGCTTTTTTTATTTAAAAGTGAAAAAGGTACAAAACATTAACAAAATTTAAAGAATCTTTACAGAAGACTTAATTTTTAGCCACCAACTTCCTCTTAGTTTTTGAAGTCGATTAAAGTGTATTGCAGCGCTACTCACCCCTTTCCCAGAGCACTCGTTGTTGTTGTGGTCGGTGGGGCACTTGTAGTGGTCGATGTAGGGGAAGATGGAGGTGCAGGTCTGGTTGAAGTGTATTGCAGCGCTACTCACCTCTTTCCCAGAGCACTCGTTGTTGTTGTGGTCGGTGGGGCACTTGGTGTGGTCGATGTAGGGGAAGATGGAGGTGCAGGTCTGGTTGAAGTGTATTGCAGCGCTACTCACCCCTTTCCCAGAGCACTCGTTGTTGTTGTGGTCGGTGGGGCACTTGGTGTGGTCGATGTAGGGGAAGATGGAGGTGCAGGTCTGGTTGAAGTGTATTGCAGCGCTACTCACCCCTTTCCCAGAGCACTCGTTGTTGTTGTGGTCGGTGGGGCACTTGGTGTGGTCGATGTAGGGGAAGATGGAGGTGCAGGTCTGGTTGAAGTGTATTGCAGCGCTACTCACCCCTTTCCCAGAGCACTCGTTGTTGTTGTGGTCGGTGGGGCACTTGGTGTGGTCGATGTAGGGGAAGATGGAGGTGCAGGTCTGGTTGAAGTGTATTGCAGCGCTACTCACCCCTTTCCCAGAGCACTCGTTGTTGTTGTGGTCGGTGGGGCACTTGGTGTGGTCGATGTAGGGGAAGATGGAGGTGCAGGTCTGGTTGAAGTGTATTGCAGCGCTACTCACCCCTTTCCCAGAGCACTCGTTGTTGTTGTGGTCGGTGGGGCACTTGGTGTGGTCGATGTAGGGGAAGATGGAGGTGCAGGTCTGGTTGAAGTGTATTGCAGCGCTACTCACCCCTTTCCCAGAGCACTCGTTGTTGTTGTGGTCGGTGGGGCACTTGGTGTGGTCGATGTAGGGGAAGATGGAGGTGCAGGTCTGGTTGAAGTGTATTGCAGCGCTACTCACCCCTTTCCCAGAGCACTCGTTGTTGTTGTGGTCGGTGGGGCACTTGGTGTGGTCGATGTAGGGGAAGATGGAGGTGCAGGCCTGGTTGAAGTGTATTGCAGCGCTACTCACCCCTTTCCCAGAGCACTCGTTGTTGTTGTGGTCGGTGGGGCACTTGGTGTGGTCGATGTAGGGGAAGATGGAGGTGCAGGTCTGGTTGAAGTGTATTGCAGCGCTACTCACCCCTTTCCCAGAGCACTCGTTGTTGTTGTGGTCGGTGGGGCACTTGGTGTGGTCGATGTAGGGGAAGATGGAGGTGCAGGTCTGGTTGACGCACACCAGGTTGTCGCCGCAGGGGGTGCCGTCGCGCACGAGCCCCAGCGGCGCGATCTCCGAGTGCTTCGGGAGGCCGGTGGTGGCTCTGGAATTGTGACGAGTTATGGGTTAGAAGACATTATCTAGAGAAGATTGCAGAAGCTGAACCCAATAAAACTGTATAATGGGTTTTGTCTACACGCGGAAGAATCGAATCAAAGTTACAGATGGTAGAAACATTTCTGCCGATTACAGAAGTAATAATGCTCGATATAGTAGACTTCGATTTATCCCTTGCTGATAATCTACTTTAAACCTGTTTCGATAAAATAATAGATTAAAAAAGACTTGTTTTTTTTAAAGCTATACTCACTTGCATTCATACTCGTTGCCTTTGATGCTAATGACAGTTCTGGTGTAGTACTCATCCATGCCGGTCACTATTGGGTAGCGGTTCCCCTGCTGGCACTGTAGAGAGCCGCAGCGGACGTTCCTGATGTAAATGATGGTAGTTACAATAATTACAACGTATTTAGACTACCGGAGTCTAAGTTGATACAGACCTCTGGTTTGAATCAAAAGGTTTTCAATAAATTAAATGAAAAAAAAATTAGAATAGAACACTCTTAATGGTCCATCATAAACACTTACCAAGGAAAGAGAAAAGATGGGCAGGTAGTTAAAAGGAAAACATCCTACTATTTTACTACCAGTTTTATGCACACGAGATATTAATGTTAAAATAATGTGGTGAAAGCAGTATTGTCTGCTCTAAAACATCTTAATTAGCCTCCTTTAGAATATGGAGTAGAGTTTACAATACAGTCCTCAAGTTTTAGTTCTACCGCACGCAGCAGCAGTAGGAAACCAGTTATTTCTATTGAATTACTATAAAAAATGCTTCTTATAGTATTTTCTGCGGGAGTTTCCGGCACTTCTTAGCGCTCCAGCAAAAACACTAGAACATGATGAAGACCTTTTTTGGGAACTGTCTTACGAAATATTGACGTTCAATAGGCCTCAATAGAATAGATAAATTTTGATTTTGATTTAGTGGTACCCTATGCTTTTATTCGTCAACGGTTGAACGTTAGAATCGCAAAAATCTTTATAGAAGTAACGTTAGGATCAAAACGGAATACTCACTCAGTCTCACACTTAATAAAGTGTCCATTGCCATCCTTCCCGCAGTGCCCCGTCACGGCGCCCTTTGAGTTGAATTGGTCGAAGCACTCCTTGTCGGCGCCCACCGTGCCCTGTCCCCAGATCCTCTCGCACTGCAGAGACAGAGTGGGACACTGCCCCGCGAAGCAGTACCCCTTGGCCTCCTCACAGGGCTCCCCGTTCTTCCTGTGAGCATCCGGCGGACAAGAACCGGACATTCCCGTGCACGTCTCTTCAAGGTCACATTCATTTGTTGCGTCTCGGCAGGTCACACCGCGTGGTTTTAGCTGTGGAGTGTGGAAGGATGGATGAGGGATTGTTTGGCGTTGGACTGATGTTAATTACCTTCAGAATACAAGAATTTAGTTAATCTAACTACTAAAATACCTCAAGTCTAGTTGAAAACTAGCGTCAGGCACTGGTTGTCTTGTCTGTCATTGTTGATTAATTATGATTATTATTCTTATTTTTTTTAGCTTAACTTATTTAGTAAGTTTACGTATTGTTGACACAGCCTTGACCCAAATAAATGCTTTTACTTTATTTTTAATAGAGATTAGGGTCATAGTCAATTATCTGAATCTTCCAGCTACTCGCTGTCAATATCCTTTATCCTGATATTACTAAACCAACTAAGTATATGCTAACTAAACATTACAATTTTAACTTCATCCTCTATTCCAAACCATTACTGAATCACACATAATTAAGTCCCATCCCTAATTCCCAACTAAATCACTCTTTTTGCGGTTCCAAGCACCGCATTTGCATAGTTGTCCAACACTTTATGTAGCATTAACTTTGTATTATTCAACATTATGACACACAGCGAAACATTAATCAGTTTGAAAACTGATGAAATACAGACGTAGCTCTGTGAATTAGTCAGAATATATTTGTCTGAACAAAATGCAAATATGTTTCGAGTTGTATTTAAATGCGCTAAGTGCCAGTTGTTTTGTGAAAACTTTGAGTACCTATTCCAAGATCTAGAACTTAAGAGTTCGTTGGAGTCAAAGAGGTGAACGAAGTCTCCTTGAAGGAAATTGTAGCAACATAATTACCTCATAATTTATTACTATCATTGAGAAAGTCTTACGACTACAATGGGATGTTCAATGCATAAACGGAACCGAGAAATTCGCTTCGATAAATTTTAAGTAGAATTACTTTACCTTGTTACTGAGAGAATTTTACGTAAAGAAAACTTAGATTTCTAATTGTATCTGTAACATTTTTAGTAGTTCCTGCTATATAAAAAATAATACTACTCTAGTATTTGGTACCAAGGTATATTTAAACTAAAATTGGCCTTATGAGAGCGTATAATAAATAGTTCTTTTACAGCCTACTGAATGTACACACAGCTTCATAAGAATCGGTCAAGCCGTTTCGGAGGAGGTTTGTAACAAACACTGTGACACGAGAATTTCATAAAATTTAACTGTTTGTATGATTAGTCATTATGTACATTTTTGTCTTAACTCATGGCTTGTCTTTCTTACCTGACACCGTTCACAGCATTCTCCAGAAGCGCACTGCGATTCCTTGGTGAGCCGACACGTGAAAGGATCGCAGCAAGGGTTCGTGTTCTGGCACTCTGTGATGGTGCCACAGTCACACTCCTCGCCCTCGTCCAGACGACCGTTACCGCATTGGTGGTGGATCACCAGCTATAGGGAGAAAATTTATTTAAATCTATACTTATACGTATATTTAAATTAATGCTTTTCACCATGGAGTTAACCAGGAGCAACAGAACACCAACTGCTACTATTCTCACATACTCATTTTGATGATTTCGATTACGTTCATACATTAGCAGAGCTATTCTGAAAAAACGTCTTGTGAAAAGTAAGTAGGTAGTAAGTTTCTATAAATGGTCAATTCTCAAAATTATAAATTGTTAATTTCGGTAACATTCAAAATCTAGTCGCATTTTCGTCTCAGCGCAAATTAACATTAAAAATGTGTGAAAATTAGACGTATTTTTGACAGATTGATGATGATGAAGATGATGTTCATAACAATATGGGAATTGAATTCATACTCTTTCATTGATGTTGCGATGTATAGATCTCTTTGTAAGTATTAAAACCATTTACTTCCTATAAATGTTTACTCAACACTCAATATTTATTGCGTTCCACAATGTACATTAATGGTCTTAAGAATATAAAGGTACAGAATCATTATGGACCCTGTCGGGCACAGCAATAACTTAGAAGAGAGGAAGAGGGCTAGTGCAGCAGTAACTCAATTTCTAAATTGTTAACATGTTCTACAAATAATTATCTTGCGTTATTCTTCAAAAAATTTACCTTTGAAAACAATAACAAAACATCTTAAGAAAACCCCAAAATAGTAAAAGGAAAAAACATTCATTCTACACGCAATCGTCATGTCAAACTCAGTCAAAAAAGCATTAGTCGTACAAGAGAAACATTTCAGAATGCCCAAAGGGTGTCGTGAGCATACACACATATCGAATTTACATCACGAATCGAGATTTTGTCGTAGTGTATACTTAGGTAAAGGTATCTAACGCAAACGGGAAAGTTGACTGCAATATTGTAAATCGAAATGTTCAACAAGAGACTTGTGTAATTTGTAAAAGTTAGTAAGGTTGCATTATTTTTTTAAATTATGTGTAAGTATATATTTAAAATTAAGAAATCGGTAGGTACTTAGAAAAATATATTTTGTCGATGTTGAACTAACGGCTAAGTGATGTGTAAAACTGAATCGTGTTTTAGTATGTAAGTTGTCTCGATAGACTAAAATCACGAAGACACTATTAAAACGTACATACCTACAATTAATATATAACAACAATACAATACACAATACAATTATATTTTTTCTTGGTCTTCATGTTGACAGTTGCGTGGACTGGCATAAGCAGGTTGCGACTGTCAGTCAAAAGGTCACTGGAACGTTGCGGTCGCTATACCGATTAAAAAATCTTCTCCCGCCTCACATTAAGGCACTGCTTGTACAAACCCTTATCTTTCCCATAATTGACTATGGTGATGTGTGCTACTATGACCTGAATGCAGACCTCCTCAATAAACTTTACCGGCTTCTAAATAACTGCATTCGATTCGTTTTCAACCTACGTAAGTATGACCACGTTTCCGCGCATAGGGCACTTTTAAAATAGCTACCTATCCGCCATGCGTCAGCGCAGAGCCTTGAGGGCTTTGACAACCCTTTTCTCGTTACTTAACAATCCCACTTCTCCCTCTTATCTAACCAGTCAGTTTCAATATTTATGCTCTGCGCACGCTTTGAATCTTCGGTCCACGAATAATCGTCTTCTACGATGTCCTTCTCACCGCGCTGGTTTTATTCACTCTTCCTTCTTCGTCCAGGCGGTTTTCCTTTGGAATGCGCTCCCTCTGAACATCAGGATGGCAACCAGTCGGTTTACATTTAAAATAAAAGTTCGAGAACATTTGCATAAGATGTTGGCAGGTTCATCACCGAGTTGATTGGCACTCAGATTGGTTGTTCTTTATAAACGTATTTTGATCTCTGTTGACTATATATTTATTTTGATTAATTATGTATGTATCTGTGTATTTATTTTGTTTCAGTATGTATGTACCTATCTGTGTATTTTTTATTTCTTTCTTTTTTTTAGAGTCACCTTGTCCTTAATTTTTGCCCAGTTACACCTACCTTGTTCCATCTCTGCACTACCTTAAGGTAGACTGGTAGAAAATGCCTAAGGCATTAAGTCCGCCCTTGTACAGTTTTTTTTACTTGTGCATAAAGTTTTAATAAATAAATAAATAATATAAAAAACAGGACTAGCTACTTTTTAGGCTGTAGTAATTAAATAATTTCGTTATTTCTTATTTTATAATCAAACACATTCACAAAGTTAGATACAGACGCTACCCGCACTCAAAATAATATTTAAATCAACAGTAACCTTCGAGAATTCAACGTTGAACGATTGTGTATAAATATGAATGGAACCAAATAGTGTAATTTGAAAACTGATTAGAAAACAGCATCAACCTCAGAGCCTCCTCCAATACCAATCGTCAAGAAATCACGCATTACTATGAGCAGCCGTGAGCTGCTACAGGAAAATAAAGGCATTCGCTCACAATCATCCCCCGATAAATATGTAAACGTGAGAAATCGAAGGGGAGAAGTGGGCTCCGCATTATCATTCCTGACTATGCAAATTTATTCCAATAAACCCTGGCTGGCGTTCGTTCCTGTTATTATATATTCGCAAACGAAGAGATGATTCAGAGCGCGAGGGCAGCTTGTATTACCATAACTTTTATTAAAGGAGTGGGCCTTAGCGCGGGTGACGACAAACAATAGCTACGACAGCCTCTGATTAATTTTCAACGTGAAAATCTGTTTTGAATTCGAATGTACTCTTGCGTGGAAGTGGTGTGGAGCTGACAACTTATCCACACTAAACTTTCATCGCAGAAGCAGCGGTGCGTAGCATTCTATGTACGAATTAATCAAATTATAAGGTTTTGTCATCCCTTCAAGCAGAAATCGAGTCATTGGCTTCGCTTTCAATGAGACCCATCGTTTTTAATCGAGAATTAAAGTGATTTCACTCGAAGATCTCACTGGATTGGATTTGATTTTACGATGCCGAGTTAATTAAAGTTTAAATAGGTAAGTTTGAGGACTTAAATCTGATTAATTTTAAATGGAATTGTAAAATGGGTTTTTAATGAGATTAATTGTATTATGTTAGCAAAGGTTTTAAAACGTGTTTGGTGAATAACAAACAATAGTTAAAATGCCTTTATTTCTGCAATCTCTTTTCCTTACCTCCCCTTTCTAATGTTCTCCAAATTATTTTGGAGTCGGCTTCTAGCCTTACCCGATGATGCTGAATATTAGTATTTTGTATGGAAATAAATGATATTCACGATTGCCTGTCTCATTCAACAACCCAGTGACTGGGCAATGCAAAACCTTTTGGTAAGATTTGGTCTTTGATTTATTGAATCCATTTCATTTCATTTTGGGTTTCTGACTACCCGTAGTTACTGTCGAAGTATTCATTTTAAACAAATACTTACCAAATAATATTTGATTTCAGCAGGCGAATAATTTTATTTACGCCAGTAAAATCGCCACAACAGATGTTGCCGTGGTCATTTGATAAAATAAATATATGTATTACAGTGTCAAAAATTTCACGGCTTTGTATTTCAGTTATAATATGAATAGTTCATGGAATATTGTTTTAAATGTGTAATTGAATATTTACATGTTTTTGTATAGGTTGCATTTCGACGTAATGTTGAAAGTTATGACTCAAATAAAACTGGGCGGTTTGTTGAACTGAACATAAAATTAACCTATGTGTATAGTATTTATACCAGAAAGCTGACAGAGCTGTCCTATTTTGTTGTAGGTAAGTTATGGCTCAACATAATACGCTTTGCTGAGCCGGCAAAATCCGTAGCTCATTCACCTCATTTATTTTGAGGGACTAAAAAAATTTGACACTAGACTTTTTAAGTAACTTTTAGGAACCTATACAGCACACTCACAGACTCACATACATGAAGGTAGGCAGACACTACAGAATATCACTGGCTACGATCCTTCCATACACTTATGTTTACGACCATGCATCTACTTACACGCGCACACTACCTTTTTTCCTGATATAAAGTTCTCATACGTAACTAACCTCATTAGGTTTGTTGAGTAAGCACAGCCCCTGTCCAACTCTGAGCTCATTGATATAATCATTCTTAGAGCAATCCGAGAATTTGTAGGGCTGCACGTTGTCTGATCCCACGATGGACTGCGCCATGATGCATCCGTGCCAATCCCGACAGAAGCATTGCTCGCGTCCGTCGTCGTGGCCCATACCTGGGAAGAATGTATTAGTTGAAAATATGTTAAAAGGAACTGTGAACATGAGAATTTTTGCCCATCTACAATACTTTACCTTGTGGAGTACAAAGGCCATGTGACCGTATAGTTGGACTTGGTAAACCGTCTGTTACTTTACTAATTGATAAACATTAGCTTTTTAATGGTCTTATAGTGGCGATAATCTTCTCTTATAATGCACTTCTAACGTCTTCTTTTTTTGCATGTTTATAGCAATCTATATAGGGTGACTGGTAATTAGTGACCGATACTTAAATACGTAATTGTTCTCATGAATACGAATTACTTTCCCAAATAAACTTTTTTTATACTTAATTACTTTTAATTAATTCAATTACGACAGTACTGCACAACGGGAGCGGTGGGGGTGGCGGGGGAGCGTGTGACGCTGCTACTAGTAGATTTTGCCCTTCCTGAGGTCTGACTATCAGCTGATAGAGCGTGCCCATTCGTGCCTACTGTGATTGATCACAGGCGTTGTTATTTTATTGTGATATTTAAGGTATTGTGTATATAAACAAGTTTATTTGGGAAAGTTTACTGAAATCATGAATACAATCACGTGTTTAAGTATGGTCACTAATAACCAGTCACCCTATATAGAGTCAGGCCCGATTAAGGACCAGTTCGGTGCAATCAATACGTTTTATCATATCCTACAGCGTGCAGGTTTCAAAGCACGAAGGACGTGATATCAGGTGTCCCATTGTTTGTGGAACAACTGTTAATGCAGCAGGGTAGATTTTCCCTGCTTTAACCATTCCGGGTCTGAAGTTTGTTAAAAGACTTTCAGGTTGAACAAGGCATCTCATGACTAGAGGAGAGATATACAAATGCGAATACAATAGGCAGGGCATACCACCACATATCTTTCTTTAGACTCGTTCTTCGGTGATTAGAGAATGAAATTTAGAAAGCTATGATTAATAAAGCATGGCTAAAACTTGCACAAAACTTTAATGAAAAGTTGACAAATCCACATCGGCATCAGTGTGATATAAAGAGTTATTTCAACGCAAAGATAAGACCAAATGTTGGGTGACAAAAGTTTTGTTAGCCAACAATTTGCTGTTATCGATTTAGTTTCACACCGCGATTGCATTGAACAAGGAGAACCATTTCTAACAATGTCAAGTGAAGTTTTCCAGACATATGATTCTGTAGAACATTTTCTAAAACTTATGACAAAGAAACAGCATTTGTTTGGTAAAATAAGGATGTTTTTACCAAAATGAGACGTAAGTGCAGTTTCTACACGCCATGACGGTACAATATGCATTTATATTCTTAAACCTTTTCATTAGAGAATTACTTTTTAAATCTTGTACACAATTTTTTTACCCATATATAATATTAGGTAGATCCACATTATGTAAGTGTATATATGTATTTAGATAGATCATCACCATCTGCCTAGCCTTTCCCCAACTATGTTGGGTTCGGCTTCCAGTCTTAACGAATGCAGCTGAATACCAGTTACGTAGAGTGAATACCAGTTAAAATCACCTAATGAAAATAGAGGTAAAGTGAAGATAAATTGAGCTGGATGTGTTGTTGTCTAATGTTAGGCATTGACAGTTTACTCCAATCAAGTTTTTACAGGGTTATTTTTACTGAAACGACCGGCTGACCTCCACAACTCCGTGACTAGGTAACAATACAATACCCCTTGGTTAAGCTGGCTATCTGACTTTCAGAATATTATACATTAGTTTTATCATATTAGTAGTTAAAGAAGTATAGGTTAAACTTACCAATATTATGTCCAATCATGTGCGCCATGGTTCCGGCCAGAAGGTGCGGCTCGTAAGTGTTGGTGTCCACGGATATGCCCACGGACTTGGGCGTGCACAGCGTGTCCGGGACAGATATCCCGGACTCGCCTCCGGGGAATGTCAGACCGCTGCAAGTGACGTCACGAATTAACATGGCTGCTGATAAACTTTTACCGTGGCATAGTACAACATGGTGTTTTAAAAATGTGCATGAAATAATGAGATATGTAAAGTGAAGTATGAATATTGATTATTCAGTTTGGTCTGGTGTAAAAAGCTGAATCCATACATGTTGTAGTTTAAATTAAACATTATCGTAACTAATTTTATTTAAGATGTCGCGGGAAAAAACACATTTTAAACCTTCCATAACTTTTCTCATTAATTAGAGCGATTTTCAGCTGCTCAGTGATATTATGTTCACACAACTCGACAAAATGTAGGGAACCAAAAGTCACCTGTACCTACCAATCACTGGAAATATGAAGTGAATTTAGGTATCTTTCAAATACTGCCAACAAATTAAAAGTCAATTTTCTTTAATTTTCATCCCTTTTGTTTTTAATTACGCCAATTAATAAAACATCTGAACTCATTTTCAAGCTCGCGACCTCATAATTTATTTACTAAAAGGACAATATACCGCACATATGGCCTTAATCCGCCTTATGACGGTATAATGGCCTAAAACGCTTGATTATTATAATTTTTATGGCCTAACAGACGTACCTAATAGGGAATATGCATGTAATTTAAATATGGTTCGAATATTTTTTTTCCGAATCTTTAATGGCAGAAAATATGAACTAAATCATTATTTTACTTTTTAATAGCGTCATAATTATTTAAAATGTAAAATAAAAGTGCAAATTAAGCGCGGGAAATTCAAATTTGTGAAACGCATCACCATTGGTTATAACGAAAAGTGACGTCAAATACTAAGACAACAAGACAAGTTACGCCTACAAAACAGTATTGGAATGGACTTTTTATTTGAAAACATAATTATGGCCGTGTGTGTTGTGAACTAATTTAATGTTCAAGTGTAATTTTAGCTTCATAGTGAGGTTATTTAACATTTCAGAAAAATTACTGAAAGTGGTTTTGTAAAAGCACAATCTGATAATGTTCATTTCATTTGGGTACAAGCAATACCGGTAAACTGGTTTTTGAGCTTTTTTCATGGTGAAATGTTTAGAATAACGAAAACACCCTAAGTAATAGTAATAGGATCACAGTAAATGACGTAATCGAAATGGCGCGCGAAAATGGCGGCGTTTAAACCGCTCAAATTTATTCTGTATTTTAAATATTTTTTTAAGCTTCATTACTGCTGTTTTAAATATGTTTATATTTTTTTTCTATGTTAAAACGTTGTAAACAGTGAATTAAAATTATAAAAAAAATACATGCATATACCCTATTGGTTTAGAGGCCCCAGTTTGGTTATAATCCCTTTGTGTGTGAAAATGCGTTTTAATTTTTAACAGAATTTTTAATGATCTAATCAAGGGTAACATGATCGTGGCCCTAACAAGATCTGACGTAGATAATTTAAGAATTTTAAAAGAGATTGCGTTTGGTTTTTCTTCTTAAAATAGTCAATTATTAAAATCTTATATTTGTTTATACTTTTGAGGTCGCAAATATTTTTAAGGCCAACTTAGTTACCTACCGTAATCTCTCGAAGTCTGCAACACTAAAGACAGACTTAACCAGTATTAATAAAAAAAAAAAAAAATACATACACACGAACATAGAACCTCCTCCTTTTTTTGAAGTCGGTTAAAAACTTAATTTGTTTGACATGTAAAAGTGGCAAATTCAAAGAGTCTGTAACGGTATTTTGAGGAAAGAATTGCACTGATTTGATGGACCTACCCAGTCAACGCTCGCAATTTTCAATAATAATGTAGGTACCTTTAGACCTTTACTCTGATTTTAAGGTGTTCAACGACTCCACAAACAAATATCCTTATTGTTTCGACATTAACAATAATTCAAATAATACATACATACATAAACTCACGCCTTTTTCCCAAGGGGGTAGGCAGAAACTGCGGACAACTGCTACGATTCTTATATACTTCTTTTCCTGACCGTTCAAATGAACGGTCGTACGGAGTAAAAAAACCTTGTTCATTATTACTAGTAAACAGAAGCTTAGACACTTCTTCAAACAAGAAACTATCATCAGTAATACAAGGTGAACTTGCACAAATGTAACTCAAACAAACTACAAGAAATTAAACAGGTTTCATGCAAAGTATTCGAAGCGCGCTGCATAAAGACATGTGTGCAACTATTTATATAAAAATTCATGGCAGTTGAGATTCAAGTATACAAAGTTGAAGTTCCTCGTATATACGGGCAAATGTAAGTCCTTACTTTATAATATTTTAGTTACTTTAAACAGCGCATAGTTTCTAGATAGAGTTGTAGACGAACCCTTATTTGACTTGCGACTGCTATAACATGAGCTTTGCCTTTCAAAAAGACAATTACAACACGATTGTGGAAAGTTTGTTGCGCTTTGACTATAGAAACGTCGTAACTTCAATGCTGGTTAAGTTAATTTGGACGATATGTTCGATTATGGAAGGTTAATAATTAAATACCTAATTTACTTGATCTTAACAGCTTCGAATTTTCATATCCTTCAAATAAAATAAAAGTCTTTGACTTTGAATAATTATCATAGGTACAGTCAGTGAACTACGTTATCTGATCCATCCTAGAAGAAAAAATGTACTGACTGTACATACATAAACTGACATCTTTGTCTTATCAAATAGGCAGAAACTACAGTTTACCGCCTGCTACGATTCTTACATAATGTACTTCTTTTGTTTTGTTTGCAATCATACAATTGCTCATACACACACGCTGGTTCGTAAGTACCTTTTAAAACACAGTTCTTAAATCACCAATTAAAGCGTGACCTCCTGGCGTTTCACTTATATCAGCCCCAAATAACCTTTTGATAGCAATTTTTTGTTTTCCTATAGAAAATAGTAGCATATATAGGTATCGAGAAAGGGGTCTTTTCTAGTAGTTAGGGCTCCAAAAACACCTCAAAACAATTTCATTTGCAATAAGAAAGTCGTATCAAGGAGTGTTGCCTTTTAAATCCTAACTTTTGAACTGCGTAACGAGAGTCTGGAGAGATGGTCGTCATAGCTCTAACTAAGCCATCGGACCGTTTCGTGTTGGCAGTTTTGACAATCGGCACAATGATAAACCCATGTGCTATGCCGAGATATTTGATTTGCTTCCCTGTATAGTTTTCAAGAGATTATTTTTAGTTATACAAATATTGTAAAAACTATTTTAAAAGAGTAAGTATGGAGTTTCTTGCCCATTCTTCTCCATACAAAACTACCTTTTGGAAGGGGCAACTAGAATCATTAAATTTTATATAACTTGTAAGTTTAACGTTCAAAAGTGCCTTTTAAATGGCCTAATTGAAATAAATGATTTGACTTTGACTTTGACTTTGATTTGTTTTATATATCCTAATTTACGCCACTAAAGTCCGTGTTTTCAAGTAATATTTGGTTTGACAAGGATAAGCACAAAGAAAAACCGTGATCGATCTACTGATCTATCGGTAATGAAATTTCTGATAAAAATAGACAGAAGTTAACATTTGGAAGTATTCCGTGATCGCTTATCGAGTTTCTGATCGAACGCGAATTTGACAAACTTGGTAACGCGACGCGATAACGTCAGAACTTGTGGAAATATTACTTCTTGAAACATACTGATCGAAAGAATTTGGCGTGCCAGTCGGCGTGATGGAAAAGTAGTTTTGGTATTTACAACGTTGATTTGTTCACCGCTCTGGTTTCATTAATTCTTTTTCCTTCGTCCAGGCGGTTTTATTTTGGAATGCGCTTCCTGTGAACATCAAGATGGCAATCAGTTTGTTCACATTCAAAGCGGAAGCACGTGAGCACATCTGCAAAGAGTTGGCAAATTTATCTCAAAGTTGAGTTCGCAGATTAGTTTTTCTCAATCAATACATTTTTATTGCTCTTGACTTCGTTTTTCTTTTCGTTTTATATAATAAATGTATTTACTTATCTAGATATTTATTATGTTTCCGTGATATCGCTAAGCGGTTAACCCACTCTTTACGTGACCAGAAGGCTGGCCTTTATATAGGTCAGAGAATCAGCTTTGCCATTCAACGTGGCAATGCGGCCAGTCTTTTGGTCACGTTTCCCGTTGACAGCGATGCGGATGAATTTTTAAATGCCTTATAATTATTTTACTTTTCTTTTTGTTTTTATTATGTATGTGATAGAACAATTTCATAAAGGTTAGGTATTTATTTGACTTTTAAGTTTTTGTTACTTCGCTGCGCCCACCTTTATTGTCTTTGCATCATGTTAAGGTAAATTGGTAGAGAGGTAAATTACCTAAGTCCGCCATTGTACAGTTTTATTACTTGTGCATCAAGTTTTAATAAATAAATATATTTGTTAAGCCTGAGAAATAGTTCTTTCCAGCTGGTTTTTGAAAACTTTGTCGTCAACTACTAGTTTTATTAGATGCGGCAAAAGTAACTTCAGGTAGCAACAATCTATTTCTTTTAGTCATCAGTTTTAAATGTGTATATGTATGGATTTTCGTTGTATTAGCCCGGAGTATGGATGCTTGGTTCATAGAAGTAGGCTCGCAGAATGTGGGTGTAGTATAGTAAACCTCTGTTTAATCCTTTGAGTAATACAAGCGTAATGTTATTTTGTTATGAAAATTTTAAAACCCAAGCTAAAGTTCAATTAAACTGTTTTTTAATCACGGAAAGATAACCTTGACACATGGTGTTACAGTGCATGAAGTAAGTGGCCTAAATACTGTCTATAAAGATACTAAGTCGACAAACTGCTAATAAAACTAAACATCACAATATCCAAGATCAGACAGGCAATTTATGTAATTTCACGAACGTCTGTATTTTAATCTGTCAAAAACACGCTCAAATTTATAATTAAAAATACATTTCGGACAAGCTTCTAACATTTTGTCGTTCTTGTTGAGATGAGATGGCGACTCTTATTTAGACGATTTTAAAGGACGAAACATGGCCTTTAGATTCAAAGTTACACACGATAAAATAAATAAAAAGTGCATCACTAGTTGGGAACATTCACTCGATGACGCGACGCCGCGCGCCGCTCGCTCTGTATGTTTCCATCCCGTGGAGTACTTCGCGACGCAACTTTCAAAGGTACACTCGATGCTCAAAGAGCGGGCACGCTTCCACGAGAACCGATTCGACTCGGATATCGGAAATTATAGTTGAATTACTTCGCCAACAAGCGATAGCGCTGAATAATTAGAAAAAAAGAACTGTGTGGATTGATCTGATTGATTTTGAAATTGGAAGCTTTTGTTTCGATTAAATTTATAATGGACTGGAATTACCAAGACTGTGTCAAGGATTGTGTTAGAAAGTGTCAGTGGCTTAGAAAAAATTCCTACAGTTGCTGGCAATGTCCAGTCTTATTTAGCAGACTCCTATACTAATCGTGCTGAGATAGGGGCCTTTTTGGCCTCGCACAGGTCTTTTTGTTTTTCCTTTAATATGTTAAATTTAGTTTAAGTTTTATACTGTTAAATTTCTGTGCGTGTCCCAAATAAACATATTTTCTTTCTTTCTTTCTTTCTTTCTTTCAATCCGTTACACATATTATGCTTAAGCAACTCCTGTTCGCGACTTCTTTCCCTTGAAACTATACCAAAAAAACATAATTATGTTAGTATGTAGTTGTATTAATTGTATTTTGATTATTAGTTATATATGAAAACTATATATTATATTAATAGTACACGACAAACTACCTGCTTATATTTTATCCCTCACTATCAAGTCCATCCAAAGTTTGTTTGCAAGAGATCGCTTTTAGCGATACTACCGCTCATTGTAACACCCTGTTAAATAATAACTTTAAGGGTTTAGAGTTGTTATTTGTAAGTTTTTAAGCTGTCCAATAAAGAATATTCCAAACTATTCTAATTATTCTGGGACACGGCAATAGAGTAGTCTTTAATTAGTTATTTTTTTCATTCATTATTACCTATGATCACTTTTCACAAATACACAAATAAAACTTCTTTATATTATGCTTTAGACGTATAAACTCATAGCTATCATTATCATAGCTATAAAAAGCACAGAGAATACCAAGCACTAATGAAAGTAACTATTACCTATAAGACACTAAATCCTCACCCTACTTTCGTAGAAAAGCAGTAAATTTAGCCTACCGCATAGGCATAAAACTGCCTACTTTTTATATCTATCTAATCAACCTGCGGGATCGCCCCAGTCAGGTCATTCTATTCATAAAAACCTTAGCAATAGGTGAGGAATTCAAAGCACGTCGGTAACTAAGTTTTGGTAACCCAATCACTTAGATTTTTTAACCTCATGCATCAGTAAATAGGTGTTAGATTCTATTTAAGGTGTTTTGGGCTCAGGTGATTCGGTAAAAAGGTCTTAAAACCATGGGTTTATAGATCTATAGAAGGGTTCGGAGAGTCTCAAAGCGGGAAGTGTAAATTGATGTTTAAAAAGTTCATGTTTATAAAAATGGTAGAAAGATTTGTAATTAAATCGTCTGTGAAATTATATTTTATATCTCAACTACCTTTCTATTTTGGTTAGGATGGTGATTCTTAATAACATCAGTTTTAACGACTGTTTATCATTCAATCCAAAGTCATGTTAACTCATTAGGCTCCGCGTGGACACCGGTGTCCGCAAACAATAGTAATTTAATTGTGTCTGGATTGCGGTAATTGACTAGTTAAGGAATTACTTTAGTTATAGCTAAGGATGATTTGGATGTAAAAACATTATAGGTATCAACCTCATGTGCTCTAGCTATTGCGCAACGATATGAGTATTATAGTCCATTTGAAATAAGAAAATAAATTTTAATAAACCTTTTTTACAGACCCTTCAACCGATTTTGAGTTCTATTACGTTGGAGTCATGACAAATGGCAGCTGCAGGAAACAATTGGCATTGTATCCGCTATTTGCTCATATTGCCATCCTTATTATTACGAAATAGAAGTTAAAATCGGTTGATCGGACTGTAAAACGGTTGGTTTAAATTTCTTTTCTTAATTTAAATGGACTATAGTATTTTAATAGAAGCTGACTTCAGTCTAACCTCCACAAGCCACTTATTGGGTACATTGGGTAGTAGTACGACAGTAAATCAAGTTGTCAGTAGTGCTATTCTGTAATGTATCACTACTGACAACTTCTAAAAAAAATCAACTTTCCATACAAAACTCAATCAACTGTTCGGATATAATGTATGGAGAGTTGATTTTTTTTTGTCTGTTTTCGAAAAAGTCGTAGAACAAATGTTGTTGTTTATGATGTTAGTAATCTACTCCTGCGAGGTTGTTGGTGTTTTACAAATAACCCTGTATATTTAGCCAGGTGCCGTGCCATAAAATTCACAACAAATGCAAGCTTGAACACAATATCTTTTCATTTGAAACCTTATACAGCACCCAATTAGTTTACATAGAAACATCCGGCAATGTAGTGTAGGTATATAAAAGCCGTTGGAAATTAGATAAAATTCCTGTTTGTCTATGCCCCGGGCCGGATGGCTGGCCGGTCAGACTACTTAATTTTACTGCGAACTGTTATTGCGTTAGTCCTGTTTGCGTTGGACCCGGAACGTACAGACGCCAGCACGTCAAGTTACCCCAATGTGTCAAATTTTCCCAATTGAATATGAACCTTATTCTGTTTAACATAAAGTTGAAAAACGACCAAAGAAATTTGACACATTGGAGTAACTTGATGTGCTGGCGTCTGTACATAAATTAATAACATTGATTGGTGTGATTTAATGTTTACAATAACTATTTTTAAATTTATCCGTGTATATATTATTTTAATATATTAACTTACCCACCCTGACTCAGAAGTCCTATTTAAAAATTATATTTATTTCTGTAAATAGGATTTTACAAACTCTTTTATCCGTCGTTTTTTAAGTAGTAGATCGGCGTTTTACTATTATGACTACTTTAAGAAAAAATCCTGGGCCACTCGCGCGTCCTTGATTGACCCAACCTAAAATCTTCCAGAATTTGATCTATGGTTGCGGAACGAATCAAGGACTAACATACAAACAAATAAAAAAACAAGAAAAATACTAATAAATAAACATTGTTTTTTAAATATAAATAATCTGTGGTTGGTTTCTCATTTCATTAAAAACGTGGACCACTGCAAGTTCGTTTCGATCTCTTACATGCCCGTGATATAGATAATAGTAGGTAATATGAATTAAGGCTTCGTCGCAATTTAAATTTTGACTAGGGTTTTGACTTTGACTTTATCGTGTAAAATTCCTCGTTTATTTGTTCCGAATAGGCAAAAAGGCATGTCGGGCGCTCTCAAACTAAATGATGACTATCCTTACAAAAGCACTTAAGTAATAACAGATCATAAATATATTTCCACGGTTCACTGAACAAAGAAATACAAAAGTATTACAGAAATAACAACACAAAGCTCATAGTTGTGTAACGTCATGCCACGTCATCGCTCTACTTGGCCGAATTCCTGAAAGCTCATATCGACACAAAATGAATATGTAGATTCAGCTATATCCCAAAAAAAAAACGGCCAATAAATGCCAAGACCGCATTGTTCGACTGTCAATCCGTTCGCGGCATTCTTTCCCGAAGGATCCAAGCCATTTCAGGCTACAGCCATCGTAAATATTTGATAGACATCAATCATTCACACGACAGAACCAGAAATACACCCCCAAATCGAATCGGAGACACTGTAACGCTCCCGAGGATATCGACGTGTATATCTGCAGCTGACATCCTAAATTATGACGGGATGCCGCCTGTCGGAAACATTACCACGGATTCGTGGTAATTTGTAAAATTAGAGCGATAATAGCCGATGATATTTCGCGGGTCGTAACACCACGCGAATTTAATCCCAAAAACTAGGACATTAATGTTCAGAGTGAGACAACGTAAGCGGCTGTAACGCTTTTCGCCAGATTCGTTTATCGCTCGAATTAATTCTGAACCTCTGTTCGCTTTCGAGATTAATTTTCGAGCTGTTTAGCGCACTGGCAACTGTCTATCTAGCAATTTTGTTCGTTCAAAGTGAAAAGGGTTCTGTAAGCAGATTTGTGAGCCCCGCCCGCCAGCCCGCCAGTTGAAACGTCTCTAGCGAAATATTTGTATTACTTTACAAAGTGCAGGCGAGGGTAGGACGCTTTTATAAAATGCAATGTAAGGAGTGTTATCGCTCTGTGTACATCCAAAGGTTGTTTCTGTATTTTGAAACGGCTCTCGTGGCTGACGAGATTTTTGGATTTAGACTGTTATTTAGCCTTGTAACTTTTTTAGTACAGTACCAATAGTTTTTGCTAGGTATCGTCTTCACTTGTCTGAATACATACATGGATGTATCATGACGCTTTTCCATGGGGTTAGGCCGAAACTACATAACGTCACGGTGCTAAGATTTATTTTGGTTTGTTAACATTAATATATCTGAACTTTAGTCTATAGCTACGAAAATTAACGTAATGCCTTACCTATTTTAAAAGCGTACGTTTGGCCTTTCTTACCCATTTTTTTCAATAAGGAACTTTTATACATATTAAAATATGTATAAAAAGTTGCTGGTAAGTTTGACGTTGCCAAGTCCTTTATATACATAATAATATATATTATTATATCTCAAGTATTTGAAGAGTCATTTTACTAGAAATCTCAAATAATAGCAACTAACCTTATAAAATATCCCGGATGTAGCTTTTGTTGCTATTGTAATTGTTTCATCACTGCCTACTTTCTAAGGGTGCATGCGAAGTACTATACTTATATTACATAAGCACGATGTGTGCAAAACTCAATAATTAAATGAGTAACATTTCTCTCGGAATTCGTAATACAAATTTAAATCGGCCACGTGTATGTTGTTAGTTGGAAAACTTTTTACACCGTACCCAGACACAACTTAATAAATATCAATAAAATACATAACAATCCTAATATTTTACTGTCCTACCGCAGGGTAAAGGCCACTTCTCATACGTAGAAGACGAGTATAGAGCTACGCTTGCTCAAGACGAATTGGCAATTTCAGACTTGAATTGACTACAAGTCTAGGTTTCCTTACGATGTTTTCCTTCAGCGACGTCAATGATGTCTACGTCTCTACGATCAAAGGTATTAAATTCTTACTATAGACAGGAGATCACGAACAACATTTTCATCCGATATATGTGTCTTAGTGGACACAAGTCTATGAGTTTAATTTAGTACACTCTGTTGCCGCTCCAACATTGCTATATTATTCTAGATAGCGTTACTGGCTAGACATGGGCTCACACTTTTTTTTTTGAAATTTCTTTACATGTCCTCTCTATAGCATCTTAAGTCTATTTGTCTACGATAAACACATCAAGTTATACCAATCTGTCAAATTTATTTGATAGTTTTTCAGCTTTATTACAAAATAATAAGATTCATGTTCAATTGGTAAATTTTTACAGTTTAGAATATATTGATATGTCTGTATGGCATTATGAAATAAAAAGAATGATGAATAATGAATTTGATAAACAAATATTACCTAGTACTTATGACTAATGTACAGAGGCCAATACATCAAGCTACGCTAATGCGTCAAATTTCTTCGATAGTTTTTCAACTTTATAATAAACAGAATGAGGTTCATGTTCGATTGGGCAAATTTGACAGTTAAGGGTAGCTTTATGTGTTGGTCCTTTGTACATGCAAAAACAAACGTACAAGAATAATGGGGCATCAAAAAAATCATCCACATCGCTATCAACGGGGAAAGTGCCCAAAAGACTGGCGGGCATTGCCACGTTGACTAGCAATACTGGTTCTCTGGCCTAAATAAAGGCTAGCTTCTAGTGAAGAATGGAAGAATGGACCAAGTGACAAATGGTAGGAACATTTCTGCCGATTATAGGAGAAATAGTCGGCTGAAGAATCTACACATTTTTTCTCTTCATTCTTGACAATGTTGTGCTCCAAACAGAAGAAATCTTTCTACAATCAAAATCCGTTTCTCACGGTTATCAAGCTACGAGCGCTGGTCACGTGAAAATGAATTGAATGTTAGTACCAATTACTAAATTAGTCAACTCACGTTAGTAACTGAGTGGTGTCCTTCTCAATCTTGAAGAGTTTCCTGGCAGTGTAGTCACTGAACTTGTGAATGGCTCGCGTGATGTCTTGTTTCCTATCGATGTCCGCCTGGTCTGCGCTCTGCCAGGATTCGATGTACACCAGGGAAACTCGAGTGTTCAGGGTGCGGAAGTACTGGAAACAAATAGACGTTTAAGAAAAAATACATTTCAAGAAGAGTAGGTATACAGAAAAGATTTCGCAGAAATACCGACACGAAATATTAGTAATTCTACGGAACTAGCCACTTTTGTGCAGCTCCATTCAGCCTCTGTCCATATATATAAAACTGTCCATATAAGACCCTGTTAGTCTGGTTCTATTCCCACTCAAGACAAAAGTTTGTACTACGAGCACGGTCGTTTATTCTGTATGTGGGTGTAATTTATATAACATTTGTGTGTATTTAGAATTATCTAATTAACTTTATCAGTTGTCTAGGCCTGATTGCAAAAGCTTTGCTTAGTTTAGGACTAGATGACGTTGTGTGAAAATTCAGGTATATTTATTGAATAGACTAGTTTTGTATGAAATGCGTACGCGTCTGCGCAGATGAGTGGCGGTGTACGTTACGTTTCTAATACAAAACTAGTGAACCTAGTGACTAGGCAGTCCTCCGGTTATACACATGGCTATCAAAGCTTTTAAGTTTCTAGGTAACACGAAACGATTTGGTAAAACTGGCTATTAGAATTGTAGGTTTCTGACTTTCCATAACGACTATCAAAGACCCGCGAATCACACGGATTAATTGTTTTACATATCTCTTGCTCTGTAAGTACACCCTTACACCCCTGAATGCCGGGGTGTATGACTATCATTACAGCATAGGTTTTGGAATTTGAAAAAAGAACTGTCATACTCATACTGCACGAAGAATATTTTTAAAAAGTTATTTTTTTTTTCTCGGTATCGATTAATTACTCGAATCGGAATCTAGACAATTTATTTTATAAAGATTTTATTTTAAATATGGAACTATTTGTTTCCACATCGTAGGTATGTTAGATGGAATCGATTTAAAAATCAAACTGGCCAGCAAGATTTGACGCGCTTGCGTGCGTGAAAAAAAAGGCAGTCTACTAGTAGGCGCGAAAGCATCGCGAAAATAATACACATTTTTTTCTTCTTAATAAATGTTCATTGAAACCTGCTGTCTTGTTGTTTACTTACCTCACAATCGATATGTAAAGCAGAGTATTTATCTCGGGCGTAAGCATCAATTGCATACTCGGGTTAATTAGCGCCTTCGCTTCGCTCAGGCGCCAAAAACCTCGTATGCAATTGATGTCATACAGCCCTTGGTTAATAATCTACTATTACATATCTCTTGCTCTGTAAGTACACCCTTACACCCCTGAATGCCGGGGTGTATGACTATCATTACAGCATAGGTTTTGGAATTTGAAAAAAGAACTGTCATACTCATACTGCACGAAGAATATTTTTAAAAAGTTATTTTTTTTTTCTCGGTATCGATTAATTACTCGAATCGGAATCTAGACAATTTATTTTATAAAGATTTTATTTTAAATATGGAACTATTTGTTTCCACATCGTATGTTAGATGGAATCGATTTAAAAATCAAACTGGCCAGCAAGATTTGACGCGCTTGCGTGCGTGAAAAAAAAGGCAGTCTACTAGTAGGCGCGAAAGCATCGCGAAAATAATTAATTTTAATTAAATACACATTTTTTTCTTCTTAATAAATGTTCATTGAAACCTGCTGTCTTGTTGTTTACTTACCTCACAATCGATATGTAAAGCAGAGTATTTATCTCGGGCGTAAGCATCAATTGCATACTCGGGTTAATTAGCGCCTTCGCTTCGCTCAGGCGCCAAAAACCTCGTATGCAATTGATGTCATACAGCCCTTGGTTAATAATCTACTATAAAATGTGGTTCAGTATGTCAACGATGATCCCTGGACCGCTTCTATTAACCCGTTCAACTTTCATAACCCCCCTCTTACTTCTTAACAACATTTTAAAAACAAAAATGGCCTTACATATGTTCCACGAACGATATCCTCTTCGGGAAACTAGCGCTCCCATGTGTATGGACAACTTCGTTAAGCACAAAATTGGCTGTACGGTTCAGTTTTAAAGCCGGAACACGCTATTATAAGCTAGGAAAACGTTTTGATTAACTCAAAAATTGAATTTTGGACAGACATTACTTATTTGAAGGTAGGAAAGTTATAATGAGATTAGTTACGGGACCCGCTGAATATGATTGAAACTTTTCGAGTTTTACGCAACGTTTTTCGGATATTATTATCGTCTCGGTTTTACAGTGTGAATATAATTCTTGTTACAGAGTTATCAAAGTTCGAGTGGTGGAGTTTTTTATTCGGGTGCGCTTTATGTGGCGGCCTCAGGTTTTATGAAATGGTTTGTGCTACGTATCATGAAAGTTGTCGTTGTGGAATAAAATTATCTGATTAAAATTTCGGGATTTGACTTCAGGACCTCATGTTCTACAGTAGTGCTTGCAAGTCTTGCAACCCATCGAGGCATTTATTGAGGTATTGAACATATCTATATTATCTCTAAATATAAAAAAAAACAAAGTAGCTATTTATATTGATTGTGTGAGTGCAACTGCAACAGCAAGTGCAAGTTGTGCAATTTAGATGAACCGCCGCACTTGTGTTAATGCGGTGTTTAAAACCAATTAGAGAATTTATTCTGATAAGTATATCTTTACTACACATTTCTATTAAACGTTCTAATTTAAAAATGAATCTCGCTTTTCTGTCAAGTCGTAAAAGCGTGGAAAGCAGCGGCGGGATACTAGTGTTATCAACCCTATTAATTCCCACAGTTTATAACCCAAAAGTAGACCATTGAATAAAGTATACGAAACACCGACTTCTAAAGAATAATTAACAAACAATATAGAGGTTTATCCATTTCAAATTCAATTTTAAAATTAAATTTCAACAGGGTGTTTCAAAATAAATGGGATCTGTTGATTTGATTGATGAAGAAGATTACTGAAGGAAACGCTTAGTCGGAATGACTCTTTCAGTCGGTTTATTAATTGTAAATAGATAGAGTAAATTTTAAGCACTTGTGTCGTTTGCGTTTAATTTAAATGAGAAGATAAAAGGAGCATGCTATATCAGGGGTGGGTGCCATTCCTAAGAGGTTACTGAATGGATGGTATTTTGGTGTATGACGTCGAAAAGGCATAGTCATTGATATTAATATCTTAATCGTTCTTCAATTCAATTCCGGTTAAATATTAATGTTACATGGAGCGACTACCTATCTGACCTTCACAACCCAGTTGCTGGGTAACACAATACCCTTGGTTAGACTGGTTATCAGACTTTCAGAAAATAATTCCAGTTATCAGACTGTCAGAAAATAATTCCATTAAGTCACGATTATAAATGTAAAACACCCTTACGAAATATGACAACGTTACATTTTCTAAGCATAAAATATGAATAATTGGTTAGAATGAAAATTAGTTACTCGTATGTATTTATCAACGAAATAAAAGGTTGTACAAACAATATGTGACACTAATAGCAGCTGATTGTTAATAAAAACTATCCTATATGAAGGAACAAAAAAAAAAACTGACAAGTAAAACCAATTTATCACATCTGCAACAAGAAAAATAGGCCCCAGAACAGGCACTATCCTAAAAAATAATACATCTTCATCAAAAAAGTACACTTTATCCAAAAAAAAGGCCTAATCCTGAAGTGTTGGCTGTCGAGTCCATCTCCAGAATACTGGAGCGCTCATCATAATTTGTTTTACCCTTCGGTGACATATGTCAAGCGTAGTCGCGTACTTCATGACATGTGTCGGGACCCGCGCTTTTTATTGTTCTGTGTCGCTGTAATTAGGTTCCGTAGCTCTGAAACTTTATTTTAGGACACAAGGCGTTTTTAAGGAGCTTGTGACTAAATAATAATAGTCTCACGGGTTGATCCAAGGTTAAACTACACTTGACGAGGTGGTCCGTGATCATTACATATCAACTGAGACCGCGATCTCACACATTGCAACTCCCCCATGGTTCGCGTGCTTGCAAGTTGCCAATGCTCAATGCGTTACTGACATCGACACCAAAGTGTGACCTATTCGCTACGAGATGGGTATAATTATGTCGTGCGTGAATGTTTGAGATTTCGTGAGATGATGAATGAAAAATGAGTATTTTTCTTTTATTTTGTGTAATATTATTGTTTTTTTTTGTGTTTAGTTTTTTGTAATGTGTTAAGTTTAGTTTTTACCTGTATATAAGTACATATATATGTATATATTTTAAATTAAGTGTGTTTTATTTTTATTTTTATGTTTGTTTAGGTTAAGGTTAACCATTCAAGTTTTTTTTTGTTTTTTTTTTAGATTTATGTGTTTAGTTTTAGTTTTTTTTTATTTTACAACAACTTAGGTTAGTTTACTTGTAATGTTGTAAATGTATATTTAAACAAATAAATTAAGACTCCACGTAAAGCCCAGAAGCCCGAAAATCTGACAATCAGTTCACCCAAGGGGTATCGTGTTACCCAGTAACTGGGTTGTGGAGATCCGACAGGCATTCGCTCCGCATAAATGTTGTAACATATCGGAATTTATCACGGACAAATTGAATTGACTAATTTTTTTGACTTTGGTACTCATTTGACCATGTAGGTATGTTATATTGGCTTAATTCCATTTGATATTCAACGTGAAATTTTGTATTATGTACGCTTTTTACATTTTACTAGCTGTACCCTGCCACGCTTCGCTGTGGCACATTGTGATTGAATAATTAAAAAAAAACAATCCTTGATGCGTATTATATATTATCATGAAGCTAAATAGTAGTGCATTCAAACGTCATTTAAAAAAATTTCTTTCACAAAAAGCATATTATAGTGTCGCCGAATTTCTAGCTGAAAAAGTATTTGATTAAACTGCATGACGCGAATGAATGTTTAGTCGTAATTGTGACATACATGGTGTAATTGTTGACATGTAAGACTATGTAATTTTGGATATTTATTTTAATTTGACATAAATCTTTTACTTTTAGAAAACTTTGACATTAGCTTTGTTTGTACTTATATGACATTGAACTAAATTACTTGAAATTTGACGATGTGACATAAATTGTGAAAATATTTGTACGCCGATACTTACGGCTAAACATGATTGGACTTTAACACTGTAAGATCTTGCATGCTTTTGTATGTATACTATGTTTAAACAAATAAATAATCTTTATCTTTATCTTTATCATGCTAAAATTTCAGATCGATTGGTGCAGAACTTTTTGAACATTAATTGATATTTAACCTTTTGACATTTTTAATATATTTTTTTTATTTTTAACATAACACAAAAAAGAAGCAATATTATATTGCTTTTTTTTGTTTTTTCCATGAATTGAATTATGTTATCAATTTGTATGTCATTGACCTCTACAACAAATATTTGTACACCTTCGGGTATAACTTAACGCGCATGTATATTTTTTGTAACAACCATTTTTTGTACCTGTGTTAACAAATGACTTATGAAATGACGAGTTATGGGTTAAAATCAAACACATTCAATACTTAGCTACTATAGGCGGGACATCACGAACAAAATGTTCATCCAAAACTTGTTTCATAGTGGACACAAGTCTATTAGTTTTTTTTTTATAACGCTCCGCTGCCGCTCTAATATTCATATACTATTCTAGATGGCGTTACTGAAACATGGGATCAAAGTTTTTCTATGACATTTCCTTGACTTACCCGCTCTATTGTATTTTAAATCTCTTTGCGCGCAGAGAACGCGCTCATCAGTAACACGCGTTTTCAGTGCGATAAAATAACGTAGTATGTAAAGGCCCTTAAAGACACTGTTAACTTTTATTTTTAGTGAAGACTTGGTATGTCTGGTCATTTCGGGATGGTAGTAAACTTAGGCCGTAGGCAGGCATGATTACTTGTGGGTCGTCAAAAACTTGGTAATTTTTTTAAGTAGGTAATAAATGGAGGTATAGACGGTTGGGTGGGGCTTTTGTTTGTGGGTACTATTGGGACCTAACTGCTTCTAGAAGTACCGGATTAGTACTAAAAGGCGTTGTTATATGGGTTCAAGGATTTATTTCGAGATGAAGGTACATGTCTATTTTATTCTTGATTCTACTCCTAAGTATCACCTATCGGCTCCGTCATCTCTTTCCGAGTATAAATAAGTATCTATCTCATTGATATACTATAAGTTTATTAACATCCAAGCAGGTTCGAATGGGTTTAAGCTTTTTAGTCCAACCTACTTTGACTTTTAGAGCGGCATTACAACTTAATGCGAACTGAAAAGACTTCGGAAATAAACAAATAAAGGTCAATTTAAATGTAGGTACACTTCCACACCATTATCAGACACAAATCTGCATGGTTCTTACATAATCTGACCAAGATAATGTCTGGAATTTAAAAGAGACTGTGACCTCTGAGTTTTTTTTCGGTGTTTCTTCTCAGAGTAGTCAGATAGTGAAATACCGACCTCATCTTCTAATTAAAAAATTACACGTAAAAGTGTTTTTTTATGAACCCATTAATTACAGAAATAAATATAATTTATCATTTCATTTTCATTTAATTGATTTTTTTTACTTACTAATGTCGCAAATTACTAGTTTCGTTAAACCCTCCAACTAAGCTAAATATTTTTGAGTCGAATGGGTTCATAAAATCACTTTTACATGTCAATGGGTCGAGATAGAACTTAGAACGTATAGATCGCCAGTCCGACGCCTTAGCCATTGGGCTATAGGCGTCGGACAGCGGCGACTTATAAAAATTATTCAGGGTCGGCGCGGCTTGTCTTTTACTTTCATATACCACTTATTGTCGTCATCTGTTACTTTGTTATTGTCATTGTTACCTTGTAGTTATGTAACCCAATATTGCGCTAATATTGTGCTAGTGTTGTGGGATCCATATTCAAGTTAAGTTAGAACATTCAAAACGTGCTTTCGTAAAAAAGCAGCAAATACAGTCTAAGATCTATCACCTTCAAAATCTGCTTGAAAACTTTTGTTACGCAGATTTTGCAAAACTCCCAATGATGGATAAATAAACGTCTTTTTACCACGTCATAAAATAATAATAATAATATTCCTCAACTTTCACACAACGGCAACGGCACACACGGCAACGGGGATAAATTTCACCCAGACACAGAACATTTGTCCTGGGTGGGAATCGAACCCACGATCTCCGGCAATGCAGTTAGGGTCACTGACTACTAGACCAACAGGCCAGTCAATTATAATAAGTCGCTGTACTCACCAGATCAGCAATATTGGCCACTTGTATAGCGTCATGGACGACCTCCGACCTCGTGCTGCCATTCCGCCTGTCGAACATAGCCTTATCGATGACCAGGGCTGTCTCGATGTACTTCGTGGTCTCTCTGACGTCACGCCTGCGTCTGTTGAGGGCTCGCAGCCCTGCGTCCTGCCACCAGCGCCATGCTCGCTCTTCTTTTGTTCTTGTTGTTGTATCCCTGGGAATGAAAAGGCAGTGGTTAGTATTTAAAAAACAGAAACAAAACTATTGGAGCAAACAATACCTATCAATCATCTCATTTTTATGCTGACATCGACGCGCAGCTAATGAATAAAATAAACTATTTCAAGTAAACGATGAGTGGTCGTATAGCACTGTTCGGGCTAACAGCAAAAAGGGACTCAACGCCGCGAGTCGAACAGTTATCAGTGTCGGGTGTTTGTTACTACCCTCTGACCCATTACACAATATCAATTATTCTATCAGTCTATCATTTAAATGTACCTTTACCCGTACAGTTAAATTGGAACTGAAACATAATACTAGCGCGCTGCTAAACTATAGCGCATCCACCAAAAGAAAAGTTGTTACTAACGTATATACTTCGAAAGAATTTACATAATCCTTTATATGCTATAGTTATTACAATTGTTTATGAAATTATTAACATACCAGTAGTGATATTCTATTAAAATCTCTACATACTAATTGCTAGGCAATTACAGTTCACTTCAAGTTTTGACGAAGTAAATTTGACCGACCGTCTTGTTATAACTAGATTACGGTGTGATTTTACACTAACACACTTTTTTATTGATTTTTGACGTAACACGACAGATTAGCACTTTCCATTAGAAAATAATAAACAAGAAGAAAATAAAAAAAAAACATTGCAAATTGATAATACCTACATACATTGTATCTTAATAAAAATCAAATAAGTAATCACATTGCACATAGCGTTCGTATTTCAAACATGTCAAATCAATTCGCGCCACATCGCACAAAAATACTCTATGCTCGACCACAGATAATGACACGCTACAGATGATATAAAGTGCGCATCCTTAAAAATCGGTTTTTAAGGCTGTCGGATGGGGGAGTTTTTACTCCCGTTCAGATGGGGGAGAGCTTAATCAAGTTTATCAGTCCCTTCACGCCCCCATTATTGGGAACTAGGGAAATTTCCCGGACCCGCCCGGGTAGATTGCTTCCGGGTCTTCGATTGGAGTATTGTAAATAGAAAATGTTTTCTATGTCGGATGAATGTGTGATATGACTTATTTATGTGGGAACGTATTTTTTTTACAACGGATGTTTTTTATGGAGTTTGTCTGAATCGGGTGTTTATGATGAGTCGACGAGGCGAAAGTTTTCAGTTTTTGCAATATTGGCACAGATTTTATTTCGATGACATTATTTTGTCATTTTTATTTGTCTGTTAAAAATCTGAGTTTGCATAAAAAATATCCTACGAAACGGACATTTATTTGGTAAGTATTCGTTGCGTTTCAATGAAGATAAACAAAAGGCCTTATTTTTTTTCAATAAAAAATGTTTTTTTAAAAGCATTATTTATCCATATTTTAATAACAATAATGCCTTTAGATACAATACAATAATGCTTATAAGAAAAGACGAAAACGTTTTACAAGCTTTCACCACAAATTCTCAAAAAATTTAAACCCGAAAACCGAAACAAATTCACTTAAATATATTAAACACAATTTAATATCCAAGATTAATTCCTTTTTCGATTACTTTCACGGTGGATGAACCCAGGGGTAGGATGCGGGGTAAAGACAGCGAGCGGGAGGGGGAGGAGAACGAAAGAGATAGATGTCACTAGCAAACCGCATGTGATAATCCAGCAAAAAATATCTACGCAAGGAGTCTTTTTAACCCCCGACGCAAAAAGAGGGGTGTTATAAGTTTCACCGCTATGTGTGTGTGTCTGTCTGTCTGTCTGTCTGTCTGTCTGTGGCACCGTAGCGCCCAAACGGGTGAACCGATTTAGATGCGGTTTTTTTTATTTGAAAGCGGGGTGTCTTGCGATGGTTCTTAGACATGATTCATCAAAATCGGTTCAGCTGTTTCAAGGTTATCAGCTCTTTTGTGTTAGCTACCGTTGCTATTTAAGACGTCTATGGGTATTAACTTTACTTAAAAGCATATGTGTGTCTTAAAATTTCACGCACCCATGTGTGTAATATTGATAAGCAACATTATGGTGTATTTGGTCTGATGCAGCCAGGGTATCTAGCAGATTAATACACTCTTGGGAAAATAACAGCAGATATTTCGTGTTTGGATTCATTTTAACCAGCATTTGATTCTGCACACAATGCACTGATGGCAACAGGATGAGCCGATGCTGCAGCCAGGCTTTCCAGAACACCAGTAGGTAGACTCTTGACAAAATAATAGCAGATATGTCGTGTTTGGATTCATTTTAACCAGCATTTGATTCTGTACACAATGCCTTGGTGGCCACAGGATAAGCTGATGCTGCAGCCAGGCTATCCAGCACATCAGTAGGTAGACTCTTGACAAAATAATAGCAGATATGTCGTGTTTGGATTCATTTCAACCAGCATTTGATTCTAAACTCAATGCACTGATGGAAACAGGATGAGCTGATGCTGCAGCCAGGCTATCCAGCACACCAGTAGGTAGACTCTTGACAAAATAATAGCAGATATGTCGTGTTTGGATTCGTTTTAACCAGCATTTGACTCTACACACGATGCACTGAAAAAATCTCATAAATGTATACTCTATAAAACAAAATTAATGCGTTTAAAAATTTTAAAATAAAAATTAAATTAAAAATTTAAAAATCCCCCACCGCAAAAAGTGAAATATTTAAAAAGTTAAAAATAATACTTTAGCCATGAAATTTTACGTAACGTCGGGGTAGCGTTAAAATAAGTACCTACAAGTACTAGGAACATTCCTTACCTAAGCGGTACCCCGACGTGAAGTAAAATTTCATGGCTAAAGTATTATTTTTAACTTTTTAAATATTTCACTTTTTGCGGTGGGGGATTTTTAAATTTTTAATTTAATTTTTTTAAATTCCATTCCTCCTAATGTTCACGACAAATTGCAAGTGTGAACAAAGTTAAAAAGGTGGAATAAATAAAAGCAGAGACACATAAGCATAAAAGTACTCCTTCGCGTCGCTGTCGCGGTCGTCCAGTTACGTGCCCAGGATACTGCCAGCATTGCCACGTTGGATGGCAGTGTTAATTCTTTGACCGAAGAATAAGCACGTAAAGACAATAGTAAAGTGTCGACTAGTCATTACGCTAAAACTCGAAAATAGCTGGACCGATTTAGCTAATTTAGGTCTTGAAATGTTTGTGAAAAAAATAAAGAAAATGTGAGAAAAGTACTAAAACTAAAAATTTCAGTACCCATACAATCTGTTGCTATCTGTCAAACATCAAATGTTCGTCTCGTCGTCGTCGTCGGTACGCGGTACGGTACCTATACTCCTGTCAAATTAAAGAACGTATTTAAATAAGGATTTCGAATCGACAACTTCAACCATGCCTATATAGATTTTTAAATACGGAATGTTAAATAGTGTTACCATAACAACGGGTCGACATAATATTTTTGGTTGTCAATTTATGCGTACACTCTGAAATTTATTTTGTTACTAAACTTAGAAAGAGGTTTTAGGCTGCGGGGCTGCGGGGCTGCGCACCTCGCAGCCCCGCTCCCGTCCCCGCAGCTCCTCCCCGCAGCGCTGCTCGACCGATGACGCGACCATCTGGGCCGGTGGTCATTTCGAGCGACCCAGAAACTCTCCCCGTAAAGCCCGTGCCTACGAAAGCAACGGACCGAGCTGATGATGACGGTTTTGTGACGGTGCTAAGGAGGAAACGCCGTCAGCGAAGCTGTAAGAACCGCTCCGGCAAGGCTCCTGTTGAGCCCAACGCTAAGCTGCGTGCCGCGAAGCCGAACACCCCGGTGTACATCTCTCGCCTGCATTACACCACTGAGGCTAAGGACATCGAGGAGTACGTGCGCCAGAGATTAAAGTACACGCCAAGAGCACAGCTACTGGAGTCGCGCCGCAACGTCAATTTCAAGGCGTTTGTGGTGCGCATCCCAACGTGTATGCTCCATTTGGTGCTGGAAGAAAGTTTTTGGCCACAGGATGTGGTGTTCCATCGCTTCCGCGGACAAATTCCACAAGAACGCACGTAATTTCGTGCTAGTGAAGTGATACTAACATAGTTATATAAGATTTTACTAACAAAAGTGTTATTAGTATGTATTTTTAGGTTAAGGTATTTATCTATGGGTCTTTGTTACCTGAAATAAATGGTTTATTATTTATTATATAATTATAAAAGTCTCATATTTTAGAAAAGAATTTACGCAATTAATAATGACGTCAGAGACGAACTTCAATAATTCTTTGGAAATAGGAATATAGATATACTGTCTGGACTTTAAAGTAGGCAGGGACAACTGCGTAAATTGTATGTAACATAGAGACACGCAGCGCAGTAGTTCAGTTTAAAATTATATATTTTGTATTTTTCAAAATCAATGCATTTCAGTAAGGTAGTTAGGTTAGGTAGTTAGGTTCGCTATAGGATAGGTATGGTAAGTTAGGTTAGGTTATATATGTAAATACGAGTATATTGTCATTTTAATTCTATCTAACACAAACTGTTTAAATAAGAGCACATTAGAGACTCGCTAAATAAAAAGTAGTAGTAGTTTTGTTTTGGATATCTTTGTTGTCATCTTAATAAAAGTATTTTAATGTAATATACAAAATGTTTGTGTCACAGTGTTTTGTGACAAAACTCCTCCGAATTGGCAAATATTCAGTACGTCTGAGAATAGGATGTAAACTACTAAATACTATTTAAAACTAATAGATTAATACTAGGGCGGAACGAATTTCGCCGGGATAGCTAGTCAGTAACTAAATAAATACCTATCTGATTAATGAGGATCCAAATATTGTATAACCTGTTTTGAAAGGGTAAGTATGGAGTTTCTGGCCCATTCTTCTCCATACAAAACTACCTTTTGGAAGATAGGCAAATAGAATAATTTATTTATTTAATTGATTTTTAAGTCTGACTGACATTCAATAGTACCTTTTAACGGTCTAATAGATAGGTATATAAATGATTGAAGTTGGTTATCAACAAAATGCATCTCCCAAAACTGGTTATAATAATTTTCCCGGTTACCATCCATATCAGCAACCGTTAATAATGATAATATTAAATTTTACATTCTAAGAATTTTCTTTTCATTAAAACCGACGTCGAAGAAACTTTTTTCCCCATTGAAATTGAAACTCCGTTCAAAAGAGAGGCGCTCATTGTACAAATTCTTGAATATCGAACACAAAACCATCACGTCGTAATTAATTATAACTTCAAAACGTTCGTTCATCATACTGAAATCAAATCATTCGGTAAGCGACACTTTTTGAATGTCAATGCTATCATTAAAATATTGCTGAGACATCAAAGTGAATGAACGAATGAATAAGAGTGGTGGGGAGGGCCTTTGAGGAAATTGGTTCTGTCATTTATATAGGACTTTATGTACTTTGTTGCCGATAAGCTATTTTGTTTACTTATCTTTGAAAGGTAAATTGGTATACCGATGATTACAATGTCAGCCTTTAATGTCAAATTGCAAAGGCCTCCTTCGAAGTGGTATCCAGGCAAGGAAGAAACTGTTTATAGACGCATATCACTTTACACACACACACTTACACAACACACCTAACACACAGACACACTTAACACTTTTTGAATGTATTTAGAAACATATAAGTATGTTTTTCAGTTGTCTCAAGTAACATAGCACACGCTCTGCTTAGTTTGGGACTAGATGGCGTTAATAAATATGTATATGTTTGTAATCGCAAATCCACCTAAAGCAAGCGTGGTGATTAATGATCGTGCCTTCTCTGTATAAGAAGTAACTTCCTGCAGTGAGATAGTAACAGGCTAGTATTGTTTTCAAACATGTTACGTACTGTTAAATATCAAAATCAATAAATTATTTATTTTGAATTTGTGTCTCACAAATAGGGATGTTAAACGTACGAAAATAAAGTTCACATTGTCATGGAGTATATTATGTTTACAACACTTATACTCCATTCACAATAGCAATAGACAGAAGTCAAAAAAGGTTATTTTTAACGCACACTTTGTAACGAAAGTACAATTATTAAACATGTTACAATTATGATAAATAAAAAATGCAAATAAAGATATGAATATGAATATGAATATGAATATGAATATGATAGACGCCCAATTTATGACGCATAATCTATTTTCACAGCACCTGTCACACTTAGTTGTTGACCATAAGAACAATTTATTTTAGGAAATGATGTGAACTTCTTTTAGTTATAATATTTCATTTTAGTTGTAAATTACAGTGTCAATGATAAAAACCTCAAAGAAGCAGGGATGAACAATACATGGGCACGTTCTTCGTTTGACTTTTATTCTTCTAAATTAAAAATAATTAATTAAATAAAAATTGTTTTGACTTATCTTTAAAATTAAACGTTCTGCGTTACTGCTTCTACGAGTCTTTTTTTATAATGCTGTAATAAATGGAGTAGTAATGGAATAGTACAGTCAACGATGCGTCTGTTTATCTTGCCTTAAGACATCTTACATCTTGCTTCTAGAAAGTTTTACTAACAGAAAATCATAAAACATACATACATAAACTCCCCCTTTCTGCCTTTTTCCTGTGGGGGTAGGCAGAAACTACTTTCTACGATTTTTGCATACTTCTTTTCCTTTGTTTAAATTCATACATGTTATCTTGTCATACACACACACCGGTTACTAGTTCTACGCACATGACTTTCCTGAAGAACCTCACCAAAAAAGTCTATGTATCTTATCTCTGTTTGACTATGTCTCGGTCTATCTACCAAAAACTATGTAGGTACATAAAAAATCATCGTAGTCCAAATGTGTTATATTTACGTCACAATCGAGGACACTGTATTGTGTAGATCAGCACTTACACTCAATAAATGATTCAGGAAGACCCAATTTGCTGAAACTTGTGTAAGGCCTCCAACACACGATATCTCGTGGGATGTGGATTAACTTGTTTACTGGCAACACTGTGATAAAGAAACTAATTTAAACTGTTTTTAATTTTACATATATTATAAGTGGGACCGATTCATTGGTTCAGCGAGCCTTTTTGACAGCTGTGTATGAGAATTCGGGTTCAATTTCCGAGTAACAAACACAACACACCTACCAGACAACACTACAATGTGAGTAGTGTGTGTGTGTGTGTGTGACTAAACACTTTTTTGACTGATGTTGGTGTCTAGGTTTGTGGCCCTGGGTTCGATTCCCGACCAAGACAAATGTTTGTGTAACGAGCACAATCATTTGTTCTGTATCTGGGTGTACTTTGCACAAGCATTATGGATATCGATTAACTTGTTTACTGAAAGCACTGCATTATTAACTATTAAACTTACGTTTTTGATTAAAGAAATGTGACTACTTCATTAGTTTAGCGATCGCAAACCTTTTTGACAGCGGTGTATGAGGTTTTGAGTTCAATTTCCGATTTACGTAAAGTGTTAGTGTGTAATTTTATGAGTGAGTTCTAAGTAGCAACCGACAATTGGCTCGACCCTAATACATGGGACTAATTTATAAATCCTCTGGGGAATACAGAGAATATCGAGATAATCCTTAACGGTATATGCATATTTTTTGAACATTTGTAATAACTATATAAACTTGATTTTATATGGCTATCAGCGGGACATGGTTTGTACAATGGACATCTATATTGAAATACACCCGTAATAATCACCATGTTCCCACAATAAATAAGTGATTTGTTTATTTTTTATCTTATATATAAAATTCTCGTGTCACAATGTTCGTTCCCATACTCCTCCGAAACGGCTTGACCGATTCTCATGAAATTTTTTATGCATATTCAGTAAGCCTGAGAATCGGCTACTATCTATTTTTCTAACCTGTAAGTGATAAGGGGTGTTCACCCCAAATTTTATTTTTTTATTTTTTTGTTAATTTTGATTTTTTTTTATTTTTTTATTATGTAACATCAATAAATACATACAACTCTAAATTTGCACTTTTTTATCACCAACCCTTACTTTTTAATAGTCATAGCAGAACTTTTAATGACTTTTTGAAATATTACGAGGAGAGGGAAGAGGGAGGGGAGTAGGAGGGGGAGAGGGGGATGGGTGTCGGAGTAGGGATAGTGAGACGGGGAGGGGGAGATTATGAGAGGGGAGGGGGGAGATTGTGAGAGGGGGAGGGGAGGGGGAGAGGAGTTCATAAAAAATGCTATGCAATAGCTTTACCGCGGCAGTCTCCGAGTGCCACACGTCATTTTCTCTTTTTTTTTTAACCATTCAATCACAATGTGCCACAGCGAAGCGTGGCAGGGTACAGCTAGTTTTTTATAAAACTCAATAACTCTGGCCTGACCCACATTAAAACCACCACCTTCTACAAGAGAGGTAGGCGCCTTAACATCTGGGCTATCATGACTTACTTGTACAGACGTCAGCACATCAAGTTACCCCAATGTGTTACATTTATTTGATCGTTTTTCAACTTTATGTCAAACAGAATAAGGTTCGTATTCAATTGACTGGCCTTTTGGTCTAGCAGTTAGTGACCCTGACTGCTATGCAGGAGGTCGTGGGTTCGATTCCCATCCAGGACAAATGTTTGTGTGATAAGCACGATCATTTGTTCGGTGTCTGGGTGTAATTTATCTATAATATGTATGTATTTAGAAATATATAAGTATGTTTATTAGCTGCTTAGTACCCATAACACAAGCTCTGTTTAGCTTGGGACTAGATGGCGTTGTGTGAAAGTTGTGGAATATTTATTATTATATTTATTAATTGGGAAAATTTGACACATTGGGGTAACTTTGGTGTGCTGGCGTCTGTACAATCCATACCCATATCAACACCAACAAACACAGTTCTAAAATTCCTGTCAACACAATGCGAGGCGTGGGTGTCAATAATTAATTTGAATTAACGAACCGGCCACTGCGGTGACAGCCATCGTGTACCCTACATATGCATGAGTGTGAGGCGGCCGACATTTTGGATTTTGTGCCTGTCAACAATCGGACACGGTAAATTTAATAGGGCGAAAGTTGTGGCCGGCGCGCGGCGGCATCAGGTGTTTATTTGATGGTTGCTACCTAAATTGAAAACTGTGTTTTGTATTTTTTCTTGTTTTTAACATGTATAGGGTGACTGGTAATTAGTGACCGATACTTAAACACGTGATTGTACATGAATACGAATAACTTTCCCAAAGAAACTTTACACAACACTTACAAAACAAAACTAACGAAACTTTACTATATATCTATACTACTATTATTAAGAGATCAAATTTGTTAGTTTGTTTCTAAGTTTGTATGTTTGTAAGTTTGTAGGAGGGGGTAATATTCGGATTTAATGATCCAATTTAAAAAAAAATATGGACTGGTGGAAAGCTACACTATTTCCGGATGACATAGGCTACTTTTTATCCCAGTAATCCCAAGGGAACAGGGACTTCGCGGGTGGAACCGCGTGACGTCTGCTAGTTAAATATATCCTTAAGAAATCCTGATTCCAGATTACTCGTTGATAAACATTCAAACAATTCTGCCATGCCCGTTCCTATTAATTACACCTATATCAAAGCATTCTCCTTCTAACAGCTTCCATTCACAGTTAAACAAATCCAAAATAATAAGTATTCCACAGAAACGAAAATATGGAGAGCTGCATAACAAAGTATTTCCCTTTGTCGTCGAAGTTTAAATTATTTCTCAAACAAATTCAAATGGAATTCAAAAAGGAAACTGGCAGTGTGTAGTCGACCGGGAGAAAAACTCCCTGCCAACTTGGCACGCTGCATTATTTACTTTTCACTTGGCCTTGGCTTGGCGGACAAACCTATGATTAATAGTTTAAACTTTTTCTTTTCGAAGTTGGAGTTAGCTTTCTAACAAACTAGTACTTCAATTGGAGTATTTTTTGGGGACGGTTGGGGTTAGTAATAATTACATAATCACGCCTGTATTTCTCGAAGGGTTTTCGTGATTTTTTCCATCGGAAATTTCTCAGTATTAACCCGGAGTCATGATGTGTGCGCGATGGATGGCTAAGAACTTACACCCTATTGTATTTTTTTTTTTTTTTTATATAATGGGTCTACTCTTGACCTCAATCTTGTCCTGCGGTCAGAGATGAGGTCGACGATGGAACGAGCTTACCCATAAGAAGGCTATTAACTCGCGACTTAAACAGATTGGGGTCATATGAACTCGGGAACACTGATGCAGGCAGGGAATTCCACTCCTTGGCTGTGCGCATAATGAAGGAACAGGCAAAGCGCTTCGTGCGAATGTGTGGAACATCTACAAGGAATGGGTGATAACCTGCAGTACGTCTGGAATCCCGATGGAAGAAAGGAGATGGTGGAATGAGCTCGTGGAGCTCAAGAGCACACTCACCGAAATACAGTCTGTAAAAGACCGACAGACATGCAACTTTGCGGCGGTGGGCCAGGGTATGAAGCTTGGTACCCACCAGCTTTGCGTCACCAATGAGCCAATGATGTTTATTGGACTTAAACACAACCGCTTCGATTCTCTCATTTGTCACAGTTGAGTTTATAACTGGAGAAATCTCGAGCACACATGCAGACTCCGGACGGGTGGCCATTCAATGCATATCAAGACTCCTCCCGTGCCTCGAAAAGTCCAGACGCCCCAATTGAATTTGATCAATTTCCATAATTGAATTTGAACCTTAATCTCTTTGACATAAAGTTGAAAAACGATCAAAGAAATTTGACACATTGGGGTAACTTGATGTGCTGGCGTCTGTACGTTAAGCCCTTGGTCCCGGCTGTCAATTATAGATCTGTGATAGACAGTCGAGACGGGTAGTCAGAAGCTGGGTAACCTGTTACCCAGTAACCGGGTTGTTGAGGTTGAACAGGGACTCGCTTCATGTAAAACACTGATTCAGTTACATCAGGGTAAAGTCGAAGCCGTTGCCAACTTAGTTGGGAAAAGGCTAGGCACATGATGGTTGGTTAGTAGTCGAATTTTGTGCACTGCTTCTACATACAAACTTTAAACTGCAACTACTGAACACCGATTTCTGAACCAATTGTTACTGTACTGTACTGTTTTCTGTTTTACCTACCACCTGTATAATTATGTACAGACGCCAGCACATTAACCAACCCCAACGTGTAGAATTTCTTTAATAGGTTTTCAACTTTATTCTAAACACAATAAGGTTCATGTATAATTGGGGAAACTTGACAGTTTGGGGTAGTTTGATGTACTGGCGTCTGTACATTATACCTACATTGCAAAAAATACTTGAACATTTTAACTAGAACTTTGACAAACCCCACACTTCTCCAAGCGCGCAATATTCTTAGAAAGCTATTGAATGTATTCGGTCACGTTAAATAATGATAATTAATAATTGATTATGAGATGATAATAAATACTTCTAACAGACTTTAATCTCACGCTAAACAAGCGGATTAACAACCACAGTAATTACCAGAAGAATTTCTACCTTCTAACGTCTGATTATAATCGCTTAGTTGACTTAACGATGCCCCTGGGGCCCTTTAGAGGGATTGCCCGGAACCATAAATTCATTATCGAGAGTTTAATACCAAATAATATAATTTAAGTGAAAATTTTGGCTGCTGTTTTTTTGGCATGGTTGAACGCGTTGGTGCTGTCAGTTACACACAATACACACCGTCGTGTAATGCGCTCTACCTCTTTCCTACACATCTCAAAAATTCTTAAGATTGTTGTTTAATGATGATTGTTGTTGTGGAGTATGACATTATTATATGAACATTGGATATAATTATTGACATGACAAAGCTTGACATTTCCCATATTCTACATTGTACGTGATAGTTGTTTAATGCACTACTTTTGAAATCCGTACTTTGACAATACTCATTTTGACACGTGTTTTGTAATAAGATTGACACACAAAGACATTCAATACCTATAGACCGGACATCACGAACAAAATTTTCGACCGAAAAAGTGTGTCCTGCTGGATACAAGTCTATGAGTTTTTTGTAGTACGCTCCGTTGCCGCTCCAATATTCATATATTATTCTAGATGGCGCTACTGAGACATGGGATCAAAGTTTTTCTATGACATTTCCTTAATCTCTTTGTTGACACATAACATTTATGCGAAGGATTTACGTTTCATCAGATATATCTGCACTATTAGATACTAAGTAAAACTGGTAATAGTAATAATGTAATAATTTTAATAAATTCAAATTTAAAATTTTGCATGCCGAAAGGTAAAATGTATCGGGATAAGAACCAACCCAACCTATATGTTTACCTACATTATCAGCAAATAAATGGTTTCTTTCTTAATTTTGCTGTGCCTGACAGGGTCCATAATGGTTACTCGAAACTGTTTCATCTTCCACCTGTATGTACAGACGCAAACACATCAACCTACCCCAATGTGTCAAACTTCTTTCATAGTTTTTCAACTTTATAACAAACACAATGAGGTTCATGTTCAATTGGGAAAATTTGACAGTTTGGGGTCGGTTGATGAGCTGGCGTCTGTACATTATCGATTGCAATAAATACTTGACTGTCAGATTGGTCTAGTGGTCGCAAGGGCTACAACTGCTGAGCGTGGGGTCCTGGGATCGATCCCCGGGTCCGGGACATCGGGCAAAGTGTTATTGAGTATTTGCATCTGGAATATTTCAGTACCAGCCTAGAGTCTGAATTTGCGCCCGATTAATGGCAACAGGCTCGGCCCCTTGTTATTCGGGAGTTTAACATAACGTGCGAAATGTGGGTGTACTACAGGTATACCCCTGTTTAACTCATCGGGAATTACAGGCGTGATGTTATGTTATGTGTTGTTTGTAACTGATTCACGAAAAAGGACCGGTTTCAGGGCCAAATATATATGTATCTGATTTCTTTATATCAAAGCTGTACCCTATCTCGCCCACCAAACCTGCATGCCAACACTCAGATTTAAGTCAATAAAGTCATACCAAAAGTATGCCAATCTGCTAAAAGAGTACTCTTTTATATGGATGATACATAATCGGGTTAAATTATTACCTCCTACTACTACTATTTCAAATACTTCTACCTCCTTTAGCATTGTAAACACCATAGGGACACGCAGCGCAGTAGTTCACTTTAAAATTAAGTATTTTGTATCTTTCAAAATCAATGCATTTCGTTAAGGTAGTTAGGTTAGCTAGTTAGGTTTGCTATATGATAGGTATGATGAGTTAGGTTAGGTTATACATATACATATTGTCATTCAAATTCAATCTAACATCATCATCGGCCGAGCCTTTTCCCAACTATGTTGGGGTCGGCTTCCAGTTTAACTACATGCAGCTGAATACCAGTGTTTTACATGGAGCAACTGCCTGTCAGACCTCCACCACCCAGTAGCTGGGAAACATGATACCCCTTGGTTAAACTGGTTGTCCGACTTTCGGGCTTCTGACTACAAGTAACGACTGTCAAAGATCTACAAATGACAGCCGGGACCAACGGCTTAACGTGCTTTCCGAGGCACGGAGGAGTTTTGGTATGTAATAAATGGTCACCCATCCACGGATCGACCTCTTCATGCGTAGCTTAACCTTCGATCAACCCTTGCGGCTGTTATAGTTTAGCCACAAGCTCCGCAAATTCTATCTAACATAAAAGGCTTTAGTAAGAGCACATTAGAGACTCGTTTAAAGAAGAAGAAGATTTTTTGATTACTCATTATGGTTCCGTACCTCAAACAAGGTAAACAAAGCAACCCTCATAAGATCACTCGATCACTCTCTTGCCCGTCTGTCTCTTCGTGTGTCATTACCGATTTTCTAAGGAATGGGTAAACCTAGCAAAATGAAATGTAAACCAGATACTGAAGTCTACAGTCTTTATTAGGTGTACAAAATTCAAGGTCCCGAATCAACACAATTAAAAGATATGGACAAATTAAAATTTCGCGAAAACTTACAAGTCTAGGTACCCAAATTTTCTTAATTTTAAACATTTTTATTTATGGGAATTTTGTCTATATTTGTGCTGTGAGACCTTGGTTTTAAAGAAAATTGTCAATTTTAGGTCAACCGGAAGAACCCAATAAGTTTTGGGCCGAAAACCTATCGATACATGTATGTAATCTATATATAGGGGTTCCCGTTGACCTGGAATCACGAAATTTCGACAAAAAGCAAGGTGCAGCACAAATAAAGGAAAAAAAAACAATAAAAAGTTGAAAATAAGGGTAAATGTTGGTACTTGCAAGTTTTTTTCATAACTTCAAAATCATTGAAACAATAAATAAATTCCAAAACTGAAACCGTGCTTTATAAGAATTCAGGTTTTTGTTAGTTACCGAGATATTTTTGAACAATCTTTTCGTCAAAATACTTTGACTCTGACTGTACCATACCCCCACCACCGGCTATATCTTCGGGGAATACAAGCCAGAATTTTTGTTATTAAAATTACCAAGTACATACCAACTCGTCTCAAATAGACGAATGGTTCGTAAACAAATGATTGCCTTAAGCAGGTTTCCCTGTTGACGCTTCAATTATTCTGGGACCTGAACCCCGAGGGTCCGAGTCGGACGTCTTAACACTCGAGTGACTCGAATGTAATCAGCCAATATTCCAACAAGATTTTTAAATAAGGTGGATAACAGGAAACATTTGAAAAATCATTTTTGTAAGTGTTTCGACTGAGGAAAAATGATATCGCTTTGTTAAGAAATTTTGAGTAAGTATTAGGAAATTATTTAGCAAAAAATTATCACTGAAGTTTTATATTTATAGGTCAGCAGTATTTTGCTTTTCTTTCTTTCTTTTTAACCGCCTTCAAAACAGGAGGAGGTTCTCAATTTGATGGTATGTTTGTTACGCGATTCCCCGATTTCCATGAATCTCGGCTTCGTGTACAAAGTTATTTGTATTGAGAGTGGTACATATAGATATCATCCTAATTGACAAATTGTCTGGTGTGTTTTTTAGAAGAGAAATGTAGCAAAAAAAAAGAAGCCAAAAAGGTGCAGCCCCCTTTAAGTTATGTGCAGACATTTTTGGTACCTGATTTTAATTTATATATATTATGTACTCGTAGTGTTTGTACTAATATTATAAAGAGGAAGAGTTTGTAAGTTTGTATGTAGGGGGTAATCTTTGAAAAGAATGATTGATCGAATTCTAAAACTAAAATCACTGGTAGAAATCTACTTTATTCCTGAGCAAAGACATTTAATACTTACTATTAATAGACGAGGTTGTGGTTCAAATCCGGGCAAGTACCAAAGTGACTCTTTCAATTCATATGTACTTTCTAAGTTTATCTTAGACATTATTGACATCGGTGAAGGAAAAACATCGTGAGGAAAACCTGAACTTATAGTTGATATAAGTTCGAAATCGCCAATCCGCCTTGAGCAAGCGTGGTGATCAATGCTCTAGCCTTTTCTGTATGAGAAGAGGACTTTGCCCTGCAGTGGGACAGTAACAGGCTGTTATTATTATTATTTTATTAATAGACGGGTAATCACGAAGAAAATTTCCATCCGATATTTGTTGCCTAGTGGACACAAGTCTATGAATTTAATTTAGTACGCTCCGCTGCCGCTCCAATATTGATATATTATTATAGATGGCGGCACTGAGACATGGGATGACAGCTTTCCTATGACATTTCTTCGCATGTTCTCTCTATAGTACAGACACATCAAGTTACCCAAATTTGTGTCAAATTTTCCCAATTGAATATGAACCTTACGATGTTTGACATAAAGTTGAAAAACGATCAAAGAAATTTGACACATTGGGGTCACTGGATGTGCTGGCGTCTGTACCTATCTTAAATCCCTCTGTTCCAGAGTTACATAGACTACTTTCTATCCCTGTATTCCTGCGGGAACGGGAACTAGACGTCCGCTAGTTTACATATAAACACAGCCTGCTTGTGAGCCAAACATTTTCGATATAAACTTTTTGCTCTCCCTTCCCAAATAACAAAGTTGGCTTCCAACATTGATTTTGATAACTTGTTCAATAATTAAAGCCCCTAAATTAGTCGAAATCAGTGGCCGCGTGTAATCCTCTGCCTTCCGGTAATAAATCGATTCGGTAAGTGCTTGTTACAAGTTAATTCTTCGCAGTTTTTACTTTAACATTTTGATGTTTTTAAATTGTTTGGAACGGGTTTTGATGTCGTCGATATACATTTTACTATTAGACATGCAACATCTTATTGAGTAGGTACAATGACCCTTTTTTAAATTTTGTGTTATTCTGTTATAATTATGTTGTATATATATGGGTATAGGGTGGTAGTAAATAGAAAGACTTTCGAGTTAGAAAACTCTTTTTAATTACCTACTGATACAGATTTATTTTACATACAACGCACATTAGTTAGCGAGTCTTGCTCTTGTGGACATAATACGGTCTTGCACAGAGTATAAATATTACTTGTGTTGCCATAAACATAGACTCACGAGCACGTTAGACTCATTTTATCTAGTAGTAATTTAGGCACTTTATTTTTAATTAACTTTAAACAATGCATTAGCTAGATCAACTAAATAAATATTACTTTATTTAGGCTATGTATTACCTTATTTTTTTCTGTATATTTGTTTGGTTCTATCCTAATATTCAATCTGTATACTTTCTTGTAGAATCGCACATACTTTTTTGTCACCGTTCTCTTAATATTTTGCTGTTAATATGTTGTATATTGTTGTAGTGTGTAATTGTTTATTTTTTCTTAATAAATAAAATGAAAAATGAAACAATCTATCTAGCAGCCAGCGGCTCTTTGATATAGGCCTCTTGGGACGTCGGCTATTGGGAAAGAGGACCAGCTCATTGCCTTACTGATTAATAATAAGTGTAAGTACTCACGTATTGCCAGGGTCATCAGCTAATGGCTCCTCGACGTAAGGCACGTGCTTGGTGCGTCGGCTCTTGGGCCTGAACTCCAGCTTGTTGGCACAACCCTTGTTGGCCTTCGTACGCGCCTCAAAGATCACATGTGGGTGCTTCTGCTGAAACGAATCGGTAAAACGTGTTCTAATTAGAAGAGGCCTTGGAAAGAGTAACACTATATAAGTAAAATAGTAGGTCAAAGAAATATTAAAAATGAAATAGTTACATAAAGTAATTAACCAAAAACATTCGAAATCTTAAAATTACTTAAAATTAAACTGTTTGATAGACACGACATTCATACCGTAGGAATAAAACAGAACTATTTTTTTTTGGACAAATATGTTAATTTTTATTATTTATTTAATATTTCAGTCACACTGATGTACAGAGGCGGACCTAATGCCATAGGAATTTTCTACCAGACAACCTTTACGTGATGCAGAGAAAAGCAGTGGTAGGTGCAAACTTTTCAATCTTGGAACTACTTAGTACCAAGCTCTAATGAGGAAACTTATTATTATTAATCCTTAACAACTGCAGTCGCTTAATGTAAAACACTGGTATTTAGATGCATCTGGTTAGACAAGAAGCCGACCCTAATACAGTTGGGAAAAGGCTCGGCCGATGATGATGATCAACTACAATTTGCTAGGGAGTTAGTTCTTCTACTTCTTCACATTGAAACTACAAGGAAGTAGCGAAAGGCGCGCATTTTAGCGAGGGTCTTTATTATAGAATTTTGACGTTTAAAAAGTTCTGATTTTGAGGCTAATTTGAATAAATGAATTTTGTGTTTATTCTTTATTTCAACAACGTTAATTTTCCTTGATATTCTCTTACCTTCAAACAAGAGAAATAGGCACTAGAACAAATTGAAAAAAAAAAACGTAACGAAAACGAAATAGCAGAAACGCTATCACTTTTAAGATAAGTAGCAGTAATATCTAGCTAATAAGCACAACGTTTTCCCGTCTAACGGCACGGAAACGTTGCCGGCTTACGTTACGAAATTTTGGGACATTTTTTCCGCTAAAATTAGTTTCATTAATCACATTTCAGACGTCTGTCGGTTCAACGCTTACTAATTTAAATGGAATTACAGTTGAATCATGCTAAAAAGTGAAAAAAAAAACTTAGAATTGGAGTTGCTATGGTTTTTACTGGTTATTGTGGGAAACTCTTATTATTTTTCTAAATATAAACTACTCTTTTTATCATCTACCATTTTCCAGTGAGAGCCAGTCAGTATCGGCAAAAATTATTTTAATCTTTTCGAAAATGGCAAAAAAAAACAGATATAAGAAATGATCTTTTGGTATGCATTAGTATCATTTACACTTTCATAATTTGTATTAATTAATAAACTGTTATTAAAACCGACTTCTCAATTTGATTTATTAGTATTTATGTATTTACCTACACGGTGTAGGTAAGTAGTAATTCACCATCATTGTTCTAAAAACGGTGAAAGAAGACATCGTCTAACAAGTCCTAGAACCAAAAATTCAAAGACATGTTACATATATGTACCAACCCGAGCTGGGCCAGCGTTGTAGATTATAGCCTCCTTCTTATAGAAAAAAGGTCTGTGCCCCAGTTGTGAGAACATTAAAGACTACATAATCGTATGACATGTTAGTAATAAAAGACAACTAATGGCTTCAAAATTTGTTTATGTGCTCAATAAACGCAATAATTTCCATCATAATATAATATGAAAGGCTTGCAAAATTAGCAATGAAATGAAAGAAAATCTCAGCTACGTAAAACGGAAAGCAAAATTATTAATGGCGGTACCACCATTTCGCAACCATCTTTAAAATTCCCGACTGTAACAGAACTACTAATCTGTACGCGATCCTTTTAGCAATTACTTCACTTAAACAGATAGAATGGACAGAATTCATTGTAAAATGAAGTCAGGAATCCCCTTTTGACAATTTGGCGCAGTCAGCTTTAGACGAGATTAACTTCGTTTACAATTGAAAGGAACAATGGCAGTCCTGACGGGTTCTATTGATTAAAGGTCCTGTCAGATAAAAACGGGGGTCAAGCTAATCTGAACTAATCAGGCAGGAGTCGAGATTCTTAACTTTTGTGACGTTTGAACTTGGAATGATATTGATGATTTGGGGAATGTTTTCGGAATGACACTTTTGATTCGCTTTTGTTGTGAGAAGTTTTAAGGTGGAATTTACTGTATAAGATTTTTCAATGTATTGTTGTTCTCTAAGTATGTATGCTTGCAAATAAACTACACTTATTCTTACCATGTTTGTCGTCGAGACTTCAATTCCGTTCTTCTATTCATTCATTCTTTATTGTGATTTAGAATTAAGTTGGTAGGGAAATAATTATACTAGTTACAATGTAATGGGCTCTGCCGGGCACAACATGGGCTAGGGGCATGAATACTTGATAAAACCATAAGACCATAGATATATAATATTTCCATTCAATCAATACCTAAAGAAAAGAAAGAAATTCATAAGAAATTCTCGTTTCAAATATCATATTAATTTATTTTTATGACTTAATTCATATTATTCATAGGTAGGTATAATCGGTGGGCTTATTTGTGTTTGGCTTATAGGAATCCAAAATGTTTTTAGTAAGTTAATAATAATAATAATAATTTATTTATTTCTCTTCAAAAAACTCAAGCATCAGTGTGGCTCTGGCTCTTGTACTAGGAGTTCCTGTATCACAAGAGCCAGAAGTTGTATTTTCAATTTTAAAATCGTCCAATTCAGCAAATCAGCTGTCAATATAAATATTCCACAACAATGATGTCAGTGACAGTTCTTAAATGCGATGTCGAAATGTGTTTGTTGATTGCATTCAATTTTACTGGTGAAAATAGTACTATGACTTATCGCTTACTATCTGCGATGTAAGTAACTCGCTGATTTGCATGATTTAAATTTAAACTTACATACTGTATGGTAAGTCATTAATAAATGGTGATTATTTATATAAATTGGTTTTACAATCACTTTTCACACGTTTCCAACGCTGGTTGGGAGAAAGAAATTTAAAACTATTTTGATTTTTAACCCATTAATCACAAGAGTCCTAAGTGAGATGATCCACAGAAGTAGAAGTTGATTCATGAACCAAACCCTAATCTCTTAGCTACCAATCATTCGAACCCAAAACAACTGCTGCATTATAAAGTGCAAAACAGATTCAAGAAAATATTGTTGCTGTCGAAGACCTAAGGTGGGAATTTCAAGTTTATTGGTCTCGGTCTATACTTCAACCAACCTTGGGTGTCCTAGACGTCCTAGGTACTTAGACTCTGAACGGATTGTCTTAAGAGTCAGTGTAATCATATTTCGATAAAGCCTAGAGAAGACTGCGAAGACTAAGTAATTAAAATTTGAGAATAATGTTGAATTAATTTGAAAGACAAGGGTATTGAGTGCTTTTGAGTTTTTTAAAGTGACAAAGGGCAGAGTTTTGACGACGGATCAGAATAATTGATTCTTATATTGAATGGTTGGGGCACAAGCTGTGGACCCATGTTATGAAAAGGCATCGGAACGAAGCGCTTAGTTATAACTTGATGACTGTTTTTTAAATGAATATGTACAAGATGTACACGTAGATAAGTATAATTTTAAAATAAAAAACGGACAAATAAAATGTAGCACATCTGCCCCGAACTGTCAAATTTTCCCGATTGAACATGAACCTTATTGTGTTCAGCATAGAGTTGATTACCTATCAAATAAATTTGACACATTGGGGTAGGTTAATGTGCTAGCTTACACAAACACAACTCATAAATCTTGTTTCACAGTGATATTCGTATACAGAACAAAATTAAATTTAAATTAAATCTGTAATAGTTTGGATTAGTTTATTAGAATTAAGGTATAGAGTATAATATTGTGTATGGCGCCGCTAGATTTTCAAAATACCTTGTTATCGCATTGGGTCCTAAATAACCTGTAATGTTAACTTGTGTGTGTAATAATAAATAAATAAATAAATAAAATGAAAGTCTCAAAATCGAAATCGACATTTCATTTATTCAAACTAAGTTCAAAATCAGAATTATTTAAACGTACAAATTCTATACTGCAGCCTCCCAAAATGCCCATCCGCTATTCAATTCAACCTCTTTGTTAAAATATTGTCTGTAGAAACATACTAGTCCACTATCATGGTAAAACTAATTAAATATTAAGTCTAGCAGTAAATTTTCTGTATAAAATAGTTAGATAGAACATTAGAACATACTGTCTTACATAACTATTTCTGGCTATCCAGTACTACCTTTCCCAACACTACTTTACCTCCATTCAGTTCTAAACGAAACATACGTAAAACCTTACCACGGTCTGTAATCTAATTTCGCCGTCAATACCTTAGAAAGGACTATTGAATGCCTTAGTGATGGACTGGCCAAGCGCGCCAAGACACGTTGCCAAGCTTAATGATCTAATAAAATACGACTGGTCCACGGTACGTGAGGTGAGAGCCAAGTGCTCCGCGGATATAGAGAGACACGATTTGGCTGACACTTGGCCCAACTTGGCAGGCTGCGGAGTGGTTAATTTAAATCGTGGAGTTTGGAGTGTGAAGTGGGGAAAAAATTGAATTGGTCGATTATGTATGAGTTTGTAACGTTGTCATTATAAAATTGAATTTGATTTAATGAAGCTATCTGCATAATTCTGCTAGCTATTCGGTGTCAATGAGTTTCTACTTTCTAGACGTAGTTTATTTCTTCGCGTAGCAGATTTGCTACGCCAGCGTAGCTTGCGTAGCGGTGACCTACGTCGTAGCAAACATAAAAGTAAGTTATTCTAATCTACCATAAAGTATGAAGGAAGTTCTTATTTGGTTATTGTACTATAGGTGAAAAAAATGACTGGTTAGTTACCTATCCTTAAGTGATCATGGTCTTTTAACCCTAGAAAGATAACCATATTTTAACAGCCACAAAAGTTAGCCATACGCTTCGGAGGCGCACGATATATTATTGTATTTTTTTTACGAAATACTTATTTTATTCCATTTTTTACTTATTTGTATAAATATGTAGCTAATGAATTAATAATAAAAAACTCTTGTCTGTTAAATGTTTTATATATTTTAATCATTAGACTTAAATCAAAAAACCTCTAGAAAAAATCAACAAAATTAACAGTCTTCTGTTTACAGGAACATAGTATCAAAAAATAATGTCTTTTTATATATTTTTTATAGTAACTGCTAAACTATGGTAGTTACTAAGTAAAAACCGTCCTGCGACGCTGTGCACCGTCCGTTGAGCTAACTTAGAAGGACAGGTGAAAGATACAGTGATGTCAAACCAACGCAGGCGCCTCTGAGATGTAGGTTATCTAGGTAGGTCGTAGGTGGAAAACTGATGCAGCTTTCCATCGATGAACAGTAGGTATTCGGTACATAGAATATTGTGTGATTTGTGTACCGAGTCGAGAATATCAAGCTACCCCTATGTGCCATTTTTATTGATTGTTTTCAACGTTATTACAAATAGAGAGCTTGAGCTTGTTGTGCTGGCGTTTGTACAACTCAAGTTAGAAAAAAATTAAGCCACTTAAAAACACTACAACGTATTATGATTTTGGAAGCCGGCTGCATGACTATAAAACCAAAATATACTTGCTTTCGACTTCTCCCAAAATATCCTTCAGTTTAGGAGTTGGTAAAAATTACTAACAGTGTTTATCACTTCCAGTTTCTCAGATCTTTGTTTCACACAGTTATAGTTTGAGATAAGGAACCGAGTTGATCGATGTAGCCTCCAATATTGATGGAGAGCAGCTGCGAAATCGTTTTATCGAGACCCTATTGTGTATATTTATTTACTTGAGAGCAGAATTACCTAAGTTTTTTTTATTATTGTTAATCCATGGCGACCACTTTGGATATCATTATCAATCGTTTAATTGGGCTAAATCTGGGTAAGTATTTAGTTGATTTAGACGAACGTAGTTTAGCTCAAAATTCAAGACATTAATTTATTTTATACCTACATATGCTGCTAGCTGATTGATTGTGTAATACAAATAATTATCTTCACACGAAATCTTAGGTGAAATGAGAGGAGAAGTGAGTTTGACAACTAATACTAAAGATTAGCTATACATAAATCAGAGAGAGGTTAGGGAATCTCAGGGAAACCAGTCAGTTTATGGTTGTAAAAGTTTATTCTGTAGGTTGTGTAAAGCCTAACACTAAATTTATAGTATTTCGCGTAACAATATTCGAAGCACAGGTACAATAGCGGTTGCGCGGCACACAGATAGGGGAACACGTCAAAAAAAAGAAAGATTGCTATACTTAAGCTGTATAACGATACAGCTTAAGTATAGCTAATCTTTTGATTTTTAAATTAATGATAATACTAGGTAGTCTCAATTTCTCTATTATGATTTTAAAATGTGATTTCTCACGTCATCTGTGTGTTTTACAGAATCATGAATGCCTTTTTCTTTTATAATGGTTAAATAAAGATAGATTTTGTCAAGATAAGTTCAATCTTTGTTAAGCTATCTCACAGTACGAGTTAGTCGCAAAACTTTTCTCAGATCTGCATACAAACCAAAAGTTAGTCACAACTTTCGCAATAATAAAGTAAAGGAAACATTACTTTAACGTTTCTTACCTTGAAAGATCATTTGGTTTTTCCTATTCCAAAGAAAACTGGAGTAAAAACAGCGAACTCTTAGTAGCAAGAGGTTCAGCCGTGAGAAATATCCAATTTAGCTGCGTTTGCCCTGTAAATTGACGACATTTTTCATTTAGACCGTCCGCCATGTTGTGTTGCGGCGGTGTGCGGAATAGCCGCGCTCCTACTCAAATATTAAACAAATAATAATAGTAGGGTTTTAGAAAATAGTGCTAGTTTGTTTGCTTTTTTCACAAAAAGAGAGCCTTATTTAGGTTCAAAGAATCTTTTATTTCTCATAAGAACATTATACAGTTCACTTAGATGAGACTTAACTTTTAACTTAAATTAACCGTCGTCTAACGACGAAGCATGCAGGTTTACTTAAAATATAATATAAAACTATAACAACAACGTTCGAGAATAACAAAGTAAAAAAAGTAGGTTGCATATAAAACAATTTAGTACAGCTGGCCAATTTGACACCAAGGTACCCTCATATTTGATAACTAGCTAACTTTGTGAGGAACACGAACAACGATTAGGAAGCGAACTACTGTGTGAATGTGTTTGTGTGTGCTAGCATAGCGCGCGCACGCATTTTTTTTTGCTTGTGTGCGACAAATATAGTCTCGGAGACAGGTGATCACTTTTATATTTTGATTATTACGTGAGTTCTAGTTTTATGTTTTCTTATTTTGTATCTATTATTTAAGTGTACTTTTTTGTTATTATTCTAATGTAAGTATTTAATTCTGTTTATTTGTTAGTGTTGTACTATAGTTATTTTTTTTTTGTTGTGTTATTTAACGTGTTAAATAAGTGTATGTATTTTTTTTTATCAGTAATTTTTAAGTAGGTAGTATTTAATTGTGTTACTATGAATGTTCATTTTTAGTTTTTATATAATTATTATTATTTAGTAGCACGATTTGATGGTCTTCATTTTTATGTAAGTTTTTTTTTTTTTTTAACATTTATTCAGATATTACTTCAATTACTTACTTGTGCATATATAATCCTTAAGTTTTCTTTTGTAAATATTAATACTTTTGGACTCTTTGATTTCATTTGGAAGATTATTATATAACTGGACCCCTTCATACAAAAAGTTCTTTTTGCCATATTTTACAGTTCTAGGAAAACGCAGAACTATTTCGTTTCTATTTCTTAGGTTATGTGTGTATGTCTTTTTAGTAAGTTTAATGTTGGTTTGTGTAGTGTTATCTAAAAATTTCTTTACTAATATGCAAGTATTGTAGATATATAATTGGCGGAGATTGAAAAGTTTAGTTTTTTCGTATAGCTGTTTAGTAGGTGTTAGGAAATCATAACAATACAATCGTTTTATAATTTTGTTTTGGGTTCTCTGTATGTAATTAAGGTTAGTATTGGATGCCGATCCCCAGATCTCAATCAGATATTCTAAATTTGGTTTTACTAATGAATTATAGATAGTGCGTTTTATCTTAGGTGGTAAGCAGTTTCCTATTTTGCGAAGAGCACCAGAGAGTGACACAAGCTTGGTTCTTACGTGCTCGATATGGGGTTTCCAGGACAGTTTGTCATCTAATAGTAGTCCAAGATACTTTTCTGAACTGGACTGATTAATAGTTAAGTTATTAATAATCAGAGGAGCGTGGGGTGGAATCTTTTTATTTTTGGCAGAAAATATCATGTAAGATGTTTTCGAAGTATTAATAGTAAGTAAATTATGTAGAAACCACTCATTAATTATATTTAAATCGTTTTGCGCCTGACAAATAATATCGTGAATGGATTGACCAAAATAGAATATACTAGTATCATCTGCATAAAGTGTTAGATATCCTGTTAACCCTATTTGATTGATGTTGTTTACATAAATAAGAAATAAGGGGGGTCCCAGAATAGATCCTTGTGGCACTCCACATGTAATTTTCTGAGGAGTACTCTTGAAGTTAGCAATTTTGACAATTTGGTATCGGTTCGATAGGTAGGATTCGAATAAGTTATAAGCCTTTCCCGTAATACCCAAGTTAGTTAGTTTTTGTAACAGTTTTGCATGAGAAACGGTGTCAAACGCCTTTTTTAAATCAATAAAAATGCCTAAGCCTATATTTGTTTTGTCTATATTTGTTTTAATATTCGTCACTAGGTCAATGGTTGCTGATAAGGTGTTTGATTTTGATCGGAAACCATATTGTTGGTCAATTAGGAAGTTTTTTTCATTTAAGTATTCAATTAAGCGATTGTATATAATTTTTTCAAAGATTTTTGATATCACTGGAAGCACAGAAATTGGCCTATAATTGCTCGGGTCTGTCTTCACACCAGACTTGAAGATGGGAGAAACTTTTGCCAACTTCAGGCTATCAGGGAACGTACCATGATCTAGACATTTATTAACACAACTAACTAAGGGTGAAATTATGACATTCTTAATACATTTCAATGCTTTAGTGCTGATTCCGTCCACACCTGTGCTAGTATCAGCATCCAAATTATCGATAAGTTTAGTAACTTCCTCGATTGTGCAAGGTCTAAATCGTGTAAGCGTTTGTGTGTGTTCATGTTCGTCTGTGTACATAAGTGTGTTACCTGAATTTAAATGGTATCTCGATGGTATCTCATTAGCCAGCTCTGTACCAATGGTGGCGAAGTAATCATTCAGTACATCACAGATTTTTTCGCCGTCTGTTACACTTTGAGCATTTACAATTAACTTTGGAGGTAAAATATTCATTTTAGTCTTATTCGTAGCTAGAGAGTTAATGGTTTTCCACATCTTCTTAGGATTATTGTTACATTGTTGGAATTTGTTGTAGTAGTATCTGTTTTTATCATTATGTATCTTCTTACTTACTTTATTTCGTTCCGCTAAGAACTTATTTTTCAAGATAATATTTTCTTCATCATTTTTTAACTGTTGCCATAAGGTATTTCTGTAATCAATCATCTTAATAACTTCTTTGTTAATCCAGTCGTCCTTTGGTAAGTTCATTATTTTTGATTTTTGCTTCTTATTTTGTAGTATGTGTGACGTGACGAAGGTTTCCAGACATTTGTAATCGTCATCTATGCCTATGCATGAATCTTTGCTAATACTTTTGTATAAGTTCTCATAGTCTATGGCCTCATATTTGAGCTTTTGTTTGATTTTGGGGCAACATTTAAACATTTCCAGATAAATCTGTTTATGGTCCGACATAGCAGACTCCAAAATAACAAAATGGAACGACTGTTTTTGTAGGTCTGTGGCAACATGATCTAAAATGGTGCTTGTTGTTTGAGTTTGCCTCGTGGAATATTCCTTATCTATTTTATTTAAAATTTCGTAGCCACATTCATCCAGTTCTGATAGGTATTCAGTGACACATGAGTTTGGATTTAGTAGGTCTAAGTTAAAGTCACCAAACACGATCGATCTCTTTCTAGCTTCTAGTTGCAAGGTGTATGTTTCGAGAAACTCTTTAGTGTTCGAATGACCTGGTTTGTAGATACCTCCAATATGCAGCGCATATTTGGGAAGAAATATCCATAGGTAGTGGTTGCTATCCTTGTATGTGTCCTCTGTTACTTCAAAGGGAATACCTTCATGAATGTAGATAGATACGCCCCCTCCTCTACTGTCATGTCTATAATTGTATATATGTTTGTAGTTAGGAAGATCGTATAATTTTGCATCTTGTTCTGATGTTAACCAAGTCTCAGTTAGAATAACGACATGTATTATAGAAGGAATTGCTTTTAGGATGCACTGTAGTTCTTCAAACTTTCCTGGTGTGCGAATACTTCTTACATTAGCATAGAAGGTTTTGAGGAATGATGACTTTGAGGGCAAATCTTTATACTTGTGAATTACTTGGTACGTAATATTTTCTGGATTAGCATTATCGGAGCAACCAGTGTAAGCTTCGGCTAGTTTTTTGAATTATAGAACTTGTTTTTGGTTATAGTAGGTACTCCTTTGTTATATTTAATTATTAGATTTGTTTCCCCTTTTTGCTCACGTTCTTTAAGCTCAGTTTGGAGATTTTGAATATAACTCCTTTGCGCTGGTGTTTGATCCGAATATATTTTTATAGTCTTAGGCAATTTCGAGCGATTTTTCAGTAAATATTTGGGTGTATCAGGAGAGTCAAATACAAGTTTTATAGGACGGGGTTTATCTGCATTATACTTGCCTAATCGTGTACATATTGAGGGCTTAGGACAATCTAAATAGGCTTGTGTTAGGATTCTTAGAATTTCTTCTGAGTCGCACTTGTTGCCTATGGAGAGATCGTTAACCTCTTGTTCATTCAGACCCACCAAAATTATGTTCTTATCCCTTTGAAGTCTACCTTGCATTTCGAGAAAAAACTCATGCTGCGCTCCAAAACTTAATTCAGGTTTTCTGTTTTCATCCTTAAGTTGATTCAACTCATCCTCGATTGCTATTATTTTACTTTGAGTAACTTTATGTTCGGTTGTAATATTTTCCACAGTTTTGTGCAATTTCTTGTATTCTTCTGTTAGGTTATCGGTTGTTAGTTTTAGATCTTGAATATCTTGCCTTATTTCATTCCGCATTTGTGTAATATTTTCAATTTGGTCGTTCATCGCTTCCTTTATACAGCCCATTATTTCGCTACGAAATTGGGCTAAATCTCTTTTAAAATCATATTCCAAGGAATGTGGTCTTCTCTTTCTTGAGTCTTTGTTAACTCGACCTTCATCATCTTCAAAATTGGATAAATTAGAGGTGGACCCACCACTCATACTGCCGCCAAACATTGGTGTCTTTGTTGGGGTTCGCGGTAAATTCGTCTTATCTAGCTCTCGAACTAGGCTCACAGAACTGGTTTCGGCTTCTTATCTTTCTCGACCGTAGGTAAACTGTTTGAGTGATCTAATTAGTATTTTTAAAATACACTTTATTTGAAGTAACACAGAAGTTAATTTAGTATGTATGTACTTTTAATATTTTATACTTTAACGATGTTGTATTTAAGTTTTAAAACACGCGTCCGCACACTCCGACGGTCGACGGACACTCCCCTATTTACGTTGACGATTTACCATTTAAAATAGATTGAAAAAGCTATTGAAAATAGCGAAGGTGGGAAGATATTGAACAGTATATTTGCATACTATATATTAAAATACTTGACACTTAATACATGACTGCCTCGTTGGTATAGTGGTCGCAAGCGCTACTATTGAGCCTGAGGTCCCGGGTTTGATCCCCAGGTCTCTGTAGAAGCTCGGAGTCTGGATGTGTACTCGTTAACCTTTTGTCTTTAGAAACTTAATAACAATAAAATATTGACTACACTAGCAGTTTGCTTGCGACTTCGTTTGCATCTATTACCTACGTAACTTTAACTCGGAAATTTATCATCTGTAGTTATGCTTAAACGAGTAGTTTTTTGGTTAACTTCTTACAAACAAACAAAGAAACACAAAATCGACTGTTTTCTGTTTATTGAGTATGTACAGACGCGTCAATGTGTCAAATTTCTTTGATAGGTTTTCAACTATATTCTGAACACAATAAGGTTCATGTTCAATTACGAAAAATTTACAACCCCAAAGGTTGATGTGCTGGCGTCTGTATATTAAAATTTCCTTGTATTCAGATTTTATGTCTATATCTGGATACATCAGTCTTTTTTCTTTATTTCTTGCGTATTTCCAAAGCATTAAAGTTAACCCCCGGCGTTCCATTATTCTTGGGAAGTAATTCTTACTATCAAATTGTATTTACAAAGTTATTCATTCAACGTTTATTTCACCTAATTCTAAAACCAAACGCACACCGAACGTGATTGGATGCTTAATTCATTTTACACCTGCCAATCCGGCTAAATGAAAGAGTCCCAATTTGTATACACCTGAGCTTTTCTCGTGGCCTATTGTACTTAGCTATGTAATACTTTTTATTTATTACCGTGCGATGGGAATTTATCAGTCGCATACAATTATTGGGAAGTGGGAATACAGGGAAATGCTTTTTGTTCAGTTTCGATGAAAAGGGGTTCCGAAATATTCAGCGCTGAATACCTCTGTTTTGTTCAATATATCAGTGGTTTACTGGTTTCTGTTGGAATTTCTGGTTTACGTGTGTAGTCATTTAATAAATAATGTTCGCGTTACATTAAGTTATTCACGGTAAATTCCCGTCACACCGGAATTATTTCCACGCAGTTATTGGTGGTATTTGATCAGGTAAATTGATCAGATTGAAATACTTGTAAGCCGCCGCTTGTATGCCGTCAAGGTAAAACTTATTTGTGCTAAGTATAATTTTATGTAACATCTTGCATGATATGTGTGTATACTTATGTTTTGAACATATACATGATCTGTTCTTATCTTATCGTTTTAATTATCGACGTTGAGATTTTCATCTTTGCTTGTCGCGAAGTGAAGAGAATGAGGCTTCATACACCCGTCGAAGCAAGCAAAAATAATTAAATATTAAGTAGTTGTTATTTACGAGTATTATTAAAATGTTTGGCCGATGTTCTGACTGCCGCTAGCATATTCAAAAGGCCGTTTTTTCAAAAAAACAGCTAGTTACATTATAAGAATCCCCTAATCCCCTTTATTTATTTATTTATTTATTTATGTCAATCAACTTCGGATCATAGTTACATTTTTACAAAAATTAATAAAACATTTCACATTCACAACAAAACAACCAACACAAAAATTGAAACATTACCGCCCTTTATTTAAAAAAAGGGCGGATGTTCCCAATAGAACCCTTTTTTGCTATCAAAGTTTATATTTATAAGTTATAAGTAGGTATAGTACAGACGCCAGCTGCGCACCAACCTACGACAAACTGTCAAATTTTCCCATTTGAACATGAACCTTATTGTGTATAGAATAAAGTTGAAAACCTATCAAAGAAATTTGACACATTGGGGTAGGTTGATGTGCTGGCGTCTGTACAATCCTTAAATATTTCTTCTGATTTATTTACGTTGATTGAAGGATGATCGAGCTTTGAATTTGTGTTTGAGAGACGGACGCTTCATAATTTTCTGCAAATATCGAATTTAACACCAGCGAAGATTCTTTTAATTCGGGTCTTGCTACGGTTTCTCATTCCCCGTTTTGTTACAGTTTCGAAAGCCAGTACTTTTTTCCTGTACTCGCAGAGTAATAATATTTTGTGAATGTATTCTTGCGTACTAGAAGCCCCATAAATATCCATCATGAGAAATGAAATATTGCCTTGTAAGGCACAAAATATAGGAGTGGTAGATGTTTTTGTGCTTGGAGGTCTACAGGGCCTCGTAAATGGCACGTAATTTAGGAAACCTAAAAAGTAAGGGTTTGTGTTTTAGTTGGAAGTGGTATTCAGTGTAATTGTAGTAACAGAGCTTAGGTGGACGTCAAGTCCAGGCTATGTAGATAGAAAAAGTCACGTATAAGTATTTGTAAAACACTAAGAATCTGCCATGAATAAACAATTTTCACTATGAGACTAACCCTGGAATTACGAAATAAAAATCTGTTTTTTATACATCTTTATCCAGTAGTATTTTGTATGAAGCAATTCAATTTTTATATTTAACAGTGAGTGTCACAGCAATATAATAATACCTAATATATAAATATAATATATATATTTATATATTAGGTATTATTATAATTTTAGACTACACACGAGGTCCATTGTGTTAGTAATTTAACAATCTTACTTAGCCTATGTTAGGCTTGCGTTTGACCACTATCTCACCTGATGGTAAGTGATGATGTGGTCGACGATGAAGCACGCTTGCCTAGAAGCAAAGACATTCAATACCTATAGACCGGACATCACGAACAAAATTTTCGTCCGAAAAAGTGTGTCCTGCTGTATACAAGTCAACGAGTTTTTTGTAGTACGCTCCGCTGCTGCTCCAATATTCATATATTATTCAGAATCAGAATCAGAATCAGAATCATTTATTCGTAAACATAGGTGATAATTACAGACATGTTTTGCCAATTGATATATAAATCATTTACAGAAAAAAAAAATTGTATTATATTAAAATATGAAAAAAAAATGAAATAAAAAAAATGAATGAATGAATGTATTCTAGATGGCGTTACTGTGACATGGGATCAAAGTTTTTCTATGACATTTCCTTGACATGCCCGCTCTATAGTATTTGCCTAGAAGTAAACCATCACTCTTGACTTAGGTTGTAGCTATCAGGAAACACCAACTCCGGCAGGGAATAGATAACAGTCATACACGATCGCCGCCAATACTTATTCTGTTTGATTGCCCTTACTAATAGTTGGATGTTTGATGCAATTACAGAAGTCCCTGTTAATACCCGTCAAACTTCTTGTAACGAGAAAACTTTCACCAATGAGGCCGGAACATATTATTTTTCTTTTTATAACATGACTCTGGTCGGCCAGTGCGGATTTTTAATGAGGTTTTTTACTCTAATGGCTGTTTCGACTTTTGAAATTTCAAACCGAATATTTGGTTATTCCAAACTTGAATTTGAACAACTTTTACTCTGGAAACGTAACCGAAAAAAATAATAAAATGCTGTTTCATCAAATTGTATGGAAGTTCATAGTCTATACAACTTGTTAACACATTTTCAACAGATTGTAAAATCTACCTATTTATGATTTAAAAATGATTTCAATGATTGTGCTTTCGTGTGTAATGAAGTAAATAAGTATTTGGTGGATGGTTAAATAATTATAATCGTAGATGTTAAAAATACTCCACTGCATTATTAACTTGACAATGCAATGAGTTATCCTAAATTAGCCCTATATATAATTTAGTGTAGTTAATTAAATATATAATCTCAGGTTCTTATTGAAATGTGAGTTTGCTACAATTAAATGTTGCAAGTTCTAAACAATGTTAATACAATACTTAATGTTCAAAATATTTGTTCACATTAATCAGTTATCTTATAGTAATAAACAACAGTGGTCTGAATTGTAAATGTGAAGTTTATTTAAATCTTCTTTTAAAAAGAGATTTCTCAACGAACACAAAACAGGCACATAAAGTTACTTTCCCATTTAGTTAATGCTTAAAACATGTGAGTCTAAATCTTCATACCGCAAAAATGCATATAAAGTTGGTGGCATCCTACCCTAATATATAGCCACCATTTAATATTTAACGGCCCACGGAAGATAGCACTTCAATCAAATCTTAGCAATATGGATTGGAATAAATCACACCCTCGCAGAACTCACAAATTTCTACCAGGTCGGCAAAAGATGACCCTATATATTCATACAAAACAAGCAAAACACAACCTTATATCAAAGCACTAAAATCTAACACGAGCGAACGTCGAATTTGTATCGCCGGAAAACAGTGCAAATGTCATTTTCATATGCCACAAGCCAATGTAGACTTTAAGGCCTCGGTGTTAGGTTAGACAAAGGTGCATTCAATATTTGGTTAGCAAGGCATTTTATGGGAAATACAATATTAAAGCGAATGATATTTCTTCATAAATCGTTGCAAGGTGTCGGGGTTTGTGTTGGAGTCTTTAAAATATTTTGCGTTAGGTTTAAAATATTGGATGCGGCTTTAAAGCTTGCCATACACTTTGCGATTTATAGTTTCGATATTGGAACGAATTGGATATTGGCCGATAAATTGTTTTATGCACCAGCCTAACGACTTTTCAGATTACGTTCTATTGAAACCACCTGGATAGAAAACTGGTCTTCCTAAAATGCTGGAAATAAACCTGAAGCTTGAAACTGACATTACCTAATACAAGTGGTTCTAATGCCCATAATGGATCTAGCTAGAAATTATAAGCATGGTATTGTCTGACAAAATAGAAAGTAGAATTTTATTGTTCTACTGTCAAATTTGGCACGGAATAGGTCAACAAGCTACCCAAAGTGTCAAACTTCTTACATAGTTTTTAACTTAATTACAAACATTGTAAGGTTCATATTCGATTGGGTTTTTGGGGTAGCTTGATGTGCATCAAAGGGTGGGACAGAAAATCACCTCGTGTATGTTTACCAAAAGGGCGTAGCATCTGGCTAACACGTAGAAAGTAAAAAAACAGAGTGTGGGATACACTCAGTTCTAACATGACGACCAAAATCAATTGATAACTAAATTTGCGTCGCAACAATGCGTAATCATCGTTCAGCATAATGCTGCAGCTTTATATGCGAGGCAAAGCCACAACGCTGTCTAATTACTGTTTTTTGTTAATGTGTAATTAATTAAGAATGACAGCTTCGTGGGTTTAGTGGCTGCAAGCGCTACTGATGAATACGGTCAGGTCCTGGGATCGATTCAACTTAACTCAGTTTATTCACCTTGTAAAAGGACATTACAAAAAACAACATCTAATGGATAGATTAAGTCTCCCAGATCAAAGCTCGTGCCTTCGCTGTATGAGAAAAGGCTTTTGTCCTGCAGTGGGACAGTTACAGGCTGGTATTATTATTTGTTATTAAATTAGTTGTGACTGCCCTGTTGGTCTAGTAGTTAGTGACCCTGACTGCTATGCCGGAGGTCGTGGGTTCGATTCTTACCCAGGACAAATGTTTGTGTGTTGAGCACGATCATTTGTTCTGTGTCTGGGTGTAATTTATCTATGATATGTATGTATTTAGATATATATAAGTATGTTTATCAGCTGTTTAGTACCCATAACACAAGCTATCAAGCTTAATTTGGGACTAAATGGCGTAGTGTGAAAAATTGTGGAATATTTATTTATTTATTTAATTAAATAACATTACAATAGAACTCCTAGATCGACCAAATTGTAAACTGGATTTTATCATCTGGAGTTTTTATGTAGCAGCATAGAGTTTGGTATCTTGCCTGGTTAATGGCAATAGGCACATTCCTAATCACATGTATAACTGGGAAAAGAGACCATAATCTAGTTGTAATTGATAGTAAAAACTCATAACACCATGACACTTATTGAAAAGTTGATCAGACGTAATAATTACAGCACGTGGAGGTTTTCTGTACAGACCTACTTACAACATAAAGAACTCTGGAGCCGTATTGAAGATGCCGAAAATGTCAACCCCAAACTTAAACAATATTTGTTTGAACAACGCTATTTTCTACGCCTTAGACATTGAATTCCACCAGATAAAATGAGTTAAGACAAAGAATTACTGATCAAATACTTGATCAGTCTTCCAGCAAACAACAATGGTATATAATGCCTCAGTAATGAATAAATACCAGTACCGTAACACGAGTGTAGGATCAAAGCAATTCCCAGTTACTGGACTGAAAAAAATAGTATTCAATTTACAAACCTTCCAGTCGAATGAGAACCTTTTTTTACTGAATCCCCATTCGGTTTTAGTTAACAGTGAAAAAGTTTCAAACAAAAATAAAGCATTCCACTTTGCTTTGAGCTGCGAAATTATTTTTTAAAGCTTCCTAGAATACGTAAAACCTTATATGGTTTGACCTTTGTGCGAGTGGTGTGTTTAGTACAAGTGACAGTGGTGCCATCTGTATTTAAATTGGTAAAGAATAGAATAGAATATCATCTGTCTCAAAACCATTCCTCTTCTGTCTCAAAACCATTTCGCTCCTTATTAATTGTTTGATTTAAATAATATAAGTCTTCATTATGTTGATTTACCAATAAACTGTGTAGGTACCTAATCATTATAAAATAAAATAATATTTATTTCTGTAACAAACACTTATACTTGTCATTTTTTAACTAGAAGGTGAGGTTTCCCTATCTGACTACACAGAGAAGAAACACCGAAAGAAACTAAGAGGTCACAGTCTCATTTAAAGTTCAGACATTATCTTGGTCAGATCATGTAATAACAACACAACATAAGCCAAGTCAACACAACGTCTTCCGTACATAAATACATTAAAATTTTGAATAGTTTAAAAAATACACATACACACATAAACTCATGACTTTTTCTCATGGGGGAGCAGAAACTACAGAGCGCCATATGCTACGATTCTTACATACTTCTTTTGCTTCGTTTATATTCATACATGTTGTCATACACACACGCCGGCTGCGAGTAAAAATAAAAAAAAATGTTAAAAAATATATACCAACAATTTATTTCCTAAATTAGAAGCAAATATTGGAGCATAGTAAGACCCTTTTGCCCTAAGTAAACCTTACAACTCCTAAGCACAAAAAGTAACAAATTACAGTTTAAAATTATCTATAATAATCAAGCTCAGCTTATTAAATTCATGCACGAACTCGCTGCATTTAACGCCTCTACTAAAACTTATGACGTCATTCCAATTTGAAGTTTCACACAACATGGCGCCGAATCAAAGCGCACTTCGGAACTAACTGCCGTTAGAATAATAGAAAGTTAATTTAACCAAAACTTGTGGATAACTATGCTAATTTAATAGTTACTGACACTAAAAGTGTGATTTAGTGGCATTAGGAGATTAGGACGCGTGTGTTGGGGTCTTCAAATTCGTGAATGTTGTAAAACTAATGTAGAATTTGCATACGGTTGTAAGTTGAGGACAAGTTTGAGAATAATTTTGTTGAATATACGAGTACGTATGGTAGATTGTCTATGAGACGTCTCAAATAAGATGATTTAAGAGATTCGAAAACTAAGTACCTACGTAAAGATGTTTTGAATTTATCTATATCTGTTAGCCCTCTTTTAACCTTTAAATCGTGTCAATAAGAGACACAATAGAAAGACAATGATAGCGCGGACACGGGTGTCCTCTCGGAATTTAATGGACACATATACCTACCTTTTGGACTTAGCCGCAGTCGTTTAATAAAGAGGACAGATTTGTTAGTGTGTTTGCTTGTAGGGTCTCAAACTCAAAAACGTCTTAACCGATTTTAAAACTTCTTCCACCAATATAGAAAGCTATATTATCACCGAGTAACATATGCCATATGTATTTTATTTCCAGGAATACAAAGGAATCGGGACAAAATCAAGGTTTACAGGAAAGAATACGCAATTTACGTGGACGAAGTCGCAAAGAAATTGCTAGTCTATACATATAATAAGACTGTAAAAAAACTGTGTCTGTACATTGAATATATTTAAAAAATAATAATTGAGGGGGGTTTAGAAACAGTAATAGAGCACGAATCCAAAAAAAAAAGTCTGTCTGTTTGTCTGTTTGTCTGTTTGTCTGTTTGTTTGCACACGCTAATCTTCGGAACTACTGGACGGATTTGAATGATTTTTTTTTTGTTGTATAGATATTAAGTCTGGTCAACACATAGGCTATAATTTATCTTGGAAACTGGAATACCTGATGCAGAACCGCAACAGACCAGCTAAACTATAGGCGATACAAAAATGGTCCCTTAGCAAAAATTGTTCCACGTGATGAGCATTTTCTGCTGAGAGAATAAATTTGAAGATCCGGAACACCTGATGCAGAACCGCAACAGACCAGCTAAACTATAGGAGATACAAAAATGGTCCCATAGCAAAATTTGTTCCACGTGATGAGCATTTTCTGCTGAGAAAATAAATTTGAAGATCCGGAACACCTGATGCGGAACCGCAACAGACCATCTAAACTATAGGAGATACAAAAATGGTACCATAGCAAAAATTGTTCCACGTTATGAGCATTTTCTGCTGAGAGAATAATTTTGAAGATCCGGAACACCTGATGTGGAACTTCAAGAGCCCAGCTACACTATAACATATATTGGAATGACGTCTTAGCAAGAGTTGTTCAGCCTTATGAGCACTCGCTGTTGACGTATAAAAATCGAAGATCTGGAACACCTGTTGTGGAACTCCAAGAGTCCAGCTACACCATAACTCAAATAGGAATGACGTCTTAGCAAAAGTTGTTCAGTCTGATAGGCATTTCCTGTTGACTTATAAAAATCGATGATTAGAAACATTTGGTATAGAAATTAAAGCTATCACTAACTTCATTGCATAATTATAAAATAACATAAGTAGTACTACGCGGTGAAGGCGGGAACAGTTCGGGACTGATTTTCGATGACGATGGTATATCGTTGAAAATTAGACTCTACTGGCTAAAACTCCCATTTTTTTTATCGTATGCCTTCGGGCTTATGTTATTTGAGTGTTTAATTTCCTTTTCCATTTATCTTCGTTACACGGTAGCTTACCCGGTAACGCAGGGGAGCAGCCACTTAGATTTTAATTGATCAGGTATCATCACAATAAAACTATAACCATGCCTGGAAAGAGGTCAAATTTTTCCCAATGTTCCAAAGGTGCTAAACGATTAAAGACCATAAGATCCCAACAATCTACCGAAGAGCGTTAGGAGAGACTTGATGCTGTTCGAGAACATGAGGCTGCAACTTGCTCCGTGGAAACTTCTTGGGATCGCGAAGCACGCCTGCATTCTCAGCGTATTTATGCATCTACATCCAGGTATCTAGAGACCAGTGAAGAATATGTGCGCGACTGACCGCTGATCGTGAACATCATGCACTGTCTCGCGAGTTGGAGACGTTCACGGAAAAAGCATGACGCTTGAGTTTTCAGCGTATATACGCATCGACTCTAGAGATAAGTGGGGGAAGGAGATGCGCGACTGACCGCTGATCGTGAACGTCACGCAACATATTATAGGCTATAATTTATTTTGGAAAATGGAACACCTGAAGTGAAAGAGATATAAAAATGGTGCCATTGCTAAAACTATTCCACGTGAAGAGTGTTTTCTGCTGTGAGACTAAATTTGAAGATCTGGAGCACCTGTAGGGGAACTCCAAAGCCCAGAGACAATATAACATATACATAATAGAAATGGCGTCTTAGCAAAAGTTGTTAAGTCTGATGGCATTTCCTGTTGACCAACAAAAATAAAAAATCTGGAACATCTTGAATCGTCTCGCGCATCCCATTGATTTCCCGTCCCCGGGCTTATAGAATTCGACATCAGATGTTTCAGATCTTCGATTTTGACGACCCCGTTGTCGCTGGCATAAGCAACAGTATCCGCGTACGAAGTCGCGGGCAGAAGCTAGTTATAAATATAAGCCTGGAATCGCCTGGTGATTAATATCACCACGGTTACTCAAGGTGAGTTGCGATAATTCACAAAGCTACATGACAATTATCAGCCTGTTATTTACTGTCTACTGCATTACAAAAGACATTTTCTCATACAGTGATGGCACTGACATTAATCACCAGACTTTCTCAGGAAGTGTTGGCGATTTCAGACTTAAACTAATTAAACGCCAAGTCCCCACCGATGACAATGACGTCTAAGATTAACTTACAATATTATCATCATCATCTACAGCCCGACTTTACCTACTGCTGAATAAAGGCAAGTTTTTGCTGGTGCCAAGCTGTGTCCTTGTGCCAGCCTCATCCACGATACCCCCGCAATGGCAACTTAGAAAGTTCTCAATATACATTGAAAAAGTCACATTCCTTGATTTAACACCCTTTGCAGTTACTTCAACAAAAGAATTCCACCTCTTTTACATTATGCATGAATAAAATCTTTCGGTAACCAGTACCAAAGAATATTTTGTTAGAGATTGCATTATTCAGCCATATAGCCGTATCTACGACCATAAACAAGTCACAGGTGGGGTCGAAGCAAATGCACCACTTAAATCCACTGCTCCTTTCTAAATTACATCTGCTGCTGGTGCAGGGTCGAACTAGGACGATAGCGAGGGATGCAAAACGGTGCTTGAATGATGTGAAAAGTTGTGTACCTACACAAAATTCTCTCACGGCTTTTGTCCCATGGTAGGTATGACAAAAAAAAGCCACCAATTTCGATTCCTACAAACTTTTTCCTATGAAGGTAGGCATAGACTACAGAACGCCATATATTGTGATTCTTACACACTTCTTTTATTTTGTTTACGTTCGTACATGTAATCGTACATAAACGCCAGTTATCGAGTACCACTTACGTAACCTTTCTGTAGAAAATCAAGAATAAGGTCAGTGTGTATGTCTGCTTTCTAAATACCTTTTGTTAGTCGCGTTATAAGTTTTATTTTGTTTTCTTTATTTTTTATTGGTTGTCGTGTGTTACTGAATTTACATGTATTCGTTTGCAGGTGTGAATGCTATAAGCTGTAAATATGTTTAAAGTAAACAGCGTTACGATTTACGATAATTTTAAGCTCTCAATACTGAATGCATGTTTTAATTAAAATGAAATTGCTTTTTAACTGATACGGGGATAAATATTAAAGTGCTTGTAAATTCGGTTATGTGTTTTATACAATTTATTTTATGAAAACCTGTTTAATTTTAAATGAATGCCAACGATGTAGTGTGCATTAATACTGAATATTTGTTTGAGCCAGGCTGAATGTGTGTAAATTAAAAAGAAATTAAAGCAATTTAACAGCTTAGCTTTATATGGCTTTATTTTTTTTTAATCCTACAGAACACTACAAATTTATATTGCTATATTCATAGTTAAAACATATGTATGACACGAAGAACATGAACTTATATCATACAGGTTTTAACGGTAATGCCAATGATCTGTGCCCTACAGTCTTATCACTATCAAAGAACCTTTAAAATATCTTAATTTATAGCATCACATAAATCATCAATCAGGTTGTTGTTGTTTGTTCATAAGCAAGAACTGTTATCCCATAGAACATTTAACAAAGAATTTTTACTGAGCAAACTAATTTGGATTTTTATAATCTGCATAAGGAATTTTTGCACCCACATCACCGACCTACTCCGGCCCTGGTATCGAATCAGATTCTCTGGGTATTGTCTCTTCTAGTTTTGCTCGGTAACATATTGGGGGTCCATAAATCGAGATGCTCCTTCTAGATCGAGCACTCTATCCGTATCGAGTTGTATATTTGTTACTCAAAGAATAATGGTTAGGAACAACTTGTTTCGGTAAGTTAATTTAATCGTAGACTATAGTGTTGTATTTAAAAAAGCAGTTAATGCTGTACCTATTCTGCTGCTTAGCATAAAGTTCCGGGATAGATTCACGGGTCAAGCAAAGTGTTGTTGTACTTTTAGGGAAGGTTCATATCTGACGGAACATGCGTCGCGTTTATCGGTCGCGTAACGCCAGAACAGACAAATGTATAGAAAAACACTTGACCGTTCACACTCAACCGATGATACGTTAGTGCGTCGAGCGTACATTGTCGCAAACGCTCGGCGCATGTTCCGTCAGATATGAACATTCCCTAAATCTAGTGTATTTCAATAATAGCAGGTTGCAGTGCGAATTCGTACCAGATTGACGGCTTTTAACTCACCGCCTTGATAGGACTTCAAAATAACTAATGAAATGTGGTTGTTGGTACATAAGGACGTATCTACGAAATGACGCGCTTCAATTCTAGGTATTGCGTCTTATTGCGCACAAAACACGTAAAGTATCAAATTTGGTATGTCAAATATTTTGTATTCGTATAGCGATCTTATTCAACAGGAGTTGCTACTCACGACGATGGCCGCGTGCAAACTAATATTTTTTGTTTAAAATTTTTGAGCAAAAACTCACGACAGTGATCTGTAAAAAAATCCTTAGCTTCAAGCCATTAAGGTTCACGCAATTTAGCAAAATGAGTTGAAAAATTAAAATCGATTTGATTTTTTTTCTGGGATTAATTGTAACATTTTGGAAGATCTTTCTCCCACCTTTTTGAGTTCAAAATGTCTCCTTACATAAAATATTTTTAAATAAACACATTACTGTTATTAAATAGAAGAAAAATGTTCCTAAACTCAAAACGAAATCGACAATTTTGTGTGAAGAGGTACCGGAAATGATTTTTTACAATATTATTTACCTAGATTTTACAATAAAAAATTACGACCTTTTGAAGATGAAGGAGTAATCTGTCTGTGGTAATTATTATTTAGATTCAGTTTAGTTCAGTTCTGCCGCAAAATGTACCGAAAAACTGTTCATTTTGGTCAGATTTGTAAACGCGTCCTTAAGGTCTTTGCTAAACACTGTTGTTATGTTTATTATGTCAAAAAACAATACTGGAGAACAATAGTGGCTTTAGTTTCATTCTCTAATAACAAGATCTACGCACTTCTTGTTATTGGAATCGAAGCCTTTTTAGGCTTCACGCAAGTCTTTATTATTACCTTGTTCATCTTGAAATTTACCATCCTTTCAGCAGGGTTATTTACTGTCTTTTAATGCCAGCTGAGTGACTAACTGGCGTCCACTTGCACACAAAACTTTGTTGTTTGATGACAACTGAGAATTTACAAATAATTGGTACTTATTGCACTTTAAGTAGACTTCAAGTTACGGTGACTATCAGACGGGGTACTGTCCGCTTCGTCACAATGTGACGAAGCGGACAGTACCCCGTCGTCATGCGTACTTGCAGAGAATATGTCATATTCTCTGCAAGTACGCATGACGCCATCCTAGATACAAATAAAATGATGATGAAATGATATTTATTTCTGTAAGTAGATCTTCTCAGATACTTTTACATGTCATTTTTTTTAACTAAATGGTGTTTTTCAAAGTGACTGATCCCTGAGAAGAAATGCCGAAAGAAACTCAGGGGTCATGGTCTCTTTTAAAGTCCAGACATAAGATTGTATTAATGTATTATGCTAGTCTCACGGTGCAGGGCAAAGTCTGGAAAGGCCTTTTGAAGAAAGAATCAGTTCAGCTTTAAGTTGAACTGTCCCGACACACGGCATGCATGCTTCAGTCATCGTGTAGCTTAAACCTATTTTAGGGATTTTATACACACGGATGATAGGCAATACGAAACTAGCTGTTTGACAGTTAATTGTTGAACACTTGGTTCAGTGATCATTACTATGGACTGTCAACGTAGATAAGCAATACCTCTGCTGTAGCTGGAAGTTTTTTAGTTTTTATCATGTTTCTAATAAAAAAAAATATAAGTATTTCTTTCAGCAACAAGAATAACAAAAGTTAAATTTTACCTTGCACCATACTCTAAAGACCACGTTACAAGCTTGGGACCTGCGGAGACAATATGCAAAGTGCGCGACCTACCGATACAGAGACAAAGGCATCTATTTGGCGAGCCTCCTGCGACACCAGGGATTATGTTAAAATCTTCGTAGTGTTGTCACGTGCTCGTACGAAAAATATCTGTTATTTCCGTAAATGTTTCTGTCTTTTATGCGTTATTAGTTGCAAAGTATATTGTGTAGGTAAGTATTTCGTATTTGATAATAGGGCTCTCAATTTTATCAAGCGTTGATAAATTCGATCTGTTTGTGTGACCGTTGAATTTGTTTTAACTACACAATGGATAAAGTCATTATGTTTTCATTCATTTAAAAAAAAATCCGGGAACTATTTGTATATTTTATTACAAACTTTCTTATGAAACTTAAATATGATAAAGAAATCTCAATGTATCGTAATAATATTAGTGCGTTTGTTAGTATGTGCAAGTATTACATGTTGCTGATAAATATCATTTCTTTCTTTCTTTTTTCTTTATATTACAAGAACCGGGTGAAGCCTGAACGGTCCCTATTTCTAAATAAAATTAAATTAATTGGGTAAAACCTCTAAAATAACACGATGTCATTAAGTACAACAAAAGTTAATTCGAGTTAAGTGTAAATTTGAAAATGTTAAACTAGTTAAGCCAAATCGTTTTTGTTTTAAGCCGTTTAGTTAAAATCTTATTAACGTTAATTATTTTAGCGTTAAGCTTTAACGCGAATTTGGTTTTAGACAAATAAATATACTAGAGGGCTTATTATGGCCATAAAAGACAAAAAATGACTAGTTCAACATTTAATAATAAAAATGAAACTGTAAAATGTTGTAGTACATACAAACAGTCATACAGACATGTAATAAGACCAGCAAAAAAACATCGATAAACAAATCCAACACACAATAATCACATCACTACAACCCTAAAACACACAAAGCCATGCGTGTTACTTTGCATGTGTGCGTAAGTAATGTGTTTGCATGTGTGCGTTCGGCCAATGAGGGGCCTTCGATTCCCGTGTCCCATTTTTATCATTGTCAGAATGATGAATTAGGCTCATTTGTTAGGACAGCGAAGGCCTAGATTTTAAGGCGCTTTAGGATAGAAGGTACTGTGTTGGGCGAAGGTATTTTGTAGGCAACGGGAAATAAGTGGTTCGGTTATGTGTTGCTAAAAGAAAAAGTAGGATTTATGGGGAAGGTAGACGTAATTTATGGGGTGAGTGTAAAACATTTTTGGGAACTACATAGGTGCTTAGGTTGTTTTGTACCTAATTTCATGGGTCGAGAAAGCAATAGCGAAAAGTTTGTAGTAATTTGTTTATTTTAGCTGTCATTAGTTTAATTTGGGAAAACATGCGTTTTAAGTTATTTATTTTATTAATACTTGAAGTATACCCAAGTGTACACACTAATGTTCAACGGCGGACTTAATGCATAGGCATTTTTCTACCAGTCAACCTTACCTTAGTTACGAATTTATTTTCCGTTTTTTTGTAGTCATTTATAGACTGTAAGCTAAGGGAAATGCCCATTTTTGGCAATGTTAAATACTAAAAATATACCAATTTAGTAACTAAAATATTGCTACTACCAATTTGTATGAATAAGTACAAAGGTATCAAATATTATTATTATTATTGTCATTAGCTTTTATTTCTCGGAACCCTTGGGTTCCGGACCTTTGGAAGGCGTACGAGGGGCCGTAGCCAACTCGCAGAGGCCTATTGTTGTCTTTAATGAAATGAGGCACCAACCGCAGATTTTCCCTGTATGCACTACACAAGTGCACCTAAGGAAAACCTACGACTGGTGTAAGACTATTGCAGACTATGAAAACAAAAGTACTGGACTATAGGTTAGGGTGTCTAAAATGGACTGGATATCTAAAACTATGAAGGACTATGGCCCCTGCCTTACCAATGTTTTATGTACAGGTATTAAATGGCAGGGGGTGACTTGCACACTCAATAATGGGCCCTCTGAAACGGCCGCTAGCACATAGTGACGTAGCGACAAGAGAGCAACATAACCTGAGGTGCTTGAGGAGTGGAGAGGCATCCCACGGCTATCAGGACAATCCCGGAAGTACGGTCAAGATTCCTACCAGCACCTTACTGGAATGCTTCCTTCCTCCGAGCACGTTTGCTCTTGCGAATCTCCACTCTAGCCGGCCAACTAAGGCAAGAAAGAGATGGGAGCTCCATTCCTCGTCAGAGTTCACTCTGGTCGGCCAATTAAGGCAAGCCAGAGGTGAGGAACAAGAAATCTCCCGGGAGATCAGGTCCGTGGGGTCGCTACTGCCCAACAGCTCGCCACAAGCTGCCCTGCGGGGTTATTATTATTATTATTATCAAACGCCGATTTTTTGGTCACTGTCAAAGTAGGGATTGCAATTCGTAAGCTTCATTGAGCTTTTCATTTCATTTATCAAAGTAAGTAACACTGAGACCTTGGTCTCCCTGGCGTAGAACAAAATTTTAATAGAATGTGAGCTCAACTAATACTGGTTTTGTTACTACTGGGGAGTGTACTGTACCCTACCAATGCATGACATCGTTAAATCAAAATTGATGGAACGAAATCGGGTCCGAAAGCTAATAATTTCTATACGATTCTCTAAGATTTATTACACCCCATTTCTAAGAGGATGAGAACTGATTCTGAATAGTTTGAGATATTCACTCGATTTATCGTCTTGGGAGCCGAATTTTACAAGTTATTGTCACCTCACTAAAGGTGTTGTTAGGCGAAGGAATTTGAACCCTATCAAGTTCGAAGTAGAGTGGAATTTGGACGAAATTGTAATGATATACGGTTCGAATAAAGCCAATTTTCCATTGTTTTTTTTTTGGTTTATGTCTTCAGGTGGTGCACGTTGTGGTTTTATGAAATAAAAGGTGGCTCATAATTTAAATATTTTTTTACTAAATAAGATGAATCAATACCAATCAGACCAATAAAAATAGGTTTTTGCAAGAATAGGGCAAACAAATGTTTCTATTTTTAGCAAAAAATCTGGATTCTATAATAGGTTATCTATGTTTCCAAAGATTTTGAAATAAGCCGGTTTTCTAACGATGTTTTTTCTGTTACCATTTTAATTCTTAGTTTTGGTGACAAAATAAATTTTACAAAATCAAATGCCTGATTGGGTTCAATCCAACAACTTGTCCGACAGAATCTCTACCACTGGGCTATCAGCGCTATGTGTTCATAATTCCCACTCCAACAGAGTTTGTTTAATAAAATAGATGATCAAAATGTTTCTATAAAATGCTGGAGTCTTCCCGTTTGAGCACCTATTTATTGAGCACCTATGCATTAACCTATGGGAAATGGGGAGTATTCCCGTTTGAGCACCTATTTTTTGAGCACCTATGCATTTAGCACCAAAGTTATTCCCATTTCCCATAGGTTAATGCATAGGTGCTCAATAAATAGGTGCTCAAACGGGAATACTCCGGAAATGGGAATACCTTTAGTGCTAAATGCATAGGTGCTCAAAAAATAGGTGCTCAAACGGGAATACTCCAAAATGCAGTAATTAATAATGTCAACAACAGTTCCTAAAACCAACAAATGATCGTAGTAACTAATATAACGAGCCGAATTCCAACTAAGCAACGATTTTAGGATTGTACGGTATTTCCTAGTAAAGTTGCGGTTACATAGAGAAGTTTAATCATACAATTAACTTAATATGTTCGACCTAGAAGAATTTATTCTGACTTTAGAATAGACAAAAAATAAAACCGACTTAAAAAAACACTAAAGGCAGTATTTTCTTAACTCAATGAGCGAAGAAAACACAGCAGTTGCCTAAACTAATTGCAATAAAATAACATGGACAAGTTAGTTAGTTATACAAGGTCAAATTTAAATCATTCTGGACCTCTTCAGGGGTCATTGTACTAATCATTATGAAGAACTTTTACAATGGGAACAAGCCAGAAATCGTAAAAAAAATCAGCTGTTCCCCACATTTATTAGTTTCGGAAGTCTGTGGCTTTGGTGGTTTTGTTTAATTAATTATTGGTCAAAAACAAAAGAAAGACTGTATTTTCTTTTAACTCAATGAACAAAGAAAACACACACCAGTTGCTTAAACTAATTGCAATGTATAAAACAGTTCAGTTCAATAGCTAAAGGAAGTCTCATCGAAACTCTCACTTAATTAAAGAGAAAGCGGGGCACTAAACAAACAGCATCGATTTGAGATGCTTTTAAAGGTAGATGCAGACTGAAGATGTACGAGCAAACACTACAGGTATATAGATGTTAGGTAGGGTAAGACCGGGATAGATGCTACACTTTCTGAAATCACTATCTATACGGGATGAAAGGCACAAGCTCTGTTTAGTTTGGGACTCTGATGGCGTTGTGTGAAAGTCGTGGAATATTTATTTGGTATAAATGTAAGGGTATAGGTAGGGTAAGATCGGGATAGATGTCACACTTTGTGAAATCACTACCTATACAGGATGGAAGACACAAGCTTTGCTTCGTTTGGGTCTAGGTGGCGTTGGGTGAAAGTTGTGGAATATTTATTTGGTATACATATAAAGGAATAGGTAGGGTAAGACCGGGATAAATGCCACACTTTTTGAAATCACTACACAGGTTGGCAGGCATCAGCTCTGCTTAGTTTGGGACTAGGTAGATGGCGTTATGGGAAAGATGTAGAATATTATTTGGTATAGATGTAAAGGTATAGGTAGGGTAAAATCGGGACAGATGTCACACTTTATGAAATCACTACCTATACTGGATGGAAGGCACAAGGTCTGCTTAGTTTAGGACTAGATGACATTGCGTGAAAGTTGTAGAATATTTATTTATTTATTATCATCCGTCTGGGATTTTTATTTTTTTTTTCTTTAAGTTTATTAAACAATAACAAAGTTACAATCAAATTAAAAATTTCGCGTGTTTAACAGTGGTATTTCAGAAGAGACTACTCGGCGCCAAAAACATATGTCCCTCAGGGAAAGGGTAAATAATACCAACATAGGTCATTATTCAAGAAGACACTTTCTTGATCGTATAAAAATCTAAAGGGTATTGTTAGCAGCTCCTAGTCTGAATTTGTGCATGTTTAGTGTGAATAACCTCGTCTCCTACATGAGACATAAATACGAGTATTGCAAAAAAAGGTCTTTTTTATGTACATCTCTGTTTTACCCTTCTGGAAATATAGTCGTGATGTTACGTTATCAAAATCAAAATTAATTTATGTCCCCCACAAAGCTCGCCTTTTCTTATAAAATAAAATGTTTCATTGTTTTCATATACTTGTAGCAAAAAACCAAAGTACCTGCCATATCCAAGGTAATATAAATTTGTTTTTTATTTAATAAAATATTATCTAGAATAACCTTCCTCTTTCCTAAACTCACTTATTTTGCTGTGCCCGACATGGTCCATGTTATGATCTAATTTTAAGTTTTACCACCTAAGAATACATGTGGAATGCAATAAAAGTATTGAGTAGGTATCTAAAAACGACGTTAATTGTCTTTTAGTACTATTCTTTAGTATTGTAAGCACCATAGAAAGACGCAGCACATTAGTTCACTTTAAAATTATGTAATTAATATCTTTCAAAATCCATGCATTTCAGTAAGGTAGTTAGGTTAGGTAGTTAGGTTCGCTATAGGATACGTATGAAGAGTTAGGTTAGGTTATACATGTATTATATATTCGTCATTCTAATTTTATCTATCGCAAAAATTTTAGTTAAGAGCACATTAGAGACTCGCTTGATGAAAAAGTATTAGTACCTATATTGTTTTAAATATTGGTAGATGATTGCTTAATGTTTTGTATTGCGTATTGTTTTGTTGTTTTGTATTTTGTAGTCATCTTTTAATAAGTATGTATACGCTATATTTATTGTTTGACGGAAATTTTAATGGAAAGAAGATTTTTTGATTACTTTTTATTTGATTAGAATTTAGAAAAATACGTCAATATAATGTGTCTTTCATTTTAAAATGAAATGATTAAGATATATTTATTACATAACTGAGTTCACTCATATTTTAACTTCAATTCCGTTATTTTATGGATGACATTATAAGCAAAAACGCGGATGCAACACCGTTTTTTACTACAACTGGGGCTCGAGTCTGCTATTGCAATCGTGTCTCAATGACCGGTCATTGATCGAATATTTGACGACTTTGACAGTTTTTGTATGGGAAATGTGTCATAAGTTTGACGTTATACGTCAAAAATCGATCATTGACCGGTCATTGAGACACGATTGCAATAGCAGACTCGACCCCCTGATTGGTAACGCAATAGAAATCAAAATCGGTTAAACGGATTGTAAAAAAGTTTTATTTAAATGTAAAGTAATTACAATTAGGGCACTTATACTCCTAGGACATCAATCCCGATTTTACCCTATTACCTTATACAGACTGCAGTTAACTCTGTCTAAGTGGGCCTCAATCCCGGGTCAACAGCTCGGATTGTGCGAATGCAAATTAGCATCGTTTTGCCTCCGAAGTTGCCCGAATGATTCCGAACCCACCCGAGCGCAAGCTTGCTTGTCATGTAAATTGGGAATTAAAATTATGGGGAAACGTGCGGGGGGAAGGAGGCAGATATATCATGGCCTGACTAATAGAACGTGTAAACTGGGGTAAGTTTAAAGTTTGTATGTACTTTTGAGTTTAGATGTATAATACATAGAGGCATGGTTATGACATGTAATAACTGCTGTACGGATCTATATAAGGTTAAGCTACGTTTGATGAGTTCGGTTTTTAGATGGGTGATTGATTATCCCCCTGCGAAGCCCCTCCGTTTCTTGGAAAATAGGTTACCTCGTTTTCTTTATTATTGTTGATAATAAAGAAATCCTTAGATGGGTTTGCGTCTTACCACATATGGTCGACGATGAAGCATGCTTGCCTAGAAGTAACCTATTCACTGTTGTAATTTGATGTCGTTGATTCCGATTGTCATTTTCTTAGGTCTCTGACAATCATTCAATTATTATTTATCAATATATTTCATCAGGTGGGAGACACGCTAAGTAGTCAGGGGTTGTAGGAGAACCGCACTTTTCTGCGAACCCCAGCGCAGGTGTCAGATGGAACACCGAGGTGATTTTTAGTCAGTAAGAGTCAGACAGACCCGTTCAGAACCTCTAGATCTAGATTCGTCCCCAGGGTGGAGGACATCCATGACCATGTACAGACGACAGCACATCAAGTTACCCCAATGTGTCAAATTTTCCCAATAGAATATGAACCTTATTCTGTTTGTCATAAAGTTGAAAAACGATTAAAGAAATTTGACACATTGGGGTAACTTGATGTGCTGGCGTCTGTACAAAAATACTAATCTTATTCCTCTTCATACATGGTCATGGATGTCTTTCGCCCTGAGGATGGGATAGCGGTCTGTCAGACTCTTACTGACTAAAAACCTCCCCGGTGTTCCATCTTACACCTGCGCCGGGGGTCACGGGAACCGAAGATATTTCCGCAACCCCCGACCAGTGCAGGGCCCGCGGGCCTCGCCAAGTCAATGAGGGGATTGAGGTGTATGCCTCCCGCCTTAAGGTCTAAGAGAGGCGCGCATGGTTACTTCGCGCTGCCTTCGCCTTTTTTGTCTGTAGTTTTTTAATCTTTTCTTTTTATTTTTATCTGTATTGCTGTTCTTTTGTTTTATGTTTTGTGCGTCCAAATAAAATATGTTCTTCTTCTTCACCTCGGGTCCATATACGTGGGAGGCAGATGTAATCGAGTCCGTTACTCCCGATCCCATTTAGGAGGGCTGGAAGATGCACGCAAGTTCTCACGCTGAGATTAGTAGCGGATTAGCACTTGCGGTTATGTTAGGCAAGATGAAGCTTTGCGGCTACATGGAGCACAGTTCTAAGCTAGAATAACGGTAGCCCGCTAACTTGCAACAAACTATTGGTTAATGTTAACTTGAAGTTTAGTTGCTTTAACAAGTTAGGGTCGCACTTGTCTAGTGAAGATAGCCGATAGATTTGTACATGCTAACTTTTATTGTAAGCTGTTTGTTCAATGAAAAACTGTCAGGAACTGCGCTACAGCTGAGCGTGAGTTCCTGAGTTTGATTCTCGAGTCGGGCTCAGTGATGTTGGGTTTTTTTCCGTCGGAAATTTTGCAGCTACAGCCTGGAGTCCCGATTGTTAGCCTGTTGGTGGCAAGTTACGGCACGGTTGGCGCAAAAATTAAGCGATTGGCTGCTGAGTTGTGTATTGCAGGTTCGATTCTCGCACTGAAACATTATTTGTATGGAATAAAGGAGCAAAGTTGTTCCGGGTTTAGCTGTTTAAGTGTGTTAGTCTAAATGTTTGTAAACGCACTCACGACATTGGCAAAATTGTGCAGGCCCAAGACAATCTTATTATAATAAAAAAACTTTTTTACAAAAAATTAAACCGACTTCAAAAAAACACAAAAAAAAAACTAAAAGAAAAACACAAAAAACTGAAAAATTAATAGCCTCAGAAGCCGGTGACAAAAACACCAAATCAATCAAATAAAGCTTAAGCTTTGAAGTCGGTGACTTTTGTTTGATTGATTTAGTGTTTTTGTCACCGACTTCGAAGCTTTATTTTATTCATTTGGTGTTTTTATCTCTCTCCTTCTTTTTGAAGTATAAAAAAGGAACTGAAATTAATGTTAGTCTGTACTTCTCTAAACTTTTATTATGTAGGTAAGTAATTCATAAAACCGAATTAAATTATAGATATGCCATGAATTGAGTCAGGGTCGGTTCCATAATGGAAACCAATAGCAATACATAGAATTAAAATAGAAAACACGACATCACGACGCCCTTTTAAAAACAGCTGAAAAAATGTAAAGTTTATCCCTTTTAAAAAAAATCTGTGGTCGGTTTCGCAATAAATTTTATTATAGAGCAATGATACAATCTCGACAAGTTAAGCATCACTTAAATTATTAAGCCCTTTAAACTTACGATAAAAGTCTCGTAAATCTTCGGCCAGACTCGGCTATCTTCGTGATAAAGCGGAATACTTGAAGCATGGGCGGAACCACGGCTTCATTAGGGTTCCTTATGGTGTAGGACGTGACGCTGAAGTTAGTTTTTGGTTGTTGGTTTAGTGATATTGTTTTGATTACTGGCGGACATTAATAATGGGCTTATCAGTGAACCATAAAATCGGCGCCAAATTAAGAAAATTCATAGTTATGTATTTTACCAGGCATATGTAGAAAATAAAACTTTCTTCGAAAATGTTCTAAAAATAGTGAGTATTGGTGCCAGAAAAAAAACAACTATTACAGAGGATGAAGAAAATATTTATTTTATTTACCTACTTATTTATAAATATTTAATAACTGGTAACTATGGACTCAAATATGTTCGTTACAATAAATCTTCTGTAAGTAACATATAAGGTTAAATTTAATTCGTTCTTGACCTCTTCAGGGGTCATTGCAGACAACATTATAAACAATTTTTACTTTGAGAAAAAAAAAATACCGGTCTAGTCCCGTAGTAAAAGATGTAAATAATAATAAGTACGACGACCCCTAAAGGTCTAGAACTACTAAAATTTAACCGTGTTTAATGCCAAATTCACATAATATCTTTATATATTTTCCAGACACAGACACTCCCTTTACACATCAATATTTAAAGAACAAACTGACGACTACATTTCCAAATTGACTAATCCTTGATGAGAAATGCCGAAAAAAAACTCACGAGGTCAATGGTTTTGATACAGCATATTATACCATTATATACCAAACTTATGGCTTCACCAAGTAACTCCACTCCGGGCTATAAATCTTGGCCATGACTTCGATACTTCGATGTTGTTAACTTTGACTTCGACTGGGCTGGACTGAACGACGTGTATGGACGGGATATAGCAGACAAGTTTCGGATACGTCCAAAAACGGAGAACTTTTGCGGATCAATTGCGGAACAGCCGTGTGAGTTCAACTACATTATATCATTACATAAACGTAAATTTTCCTGGGATAGGAGCTTGTCTATTTTTTTAAGAAAAAGAGGCAAACAAGTAGGTATACAATGAAGGAAGTAAGTAAAAAAAAATGTGCGAATCAACCCCTTTCATTTGATACTCAACACGACATAATTACATTTTTTTTTTTCAAATCATTATTACATGTCCTCTAGAATGCGCTATGTTGAATTTAATGCAACGTCAACATCGCTTCAAATCATGCTTGGGAGTTTTCAAGTTATACATACATCGCCGTCAAAATCATGACTCTACTTTTTACTTTTCCGAAGTCGGGTAAAACCACTCACATTTTATCTTGGTTAATTAAGGAACAGTCATGTGGGCCAAAAACAATGCCGACAAGTCTGTATGACATAAAAATTAAGGGAATTATACAAACTTATAAGTCGATGGTAAAAAAGCCCTCGTGTATTCACTTCAATAAGCTCTATCGGTTTATAACTTTAAATTAATTTGTACATTATTTGTAAATGCAATGCACAATAATTCAAATTCAAACACAAGTAAAACTAAAAATATGTAGTTATGCATATTTCTTTTACTAGATACAATTATTATTAAATTCAATGACACACCTAAAATTAATATAGCAATGCAATAGATAGATAAGCTTAAAATTGTTTGAAAGTTGTTGTTGCGTGTCCCGCAAGTTGTGCGTGCAACCCTATACACGGAGCGTTCTCAATGACACCAACTAAACTACACTTGAAAGGAAGTCCTATCAACCTAAGTATAAGACACAAAATCTGCCTCTTCTGCAGCATTACGCTAGCATAAACCACACCATTCAATTGTGAGCTGAATAAGCATTCGGTCCAGAACTTATTCTGCCAGTGTCCGGCGGTTCACGTAAATTAGTTTAGTTCGTCGGGTGAACCGCCGCGGTAATCAACGCCAGGGTGCTGCACTAGTAAGCCACAGAGCAGGGAAGAATGCAAGATTACAGATTCAAAAGTAGGTATCTAAAGAATAGTGTACAATTTTAGAAGGCATTGCGAATAACACAAAAATAAATAAATGCAATACATAAGTTCTGAATAAAACTTAGACAGGCCTTAGTTTAGTGGTTAGTGGCTGCTATGCAGTAGGGTTCGATTCCCACCCAAGACAAATGCGCTTGCAACCGCTATCCTAACAGGGCAATCAACCAAGACGTAATGTTAGCCAAAAATTAATGTAGTTTAATATCTCAGAATTGTAACATACTATGTATTAGAAAAATTACTTAATGCAATGGCATTTTTTGTAAACAGTTTGTACAGTTAAATCTCCTTAAAGAAATTCGTTGGTCAGCAAGACTTTTTGTGAAAATACCAGTAATACCAGCGGACTTACTGCAAATTCGTTAGTCTGTGTTCCGCTAAGTGAGAGCGGCTAATCTGCAATGCATGCAAGAACTATTTGAGTAAGTAAATAGCCTCGCACAGCATTTTGTTAACTGGACTTGAAATACTGTAAGTTAGGGCTTTTATTTCTAAAAAAGTAAAAATAGCCGCCCATTGTATTTTGTAGTGTATATGTTTTCTTTTGTTATGTATTTTTGTGGTGTACAATAAAGTATATATAAATAAATATAAATAAATAAATAGCCTACTTCATTTCATTTAGTGTGGTATTTTGTTTAATTAAGTTAATTACCCAAAAAGTAAATAGAAACGCCGGGAGGCTGTTGCCTAGAAGGATATTCACTGATCTTATTGTTGAGGTCCGCAATTAGTGTTTAGCATGTGGTGATAGCAACTTTGGACAATGAAATGTTTGAGTCAATTAAGGCAGATTGTCTGCTTAAGGGAGATGTGCTAGGGTACCTCGCGAAATTCAAATGTTCTTATAATACGTTTTTTAGTGTCAGGCTGTATGTTAAACAAAGTATGATTTCCAACCAACCAATCAACTTTACAGCCCCAACGATCATTTGTTCTGTGAGCAATATGCCTTGCTCACATTACACTTGAATCCAAAAAGTCATAGGTGCGTCACTATTTACAAATACGAACTCTTTTCTACATTCAACGATAACTAATCATTCAGCAAGACTTTTAAATATTACAAACTCACAATGCAGTCTACCACAGCCTACCGGCTTACCGGAGCCTAACAGCAAAACTATTCGAACAACGGAATAGTTCGTACTTCGATTTCGTTAGAAGCACGTAAGACTCGACAAAAGGAACGAACGAATGTTGTAGAAATGTTCATTCGCGAAGGAATGGAAATGTTTGTTCAATTCAATTGATGAAATGGATTTGTTGAACGTGGTTGTGCTTTTAGTGTTTTTAGCTTTTAAGAATTAAAAAGTTCTGTGGTTTAAAGGTCAGTTGTTTAGTAAATTTTGGTTAGAGACTAGTTTAATTCATTAAACCCCATTTGGTGCCCGTCCCGTCATTGTCTTTCTATTGGGTCTCTAATTGACACGAATGAAAGGTTAAAACTAAATTGATGTTGTGTTTTTTTCAGCGCCCTCCGCGTCTTATAAATTATAACGCATTCTGAGTGCTAATGGGGTTGCCCCGTTACTGCAGCGCATCAGGAATGTTTGCTGAAACCGTGCAAAAACCAACAGCATCCTATCTATGATAGTGAGCAGGCTTGATTGTGAAATTGTGAAGCAGTGCTGCAAGTTCTCGACTGGGCTTGTCACCTTGCAGCAATGATGTCACAACTTGTTTCTGATTTTGTTGTTACTTAAATTTAATGAATTTATTATTATTATTATTTAAACTGTTTATAATCGTGTTTCTGTCCAAACCAATGCAATATTTTACCTGTTTATTTAAGGAAAAATCTTACAGAGAGGAAAGATGATTTTTTCATGGTTCTTTACAGTTTTATGAATCAGAAAATTTAATTTAATTTTTATTTTTTTTTCATTTTTATTTTTTTCTGTTTTTAACACTTTACAAATGAGTAAAAATCTGACGAAAATTTTCAATGATAATGACACTTCTGATTACTATCTGTTGTTGTTATTTAAAACAATAATAATAATTTAATACAAGCAACAAGACCTGATGTGTTAGTAACAATATATGTATGTATGTACTTACAAACTATGTTAGTACTATACAAAGACAAAAACAACAACAGGTTATGACATTTGTTGCAGCCTTGAGACGCACACTTCATATACTGTATAGGTTTCGCGAAAAAATTAAATCTTTTGTATTCAGTGCGATCGACTTAATTTGTTTTATTATTCTTTTATTTAAATATGGTATCTACATTGTTACTTTTTTAGTCTATTTTACTTATGTCAGTTTATTATTTTTTTAAATTTTATTTGATGTGGTCTAAGTATATCTTTTGGGTCCACTGAATAAATATTTTATTTATCTATCTACATCATTACTGCAAGGTGATAAGCCCAGCTTATTGTGAATTATGACGTTGGTGTGCCTTATTAAATAAATAAATGCAGATACATATGCAGAACTCATCTTGGCTATTCAACCCTGTATAATCTGAATGTCACTTTGAAAGTGTCATTTGCAGCAGTCCTTACTTAAGTACTTGACTGCTGCAAATGACACTTTCAAAGTGACAACGGGAACATTCAATAATTTCAGTAATCAAAGCTTTAAAGCCTTGATTACTGAAATTATTGAATGTTCCCGATGAAACTATTCATTGGCATTTCATTATTGAAATGTCATACAATTTATACTCTATTAATAAATAAATACAATTACATGTTGAATAATTTAATTTAGCTGTGAATTCGTTGAATATTACGTTTATTTAACAATAATCTGTTATTCGTAGTGAATATTTCAATACCTACACTGAAATATTTTTTTAGATTCATTGTTATATGAAGTAACAATGTCCTAACTTTCTTTTGTACGTAATTTATATGTAACTAGAAAGTTGGATTTATTCTTTAATTAAGTGACTTCAATTCTTATTTCTCAAAAATCCATTAAAATTAAAAATAATAATTTTTGTTCACTACAGTTTTATGAAAATGGGTCGATCCAGGTTTTTGTTTAATTTGTTTTGGTGTACTTTCCTCCAAATTGTGCCATTTAATCCAATCTTGCGCTATTACCAACAAATATATCCCAACAAAAATGGGTGGATTAGACAAGATTTATATTTTTGGAATTTCTAAACAACACATAGGTATTATTTTGAAACAAGCTAACCAAAACCTGTGTGTTTCAGTACATCACGCCATTAAAAGTAAAAGTGAAAATTGTAATCTATCTTTATAGGTAATTGATCCGCTCACCATTCACCCGGATCAACTAAATCGAAAATACATAAAAAAACTGAAACAAAAACAAACTAGATTTTTATTCCACGTAGAATTTAACCCTAAAACGCGACGGTATCCAAACTGCGATCACCGCCCATTTGATTAAAGCGACTGCAATCCCGTGACATCTAAATTTATTTCAGAGCAAAATTAGCGTGGTTTGAAGGTATGTACAGGGCGTTGTAATGGATAAATTTTACACAACAAACAAAAGTGTAAAAAGTAATTTAAAAAAATAATTTTCCGTAGACTTGGTCTTGCTAGTGGCTTCCAGAATTTGTGTTTTTTTTCTGGATAAGAAATGTTTATTTGTTTGTCCTCATGCCCTTTATTGTACTCCTGACAACGTGATATCAACATTTAATTATGTGTTAGTTGTAGTTAAAGTGTGAATGCGTAGAACCAAACTCACATTCGCATTTATAAAATAAATTAGTATTTTTATTACGTCAGTTAGGATAAAACTAAAGAAACGATGGACGGATTGTGTGAAAGCAATAGCCGTCTTGAAACAAAAATGTTTGGAAGAAGAACATGCTGCGTTGACCCCAAACATTTAAGAAGAAATCTGACCTTTCCAGACTGCCCAGTATTGTTAAACTCTTATTAATATTTTTAATTTTGAAATTATCACGATCCCTGAGTTTTATTCAGTATTGCTTCTCAGGTATTATCAATTTGGCAAAACCAGTACCTACGTGGAGGTACTTGAAAAAAACACATGTAGCAAAATTACCTGAATAGATCTAGGTACCTACAGAAATAAATTTTATTTCATAATATCATCATTACATTTCATGTAAGTTCGGATAGTAGATTTTAGCGTAATTGGCTGTTTAAAACTAGTTTACATTATAACGCGTGTGTTCTATGTCCTGTAAAATTTTGTAAATTTAATAGCCGGCCACCCTGTATGTGCACCGCAGTCGCGTCATTGAGGACACACGGCGGGTGTCACGCTGTTGATGGAGTACTGACAACGTGATTGATAATGGTCGAGGTGAAAAAGGTTTTGTAATAATGTACGGAGGCGTTTTTTTGTTTTGTATTTTTTATTTGCTAAAAAATTTAATATAGGTACCTATTTTTTACATTTCATGGTGTTTTTGTAGGTTTGTTTCTGTATTTGGTTACTCATGAATGTCCAATTTTGAGGTCAGGAGGTCGTTGTTTAGTTATTTGAAAATCGAAGTACGTACACACGGCTACACATAAAGCTATACATTTCCAGTATAAAGTCAGAGGGCAGTCTTTTTTGAAGTCCAGACATTATCTCGGTCACGTCATGTAAGAACAATGCATATTAGTGTCTGAAGTGGTCTTTTGAGGAAAGAACTACACAAATATGAAGGGTCCAGATCAGTCCAAGAATTTGTCAGTAATCGTTAGCTCAAAATGGAACTCGAGGAACTTAACTTTTAATATACGTTACATTGTCGTCAAGCATTCCTCCTAAGCACATGGATTATCAATTCCGCAGGTGTTAAAAAGCAGGTGCAATCAAGTATGTATGTATGTCATTATGGAGGCATAATGACATATCTACATACTTAATTGCATAAGACGTTTTTTGCTCCATCACACAACGATACATCCACTACCATACACAATAGACAATGCAAACCCGCATATTTTAGGGTAGGTGTACATATAATTTAAGGGTATACATTTGTATAACACTTGATTTATTGTTAAAGATTAGCGTCGGACGTATGAATGAGTCTTAATATGTCTCTTGTGCCTGGGGATTAACCCTTCGTCGCCCGATTGACGGGAACAAAGTTCCTCCATTGGCTTTACAGAACGACGCTTTCTAATGACATTTGAGGGTTATTGAACGACTTTTGCGCCGTTTTTAAAGAGTGAAATCTTCAAAATTAGAATGCACGTTAATAATTTTCTGACGTTGTTTAATATTCATGTTCAATATAAATGTTATTAAAATTCTTGTGTCACAGTGTTTAAAACTTAGTTCTTCCGAAACGGCTTGACCCATTACACGTTCAGTAAGTTTGAGAATAGGATGTAAACTATTTTTCATACCCCTAAATAAAGAGTGTACCTACCATCCCGATTTAAATTGATTCTAATGAGTGGAACCTCCTACAGACAATTTTTGCTTAAAAGGAGCTCTCAATCTCAAATTTGTTTACGAGAGTTTAATTACGAAATAAACTATTTTTAATACAATTCGAAGCTCGCTGGGGTAGCTAGTTTAATACAGAGTCGGGTATTTAAGACTTTGTGTCGTCATTTCCGATTTGATCCTTTAATGATAGTTGATCACTATAAGACCAAAAGAACCCTGCGAAAATTTGGTAATAAAAAATATCCGGTATAAACCCATTTAAACATTATAATAAACAACAATTTGTCGCACATAAATCGCGTCGATCCCGGAACAAAGTCTAAAATACAGTTGGAGCTAGGTCTTACCCCAAGTTAGGGGAGACAGGGGAAGTTATGACAAACGATGCTACTCCTAATCCCGATGAAAATTTACACAAACATTCGCTTAGAGTTTCATCTTTCCGCGTAAGGTTTATATAGGCGTAGATATGTTTTCTTGTTTTTGTGCTCCTACTTTGGGTTAATTGGGTTCGGTTTTGTTTTTGCTGTGGAAATAATGATTTGTTGAAAATTGTTTTCATATTTCAAAAACTTTTTAATTCGGTAAACCCCGATGGACACCGGTGTTCGCGCTGTCATTGTCTTTCTATTGTGTCAAATTGTCACGACTGAAAGGTTAAAATTTTACTGTGTCATACTTATGATTTGGCCCATTCAAAATAAGAAAGAAAAAATAAACGAAGAAAGAAAAGTTTTTTATTGGTAACAAGTTGAAACACGCATGGTAAAAACATGTTACAGAAAAAAATACAAAAATGGCATGTCTCTCGGCTGCGCCAAAAGGTCCATTTTGGCATCAATGCCAGATAGATGCTAAGATGCTGCCTGACGCTAATTTTAATGTTAATTTTGAGAAGCAAACCACCGAAAAACTAAATGCGATGTCTATTTAAACTCAAAAAATCCCTTACAAACATACCATAACACGGCTACGGCTAAACTAAAAAAAAATGCGGCGGTTTTGAAAATTATAAAACTTCACACTAAACATAGGTAGGTATCTCTTTAATAAAAAAAAACCCATGTTCAATTCCTTTAGAACCCCCACTTAAAGAGTGAACACGGCCAATTTGGCACAGCGGCAACCAAATTCTAAATTCCCTTACACGTCAATTCAGTTGAATCGTACGTAAATTGTTCGAGTGCATTACTGGCATGGGTAAGTGGTTCAAACGCGTCGTCAAAGTCAAGGCGAGTGACTTGGGAGAGCTATAGGATTCGGCCGATTGGCTGACATGACAGGTGATGTGGCAAGATGGATGGCGGGCGAAGTGATTGGTGTACTAAGTCCGCGTTAATTTGAGTGACTAGTGATTGGTGGGTCTATAGTATGCGTTTGACTAGCGTGTTGTATTGGCTCTGAGCTGAGATTTTGGCGATTCGGATTATTGTCTACTTTTGTGTCATACTACTTTAGATAATCTTAAAAGTAGGTAAAAGTGGGTAAAATCGGGGTTTACTGTAAGTGTATTTCCCGGGTTTACCTATTCCTAAGAGTCATAGCTAAATACAAGAAATTAAATAATTTTCAAAGCCGACTGTTACTTACGTTACGTTACGGACTAATCCATGTGTTTGCAAACACAGCTTTATCATAATAGATTACAAGTACATGCTACAACGACAATACGAAGAAACAGTGTCCCAACACACAATGGGTATATTTTACAGAGAACCTATTATAGGTATCCACTGTTGTCTACAACGTTGAATATTACAAAGGTACCTAATTCCATTTCATCCCCAACAACAGCTGCAAGAATTCACATAGAATTCCATCTTCAACGTAGAACAAGACAAAGAAATAACACCACATTCTTCAAAGACAACGCTATACCCACCATCTTGAATATTACACCAATTTATGTAACATCCCCACCGCAGAAGCTCGTTTTAATATTCCTAGACGCAAAGGAATGCACATGTGCCTGACAGATTTGAAACACGTTCCAAAATTAAACAATGTCAGTTTAAGATATTTCATCTGTGGTATTGTATGCACCGAATGCAGACAGCTTGAAATATTGTCACTGTCACGCTGCTGTCACTTGAGTGTCACGATGATATCTACGGCCGTCCAATAGCGTTCCGATGCCGATTGCGGTTAGAATACAGTTTAACGATTCAATGCTCAATCGAAATCGTATTCGGTTTGGATATAATCGAATAGTGTGATTCGATAGTCTTCGATTATGATTGCTCTGGAGTTGTGTTTTGAATTGTAATTTGGATGAAGATGTTGTCTTGTATTAAACTAAGCAGCAATTACTTTTAAAGAATGTGAAAGAAATTTTAAATTTAAATTTTTACAGTGCAACATGCTATGTTTTTGTGAAATAAATACTTGTATTTTGTTATTTTACTTTTTATTTTAAAGACTGACGCGTTAAATTGGAAATGACTGAATTCGTATGTTCATGGTGTAGTTTGATTGGTAATGCCCACAATCATGGTAAGCTATTGTCACGTTGTTTACAAGTAAGAATCGACATAGATTTCCAACCTAGCACCATAAGTTCAAAAGATAAATCTTGACTTTTTGACGACTTTTACAAATTTTTACGTTTTTGCCGATGTTTTTCTTTATTTGTGTTAGATATAAGACAATGTGATTTTTAATTACTTGGAAACAAGTGACAGAAAAGTACATAGGTATAACCCGATGACAAAATTTAATTTTGTCAGTACCTACAGCGGAATTTGCTGCACAAAAACATGTAACAATTGCTATCAACACAACATGCACTAACAACTAATATTTTAGAAGTATCACACGACGTGGTGTTCATCTCATGAGCATCTTTATCTCGACTGCAGCTAAAGTATAAAGGCTGAGCTCACTAGCTGCTTGAAAAATGCAAACCGCCAGTACGGACATCCACTATTTATTGGCGAATACTTCAAGTGAATGGGGTTCTTAACGGCGCCCTTAGTGGGAGGACAGGAATTGTTTATCCTACTTCGTACTAATATTATAAACTCGAAAGTTTGTGAGTATGGATAGATAGATGGATGTTTGTTACTCATCCACGTAAAAACTACTGAATGAATTTAATTAAAATTTGGTATGGTGTTAGCTGACACCCTGGATTAACACATAGGCTACTTTTTATCCCTGTATTGCCACGGGAACGGGACCTACGCGGGTGAAACTGCGGGACGTCTTAAATCTATTTATAATGTGCTCGGACTTTAGAAATAATTGTGGTTTTGAGTTAAGCATGTTGACAGTGTATGAGTATCAAAATTATATTTAGTCTGTCAGTTAATAATCCCAGCCTGTTACTGTCCCATTGCAGGGCAAAGGCATCTTATCATACAGAGAAGACACGAACATTGATTAAGAGCTTGCTCAAGGCGGATCGGCGATTTTAGAATAGCTTTTGCACAAACACTTTTACACGTCATTTTTTAACTAGGAGATGAGATCGGTGTTCCACTATCTGACTACTCTGAGAAGTAACACCAAACGAACTCAGAGGCCTCTTTTAAAGTCCAGATATAGCTAGCTTTTATTACTTTGTCGACTTATTTCTCGGTATCCGGCCCGGAGTCTGGATCTGTGTCCGATTGATGGCAATAGGCTCGCACCCTATTACATATTTCACAACTTTTTCACACAACGCCATTTAGTCCCAAGTTAAGCTTGAGAGCTTGTGTTATGGGTACTAAAAAGCTGATAAACATACTTACTTATATATTTCTAAATAAATACATATAATATTACAATACTTAAAAAGTAATTGCTAGCTTCACTTTCCACGTATCTCACTTAAAACGCTACAAATAGAAAATCCATCTTACTTTAGGTACTCTGTAGAGCAAATGTATCAAATACCAATTGCTCACAACGCAATCAACTAACATGTCCTTTTACACAAACGAAAAATTCCCATTTTACTTGTCCGCTAACCCGCGGATGCTATCGATGCCCAAGTTATGGCCCACTTCATAAAAGGGCGCAAACACGGCAATATTTCGCCAGACCGCTGGCAAAAAACCGGGGCATGCGGCCACGAACCGTACCGGGCGTAAACCGTAAGTCACACGTGGCGCCATCTAGTTATTTATCGAGCTATGATTGGATGGCCTTGTTACATTTTATATTTACTTTATGTTTCATGTTACATTATGTCCCTATTATATTTCGGAGTTAATGTCCCACTCCAAATTGAGTTTCGTTTATTTTTCTCGCCGCTTTGCCCTTTTGTTTTATATATTTTTTTCGAGATTGCGGTCCACTTGCGAGTTGTTTAGTTTAGTTAATGGCAACAAGTTAACGTTGGGAGGTTTATGGTGATGACTCTTTGGGTTTTCAACGCGGAAGTAATTTAATTCTTGAAATACTGATGTTAAGAATAAAGTCTAAACTGTAGTTTTCATTGTGTATTAAAAAGAAAAGCAAGCATAAACGAAAATTGCTTGCATTGGCAACTACGCTGCTAGATTATATTCTAAATAAGTTTACTGCTTATGTGTGTTATTTATTATTATTATTATTTCCCCGTCAAGCATAACAAGTTCTCTAACTTCCAAGTTCGGTCTCGCTAACAATATACTTTTTCATCCAAGTAAACGTTAGAATAGGAAAAAAAAGGCGAACAACTTTTTCATGCCACGCAATACAAATCACAAACACGGACCGTCCACCATAAATTTCACCTCAGCGTATTTTTTCCCAAAAAAAAAAATACTCGGTTATTTATTTACAACATAAGTTCATATTTTCGTACGTATAACGTCTGGTACGGGAAGCCCGTGGAACTCATTTCCTCAATAAATTCCCGGTAGAGCAGAGAACGGGTTAAATTAATGTAGGGGCCCTCGCTAAAGATCATTTTTAGGTCAAATGATACATCGATATTGGCGCGAAGTTTACCCTATGTACATTTAGGTGTATCGCCGAAAATATGATGACAATAAGTGAGTTTTCTTGTTGGGTGTTTTTTTTGGGCCGGAAGTGTAACTTGATGATTATTGATTTGGTGAAACTGTCTGGTATGGTTCATTATAAGTTAATTTTAAGTATGTTCTACCCCTTCTTCTTTGCAGCAAAAACAGTAGGACGTGGTAAAGAATGGGCGTTTTGGTAGCCTGTCTTTTTTTTCGACGTTCAAGAAGTGCTGATTCTCAGCCTAGTTTGAATAAAGACTCTTGATGTTGATTTTAAAGGGCTGGGTAGAAGGTGTACCTAAAGTAGATAAAGGGCGACCTATCCGTCGCCATCATACGTTTTTCTTATAATTTAGTTTGCGCATTTTGTTAAACTAATTGTTCGCCATTAAGGATTCTTTAATAATAAAAACTGTTTGTTTTTTAGTCACAAAAAAATTTAAAAAAAAAGAACAAATATTATCGTTATATAACAAATAAGGTTGAAAATTCTCATTTTTATTAATTTTAAGCATTACATGAGACAGACCACTGAAATCCCAACAATGCACTTTAATAACCTACCTACCCTACCCTACCTATACTAGGAAGAAGATTTACCACAACAAACTTCCTAGCAACTCATTTAACCTAGATTACAGGTAAGTTTCTATTTCTCCAATACTTCATGTATCAGAACGAAACAATTTAGATACTAAAGCGAAGAAAAAAAACCGACAATAATTTACGAAAAGATAACCCAGACCGATTGTAGGAACATTGGAACAAAAGGACGTTTTGCGTTATCAAGGCTGGAGCAAAAAATATGTGATCGGCCAACCTGATACTGAGTCCACCGGCCGCTTTTAATTACTTAGACTTCTTTATTTATGGACATAATGGTTGCTATGTATTGTAGATGGTGTGCTTTTAATTTATTGTGTGCGATTAAGAGTTTTAAAGTGAATGTTTTTGGGTTGATATTCGATTGAAGTTCCTAGAGAAATGTTCGATAGGTGCCTCAAAACAAGTACAAGAGAAGGGCTTGTAGCCTGGTAGAATTTTGCAGGGGTTAAGCCATGGATCTGATTCTTTTAGTAGAAGAAATAGTAGATTGATGTGTAATAACAGGGATAAAAAATAGCCCATGTCACCGAGAGATAGTTCAGCTTCCCAACGGTGAAAGATTTTTTCAAATCGGTCCAGTAGTTTAAGTAACTTGAAGCCCGGCTGACAAAACAAAAATGGCAGCGTCATACCGGTATGTTTTGAAAACTATTTGCAAAACGATGAGAGAGATGATTTGAAAAATACACACGCACAGTTGTGTATTTTTCGTGGCTTGCCATTTAATTGTGTCGTTGCGAATGTTTCGTTCAATTATTTAAGAATGCGAATGATGTTTTGAACAGGAATAATTAAATCTAATATATTTTGGATACACGTAGGTACCCCTTATTAGTTAGAACAATATTTTGGTAAATTCGGAGGTTAGTGGTAGTGACTTTACTCCGCTTTTATTAGTCTTTAAAATGTCTTAAATATTCTTCACTAAATCGTTTCTCTGTAACTTTATGCATTTTTATACTCACATACATAACATGACGCCTGTAATCCCCAAAGGATTCGGCAGAGGTGTACCTGTTCATACACCCACATTTCGCCAATTATGTTTAAGTTCCATATAACAGGAGCGAGCATATTGCCATCAATCGGGCACAAATTCAGACTCAAGGCTCTTAGAAACTAAAAAGTCTAAAATAACCACGAAGACATGTCAAAATTAAACAATATTTACGAGCGATGGCGTATTTACAAGAGCCTCACAAATTGCTACTCGCTCTAAGGAACTTGGGATAAAATTTTACTGCGAAACTTTACCTACTCTTTTTAAGACTAAACTCAAAGTTTCGGCTGTTTGTCTCAAATTCTGTTGGGTTTATTGCCCCCTCATGTAATGGGGTTACCGTAGTTCTGAATCTAGGTGAGAGTAGTCTGTTTGTGAACTGATTCTGGTTTTAAATTAGTTTTATCACTTTGTTAGTGGAGCAGGGCGAGGAGCTGCGTAATAACACCTTCATGGATCGATGTAAGGTCGTCTTTTGCTGGGTGACCTTCTAATTTGAATTGCATGTTAAGAGTACTTAATTTTTGTCGTATACTATCATAATACTAATAATACCAATATTGAAGGAGCCTCATCTCAAGCAAAAAAGGCACGTGCTTTAATCACCACACTCGCAAAAGGCGGATTGGCCATTTCAAAGTGCTTCTCGTATTGGAAAGAAAAGAAAGACCATCAACGGTAATGAATTCTATTTGATGGTATTAGTAAGCATTTTGCTTTAAATTATGTAGTTTTCTTTATACCTATGCTGTTCTACAAACAGCAGTATATTGTTACGCCAATTCACATTTCATGATTGTAATGATTGTCTTTATATGAGAAGAGGGTTTTGTTCAACCGTGGTAGTGGAACAGTAACAGGTTGGTATTATTAGATAACACTGCCGGGAATCGAATTATCGATCGGGCACAAATTATATCTTTACTAATATTATGAAGAGGAATAAGATTAGTATTTTGTACAGACGCCAGCACATCAAGTTACCTCAATGTGTCAAATTTCTTTGATCGTTTTCAACTTTATGTTAAACAGAATAAGGTTCATATTCAATTGGGAAAATTTGACACATTGGGGTAACTTGATGTGCTGGCGTCTCTACATAACGAATAAACTTAAAAACTACTGAACCGATTTGAAAAATTATTTCACCGTTGTGAAGCTTCACTATCCCAAGGTGACATAGGCTAATTTTTATCCGTGCATTCCTACGGGAACGGAAACTACGCGGGTGATACCGCATGACGTCTACAAGTTCTATCTATTTTAGGGAATATCTCAATGAATGTTATGAAATTCACACACAATACCAAGCTTTTAAAAACTCCTTCAAAACAAGATGGCGGTCTATTACACTGGCAGGAACTTTATCTAAACGAAACAGATCGTTAACTACGTGAACTATACGTCAACACCAATTACGTCAGTTTCTATAGTACATAACAAGTTCGCGCACTGACCGGTCGAAGCGGGTAGCGGGCAGAGTTAATGCAAATTAGTTTTGTTCGCCGACCAGTTGTTAACAATACTTGTACATGGAATAATGGTATGTTGAGAGTTGGCTGCAGTTTATCTGGAGTCCTGGTTTTGTGGTGAATTTGGGCATTGTTTGTAATGCCCGGGCGGTAAATAGAATTTTGTTAACGACGACTGTTTTGAAGCCAAAAAATTAAAGTCGGTTATGCCAATAATATTCAATTCGTTACGGCATGCAATTAGAAATGTTCCTAAAATATGATATTGTACTTGTTAACCGACTAAAATGCATTAATCTGACAGATATATTTGCGACAAAAATCTTTGTTGTTCCAATTTGATCTGTCCGTTCTTTTTGACATTCTATCCAAAAACAGGTAATTTCAGGCAAAATGATAAATTTATTGGTGAATTAATTATAAACATTGGGGTACGGAAAATGATATGACATCTAGCAGTTTTAAAAAATTACAGAGTGGGTTGTAATGGGTTCATTTAAACACTTTTACATGTAATTTTTTTTAATGCGAAGATGAGGTCGGTATTTCGCTAGCTGATTACTCTGAGAAGAAACTCCAAAAGAAACTCAGAGGTCGAAGTCTCTTTTAAAGTCCAGACACTATCTTGGTCAGATTATGTAAGAACCATGCAGATTTGTGTCTGATAATGGTCTTTTGAGGAAATAACCACACAGAATGAGTGGACTAGATCAGTCAGTGCACGCATTTGTCAGTTATCGTGAGCTCAACTCGGAACTTGAGGAGCTCTACGTCCTGACGCACAATACCAAAGGAAGAACATATGGGTTGCAATACTTAGCACTTAGGTACTTATAAAGCATGCCTTTAAATTACCTACAAATATGGTAGGTATCTTAATCTATTATGGACCCTGTCATTAAAAGCATAGTTTGTGAGTGACATGTAATATTTTGATAATAGTCTTTTGTCTATTAGTATTACTAATGTTAGTATCAATTCACATCTACTTTCTAAGTTTATCTGAGAAATTATAGACATCAGTAAAGGGAAACACTGTTAGGAAATCTAGATTCATAGGTAATACCTATAAGATCATAATTGCTAATTCACCTTGAGCAAGCGTGTAGGTCAATGCTCTTGCGTGAGTGACAAAAGGCCTTTGCCCTGTCTTGGACACTATTATGCTAGTATTACTATCTAATTTACTAGCTAACTAACTTCTTACCGCCTTAGAATCAATTCAAATTAGTTCACGTTCTATTCTCAGACCTTCTGAATATAAAGACAAGTTTTCTTAAGATTCGGTCAATCTGTTTCGGAGGAGTTTGGTAACAAACACTGAGCCACGAGAATTTTATATAGTTAGCTAGATTTAATGTAAATAATATGGTACTTGACACGCTCTATGATGATCAGAAATGATATTTTAAGTAAAAAGGTGTAGATAGGTTTCCTAAAAAACATTAGATCGTCAAAAACGGCACACTAATGCACGCACTCGTCCGTTGACGGCGCGACTCGGTTAAGTGTGGCTAGTTAGCCACATTTTAACGTGTCGCTTGCTAAGCGCTTATAACCCATCTACACCTTTTTACTAATAAAATCATTGATGATCAGTACACAAGTCTATATGGCCAGCCATGCAGTCTCCTTATTGTTAGCTAAAACATCTCCAACACAAAATTAATTACTCCTCCACCAACTCGCTAGCAAACTATCTACAAAGACACAAAAAATATTTCTCCCTTCCGTATGTGGGTCATCGATATCAACTTCCATCATTAACTATAGCATCCCAACACTTTTGCCTTAAACTTTTTCAATCGAACGACACGAGGCGGCCATTTCTTATTGTCTGTCGCCATACTGGACGTGTCCTGACTTGTGTGTGACGTCACATAGGACGAGTTGTGTGCGACGTCATACTAGTCGAGTAGTGTGTAGGGTTGCCAGTTCCGAAAATTTTATTATTTAGTCAAACATTTTGCAAGGATTTTTTTTTTTTTTAAGTTTTGTGTGACACACTGGTTTAAGACCAAAATAATCTTTATTGATTAAAAGCCCCAGGACCTAATGCTCAGCAGAGCTTTTTTAACTTATTATTGTTTGGTTTATTTATGAACTACCTACACTCTAGAGCAATGAATCCGGGCCACTTAAAGAAACCTATAAATCTCAGAAACTAAGAATGAAATGAATTGTGGTTAAAAGACAAATTAATACTTCTTCAATTAAGGTATTAAAACAATGTGCAAGTTATTTGAGAATATCAGCTAAAGATATGACACGGATAAAGTGACATTTCTTAGCCTTTTATCAACTTAAACCAAAGAACTACATCAATTAACCATTATCATAAGGATCAGCGCAGACAGAGATAATTTACATTTTGCCTTGCACTTTATTAATAAATTTTAAGTTGATTTTCGAGTGCCTTAATAAAATCCTCTACGCTGCATATCTGCGCTGACCCTAAACCTCTTTTCTAGCATCCCATTCAATATCCAAATCTACATTTTTACGACAAGTTTTCAAATAATTGCCAGTTAAACAGTATAAGTTAACGTCAAAAGGAAGCTTAAAACTGGGAATCAGACTAAGTGGCTTACTTAGCTAGCTGATGATGGCGTTTCGCGTAAAACTTAACAGCCAATCTTCATTGGTTTAACATTATACTAAAAAGAAAGTGTTTTGACTTCAAAGTCTTTGATAGCTTCCTTATTATTCTTCTAAAACAAAATTTTGTGATAATATTTTTAATTTTGGTACCTACGATTTTATGGCTATTTAAGCACTAGTTGCACTACCCTTCAAAAGCAACGTATTTTTTTCTTTATTTCTTCTTTTGTGTGCTTGCATCGTTTCTAAGAAAATGTATCTTACTTTCTTTCTTTGCACAAGTAGTAGTGGTAGGTAAAGTTTTTTTCACTTAACAGACAAAAAAAGAAATTTATTTATTTATTAAAACTTTATGCACTAGTAAAAGACACTGTACACAGGCGGACTTAATGCCTGAGGCATTTTCTTGTTTTTTTTTTTAATGTGTATTTCCTGAGGAAACTTAGGATGCACATGGAAGAAACAAATGAAAAAGCATTAGGATGGACACCACTAATAAAAAACAGCAGCTGTTTTTCACATAGAGCTTAGTGGGACTTTTTTTATTGAGAATTGAAATCCCTTCTTTGATAGTACTGACCACCGCATGAAAATATTATAAACGTGAAAGGTTTTTTGGTTGGATGGATGTTTGTTACTCTTCCACGCAAAAAACTATTGAACGGATTTGAATAAAATTTAGTACACAAATAGATTACAACATAGTTTAACACAATAGGATAGCTTTTATCTTGATTATATCTTCCCGTGGGATATTTTTCGAATTTCATTGTATCGTTGTTTGTTATTATTTATTGTTATCTAAGTGTGTGTTAACATTTATTTATTAATTTACTTGGATATGAATCTGGTATAAAGAATTAATTTTAATTTTACACTACAAATTGGTAACAGCAATATTTAAGTTACTAATTGAGTATATTTATAGTACTAGTAAAATGGATTAGAAAACATGGGCAAAATTTTCCTTTAAAGAAATTTTGCCTGTTAAAAAAAAAATTACTAAAGTCGAGCCAAAACTTTTCGTACTTACATTTATTTTCTCCCATCGTCACACCATAACCCTTAAAAAGGCCTGAAAATTGTAAAATAACCGAATACCATTGAGCAATTACTCGTTATCCCTGCGTAAGTTATTGCTCAAATGGGATAAAGTGGGGGCCCAATGATCAGCGGTACGGTGACTGTAATGGGGCCTCCAGCCGTAGACGGGGCCCTATCGAAGCCTAATGTGGCCGTATCTCACCTATTATCCAGTATCGTTATGGTATCGCTTTTCTATTATTCATTGATCAAATGGGTCTTCGGAAATAAATCTGGATTGAAGGAGAAAGGATTTTGTATCGTGGGAACGAGCAAAGGGTGATAAACTTTAAGTAAACTCCACTTGACAGACGATGAGACGTGATAAGCTATCAACAAAAGTACAAACGCCAACACATCAAGCTACCTCAAACTGACAATATTTCCCAGTTGAACATGAACCTTATTCTGTTTGTTACAGAGTTGAAAAACTATCAGAGATATTTGACACATTGGAGTAGCTTGATATGCTGGCCTCTGTACAGATCAGTGTCAAGCATTACATGTAGCCTTACCACGAATGCAGTAAACGTTTAGCCATATCAAACGATTTTTTAATACAATCCAACACTATCCTGCAGAGTTAAGTTTTAATTCACGTACGATTATTATTGTTGCCCATCTAGATAATTATGTATAAAATCTTAAAAATCAAATAATATTATGACTGCCTCGTTGGTCTAGTGGCCGCAAGCGCTACTGTTGATCATGAGGTCCCGGGTTCGATCCCCGGGTCGGGCAAAGTGTTATTGAGTTTTTCAATCTGCGATTACTCAGAGCAGCCCGGAGTCTAGATTTGTGCCCGATTGATGGCAATAGGCTCGCCCCCTATTACATGGGACTTAAACATAACTGGCGAAATGTGGGTGTACTACCAGGTAAACCTCTGCCTAGCCCTTCGGGGATTACAGGCGTGACGATATTTATGATATGTATTATGTCGATATGATTTTTTTTAATCCCAACAATTGCCCGTGTGGGTATAAGATTAAAGTAGATTAATAACGTTTACGTCAAAATTAGTGGGAGGCGTACTGTTTAGCGCAGCCATAGACTGTTTTATAAATATACTACGTGCGTGCCTATTTCAAACTGTAGCCAAATTTTATTTTGACAATTCTTTAACTGACCTTTGAAGGTAAAGTGAATAAAAGTTACTTCCAGAACCGTTAATTCCAGACTTCCAAAGTACAAATGGAAAGCGTAAACAATTCTCGGCCTATTCCCACCCCTAATTACAAAATCAAAATTCCAAATCAAACAAAACGAACTGTAAAGTTATTTAAATCAAAATGTTAATTCACCACCTGCCACGCGAACACGTCTTTACACTGTCCGAAAGTTGGTGCGCTCACCCCACAAACTCGTGATTAGCGCCCGTTTAGTGGGTAGTAGGGTGGAGTGCCCAAAAGTTGTCCGCGCGGACGTGAGTGGGTAACGGGCCGTAAACATTTTTACTCCGGTCGCGACAAGATTGTTTTTAAGCTTTCATTTGAAATCAAATTAATTGTTTACGCGTTGGCAGCGTGTTGTAAATAAATTGGCGGGAGGTAGATTGTGTTGTGGTTTGTGTTAGTGTAATAGGCACTAAGTCAAAATCAAGTAATTTATTTCTTACAAGTTCAATAAAATATAATGATTGTAGTTGCTTCTTCCAAATGGTAGTTTCCCATGGAGAATAATCACCTATGCACCAGGTATGGCTTCCTATTTTATTATTGGTAGGCTGCGTTTGAACACTATCTCACCTGATGGCAAGCGATGATGTGGTCAAGAATGAAGCACGTTTGCCCAGAAGTAACCTATTCACTCTTGTCTTAAAGACCTTTAGAACAACAGGCGTTATGGCGTTTTTTTTTGAAAATTTTGATTTTTCTATTACGTAATACGTCCGAACGTTCATACGTTTTTGTTAGAAAATGCTAGTAATCAGCTGAACCCAGTTAGACTTTAAGCTGGAAAAGGTTAGGTAGGTAGATAAAGTGTTAATTTGTTAGAAAGTTAGTTTTTGTGTTAGCCCTAAAGTTAAGCGTACGAACGGATAGACCAGCCATCTCCAACTTAGATACTATTGGCGTGAACCCATGGACTTAATTTAATCTTTAGGTTAATGACATTCAACCACATTAAACTCCAGCTAAGCGTAACTCTTCTGTGTATCACACACACACACATACACACCGCTCAGTGACACAAAAACACACAAGCAAACAAACACAACATCAAACCCTACCGACACCACAAATTGGAGCCGTGTCGTTCACGTCTCGCGCAAGTAATTCAAATCAAACATGCCGCATGGATCCGAATCTAATTTCCCACTCGAATTAAATAGCGTCGCGATTCGCTGGATTGGATTAACGTTATGGCAAACATTTGGTGCGGTTACCCTGCTATGTAAATAGGGTGTGTTTGTAGTTTGATGACTAGGATAAAAGAAAAATTCATTTGAAGGTGAAGATACTGACTCCCGATAATTTAAATCCCGAACAAGTTTCATAAGAAACAAAAAAAAAAGCAGGAAATAATCTTACAAACAATAAATGTTTATTTGCGACAGAAGACAATACACATTGTAAGAAAAATAAAAAGATTTCTAACTATTGAAACTCTTGTGTCGAATTGATGGCAATAAACTCGCCTTTTATTCCATGAGACTTAAAAATAGCTGGTGAAATATGGGTGTACAGACGCCAGCACATCAAGTTACCCCAATGTGAAACAAAATAAGGTTCATATTCAATTGGGAAAATTTGACACATTGGGGTAACTGTGCTGGCGTCTGTACATAGGCCAGCATATCACGCTACCCCAATGTGTCAAATTTCTTTGACAGTGTTTCAACTTTATTGTAAATAGAATTAAGTTCATGTTCAAGTGGGAAATTTTTACAGTTTTGAGTATGTTCATGTGCTGTACTACAGATACACTTGTATAACCCTTCGCGAATAACAGGCGTGATGTTTTGGCTGATTTCTAGCGTTATTGCCATGTTATGTCATTGTTTTACATTTAACTAGCTTTTACATAAAAAGTAGCCTATGTGTTAATCCGGGGTATTAGCTAAGTCCATACCAAATGTTATTAAAATCGCTCCAGACTTGACGAAGTAACAAACATACACACTCACAAACTTTTAAACTTTCGCGTTTATAATATTAGTGTGATTGCATTAAAACATCAAAGCCACTATGATAATGTCATCTTCAATAGCACAAGTTGAATCGTTACTAAGTCTTAGTCATCTTTCAAATAAAGATTAAAATACAATAACTTGATAAAAATAAAACCTGACCTAAAATCTATATAAAATGTAATGGTATTCATAGCCGGTATCTTTGTCAACGGTTTCATTACATAAAGTGCTGGCTCGCCATTTTTTGATACCAAATCAATTTGTTTAATGCTTCGAATAGCAGTTCTGTAGGTATCCATGCTGAACTGGCTCCAGGATTATGGCAGATCCGATATAGATAGTAATTGGTCCTTTTGATCAAGGCGATTTGTGTTTAATTAGATTTTCGTTCGTATCTGGAGAAGGTAGGAACAGTTTTGTATAGGTAGATAGTACGTTTTCTTCGCCGAACTTATTGGTTAAAGAATTATTCGTGGGATCGGTCATTGATCTAAGAGAAAATCAATTTGTGGAGGCTTATGTAATTAGGTGTTAACATATTTCTTTCATTGCCCTTCAAACAAAAAGGGACCACCACTTACCAGATTGCGGAGGACAAATAGGCCATTGCTCTTTGTAAAATGCTGGTATTCAGCTGCATCAAGCTAGACTCAAAGCCGGGCTCAATGTGGTAGGGAATAAGTTAGGCAGATGATGGAACATAAAACAAAAATAAAACCATATATTAAGACTATAATAAAGCAACGATAAAATAATTAGGCGCGTGAACTCCGCAAAAATTCGCGGCGAATATTTACCGCGAAAACTCCGGGAGCCAACCAACAATATTGTCAAAATTAATTCGTACGACGCGGCGAACGCGAAATAAAAAACCCATCAGGCCATCAGGTCGTTCGTTAAGCGAAGCCCCTTCGGAATACTCGTGCTTCGCGAAAAAAAAAACATCACGAAAAAAATGGCAACTTTGAAAATGAAAAGTCAACTGAGTGAATTCGCAAAAATTGCTGCGGGACCGTGGGAGACGGATGTGACGTACATCCACGGAATTGCGGATCGTGTGTATATTAAAGTTGCAGGTGCACAAGGGTATTTATGTAAAATTTTATTGTTCGGCAAGGATTTTGAGGGAAAACATACGTTATACCGCGAATTGATGTCTACTACCCTTTCAATTGATAGTAATATTTTCCACTTAAATGATTAAGTTAAACAAAGCCTAAAGACTTAAGCACTGTGTCTCAATTACGGCAACAAAACATTATAACAACACGCTTATATTCCCTGTAATCCCCGAAGGGCTAGGCAGAGGTGTACCTGGTAGTACACCCACATTTCGCCAGTTATGTTCACCTTCATATTAAAGTACTATAAAATAGGGGGCAAAGAACTGGGGGTAAATCAACCGGACCCAAAATCGGGTTCAAATCGGAGGGCAGTTACTGAAAAAATCCAGACGGAAAAATACAAAAACACACGTTATCCGACTCGAGAATCAAACCCAAGACCTCAGCAGTAGCCAACGAGAAAATGCAATTACGGCGAAACAGAGTAAATGCTAATTACAGTCTCGTAACAGTCGTAACACGATTCCTATACTCAATTTCACCCTTGCTGAACACACACACGTTTAATGCAATCACCACTAGTGCCACTTTCTAACAACTTTTTGCGATTATAACATGCTACTACTTTATTTTTGATTAATATTAGATTGCCTTGGTCCCAAGTGTTACTGCTGAGCGTGATGACCTGGGTTCAATTTACAGTTCGGGTAAGGTATTGTTCAATTTTCCATCTAGAATTCTAGAAGTCACGATTCTGGATTCGTGTTTTTGATGGTAACGTTCTATGCTGGTCTATTTAATTGCCTGCAACCTAAAAATGGTAGGCAAAATGTAAGTGCTGCCAGCTCTGTCCAACACTTCGCAGAATACAGACGCGGTTTTGCTTTTTTATTCGTATTTGGCCTCGCAGGTCCTTCGCAGGTTAAGCTATGCTTTACGAGGTTAGTCCGTGTATGAGTCGTGGATCCATTACAATACATATCCAGACTTCTCCATACCTCGGAAATAACGTTAAACCGTTGGTCCCGGCTGTCATTTATAGATAATTCAGTTTAACCAAAGGGTACGTATCTAACCCGTGAACGGAGATAGACAGCTAATGCATTCCATTTAAAACACTTGTAGTCAGTTGTTTTCCGGTTACATTGGAAGCCATCCCCAAAATAATTGGGAAAAAGCTAGCCAGATGTCGATAAAAACCTTAGGCGCCCGTTAGACTATGAGCATACCTTATCCTCTGGTGATTTTTGATCAACAAACAACCAAAAACACCATCACCATGTCTATCCCAACACAAAACGGAAAGGAAAAATAAGAATTTCAATTCGTGGGAAAGATTATCCATTTGAAACAATTACGTCTTCATTGGGCCGTTGATAATCTTCCGTTTTTTTTCTGAAGATGCCAGCCGTATCGCTCATTACATCAGCCATCGGTGACTTTAGGGAAGAAATTGAATTATTTCGGGGAATCGCATTACATTTCCAATTTATCGACGAAGGAGCTTGGGTGCTTAATGGACGTATCTGGGCAGAGGTGGTGGCTAAAAATAGGGCTGTCGTGTCATTTAGCTTATTATCCGAATACAGCATAAGGAGGGTAATGTGATTATCAGATTATGTAGTTTTTTTTTCCGTAGCGCTCTACAAAGAATTTCTACTAAGTATATTCAAATTGAGACATCACAGGGACCAGAGCAAAATAAATAAATTGGTTTTATGTTTGTTTGTCCTGTTGGTTTAGTGGTTAGTTGCCCTGACTGCTATGCTAGAGGTCGTGGGTCCGATTCCCACCCAAGACAAATGTTTGTGTGACGAGCACGATCATTTGTTCTGTATCGGGGTGTAAATTATTTCTAATATGTTTGTATATAGAAATAACAGCGCGCAGCGTTTGTTTGTATAACAGCGTTGAGGTATTTTTTGTTTTGGGGGCGTTTTGACCTCGCACAGGTCTTTTTGTTTTTAAATATGTTAGATTTTGTTTTAGTTTTAAACTGTTAAATTCTTGTGCGTGGCCTAAATAAGCATATTTTCTTTCTGAAATATAGAAGAATGATTAAGAATGTCATTTGACTAGTACTCATAGTACAAGCTCTGCTTTGGGACTAGTTTGGGACTAGATAGCGTTGTGTGAGAATTATGGAATATTTTTTTATGTGTGTCACTATATATTAGTGTGTTGTCAGATAGGCAATTACTTCGTTTAAAACATAGGCATTCAGCTGCATCTATTTAGACTGGAAACGGATTCCAACATAAATGAGAAACGGCTAGGCCGATGGTAATACAGAGAGGCACAGTATACTGCTGCCAAATTTGATTTGGCAACTAAACTTTAAGTTTCTAGAACCTTTTCAAGGCACTAATATCCACATAATGGTCAACTATTCAGGAATGAACCCTTAAGACGTATCTCAAATAAATTGTTTGATTCCGCTCCTAACTTCTAGAAAGCTAGATATAAATAAAAGCTGATCAGTAAAATAAATCAAACGAAGTTAGGTCAAAGGTCACAGCGTGGGTGCTCCAATGATCCTTAATATTTATTAGGTCTTACTGTATACTAAAATCTTATTAGTGTCAAGAGCTTGTCTTGTAGCTTCAGGTGCTTTTAGAAAACAAAATGGCCGAATGTCACAAAACAACTTGTAAGCCTAGAGGCTCTTCAGATTTAATTGTCTTTTTTAAGAAGAAAAGATAAACTTTACTAATTAGCAATTATCAGATGCCAGTTTTCTTCTACCCTTTTTGTTAGTTGTTGCCATAGTTAAGTGGCAAAGGTATCGCATTCCATGCATTATAAGGTTGTAGGTTGAAATCCGGGTAAGTACCTACCTCTTTATATTTTCGCCTCCACATACAAAGGTTGTCTGTAAGAGATCGATTTTTGCGATGAGGCCGCCCATTGTAACACCCTGTGCTCCTAAAGTTATTATTTGTAAGTTTTTATTGTGTACATCATAGTGTATACCTACTATTTTTTCTTAACCCAGTGTCAATATTTAATATATTTCCTATTCTAGTCCATATTCATTTACAATTTTCCTGTTAACCACTCCAATTCAGCTAAATATACATGTAATAATTAGTGTCACATTATTAATGAAATGGAAATTCGAATATGAGTCCCCCCTAGCTGCTCGACTGTCATAACTAACGTCAATTGATATTTAACCTCACACTAAGTCTAAATAGAAGAGAATACTCTTTCTTGAAAACCTGAAGGACTTATAAATCATACATTTCAAAGCTACTGCATAGGGTCACAGTATAAATATTAATACAGTAGGATGACGCCTTTGATCTCTGGAAAAATGCCGACAACCTCGACACGCGTTAGGGCCTGAGCACACCACGTTTTTTAAACGCGCCGTTGACGCGCGTTTTAGAAACGTGCGTCGACGACGCGTTTTTATCGTACAGATCTAGAGCGAGAGTCTACAGGCTGCGTCTGACTGGCGTGCGTACCGCGTTTGTATCGCTACAAACGCGCGTCAACGGCGCGTTTAAAAAACGTGGTGTGCATAGGCCCTTAGACTTGAATAATACCTCCCGCACTACGAACATCGGTTTGTTCGCAGTGCGGGAGCGGCTTTCCCGCGTCTCGCCCCTCACACCCCGCACGATTGCCCTGTCTAGACAGCTTCGTCGGACAACTGTATGTTTTTAGACTGTGATAGGGTCTTACAGTAAGCGTCCTTGCCGCTAATAGCGCTCTCTTATAAACAACCATTGGATGAATTTAATTAGAGAAAGAGAAAAGATGTGCAGGTAATACGTGCTGTAGGTACTATTAGCAATGCATAACTGTATAAGTATCACAGCATATACACGAATTATCATGCATGATGCAAAGCAACAAACTGACATAATATAATTTGCCATATTTTATAATGCACATACTATACAGGGTGTAACGGAAAGGGTGTATACATACAAACAGGGTGAATAGAGCATTTAATAACGAGTCTTTCCTCAAAATTTCAGCTCCCAACTAATAACTTTGAAACTTCACGATATTATTTAATATCGACAGTTTATTAAATGCAAAATCAAAACAAACGGGTCACCGCACTATGGGGGTCATAATCCTGTCCGGCAAGGTTCAAGTATATCTATCTCGGGTTCTGCGCGCCTAGTACAGACCTAACGGGCTCTGCCTAACCGACGAAGGCGCGACGGCGCGGGCGGGCTCAACTTTACAATTATGTATATATGTATAAAAACGTTGCTATGTCGTTTCTTATCACCAAGAGAATCCGTGCCCTTCGTATGTATATACCCTTTCCGTTACACCCTGTATATGCAGAGTTTGTGCCCATCTTACACCAACACTGGCAACGCATTTCTTAGTGTAAGACTATGAAATACCATTGCCAGTGTCAACAGTGCTTCCATCGAGAACAATTAGTGGAAACTAGTGGAATGCATGGGTACATCTCACTTGGTATATAATTTCAAGGAAATTACCTTGTTCAACAGTATAATTAGTCGTATGTAGGTTAAAGTTAATTTAGCTCTGCATGTGTTTTACATAAGACTAATACTAGTTTTCACTAACACTACGTTACACCTAACTGTTAGGCTTATTTACTAGCGCAAAACACATAATACCAACACCATCATGTGATGTTTATGAGTGTTTTTTATAAGTATACAAAAGCAGATGATATTTTTTTTATTTTGTTACCTATTCCAGATCATTTAAATTATACACCGCCAAATGTCGAGGCTATCAAGCTCCTTGACACCACAGACAAGACAAAAAATAACTAAACCATTTGAGTTAGTTTAGTGAAGATAGTGTTAAGTAGTGCAGTGAGTGCTATTCTTAATGAACACAAGAACAAAGTGTCGTTTTATTATAAAATAGAGACAATAAGAAAAGTACCAATGGACACATTCTTAACTTTGTGAGTTTTTAGCAAATTAAGTTAGACTTAAATTACTTATTAGCCTATAGGTCTAGATTGTAATTTTTATGAGTAACCGTTTAATACAGTTACTCATAATGAAAAAAAAAATATATATATATATATACCGCCAAAAAACATCGACAAATCTATCATCGATACTTTTTCCCCAACTCTAGATTTTTAATCCCAGCGATCACACTCAAACAGTAACTGCTTCATTAACTAGCAATCCTCATAAATCCTCAAATTAAGCCAGAAAGAGCCAGATAAACCTTAGACTTTAAATCATCCTAATTAAAATCAATTTCAACTGACAATTGCGAACACACTGTCGGTGAGAGGTTTATCAAAATCCACAAATCAAACCAGAAACAAAGAGCCAAAACAATAGACCAACTCAACAAAGAAACTCTACTCATTGCTAAAGAAAGGATACGGTATCACCAGCGCATCTTGGTCTTTCAAACTTCGTTAGTTCATTCCCTCTGTCGCCTGTGTTAGTTCATCTGCGAGCAGGGGTAGGAAGCTCTTGATAGTTGGGCGTTAGGTGCTATCAGCCTGCCTAGATAATTGATAGATAAATATCATGGGAGGCTGGACAGTTTGTGTTTGCGTAACGTTTGGATTAAACATTGATTTTTCCAATGTGATTTATGTGTAAAGTTTTTATAGGAGTCTGTTATAATAAGGGGGTCAGTTTACGGTACCTTTAGTCGTAAAAAATTGAGTTAAAGTTAGTCGTTTACAAAGAAGTCGTAAAATATTCTTGTTAGTTTTGCAATTTGATGTTAAATCCGTTTGAATTTGGTCTCAAATGTGGTTTTTAAACGTGCTTTTTAAAATATTCCAAACCATGATGTAGGTAGTAATATTTTGTTTTGACCACAATATACATAACATTAATTTTACGCTTTGGTAATTGGTAACTAACGAATTAAGCATTACCGTCCACATTATTACATGCATGGGTCTCTCTCAGTAATGATAATTTCATGTTTGGTTTTTCCTACTTAAGGATAAAAGATAATTAAAAGGTATTCTATGTTTTTTGCTTTTATCTATCCAGGACTAGTTGATTCTTTATTAAAAGAGTTAAGCTCATATTTCAAACAAATATTAAAGAACCGCATAATATTTTACAATCAGTACTCATAAAGTTCTCATTATTACTCTTATAGTTAGTTAATAGAAAACACAACGCCATCTAGTCCCATGCTAAGCAGAGTTTGTGTTATAGGTACTAAACAACTGACAAACATACTTATATATTAGTAAATACATACATACTACAGATAAATTACACCCAGACACATAACAAATGATCGTGCTTATGGTTTCTCTATATGAGAAGAAGCATTTGCCCTGTAGTGGGACAGTTAACAAACTGGTGTAAGTTGTAGTGTTATGTTACTCATAGAAAGAAAAAGAAAGAAAGAAAAATATTTATTTGACATCAGTCATCAAAACACACATACAATAATTTATAAAACAATAGAAAATAGGTATACAATAGTAGGTACACGTCATGTGCTGTGTGCCTCACGGCTGCGCCAAAAAGGTCCATTTCAGCATTCATGCCAGACAAGTGATACTGTCTGACGCTGGTCATCCAATGAACCATGAGGGGTACCCAGTGACGGAAAGAAATAAATAAATAGAAAACGAGTAAGTAAATCAGTTCAGTGTGTAATGAGAAGAGGTCGGTTATACATAAATGTAAAAATAAATATATATTGTGTTAGAAAGTGACACTAGCAACGACACACAAACACACTTACACAAACAACACACAATCACACACACACACACTGACTCCCATTCATTCAAACCTTCCTCAGCAGTAAATGTTAATTTCTCATGAATCCACGGCTCAAGTTAGTTCAGACAATAATGGTCGATGACACAACACCTATAGCAGGACGAGAGTACAGTCAAGTGCATCAATTTGTTTGCATTTAGGGAACTGTTAAAGCGATTTATATGTTAGGAGCAAAGTATTCAGTTAATGCTGTATTATTATAAAATATGTTGGTGTGGGCTACTAGTTTAACTAGATATAAATAAATACATTTATTTTGTAAGAAGTGTTTGCTTATTTCACCTTACTAAACCCGGTTACTGGGTAATGTCTCATGACACTACTGACGGTTGTCAGGCTTTAAAGTTTCAGACGACTACTAAATATGACACCATCGAGTGGAATTAAATGTTAAGGAGGGACAACCATCAACGGAATAACCTCGGCAAAGGTAGTTTAATTTAAAAAATGCACCCATGTTGGCTGTTTTACAGTTTTGCTAAGATAATTGAGAAAACAAAACTTTTTTACAAAAAAACAACCGACTTCTTAAAAAAACACTAACAGGTGAAAAATAACTCCAGTTTCGGAAGTCTGTGGCTTTGGTGGTTTTGTTTCGTTCATTGGCCACCGACTTCCGAAACTGGAGTTATTTTTCACCTGTTAGTGTTTTTTTAAGAAGTCGGTTGTTTTTTTTTGTAAAAAAGTTTTTATTTTGTAATTTTTAGTTTCTTTGTATGTAAAAAGTCTTTCAAAACTTGAAAGAATTATTGAAATCGGTTAACAATTGCAAAAGTAGTTCTTTCTATACATTAATCTGCACATCTCTGCCGGGCCCCTTTTAAAATAGACAGGCGTAATGTTCTGTTATGGAAACACAAAAGCTCAGCATAGACATCTGAGTATAGCAATTGCGAATAATTTGCTGTTATGCGTTAAAGAGTTCCGTTGCCTGTCTTCTTCATCAGTTTTTCTTCACCAAATGTTACTTTCTAAATTAAAATGCTTGATTTGTTACTAAAATGTTGAAATCGGTGCATGTGTGCCTATATTTTTTGAGGAGTTCCCTCAATTCCCCGAAGATCCCTCATCAGATATGAGTTTTGATACAAATGGGACCAATCTGTTCATATACCCTATCAAATAAAAGAAGAATTTTAAAAATCGGTCCATAAATGACGGAGTGCTGAGGTAACAAACCCTAAAGAAAAAAAAAACATACAACCGAATCGAGAACCTCCTCCTTTTTTTGAAGTCGGTTAAAAATAGTTCTAGATTAAAACAAATTCGTAATTTCACATCAAATCTCTATTTGATTTTGCCAAGTGTACATATTGATGCTCGTGACTGTACAGTACTCTAATGACATCGAGATGCGGGCAGCGCCGGGTAATACAGTTTGCTTAGCAAACAACTAGATTCAGCTCTCTGGGATAGCGAGGCTCTCGATTCCAGGAAAACGGTTGCAGTTTAGAACTACATAGCTATTATTTCGATGTTAATTTATCACGTGGATGAAAGATAGTTGTTTAATTAAAATAAGAAAGAGAGTTTACACATCTAGTAAAGTTACACACATTAAAATCCAAATCTCGTGTTTATATCATTTGCGAAATCTGTAGAAATAATATTATAATCTCTGTCTTCGAAAGACCTTTAAAGACTTTGCCATGCATTATGAGACTTTAAACCGTTTAGTTTCTATTACTATATAGTGTTAAGATACTTACTCAATGTTATTTCCATACTGTGTGTTCCATCTGTGTGGTTCTTTCTTTGAAATCATTTCAGACACTAAAAGTAATCACTAATCTGCATGGTTCTTATTTGATCTGACCAAGATGATGTCTGTACTTTAAAAGAGACTGAACTCTGGGTTTCTTTCGGTGTTTCTTCTCAGAGTAGTCAGATAGTAAAACGCCGATCTCACCTTGCTAAAAAATGACGTGAACACTTTTAGTGTTTGTATGAACCTGTGGCGTCTATGATACCTGGTCGCCACTCATGAGTTGGCAACACTGGTGGTCTCTATGGACGAGCTGTCACCAACTCGAACGGTCGCATGTTTTTGATCCGCGCTCTTCACTTTTATATAACCTAACTTAAGCAATAAATAGTCATCTGAACGCTAGTTATTTATGTGGAACACACATCTTCCATAAACCTATTTTACAAGTATTTATCATTATATTTTATTTTAATCAAAGGCGTAAACGGGACGAGGCTGAAGCAGCAGTGTGAATTAAATTTGAACACGTATGATAACACAATCAAAACCATTGTGCATTGGAAACAATCACACTATATAGCCAGCATTGATTCAACGTCAGCATAGAATAGGTAGTTGGTTGTAGTGTTAGTTCAAATAGTTATGTATGGTATATAAATATTTATATGGTATACACCACTAATTTTTAATTAGTACAAATACTTTAAGGGCTTATTCTAGACGGTTTCCTCATTATATTTGTAAAGTATCAATTAATAATATTCATAAACAGCAAAGTTATTAGCTTTTGTTTATACCCAAAAAGTCACTCAATAATTTATGGAAATATTGTACAGGCTATTCCATGATATAGTAGTATTCATTAATCGTCATCTCTCGCTCACGTTCGCGTGATCTCGCTCAAACATGCCCCGCCTCCAACGGCTGTTTTCGTTATTTAAGTTTAACTAAATAGCGGCATATTTAAAAATTGAACTTCGTTTTTTTTGGTTTTGATTACGCAAATATGATCGGTAACAGGTAAGGATATAGCCCAATTTTTTTTTGTACTAATTATTAAATAGGGGTGTATAAATAGTTTACCAAAGGCCTTTTTAACTTTTCATCTTGACTATCAAGTCCATCCAAATGTTATCTGTAAAAGATCGCTTTTTAGCCAAAAGGCCCTCTATTGCCTTCCTTACCTACCTTTCCTATGTAAACCTTCAGGTTGTAATTTATATTTTTTTATTGTGTACAATAAAGAGTATTCCATTCTATTAGTAGGTAGGCTGTGTAGTCTGCTCTTAATCTGGAACCATTGGTCCTAGTTTTGTGAAACCTTTTTTATTTTTCTTTAAGTCACTTGAACAATTCCTAATATACAATCCCTTTCTTTTATTCAACACCCGAAACAAAGGAACCAATCTAAGCAAAAATATTCAAAAATATTTCCTTAGAAACGAAAACGTACAATAAATTTTACATCTATCCAGATAGAATCAATCTATCCGATGGTATCATCTATATTCGTAGCGGCGTAGCGCGGCGTAGCACTTTCGTAGCGTCGTAACCCTCTACGAGTCTACGTAATGAATGGGGTGCCTCTATCGAGACCAATCGACGGTGCTCGGGAATCAGTGAAGGTTCTGTTTCTTTGTTGAGAATTGGAATTCATGTTTGTGTGACGTCATTGGCGACTGTTGGTGGAATGGTACACTTAGATCGGTTGTTTTTGTAACTGTGAATAACAAGTTTTAAATTGATTTTTCATATAATTTTGTAGGTTGTGTGGAATTTCGCTAAGTAAGTGTTAATACTGCCTTTAAAAATGCTCCGCGGATTTGAAGATTTGCTGAGCATGGTTTTTTAGCTCGATATTCTCAGTTCCCCTCCGCCTCAGTTGTTTTCTGATGTTGTTTTTACTTTAAAGTGTTAAAAATAATCATCAAAATTTTAAAATGGAAGACACGAATTGTCTACTTTATAACCTAAATGGGTTAAATACAAATAACGATTTTCTTGAAATTTTATAAAATTTAAAGTAAAAGACATTAAAAAAAAAACTTAAAATTTAGGACAAAGTCTCTATAAGTTTTCGATGCAGATGATCAAGAAATATGCACTGAATTTGAAGTATCAGTTTTTGCGCAAATGTCCCTTTCAACCTATATCAATGATGAGTATATGAAAACATGTTATGCTATGTAATATGTTTCCGAAAATGAACACAGTTCGGTGCATAAGCAGTGGACCAAGCTAATGAGCGCACACGCAATACACCAAATATCAACTGTTTGCATTACAGCGGTCCTATCTCTGCCTGGTTCAGTGCATCATTAAGCTTAGGACCGTTACGTCACGCGGTCACGCCATCTTGGATTATTCTCTGTGACGTGTCATGACAGGATTACGTCAGAGGTATATATATTTGTAATTGATTGGAGATTACTCTAACACCTTTGGTTACTTATAAGTATAAAAGTAACGAGCATATTTTTAATGCAAATCATTCTTGTGATTGACGCCGATGAGTAAAGGTTAAGTAGGTGCATAGGTGCAGAAATGAGGAGATCCTTAGAAGAACCAAGGTTATCGACATAGCCCAGCGGATTAGCAGGTTGAAGTGGCAGTGGGCAGGGCACATAGCACGGAGGACTGATGACCGATGGTGTCAAAAAGTTCTCGAGTGGAGGCCACGTATCGGCAAGCGCAGCGTAGGACGTCCACCCACAAGGTGGACACCACATTAAGGCCGCAGAAACGCGCTGGATGTGATCCGCCTCCAACCGGTCTTATTGGAGATCTATAGGGGAGGCCAATGTCCAACAGTGGACTTCCAATGGCTGAAATGATGATGATAATGATAGGTGCAGGCATCATATGCAATACAGTGTTAAAAATCTTGATATCTGGTTTTTTTTTACTGTGCTGTTGGCTCTAGTCTCTTAACTCCCAAACTAAGCAGATCTTGTGAGCAGTACAGACTAGACAACCGATAAAAATCATTTTAGAATTTAGATTATTTAAACTATGACATAGGTATTAATTTAAATTGTAATATTTATTGTTGTGACTGCGACACTTACGTATGTGTATTGTTTCTTTGATGATGATGAATTTAATGTATTTTTATTATTTTATTGTTTTTTTTTTATTTGACTGCTATTTATTTGTTTCTTTTACTGGTTTGACATCTAGTATTTCACATTTGTTTATTAATTAAGGTAATGTATTTTTTTAATAATTGTTTTTCAGCAAAATATTTACCTGTAAAACTATGACTACTTTGACTATTTACATATTTCAAAATACACTCAAAATACAGATAAATTACACTCAGACACAGAACAAATCATCGTACTCTTTACACAAACATTTGTCTTGAGTGGGAGCCGAACCCACGACCTCCGGCATAGATAGTAAGGGCCTCTAACTACTAGACCAACAGGCTAGTCGAGTACTTATCACTCACACAATGGCACAAAAGCACACACGAACACTACAAGCTCTCGTCGTTCATAAATGATTTAGTTCGAAAAAATACGTTGCACTCAAAGACAGAATTGGTTCGTTAATATTAATCACGGGAATAAGGGGAGCTCTGTACAGCGTGACATGCACTTTCACGCTTTTTCTCATATTAATACACATAAATTCAAGTCACGTTTGTATAATTATAACCGAATGTTGGGTAGAGCTGTAGTAACTATTGTTATTAATTTACAGGTCAATAACTGGGTAGGTTCTAAGGATGGGTCTACATACCCGATTAAAAGGTAAAATAAAAATTATGATTTCTTATTATTTAGTTTACTTCACTATTGAATCTGGTTCTACTTGTATGCAGCCGTTTATTTACTTGATGCGATGATGATCATCATTTGAGAACCGCTCGACCATTGCGCGACGCAACGATGAAAAAAAAAATTGGAAATATTTTTTATAACTAACTAACTGTAATGAATGTTATGCAAATAAACAATTCTTATTCTTATATGAAAAGGTCAATGAAAACATATTGTCACGCGCGCAAAGCCGTGGCGGATCGCTAGTAGATTATATTTTTAGTTGGTACATGAATTATGTCAACATGCGGTTCCGCGAATATGTATGATCCCATCTGCCTAAGGGAATATAGAATGTTGATTTTTTCCCACAAAAAAAATAAATATTCATTATAACGGCCGCCAATAAACAAAAAAGTTGAAAAAAAAATAGTCAACACAAAAACCCGTGTATCCGACACAATTTTTATCGAAAAACACTACAAATTTACATACAAAGAGTCAGTCAACGTGATAATAATCTCATTTCAAACACAAAGGGTACAGAGAAAGGCGAGAAAATTATAGATAGCGTGACCACATAATTTTGTGATACATATGTTGGGCAAAACAGAGTTGAGCTGCGCGGGGCAGATTATCGCCGGCGTGACAAATGTGGCCCCAGCGTGACAAGAACACGTGTTATACAATACGTCACGCCGTTATTACGCGAGCAGTTTTAGGGTTAACGTCACCGTGCGATGCTGCAGCAGTTTCGGGTTATTATTTTCTTTGAAGTGATTGACGCTTAATTTTATGCTAGGGGATTTCTGGAACGATGTTTACCTGCGGGGAGTCAGGGTATAGAGGAATGTTGCTGACAGCTTGTGTACTGTACACGTGTGGGCTGTCAGATGTACCTCCTCTTGCGTACTGAGACTGACAGGTCCAGGAGGACGTCATGGAGATCTGGTGGCGAATGGTCGTAGTAATAATGTTAATATAATTATTAATCTAGTAAAGATAATAACATCAGCTGGTAGTTTTTTAATTATATGAGTGTAAGGCGTATGTCAGTTAAAAGTTTAATACAGTTTTGCAATACAGATTTTATAGCCAGGGCACTTATTTATTTATTTAATACTTCAAGCACACAAATGTACAAAGGCGGACTTAATGCCTTAGGCATTTTCTACCAGTCAACCTTTAGGCATGCAGAGACAAACAGTGGTAGGTGCAATTCCGTAAGAAATTTGAAGAGAAGTAAACATAGTTTATTTATATATTTATGTAAACAATAAACACTTAAATTACACTTAATATAAAACTACTTCCTCATATGATACTTAATTCAATATCATTATAAATTTGATTCAGTTCAAATTTCCAAATCTCCTTTTGTTGCGGATGTTTACAGTATAATGTAAACTTATGTAAGAAATTTCCTCTGTCTTAAGTATTAGGCTGTGCATAGATAGTCAGGAGAAAAGATTTTTTAAGTTAATAATAACATCCATTAAAAATAACATGATCGCAAAGTCGAAGGCAGCGACACAGCCGTGATATAATCCAGACAGACGAGAAAAAATATGTCTGCCGGAGAAAAGACAACTTTCATCGCGGTGTTACACAACTAAAATGTCGCCTAACTTTGTTGAAAACAACAGCGAACTACAAACGTTTTTGACATCCGATCTGTTCTATTCTACCGAAATCAGATCTACAATAGTTACACCAAACACATTCGCCTTCCCCAATTCCATTTCAAAACAAAAGCATCTAAAAAGAAAAACAGACTCTACCCCAAAAACAATAGAATTGTTTTTTCCAAAAAAACTCAATTGGGATCTGTAAAGGACTTAAAAAATGGCAGTCATTAAGAGGAGCAGGGTTCCCTAAATCCGTATATAGAGTAAAGTACTAATACGATATGGTTCCGTACACAATTGGAATGTTCTCAAGGAGATTACGGTAAGAGGATCATAGGACAGTACGACGGACCCAGAATATTATTTGTGAAATTACTTTTCCTCTGTATTTCCGTATTGTCAATTGCTTTCCTTTTGTGAGTGGGTTTCCGAGGATTTTGATTATGTTTTGAGGAATTCTGATTGATAGTTGCGTGTTTGTGAAAGGTAAATGGAGAGGGCTTAACGATATAGTTCATGTTTAAGTCGATGGATGTTTTAGTACGCCCCGAGCTATTTACAAGTTTACTAAGTGCCTTGTATTGTTTAACTTCATTGTTATCTATATCGTCACTGGAAAGGCAAAATTACTGAAGTGAAAATAGGTTGTTTCGAGATAAAGCCGATCAAAGTTTTTATTTTTAGAAAAAAAATCATATCTTTTTACACAATCATCCGATTTCAATGAAATAACTTTATAAATAATTCTATTTGTAGCATGCGTTTACTGGAAGTGGTTGAAATTCGTTTTTTTTACTAGTTTCCAAGATAAGTGGCGCTTCAGTAATTTTGACCCAATAACTTAGTAAGCCAAATTTTCTTAAACGCCACCAATGTAAACAACGATTGTATTTTAAAAGTACTGAACACAATACTATTAGTAAATTTGAGTAGGATGAAATTTCTTTAGCATAAATTTTAGTGTCGTGTTGGTGTATCAAAATAACTTCAAGGGAAATATTTTATACTCCTCATGTCTAGGATTTTGACTCATGAGGCGATAGGATAACTAAGTAACTTCAACTAAAATTACTTAAAATGTTTTTTTTTCGTAATCAGTTGTTCAGCAAAGTAACGTTAAGGATCAATCACACTTTATTGTAACTGGGATAAAACTACTGTTCCCTTTAGGTATTTAAAAAAATTTCATATTCGTGTTTTCGAAAATTACTTCTAGAAGGTTGTGTGGGTGTTTGGTAGAGGTAAGGAGGGTGGCGTAGGGTGCGTAGGGTAACGTGGGGGTTGGACCGGGAGACGTAGGTGTAATCACTGGGCAAGCCAGTTTAATAATTTACACGGTATAATAATAACTGTAAATAAAAAAAATGTTTTAATTAAAATACAGTACCTAAGTGGTAGCATAATAAACTTTTATTGAATCAAAAAACATAGGTATCATGATATTAATGAACCAGGGCACACACGCGCTTAGATCTAAAAATTATTTGTTATTAACGAAAACTCAATGGAACAGTCTACTATTATCTAATAATGTTTTCTATTAATCTTCAGTAACTTAAACATATTAAAGTAAAAACAAATAAAAAATTAAAAGCCTCTTCTGGCAAAAACAAGTAACAAAAATTACAAAAAAACTTAATATTTGGCATGTCTTATTAAACAAAATATTCATTTTTCATTCATTCATTCATTAACCCTAGAAGCCCAATCTACGTCATTTTGACGTACACTCCAACGAAAATACGTTGTCTTTTTCTAATGCACGCTCGGATCGCCGCGCCCCCCCGCGCCAACTCAGTAGCCGCGAAGACCTAACAGTAGATGGCTGCATCACTACGGTAAGTACTGTCATTTTTTCGTTATCAATGTTGCACGTAAATTTGACGTATGTTTGGGCTTTGTGTAACTTTTGCGGATTGTTTTCATTTTGTAATATTATGCTTTTTGTTCGATTATTGAACGAATGTACAATGGCGTCCTATCGACGGTTGAATATAGACAAAATAGCATCAGTATTGGAAAATGAAGACGATTATTCTCCGCACGATACTGACTCGGAACAAGAAGATTGTGTGACTCAAGACGACGTGCCAGAGACAGCAACAGAGACTTCCTGTAATAAGCCCGAACCAAAGAAACGACGATATTGTGGGTATTGCTCGTACAAAAGAAGAGGATGACCAAAACACAATACTCCAAATGCAAAAGAGCAATATGCGGTGAACACAATATTGATATTTCTCAAGACTGTGTATAAAAGCTGATTTTTGAATATTAAAGTACTAAGTATTGATAAGAGTTGATTAAATTTTTAGAAAAAAAAAATTATTTGGTTGATTGTTGTAAAATTTATTTAATTATAAGAAGAAACCTAAGAAGATCTCATTTTTTATACATTTTTTTTACTTTGCTTAATGTAACTTTGTAAAGGTAAAAATAAAAAGTTTTAAATATTTAAAATACGTTTTTTTATTTCATAAGAACATATTTTAAATAAATAATCCAAAAACTAATAAATATCTAAAATAAAATAATTAAATTCAGCGATTTGATTTATATACGTCATTTTTACGTATGATTGGGCTTTATAGCCTCAAAAATATGATTGGGCTTCTAGGGTTAAAATCAATGAAATTTTGACTTTTCATTCACTACGTAATCTGAACAAAAACGGCACGATTGCAAGGGAAATAAATAACTACACACATCAAAAGTGTCTAGGGATTAACATATATTTTTGCAATAACTTTTCTCCTGATTGATATTAATTAAAATTTTCTTTAAGGATTCATCAAATAAAGTGTTTTCGTTTGTCACAGTAACGATAAACCAAGTCACCTTTGCATTAATAAAGAAATTTGCCCTTTTCCTAATAAAGGGATTTTTGACATTTGAACCACTAACATTAAAGTTCGAAAAAAAGACTGAAATAACAGTTTTCTTTAAAATTTTATTGGGTAACTTAAACAATTAATAATCCGTGTTTCTACCGCGAACACTAACAACACAAGAACAACAATCACGGTTAACAACATCGGTTTGGCATACTCAAAATGAGTTCATCCAAATCACGCTGTGGAATGGCCGCCCATGTTCGTTGCAACAACAAAAAAAGGTCTTCTTGCGACTGGATACCCTACATATTCGGCAGAGCTCTTCTCTGTAGCATATCCCATGCATGCTCAATCGGGTTCAAGTCTGGCGACTGAGCAGGCCAGGGCAGGACATTGATGTTAGCTGCGGCGAGAGTCTGTCTTACAACTCTTGCGGTGTGCGGTCGTGCATTATCATGCATTAACTGAAATAACGGACCGATTTGCACTTGTAGACGAACGATGACGTCTGATACAATCGTCTCAGCATAAATTTGAGCGTTGAGGTTGTCTCTGATCCAAATCAACTCAGTTCTTCCGCCGATCTAAATACCCGCCCATACCATGATGGTTCCACCACTATAAGGATGGACTTCCTGGCAGGATTTTAATCGCTGTTGGCGTCCAGGGGTTCTCCAGTGTCATATACGTTTTGTATCCGGTCTCATACCAAAACGAGACTCATCAGAAAAGCACACGAAACGCCATTGTTCTTCTGCCCAATTTCTGTGTTCAAGAGCCCATTGATATCGAATCCTACGATTGTGCATTGCTATAGGTGGTACCCGTAGCGGTCTTCGGGAATGAAGGTTCACTTCATGCAAGCGGTTTCTGACTGTTTGGTCGCTAATTAAGTTCCCTGAAGAGTGATGAAGCCTCACGGCTAACATCATGGCGGTTATTGTTGGAGCTCTTCGAGTTAAGATTTGAATGTATCGGTCTTGTCTCCGTGTGGTGCAGCGATACCGTCCTCCATGGCGCTCAGCCACGGTACCAGTACTTCGGTAACGTGTCCAAAGTCGACTGATAACACTCTGACTTGTATTCAGAGCTAAAGCCACAGTACGTTGCCGGGAACCAGCTTCTATCATTCCCACGGCTCTGAGCATTTCTTCCCTGCTTAAATGACGTCGCCGCTCCATAATAACGTTGGTTTTAATCAGTAGTAGGGAAACAGTAGCACTAATAATGTCTTCAATGCGTTGTATGTTTTTATAGGGAAAATATTGACAGCTGATTTTCATCTTTTACTCGAATTTGATTCACAGTTCCTGATTCAAATTATGAAATGCACCAAAAAGGATCCATATAAATTTATAAAATCATAAATTTATTACAAAGCCACATCTCAATCTCAAGAAATCCGCATAAAAATGCTTGATCCCTAGACACTTTTGATGTGTGTACTTACCTCTTTATAAATTCAAAACTGCACGATCCCACTCATTGATTCACTAAAATAGATTGATAACGCTAGCAAAAACGACAAATTGACGTCCTTCCGCAGTGGCTCGGTCAAGCAGAATGGCGGAACAGCTTAATTTTAATTTATTTGCGGGGCGTATCGCATATCGTGCCCTTGAAGAGGACGTGTATAGCTTAACCGGGCGTCTCTGTAGAGATATCTTAAGCAAAAAATTAAGACCTCCAGCCAGAGTATAAAAACTTAAAAACTAAGCGACTACGCTAAGGGCACCCCCTGCGGGGTACGAGCCTCGGCTTAGGGCGTCGCTGGGAGAGTACAGCAAGGGACGGCTGGATCTGTGTGGTTATTATTTGGGGGCAGCGAGTTTATTATAACTAGTGCTCAGCTCGCGGGCTGGCACACAAGCAAGGGACGGGAGGACGGGTAATTATCGGGGGCGTCGCGACGGGCCTCGACGGCGAGGCCGGAATCGGGCTGCGTTCTTGCGAACTATGCTGGTAGACTTATCGCTCTCCTGGAGGAGGGTGATAGCGTCATCAGGAACGGTGAGGGTGTGTCTCGGTCGCCGTATCTTAGAGATGCGGGACGGAGTGTATCGGGCGGCCGACACCACGAGGGGGTTGGGGTGTTTTTCAGCTACGTCCATGAAACGCTTGGTGAGGCGTTTCATGAACTGCTGAATTGTAGGGATTTTGAGATCTACGTGGAGAATCTCATTTCGGACATAGAAGGGGGCTCCCGTTATCCTACGGAGGAAACGGTTTTGGAGGGTTTGCATCCTATGGATATGCCTAGGGTGCGCATGTGCGAAAACTGCGCAAGCATAGGTCATGATGGGGCGAATGACCGCGGTGTAGAGACGCAATTTGCACTTGAGTGACAATTTGCTTCTCGGGGTCGTGAGGAAATGAAGCCTACTGGAAGCAAAAGCGGCTCGCGAACGAGCCATCTTTATGTGCTTCGCGAAGGTAAGGTGATGGTCGAGAGTAACTCCTAAGTACTTTGCCTCCGAGTCCCAAGGGATGGGGGTGTCGTACATAGTAATTGGATCGGGGGTTGGGACAGTGCGAAGCGGTCTCGTGAAGAGGACCGCTTGGCTTTTTTCGGGGTTGACCTCTATTCTCCATTTCCGGAACCAATCGCCTAGGGCGTTTGCGGAAGATTGGAGAGTGCGAGCTATCGTGACTGGATTGGTGCCAGTGTAGTAGATTGCCGTATCGTCGGCGAAGAGAGCTAACTGGGACCTTTTACTGATGGGAATGTCACTGGTGAACAGTGAGAAGAGGAGAGGGGAGAGCACGGAGCCTTGAGGGACGCCCGCGCAAATCGGATGGGGATGGCGGAACAGCCAGCGCGCGCGCGGTTTTGTTACATTTTATGCTACCTAATCTTTACACATTGAAGAATATTTCGTCCAATTAGCTGCTTACAATATACTTTAGCAACGACGATAGCAAAACATATACCTTAATATTTTACTGAAGTTACATGACAGAGTATTTCATTAATCCTATTTGATAAAATAAAAATAATCGAAGTCCGTAATAATTACTTTAGCTCTTTGATTAATATTTGACAACGCAACACATTTTTCTTTTCCGAATATTTTTCAATAACTTGAGATTACCAAATGTACTTAATGTACTTGTTGTTTATCTGGATGGAAAAACAAAAATACGTTTGTTTAATTTGTAAAGAAGTCAATACAAAGCAAAATTACTGCTTACTCACAAGCTCTTTACAGACAGCAAATGTAAATTACTTATACGCCAGCATCTTTTCAAAAGTACGACGGCAACATTTCTTGTCCACCATACACTCTAAAAATAATGAAAGCAAAATTACTTAAACGCCGAGCATCATTGAAATAAACGTAAACCAAAATTTCTTTAGCTGAATTTTTATTACATTCAAGGTAAGCACAAATTACTTAAAGGCCATTCTTTTTTAGGCTACACAAAGGCAATTTTATTCAAGCGCCAAACTTAATATTTAATATTCAGGAAATATTTCTTGAGCGACATGAGTGAAAAATTGGCCAAAAAACGCGTCGCTTCAGTAATTAGGAAAAAAAAGCAGCACCTTTTTTTAGGTTACTTAAACGCCACAAAAATGCTCTGATTGCAATGGTTCCTAGGCAGATCGACGCAGAAAAAATCGCTGATTCCGAATATGTATATAACTCAATTATGCCCACTTTGTATGACAGAAGTAATTTTGCCTTTCCAGTGACGATATGTATACCTATGTCTACAACTACTTATGTACAGGTATGTATTAATACAGTTTCTGCATTGTTATACAACATTTATTGAGCGTAGGAAGTAGACGATTCGTCTTAGTTGTCTGTTTTAAAGAACAGCGGTCGTTCTTTCAATCGACCATTTCGTCAAACCAAAAAAAACAACCGACAACTGAGAATTGATATAAAAATGGTATAAATAGAAAACATGTCCTTTTTCTCAGCTTTTGGCTAATTTTAAGCACATTAACGTATTATTATTATTATACAAATTTGACACACTTTAAAACAACTTCACGACTCGGAATACTTACCCTAGCAAAAGCTCCAACATTATCGAGTTATCCCCTAATATGGAGGGTGTTCCGCTTCGGAGTACAACTTGTAGGAACTTAGCTAGACGTGCTAACTTTATCTAGAACATCTGAATGCCTCTCCTAAGCATGTGGCGTAAGTATGAGCTAAGTTAAGTCCGAGTTTAAAATAGTTGGGCCGGGTTGGTAATAATTCTAAACGGGAAATGACTTGAGAGTACTGTCAGTGCGTTTACAAAGAAGAAGTAGCGTGGAAAAGTGCTAAATGTTTGTTGTAGAAGATGTTTCCGTGCGACCCCTTGAAGATACCATTTGAAGATTAAGTGGCGTCGAACAGAATGTAATTGAATACTCTATATTGTACACTATCATAATTTAAGTTAGTTTACACGGACACAGTTAACTTCAAGTGCCAAAATTAATCACTGGTTTAATCAATGATATTATAAGTAAAAAGGTATAGATAGGTTATAAGCGCTCAGAAAGCGTGCGTGCGTAAGCGTGCCTTTTTGAGTTTTTGAAGATCGAATGTTGTTTAGGTACCTACACACACACTACACGTACACACTTACACACTTACACACGTACACTTTTTTACTTATAATATCATTGGATCTTAGGATGAGTGTGAATAAGTGCGAAATAAATAAACAAATAGGTGTGTGCCAATGATTAAACTAACATTTTACAATTGAATAGATATAGAATAAAGGTTTTCCGTTTCGGCATAGTTAAATCCTAGCAACCGATCCTGGACCTGTTTTTTTAGCCCAGACTTTGTTAATGGAAAGATGTTCAATTTTGGTCAGACATTTATTAATACCTACTTGTTATACTGTTGGAAAAATGACAAACTTTTTCACAGCGGACCTATCGGTTTTGGCTTTGCGTTGCATGTAAATTAGACGTATAATTTAAGAACATGAATAGAAAAGGAAAAGCTCAACGCCAATATCCAGGCACGCTTTTTTTTTTTTTTTAATATTATAAACCAGTGCTTGTCTGCAATCCCACCTAATGGTAAGCAGAGATGCAATCAGTGATGGTGAAGCGCACTAGTTTATTAAGAGCCTATTCACTCTAGCCTTGAAGACACCTAAATTATAATCGGACGCGAAGACCGCAGCGGGCAAGTTGTTCCAGTCCTTTGATGTACGCGGTATAAACGACGAAGCGAAACGCTTTGTCCGAATCGTGGGAGTGCCAACGATGTAAGGGTGGACACTCGCCGTACGCCGGGTTGTCCGATGGTAGAAAGGTGATGGCGGAATCAAGTCATGTAATTCCCGTGCACACTCTCCAAAATGTATCCTATAGAAAACCGAAAGGCTAGCTATCCTACGCCTATGCTCAAGGCTTTGCAGATTGGTTCTAACCGAATCTGGGTCACCAAAAAGCCTCTTCGCACGCCTCTCCACTGAGTCCAAAGCTGCTAAATGACATCTTGCAGCACTAGCCCATATGTGGCTGCAGTACTCCACACACGAACGGACCTGCGCTTTGTATAACATTAGAAGCTGACCAGGTGTGAAGTACCGCCGGACCTTTGCGAGAACGCCGAGTTTTCTAGCAGCAACCTTGGCTTTGGACTCAATGAACCGCCCAAAGCAAAACCCGCCGCTTCTTCCCAAATACAACCTCATAATGTATTTTTAGCGAAATGGCCTACGAAATCACAAGTACAGATACTTGGGGGGCAATCCGCCGAGTCACGAAGTACTCAAATAGTAAGCCTGCGAGGTGAGGACTCATCTAAAAGTTGGTAAAATGCTAGTCATTGAAGGCGTCAGTTTCTTCGCAGTGATTAATGTTCTAATGGTTCTATTCTGTTGCTAAGGAATAATGTTAATCATTGAGGGCAGTGGTACCTAGTTTGGTGTTGTATGAGACCCATTTCTAGAAACACTAGGCTCATTAATGCGTAGTTGGATTTGCAACTTTCGGTGTTGAACCGAGCGCTGAAAATCCAACAACGTCCCACCAAGTGGTAGTATGTCCGAGTAAACTTATAAGAAACAATGCATTAATTCTACGTAATTTTCTATGAAGTACCCACTTTTATGTTTTGTTTTATTGCAAGGCATATTATTGTTACGTAGAATAGACATGTGTGAATGTATGTATACATTCGTAATGTGATGTTGTATGTAACTATTCCGCCATCCTTTATAAATCTTATCTAATTTATAAAGGTTGGCGGAATAGTTTATATTGTTTATTAAAAAGCTTCTATTTTTAATTAATAACATCGATATTTAATTTCGTATTGAACATTATTGAAATTCTGTATGTTATTATTGCGTGTTGGTAAATAAACATTGTAAAACTGCATAACAATGTGAAATAATAAAAGTTTCATTCATTCAGTCCGTTATCGTTTGTCATTAAAACAAAAAAAAACTATAATATCCCTTTCCTTTTACCAATAAATGGTGAAAACATTTTACTGTAAAACTTTTTGTCGAAAAATACATTAATGCCGCTGGTTTTCAGTTCACAGTAATTACTTTTCTGTACGCTAAGCTAATCACAGGGCGTCCGCGGACCGACTGTAACAAATATTCGAATATTCACGTAATAAATCGTTCGTGTATGTAAATCGTTTTTCCTAATGAACTAGTGGTTAGGCATCTACCTACCCGCCAGTTCTTGTTAGCGGCTTTTGCATAAATTGCGTTTAACAATTCAGTAGAGTAAAAATATTTTTTGTCTCCTACTGTAACTGTCGACTGTCATTAAAAAGGTAGTTGTTCTAATCATTATATTATGTATCAGTATTTTTTTATTTTTTTATAATTGATATATTTATTGATAGGCACGCGTTTGACCATTATCTCACCTGATGGTAAGCGATGATGTGGTCGATGATGAAGCACACTTGTCTAGAAGCAACTTGTTCACTCTTGACTTGAAGACCCCTAGGTTGTAGCTATCAGGAAGCACCGACTCCGGCAGGGAATTCCACTCCTTAGCTGTACGCGCAATGAATGAGTTCCCAGCACGTTTAGTACGTATGGTTGGGATGTCTACCATGTACCGGTGGCGCAGTGCTGTACGTCTGGTGGTCCGATGATGAAAAGGGCTTGGTGGAATTAAATCGTGCAATTCCGATGCACACTCTCCGAAATATAACCGATAGAAAACCGATGATACCCCTTGGTTAAACTGGTTGTCAGACTTTCGGGCTTCTGACTACTAGTAACGACTGTCAAAGATCTACGAATGACAGGACCAACGGCTTAACGTACTTTCCGAGGCACGGAGGAGTCTTGGTATGTAATAAATGGTCACCCATCCACGGACCGACCTCGTCAAGCGTAGCTTAACCTTCGATCGAACCATCCGGCTGTTATAATTTAGCGACAAGCTTCTCAAGATGTTCCTCATGTTCCGCATCATAAATTATTATGCATAAATAAATAAATTATGCCTATAACAACCGATTACGAAAGGTACAGCTTCTCATTAGATACAATAATTTAGCGACAAGCTCCTCAAGATGTTCCTCATGTTCCGCATCATAAATTATTATGCATAAATAAATAAATTATGCCTATAACAACCGATTACGATAGGTACAGCTTCTCATTAGATACAATAATTTAGCGACAAGCTCCTCAAGATGTTCCTCATGTTCCGCATCATAAATTATTATGCATAAATAAATAAATTATGCCTATAACAACCGATTACGATAGGTACAGCTTCTCATTAGATACAATATGGACAAGCTAAGGCAATATACTTACAACAAAATCCCACTCCACATAATGACAAGGTACAACTTGCCTCGTAGGTACATGAAGATAAATACTTTTCACAAGAGGGGCTGACACTTAAATATTTTGTGCTCAGCTCCTAATGAGGAGTAATCTTGACAATTATGCTGGCACGTACGCTTTGGAGGTCAACGGTAATGTGGAGGGAACCTTGCTTTTACCGGGAGCGTGATTATCATTCTAATTCTTTTTTTTAAACTGCTGCTTTTTCGAAATTTGTTAAAACTGCTGGCACTCAGGTGAAGACAGAGTTAGTGATAGCACATTTCTTGTGGAATATAAGTACATACTTAAATGATATTTATAAGAATAACTAGCTGCCCCGGCAACTTTGTCCGGTTTTGCTTAAAAAATTGTTTACGACCTATTCTCATACCTACAACTGAGTATACACACAAAATTTCATAAGCATCGGTCAAGCCGTTTCGGAGGCGTTTAGTTACAACTACTGTGAGAGCGGTTTTGCACTACGTCCGATCCGAATCCGATCTAAACCCACAAAAATACGGCCCGGAGAAGTCGTAGAATTATTACTATGGTAGATTACTTACTAGATTTCCGTCATCCGATTTCTTCATGAAATTATTTTATATATTAGGTAAAAAAATACAACCGTTCTTTTTCGGAATCAGCATGTAACAAATTTGTTTCGCAATCAAGACAGTGGAAATTAAAAACAGAAAGTCAGCCTGACAAAAGAAAAAACAAAAATGCAAATCCTTATCATTTTCTCATCAACCAAATCCGAAAACAACAATAAAGAAAAAAAAATACAAAAATCCCCGACACAGACTAAATTACAATTGGGCACATTCTGTAATTAACTGTAATTCGCGTGGCGGCTTTACTGTAATTTACGAGTTTTAAACTGCTAAATAAATAGGCAATAACGAGCCTGTGGGTGACTCTGAAGTAATGGCGCCCAAAGATTATGTTTTCATGGCGGCCGCTTAATGGGAATATTAAAGAGACACATGACTCTACTAACATGCGTTTATCAATCTTTATTAAATACTGTGTTATCTGTAAAACTGATGTATTATATAGAGCCAGCACGCGTAGAAATGGATATGTCGTCGGAGAATCAACAAAGTGACAACTTGTAGTTACAAACATTTTTTCCGATTATAATAAATAATAATAATATGTTAGGTCTGCAACTGCCTCATAACTCTCAATTATGAAGAGACAGAAAACTTAATCAAAATAAAACTATAATACATATAAATCTTTATTAACTCACTTACACACATTCACACATTCTTGAGTGACTCTTCAATTAATTACATACACACACGCTTTCTTTACACAAACACACACACACAAACATACACACATAAACACACACACTAACACACGCATACATGTCATACTGAGGCTTATATTTATCTTACTTTTATTTTTTTTTCTCTGCTTATTATTTCATTTTAATTTAATATTGTGATGGACCACCAAAACCACGTCCTCCATCTTTGATAATTAATGTAACTCTGTGCTAACCATGAGAGAGCACTGGTACCCATAACACAAGTTAAATCTTACCTTGGGTACCAGAGTTCATTCACTTACTCATTTGAGTTATATAAAATTTAATAGATTATAAAATTATTAGTCTGTAAGTGGAACTGTACATTCTATCTGGAAATAAATAACTTTATCTTATCTTTATTTTCAAACTAGTGTCCTTAAAGTGTTAGTAAAATACATAAAAAGAAACTTAGGATCAATGTTACTACAGACTTACTCTAATACATTTTATAGATGGATTTTAATCCACTGCCTCCATATTGGACTATTAAATTTCTGAGCAATTACTTTCAGGTAGCTGTTGGAACTGTCCCTCACCCTGCGCATCAGCGATGCCGCCCGCTTTCGAATTATGGCATGGAAGCCATCCACTTGTGCGTCGGCAAACATCGCTGACGCGCTGCAATAGCGTGGCAGACCCATCAGCAACCTGAAAGCGTTGTTGTACTGGACTCGCAGGAGGCTGACGACCCGCTGCATATAGGTGACCCATAGGCTGCAGGTGTAGTAGGATTGACAATAGGCCCTAAATAACGTTTTTTTTACCTTCTTACTACACCTTGAAAACCTGCTGGCCAGCATGTTACACCGAACCGGCAGCCCCCTGCGTTCCCGCTCCACATCCGGATCATCAGTCAGGTCCTCATTAACTACATGGCCAAGGTACATAAACTGACTGACCCTGTTTAATGCCACTCCACCCAGCTTAACGAATCGAACTTATTTTATTGAAGAAGTTATGTTTAACATTTTAAACTCATGTCGACTGAAGAAACAACACATTTCTCCTCTTCACTCTTGACATTATCATGCTCAAAATAAAAGAAATACTCCTGCGACCTGTCTCTTTTTAAGTCTATAATTCTACCGTAAACTAAATCCTTTTCTTCAGCGATCATTCTACGAGTGCGATTCGATTTTAAACGGAATATAAAATATTAGTGTTGCCTACACGAAGTTATTTCGGGTAATCTGAGTTCAAATGTTTGTTAACACACTTATCATGTAGGAGAAATTCCTACTGTTGGGGATTTAACACATCTAGGAGAAATAGCGCTAAGTAGAAAGAAAGAAAATAAATAAAATACATTATTTCACGTAAAAGGTTAGCGAGTTTAGAACTAAGGAATAGGTACGTACTCTATATTAAAATATCAGAAAATAAATAAGTGAAAAAAAAAGACACGCCCAGGAATTTTGACAACAAAAGCTAATTCTAACATATTCAATAATTAAAATATCTGCCTCACCTGTGTGAAGCCAAAAAGATGCATCACGATCTCAGAACGGGGACATGTAAGGACATAGGTATTAAGAAAGAAAAAAATACCGCAGCGCTATTATTCAGATAGGGGTCCTGATAAGTACCTGTAACGCTTCTATTAAAAAAAATACTAAAGCTTTAGGATATTTGGGAAGAACTACAATAATTATCTATTCTACAGTTTATACCATAAAAAATCGTCCACAACCCCTCTAGCAGGGTTGACAGTGTGTCATAAATAATAAACGGTTGATCCCAACAATTTGTTAGAATATTACGGCGAGCGGGCGAGAGCGTGACGGCAATTACATCGCGGATTACAGCCGGCGTGACAAACGTCGTGACGGCTAGATGGGTCAAGTGCTGATGACGTCATGTGCCACTCTCAAATTATTGCTGTACTCGTCAAATATTTGATTTTACGGGGTTTATTGACGGCGGTGAACGTTCATAAAAGGACGCGCATTTCCTTTGTAGCTGTGCAATAATAAATTTATGACCAGCGTGACAAACACCGTGACGAGTCAAGTGCTAATTACGTCGTAAGTCGTAAAGTTATGGTTGCTACTGCCCTTTTTAACCGACGAAAAAAGGAAGAGGTTCGCACGCAATTCGACACATATTTTTTAGTGTATTGTTTTAATAGCGTGACAGTTACAATCAGCGTGACACTGATGACAATTGAACTATGTTTGTTATTAAAAGGTATTTTACTATAGTCTTTTTAGGAATTGGTGGTCTCTTTAGGTCATCTTAAGAACACAGAAATATGATAAAACAAACAAGTAAGTATTACTGATAACTACTTTAACTTTCATAGACTGGTATAGTTATCTAACACAGGCACAAAACCTCACAGTGCCAATAAATAGACTAAATAACCGTAGCCAGAATCACAGACATTACAGCGTTTATTAAAAAAAATACAACACTACACTTCCAAGCCAAGTGTCACAGTCCACGGGTGTCCCAAAACGTGCCAAATTTATGGCACCGGCACGATAAGGGTTCGGATTATCACGTCCCTTGTACGTCCTGTGTGACAAGCGGGACTGCGGGACGGCGGTACAGCGGGACGGCGGGATGGCGGGACGGACACGCAAACTTAGTACCTACTTATTTGATGTGTACTTATTACGGGCTTAAGTGACAGGGAGTAAACGTTGCTGCTCAAACGATGGTATTAATCAGAGGATCTGCCACTTGTGTTAAGGTGTCCATGTGTGGTGTCCAGTGTGAAAATTTTCTTTATAGAAGAGAAGATTTCTTGAGGAATCGTTTTGAAGGTACGAGAGAAAGTTACCAAGAGGTGATAACCTAGTGGTGCGGTCGGTGGATTGTCAAGTCATTCGTCTCGAGTTCGAACCTAAGGCGCACCCCTGAATTTTCAGATTTATGTGCGTATTGTAGAATTATCACTTGGTTCAAAAACGGTGAATTTTCTCGATAGCATGTGATGCTAAGTCAAAGGCCCTTGGGTGGCATTAAATCTCTGACAACAGATTAGCCACTAACAACACGAAAAAAAGAAGATTAAAATGAGTTTTAAATTGTATTGTCGATGGAAAAAACTATCATTAGAGAAAAAAAATGGTAAGTAGCTTAAAAAGGTTAAAAGTAGAGGGTCTAATTTTGCAGCCCAATTAGCAAAGAGATTATCTTGTAGATAGGTCTGGGTCCAGTAGGTTTTTATTTTATAGTTTATTAAAATGTTACAGCACCAATTAGGTACAACAAAAAACATAGGAACAAGTTACGAGATACAGCAGTAGTGAACAATCAATAGAAGCAAACAACCAATTTATTTTCAACTAACATGGAAGAGTTAAAGTGGAATCCCTCGCATGTTGTCTCTAATATGTAAAACAGTCAGTCAGTGCTCAAAGCTTTTGTCTGGACAGACGTGTGTTCGATTTTATATTTTTTAATCAAATCGTTGTTTTCGTAATCTGAACTTTGTTAGTGTGACATACGATTGTTAATACACTGTTTGAACATTCAATACACGAGTGAGAAGGCTAATTGTTTATCTCCGTCACCAAATACATCGTAAACGCTCGTGTCGTCTCGTGCGGTGAATGTAAGCGTTCGTGATACGTGGGAACGGGACATCCATCGTTTCGTCCTGCTCGCTGCTTGGCGACACCTCAGTCACTTAGTCGCTGATACCTCCTTACTTTTCTCAAGATCTACCCACTTCTTGGATATTGTCTGCAGCAGCATAATGAGTATCCAAAGGTCTCCTCCCATGGTAAGCGCGGGATCACAACCAGACCTTTCCAAACTGCGTGATGAATCCACTTCAGTTACGTTCAGAAAGAGAAAACATACCGAATGTAACTGCGATCACTCGGAAGTATTACTTGAATTTCAAAATAAAATTATGCAGACTATTACATCCACTCTTGAAACTCAAAATCAAAATATAATTACTACTTTGGATGCATTGCGTCAGGATGTGAGTGGTTTTAGACATGATTTGGAGACGGTAAATAGCAAAATTATTATGTTATCCGCAGAACAAACTTGCATTAAAAAGGATGTTAGCGATTTGAAGTCAACAAATACAATCAACAATAGCAAAATACAAACTGTATCACATGATCTAGTAGCACTTCAGGCGACCGTTGCAAGCTTATCGGATCAGCTGCGTGTCAAAGAACAGCAGGGTAGAATCAATAACCTTGAAATAACTGGAATTCCCGTCACAAAAGGAGAAAATTTAATTAATATCGTACATAATATAGCAAAAAAGATTAATTTCCCCTTTACAATGACGGACATCGATTTTATCCACCGAGTTCGACGCTTTAAAGCAAATAATTCGAGTGAGGATATCGGTGAGTCAGTATCCAATGTTACATCCATCCCGAATATCATCGTCAAGTTCACTCAAAGGAAACGCAAAAGTGATATGTTGGCTGCTGTCCGCGCGCGACGAGGTATGACAACCGCTGATGCTGGATTGGACGGTCCGGCAAAGCCTATCTTCATAAATGATCACTTAACTCCACAGAATAAACAATTATATAGGCAAGCCCGACTTCTTGCAAAAGAAAATGACTATAAGTACGTTTGGTTGTCAGAGTGTAAAATATTACTACGTAAAAATGATACGTCCAAAATAATGTGTGTGTCTAGTGATGGTGATTTAGCTAAAATAAAATGACTATCCACTCATACTCATCATATCTGCATGCTTACTTTATTACCTTGTACGACATTACTTGAAGCACTGTTCAATAAAATACTTTGTTGTTATGTTATTAAGAAGAAATGTACATTCATTAATAAAACTAATTACCGTTCATTATTAACTTTAAAAACACTTAATTGTAATGTTAGTGGAACTTTTTTACTCATAGCGGTCATAATTATCAATGTTCGATAACAATAATTTGTCCATTTATTATCAAAACGTGAGGGGATTACGCACTAAATCACATATGTTTCTTTCCGAAGTCCTGCGGAACAATTTTGACGTCATATGTATCACAGAGACCTGGCTTAATGATAACTTTAACAGTAGTGAATATGTTGATAGCCGATACGAATTATACCGCTGTGACCGTAACTACCAAGCGACCGGCAGTGATCGCGGCGGAGGTGTCATGATAGCCGTGCGTCGCGATCTCTGTCCCTGGCAGCGCAGCGACATGTGCGCACCACCGCTGTCGGATGAAGTATGGGTCTCTCTGCCCCTGCGCACGCATACGTCGGTGGCGGGCCAAAACAATATTGGTTCTTCTAATTGCTTACACATTATAACTACGTATACACCGCACGGCACTACTCATGAATCATTACTAGCATCTTTTTACGACAGAGTGAGTGAATTTATTTTACGTAACCATAATGATAAATTTCTAATACTAGGAGACTTTAATGTATCCCACGCTTGTTGGTCTTGCAATTATGACTCAAACTCTATGGATATATACACTAATAATGATAAACTAGCAAGCCTCACCGCCGATTTCATGAATTTTTCATCCTTATTACAATACAATAATCTATTCAACCATAATAATAGAATATTAGATTTAATCTTTAGTAATGAACTGTGCCTTGTCTTACTATGCAAACATCCACTTGTACCACAAGATCTGCATCACAACCCATTAGAAATTGACTTAAAATTAAACTTTTGTCCCGCACTCAAGCTCCCATCTACAATGAAAAGGCAGTATTATAAAGCCAATTATGACTCGATTAAGGCTGCCCTTGCGTCTGTGGACTGGGAGAATAATTTTTCCAGTATGAACCATGTAGATTCCATGACTGATTACTTCTATAGTGTCCTCCAAAATATTTTAGACGAATTTGTGCCAACCTGCAATTTAAATTCTAGACAAAAATATCCACCTTGGTACACGAAACCACTTATAAAGTTATCCAGCGAAAAATGCAAGTTTCACCAAAAATGGAAAACATACGGTAACCATCACGACTACCGCACGTTTTCGTTATTACGGAGTAGATTTAAAAAAATGTCTAAAGATTGTTATCAAAATTTTATTAAGTATTCAGAAGATAATATAAAGAAAGACCCTAAATCTTTTTGGTCATTTGTCAAATCTAAATGTTCATCTAATACCATCCCTGAAAGGATGATGTACAATGGAAAAATACTCTCTACTGGCGAGGAGATTTGCGATGCTTTTAATGAGTACTTTAATTCAGTTTTTGTTTCATCTACATCTCAAACCTTCCCTCACAGCCACAACACATCTTCTACTGTAGACATAGGCACAATCAATATTACTCTTGAACAAGTGTTAAATGAATTAAAAAAGGTTAATATTAAAAAAGGTGCTGGATCCGATGACCTTCATCCAGTTTTCATATCCAGGTGCGCTGAGGTACTTGTAAGACCAATAACCTTAATATTTCGCACGTCTATTGATACTGGAGTGTTCCCTAGTAAATGGAAAAAAACAATTATAACCCCTATACCCAAAAACAATAAAAAAGATATTATAACTGAATACAGACCGATCTCTAAATTGTGTGTTCTAGGAAAAATATTAGAAAAAATAGTAACTTCTCAAATCTCATTCGCTTTTCGTAATCACATCTCTCAGCAACAGCACGGTTTCTTTAAACATCGCAGCGTAGATAGCAACATGTTAAATTTCTCAGAGTTTCTAGTGAACGCTATGGATAAAAACCTACAGGTAGATGTCGTATACACCGACTTTTCAAAAGCGTTCGACAAAATTAACCATGATATGCTTATTGAAAAACTAGCGAGGGCCGGTGTGCACGGCAATTTGCTACGATGGATCCAATCTTATATTAAGAACCGAAGTCAGGCGGTCTGTGTTAAAGGTTACTCATCTCAATTCCTCCCTGTTCCCTCCGGAGTTCCCCAAGGTTCCCATACGGGACCCTTGCTCTTTAGCCTCTACATTAATGACATAGGAACCATATTTGATCACAGTAATCACTTGCTTTACGCTGATGATACGAAAATATTCCGAGTGGTTGAGTCCGTTAGAGATTGCTCTAAAATACAAAGAGATTTAATTAATTTGCATAATTACTGTACAACAAATCAACTCTATCTCAACATAGATAAATGTTTCATTATGTCATACACACGGAAAACTAACCCATTAAATTTCAACTATACCATAAATGGTTTAATTCTTAAAAGAGTTTCCACCATTAGAGACCTAGGTATCGTTATGGACTCCAAATTAACATTTACCCATCATATAGACCACATAGCTAACTCCGCATTTCGCAGCCTAGGATTTATTTTACGGATTAGTAAACCTTTTAAAAATGTTGTAACTCTAAAAATTCTTTATTTTTCATTTGTCCGCTCTATTCTAGACTTTTGTAGTACTGTATGGAGCCCATGTTTTAACGTACATATAGATAGGATAGAAAGGATACAAAAAAAGTTTTTAAAATCACTAAACTATTGCAATAATACCTACGACGCTGCATATGAAGATGCAATGCGTAGGCATAAACTAATAAGTCTTCATAACAGACGTAATATGTTCGATATTATTCAATTGTTCAAAATTTTAAACTCACTTACTGATTCACCATCATTACTTGGTAAAATATCACTGAAAGCACATGCTCGCCTACCCGTACGCCCCTCACGTACTACACCACTTTTTGTTCCTCCTCGACTAAATAAAACATACACTCGTAACTCATTTATGTACCGTTCCACTAACAATTATAACAGAGAATTTACAGACATAGACCTTTTTAACATTTCTCTTAATAGCCTTAAAGTAAAACTTAAAAGTAGATATATTACCTAATTAGAATTTACTATTTTTGCTTTGTCCACCTTCATTTTACTTTGTAAATTGATGATGTATGTTTCATTGAACATATGTTCTGATATAGAAAATTATATGTATTCCTTGCGCGTCTTTCCTTGTTAGGAGCTTATTGTACTTATTTCTACCATTATATCACATTGTCGGCACTATAGGTCTATTATAAGAAACAAATTGTTTGAAGAATTATATATTTATGTATATGACTGTTTGATGCCAAAATAAAATAAAATAAATAAATAAATAAAAAACCTCAATCATACACGGATATTTTCTTCAATTTACATTTTTCATCATAGCTAAAATACTACGAAGTGGTAAAAAGCAGACTTGGGAGACTGTATTACGTATTTTTGACGTTTAAAATGTGTTTTTCGCTTAATTTGAATACATGAATTTGATTTTGATTTATCACGAGAGCCTAATTTGCATTTACGTAGGTAATGTTTTTTCAAATTATACTTCTTTTTGCGCGTTAGGGAAAAATGATGAGAGTAATTTTTTACGATGCACGTGCACTCCGTCACAGAAAACCGACATCGTGAAGTTAGCTATAGTCAATATTTTAGTTTGTTTCTATTACTACGGCAAATAAGTATAACTTCTAATGCATGTAGATACATGAGTACACACACTTTTTTTAAAGTACATAGTATGTCTCCCAACGACAGTCACCATCCAAATTCTAGCCCCGGATATAATTTTGAACTGATACAAAACTCAGACTGATACTCCACATCAAAGCGCGCGCAGGTGATCATAAGGCCCGGGTACAATAACGGCGATCTATTAATCTTGCCCCTCTAGCGCTTTTGTTTAGCGGGTCATGGGAGATAAGGACGCTATTGTCTGCTCCAGGCCTTATAGCTATAGCTGTCAATGTGTGTATCAAAAGCTTTGTTTGTGTGAGTGGACGGATTATTTATCTATTGAAGATGCGTTTGAAGTTACTGTCATGAGATTTTGTCTTTATTTTGGATGGTACAGTTGGCTTGCGTTAAATCATTATGCTAGGTATATTATTAGAACTACGCAACGTGCGTATGAGCATGCAAGTTCTGAGATCTGATGCCGGGCGCAAGTGATTATAGCCTCAAGGGTGATTTACCAGAACTCCGACTGATATAAGGCCTACATCACTCTTGACATCCACGTTTTGTTAAACGCAACAACACACTATAACTAGTTATAGTCCAAAGTTCCGGGTTCATTTGCCCCAAGAAGACCGTTGACGACCAGAGTCCAACACCAAGGACCTTCCACCTCAGCCCTCGGGTCTTCCGTCACCCAGGGACTACTCCTGAGCTCCGGCGTCGTCACTACGCGCTAAACCAAGCCAGGGCAGTACTTAGTTGCACCTACTTCCTTAGAACGGGAATGTAAAAAATTGACGGGCCTTAACACCTACCTACGACCTATAATAAAAATAATATTGAAAGTGTACAGTGGGTTTTATTAACTTCTAGTTTCATAATAACTCACACGCTTCATTGGTTAACTGGTTATAGTGTGAACCTCATACGAATAAAACTAGACAAAGCGGGGAGGGGTGATGCGCTGCGGCACCGTGACAACGCGCCACCACCGCTGTTGTTAATGTATCGAACGTGTAATTCAACATTTTCGTATTGAAATTAACGTTTCATTTAAATTAACGTATTGCGTGGCCATGCTTTTAACCATTGCGCCATCAGATCACATTTTTTATGATTTATATATTTTGAACTTTTTTTTAATAAAATGTAATGTAAGAAAAGATTGATGTTTCAACTTAAAACATGTACTGTTCAAACCACCACTTCGTCACCTCTATTTATTTCTCGAAACATTGCTTTTATCACATTTTAGTCACCCCTGTAATTATAATACAATTAATAACAGTCCAGTAATTTAATTATAACAAAATTATGTACGACGCAGCAGGCCGCTCGTGTAATTAAGTATCAATTATATTTAATTGTGTCTACCAATGTACAACGATATTACTGTCATATTTTATCAGATGAATTTGCAATTAAGTGATGTAAATCTTTTGTAAATTACTTATAATTATTATTCTGCTAGGAGGAACTTGTGGCTATACAGGGTGTAAAAGGACCGATAACAAAGCCGATAACCACACATTCTCTACATATAATTAAGTTACTTTAACCAAAAAATAATGCAGGGGAAAATTCTTATTTTTTTATCTTTAAAAAAGAGATGCTTTTTATTGCGCGCATTGCATAGCGCGACAACGCAACGCATTTTACGATCAGCTGAGCGTATGGCCACTCGCGCATGTTCGTGGACCCGACCGGCCCGCTTGTTTAGTATCCATTGCATTTTTGTAACTTCAAATGCGTAATTTGTTTTGAAAAATCGATAATTTTGATAATGTTTGTTCAGAAGAAAGTTTACTAATGATAATTGGAATACAATTTTGAAAAAAAAATTGCATTATGACGTTCAATATCTCCAAAACCAGTGAATTCCCAGGTATGTTCTAGAAGAAACAAACTATCCCAGTGATGGGTAGAACATGTAGTTTTCGTTTACGTTAAGGGTCTTTTTACACCCTGTATATAATAATACCACCTGCACGGGTAGATCTAAGGTTAAGTTCCGCTTGACGAGGTCGGGTTCCGTGGGTGGCTGACCATTCATTGCATCTCAAGACTCCTCCGTGCCTCGGAAAGCACGTTAAGCCGTTTGTTCTGGCTGTCATTTGTAGAACTTTGATAGCCGTTACGGGTAGTCAGAAGCCCGAAAGTCCAACAACCAGTTTAACCAAGGGGTATCGTGTTACCCAGTAACTGGGTTCTGGAGGCCAGATAGGTCCATGTTAAACACTGGTATTCAGCTGCATCTAGTTTAACTGTAAGCCGTCCGTAAAAAAACAGTCCTTTAAAACGCACACGCGCGAGGAAAAAGTGGTGGGTTTGGATTCAATAACTTAATTTGAGCAAAAAATTAAGACATTTTCCTTCTTTTTTAAAAAGACAGAAGATCAAGAAAAGAAGATAAAGAAGAAGAAGAATAAGAATTTCTTCTCCTTCGTTATTCTTATGCTATTGTGGTGATCAATATTGTGGATCTTCAAGAAAGAAGATAATAAAGATTGTTATGCTCTTAAAGCATTAGTAAAGTCTAAATATTCTTTATGTCACTAACAGAAAAACTCACTAAGTGAAAAGAAAGTGTCACAAAGTTAGTACATTTAAAAGCCCATTTATCTCCCAGTTTGTGGCGTAAATTGTGTTTCCTTTGAGGCAACGTTTCGTCAATTTCTGTTTCCATGTATGGCCCCTCTACCCTGTAGTTGTTTATATGTTACCCTGCAATCAGGGCCCCGTGGAGCGTGAATGTGGTATACTTGTCAACGACAAATTTGTGCGCGCCCTTAATAAATTTCACTTTGGGTTAAGTTATAAGAGGCGCAAGTGGCGGACTAAAAAGGTTCTGAAATCAATTGGCAAAGGGTTATAAAAGGCAGGGTTCTTAAAAAGGTAGTATAAAACATGTTTTTTAAGAGCTTTTTTAATCTCTACAATGTTTTTAGTTATGCTTTTGGGTATAAAGTCCTGATAATGGTATTATAATTCTATTGCAGCAGAAATGGCGAACCAATAGCACGCGAGCCAATAGTAGCACGCTTCATAACTTCATTTGGGGACGCCAATAATGAATGAATAATCGATAAAAATTGCAACACCAGAAATAATCATTCCAATAAAATTGATGAATTAGAAGATATTAGAACCTATCTAGTTAATTGTGTATGTATTTAGAGTAAATAAGTATGTTTTTCAGCTGTTTAGTACCCATACCACGAGCTCTTGTCGTTGTGTGAAAGTGGTGGAATATTTATTTATTTCACACACACATACACACACGCATATCCACCTTACTAACTACTCAGAACCCATTCACTGCAATCTCAGCTTCACATTAAATGAAAACATTGTTCATGATAATTACTTTTAGATGAATAAACATATTTTTATATTATTATTATATATTTTTATTAATTTTGTATTGTCTATTAGAAGATCATCTAGAATGAAGTTTGAATATGTTCCTGTTAGTTTTTTATATGTAAGGTCTTGTTTAGGTTTGATGGAACTTTATTCTCAATGGGAACATGACAAATGTCACTTGAGAACAATACTAAAACAAAATTTAAATTTACAATAAGTTCGACATCATCAGTCACAGACAATACATAATAACAGATAGTAAACCCGACCTACCCAATGCATCTACTTTTCTATAATATGTCTAACATACTGATTGAGTTGACGATAATTTGACGTTATCCATAAAGACATTGGCACCCCGCTCTCGCTTCCACTTATAACTCACACCAAACAATCTTGGAAGCTTACAAATGTAAACCATTTTTTTATCGAAAGTAGGCACATGAAAAGAATTCGAGTCGTTAAAGAAAATGGTCGTGAATAACATAAATAGCTCTTTTTGACGCGTTTTTACTTACTCATGTAGGTAAGTACTCGTGTATCGCTGAATATTTTGCCAACATATTTTGTTATGGCAGTTGGTAACAGGTTCGGGAATTATAATAATTTATAACTGGTTTGGATTACGATGACCCGGTGATTAAGGTGTCGTTTTTCATGCCCAAGGTTGTAGGTTTAAATAAGGGCCAGTGAAAATGAGACAGACAGAAATGGTTCAGTAGTTTCGGAGCCTATTCAATGCTAACAATTTTTTTTTTCCTATTCATAATATTATTAATTTATTATATGTTATACTATATAATATATTATATATAGTGTAGATATCACTGTCATCGGTAAAGGAAACATAATATGGTCAGTCAAAAGTTAAGTTTATGACATGATATAATGGCTTATCTGACAATACTTTTATTTATTTTTATTTCTTTTGACATTCATAAATTGTAATAATATTTTTTTTTTGCTTTCAAATTTTTATTTTATTGAATACTAGCAGACGTCACGCAGTTTCACCCGCGTAGTTTCCGTTCCCGTGGGAATACGGGGATAAAAAGTAGCCTATGTCCACCGGGAATAGTGTAACTTTCCACCAGTACAATAATTTTTAAAATTGGATCATTAGTTCCGAAGATTACCCCCTACATACAAACTTACAAACATACAAACTTACAAATTTCACCTCTTTATAATATTAGTATAGATTGTGAAAATAGTGTTTTAATTTTCAAGCCCATGCCTGCCCAATTAGACACTTAGACCAACAGGACGAAACTATGAGTTCTGTTTTTGCCCGTTGGTTAAGGAACCCTAAAAATCTAGCTAGCTGGCGTTTAACTTTGAGCTTTTCAATTAAAACGCCTTCTAAATAAAAAGCTAATCTATTATCCTTAAAGTGGACTATTACTGAAGGAGATTACAAATAAAAAGTATTTTTCAATTTCGCTCGTTTAATTGGGGTCGTAATTATGCTCATTTGAGGCCAACTTGAGGCCAGGCCAAGTTAAAGCTCGATTTTAATCATAGCAGTAAATAGGGTAAAATTACTTAATCGTAGTAACTAAGAGAAAATAAGATTATTTGGCTTGGAGGAAGTAAATACCACGGGTGTAAACCTAGGTGAGATGTAAGTTATTATAAGATAAGGGACAATAAATGATCTATACTGCATTTAATTTGTTAGAGATACGTCCAGTATAGCAGTTTTTTGTAGTGTTTTCTAGGTGTATAAGTGCAGTGCTGTTGAAACAATTGGATATTTGTTTTGTACCTATTGTTAATTTGTATTTTCAATCTCTAGTATTAAACTCTTATGTTATCACTTGGTAACGCAAAGTTCATTGAAAGTAAGTACAGACGCCAGCACATCAAGTTACCCCAATGTGTCAAATTTCTTTGATCGTTTTTCAACTTTATGGCAAACAATATAAGGTTCATATTCAACTGAGAAAATTTGACACATTGGGGTAACTTGATGTACTGGCGTCTGTACAAGAAACTTTATTTAGAAACAATTTAAAAATGTAGTAGTATTCTACTCAGTGCAACAATCAATGTATTTTTTTTCGAAAATGGAGACTAGTTTAAAATATTTTTGACAGATTGAGGCGAAGAAAAAGAATGTTAACGTTCTTAGAAATACGCAAATTACCTCACAGATCAATGACGGCAAAAACCGTTACAAAACTAACAAAATACATTGAAGACGTTACAATACATTTTTAATAGACTTTACCCGTTGGTGATCGTCATAAAAAATTACTTCGATCAAAGTTTTTAACGCGTTTCACCATAAAATATTTTACATTTCCAAACTTAATTACAATTTGGTTAAAACAAAACTCGTATTTTATAAACGAGTTGGTCAAGTAATAAGAATATTGAAAGAGATGGTTAAAATTGCAATCAGTTTGGTTGAAGTGCCTACAGTGAATTCATTATTAATCCGTCACGGTATTAATTTTATTTTACCGAATGAAACTCTGACGCACAAAAGTATAAATATTTTAATCCTTTGGTAAAAGCATATTTTTATTTGATACAGTTTAATTATTTTTATTGAAGTAGTACGAATAAAGTTGCTTTTCAAATCACCCAACATAAATAGTATCAGTGCTAAATATTATAAAACAAACTCAACCACCGCGTCTGGCTGTCCGCGATAAACTCAAAAACTCCTGCACAAATTTTCATTCTATTTTCACTAATAGAGAAAGATGTGGAGTGGTTCTCGTGGAAGGTTTAAAGATATAATTTGTTAAGTTTTTGTAGACACTGGTTGAAATATAATGATGTTTGATGGAGCATATTATTATGGCATCAAGTAGGTATGGCATCGGGTAGGTAAAACCAATTAAATACGTCAGAATATTGTATGCCAGTTAATGTTTAGGTAGGTCAGTCTGGGTACGGGTTATCAGAAGCGCGAAATTCTGACAACCAGCATACCATAAAGTATGTTAAAAAGCAGTCGTTCTACGTCTCATATTCAAGGGCACTTGGTTAGGCTGGAAGCTAACCCCGGACATGGTAAGGGAAAGGCTAAGCAGTCGAGATTAAATATCTACGAAAGTAACTCATACATGTTTAAATAAATGACGTGTCTATCAAACTTTTATTAGAAAAATTAATACGAATCTCTGAAAAATAAAACTTACAACGAAGTAAAATCGGTGGCTCCAGTCAAAAAGGTAACTCATCATTGATACTGTTCCGAAAATCTATATGTTCTACGCGTTTCCAGGATCGATATTGGTTTCATATTACATTTTTAAATCAATTTGCTATCTTCCCCAGAAATTTTATTTCAGTTAAAAAGTATATTAATAAATTTGATAATTATACTGCTCAAATTTTGTACTTTGAAATAAAATATGTATAAATATGCTTTCTCTATGTATGTCTGGCCTATTGTTATTGCAAATTCTCTTAGAAAACACCTTAAATAATCTTTCTTATTATAAAAGCTACATGAAAATTCAGGTTTTTGACTGGAGCCACACTACAAGGTGTATTTGAAATCATGGGCAAAATTTTCACAGACTGTTCTACCCATAAATATGAACACTTTCACTATTAAAAGATAAAAACGTGTCCCGACAAAAAAAAAACAGTTATTTCATACATTTTGGTCGAGTAGGTATCAAACTTTTGTGTGCAACAGCTGAACGTCTGTGAAAGTTTTGATCACGTCCTGTATATTTAATTCTTTCGAGTCTGAAAACTTTTAAAATATAGTTATAAGTTGTTAAAAAAGCAAGCGCCACTGACCGACAAGTCACCCCCGTAGAAGGGGTGAATGACAAACGTCTCGTTGCCGATGTGGATGACTCCGGACACTCCGTTACAAGTGTGGAATGCTGCCGATGCCCCCGGGTAGTCCTTTACCGTGCCGTGATAGTAGCAGTGTTCAATTTCCTGGGTACAAAAAAAAACAATCTTATTAATACTTTTAAAAAGAAAAGGAGCTCTCGTGGCTAATAATAATAGCCGCACAGGTTGATCAAAGGTTCAGCTACGCTTGCTGAGGTCAGTCTGTGGATGACAACCCATCACATACTATATTAAGACTCTTCGATAGTCGGTCAGTCTACGGCTGGACATAGGACTTCCCTAATGAGCCCTGTCTTTAGCTAACCGCATCTGCCAGGTCTTCGTCCCACCTAGCCGCTAGACTACGTTTGGCAAGTCGCAATCTCCACTAAAAACACGGTTACCCCGGTGGAGGTCAGTTCAGAGACCCATACGTGCCTCGAAATGCACTATTAGCCGTAGGTTTGTCAGTTATATTGTTTTGTAAAACAGTCTTTAACAGAGTTTAGTGCTACCCAATAACTTACTGCGTTGTTGTCAAATAGTCAATCGTTTTATTTATGCAGTTGCGCTTTATGTACGAAGTTGAGAAAAGGTTAGCCAGATGATGAGGATGCGAGTCTAATGATGCAAGGTCAAGTTTTATTAAAATAGATTTTATGTGAATGCGTAGTGAATACTTTGTAATAATATTACAAAGTATTCATCGTAATATTATTACGATTTAGCCATATTATAACCCATGTTCCCGAAATAAGAAACCCAGAATTTAATCGCAAATCAGCACACAAAGGCCCAGATTTCCATAAAAGGCGTTCTAAATATAGCATCGAATATGGTCGCAATATAAAAAAAAGTGTAGGAATTCAATAAAATATTCTTGTGGAGCGATTTCGTGCGCTGAGAGATCTCCTAATTTGTCATTCACGAGTATCGTCCTATAACAGAAGGGAAAAAAGATGCTATGTAAGTGTTGGGGCCGGAAAATCGGCGATTTGTCACAATATTTGAATGTAAAAGGTGTTCCTGCTATGGCATTAAAGCAAGTTAGAGGACAACTTTAGTTACTTTCTATGTTCCTGAATTAGGTCAATAGGCATATTGTTTTAATTTGGTAGACTCATTGATATAAAAAAAATATAACAGGACAATTTTGTTAGAAACAAATGTATCGATACAAAATAGCTTCTTAAATTTGGTCAAAGATACAGACGTTAGCACATCAAGACACCCAAATGTGTCAAATTTCTTTGATCGTTTTTCAACTCTTTGACAAACTAGATAAGGTTCATATTCAATTGGGAAAATTTGACACATTGGGGTAACTTGATGTGGCGTCTGTACATTTCAAATAACATGGGGCTCAGATACACTTAATTGGAAAATAAGGGGGGTTACTATAGACATGCCTCTAATATTTGCGGACTTCCTTGCTGTTCTTTTCTGATTAATTTAGTTGTCGAGCAGTTGAATCGTTTCTCCTGGGGTTCGTCAGGCTTAATTGAATTGTCAGTTTTCTATTTAGATTTAGTGACTTTGTTTGCCATCGACACGCTAAGAAGAAGAGTGGTCGCCATTGTTAATTCTGACTTTCAGGAGTTGCAGTGGTTTGTGAAAAGTGTGTGGTGGGATTGTGAGAGCGTGGAAAAAATAGAAAAATAGCTATCATCAAACATTTCACGGCTTGCAAAATAAATTAATAACATAAAAAGCACCTGGGTGTGTTAATAACAGAATCCTAAAATCGTATTATCACCCGCTAATTTAATGGCCATCACGTAAAAGCCTGACTCGCAATTAGACCGCGTTCTTTTTTTCGCTCAGCGCCGAATGGAACGAATGAAAGACCGGACCGCACGCTCACAAGAAATCGGGAAGGTTTTCATTCATTCAATGTGAATGGTATACTTTGAGCGACGTTGTCTTGACATTTTTCGTAAATTTTATGCTTACTAATCTTATTTTGATTAATTGTTTTTATTTTAAAGTAGCATGACGTAGGTAAGAAGCCGATTGCAAGCAAATCAGACCAGGCGTTCAAAGGGCTTAGTTGTTTTCTCAGATATATTCTATTTTGTGTGATTACCTACTAATGATCTGCTCTCTTCGCTTTTATTATTTACAATTTGGCTAAACATCAAGTTTTCTAAATGATCCGTACGTTTATACTTCACTTTGCTAGCGAATTCGTCTGCGTTTATTTCATGCTATTTCTTTAAAACTTTAACATGTCCTCTACCATCTCGTTGTCTTAAACAAAACATAGCCTACATAATCATGTTACTCGCTGGCAATACAGCTTTCCATAAGAAAAAGAATGTTAAAAATCGGTTATAGACTGACCTATCTATACTCATAGGGTAAAAGAATAACTGATTGGGAAAAAATAAATTACACAGGCACATAGTATTGCCTATATAGGTAAATAAAAGTTTTGAGTATTGAAATTTTAACTTTGTGGGCTGGCTGGCGCATTCACCTTAAAACACATCTCTCTTACCTCCTCGACATTAAAGTATTACCTTTAAAAACATCATATCTTACTGTAATAAGACTCTTCTCGCTTGGGACGGCTAGTTATATAAAATTCTTTTGCCTGCTCCTTCAGCGCATCATCAATCATTTTCAAAAGTACTTCGGGATCTTGTTAGGGTTCCGTACCGAAATGAATAAAAATAAAACCTTTATGGTACGAATTGATCTGTCGGTTTGCTAAAGCGGCTTATTTCAAGAATTACTCATGCTGACTTTCGAAATATTTGAACGTTTATCTTACTGTACTATCTTATTGTACCATACCAAGAACTGTTATTTAAATTAAGTTATTTAATGTTTTAAACAAGTATTTTATGAGCATTGTAATAGAATTAGAAATAGGAGCTTTATATTAAGGTACATAAGGTACTAGACTGAATAACAAGACTTAGTTCACGTTTATTTATTTATTTATTTAATACTTCAAGCACACAAATGTACATAGGCGGACTTAATGCCTTAGGCATTCTCTACCAGTCAACCTTTAGGTCATGCAGAGACAAACAGTGGTAGGTGCAATTCCGTAAGAAATTTCAAGAGAAGTAAACATAGTTTATTTATACATATGTAAACAATAAATAAAATAAATATGATAAATATCATAAAATATAATAGGTATAATACGTATAATAGGTATAATAGGTATAGGTATAGGTACGTTTATAACTTGTGAGGCACAAGTATTGACTTTTTGTTTGAAAAACAATATATGAAACTAGAAAATGTATACTGTATAACTCCGAAAACCTAACAACCACGGATCCCGAGGTGGGTGAATCCGACTATCACTCCTTGCCGGTTTTTTCTTTTTTTTTAACACAATATCGCGGGCAGATGTAAAAAATATTTCTTTGGAGCTATTTCTAAACTGACAAGTCATTCCTTGGAACACTTTAGGGTATCTGAATAATATGGGGTCAAGTTGAGTAGTGATACTTCACACTTTGATTTTTTACCGTAAACTCAAAATCGATTTACGAGAAATTATTTAATACAAGTCCCGTAATCAGATTTAGCCAATGATTTTGTGAGTGTCAACACCAAAAATAGTTAGGCAGTAGTCCGAGCCAGTAAATTTTACTTAGTTTTTAATTGATCGTCCCAGTCGTGTGTAGATGGAACACCAAAATGTGCCCAGCACGCCACGCGGCACGAATACAGGACGAATTTAATCCGAGGGTATATTTTCGCTTTTTAGACGTGGCGGTCAAGGCTTTTTTATGTATCAAGAAATATGAATTTTAAAAAACTATATAAGGACTGTGTTTGGCTATAAAACACAGTCCTTATATAGTTTTTTAAAATTACTCTAACTACATAAGCAAATTGGTCTACACCAAAGAGATTTAAAATACTATAGAGCGGGCAAGTCAAGGAAATGTCATAGAAAAACTTTGATCCTATGTCTCAGTAACGCCATCTAGAATAATATATAAATATTGGAGCGGCAGCGGAGCGTACTACAAAAAACTCCTAGACTTGTATCCAGCAGGACACACTTTTTCTGACGAAAATTTTGTTCATGATGTCCGGTCTATAGGTATTGAATGTCTTTGGTCTACACAAAATCACATCTTCATTAACGATAACAAAGTTTGATAGATAAGAAATCTATGGAATTGGCCGAACCTTTCTTATTTTTTTTATGAGTGGTTGGTGACTTTTTACGCCACCGATTGGGCCTCGGGATTGGCTTTACATGCCGAAAAATATCTCTCGGGCATGTCAATTTCCTCACGATCGTGATGCTTTCCTTTCAATATTTTAAAAGCACACAATCGGAATGCTAAATTCCATGCATTCCCGTAATTCAAATTTCGTTATCACATAAACATAATAACATAACATAATCTGTAATCCCCGAAGAGTAAGGCAGAGGTGTACCTGGTAGTACACCCAAATTTCGCCGGTTATGTTGCAGTCCCATGTTAAAGGGGGCGAGCCTTATGCCATTAACCGGGCACAAATCCAGACTCTGAACTGCTACTGAGAAATTCCAGATGGAAAAACTCAGTAACACTTTGCCCGACCCGGGGATCGAATCCGGGACTTCATGCTCAACAGTTGCGCTTGCGACCACTAGACCTACGATAGAGTCAAAGCAATTTAGCTATCGTTAATGAAAATGTGACATAGTCTAGGTCCATTTGGTTTTTTCACAATAATAATTCTTTAACGATGGTCATCGATACCTTAATATTAGTAACTACAACAAGGTGGTATCACCACGCTTGCCATCCACTTATAAAAAGAATTTCACGCCTGTCACAGTGTTACCAGTTGAGAAAACATTTTGCGACGCGACCGCTACCATTTTTCATCTTGTAAGTACTGTGGTGTAATTATCACACCCCCTCCCCGTGCTGTCCGTTATAAGAAAAGAAGGGGAAGGGGGGTGAATTTTGTGGTGTAGTGTACGTCATACATTTTTCATATAGTGATGTAGTTAGTAAGGTAAGTATAATGGTTAAAGTGTATATATCGTTATTTACATAACTATGACGTCACACCAGTCTGCCCCGAAGCGAAGTACAGACGCCAGCACATCAAATTACCCCAATGTGTCAAATTTTTATGATCGTTTTTCAACTTTATGACAAACAGAATAAGGTTCATATTCAATTGAGAAAATTTGACACATTGGGGTAGCTTGATATGCTGGCGTCTGTACTTCGTATGTCGTAAGAGGTGAGCTTATTAACTAATCTAAACTTTAAGTCCACTTATATAGTGCAATACCATTTTTTTGGAACTGTGAACTTCGGGAATCGAATCGAGGGCACAATATTATGCACCTCTTAGAAAAGTTACTATTTGTAAGTTTTTATCGTATTTTACTTTAAAGTACCTATATTCTATTACTAGCTTCTGCCCGCGACTTCGTACGCGGATCCTGTTGCTTATGCCAGCGACAACGGGGTCGTCAAAATCGAAGATCTGAAACATCTGATGTCGAATTCTATAAGCCCGGGGACGGGAAATCAATGGGATGCGCGAGACGATTCAAGATGTTCCAGATTTTTTATTTTTGTTGGTCAACAGGAAATGCCATCAGACTTAACAACTTTTGCTAAGACGCCATTTCTATTATGTATATGTTATATTGTCTCTGGGCTTTGGAGTTCCCCTACAGGTGCTCCAGATCTTCAAATTTAGTCTCACAGCAGAAAACACTCTTCACGTGGAATAGTTTTTGCAATGGCACCATTTTTATATCTCTTTCACTTTAGGTGTTCCATTTTCCAAAATAAATTATAGCCTATAATATGTTGCGTGACGTTCACGATCAGCGGTCAGTCGCGCATCTCCTTCCCCCACTTATCTCTAGAGTCGATGTGTATATACGCTGAAAACTCAAGCGTCATGCTTTTTCCGTGAACTTCTCCAACTCGCGAGACAGTGCATGATGTTCACGATCAGCGGTCAGTCGCGCACATATTCTTCACTGGTCTCTAGAGACCTGGATGTAGATGCGTAAATACGCTGAGAATGCAGGCGTGCTTCGCGATCCCAAGATGTTTCCACGGAGCGAGTTGCAGCCTCATGTTCTCGAACAGCATCAAGTCTCTCCTAACGCTCTTCGGTAGATTGTTGGGATCTTATGGTCTTTAATCATTTAGCACCTTTGGAACATTGGGAAAAATTTGACCTCTTTCTAGGCATGGTTATAGTTTTATTGTGATGATACCTGATCAATTAAAATCTAAGTGGCTGCTCCCCTGCGTTACCGGGTAAGCTACCGTGTAACGAAGATAAATGGAAAAGGAAATTAAACACTCAAATAACATAAGCCCGCAGGCATACGATAAAAAAATGAGAGTTTTAGCCAGTAGAGTCTAATTTTCAACGATATACCATCGTCATCGAAAATCAGTCCTGAACTGTTCCCGCCTTCACCGCGTAGTACCTCCTACTTATGTTATTTTATAATTATGCAATGAAATTAGTGATAGTTTTAATTTCTATATCAATTAATGTTTCTGATCTTCGATTTTTATAAGTCAACAGGAAATGCCTATCAGACCGAACAACTTTTGCTAAGACGTCATTCCTATTTGAGTTATGGTGTAGCTGGGCTCTTGGGTTATTTTATAATTATGCAATGAAATTAGTGATAGTTTTAATTTCTATATCAAATGTTTCTGATCTTCGATTTTTATAAGTCAACAGGAAATGCCTATCAGACCGAACAACTTTTGCTAAGACGTCATTCCTATTTGAGTTATGGTGTAGCTGGGCTCTTGGAGTTCCACATCAGGTGTTCCGGATCTTCGATTTTTATACGTCAACAGCGAGTGCTCATAAGGCTGAACAACTCTTGCTAAGACGTCATTCCAATATATGTTATAGTGTAGCTGGGCTCTTGAAGTTCCACATCAGGTGTTCCGGATCTTCAAATTTATTCTCTCAGCAGAAAATGCTCATAACGTGGAACAATTTTTGCTATGGTACCATTTTTGTATCCCCTATAGTTTAGATGGTCTGTTGCGCTTCTGCATCAGGTGTTAGATCTTCAAATTTATTCTCTCAGCAGAAAATGCTCATCACGTGGAACAATTTTTGCTATGGGACCATTTTTGTATCTCCTATAGTTTAGCTCAGGTCTGTTGCGGTTCTGCATCAGGTGTTCCGGATCTTCAAATTTATTCTCTCAGCAGAAAATGCTTATCACGTGGAACAATTTTTGGTATGGGACCATTTTTGTATCGCCTATAGTTTAGCTGGTCTGTTGCGGTTCTGCATCAGGTGTTCCGGATCTTCAAATTTATTCTCTCAGCAAAAAAGGCTCATCACGTGGAACAATTTTTGCTATGGGACCATTTTTGTATCGCCTATAGTTTAGCTGGTCTGTTGCGGTTCTGCATCAGGTGTTCCAGTTTCCAAGATAAATTATAGCCTATGTGTTGCCCAGACTTAATATCTATACAACAAAAAAAAAATCATTCAAATCCGTCCAGTAGTTCCGAAGATTAGCGTGTGCAAACAAACAGACAAACAGACAAACAGACAAACAGACAAACAGACAAACAGACAAACAGACAAACAGACAGACTTTTTTTTTTGGATTCGTGCTCTATTACTGTTTTTAAACCCCCCGCAATTATTATTTTTTAAATATATTCAATGTACAGACACAGTTTTTTTACAGTCTTATTATATGTATAGATATTATTATGAAATCGGCAAAAGTCAGTTAAAGCTCGTAAGCTAAATACGTTCACTATCCTATTAAAGGTAGCTAATAATTTCGTAACAATATCAAAATTCGATTAACGTGTCACAAAAAAAAAAATAACAGCACACCAACAAAATTTCTTCCAAAATTACCTTCATCATCAATTGGGCTGACAATCACAAAGAAAAAAGCAAAAAAAATCTCTCTCAAAACAGAGGGTATCGCACTTATACTAAATTAAACAAGGTGTAGGGAAAATTCAATCTAATCTAAACTTCGTTCAATCCAATTTGAATTTCCTCACCTTACCTGCCCCCTCCCGGCATCCCCCTCGAATGGTCCACTTACAATTTATCCTATACCTACTGTCAATTCGCACGTTGACTTCTAGATTCCATACTTGGTGCAAATAGAACTTTCAACCGGGTCCGCGGGGTTTACCAGTGTCGTAGTTTTGATAAAGTTGCTAGAAATGTTATAAATGTTAATGTTAAACATTAAATTTACAGCCCTTGTATGCCAAACAACTTTTAAATAACGTTAAACCAACTAATCCACAACAATGTTTTGTTTCTATTTAACCTGTTTAAATTCAGAATTCAGTCTATTTCGGTACTAACTCTATCAATAAAGTTAGTGCCAAAATAGACTGAATTCCGAATAAAAAACGGAGTCACTGGCAGGGATGGCGAAATTGAATTTGATAGATTTTAAAAGTTGTGACGAGATTATTTTACTGTACGTACGTACAGTAAAATAGTGCCACAATATAAAAGTTTTCATTACACTGCTAATAAGAATATAATTATGTATTATGACGAATATATAATTCATGGAGAATGAAACAATTAGCGCTCTCAAAATATGGTTGAAAATTCGCAGCAAGATACCAAATATTCAGCCTGTATGCCGAATGTTTTATCCTCTAAAGAAAGAATGAAATAAAAATACAACAACTTACACACCTTAGATATATAAAAAGACAGCTACAGGCGCATCAGCTGCACCATCTAGTTCTAAGTACCGTTAAAATAAGTAGGTACCTACATGCCTACGAGTGCTAGGAGCGGTACCCCGACGTGAAGTAAAATTTCATGGCTATTTTTAACTTTATAAATGTTTTTGCGGTGGGGGTTTTTTTTTTAATTTATTTTTTTACTTTATTATAAAATATACTCGAGCGACAACTACAGTCCTCATTTTAAGAATTTTGCGTGCACGGAATAGTGTAAGATTTGCCGTAGTCAACTTTTCTATCGTGCAAAAAAACTTGAAAGTAGTAATGTATTAGTATTGATATTTAACTCATATAAAGCGCAAATATCCCAACACTGGCATCATCATAGCTCCAACGTAAAGGAAGGTTGCTAACAACAAAATATTAGTTTAAAAATAGTCCACGTACATCATACCAAAGATATTTTCGTTTACTGAAATGCAGTACATTAACTGAGTACAATAGTGCATGAGAGTATAACACGTACTACGTATAGAGATGTATCTGTTAGCTGCGGTATCACGTCTCTGTATTATAATGTAGATACGACACTACAACAGCATGAAGTCGACGGTCGCGTGTCGTATCTTTGTCGTTGTGTGTTGGTTGTCTTGCAACAGTGTCTATTCGTATTGTTGTGCAGGTGTGACTATGGTACTGATAATTATTATCTTTTGTGTGCTTGTTACAAGGCCAAAGCGTTGTTAGGGCCCAATTGCACTACAAAACAGGACATTATGGCTGCGTTCGCATGTTCTGACTTTTTTTTGGGAACGAAATTACAAAAAGTGTTTTACTATACCCTAATAAGTGAACCCTATTTTGTTACATTACTTTTACATTGTTTAACATTGACATTTTTGATTTTTACAACTATTAAACACGTTCTATAATTATTACAATTTAGTGTCAACTTAGTGATATTTTTCTATCAAGTTATTTTTCACTAATCACGTGTGCAATTCTGATAAAATATTATTTCTCTGCATTATTTATACTTGAAGAAAAATCACTGCATCTTTGCCATAACTTTCTTCTTCTTAGTAGGTACACTCAGACGATCGAGGATTCATGACCAAGACCATTCTGACGTATTGGTTGACTGAGGTTATAGATCGTTTTTGGCTTTTGCGAGACTTTGGACTGTTACTGGGAAATTCCAGATAGACCTTTAAAATTCTATTTGCCCCCGAGGAAATGGACTATTTGACCAACGACACAGTCCAATGAATTATAATAGACTAGCAGATGTCACGCAGTATCACCCGCGTAGTTTCCGTTCCCGTGGGAATACGGGGATAAAAAGTAGCCTATGTCCATAGGGAATAGTGTAGGTTTTCACCAGTACAATAATTTTTAAAATTAGATCATTAGTTCCGAAGATTACTCCCTACATACAAACTTACAAACATACAAACTTACAAATTTTACCTCTTTATAATATTAGTATAGAAGTATAGAAGTATAGATATAGATAGTATAGATTAAAAGTAATTGTATATGGAAGTATAGTGTTTACGCCTGATATACCTGACTTTAAACATCATAGCAACTGGAATCATTTTATTAACTTTTTAGTCTAATTATATAATATATAATTAGTAGTCGGTTACTATCCACGTTTCAACAAAACTAATTACTGTATGTTACTAATAAAGTCTAATACAATTATTTAAAACAATAAGAACATTAAAAGTCACTTTTGAACGTTAGACTCAGAAGTTAAATAAAATAATAAAATGATTCCAGTTGCTCCATCCAGAAGAAATACAATATAAAATCATTCTTAGCAAGCACGTATTAGCCACTACTAACGTCTCTAAGGTTGACGCACCGTCGCTGTCACCACTCATAAAACCTAAATGATGAGTCTCGAGTATTTTGCTGTGCTCAGTATTTTGTTGAGCTGAGTATTTTGTTGAGTTATATCACTCGTAATACTGTCTAGATATCTTACAATAATGTGGGAAATTTATCTTTGTTCGCTTTCCATGAAAAGTCTCGAGGGATGTCATTAGGTGTATAAATAACATGATTGTGGGAGGTGGTAGTGACACAAGAACTGTATATTTATGTAGCAACTTGTGGTTGTAAGTTAAAATAAAACTCACATTGTTTGTCGACTTCTGAAAGTACATAAATAGAATCATAGTTGCTATTATAACCACGAACTATGGAGAGGGCTATGCTCGGAGTCTCTCTGCGAGATCGAATGAGGAGCAGAAATGAGGAGATCCGTAGAAGAACCAAGGTAACCGACATAGCTTAGCAGATAAGCAGGTTGAAGTGGCAGTGGGCAAGGCATATAGCACGGAGTACTGATGACCGATGGGGTCGAAAGGTTCTCGAGGCCTATGTCCAGCAGTGGACTTCCGATGGCTGAAATGATGATGATGATGATGATGATGATGATGATGATGATGATGATGATGATGATGATGATGATGATGATGATGATGATGATTATTATGACTACTGTCTAACTGGTTGCAGTCACTCTATATATTACCATTGCTGGGCAACTGGTTCTTCCTATGACTAAATGTGTCGGTCCAGAGGTAGTGTGGACGCATACAGGCTGGAAGGATTTTAGTGCTAGCCGGATTAAAAGATTCAAGCTATTTTAAAATCGTATATTACGTTGAACGTAATAGAGAAGAGCTTGTGGCTTAATTATAACAGCCGCATGGGTCAATCGAAGGTTAAGCTACGCTTGACGAGGTCGGTCCGTGGATGGGTGACCATTTATTACATACCAAGACTCCTCCGTGCCTTGGAAAGCACGTTAAGCCGTTGGTCCCGGCTGTCGTTTGTAGATCTTTGGCAGTCGGTACTTGTGGTCAGAAGCCCGAAAGTCGGGCAACCAGTTTAACCAAGGGGTATCATGTTATCCAGTTACTGGGTTGTGGAGGTCTGACAGGCAGTCGCTCCATGTAAAACACTGGTATTCAGCTGCATCCGGTTAAACTGGAAGCCGACCGCAACATAGTTGGGAAAAGGCTAGGCAAATGATGAAATGATTACGTTTAACGTATATTTAATACATTTGAAAATCAGCGGGGCCTTATTATTTGTAGTAATGGGGTATTTAACAAAATGGGGTATTTAACAAAATTTTAGATTTTAGTCCCTCATCAAGAAATACTCGACACGTATTTTTTTTCTTTTATTACGTAGGTACCTAATTAAAAAATAAAATAAAATAAATAAATAAATATTCCACAACTTTTCACTGAACGCCATCTAGTCCCAAGCTAAGCTAAGAGCTTGTGTTATGGGTACTAAACCGCTGAAAAACATACTTATATACTTCTAAATACATACATATTATAGATAAATTACACCCAGACACAGAACAAATGATCGTGCTCATCACACAAACATTTGTCCTGAGTGGGAATCGAACCCACAACCTCCGGCATAGCAGTCAGGGTCACTAACTACTAGACTAACAGGCCAGTCACAAACAAAAAAACGGCGATACATCGAGTTAAAATGTCGCATGACGTTGCACTAGCCAGTACAGTTTATGCTAGCTAATGACGTTACACGTCCCCACTCCTCAACTTTAATGCGCTTAATCTAAGCAGTTTTCCATCAATTTGAATAAGAAAAAAAATATGTGTCGAATATTTTCTTGTTATCTAGATGAGGGACTAAAAACTAAAATCTTATCAAATGGCACATTAACCTGTTGGGGATCACAGTACCCAAAAGCCCTTATTTAAGACTATACCAAAATTTCAACTTCAACAAATAGCTACTTTACCGTACCGACCGTACCTAATACTTTCCCAAGGTTGTTTCTTTCCTTCTGATCAACAATAGTTTTCTTATCCACATCTATAGCTTGTGTGTACCCATTTTAGTATGGCATTTCAATTCCCGCGGGCAAACCTCGTGATTTATCAGTTACGTCTCTTTACGTGGTCATAAATTATATGGGCGTTTAACGCATTCTGGGTTCCGTATTGTGAAAAGTGGTGACTTTAGTGGCGGTCTGTCAAGATAATTCATTGAACCCTAATCTCGGAAAGCAATTTAAGTTTGACGATTTTTATAGTTTCTTTATTGTAATATTTTTATGGTTGGAAATGTCGGAATGAAAAAACTATAAAAATGGGCTGTGGTAGCTTTTGTTTTGTTGTAATTTTAAAACAAATGGCTTCGTAACATTCTTTAACTTTGTATAGTGCAGTTAAGTAAAGAAGGTATTGAACCGTATTGAGGATATTCATAGGTTTTTGCGATTCGGTACCCAAAACAATAAAATTGGATTACTTAATCCAGTTTCTTAACCTTGGGCAACTTTTTGTCTGTCTAGACATTGGAAAAGGCCAACATAAAATGTTATTGCTATTCTAAGAAAAGACTATGTTGAAGACAAAATTATAAAAGTGAACTGATTTAAAATGTGTTTATAGAAATAGTCTTGCAACAGGTGGAGCGAACAAACACGAACAGGTAATTGTTCCAAGAATTTTTAATAACGTGTTTACCCAATGATATAAAAATTGGACTTTGTTATAATGTTAAGGGCACTAAATAAATTCAAAAGATTAAATTGAAAGATAACTAATAAATCACTGGATTATTGACACGTTCAACGATGTAATCGATGTGATATTGTTTTATCGTTGTTACTAGGCCAACTTTTTATATTTATGCATTTTTTTACACATATATGCCTTTGTGCACAAATTAGCGGACTACACCCTCACCTTAATTCAAAGAATTGTATTAACTTTTCTGACAACGAATTAAATTGTATCTTTCTGTACATAATTATATCACAACCAGTTTTAGATCGTATGCTTGGTATTTTCTTTAAGTATTCTTAATAGATATATAGATTCATATTTATTCTATACAGTTCTCATAAGCATCAAAAACAACGTTTAACTTTACCTGTAATGAGAATACAATACATGCCTAAAGTAGTTTTAAAGCCGTTCCAGTCGACATTCCCCACCATTTAAAAATCTTCGGAAAATAGCGTCACTGTAATCATTGGTCCAATCTAAATTCATGTTGGCTAAGAAACTACAGCCAAGCTTCTTTTAGGTGACTAATGGTAAACATAAAATATGTATGATTTTGTGCTGTTTATCCAAATGTGTCACAGTCACTTATTTCGGAGACAATGTGCGTCATATGGATGTAAATCATAAGAAAAGATAGGTATATTATTTATTTATTAGTGTATTGAATTGATAAAATATCTCGGCATTGAAAACTAAATGTGTGCATCATGCACATAAGTATTGGGGTCTTAAAATATAATATTAAGGTGATTTTTTCATTTATAATTTAAGTTAGTTTCTCTTTTTAAGTTACAACCGCATTAATAATGTTGTTTGTCATAATTGAAATCTGGGAAATTCTAAGCTACACAAAGCCAATGTTGTGAATCTGTAAGTATTCATTCCGACTTCAAAAACCTTGAATGTGCGTGCATTATTAGTTTTTAATTAAGCTCTGCAAGAATATAAATGCAAAGAACATAAATTGCATAGAATATAAATTATATTCTAGACACGTGTGTTATTTTGTGTAAAAATGGGATTCCATTCAAAGGACGTTCTTAATTCTGGACGTTAATAATGTTTATCAAATCGCCTGTCATCTTACACCTGTAGTATTTTATGTTATGTTGCACCTGATGACAAAAAAACCGCACAACATTAACAACCACAGTTTCCCCATACAAAACCCCATTATTAACACCACCAAAGACTCCAACCACAGCCATACGATAACTTCCAACCGATCGAGTTCGCCTAGCCAGCGATACAGTTTTACGAGGACCTTATCTACCGACGCGCGACGTTTGCATAGAAAAGTACGACTTTCTGAGCCGTTTCCCTCAGCAGATGTAGGGTTAGTACTCTCAGATGTTCCACCGATCGATAACTGTGAATAGAGATTTTTTTTAAGATTCGTATATTCAGTGTGTACAAAGATGTTCGTGATTTGTTGAGCTGTGCGCGATTGAGGGTTGAAGTGATGTCTTCAAGTGAGAGATTAGAGGGTTATGATACGTTATTGCGAATGATTTCATTGCGGGGCGGGGGATTGAAAGATTATTGAAAGTGTGTCAGCTTTTTTTTACGAGGAAACGTTCTCTTTTTACCTACTTGTTTGATAAAAGTGGTGTATTTGCCTATGTTATATTATGTATATGTGATGTGAGATGACATAAAAAATCACTGAAAATACCTACATCTTACATCCTGTGAACTTACCTAGGAAAGGAATCGTGAGACTTCTACAATGAACTTCTTTAACGAAGTCTACAATCCAGGCCAATAAGACATAACTCCTTCATCATCAGCCTAGTGTTATCCCAAATATGTTAGGGTCGGTTTCCAGTTTAACCGAATGCAGCTGAATACCAGTGTTTTATATATAGCTACTCTCTGAAGGACCTCCACAACCCAATTACTGGGTAACACGATACCCATAAACACCGTGTTTAAACTGGATGTCAGACTTTCAGCCTTCTGACTATCTGTAACGACTGACATAGATTTACAAATGACAGCCGGGACCAACGGCTATACGTGCTCTGCGAGGTGCGGAGGAGTCTTGATAATATTATGTAATGAATCAACCTCGTCAACCGTTTTTTTTTCTTTTGAGGGGTGGAAAATCCTCATGGATGTCCCCCGCCCGGGGAGGCGGAGGGGTCTGTCAGACTCTTACTGACTTGAAACCACCCCGTGTTCCTTCTCACACCTGTGCCGGGGGTCACGGGAACGGAAGATACTTCTGCGACCCCCGACTGGAGCCGGCCCCGTGGGCCTCGCTGACTTCTAACTTCTTCTTCTTCTTCGCTTGAGTCTAAACTCACCTCGCGACATCTAAGAGGGGCGCGCGTGAACACGACGCGCCGCCACCTCGGGTCCATGTACGTGGGGGCGGCGGACATCCCCATGTCCGTCGCCCTGGACCCATTCAGGGGGGCTGGAAGGGGGCGTTGTCCGCCCTCCGCCTGCGCCCGGTGCGTCGGCAGGGTGAGTGGAGGTAATCTCCCTCTCCCTTTTCGCAGCCTCCTTCTGCGAGATGACTGTTTCGCAGAAGGACACCACCGCGTCCCAGGACTCGACGCTGCCGACCATCCTCTCGACCACGGCCGGCAGCCACCTCGTCAACCGTAGCTTAACTTTTTATCAACTCGCGAGGTTGTGATTATTTAGCCACAAGCTCCTCCAACATAACTTGTCCAAGAATCACAAAACAAAAAAGAAACAAAACGGAATGCAATCCGCGTTCAAACTCAGAAGTCCTAGATTATCCTTTTGCAAAAGCGCTGATTAATCTGGAACATTATCATCCACCTTTTGAAAAACCGCTAGACGAGCATCTCGGTTCATCCGCCATCCTTCTGTTATGCAATCGATTTGTCCTCACGGCGGGCTATTTACCCGGACCCCGGGATCCCGGCTTGTCCCGGGTTTAATTAAAGTCCGCACTAAGTCGATGCGATAGCATTGCCTACGTTCAATTGCGACACCGGATTGCGTTGCTGCTTTTTTAATCGATTTTATATTAGCGTTGGTATTTTGTTTTTTTTATTTGTGTGTGTTTAGTGTACAATGTGAAGGGGTCAAAGTTGTGTGTTTAGTCGTGTTCTTTTAGATATTGTCAATAGTGGCAGCTGCCCACGCAAACTTTGCACCTTTGTGTTGGTGCTTGTTTTATTTAGTTTTTATTTGTTTACGTTTTATTTTCAGACCTACTGAACATAAACACTTAAACAAGCTTAGAACCAGGGGCTCGAGTCTGCTATTCTGCAATCGTGTCTCAATGACCGGTAAATGATAGATTTTTGACGTATAACGACAAACTAATGACACATTTCCCATACAAAAGCTGTAAAAGTTGTCAAATATTCGATTAATGACCGGTCATTGAGACACGATTGCAATGGCAGACTCGAGCCCCTGGTATGACTTTATGTATTTCAATATTCTTTAAATATTAATATTTACTCTACCAGACTATTAATAACTTTCAAAATTAAAGCGTCCATCTTTCAGGATCAGCTGATACCTCAACGTGAAACTCTTAATTTAATTTTACCTAGACAAGCAAAATAACTACAGCGGATTCATCTTATCAATTAAGTTTAGTTTCCATTCTGAGACAGACATCTACCTGTCTGAATATTCCAACTTGGTCCATTCATCAGTGGTACAATTAAAATATTGGAGAATCGCTATTAATTGAGTTTTCAGAAAATGTAAGACTTAGTCGACTGAGATTGGATTGCAAACAATTGTTTTTCGACAACATTTTAGGATAGTCGTTTTTTGTAAAGAGTTGTTCTTAACAGAAGACGTAGAGGGGACGCCCTAGAAGGACATACATAGACCTTATTGGTGAAAAAGAATGCTCAGGTGTGTATGAATGTAAATGAAGCAAAAGAAGTATGTAAGAATCGTAGCATATGGCGCTCTGTAATATCTGCCTACTCCCATGGGAAAAAGGTGTGAGTTTATGTATGTATGTATGTTGTTCATAACATCACGCCCGTTTTCCCTGTGGGGTTAGAGCAAGATTACCTATCTACACCCATATGTGTTCAAATCCTACCTAAGATAAATATTTGTGTGACGAGCATGCCCATTTTGTCTGTCTGGGTGTATTTTTTTTTTATATGTATGCAATTATAAATATAGGTATGTTTATCAGTTTTCTAGTATTTATAGCACAAGCTTTGCTTGTTTTGGGACTATATGCCATTATGTTAATTTATTCTACTACTTATATCTAAGCCCTATGTGATAGGGGGCGAGCATCATCTTTGATACGAATCTAGGCATTGGAAGAATTCCAGATGCGAAAAATTCAGTAACACTTTGCCAGACCCAGAAATTGAACCCAAGGTTTCATACTCAGCAGACCGATTGCGACCATTATACTAATGAAGCAGTTAAGAGAAATCTAAAGAGTTGTATTTGAACTTTTATTAAAATATCGAGATATTAAAGTTAAAACAATGAGTTTGTTTGATTGCGTGAAACTTCTATTCGCACTACGTTATAATTGTTCATTTCTTCACTGGCCTTTAGTAGCGACTTGGATTGTTACCGATTTTAAGAAAGTCATTGAACAATTGATTATATTCAATTATTTACTAAATTATTTTTACAAGCTTTTAACACACTAGCAACAAGGACATTTAGCAATATCGTTGATTACAAGCCTCCATCGATTGATATTGCATCCAACCTTTCTCAAAATCTATATGACTCGCCCCCCAACTCAATCAATTTCAACTTCACAGCATACCTAAACTGAAATACATAAAAACTATTCTCTCTGATATAAAAACGATAAAACTACAAACTAACAATGCAAACAATAATATTCAGAGCAAACGAACGAATAGGAACATGATAATTAAAATTTTTCACATCGACACTAAAGCCCCTTGCAGGCGTGGGGCAATTGAAATTAAACAGTCACTGCTTCAAGTTAGAATCGTTAAACAAAGAGCTTGTTACAACTTGGATTAAACTTGGCACTTAACTTGAATAGTCGACTGTAAATCGCTGGTCTTACAAGGCGGCGAGTCAGCGTGGGAGTGGTGATCAAAACTACAAACTTGCATGAGGCTGACAAAAAATGTAAAGGGTGTGGATACGGCCATCTTGATTTTGGAGAAACGTGGAAGATTAAGAGCTTGTTTTACCACGAATGGCCTAACTAACATTTCGCGTCCCTAAACTCACATCCTTTCCACATGGTATTATGTAGGTATTATTTTAATTTATCTATGATATATGGGTATGTACTTAAAAATAATATACACGTATATTTACGTTTATCGGCTGTTTAGTATCCATAAAACAAGCTCTGCTTAGCTTGGAACCATCTGGTTCCGTGGAATATTTATTTATTTAATTTATTATATTCTGATATGATTATCTGGTCAAATTCTTTTTCTTTTTAATTTTTCTTAAGCAAAAGATATTTTAAAATGAACAATCTAAACTTCATTTCTGATAGGATAAGGAAGCTACGAAATAAATTGATAGGAAATGAATATTTTTATAAGAGACAAAAATTCAGTTCGGGCTGGTGTCTAAAAGACAGATTGTGCATAGTTTGGATCCAACGGAATCTCGATGTTGTCAAATAATATGAAAGAGGAAAACATGTCTAGTGAGAAACCTATCTTGAACGTTTATCCTCAAGAAAAGAGTACCTCCCTTAGCAAAGTCTGGGGAGTTTGTTCCGCCACTTCTTCTTCCCAGCAAAAACACTAGGAAGTGGCGAAGGGTGGGCTTTTTGGAGGACTGTCTTATGTAATTTCGACGTTCAAAAAGTGCTGATCCTCAGCCTAATTTGAATACCTAAATGACTTTTGATTTTGATTTTGAAAGTACCATTTCAGACACTAATCTGAATGGTCCTTACGTGATAAATGACCAAAATAAAGTCTGGGCTTAATGAGACTGTGACCTCTAAATTTGTTTCGGTGTTTCTTCCCAGAATAGTCAGAATAGGACAGGACACACCTCTCCAGTTTTTTAGAAATCTTGTGTTTGTAGAAACCATTTACAGAATTAAATATAATTTAGTTTGCAACTTGCAACTCACAGACATCCTACTAGCCGGTAAGTGAGTAAAATTTCTGAGGCAAAGACATTCAATGAACTACTTTGTTCTGAGGTCACGTTGTCGGGTACATCGGCTAGGAGCCTGGCCTTCGAAACGTTCAGAATAAAATATAAGCTGGCTAGGAAATAAAAATTGACATCGAGGACAATAAATATTTCACACACTTACATTATTTGTTACACCACCTAGAAATATCAGCTGTGTAAAATTTTCAACAATATTTTAGAGTGCCCGTTGACATTTTAGTATTGAAGCCGAACTGCAAAGTAATTACTTGCAAAAACGATGGGAACCGACAACAGGATGTAGGTCAAAACTAAACTGCAAACGTATCTATATAAATAAAATAAATAAATAAACATTTCACAACTTTTTCACACATCGCCATTTAAAGCTTGTGTTATGGGTACTAAACAGCTGATAAACATACTTATATATTTCTAAATACATACATTTTATAGACAAATTACAGCCAGACACAGAACAAATGATCTTGCTAATCACACAAACATTTGTCCTGGGTGGGAATCGAACCCACGACCTCCGGCAAAGAAGTCAGGGTCACTAACTACTAGACCAACAGGCCAGTCAGATTTAAATGATTATGTTTATTAATTACCAATGCTGTTTAAACTGTTCTTCTTGCATATCAGACAGACGTGTTGCTGGGGAGTTTGTTCCGCCACTTCTTCTTCCCAGCAAAAACACTAGGAAGTGGCGAAGGGCGGGCGTTTTGGGGGACTGTCTTATGTAATTTTTGACGTTCAAAAAGTGCTGATCCTCAGCCTCATTTCAATAAATTACTTTTGATTTTGATTGCCTTGAATTCGTTTAAATATTATGTTGATATCACAAACATCCCATAATATTATCTGCGCCAACTCTTTGTTCTCAACCGTACTCCAAAGTTAGTAATATTAAGTTCGTTCTCTATTACGTGCATCGGAATTTGGATTTATGAGTCACTAATGCTTTTATGTCATTTTGCAGTCGCATTGCAACTTCAACGACTGAGTTATGTACCTACCTTACAGACTCAATGGCGGATCGTGGTTACATTGTGTTCAATGAATTTTGAATTTATGACGCATTACCTGCAACTTGTTCTTTGATTTAGTGTTTTGTTATCGCTCTTGTTTGAAGGAAATCATCTTTTGCGATTGTTCCCAACGAGTCACACAGTAACCTGTAACAGTGTGACTCGTTGGGAATTTTTTAAATTGTTCTCCCAACCAGTCACACTGTTACTCGATGGGGCAACTTTTGGGACTGGTAACCCGGAACGCAACTACGTGTTACGGTGTGACTCGTTGCGAACGAACTTTAAAAAGTTTTCCCAACGCGTAACAGTGTGACTGGTTGGGAAAAAAAATCCCAACAAGTCACACTGTTACAGGTTACAGTGTGACTCGTTGGGAACAAACGATCTTTTGTATGTAGGTCGTGAACCGTGTCGTGAATTTATTGTATGTAAGTCGTCGTTAGGAGCTTGTGGCTAAATAATATCCACCTCACGTGTCGATCTCGATTAAGCTACGCTTGACGAGGTTGGTCCGCGAATGGGTTACCATTCATAACATATTCAAGACTTCTCCATGCCTCGGAAAGTACGTTAAGCCGTTGAGCTTAGCTGTCATTTGTAGATCTATGACAGTCGTTACAGATAGTCAGAAGCCCGAAAATCTGAAACTAGTTAAACCTAGGAATATCGTGTTACCCAGTTACTGGGTTGTGCAGGTCGGACCGGCAGTCGCTCCATGTAAAACACTGGTATTTAGCTGAATCTGGTTAAACTGAAATGAAATGATGAAATGAAATGATGAAATGAAATGATGAAATGAAATGATGAAATGAAATGATGAAAGGAAATGATGAAATGAAATTAAATGAATGAAATGATATTTTATGATGAAATGAAATGATATTTGTTTGTGTAAGTAGATCTTCCCAGATACTTTTACATGTCATTTTTTAAACTAAATGGCATTTCCAAAGTGACTGATCCCTGAGAAGAAATGCCGAAAGAAATTCAGGGGTCATAGTCTCTTTTAAAGTCCAGACATAAGATTGTATTAATGTATTATGCGAGTCTCACAATGCAGGGCAAAGTCTGGAAAGGCTGAAAGCCGACCCTAACATAGCTGGAAAAAAGGCCAGGCAACTGATGACGTAAGCTGTCAAAACAAGTGATTTCGTCACGACAATAGTATAAGCACATTTGAGACTCTATTCATTTTGGCAATCCCATTGTTCGGTTCGGTCGTAAGATTTTGGCATCGTCTCCATTTCATAAGTCGTGGCCTGACAGCCTAACCGAAAAACATACTAATAACGTCCACTAAGCTAATAAAATTCAATTGACCAACAATAATAATGCCCGTCTTATTATTCCGCTGGCGCTACGCTTTTCCTTACACCGTGACCTCGACTGAAGCCTTGAAGCCCGCTAGTGCTCCTTGAAAATCCGTTACGATTTGATGAGCCTCGACATTGTAACAAACATTTATTTTTGTTAAAATTCTCTTTAGTCACTAGGGTGTTATTACACATATTTTACTTTTTTCACGTAAACATAAAATAACGGCAATACATCGAGTCAAAATGTCGCATGACGTCACTAGCCAGTACAGTTTATGCGTTAGCTAAATGACGTTACAAGCCCCCACTCCTCAACTTTGATGCGCTTAATCTAAGCAGTTTTCCATAAATTTGAAAAAGTTAAAAATATGTGTCGAATATTTACTAAAATTTTGTCGAATAGCCCATTAGTGTCAAAATAATGGAACAGTCTGTCAACTGCACAAGAAAAAGGAAGAGTTTTTTTCTTTAAACGCGCTAATCTTTGCAACCTACAGTCCTGTATGAAAAAGTATTTTTGTATTAAGTAGTCTAATTTTTGAGAAATCACGGTTGGACCTTTAACAACGAATAAAAGCACAGGACACACTTAGGTTTAGGTTTATAGAATTTATATTTACATAAAAACTTTAGTTCAGTTAGAATATGACACATCATACATGAGATGCTTACATCTAGATCATTTAAAATTTACCTCTGCGGTGTTGGCACTGTTATGGGATCCTATATCTCTATATAGATACTTATTTAATTTCCATCAAGTAAATAGAAAGGGAAGAAACCTTCCACACTCAAACCTTTTTATGTAGCAAAATCGCAGTAGATATATAACAGAAAGCGGTAGACAAACATCCTTTAAATAACAGCCCTTAACCGAACCAATATTCCAACATTTAGACCTTTTACAGCGAAAAAAAAAACGAAGATTTCATTCCAAAAATATTCCCTCCTTTGCAAATATATCGCAAAATTCTAATTTCACGCATTTCCTTCGGGGGTGGGGGTTTTGATCCCACAATAAGAAAGTTGTAGAAAGTATAGGGAGGAAGATTCTGTAATATTTTTCCGGGATATTTGAATACGATGCAAGGATTTGTCAGTTTGGTCCACATCAGATAGGCGGCTTTTCTTTGGATATTATAACAGAATACTTCTGTCTGTTCAACCGTCCTCCAGACGGATAAAGTGCTATTGTTATTTCTAACGTTTGCTTTCAAAATCTGATTTTGAAAAAGGAATATACAGAGGATAGGGGGTTTTATTTGAATTTCGAAAAGATGACAAAACATGTTGATATTTTTGCGGTTGATTAAAAAGGTAAGGTTGCCTTTGAAAGTCACATAGATGAAACAAATTGACATTGACAGCGCCTTTATATCGTTGCTGTAGGTCGATTTCATTGTTCAAGTGTAGCCAACGGACAGCTGATGACAGTACGTTTATGACCCAAAATAATGTTACTACGTGTTTGAAGCAAAAAGAGTGATATAGGAATGGGATGGTACAAGCATGTGGTGTCCTGTTTTTATCCAATACATCCTATCCTTCGCTACCCTCCCACCGATGAAGCCTTAAAAAAGATAAAGATACCGGGCTGGTATCCGCAACTCCACGTCAAAGCGCGTATTTTTCGTATGGGTCATAATCTACCACGCGGGCCCAGTGCGAATTGGTAGATGTCACATGACTTCGAATTTTTTGGTTCTAGGACATGCCGGTTTCCTCACGATGTTTTCCTTCATCGTTATTGAGAGCAGTGGTTTTGAAATAAGTTACACAAAGTAATGCGCCTGTTTGGGTTCGGACACACGCCTTACTGTTCGTAAGTCAGGGCCGCCACCACTGGGCCACCGCTGCTCTCTCTTCTCTACCGATGAGGCCTTAAGCCCAGGTCCGAATGCCTCAGCGTGTTGACATTCAGTTTGCAAGTTAATATAATATGGCCTAGCTAGAGCCCTTAATTTAATAAGGCAACTCAAGATAGTTTAATTAAGCAGCCAACCACCTCATACATTTACATACACGATGCCATTTTCCCAAAAATGTGAGGGTTTTTTTCTGTACATTGTAATAAGAGCGTAAGTTTAAATAAGTTTTGTCATCATCAGCATCATCAACTGCGTAACCTATTCCTAAATTTGCTTGGGTAGCTTCCAGTTTAACTGATTTTAGCTGAATACCAGGATGTTAAATAACTAATAGAGTCTGCCTATCTGACGTCCTCTAGGTAACACGATATACTTTGATAAAAATGTCCGGGGATTGAACCCGAGAGCATGAGGATGCTCAGCAGTAGCGCTTGTGATCACTTATAGACCAACGAATCACTCAGATTCCATTTATTTTTAACCGACTTCAAAAAAAGAGAATGTTCTCAATTCGGTTGTATTATTTTTCAATTTTTTTTATTTAAATTCAAGCCGCTATATGTATGTATGACGTATGTATTATAATATGTTTAGTTTGTAGATGAGGCCAGTTTTAAGCGTACAAAAGGCCTTGTAGCTTTTTTTGAACGTGTCACTACAGCTGACTAAAGGATTACATACCAAAAAAGGTCTTCTAGCAAGTAACCGTTATATTTTAAGAAAACAAGATTATTCAAACAAGTTTGTTTAGGTTTTTAACTTAGATGTTTTATGTGATGAAACTGCTTGTTTATAATACAATAGTTAAATGAAACACAATGTTTTTTGTTTGTGTAGGTAAGCAGTTTCACTTTCAAATTGGTAAACAAATTTATGATCCACTTTTAAAGTTTAGTTTACACTGCATCATTAATCATTTTTGAGCGGTTTTTAATAGCAGTCTTTGGTTATGTGAAAATATTGTGAGTAGATATTATTTTTATATAGGACAAGGATTTGAATATAGAAAAGTGTTTTGCTTTATTTATTTTTTACATACAATTAAATACATGTTTTAATTGTACCTACTAGGTTTTTATGTCACTGTTTGGTGAACGTGGAAGGCCGACTTAATATAAAGATAATTATAATTATTCCATGTATACGGCACTTGCTCCGTGGTTATGGTGGGTCTAAGAGATAATGTACAGTCGCCAGATATCAAGCTACTCTAAACTGACAAATTTTCCCTTTTAAACATGAACCTTATTTCTTTGTTTTCTTGAGTGTGTCCGTGGCATTACAACGGGCCCTTTCAGAATAACAGCGCTGCGATATTATTATTTTTAAATGTCGCAGCTAATGCTGAGATAAGGTTTTTGGTCTCGCACAGGTCTTTTTTTATTTATTTCTTTAGTTTTTTAAACTTTTCTTGTTTTTTTTTTTATTATTATCTGTATTGTTGTTCTTTTGTTTTATGTTCTGTGCGTCCAAATACAGTATCTTCTTTCTTTTTTTTTATTAGCAATTAATACTATTAAATAAATTTGACACATTGGGGTAGCTTTATGTGCTAGCCTCTGTACGTACAGGAATATATTCGAAAAAAGGGAATACAAGTAAAGAGACGTCGACTCACATAGATACTGATACTATGAGTTGACCGATGATTCTATTAGAGTTAATTTTTTTCGTTATTGCAACATTTGAACGTTTTTTTTTTAAGTTATTTTACCTTTAAGCTGTTAAAATCTATCAGAGAACTACCGCTGCTACCTATATCAATAAGCTTTTTAAGTGAATAAGTTCTTTATTGATTTAAAATCTAATTGAGTTAGTTTTAAAATAAGATCTCTAGGTTCATGTGGTTACTGAACATTCGGATATGATATATTAAGTTGATCTGTCCTTTCCAATCTGTATTTAAATTATAAAATATGACATTTATACTCATTACACAATTACCATCATTTTCAATCCACTAAATACGAATAACCGAGCAAAAAGACAAAATAAAACGCTCCCTATTACACAGACAAAGTCGCGAGCTAGAAGCAAGTGTAGGACAAATTCCCGACGATTCTGTTATCATTCACCAAAGTTCTCGATTCCGTTTTCTCGTAGACATTTTGTTGGTAGAAAGAGCAAAATATTCAGCCAAGCATTTTTGTGGCACAAATCTTGTTGAATTTCCCCCGATATATTCCTATCTTTTGTGCGAGACGCTGTTTTTATATCGCTGTAAAATAAATAGTATAATTCTCGCTTACATGTTTATTTTATTTCTGTGTTCTAGTGTGGTATGGTGTGCTTTTGTTGTAAATAAAACGTATCCAAATTCTGTATTTCTGCGTTATAACATTGTAAAGGTGGACGGATTATTCTTCTTCTTATGAAGTGGTTATTGATTAACCTGCAGGGCTAGCCATATTTCAAGAAAATGGCGTTTATGAAATCAGCTGTTTGTCAACTGTTAAGTGTATTTCATTTTCAATCATATTACAAATTCTACTCGTTAACATTTGACAGTTGACAAACAACTGATTCCATATTATACGCCATTTTCTTTCTTTTGTCGCCTTATCGATCACGATAATAGAAATAGAATTTGTAATCAGCAGGCCCAGCCATATTACAAATTCTATTTCTATTATCGTAATCGATAAGGCTACTTCCTTGTGTTTTTGCTGGGAAGAAGAAGTGGCGGAACAAACTCCCCAGCAACACATCAGCTGTCTGATTCGTTTGAAGAACTATACAAAGAATCTATGCAATGAAATGCTCAATAAATAGCACTAAGGTTTATAAACTTTGTAAACCATTACATTTCAGAATGATGTGAAACCGACAGATTATTGAAATGTCACGATTTTTAACTTCGTGTATTGCAAAAGTCTTAGGTACCTACTACCACCAATGTTATGAGTGCCCTACTAGATATGTTTTTAAAGTTATTAATAGTTATGCGTCTAATCATTATATCACATGATGGAAAGCGATGATGTAGGTTGTAACTAATATTGATGTCCATAAATATTCTAAGAAATTTTATTCTCAATGAGGCTATCTAACCTTAGCTATCCAAATTGTGTACTTGAGCTGTGCCTAATTAAGGACCATTTAATTGTGTTAAATATTTTTTTTTTTTTACTTACACTTTTTAAAACGATGGAACTATTGACTAGAAAGTAGGTGACCTTCGAGATGACAGTTTATAGAGATTTATCGTAGAAGGAGACATTATACGGTGGCCTCAAATATTTATTTATTTCTGGGTTCACAATTTAATGATAAAGTTAACATTTAGTAAAACAGAACAATAGTGTAAAAATCACTTAGAGGTAAACTCGTAAGTAATTTTTACCTAACCTAACTAAAACAAATTGAGATAATAATTATGAATCAGTTCCACTTCAATTCTCGATTCTTGTTAAGCGATAACCAGACATCCCCTCTACACTACAAATTCCACGAAGCTAAAATGTACGCGGTGTTCCGAGAAGCATCGTTTGATTGAACGCCCACTTACAACTTTGTATCCAACTTGGTTGCAACGTAGTAAGTTTGCAATTACAGAAAACTGCACTATTTTATCTTAAGTGCAGTCTTCTTGCAAGTTTACTAGAGGAAACAATTCATTCGCTGCCCACTTAATCTCAAAGTTTAAACTGTCTACGAATCGCCGGCACTACTTAAAAAAGTTTTGACATAAATCCACGAGATGGCGCGGTAGCCGGTAGTGATGTGATGAGTTGCGACATTGTTCGTGAGGGATTCGAAAGTAACATTCAAAAGGCAATGCCCATTCGCCGAGGAAACTTTGGCCAAGTGATGCACATGGAAGAAATAAATGATAGGCAATAGGATTGACATCATAGATCAAGGAACAATGGCTGTTTTTCACATAAAACGGGGTGGGACTTTTTTATTAAGAATTTTAAAAATGTATATATATATATATATATATCCAACAACTTTTTCACACAACACCATCTAGTCCCAAGCTAAGCTAAGAGCTAGTGTTATGGGTACTAAGCAGCTGATAAACACATTTATATATTTTTGATTACATACATATTATAGATAAATTTTACCCAGACACAGAACAAATGAGCATGCTTATCACACAAACATTTGTCCCACCCAGGACACCCACGAGCTCCGGCATAGCAGTCAGGGTCACTTACTACTACACCCACAAGCCAGTCGAATTGTCGAATTGTAATCCCTATTTTGATATTACTGACTACCGAACCAAAATATTAGAATGTAATAAACAATTGAGTGTCATATGAAAATCTGCTTTTGATACCTTTGTAGTCATCCAAAATTGCTAATAGCAATAGTTTAGTTACTAAATTAATATATTTTTAGTATTTATTACATAGATGGAAAAACATGGCCAGAAATGGGCATTGCCCTTTGGTTCTAATCGAATCTTTAACCGCAACATTTTTTAAATCCAACAGCGGTGGCAAAAAATATCGCATGTTCTGTCAAAAAGAGACGCGCGTCCGTTGTCGCTTGTTGAAGGGAGATTGGCAGCGCTCATAGTGTCGACACCCAACATTGAAATCTAGATTTCTTTTTGTTTTTTACATTTTTATTCGTTCACAAAATTTTGCGTTTAGTTTCGGCTGTGAAATGGGCTGGCTTTTGAGCTAGATTTTTTGCTGTATACAAAATAAATGTAGGTTTGTATTTTACATGTTTTACGTTGGTGTGTAAGCGTGGATTGTGTGGTTTGTGGAATACACCGGAATAATTAAATTGTTCATATTATTAACTTTTATATTTGAGTATTTTCAAAATGTTACATTCATGATCAATGCTACAGTGTTCAAATGAACTGAGGTTCAGTTCAATCCTAAGGCACGCATATTCACTGACTTTTTAGATTCATGTGCGTGTTGTATTTATTATCACTCACTTCACAAACCGTGAAGGAAAACATTGTAAGGAAACCAGCCTACCTGAGAGTTATTTATCGACGACATGTGAAGACAAGTCACAGAGGCCCAGTCACAAAACACACGAAAAGAAAAATAGATAATCATTGGTGCATAAATTAAAAATCGTTTCTTAGTTATTTTACATTGACTATATGACACTTACATGAGTAAACTAAAAATATTCTGTAAACACATTTTCACAAATAGCACTATTGTACTTATGTTTGCAAAAGAGCTGAAGAATTTGTTTGAAGTTGAATGCATTTGACTTTAATCAATCCACTAATCGAATTAAAATAAAATCTTTTAGCATTTGCTATAGGTACCCCAATTCTCGAAGGGATGTATGAGGCTTTTAAATATCACGCTATGCCTTAGGATAGGGTGAAATCGTGAAGTACAGTTTGTTGTAGTATCAGATGCCCTTAATGTAGAATGTACCGGGAATATGACGATGATAAGTCAAAATATCTTTACTATGATTTACTCAGTATATCCAGATCAGTGTCGACCTGTTTATTATTATGATAAATATCTGAAATGTACTTACAGTTCTGATGTCGCTCTCGGCACCATTTGCTAAGTACTGTGTTTGTTTTAGGTTTGGCGCTAGCAGTTGCCTGTGAACAAGAGGAAAGACAATATTAAAATACAAGTAATAGGTACACATAAGATAATTATTATATTCCCTGTTAAAACATGACACCAGACAAATTACTATCGCACAAGCTAAACAAAAGACCCGATTAAATCAAATAGATCGAAATCAAAGTTTGTTGCAAAATCGATTTCGTAAACAACTATTTTAAACAGGATTGCTTTTCAAGTCACATAATTCAGTTAGTGGCATTTGTTGGTCTAGTAGTTAGTGACCCTGACTGCTATGCCGGAGGTCGTGGGTTCGATTCCCACCCAGGACAAATGTTTGTGTGTTGAACGCGATCATAATTTGTTCTGTGTCTGGGTGTAATTTATCTATAATTTGTATGTATTTAGAAATATATGTAAAAGTATTTTTATAAGCTGTTTAGTACCCATAACACAAGCTCTCAAGCCTAACTTGGGACTAATTGGCGTTGTGCAAAAAAGCTGTGAAGTATTTATGTTTTTAGAAACAGAAGTTGAACTCCCGCTCAGCAGTAGCGCCTCGGTGTAGCGCAGATGCCAGACTATCCATGACTCAATTTTAGTCTGTCAAAATAAAACCTATGCAAATATAAGCAGTAACGCAATTCTATTAGACCATTATAAAGCACATTTCAACGTCAAACTTAAGTAACTTAATTTAAAATGTATGTATCTTAAAAATAAACAATAATCACCGAAATGTATGTAGGCACATATATACCTACTTAACTTCCGAACGCCTGCACCAGATTGCATTATTTTTTTGTTTTTGTGTTGGGCACGGGAGGGTTTAGATAGAATCACAATTCACCCGATAGGTGGCGCTGCGAACGGCTTTAAAACCAACCTTTGGGAAGGACAACGTCTGCTGGGCCCAACAGTTAAATATCAAAATTATTTTAGTTAAAAAATAAATAATAATAATAAATATTCCACAACTTTTTACACGACGCCATTTTTAGCCTGAGAGCTTGTGTTATGGGTACCTAACAGCTGAGAAACATACTTACTTATATATTTATAAATACACACATGTTATATATAAGTTACACCCAGACACCGAACAAATGATCGTCTCATCACACAAACATTTGTCCTGGGTGGGAATCGAACTCACGACCTCAGGCATAGCAGCCAGGGTCACTAAATACTAGACCAACAGGCCAGTTGGTTCTATTTAACCTTTTAATTGTGTCAATTAGAGACATAATAGAAAGACAATGACTGCGCAGACACCGGTGGCCTCGCGGGGTTTATTGAATTAAACAGACTAAACAGTGCATCACGGATAGTCTGTCGTCTGCGCTGCACCTTAAGATCACAAGATTAAAGTTGTCGTTTTTGTGACCAGGAAAGCAAATATACATAAATAACACTATAATATCCATATACATACGTACACTCCACTCCAAAAACATCAACTGCCATAAATCAAATCATTTGGGTAAAAATCACCACAACTTTAGCAGTTACGATGATTTTACTAATACAAGCCGCGATAGCAAAACAACACAACAAAAACGTTTTAAACTACACAACAAAATACTCCTTTCACACAGTCGGTTAACTGATTACTTTAATTTGTAGGGAAACACTTTTTGTTATAATTTGTTAGCCGCAGCGCAAAAGTTTTCGGTTTTTGGCGTCGGTATTACGGTCGCTCCCAACTGCTCGGCTCAGACTTGTTTCGATTTTAGGGTTATTATGGATCGTTGTGAGTCTATAGGATTTTGTTGGGTCAGTGTTATGCCTTATGTCAGTAAACAGGGCTTAATAATGAGCCAAAAATAAAAGTAAAAAAGAAATGCAAGTAAGAAAGAAAAAGTGACTTAAGAATGTAAAATGCAGTAGCACCGGTAGCACGAATGCTTGACATTTAGCCTAACGCCATTTTGTATATTTTTTTACAACTATACCGCGACATTTAGGTTTAAAATATTAACGCAAGGACAATTAGTATCACATCAATATTCAATTTTAAAATCAGACGTTTCGTCAATACATTGGTACAAGTACCTCGTAGTACCGACAGTTAGCGTCAAAAATATCGCGACGAAAACAATATAATAATAATAATATATTTATTTAATTTGACAACATTGGTCCACTTGTTAGTATACAAGCAATCTTATCAACTAAGTGTTAGTATTTCTTAATTAAGTACAGGTATTATTATTTTTCACCCCTGCCACACGAGCAACCGGACAGAATGTCACAATGATCTAAAAGTACTATAAAAATAAAATATGTATTAGGTAACTCAATGACACAAAGCTTATGTATTATGTAGTACAAATTCGTACATGAATAAAGATAAATACAATCTATGAATGTCAATAACAAAAGGAAGGACATAAACAATAGCTATTAGATAGTTTAAACAAACTTAAGTTTTCATACTGACTTTGACATTTGAAACCCGTCGACCCAAAACATGACACAGTTCATGTATAAAACAAGTATGACATATATACTAGTTTCAACAAATCAATGTAAACAGAAAATTGAATGAATTGCATTTAACATTATGGAACATTACAGAATGTAACTCGTTACTGCTGAAACAGCCATATATTTCGAAAACAGTATTAATGAAGTCCAAAGCGTGTCAGTTTAAATGTGATTATTGCGCTCCTTTGTTTTCGCTCCGTGCTGCGATCAGCTGTGATTGTGTACGGCGGCCATGTTGGATTTAGACGGTTATTGCAGACCGCGCTAGCTTCGTGTTACGCGATCGTATTTGTGACATGCAGTGTAGTTAAGACTATCAATAGTGGAACTCGACGAGTGGCAGTATTGTGACGAGATTAGGGAAACATGGTGTTTGTCCGTTGGTAAACAATCTCACTGGAAAACCTATATAGTATTGTAGTTTATTCGGAAAACATACCGAAGATAAAACGTACATACATACATTCAACTAAACACACTCCTTTCCTATATGGGTGGCCATAAACAACACAACTCCACCTGCTACGATCTATCATACTCTTTTTTAAGTTCTTCGTTTACGTTCAGACATTTGTACCTCTAGGACGATTTTAAATTGCAAACATTTGTTTCGAATCATTATAAGTTAGTTTTATGCCTTATTGTCAAGAATTAGTGCCCGAGCACTGTCAGTCGATTCAGTAAGCCTCCTCGTAAAAACCTGAGTGAAGTGAACTGTGAGTCTAGCATAAATCCAGAATGACAGCCCGAACGTGCCACTTACACATAAAATAAAACGACATTTTCATGACATGAAAATACCTCGAATTCCAGTAATTTGGAATCGGAAAGCAGCAGTCATGCTGTAATAAATTACATTGTAGGTACTTTTGCTACTTAAATCTAATTACACATTTAATTCGTAAAACAGAGCTTTAATCTCGTTTATCAGCTCATTACTGGGGCTTGTAGCAAAATATGTTGAAGTCTTTTAACATCATTAAGTGGTATCATACTCCAATATATATAAGTATATTGGGCGGATAAGGGCGGATGCCGTTTCTTCAATAAATGGTAATATAGGGGTACCATCAATGAATCGTTTGAGTCACAATCAAAAGTCGTTTATTGCCCAATTTATATTCCTTACAGAATATTACTTGAAATCCATTCACTTACGAGTAGTTAGGAAATCACTTAGTCTATCACTTTTGATTACTTCTTGTAACAAAAAGAGAGAAGATCGCTTGGAACAAAAGCGATTCGTCGGATATGTGGTGCGCTCGCCGTTGACGTTCAAATCACTCTCACGTTAAACATGGCCGCGCTGACCACCGACTCAACGCTCTGCGTTACTATAGACTGATAGAACAATTATCAAATTTAGTTGCCCTTCACTATGACATTCTAATATTCGCCGACATCTATACTAAAAAACGGAAAAAAAACATATTTTGTGTGTGTGTATTTTTTTCGACTTCATTTTTTTTTTTTTACTTTTTATTCCTGATATCCCACGGGAACGGGAACTACGCGGGTTTAATATTTTATTAATTAGAAATATTTAATTGCCAACGACATAAGTACAGCTGGTGTCATATTACTTCAATAAATGCAATCTTTACTTACTAATACTCTACCCTGTGACGGGCTATATTCAATTCATACATAGCCCGGCCGAATTAGGAATAGCCATGGAAGATAATTGTAGTAGCCACGGATATAGTAGTAACTTTCCTTCGATGATATTGGAGATTTAGGGCCACTTGAATTTTCGGGTTATTTTTTGTTTATTGAATAACTAATGTCTTTGAATAACTCGCTTATTTAGATTTGAACTAAATCAGTTCAGTCAGGAGAAGGTTCTTGCCTCATACCAATAGAAAAGGTTGTGAGTATAAGTCTGTAATAATATTCTAAAGCTATAATTAAATATTGTTGTTTCCATAACAGTCCCTAGCTATTAACGTACAGTAAATAGTAATTATTTTTGAATACAAGCCGCTAATGCCACTAACTTTGTATGAAAGAACAAAGTCATTCCATGCTTTAATTTATCCGTCAAAAACATAAATAAAAAGTTTAGACGTGTAAATACGTTTCGGTTTGAGTTGATATTTATGAAACGTATGACGCAGCGACTGCGTGGGTTTATTAAAAAGTTTTCGTATTTAGGGTCCCGTACCAAAGGGTGAGAACGTAACAGGACCATATTACTAAGAGCTCTCACACACGAGCGGCATGTTGCCAACAGCAGAGGTAACTGCAGCTTAATGCAGTTATTTTATGTTTGTGATGCATTTAGTCGGCGTCATACGGGACCCATGGTGTACAAGTCCGTTTCGTACACGGCCGGTGTTTATTTCGACTTTAAATTATAAATGATTATGACAGTGAATTTCTGTTAACACATTAGATAGATAGATTACAGTTTTCGAAACTGCAAGCCTAGTCATATCACAAATTCTATTTCTATTGTCGTAATCGATAAGGCGACCTTAGAAAGAAAATGGCGTAATATGGAATCAGCTGTTTGTCAACTGTCAAGTGTTAACGAGTAGAATTTGAAAATGAAATACACTTGACAGTTGTCAAACAGCTGATTCCATATTACGCCATTTTCTTTCTATAATAGAAATAGAATAGAAATAGAATTTGTAACATGGCTAAGCCTGCTGGTATGCGTGTAAGTATCAAAATGTATAAACGTATACTAAGTAAGAAGTATGTAAGGATCGTATAGCACTGACTCGTACGTAACCACTTTGGTCGGATGAGTGGTAAGTAATAACTACTTTCACTAACAATGACCCTCAACCACACATTTAATACGAAAACAACTTAACTATCCAGTATCACTCTCTTTCGGTTAAAGTTTAAAGTGCTTGTAAAATTTAAAAATGTATTTGGAAGCCTGGAAGGAGAGGCCTCCTAACTACTTTGGAGTCGACTTTCAGTCCTACCTCACCACTGCGTTCTATAACTTCTGCCTAAACACATAAAAAAATGCGTGTGTTTAAATATATACTGGCAGAAATAAAAATCATTTATCGCATCTCCGTATCAAAACAGAGTTGAACCAAATACGCAGCAAACACAGTGATTGTCAATAGGCGTCGTGAGCCGTGCGACGCGCCCCGCTGCACGAGTCCGTAGGCAAACACGACCTCCGTGTCATTGCACCCTTGTTACATGCATGGGTACCGGGCAGAGATCTAGCTTTACACAATCTACGAGAGAAGCGTACTGCAATTTCGTTGGTGCTACTTTAGACCTGGGAAGATAAAAATAAATAAATATTCAACAACTTTCACACAAAGCCATCTAGTCCCAAGCTAAGCAGAGCTTGTGTTATGGGTACGAAACAAAATAAATAAATAAATAAATATAGACTAGCAGACGTTCCTGCGATTTCACCCGCGTTGTTCCCGTTCCTGTGGGAATACAGGGATAAAAAGTAACCTATGTCACCTGGGGATAGTGTAGCTTCCCAACAGTGAAAGAATTTTCCAAATCGGTCCAGTAGTTTCGCAGCCTATTCAATGCAAACAAACAATCTAACACTTCCTCTTTATAATATTAGTCTAAATTATAGATAAATTACACCCAGACACAGAACAAATGATCGTGCTCATCACACAAACATTTGTCTTAGGTGGAAATCGAACCCACAAATTCCGGCATATCAATCAGGGGCACTAACTACTAGACCAACAAGCCAGTCAAGAAGAAGGTTACAAATATCATCTGTAGGCCTACCATCAACTTTTAGTTAGCCATTCAATTCCGATGCAAACCAGTTTAGGTTCCTAAACTGATTCGCTAATATTCATACCATGAAGTGCCTATAACTGAGTGGCGTTTGATTCGCTCATGGAGGAATGAAAGAACCTTGAAAGAACGAAATTTGTCGGTGGTCCGCGGTGTGAGAAAGAGATGACGCTAGACAATTGTTGCATAAGTTTGTCTCTTTTACTCCAACCTATGCGTTGCGTTCCGAAACCTAGTAGTTATGATTTTAGCGGTTTTATTTGTGTGTAAAATTTCAACAAATATATTTTAAAATTGCGCATATGAGTCAAATTATATACCATTAAGCCCAATTTTACTACTCATTAATGTAATAGTAATTTAAATAATTCTTTAAAAAAAAAATTAAAGGTTTGCTTAGTGTCGTCGTAAAAGTAAAATGATTATGACGAGTTTAGAACGCAACACACGCGTTTTGAAATATATACAAACTTTTTTGATAGAACCCAAGGAGTTCTAATTAGGTAGTAGTACTCAAAAGAGTTTTTAGTTTTTAACGTTTAACTTCGATAAAGTAATTAACTAATTAGTAATACGAATAATGGCGTACATTTTACATTGTTACGTAAGAAACACATATTTAACTGAAATACCTTGAATTTGGTACGTATATTTCCACATTTTTTCAAAGTTTATAACAAAACGATTCAGTTTACGCCACGAAACTAGAAACTTTTTTTGGATCGCTATTTTTGACACTATGCGAACCAATTTAGGTTCAAATGTCACCTCATGGTACGAAAAATGAACGAACTAAAACAGCTTGCGATTCAAGTGCAGACTTGATTTGGCGTCAACATAAACCGGATCGTTTTAATGACGTCTTAGTATGAAATTGCAAAGCAGTTCATTTTAGGTCGTCAATTGAATCGTAATAATAGTTCATAGTAAGCCTGCTGGAATGGCATCTATGTATCTCGTCACATAAGAATTGCACCGAAGTTTCCAACAACGTATTTATATACACACAAGCTGCTGGCCACGGCTTTGCCCACGTAAAAAGTAATACCTTCTCAAGATAATTCCTATATTCCTATTAATAACATAACATCGCGCCTGTAAACCCTGAAGGGTAAGGCAAAGGTGTGGCAACCTACAGGTACACCCATATTTTGCAAGTTATGTTAAAGTCCCAAGTAATAGGGGGCGAGCCTATTGCCATCAATCGGGCACAAATCCAGACTCCGGGCTACTACTGAAAAATTCCAGATGGAAAAACTCGATAAAACTTTGCCCGACTCGGGGATCGAACTCGGGACCTGATACTCTGCAGTAGCGCTTGCGACCACTATACCGACGAGGCAGTCCGAAATTCCTTTTAATGTTTCTTTAAAAGAGCATTATTAGCGGACTGGCCTGTTGGTCTAGTAGTTAGTGACCCTGACTGCTATGCCGGAGGTCGTGGGTTCGATTCCCACCCAGGACAAATGTTTGTGTGATGAGCACGGTCATTTGTTCTGTGTCTGGGGGTAATTTATCTATAATATGTATGTATTTAGAAATATATAAGTATGTTTATCAGCTATTTAGTACCCATAACACAAGCTCTTAAGCTTACCTTGGGACTAAATGGCGTTGTGTGAAAACTTGTTATATATGCTATTTTTTCAACCTAACCTGGTGCCAGAGTTTTTAAAACATACGGATCATACGGATCTTGGCTTTTCATGGCGCTGAGAAATTCAGGCATGCCGGTTTCCTCTCACTCTTTTCCTTCACCAGTTAAGCTGGTTGTTATAATCCAAAAAGCGTTTTCATTTTGATTGAATGCATACAATCGGAATCGTATCGGAAATCGATAAATAATATCGTTGTTAGTAAAGCTACTATGAAATTCCAAATCGAACAATGCAAACGGCAGGTAATTCATACATTGTACCGTCCGAGTTCATTGTCCTTTGCACCAAAATAGTGACGTCACATAACTGTTACTATAGATGCTTGAACCCACAGTGCATCATTCGGTGCACGCATCCGTATGAAACACTATGGTAGTACGGTGCGTATTGAACCATCCTGTGTTAGGCTGTGGTGAGGTGCTGTTTACCTGTACACCGACTGTTTTGCGGATGATAAATTCGCGTTTGAGCTGCGAATTGCAGTTTATTTCATTGTTCTAAGCACATTTCTGGGGTAACTAGGTTATTTTGCACAAATTGGTAAGTATTTAATGGAATGGTAGTCTTTCTCTTTGGACTTGTGGTCGTAAGCGCTACTGCTGAACATGAGATCCTGGCTTTTATTTCCAGGTCAGTTATTCTAGACTAGCTTGCCTCTTGTTATATGGAACTTAAACTTAACAGTCAAATGTAATTGTACTTTAGGTACTATCAGCCAGTACTTTTGGGTAGTACAGACATTATGTTAGGTTTAAAATGTTCGAAAAACCTAAGAAGAAGATTGCCAGAGAGTGAAAGACTATATCGACCATAGCAAGGAGATTTTTTCAACTTATCCTTACCGTTCCTTACTTTTGAGAGCAGATTATTCAGCAATTAATATGTTAGCACCAACATTACGCCATGACAAGCATTTCCAAACAACCAGTACCTTAACATGCAACTTCTTCCCAACTCGTAATCCATCACTCCATTTTCGGAGCACAATTCGTACGTACCCGTACTTTATTGTACTCGTACCAGCTTATTACACCCTCATTTTAACATCCCATAATTTTCCCCCATTAAACGGGCGCGAAGCAACTTGACACACAAATCAGTGCTAAAACAAGAAAGTAATAAAGCACGCAGTTTACGACACATGCGAGCGACGCGACCGTCGCGACGTGGTAAACAATTTTCGACAACATATTTTTCGTGTATAGCAAAATGTAGGTGCTTCGAATGTTGTGGTGCAAGGTTCAGGCGACGAAATGTAGGTATCTAAACTTATTTAAAGTTCAGGACAATTCCACAACAGTACTCACTTATATTTGAAACCCAGAAAGGAAGGGAGAGGGAGGAGATATTCAGAAAGATCAGCTACGTAGTATTTGCAACCGGCGGGTGTGTATGACAACATTTATGAATGTAAACGAAGCAAAAAAAGTATTAAGAATCGTAGCAGTTTGCGCTCTCTAGTTTCTGCCTACCCTCATAGGAAATAGGCGTGAACTTATGTATGTATGTATGTATGCGGATTCAAAACCACCACACAAACGTTGAGTTAATGAAGCCTGACTAGTTCTGGAGAAACTATTCAACGGTCTTGAATCCCGGAATGAAATTAATCAGAAAAGAACAGGGGAGAAGTTCGGAAAATACGTAATTTCCATGAGAGTAGCAACTGTTGGCAGGTAAGTAATCATTTTTTGTTGGTAAAGTATAGAATTAGACTGACCTTCTAAAACTCAGAACTGTAAGTCGAAGGCGTCGTTACCGCATTACAGTATGACCATATTCTAAAGGATAATTATCGTAGTCTTATGTAATGACTTTTACCCGTTGCTTTTAAGAAAATCACAGCAAGAAAAGGCATTGGCTGCCTGCCAAATGATACAAGTTTTTTATTACTTAGCCCCGCTACCGCTTATACATTGTACCAATAAGCTTGTCATACATATTTCACGTATTCCTCCCTCGTCGCCGGAGGGATGCATAAGGTACGGAAATCGCTAAATTGATGCCCAATGTAAATGGTTTCTGGCGATTTTTTTAAAGTTATGACGCCATATCCGCGCGTTAGTCTTCGATTTGTGTTCGGGGAACGACCATTTTGTTGGTAACGCAGTTATATATATGATAGATTTCAGAGGTTATCGTATGATTAGATTTATGGTTTATGTTTGAATCTTGTTAATTGTGGAAGCTGTTTGCTTGATGCCTTTGAGTTTTAGAAGTTTGGCTATAATTATGATGCTCCAGTCCAAATTTCTGATAATGGCGGCTAGTCAGCGGAGACCAGGCATTGCTACAAAAAATATCTTAGTAGACACAATGACACTCACTGTACTCTTAACTCTCATATTCCGATAGGAAGGCATTCCGAAGTGATAGGGAAAACTATAGGACCAACACCATAACATGCTTTTCGAGGCACCAATTACCCATCTACAGAACAACCTGGGCAAGCAACGAATCGTGCGGCTGTTATAATTAGCACTATGAGCCCAAAAATACTTTCAAACCTAAGGATATAGGCAAGTTAGGAATATTGTGTCTTAGCACAACTTGTCCAAAAGAGTTATAGATCACAATTTTCGCAATATATCAAAAAAACTGAAACTCTCTTCATCTTTTTTAAGAGTCATAAATACTTATTTACATCTTTCTCTTAACAAAAACAATTTGCATACATCAGAAGCTATAATCCAATCAACGTAAAGCGAGCACTCAAGCGGATGCACTCTCCTTAAACAATACACACATCAAAATTAAGTCCGAGCTCCTTTGTGTAATAAATACTCGTACTATTAATGTCATGGTACGAAAAATACTCAGTGCATTTCCTTTTACACCGACGTCAATAAAGAAAATTATGAAGACTGGTAACGAAGAGTTGTGTGGCTTTAGTTAAGTATGAATCTGTGTGTGTGTGTGTGTGTGTGTAAGTTTTTGGGATTCAAGTAGTGGGGTAACCATGTAAAGACAAGTGAGTTTTTTTTTTTAATTTTAGCCCTTATTGTTTTGGGTTTGCTTTGTAATTTTTTGTTAAAGTTTTATAGGGATTCGTCTTCAAATGTCAACTACTCAGAATCCCAGTGGTATTTTTTAATGTAGTTTAAGGGAAAGCGTGACCTGCCATTCCATAATCATGCTGGAGTTGACAGTTCAGCTAACTAATCACGGGGTTATTTAACAGAATAGTCCGACTGTCCGTCGAGATAGGTAGTCGTTTCTTATAAAATGCTGCTGCATATATAGCTATTTTTTTCTTGGGGTCTTAAGGCTCATAAGACCTTAGAGGTCTTTGGTTGCATTCAATATTATATTTATTTATTTACTTAGAAAATATCACAACACAGCCAAACTTTTACGTAAAGACAGAATTATACTTAAGCTAAGTAAGAAAACGGTACCTGTCCAAGAATCCATGTTAATTCGCTCCAGAGGGCGCCACTTAATATGATAATCAAGACATTACCCGTTCTAATACACGGCTTCTAATGAGAAAGCGAGGAGGCGTGGCGGTTTTGTGACTTACGATCAAGTAAAATGGCAAACGGAAAGAAATACTGAGCTGGTGTTAGAGGTAAGGAGAAATTATGATAATTATAAGCTGTAATTTCAAAAAGCATAAAGTATCTCTGAGTCGTGGTTTTTTTTTTATACATGTAATGGGTCTACTCTTGACCTCAATCTTGCCCTGCGGTCAGAGATGAGTTCTCGCGACTTAAACAGATTGGGGTCATATGAACTCGGGAACACTGATGCAGGCAGGGAATTCCACTCCTTGACTGGCGTGGTTGTCGTGATACCCCTGATGTTAAGGCTCTCATGTACGAGGTTCTGGTGAGGAGCTTGTGGCTTAATAATAACAGCCTCACAGGGTTGCTCGAAGGTGAAGCTACGTTTGACGAGGTTGGTCCGTAGATGGGCAACTGTTCATAACGTACCACGACTCGTCCATGTCTCGGAATGCACGTTAAGCCGTTGGTGGCGGCTGTCCTTATGAATGTCAGAAGTTCAAAAGTCTGACTGCCAGTCCACAATAGTCAAGGCATAAACACGATGCAGAAAACACAATTTCACAACACCTCTTTATTCTGTCAATCTTATTTTTTTTTTCGTTTCTTTTCTGTTTGGCTTCCGTACGCCACTGCACGGATCCAGCAGAATATCATTCAGCGCCAGGTACATTAGCCTGGCACATGCTGAGCTGGACTCCCATTTGGTGCAGCCTTGAGACGCACACCGCACACTGTATCATTCATCGCTCATTGTTCTAAATCACTTTTGATTTTGTATTGTGTGTTTGTCTGTGTCTTTTGTGTGTACTAAATAATCTATCTGTCTATCTATCTATATCGCGTTACCGAGTAACTGGCTTGCGAAGGTCAGAAAAGCAGTTGCTTCATGTAAAAAACTGGTATTCAGCTGCATCCGGTTAAACTGAAAGCCGATCCCAACATCGTTGGGAAAGGGCTAGGCATGTGATGATCCATGAGGTTGTGGTTCAAATCCGGGCGAGTGCCGATGTGACTTTTTTACCTCATTATGTACTTTTTAAGTTTATTTCAGACATTATTGACATCGGTGAAGGAAAACATCATGAGGAAACCTGTACTTACCGTAAATACAAGATTAATGCTCGTGCTTTTTTTTACATGAGAAGAGGCCTTTGCCCTACTAGTGGAATAGTAACAAGCTGGTATGTGGTGTTGGTAAGTTTTGAAATAACAAGGGAACAAAAGGAAAAATTGTTGTTGTTGTAAAGAGACAATTTAAGGTTATCAAATTGACGCATATGAAAGTCCTGTCTACCGTTTAGTCATAAGTCATTTTTAATTGAAAATTTTGTCTAATATAAATTTTAATTTACACACAATTAATTAATACTCACAATTATAATAACCAACCATACATAAATCCTTTTCTGAGTAAAAAATAACATACGACTCAGTATTTTAAAGATCCAAGTAAATATTTTTACATTACGTCGCTCCTCTTCAAGTAAAACTTAATAGTAAAAAGCGTGCATGAATCAAACTAGAGCTCATCTGTCTCCAAGCTTCCGTGTGTCAGCAAATGAGAGTGCGGGCCCCCATATATCCTTGATGAGATGTTCGTACGTTTGCGGCTGCGAGAGATTTTTGCTACCGTAAGCGCTTGCGGTCTTTTGAATAATAATAAGAGGATGCGGACCGTAGGACCAAACTATGTTAAGAGTAGTAGATTTTAATAGTGTTCTTGCAGAGGGTGGGAGGGACATTGGTACTCAAGGCGATATGATTTAATTGGAATTGTATTTTGTGGTAGTAACATTGTGTGCACGTAAAAGCTGTTATGGTGTTAATCACGTAATTAAAAAATAATAGTAACATTAAGCTCCGTCCATGATTTCGGACACCCCGGTATTGAAACTCCTTTTTATAAATTTTGTATTATCTACATAAAGAAAACATAGAACCTGTGCTGTTTGTGTGTGTATGTAGCATGAACGCTTAATGGTAACGTAACGTTAATTTAAAAAATGTAATTAACCTTGGGTTTAAAATAAGTCAATCTTAAGTACCTACTTATCTTTTTGCCCTCACAATCAAGTCCATCCAAATAGATCACTTGATCGCTGTTTGAATAAAATGTTTAAACTTATTAAAAGTAAGTTCAAAACGAATATTTTCGTGAGTGCGACGTCAAGTAACGAATGTTTGACGTCACACTCACGAAAATACTCGCTCATCTCATGCTGGGCACATAGGTCAACTTTGTCATGCGTTGTAACTCCAACAGGAGTGTATTTCTCAAAGATATGGCAATATCTACCATAGCTTTTGCAATCTCTAAAGGCTATGCCTCACAGAACATTTCAATACGGTTGTGTGGGATTTAAGGATTGACGTTCAAATACAAAATGACAGGACAGGATGCGATGTATATCAAAGCTTCGCAGTCAACCATAGTGCAGGTCAATCAACAGTGTATCTGTGTTGTCAATTGTGTAACATCAGCAAACATGGTGACCGACTTCACAGTAAATAACTTTACAGTATGAATGACGTCACGACAATTTGAATATCCAGTGTTACAACGTACAAGGGCTAGCGCATGAAGCTGCCTTGTTCTATCTTTATTTGATAGTTTTTCAACGTTACTACAACATAATCAGGTTCATGTTCAAATAAAAACACAGTACGACATGGTATCAATCTCACGCAAAATGGGTTGGCACCATCTCGCGCTTATTGGTCAAATCAAATAGCGCGCGATTATCTTTCCGCGATATCACTCCCACAAAAAATATCTAGCAAACCTAGACGATAAATGTTACGCTATGCCTATCTCAGAAATAAATCGAGGACCCCCAAGCTTTGCAAACGCTAGATTTACGAGGCAGTACAATAACAAAGCAAAATTATTATGGATTTAAAATACGGCTGAGAAGTGAACAATGTAATTTAATTTAATTGTTTTTTTTTTTGCGTTCCTTTACTGCCTTTTATTTATCTTACAACATCTCGAGAACCGTTGACTTGCAAGTCTTTTAACAAAAGATTACAAAAGTACTCATATTCAAAGGTACCTGTCTTGCACGCCCCTTTGCGCACAAAGCAAGAATTACTCTGAAAAGAAACAAATCAAAACAAGGAAAAAATACTTATTTCGTAACCAAGTTTTCTTAAAAGATGACGGTGTGAAAAAATCACGACCAAAAATTCCCAAGTGGAGTTCCAATCAGATCAACTGAAAAGTTTTTCTTAGGCACCGCGGAAGTAGAAAAAAAAAACGACAAGTTTTGTTACAAAAAACTTGGTTGAAAACACCTTTAAATGTGTATGGGAGAAACTTGGCGCTGCTTGGCGCTACTTGACGCGACTTGGCGCAACTTGGCGCGACTTGCCCGACTTGGTGAGTTAATCAGTTAAGTAAATACTTAGTTAGGTGACGATTGTCGGGAAATTTTCAGTAGCAGAAAGTTTTTTAGTTACCTGAACGCGTTTGTTCTGTGTGCTTTATTTCAGACTTATTCAATTAACGTCTTTTATTCGACGAGTTTATTTTCGGAAGGTCTTAAGTGAGCTTGTTTTGTTGTTTACCGTGAGATAGTATCTGAGGGTCTTGACTATCTATTTTTAGATAGACAAAGGTCGCTTCGTCTCCTGTTTGTTTAAATATCAAGAAGATTTAGCAAGGCTGTAGGTACGCATATAACTATAACTACGATTGCGGTTGTAATGCGATATTGTTGTGTTCTGAGGGATTAAAATCGAGCAAAGTATTACCAACAAACACACAAACACGTATCCCCCCGCAATGGATTGTCGAAACACAAAAGACAATGTGATGTACATTATTTAATTAAGTCGAGTGTTTCCACATTTAATACTTCATCAATTTAAAATGTATCTGATTCATGAAAAGCTTCAATAATAGATAAACTAAATAACAAAAGTATCAATTAAATACGACACAACTAATAAAACATCGCGTCTATTTAAATGGTGTTAGTATCTAGATCCACATTGCGTCGTTAACATTAAATGTTAATGACGCAATGTGATTGACATCAACCGGGATCTAGACTCCTGGAACACTTTACCTGAACTAGGTATCTAACCTTGAACCTCCTGCTCAGTGTATTAATTCAATAGTTATGTATGGTATGAATATATCAATAATACACCACAAACTACCTGCTACTATCAAGTTCATACAAAGATTCTCTGTAAGAGATCGCTTTTAGCGAAAAGATACTATTCTATTCCAGTAGCGCTTACCAGCATTGAGGCAGTCATAACTACTACTAAAATACAATTCGTTGAACCAAAATAATGTTACAACACAAATAAAACTGAACTACTCAGAATCTATAAATAAATCGACCCTTTACCTTTCATTAACAAAACAACCCTCCATTATTACATGAATAGTTTAACCAGACATTAACTAATTTTTCATATATGACTTTATTGGTTTTAAAATGGCTGAAACTTAGTTTGTATAAATTAAATGAATTGTAGAAGTCGCATTGACATTTGCCCAGATTTTAACCACAACCTCGTGCTTAAGAGGTAGCCGCCTAATCTTCAGGGCCATTACAAAAGAATACATTCAGTTAAATTAAAAGCTACGCCATCAATATTGGACTGAGTGGCCTGATTGGCTTGTTGGTGTAGTTGTTAGTAGCCTTGACTGCTATGCCGGAGGTCGTGGGTTCGATTCATACCCTGGACAAATGTTTGTGTGATGACCTCACCTGTCTGGCATGAATGCTGAAATGGACCTTTTTGGCACAGCCGTGAGGCACACAGCACATAATGTATACCTACTCTAGTATATTTTGTATGTTTTATGAATTATTGTGTGTTTTAACGATGTCCAATAAATATTTTTCTTTCTTTCTTTCACATTGAGCACAATCATTAAAATTTGTTTTGTGTCTCGGTGTAATTTTATCTATAATATGTGTGTATTTAGAAATATTGTATAAGTATGTTTATCAGCTGTTTAGTACCTAAATGCTCTGCATAACTTGGGACAAGATGGCTTTGTTTAAAAAAGTGTGGAATATTGTTATTATTATTATATTGGGAAAAGGCTAGTTAGGTGAATCTCAGTGTCTACGGGTATCAAAAAACACTGGATGACGTCCCCACTGCCCGACTGAATTCAATAAACTTTTACATCTAATTCAATAGTGTTCGTCCTCTCACATGGTTTGATATCAAAGTCTGTTGCCATAGCAACGATCCTCTTTCGAGTCCAACGGACTGGGGATAACACGGCCCGAGGTGAGGGTAGTCAGTATCCGTCTCCGAGAATCGAGATTATATATTTTGAGTCGAATAGAAATAGTTCTAGCGAGGTTGGATTACAAGCTGTGGCGACGTATCTATACGGTGGAATGGATTCATTGTGTGCCGATACAAAATAGAATAATACTACTGATAAATTAGGTACAGACACCAATGTGTCAATTTTCTTTGATCGTTTTTCAACTTTATATCAAACAGAATAAGGTTCATATTCAATTGGGAAAATTTGACACATTGGGGTAACTTGATGTGCTGGCGTCTGTACCTGAACACTGAATAATGATTCAGATCAGTTTGATGGTGATTTTGGAAATTTTAACAAGGGTTTTTGTAGGTATTGCGGTTGTATTTATTAAATTTGGACTGAAACAACCTGCCTGCTGCGGTCTTCCCGTCCGAGTATAATCTAGGTGTCTTCAAGGCTAGAGTGAATAGGCTATTATAAAGTAGTGCGCTTCACCATCATTGATTGCATCACTGCTTACCTTCAGGGATTGCAGTCAAGCAGTAGTTTATAATATTAAAAAAAAAACAATATTATCAGTTTCGGTCAGCTTACAATTTTTTTTTTTAAATGGGTATACTCCTGACCTCAATCTTGCCCTGCGGTCAGAGATGAGGTCGACGATGGAACCAGGTTACCCAAAAGAAGCCTATTAACTCTCGACTTGAACAGATTAAGGTCATAATTATGAACTAGGAAACACCGATGCAGGCAGGGAATTCCACTCCTTGGCTGTGCGCATGGTAAAGGAACAGGCAGAGCGCTTCGTGCGAATGTGACTTGATCGATGTAACTTTGTATGTATACTTTACTTTTATTCTTTGAATCTCTTTGATTTAAAATTAACTGCCTCGTTAGTCTAGTGGTCTCAAGCGGTACTGTTGAGCATGAGGTCCGTAGTTCGATCCCGGGTCGGGTAAAGTTATTCAGTTCATCAGTAATTTCTCAGTAGCAGCCCGGAGTCTGATTTTGTATCTAATTGATGGCAATAGGCTCGATCCCTATTACATGGGACTTAAACATAACTGGTGAAATGTGGGTATATACCAAGTACACCTCTGCCTAGCCATTCGGGGATTACAGGCGTCATGTTTATGTATGTTTTAAATTGATTTCACTAATGGAGACATACTATTCCCGAGCTTTATCGGATACGTCGAGACTTATCCACGTGAACGAAGTCGTAGGCAAAAGCTTGTGTATTTAATATACTTTTATTTCAAGAGTGTATAACTGTATATTAACAATATAATATTTGATCAGTGAATGAGTACTTTGCATGCATGGTATCCCTTTATTAATTAGTAGAATGAGAGCAAACAGACCTTCACCCACTTTTAAAATATAATTGAATCGTGGATACCGTGAACAATAGAGATCATTATTAAAATAAAAGTCTTTCGTTTTCCAGAACAACTAGGTAATTAACCAGTACCTACCTAGTCATGACAGCCTTCTAGTACAATGCTCTTGATGAAAATGGGCTTGCTATTGTATTTGTTCAGGTTTTGACGTACCTAGCATTTGGCACAGGGGGAAAACTAATTAGTTTTTTCCCCATTTAGTCATAATATCTAAGACCTATTTAATTGGCAGCTAACAATTTTGGCAGATTAGCCAAAATGCTGTCAGCACAAGCGGGTTAGTTATTATGTTTAGGGTAAATTTTTTTGGGGACATAGGTATGCGGTAGGTATTTTAAACATAGTGAGCATTAAGGTAACGCCCGTATAAACAATGTGTTCACCTATTGACTGTACAAACCTTTACAGAACTAGAACCGACTGGGAGCTAACTAAAATAGCAAAAATATCTGTTTCAAACAAATATGCGTTACTAGCAAGACAATGTATGAATCACCAATTTTTTAGTTCCCGGGTTTCTTCACTATGTTATATTAATTTACTGATGCTATTAATGTCCAACAAAGAGAGTCAGTCTTGAGTTCAATAACAAGGTTAGATTTATTGTTTTTGGACTATTACGGTAATTCTCAATAAGAACCCAAGAAGACATCTGACATCTGACACCATATCTACCAATCCGCATTGGGCCCGCATGGTAGATTATGGTCCATACGCAAAATACGCGCTTTGACGTGGAGTTGCGGATACCAGCCCGGTATCTTTATCTTATCTTAAGAGCCCAAAACATGGAGCCTGGACCTGAGCTTGGTTGATGGCAATAGACTTGCCTCCTAATACTGTAAATGTCTCCTATATCTGCCTACTGGAAGCCTACTCCAACACAGTTGGGAAAAGACTCTAACCTTTTCCTAAATGTGTTGGGGTCAGCTTCCAGTTTAGCCGGATGCATCACAATACCAGTGTTTTACATTGTGCGACTGCCTGACGCCTATCTGACCTGCGCCACTCAGTTACTGGATAACACGATGCCCACTAATACATAAGAGTTAAAAATAACTGACCAAATGTTACTGCACTAAAGTTACATCTCTGCCTACCCTATACAAAACACAGGCGTAATGTTAAAGAATTACAAACATCATCATTATCATCATCATCATCATCATTTCAGCCATAGGAAGTCCTCTGCTGGATATAGGCCTCCCCTATAGATCTCCAATAAGACCGGTTGGAAGTGGCTCGCATCCAGCGTGTTCCCGCGGCCTTAATGAGGACAACAATTACAAACACTTCAAGCCAAAACACAAATCATCTCTGAAAAGCTACCGAAATAGGTATGGTGGTTATAATTCCCCGGACGAGCTCTCATGGTACTGGAAATGCAGTTAAATCTGTTAACATAATATAAACCTTTTGTTTTCATGAATAAGTAGGTTGAACATTTCAAGTATCAAGAGTACCTTGTAACTTCCTTCAATAATAAGCTAATAATATTGCCTGGTGCCAGGGTGGGTGTATTTGTTTGTAGGATAAGAAACTCAGACAATCATGCAATTTAGCCGGTAATTGCCTTAAGCCGTTCGAAGTATTGATGGTAATGATATGTGCTTGTTCTCGATTAGTAAATTATTACCTTTCTCCTAACACGTCTTAATATAACAGTTCGTTACTCTGTGAATTATTAGTATTTTTGTATTGTATTTATTTTATTTTATTTTTATTTTGTTTTCTTATTTATACTTATTTTATACCTCTTTTGAGATATTTATGTATGTTATTTATTGATGTAAAAAGTACACCACAAACTGCCTACTCATCTTTTCTCCTCCTCCATCAAGTCCATCCAAAGGTTGTCTGTAACAGATCGCTTTTAGCGATAAGGCCGCCCATTGTAACATCTTATGTACCCCTTAAAGTTATTATTTGTAAGTTTTTATGGTGTACAATAAAGAGTATTCTATTCTATTCTATTCTAGTATGTCGATTTTGACTAACCTGGCATCAGAACTTATATGCCCGTGGGCTTCTAGCTTAACACAATCCATTGTAAAATGTCTCTCAGGCATGCCGGTTTCCTCACGATGTTTTCCTTCACCATGTTTGAAGCAAGGTATAATTGTACGAAACGCGCATGAATCCAAAAATTTAAAAGGTGCGTGCGTGTCTTAGGTTAGAACTCGAGACCTATGTATGACTTGGCGGTGGCTGGTATCACACTATGTTTCAATTAATTTGGACTGGCACAGCATAACTTTTTTTCCATTGCATCTCTACTTTTATTTTTTCTTCTCGCCCGTTCATGCCGCCCGTGGGCCTCTGACTTGACTTCACAAGCTGTCAAAAAATATCTCACAGGTTTCCTCACGTGGTTAAGTAATAACAGACGCACAGGTCGATGAAAGGTTAAGCAACATTTTCTGAGGTCAGTCAATTTAACTTCCAATCGTGTCAATTAGAGACACGATAGAAAGACAATGACTGCTCGGACGCCGGCGTCTGATTGGGGTTTTATGAATTAAAAAATGTTAAAACTCATCTGTACCTCGAAAAGCACGTAAAACCCACTGTCAAAGTTCTACAAATGACAGCCGAGACCAATTTCCAGTAATCATTTGTAGATCTTTGAAAGTCGTTACGTGCTTTCAGAACCCCAAAAGTCTGACAACCAGTTTAACCAAGGGGTATCTTGTTACCCAGTCTTGGAAGTTAGATATGCGATCGATGTTAAACATTCGCATTCAGATGCATTTATACTCCATTTACAATAGCATTAGACAAAAGTTAAAAAAGGTTATTTTTAATGCACACTTTGTAACGAAAGTACAATAATTAGCATGTTACAATTACGATAGACCCCTAATTTATTATAGTCTATTTTCACAGCAGCTGTCACACTTAGTTGTAACCATAGCGACAATTGCTTCTTGCACTACCGTCGTCGAACATAGGTACGGTTTTCGATGACACTACTTTCCGCCTCGCTGCTTCCCTTCGTCTAGGAGCTCCATGTGTTTCTCCTCATGGCTGTCACTGTGGGGAAGTTGTCAACAGCCTCGGGCATCACGGGCTATCTTGCAGTCGTAGTGCGGGTCGCATAGCACGGCATGCACACATTAATGACATCATCCGACGTGCTCTTGTTTCCGTCGGCGTTCCAGCTGTTTTGGCCAATGGCTTGGCACGCGACGATGGCAAAAGACCGGACGGTATGACATTATTCCCTTGGAAGATGGGTAGGCCTTTAGTATGGGATGCTACTTGTGTCGATACTCTTGCGCCATCCCATCTTCCTGGGTCTACATGATGTGCTGGTGCTGCTGCTGCGGCTGCTGAGAACCTCAAGCGGCGTAAATATTGTAACCTTGTTAGTAGTTATACTTTCGAGCCGTTTGGGGTTGAAACTCTTGGGCCGTGGGGTCCGAGTGCTCGTCTTCTGTTCAAAGACATCTCCAAACGTTTGGTTGACGCTTCCCGTGACCTAAGGGCTGGCCTCTACTTTGGCCAGAGGCTAAGCATTGCCATACAACGTGGCAATGCAGCCAGTCTTTTGGGCACTTTACCAGCTGGCAGCGATGCAGAGGAATTTTTTGATGCTTTGTAATTATTTTTTGTTAGGTTTAGTTATTGTTTTTTTTTGTGTGTGTATAATATAGTTAAGGTTTTACTGAAATAAATAAAACTTTAGTAGCGACAATTTATTTTAAAATATGATGAGAATTTCATTCAGTTATATTATTTCATTTTAGTTGAAAATGACAGTGGCAATGATAAAAACCTAAAAGAAGCAGGGATGAACAATACATTGACAAGTTCTTCGTTTCACTTTTATTCTTCTAAATTTGAAATAAAACAATTTAAATAAAAATTATTTTACGAGCCTCATTTTATTAAAAAAAACATTTTAAATATAAATGGAGAATAGTTACACTGGAAACCGATCCGAAGACAGATGGGTAAAGGCTAAGCAGATAAAGAAAGAAAGAAAGAAAGAAAGAAAGAAAGAAAATATTTTATTTGGACGCAAAACAAAAGAACATCAATACAGATAATAAAAAAAAGATTAAAAAACGACAGACAAAAATAAAATAATAATAATAATAAAAATACCTGTGCGAGACCAAAAAGGCGCCTATCTCAGCAGATGATGGTACGAGTAATATATTACGCATGTAGGTATTATTCTTGTTCGTAAATCTCGCATCCGCTCATAACTTGTACTACACCACTAACGCTGAGCGTGGTGAGGTTGTGGGCCGCAGTCATCAACGGTGACGTCATAGCTCACACTTACATTAGAATCTGGGAGAAATTACACCTATGGGACGTGTATGTGTGTGTAAGCGAGCGTGGTAGCGAATTGGGTGCGTTTATTGGACTGGGTACAGCAAACGTACAGCCAATTATGCAATTTCTTGGATGTAAGCGGTATTTTATGTTTACAAAACAGGTTCACAACAAAACATAAGGGCAAAGACCTCTTCTCATACAGAAAAGGCACGAGCATTAATCGCTCAAGGTAGATTCGCGTATTGGACGTAACATAAATGTAACACACTACATAATAAAACACTAAAAAGTGGCGAAGGGCGGGCTTTTTGGGGGACTGTCTTATGTAGTTTTGACGTTCAAAAAGTGTTGAACATCCTAATTTGAAAATGTGAATTTTTATTTTCGTTTTGATTTTATTCATATTTAAGCATTTTTTTTCGGTGTTCCCGCTTTCGCTTATGCTTCGAAACCGTACCAAGTAGAGTGCGGTGCGGTTGTGAGCCACGTCATCACGGCTGTGTGACGTCAGACCGCACGAGTACATTGAATGCGATGCGAGCCTACGCCAATAACGACCCACAGTGACGTATGCATTACTTGCTCACGTAATTGTATGAGAGATGAATTTTATTTATTAGTACCTAGGGATTTATCCCTGTTTTAAACTAGTGCTGCTATTACTGATATTACGACATGTAAAATCTTCAAGTTTAATTTCACGTTGAATATGAATGCTACATAACATACATACATCGGAATACATGTTTAAAAAGCGTATCAAACATCTGTATTAGAACACTTGAATTACAATAGACATAAATAAATAAATAAATATTCCACAACTTTTTCACACAACGCCATTAAGTCCCAAGTTAAGCTTGAGAGCTTGTGTTATGGGTACTAAATAGCTGATAAACATACTTATATATTTCTAAATACATACATATTATAGATAAATAACACCCAGACACAGAACAAACTATCGTGCTCATCACGTAAACATTTGTCCTGGGTGGGAATCGAACCCACGACCTCCGGCATAGCAGTCAGGGTCACTAACTACTAGACCAACAGGCCAGTCAAAACATAACCTGTTACTTAAGAGTATTATGTGTATTAGAATAAGAAAATAAATAATCATCCACGTAAGTTTTTGCGGTGTGAACAAGTGCCCAAAATGCGTTATCTAGTTTAAAAAAAGTAAATTTTCTAATCTGGTCACGTGAAGAGTCGATCAACTGTTTTCACTTGCCTAGGAAGCATGTAGCAGTATCTTGCATATCCTACTTCCTACTAATATTATAAACGCGAAAGTTTGTGAGTATGGATGGAAGGATGGATGTTTGTTACTCTTTCACGTAAAAACTACTGAATGGATTTTAATAAAATTTGGTATGGGGTTAGCTGACATCCTGGATTAACACATTGGCTACTTTTTACCCCTGTATTCTCACGGGAACGGGACTTATGCGGGTGAAACCGCGGGACGACTGCTTGTTTTTTTATAACTTTAACCATACCACATGTAAGTAATTTATTTACTTAATCGCTGTCACTTATCTTTTTTAATCGTCTGACAACTATTTTAACCAGGGAATAGCGATCCATCCAATAGCTGGATAGGTAGTAGTGTAGACCGTCACTCCATACTAAACACTGTCTTTAAACTGCATCAGTTGCTGCTGCAGTTGGTCTGGAAGCCGACAACGTTCGGAAAAGGCTAGGCAAATGAACTTGAACCAGATTTTAAAGTGACTCCTGCTTATCAAACAAAAGAATTACTTGAAAAGAAAGATAAAATTGAATATTCAAAGCGAAACAGAAGCTAACATTTGAAATCGCAATCACAAGCGCTGTACGTCATAATACCGCTTCATACATAATACTGCCGGGTGCGGTGCTCGGAGCTCACGAGCAAGAACACGTGAATGCTGCAGTACGTTTTTAATAATGTTTACTGCACGGACGCAAGAATGAGACAGAAGGACTACTTTGACCAATTGTTAATCAAGCATCATAATCAAACTCAAACTTTATTTGCAATCCACAATGTATACTTAGGCGGTAAAATTAAAGAAAATTCAAATTATTATGGCTGCTGTCGAGCACAGCAATAAAGAATTACATAGAAGAAGGGAGGAAGCTTTGAACAGCTAATCTTTTATCTAATAAAAATAAATCCGATACCATGTTAGGGATTCTCCATACCTAAAACTTCATTGCATTTTATCGCTCACTTCGCTCATATAATCATCAGCAGGTGTCTTTGTGTTTTCTGCCTGCCACCATAAAAATAAGGCATGAAAGAAACAAAGAAATCATTTATTTGCTTATAATGTTGGTATACATATTGTTTGGAAGAGAGAGTAAGTTTTTATATTAACCTAACAGCTACATATAAAAAAAAATAGCGCTAGCACGCCACAACTTACTTGGAATACTGTATTTTTGCACCCGTTAGTCTTTGCTGTCAAGAGAATTTTTAGTGTTAATCCTTCCCATTAAAAAACTAAACAAAACAAATAAACTTTTCTTCCTTTCTTATAAAATTGAATGTAAAACTGAGTGTTAAATAAACAATTTGACATCAATATGCATGTCTTCTTCTTTTGAACATTTGTATGTGAAAAATTAATCGACTTTATTATCTTTTCTCAGTGCAGCTTATGATATTTCTACATTTTCTTACTCTGTGACACACCGAGGTGGAACTAACAAGTGGTTCGCAGGGTTGGCGAGTGGTAAATTGCAAATACGATGTATATAAAACTGTTTGAGTCTAACCACAATTATCTAGATACTTAATAATTGAGCATCGAATACAATACTCGAGGAGCTTGGGACTTAATAATTACAGCCACACAGGTCTCAGCCACGTGAATGGGTGAACCATTACAGCTATACCCTACAGTGCATGATTTTTTTTTTCGACTTGAAAAAAATATATTAGCTAGAAAATATGATACTATTTCTCGGAAAAATATTTAAAAAAATCGCAACTCAATGAAAACATTACTTATGTAAGCTTTTCCGTGTGCCCCACATCTGTCACATCATGCAATACAATGTAAATCTTTACTATTTATTGGGAACACATAAATGAAATAAACTCATAATAATCAAACTTTATTTATGAAAATAATGTGTTTTATAATAATTAATTTAATTTTAGGTTATCGAATCTTACAATCCAAATATTTCTACTTATAAAAATAGAAACTATTCGGGAAAAAATAGAAAATTTTATAGAAAAATAGGATTATTTTGAAAAATAAACTCATAGAAGAAGCTCCATCTTTGTAATCAAAACAGGCTTTGAGCAATTCTTCTGAACACTATATTTAGTAGATTCCTCAGCATCGTGATCCAGCAAATCGTAGTCAAAAAAGTAAAAAAGTAGGTACTGCAAAGGTGTTTCAAAACTAGTGTATGGTTGTTCCAACTTGTCAACGCCAGTAAAGGTGGCATCAGGTGGCTGAAAGTCCATCTTCCTCCATATGTTTTCTCTCTTCCTAGGTTTTGGCCTGGCAGGCCTGACAGGTTGTGGGGAAGGTGAAATGAAGCGAGGAGAATGTACTGCTTGAGGTTGTGATGCTACTCGGCTGGATCGAGGATTTGCTTGCCTGGAAGTACTAGGTTGTGATGTAATGTTGACTGTGTTAGAAACACTGGTTATTGACTGAGTCTCTAACATACCACTGCTAGACCTTGGACTTGGTATGCTCACGTTTTCACCGAAGAAGTCGTCCTATAGTACTTCTGGGCATGTCTCCACTTCGTTTATAACTAAATCCTGGATTCTGATCAAGTCGTCATGCCTGTCCTCATCAGACAGTTCCAAGTCGTCTTCACTACCAGAGGGAATTTCCAGAAAGTGTTGAATATCATCAGAATTCATTCTTTTCCTTCGGCTCATCTGCAAGCAAAATAGACATTTTGTGGACTCTCATTGCATGGTGTGCCACATCAGTCACATATAAAAATGTTGTATTTCTATGTGCTATTTATTTATGAAATTACAAAATAACAAGTGAGATAACAAATAGAAACACAAACTTACCTCCATTAATTATTTCTTATCCAAACTATTCAAAATTATCGGGTTTTTTGCTTTTTTTACACGCCACTTGTTAACAAATTTCGAGATAGCGTTGGTTTTGAACAAAATGTAAAAAGATGTTCATTCAATGACATCTAACCAAAATGTTTGGTACTAAATTCGGTTTACCAATCTTTCATAGTTACTTGATTTTTACTAGATGACGCCACTTAATTCGGGTGTTGAAATATAGAGGTTTCTTTGGTATGTGCCACATGTGTCCCACTATGCGCTGTAGGGTAATCAAAATCAAAAGTCATTTATCCAAATTAGGCTGAGGATCAGCACTTTTTGAACGTCAAACATTACATTAGACAGTCCCCCAAAACGCCCACCCTTCGCCACTTCCTAGTGTTTTTGCTGGGAAGAAGAAGTGGCGGAATAAACACCCCAGCAGCACGTCTTTTATCTTTTTTTTTCTTTTTTTTTTTCATTTATCATTTGACTGGCCTGTTGGTGTAGTAGTTAGTGACCCTGACTGCTATGCCGGAGGTCGTGGGTTCGATTCCCACCCAGGACAAATAATTGTGGGATGAGCACGATCATTTTTTCTGTGTCTGGGTGTAATTTATCTATAATATGTATGTATTTAGAAATATGTAAGTATGTTTATCAGCTGTTTAGTACCCAAAACTCAAGCTCTTAGCTTAGCTTGGGACTAGATGGCGTTGTGTGAAAAAAGTTGTGCAATATTTATTTATTTTATTTATTTAATTAAATAATTTGCTACATGTTAGCAAGCACACCGGTAGGTATACAAGATAGTAGTAATAAGAATAGTAGGTACCGACGACCGAGTTTTGAAAATAAAATGCACCTTATGACACTCAGAAATAATATGGCTTTCTATCGGTAGAATTTTCAAAATCGGTCCCTATTTCAACGGCACAAACTCACAAACTTTACCTCTATAAAGTATTTATAGATGTGTTCATAATACTCTGAAGTTAATGTGTCCATTTATATTATGTAGACCGCTATCATCAAGAAAGATGAACTAGGTAAAATATTGTTATTTATTTAATCCAACTCAAATAATATTGTTAGTACTTAAGCTTTTACTGAACATACATAGGAAAAAGATTCAGACTATTCGAGATTATTTTCTATAGTAAAATTCAGCTGTCGGTAAATATTTGATAAACTATAAGAACTCTGTTAAACCCTCGAGTGCATGACTTGAGTTCCGGTTTTAATACATTCCGGATGTTTCTTCGCTAGAACACGGAACAGGGGAGTCACAATGTGTGGCAAGCATCTCATGCAAGTCTTGTTTTATTCATGAAACTTTCAGCTTTATTATAATAATGCAATTTATTGATGAGAAACATCTTTCCTCTTAGTTACTGGATATTAATTGAATAACATAACATCACTTTGGTTATCCCCCGAAGGGCTAGGCAGAGGTGTACCTGGTAGCACACTCATATTTCGCCAGTTACTGTTGTGTTTAGGTCCCAAGTAATAGAAAGCGAGCCTATTGCCATCAATCGGGCATAAATGTAGACTTTGAGCTGCTACTGAGAATTTCCAAATGGACAACTCAATAACACTTTGTCCGACCCGGGTATCGAACCCGGCACAGCAGTAGCGCTTGCGACCACTAGACCAACAAAGTAAGAAAGAAAGAAAATATTTTATTTGGACGCACAGAACATAAAACAAAAGAACAGCAATACAGATAATAAAAAAAAAACAAGATAAGATTAAAAAACAAAAGCCAAAAATAAAAAACAATATTAATAAAAAACCTGCGCGACACCAAAAAGGCGCCAACGAGGCATTCCAGTATATAATGTGGGAGTGGTTTTGTGAAAAGAGACGAACATGTGTTATAGAAAACAATAAGCGCACGCTATTTGATTTGACCAATGATTGCGTGCGGTAGCGACGAGATAGCTGTGAGATGGTATCAACACATTTTGAGTGAGTTTGATGCCACACCGTTCTGTTTCTTAATTTATTTATTTTTCTTTTATAATAACGGTTAATAATTCATTGACTACAGACACGATTTGTACACACTCGAATAAAATAACATTGGATAAAATTGAGGTTAAGAAATATATATTAAGGGTTAACCTAAATTGGAATTTTGACTACTTAAAGGCCACAAAGTTTTACAGGAAAACGATTACTATGTGATCTTAATGTACAGAGGCCAGCACATCAAGCTACCCAAATGTGTCAAATTTATTAGATAGACCGGTGTCCGCGCTATCATTTTCTCTCTATTGTGTCTATAATTGACACGATTGAAAGGTTAAGATGGTGTAGTTTATATCTTTCGAAATCAATGCATTTCAGTAAGGTAGTTAGGTTAGGTAGTTAGGTTAGCTATAGGGTAGGTATGGTAAGTTAGGTTCGGTTATATATAAAAAAATGTTGCCATTCTAATTCTATATAACACAAAATGTTTAACTGAGAGCACATTAGAGACTTGCTAAATAAAATGTGGTAGTAGTCATTATTGTTTTGAATCTATTTGTTGTTATCTTATTAAAAGTATGTAAATCTAATAAATAAAATAAATATTCGTGGTTAGTAAAAGTCTGAATTTGTCAATTCACCCTGAGCAAGCGTGGTTAGCAATGGTCGGGCCTTCTCTGTTCCTTTGTTCTGCAGTGGAACACTAACAGGCTGAAATTATTTTATTAATATCAACTCAAAGTTGTTTCACAAACTTATCCGTTCTAAAACCCACTTTGATGATCAGCCATTCCAATTCCAACATGTCAAGCTAAACACATGTTCAGTATGCTCCTTCCATAATAAATGCTTGTTCAAACAAGGTGCTTCGTTTGTACAGCTTCAACGTAAATTAACTTGTTACTGTGCCTTGTGACACCAACTTGTCAACTTTGCTAATTATTTTAGTTGGAGGTAAGGGTGGGTTCAGGTGAGGAGCGTACTGGCTTTGTTAAAGATGTCTGCTTGTCAAAACCGCTTGTTGTTTGATACTTTGAAGGCATTGGTTATTTGATGGAAGCGTGACTAAAGTCTAAATTTCTTGATGCAAACGGAAGATTACGATTTAGATTTATTATAAGGTTAAGTGTCTTGTCTGTCTACTGAAAGCAAGCAATACTGATGAGCTCCTGAGATCGATTCCCGGGTTGGGTAGTGTTAGTGTAGCAGCACAGAGTATGGATTTTTGCCCAAATGACGGCAAAAGGCTTGCCGCTATTACATACAACTAAAGGTATCTGGTGAAGTAGTTGACTATAGAATAATACCTCTGCCTTATCCTTTAGGAAATATAGGTGTGATATTATGTAAAAGTATTATTTGGACAGTTTAATTTCTATTCGTATGCATTTTATAAATCTAGACTTACGCCTGCTTTGACTAATCCTAGACACCTTTTTAGATACAACTAATGTCTAAAGAAAAGTTAACTTTATAACAGAGTAAATATATTTGGGTACTAGATGTACCCCGCGATTGTTTCTCAGGGCCTTAGCGTGATTTAATACCGTGAGATATTAAATAAAAAAACTTCCACAAAGATGTAGCAAGTAAATGCAAAAAGCATTTTTGCTTGAAAAATGCTTTTTGCATTTAGCAAAAAGCATTTTTCAAATATGGCTAGTGTTGCCAAATATCATTATTATAATTAGCATAGATTACGTTTAGGTGTCGAGTGGTGTTAGCAAAATATGAATATGACAATTGAAAATTGAAAATAACATTATAAGCCTATACTTTGGCAAAGGCTCATGAAGTTCGTCCAAACAAAATTATTTCATTACACAACAGTGTAGGCTATTAAGGTTTACTAAAACTGTTAACAAAAACTCTTAGTTTTCTCCTAACTAACAAAATATTCAGATAATAATACCAGTCAATTACTATTCTAGGATAGACAAGCTTCAATTAAGGTAAGGCATTCTTATGATGATATTTAAAACATTTAGAGACCCACTAAAATACACGCAACTGGCATAAAAATCGGTCTTGCCGTTTATACACTTTGGTGACACAGACGTAATAAAGCTAAATCACATACGATTATTATACTAGATTATACTTCATTTATAAATCTTAAGCCTTTTAATCTTCTACTAACTATGTATTATACTATCTAATATCCCTTTACCTCCCGCTTACTAATAGTGTCTGAACACGTCCTTAGTTTAAAACTGTTTATGCTGAAATTTGGTTTCTCACAGTTTGCTTCGTGATTGGCTTTCAAATTGTCTTAAGGATAACGATTTGGGGTGAATTTCGCTAATGAAAGTGAACACGATCAGTACAGCTATGCTTCGTAGAGCTGTCAGTGTTAATCCTATTTAATACTACAAAGACACAAGTGTGTATGGATCTTTGTTACTCTTTATAACACATAATAACACATGGGCTATAATATACAAAGATAGTGAAAGAAATGTCCAAAATTTAAAGATAAGTGTAAAGTAAGTAGGAAAAAATTCTGCCATCTGCGAGCTATTCTGGCGTGCTCTGGGCATCAGCTAGCATTCCATTCTTTTCATTCATTTTCATTTCAGTATTCTATTTGTGGCTCCATTCCCACCCAGGACAAATGTTTGTGTGATGTGCACGGTCATTTGTTCTGTTTCTGAGTAATATTATTTTATCTATGATATGTATTATTTCAAAATATTTAAGTACGTTTATCAGCTGTTTAGTACCCCTAACACAAGCTCTGCATAGCTTGGGACTTGATGGCATTGTGTGAAAGTTATGGAATATTGTTATTACTATTTTTTTTTAAATTACATGTGTTAATTTTTTAATGTTTTATTTAACTTCGACAGTTCTAGTTTATCATTTTGTTACGTTGTCTTGTAGATCTATGGATTTAATCCAACTCAGCATATGTAAGCTGGCACACCCTTTTTACCTGGAGGATTCTTATTAGTCAGTTGCTTTTGCTTGAGTTAAGTTAGTTTTAATGTCGGTAGCTATATATTACTGGTATTCTGTATATTGAGTGTGCTAGCTAACATGTAGTGAATAACTTATTTTAATTATTTTGTAATTTTATCTAATTGTACTGTGTAAATTCAAGTTCTTCTAACTTATCAGACATATGTGCTGCTGGGGAAGTTTGTTCCGCCACTTCTTCTTCCCAGCATAAACACTATAGGAAGTGGCGAAAGGTGGGCTTTTTGGGAGACTGTCTTATGTAATTTTGACGATCAAAAAGTGCTGATCCTCAGCCTAATTTGAATAAATTACTTTTGATTGATTTTGATTGATAGTTTCTGGAAAGTTCTATTAACACAATAATAACTGAAGCAAATTAACTATTTCAAGAAAGAACCTAAATGAAATTTAGGTTATTTGTTATACCTACTCATCTCAAATCTAATTATATTTCCAGGAATCCCTGATATTATATAGTTCATCAAGATTTAATATTCGAATATCTATTTATACCTCTAAAAACTAATATCTTACTATGTACTCGTATAATAGGTATACCCAACTAGTAATATTAATATTCGTTTCATATTAATATCTTAATAACATAAGTTTGTAAAGGCACTACATCTCGTGTTCAGGGATAAGATGGAAGTTTAGTAGCGTCTCCATCGATCATTCTAGATACCGAACTTAAGTTTGCTTATTTGATCGTGCGTTTCTTTAGAGAAGTATGTAAAATATTTGCGTATCTACAATTTATTTATGCGAGCAGAGGAAGCACTTTATATTATATCAATTCGTATTTTTGACATTAACTGCAATCCCACCTGATGGTAAGCAGAGATGCAATCAGTGATGGTAAAGCGCACTTGTTTATTAAGAGCCTATTCACTCTAGCCTTGAAGACACCTAAATTATAATCGGACGGGAAGACCGCAGCAGGCAAGTTGTTCCAGTCCTTCGATGTACGCGGTATAAACGACGAAGCGAAACGCTTTGTCCGAATCGTGGGAGTGCCAACGATGTAAGGGTGGACACTCGCCGTACGCCGGGTTGGCCGATGGTAGAAAGGTGATGGCGGAATCAAGTCATGTAATTCCCGTGCACACTCTCCAAAATGTATCCTATAGAAAACCGAAAGGCTAGCTATCCTACGCCTATGCTCAAGGCTTTGCAGATTGGTTCTAACCAAATCTGGGTCACCAATAAGCCACTTCGACGCCTCTCCACTGAGTCCAAAGCTGCTAGATGACATCTGGCAGCACCAGCCCATATGTGGCTGCAGAACTCCACACACGAACGGACCTGTGCTTTGTATAACATTAGAAGCTGACCAGGTGTGAAGTACCGCCGGACCTTTGCGAGAACGCCGAGTTTTCTAGCAGCAACCTTGGCTTTGGACCCAATGAACCGCCCAAAGTTTAGGTTTGAGGAGATTTCAACTCCCAAGAGCTGAAGGCGGTCGGTGCACTCCAAGGATACATTTTGAAAAGCAGGAGCCATGGTGAACGGGCCATGGTGAAGTAGACAGTAAAGACAGCAAAGTATTTTTGACTGTCCCGTTGGTCTAGTAGTTAATGTTCCTGATTGCTATGCTGGAGGTCGTAATTTATCTATAGCATGTATTTCGAAATATAATTATAAGTAAGTTTATCGGTCGTTTAGGGAAGATCGGTCGAATAACACAAGCTCTGCTTAGTTTGGGACTAGGTAGCGTTGTGTGAATAGTCGTGAAATATTATTATTGTCATTACAGGTTCTTATTTTTGCCTGACTTGTTAGTCCAAAATTCATAAGTTTGCTAAGTCTTGAGTTACATTATTTTTATTTTTGTTCTATTGATAAGCCATTTAGTACATTCAGCGTCGCTGCCACAAATCCCAGCTGACCAGAGATTGAAAGGATTAAAGTGACGACTGGGCACCAAACCCATACATCAGTGGAGCGGGTGATGACAGCACAGCATAATCCAGGGCTTACAGCTTATTCCATAGTCTTTACAATGTTTAAAGTGTTTTGCTGTGCGTTCACGCTAGATACGTTGCCAGCCAAACTCGATTTTAAGCTAAACTGATTTGTTCTAGGCCAAACCTTTGTTATGTAACCAAGTGTTGTACGACGCATTTTCCTAGGAAATACTATGTTAATTTTATTAGTAGTATGTATTTCGAAGAAATCATTTAGATAACAATTAACTTATCTCTCTTCCAACGTATAAAATTCCCGTGTCACGGTGTTTTTAACAAAACTATTCCGAATCGCCTACACCAATCCCCATGCAATTTTGTGTATATATTCAATGGGTTTCAGAATAGAACGAAAAGTAATAAAAAATAATAAAATTGATTCTAAGGTGTAACGAATTTTGGCAGAGCTACTAGTAATAACATAAAAATCTGAAAACCTTATTGTTCAGGTGTTTGAATTTCAATGGAGTAAAGTTATTTTTAACCGACTTTCAAAAAAGGAGGAGGTTCTATGTTCGTGTGTATGTATATTTTTTTTTTTTTTTTTATGTATGTTACCTGATTTCTCCCCCATTTGTGGACCGATTCTGAAAATTCTTTTTTTATTTGAAAGAGTATACTCTTGAGGTGGTCCCATTTTAATTTGGTGAAGATCTGGTGCTGATCTTCGGAGATAAACAACGGAACTCTTCAAAAATAAACGGCAAATCTGTCGTGATTGCTGGGATCGCTTGGATGTTTATTGTTTATACAACATAATGACGTATCATCACGCCTGTATGCTCTGAGGGGTACGCAGGTGGGTACAATATACCTAGATTTCGTCAGTTAGGTATGTTAATTTTAATTTATTAGGGATTAGTGGAAAACCCTATTATGGTGACAAGTATTGTTAACAATTAACAATATAAAATAAATTCATGGCAAATACACACATCAAAAGTGTCTAGGGATCAACATATATTTTTGCAATAACTTTTCTCCTGATTGATATTAATTAAAATTTTCTTTAAGGATTCATCAAATAAAGTGTTTTCGTTTGTCACAGTAACGATAAACCAAGTCACCTTTGCATTAATAAAGAAATTTGCCATTTTCCTAATAAAGGGATTTTTGACATTTGAACCACTAACATTAAAGTTCGCAAAAAAGACTGAAATAACAGTTTTCTTTAAAATTTAATTGGGTAACTTAAACAATTAATAATCCGTGTTTCTACCGCGAACATTAACAACACAAGAACATCGGTTTGGCATACTCAAAATGAGTTCATCCAAATCACGCTGTGGAATGGCCGCCCATGTTCGTTGCAACAACAAAAAAAGGTCTTCTTGCGACTGGATACCCTCCATATTCGGCAGAGCTCTTCTCTGTAGCATATCCCATGCATGCTCAATCAGGTTCAAGTCTGGCGACTGAGCAGGCCAGGGCAGGACATTGATGTTAGCTGCGGCGAGAGTCTGTCTTACAACTCGTGAGGCTTCATCACTCTTCAGGGAACTTAATTAGCGACCAAACAGTCAGAAACCGCTTGCATGAAGTGAACCTTCATTCCCGAAGACCGCTACGGGTACCACCTATAGCAATGCACAATCGTAGGATTCGATATCAATGGGCTCTTGAACACAGAAATTGGGCAGAAGAACAATGGCGTTTCGTGTGCTTTTCTGATGAGTCTCGTTTTGGTATGAGACCGGATACAAGACGTATACGACACTGGAGAACCCCTGGATGCCAACAGCGATTAAAATCCTGCCAGGAAGTCCATCCTTATAGTGGTGGAACCATCATGGTATGGGCGGGTATTTGGATCGGCGAAAGAACTGAGTTGATTTGGATCAGAGGCAACCTCAACGCTCAAATTTATGCTGAGACGATTGTATCAGACGTCATCGTTCCTCTACAAGTGCAAATCGGTCCCTTATTTCAGTTAATGCATGATAATGCACGACCGCACACCGCAAGAGTTGTAAGACAGACTCTCGCCGCAGCTAACATCAATGTCCTGCCCTGGCCTGCTCAGTCGCCAGACTTGAACCCGATTGGGCATGCATGGGATATGCTACAGAGAAGAGCTCTGCCGAATACGGAGGGTATCCAGTCGCAAGAAGACCTTTTTTTGTTGTTGCAACGAACATGGGCGGCCATTCCACAGCGTGATTTGGATGAACTCATTTTGAGTATGCCAAACCGATGTTCTTGTGTTGTTAGTGTTCGCGGTAGAAACACGGATTATTAATTGTTTAAGTTACCCAATAAAATTTTAAAGATAACTGTTATTTCAGTCTTTTTTTCGAACTTTAATGTTAGTGGTTCAAATGTCAAAAATCCCTTTATTAGGAAAATGGCAAATTTCTTTATTAATGCAAAGGTGACTTGGTTTATCGTTACTGTGACAAACGAAAACACTTTATTTGATGAATCCTTAAAGAAAATTTTAATTAATATCAATCAGGAGAAAAGTTATTGCAAAAATATATGTTGATCCCTAGACACTTTTGATGTGTGTATTTTTATGGTAACAACTAAAAATGGAAAATTAAAAAACTTTTTTGCAAAAAATAAAACCGACTTCAAAAAAAACACTAAACGGTGTAAAATAACTCTAAATTCGGAAGTCGGTGGCCCATCATGAGTAAGACAAACCCACCAAAGCCACAGACTTCCGAATTTAGAGTTATTTTACACCGTTTAGTGTTTTTTTTGAAGTCGGTTTTATTTTTTGCAAAAAAGTTTTTTTAGTCTTTATTTCGCCTTATCCACGGGCAAAACTGCCAGCAAAATATAGTGAGATAATATAATAGAAATTCCCAAAACGACAGAATTTGTCAAATAAAATATAGTTGGTCTTCCAGAGCGTAATTTCCAAGTCCTCAGATTTGATTTATGACAAATTATAACAAGGTAGGCGGAACTGTGACACAAAATATATACATTGTAAGACTCGTGAGATTTATATGTATACGCACATACATATTATGATAGTGTGCGATAGTTACGCAATAAATTTACTAGAAATCTTGTGTGCTATGATATGTAGGTATGTTTTTTTTTTGGACTAATTCTTAAGCAAGTACTATCTATAGGTACCCGGTGATACAAAGTAGTGCTGGTGGTGAGGTAAAGTAAGAGTAGTGTCCTATTTTACAGCTATACTCAAAGTTAGGTGAACCTACCGAAGAATTTAATATATTTGTTAACCTATTAAAATGTTAGTTAATAACCTGTTAGTTGGTTAGTAGAAAGACAAAACGCTAGAACTTTCAGCAGCTGTTGCACATCCTAACTTGAAGATAAATTAGGTTTAAAGAATTTTATTTTATAAAAACGGTTATTACAGTTCACTTAAAATAAGATACAAATTAGCTTATTTTTAGTATTATATTATTCACATCTGGTGTGTTGGTGACGTCAAAGGTTATAAACATGTGTTTTTTATATAGATTTAAACATATTAATATTTTTACATTTCTTTAATTCTTCGGGTAAATCGTTAAACAGCTGTAAATTATAACACAATACCAACGCATTTAAGATTTTAAAAATTCACGTACCCCACGGAACGAAATCCGTGTCCCCAATGCCTCCGAATTCTTCTTATCCGAAAAACCATACTGTATAAACACAATCTGACATCCCCCCTCTACCCCGCTACCCCCATGAGATAGGGGTGAACACAGGTAACCCTTTGAGACAAATTGAATCGACTTACCTTACAGGTATTCGGTACTCAATGCTCAGATCTCTTATACGTCGTGTTCTGTAAAAGGCTTTAAAAGATAGCAAAGTTGCATGTAGGCTTTGAGGAAAGCGTTTATTTTTAGGAAAATATATAAACTAGCAGTATGGCAGTATTGTTGTCACCTTTGGGATGGCTCGGCCAAATACCAACTAGCCACACACGACTCAGTAGAGCGCAGCGCCAAGAGGCTCATTGGTGACAAAAAGCTGGCCCACCGCCGCAAAGTTGCATGTCTGTCGGTAATCAGTCAGACTGTATTTCGGTGAGTGTGCTCTAGAGCTCAACGAGCTCATTTCACCATCTCTTTTCTACCATCGGGAATTCAGACGCACTGCAGGATATTACCCATTTCTTGTAGATGTTCCACACATTCACACGAAGGGCTTTCCCTGTTCCTTCATTATGAGCACAGCCAAGGAGCGGAATTCCCTGCCTGCATTGGTGTTTCCGAGTCCCAATCTGTTTAAGTCGCGAGTTAATAGGCTTCTTTTGGGTAAGCTCATTCCATCATCGACCTCATCTCTGACCACAGGACAAGATTGAGGTCAAGAGAAGACCCATTATATGTATACAGGATGTAAAAAACCCGATCACATAGTCGATAACCACACATTCTGTACATATAATTAAGTAACTTTATCCAAAAAATATTGCTGGTAAAATCCTTTTTTTTTCCATCTTTAAAAAGGAGATGCTTTTTATTGCGCGCAATAAAAAGCGCAACAACGCAAATCTTTCGATCAGCTGAGCTTACGGCCGGCCGCGGCCACTCGCGTTCCGTCGTTGACCCGACCGCACGCTTGTGTTTAGTATTTACTGCAATTTTGTTACTTCAAATGCGTAATTTGTTTTGAAAAATCGATTTTGGAGGTATGAGGAACAGGGTGTAAAGTTCCTCATCCAGCATTGAAAAGGGAGGATCCTCCGACCAGACGGGTGTTGTGTCTGGTGGGCTTACTACTGCCCGACGATTGTAGTCGGGAACTTGTATACGTTCAAACTGCGCGGATAACTTTAATAGCGCGATGTAGGATAGTTCGTATGTGGCGAGATAGATGTCGCTACATCACTCCCCTCCGAGACCGGAGGTTGATAGCAGATTGAGTCTTGAAGTGCTTGCCAGGCCAGTAAAGTGTTCCATCGTGACGTTACCATCACTTCCTCAATTTTGACAATGTTTGTTCGAAAGAAAGTTTACTAATGATACTTGGAATACGATTTTGAAAAAAGAAGAAAAATAATATTGCACTTTGACCTTCAATATCTCCAAAACCAATGATTTCCCAGGTTTTTTGTAAAAGAAAAAAACTATCCCAGTGATGGGTAAAATAAGTAGTTTTCGTTTACGTTATGGGTCTTTTTACACTCTGTATAAAAAAAAAAACTATATAAATCGTCATCGTCATCAAGGAGCGTGAAGATCCAGAGGTTAAGTCGCCTACCTCTCATGCAAAAGATTGTGGTTCAAATCCGGGCAAGTAGCAATGTCACTTTTTCAACTTGTTCTTTCTAAGTTTATTAAAAATACAAGTTGAATTACAAAAGTGACTTGTTTTGCACACAAAATCAAAATATGAGTCAACCATTAGTCTTAACTCAAATCACGAACATCTATAATCCATCTCCAAAGATAATGCTTTAAATGTAAACATAAAACTCGACTAAGAACGAGTTGAACCATTCACACTTAAGGGTTCCGTTGTCGAAAATAATATTTAGAGATGCACTGTAACTCGAAATCAAAGAAACTATCGCGGCAAAGATTTTTCTGCAGTTACAGTATAATCTTGTTAGTTGTTACACTTTTATTTGGAGGTAAATATGTTTTTGCATTCTTTTTTATCGATTTAAAATATAGTACCAATAGTCTCCGAGTATATTCTTCTTATCGTGTCGTTAGTGACTGACCTGGTTGTGTTTTAATGCAGCTTGGGCCTCATCTAACGTGGCATCACATGCCCTCGAAAAATATATCTCAGTCAAGCCGGTTCTCTCACCATGTTTTCCTTCACCGTTTTTTATGCAAGTTATAATTATACGATACCCACATGAATCCGAAAAGTCGGAGGAGCGTGGCTTGGGTTCGAACTCGAGTCCTCTGAATTGGCATTCCGCCGGCCACACCACTAGGCTATCAGTGCTTTCATTTATGACTATGTGTGTACCATCCGGAAAGACACGGACAGAAACAAAACAAAATTTTACAAACGGCCGTTTTTGCTATCTTCTACGGAACCCAAAAACGTTCAAACCTTAATCGTAGCTTATTTTGAAAGCCGATAAACCAGCGTAGTGTAAGATCGAAAAAATGGCGCCCGAGGGTAAGGCGACAAGGAATATAAATTATGAACGTTGTCAATCGAACCTTTATTCAATGTACCCACTTGGTTTGAAACACCTTTGAGCCCTCTGAGGGGGATTCCGTGATGTGTCAATTGTGGGAACATGGGTTTGTACTCCTTGAAAGGGTAGTTGAATATTTAGGTATGTTGTATGTACAGAATAATATAATATCAGCCTGGTATTGTCCTTAATAACAGTCAAGGTATCTTCTTATACAGAGAAGATATTATGTAAGTAAAGCATTAATTAATGATCATGCTTGCTCAAGGCGGGACGGCGAATTCAGATTTGTATTAACTAATAAAAAAATTCGTTCCATACAGTTAATCTCCTGTGCGTGTCCTGAATAAACATATTTTCTTTCATTTTTAATTGGTTTGGTTACATTGATAGGATGAATGAAAGACTAACGATAGGTTTATGAGGCAGATGTAAGTGAAATCGCTGGGAGGGGATGCTCTCGTAGCACCTAAACAAAATTCATTGTTCAGGTTCTTCAAAAAGGTCCGTTGCGTAGTATTGTGTGTGTCTGTATGACTACATTTATTTATTTATCCACAAAAAACATGTACATGTATGAATGTAAAAGAAGAATCTAAGAATCGTAGCATATAGCACTGTGTAGTGTATCCCTACGCCCCTGGGAAAAAGCGTGAGTATATATGTGTTTGTAGGTACTTTCATCCAAAAAAAAATTCAACCACAATACATTTGCGAAAATCAGACCAAAGAAGATTGAACATCAATTTGGTACGAACTTGGTTCTACTTAACTTAATACAAAAGTTGTGTTTGAAAAATGATTTTGACCGTAAGTGTGCGAATTTGTGCTGGAGGGGCACACTTACTTTGTTTTTCGTTCGAAGTTTGTGGAATTGGAGATAATGATGTGAGTTCTACTACGTATATTTGTAAGTGGATCTCTATGAGGGGCTTGTGGATAAGTAAAAACAACCACACAGGTCTAGGCTTGTGTCTCAGTCAGTGCATGAGCGGCTATCAATTTCACACCGAGACCTCGATTCCCTTAATTAAAAACGTTCAAAATCCGGTCCCAATCTCATCCCAGCGAGAGTAAAATGTCTAAAAACTTGTCAAGAATGTAGAGGTTTTGAAGTTACGTTGTTAGATTGTGAGATAAATAGAATTTTGAAGTTTTGGTTAGGAAATGCTAAGTATAACAAAATAAATAATTATTAGTACTTATGGTACAGGTTGCAAATAACAACAACATAACAACATTTATTTTCTCCACCACATAATGAAATTTTCAATTTTATACAGTACATTTACATTTACTTATTGTAATATATTCATTGATGTTGTGGAGGCTGGAGCCTGTACTAGGAATACCTGTGTTACAGGTCTCCAGGCCTCCAACAACCTGACAAGTTAGTGTTATACAAACATGTTCTACTTAATAACCCAAAGACGTAGTCAAGTGCATAGTGAAGTACCAACATAATTTAATATTTTATTCACGAACAAGAGATTGTATTTATTTTATACATGAAATTATACATGATCTAAGCTTTCGACGTTGTTATTTGACTTATATTTCTTCATAATGCTTCAATTTTAATAACAAGTCCTTGACTGCCACCTGATGCTACGCAGTGATGCAATCGTCGATGGTGAAGCGAATTGTTACCCATTAAGTACTTGTAATTTAACTACTACCACTGCTTAACTGTAATGGTCAAACAAATATTTTCTTGGCCAGCATGCGCCATCGTTGCCCACATCACCACTTACCATCATTTATAAAAGTATAGACCACCGAGAGTCTATCTATTTCTCTTAAAAAGAAAGAGATAATTAATTTAAAAGCACTCACCTTGTTTACAATCTCAACTTAATAAGATTAAAGGTGATTATTATTTAGAACAGCGTTATCCTTTTAGCGCTAGTTTTTATGACGAGCAGTAACAGTCTGTTATGATCGTGTTTATTCATTAGAAACTTAATTATGTTTGAGTACCTTCGTAACCTTACGAAGAAAAACATGTTCTAATATAATTTAAAAGAGGATCGAATTTAAAGACACGAGTTAGCCACGTCAAGTCGTTTGTAAAAGCTAAGATCACTTCTGAATTCAAAGTCTAAGCAGTTATTTCAATAAGGCCGTTTAGAAGGCACTTCCCAAAAGGTTTAATAGAAGAGCACTTTTAGTACACCCTAAATTAATTTAAGTTTGAAATCAAAATCATCTCGAAATCTAGAGATTTTACAACTCAAACTAATACTTTTTATTGTAATTACGTGGTATTTTTTTGCATCTCTGGGGTTCAACACGTGTCATATCAATAAATCAACCAATTTTATTTAGATAAAACATAGTGTACTGTAAACGCCTATTTCAGCCTTTACACGATAAGTTGATTTTGTAGATAATTTATAATAAGGTGATGTTAGAAGAAAATAAAATACGTCCAGATCCAAGTTGAAAAATGAATGTATTAACTGATTAACTGTTTTAGATTTTAAAATTACAAAATTCGAGGATGAAGGGGTAGGAACAATATTGTTTTTCACTCATACACGATCGCGATTGGTTCGTGGGGTCAACGGTCGCCAGAGGCAAGCAGACTCGTTGTTTTGGACTCTGGTATTTTGGGCCATGCCCAAACAGTACAAAGATGGTGAAATGGTGAGTGCGAGATGTTGTATAAACATATTTAAGCAGCAATAGCCCAATGGCTAAGGCTTTGGCTTTGGCTATCAATGGCTTGTGAGTTCGCCCCCCCACCCATTGCACTGTTGATGATAAATGATAAATGATAAATGATATTTATTTTGGTAAATAGGTTTTTAGAAACACTTTCACACGTCGCCTTTTTTAGTAAATGGGATCGGTATTTCACTATTTGACTACTCTGAGAAGAAACACCGAAAGAAACTCAGAGGTCATAGTCTCTTTTAAAGTCCAGACATTATCTTGGTCAAATCATGTAAGATCCATGCAGATTAGTGTCTGAGATGGTCTTTTGAGGAAAGAACCACACAGAATGAGGGGACCAGATCAGTCAGTGCAAGCATTTGTCAGTAATCGTGAGCTCAACTCGGATGTGAATCCACTCCAGATGCAAGCATATTATTATTTGGCCTAGTCGGAGGGGTTAACAAGATTACTAGCAATCATCAACTGCCTAGCCATCTCCCAACTATGTTGGGGTCGGCTTCCTGTTTGCACCTTGATACCAGTGTTTTACATGGAGCGACTGCCTGTCAGACCTCCAGAACCCAGTAACTGGGTAACACGATACCCCTTGGTTAAACTGGTTGTCAGACTTTCGGGATTCTGACTACATTGAACGACTGTCAAAGATCTTGAAATGACAGCCGGGACCGACGGCTTAACGTGCTGAAACGTGTGTACCAATCTTGTCAACCGTTGCTTTACTTTCGATCAAGCAGTGCGGCAATTTGCTAGTAAGTTTTTTTTTTAGTACCAACACAAGCTCAAAATCCGATATTATAACTTAAACGGGACTGAAAATCCTACCCAGTATTGCTTGCAACAACTAAACGAATGAGGCAATTTAAATTACAAAACAGTACCTATCTAGTTAAACAATGTTGTTTTTTCATTTAAAACCTTGTTTAAGCTAAGTAGAAACAAGGTTTTGAATGAAACTTAGCCTTCAATTTCCACAAGCAAAACAAAAACACTTCCCAACAACAGCTCACCAGGCTTAGTATCTAAAAAAACGGCAATAATCGTAGGCAATAACATTTGCACAGTGTTCCGTTTGTGTTGAAACCGCGGGATCGAATCTAATTTGTGTGGCTTACCCGCGCCGTGCGTCCCAATGTGCGCGCTTTAATGAAAATCTAAAATTAGACACGCTGCTGTTTATACATGAGTTAGACTGGTTCGTAATAGTTGGGACACTGTGTTATCTGAATTTTTAAGTCGAGGTTACAGGTTTACATATCATCACGCCAGTATCCCTAGGTCTCTAAGTTTATTTCGGTGTTTCTTCTCAGAGTAGTCAGATAGTGAAACACCGACCTCACCTTCTAGTAAAGTTAATAAATTTTATTTAAAAGTGTTTGTATGAACCTATTTACAGAAATAAATATCATTTATGATTTATTTATAAGGTTTAGGCAGAGTTATACCTGTAGTCGATACAACCACATTTTGGCCATGTATGTTTAATTCCCATATAATTAGGGGCGAGCCTATTTCCATCAAACTCAGCAGTCCAGTGTAACTTTTTCAAAACTATTTTTTATAATACATTTTGGATATGAGAAAACCAACATAGATGCATTTATTTTTATCCCTATTGGTACTCAATAACCATCAACAGCCCAATAAAACCAACCAACCTTACTACAAAACCAACATTTGAACCAACATAATGTGGGGCTTAAAACTTCACTGTAACGTGTGGTTAACGCCGATTGCTTGCAGGCCCTCCGTCACAATCAAAAGAGGTCTGACCACACAGCGCCCTCTGCCGGCCGATGTGAAGTGAACCAGGTGCGTCCCGATGGCCCACAAAATCGGATCCAACCTCGGGATTTAATTTTGTAATGGGTAGCAGTGTGAGGTATAAGAGGCAGCGAGTAAAGTATACCTTGTGACGTCATTTATTTTGAAGTGCCTTGAATTGATTAGTTTTATTGTTGCTCTAGTTTTCTTCTCTGATTAAGATGTTGGTTATTTTTTATTTTCTTATATTTCACAACGCAGTTTTGCGCGTTGAGTATTTTTATGATCATTATTCAAGAACTTCACTTGTCTTCAATTTGGTAAGTTTTTTTTGTGTTTGTGTGACTTTATGGGTCTATCCAACAGCTACGCGCGTCCAGGCCAGTCCATGGATAGCTGACCTAGATATCAAGGCTCCTCCGTGCTTCAGAAAGCCGTTGGATTTGGCTATCGTTTGTAGTTCTTTGATAGTCACTACATGTTGTCAGAAATGGAAAGGATAATGACGTGGATAGACGCCAGCACATCAAGTTACCTCAAACTATCAAATTTTACCAATTAAACATTAACCTAATTCTGTTTGCAATAAAGTTGAAAAACTATTAAGGTTTGACACATTAGGGCAGCTTGTGTAAATATTTCTTAATTGTATGTCGGTTTATTAACCCGCTAATAGCTTGTCCATTAGACCACACAGTCATGAATCGTGCCTTTGACACGATCCGGCGCGTATCGATCTCTGTTCACAGTATCATTCGCTACAACATTGATTAGCAACTTTACACCTTGTTTTTTTATACAGGGTGTTTTGGGGATGAGTGTAGGCATTTTGCAGATGGATAGGGTCGGTCCATACGATTATTTTATAGTATGGGAACTATGGTCCGATATCCTTTAGTTTTTAAGTTATGGGCAAAAATTGTTTTTTATGAATACTTTACACTTTATTTATTTATTATTTATTTATTTATTTAATACTTCAAGCACACAAATGTACGTAGGCGGACTTAATGCCACACACACACATGCACTTTTTGGGTTATGAAGCTAAAAATAAACACAATTTCATATTAAATACAGTTTTTTTATTATTTGTCGATTTAAACACATAACACACGATAAATTAAAAGTCTTACAACTATTCCGGTAGCAAAAACAATCAAATAGTGAAGAAAAGAAAATAAGCATAAAACAAATCTTAGTGACTTTCATAGATTTTTTTTTGCCCATAACTTAAAAACTAAAGGATATCGGACCATAGTTCCCATACTATAAAATAATCGTATGGACCGACCCTATCCATCTGCAAAATGCCTACACTCATCCCCAAAACACCCTGTATATACGACTTCTTTGCAGAGGGATTAAACTTTTTAGCGGAGTGGCTAAAGAAGAAAATTAGGTATAAATATTGGTGAAACGGAAACAGAGATATGGACAAGGTAGTTAAGCAAGTTAGAGGATAAGCTTTTTTTTTTAAAGTAGAACTTCTTACACAAAACATACATAAAATTTACGCCTGTAATCCCCAGAGGGCCAGGCAGAGGTAGTAACAGCCACATTTCGCCAGTTATGTTTAAGTCCCACGCAATAGAGGGCGAGCCTTTTGCCATCAATCGGGCACAAATCTAGACTCTGAGAAATTCCAGATGGAAAATCTCAATAACACTTTGTCCGGCCCGGGGATCAAACCCGGAACCTCATGCTTAGTAGTAGGGCTAACTTTTTACTACTACTTTAATTTTCTACTTGATATTTTTTTAGACCCTATTGTTAAGAGTCTGCTGTCTGTCTTTTAATGGGCTTCTACTAAACACACTAAAAAACAATCACAAAATAAAATATATAGGAACTATTTCTATTTAATTGCCTGCATGCACTATTTAAATAAGAAACGAATTAAACTAAAAATAAGGCTTTATAAGGATAGGCATGACTTAACCGTCGCTGTTTGTATTTCTAAACCCATACGGTGGTACGGAACCCTCATTGTGCAAGTTTAACCCGGTTTTTGATAGTTTTTTTTTGCATAGTATTACCAGAGCGAGTCGCAAATAATATATTTTCTTAAATATTAAATGGTAGTCACTATAGTAATCTGACAAAAAATATAGTATGTAGATATATTACTTTATCCCAGATTTATTAACTGATTGGAACTCGTCCTGAAATATTATTTTTCTGGCGAAAATAGATCATAAATGAGAAACCCAAACCTTAATTAAGTTTCGTTTCTTACCTGATCTAATCTGATTAGTTACATCTTTTACTTCTCCTTATATTTATGACTATTTAGGTAAAAGTTAAAAAGAAAAGTGAAAAAATCCATCCACGTCGCTATCAACAAGAAAAGTGCCCAAATAACTTATACTTTACGGTATTGCCACGTTGAATGGCATTGCTCATTCTCGGCCCTATTTAAAGGCCAGCCTTTTGGTCACCTGGCAAATTTACTAATAACCGACGAGTGTACGACGTTATAGGCTTCTTGGAGAAATTGTGTCTTTGCAAATAATAATAATAATAGTCTCTCTCTGTGTGTATGTGTGTGTGTGTGTATGTGTAAATGTGTGTGTGAATGTGTGCAAAGCAAAGCAATGTTTCCATGAATTGAAAAAAAGTTTTATAGTGGTTTTGTTTGTGTAATAAAATTTTCCATCCTGTATTCTTTTTGTGTTGTCCTAAAGAACTGTGTGTACGTTTTCTATGGAATATAATGTGATGTCCCTTTTTTGTCAGCTGATCATGGTGGCACGTATGTATACCTAACATTAAACAACTAGTATAAAACGCAAGTCATAACATCTTAACACGTCCATAAACCACACCTTAGTTATATACAACTTATTAATTCAATTTTCAACGTAATTGCCATTAGAACTTCAACACATTGACCTGAGCGAGCAAACCACATATACCCGTCTTCCTCACTCGTAAACAAAAGTACATATGCGTCATCTCCCTCCAACGAGGTCGGTGGAAGTTGATGAAAAGTTTTAATTGCCTGTTCAAATTTTATTTGAAATGCTATAAAACATTGTTATATGGTTATAAATGTGTGACGTCATATTTTTGTGATATTAATGTCAACTAGCTAATAGCCACCTTTGTTCTTGCGGTGTTTTTTTTTTTGCAAAAAATACTTATTCTTTTTCTCAAATCAAAGTATGTTAGGTATTATTTATAACACCAACCATCTTTTAGTAAAGTCCCCAGAAAATCTGTTCAATTTTTTGTGGAGATTAGCCCAAATAACCTGATAGACACACAAACAAAAAAAAGTTTTTTTGTTTTAATTACACTTCAACATGCATTCAGTAAAAAGCTATTATTCCGACAATACCGACAGACGCTTCCATTTCATTAATTTGTGTAGTTTGGATACCTAATCATAGATTTGTATAGATAGAGAGGTGTATTTGTTGATGTCAGTCGCATAGCAATTGTACGTGAAATAACTATTTTAACCAGAGTAATTGGGAATGCGTTTCAGTTATTGGTACATAATTACATATGTATACATGAATTCACCGACTTTTTCCCATGGGAGAAGGCAAAAACTACAAATCGCCACGCTCGGCGTTTGATGTCGATTAGTAACCGTTATACCGGTAAGTTAGTCCCTTTTTCTAATACCGGTGTTCTACTATTTTTAAACGTTTTTCATTCAAAATGCACTACTTACTTACTTAGCCTAGTGGTGTGACCGGTGGATTGCCAATTCATAGGTTCGGTCTATTTCGAACCCAAGGCACGCACCTCTGACTTTTCGGATTCATGTGCGGATTGTATAATTATCACTTGCTTCAAAAACGGTGAAGGAAAACATCATGAGGAAACCAGCATGCCTGAAAGATATATGTCTCGACGACATGACACGTGATGCCAAGTCAGAGGCCCATGGGCGGCATTAAAATTCTGACACCAGTTTAGTTACTAACCACACGATAAGAAGAAGATTCAAAATGCAATAAAATTAATAAGTGTATCAAATAAATGAATGACATAAGTGAATAGTATAAGGTTTGAAGCGAAGTGTTTGGGCCTTGCACCTTGAGAAATGATCATATAACAGCTAAGCTGGGCTAAGTCGAGAGCTCAAGAAAGAAAAGAAAGAATGAAGGAAAGAAAGTATTTATTGGAACATTTTTGAAATTAAAGAAGGGGTAGGATCAGCTCACTCAGCACGTCTTCTTCCGTACATCTCGAGGTTAGTCTGTGAATGGGTGATTCACAGACTAACCTCGAGATGTATCCATTCGAAACATATCAAGACCCTTCCATACCTCGGAAAGCATGTTAAACCGTTGGTTCCTACTGTCATTGGTAGATCTTATAGTCATAATGGGTAGTCAGAAACCCGAAAATCAGACTACCAGTTTAATCTCTTTACCCAGTAATTGGGTTGTGGAGATTACACAAACAGTCGCTCTATGTCAAACTCTAAGGCTGAGGCTACAGTAGGCAGCGATTTGCGATGCGACTGGAAGAGCGAAACGAGAAAAACATGGTATGGCTACATTACAAGCGAAATTCCGGCGTATATTCGGCGATGACATGGCTACAGTACACATGCTCAACAACGAATTAGCAAGATCGATTCACTTTCAGCGATTCGCTCATTATGTTGATGTAGCCGATGCCGTGATTTCAGTAATATTGTTCCTATCGCATAAAGAAATCAAAGATCGCTAGTAATATTTGATGTACGGTGTAGCCATATACTTGAGCATTCAATTACTTGTTTTAATCGCTCATGTGTCGCAGGTCGCGTCGCGGCCTAATGTAGCCTCAGCCTAAGTCGACTATTCAGCTGCATCTGGTTGGAATAGAAGCCAAACCGAACATAGTTGGGAAATGGCTGGGTAGATGATGGATATAAAAAAAAATGAACCATAATGGCAATTATGCAAATATCCACCGATAAAAATAGATAGTATCGGTGTCGTGCGATCGAATCGCGCGATTTTACTGTCGTAAAAGCGCAAAATGATATTAATGGACACATTTACATTTAAGGGGTAGTTTGGAGGGGTTGTTCAGGGTGAGTTATGGGGTCCAAGTCGGGTTTTTGGTAGATCAATGGGAGTTCCGGTTTTCGACATTTTTATAAATTGTTTTTATGCTAATCTGTGCGGTGGCTGAGTTTTAAGAGTCCATTCAGAAGAATGGATTGTCGGTGCTTTTAGTGATTTTAGAAAGAGAATGTTTTCTTTGTGATTGGCTGAAGAACATCGTTAATGGATCATTGTTTTCCGCCTTATCTTTGCCATTTGCTTCTTTAATTACGTTTAAAAAGCTGTACGGCTATGGAATGCTTTGCATGTGTCAGTGAGGCGAGCTCAAACTTAACAATCATTCAAAAATTTGCTTAAAAATTATTACCTCTCTCCTAACACGTCTTAATATAACTGTTCGTCACTCTGTAAATTGTTTGTATTCAAGTATTTATTTTATTTATTTTTGCTCTTGTTAATTATACTTAATATATATGTCTATTCAAATAGTGTTGTATGGTATATAATAATTTATGTAAATAGTACACCACACACTGCCAACTCATCTTTTTTCCTCCACTATCAAGTCCATCCAAAGGTTGTCTGTAAGAGATCGTTTTTAGCGATAAGGCTGCCCATTGTATCACCGCTTGTAGCCCTTAAAATTATAATTTGTAAGTTTTAATGGTGTACAATAAAGAGTATTCTATTCTATTCTATTCTAAAAGTCCCAGTACTGACGTTGGCGCTTTTTGTGTGTTTATCTATTATAATAATTTAGACTTTATCAATATTTTGTTTTAATATCGCCAGCTTAGTGATATGACCAGGGGACTGAAAAGTCATAAATGGGTCTCCAGATCAAAACCCAAGGCTCGTTCCTCTGACCTTTAGGTTTTATGTGCGTATTATATAATTATTTGGTACTTGCGTTATATATGGTGAAGGAAAACGTCGTGAGGAAACCGGCATGTCCTAGAACCAAAAATTCGAAGACATGTGACGTCTACCAATTCGCACTGGGCCCGCGTGGTAGATTATGGCCCATACGAAAAATACGCGCTTTGACGTGGAGTTGCAGATACTAGCCCGGTATCTTTATCTTTATTTTTACATAGCCATAAACAATTTCTTCTGTATTCAAACTACTCAGAATATATTCTCAATTCCTGCTCTTAACACAATCATACACCGCGTTGGTCGAATCGATCTCTCACCCATTTTAATGACCAATTTCATACGATCCTGTAATATCACATTGTGTAACTTAATTACTGCATCGTGAAATACGTTCCACTCAAATTCGGGTTCCAACTCGAAATTTATGTTAATCGATTCTTATTACGAGTCGTATCGCACCGATGTATCGATTCGCCGTAATGAGTACGCAATCATTTTTTATTGGTTTTGAATTTAATTTTCAGTAAATTATTGTCGTTTTATTTTTAATGAGCACACATGATCTGCCTCCAACGACGGCTTGGTGAGGATCACGAGAATCTGATTGATGCGAGACGTACTGAACCGGTTGTTGTGGTAACACTTGGGGGAGGCCTATGTCCAGCGTTAGACATCTTTCCGCTAAAAGGATACCATCATCGACTTATTTTCTTCCCAAATATGTAGGGGTGTGCTTCCAGTCTTACCTAAGGCAGCTAAAAACTGGTGTTTCACGTGGATCGCCTGTCTGACGTCCAGAACCCAGTTACTGGGTAACACGACACCCCCTCGTTTAAACTGGTTGTCAGACTTTTAGGCTCTGACAACATGTAGTAATTGTCAAAGATCTACAAATGACAGCCGGAAGAAGCTTTTTCTGGTAAAAACTGTTAATATTTTCTAATTGATTGCCTCCGGAGCTTCTGTTGGCTTCTGCTTTTGAACCTGGTTAAGCTCCAGCTAAGATATCCATTCACGCTAAGATAGTTTTCGTTTTGTCCTAATAAGTAACACAATATCTTATATAAATTCAAAAAAATAGACGTTATGCTGAGAGAAAATAACTATTCAAATAGAGTAAAATCCATATTATATGCACGCTCTGCTCGCTCAAATGACGTCTTTCACAAAATGTGAAATTAAAATTCGCAAGTCTGCATTTCCATCTCCGTACCGTCACGAAAACTTGATAATACGTTATTTATTATAATCCGATGACGTAATAAATTGGAAAACAATTACTCATTTTGAGCAATGACGTCACAACGTAGCAAATGGGAAATGACGTTTCAATCATTAATGTGTAGTAAATAAAATGATTTATTGCAGAAAGCTGAGGTAATAGTGATAAGCGGAACGATGAGCGGGTATGTTTTTAGAGTGGTATCTTTTGAGGGCTGCTAGGAGCGTCACTGTTTTTCGTGAGTTCCATATCCAAAGGGTCCCTATAAATAGGTCTCCTGTGTTTTTCCACCTGTCAGTGTTTCTGTATCAATTTTCTTCCATAATATTTTTTAAATTTAATTCTTCTTATTATTATGAAAATTATCGTAAGCTTAGTTATACATTTTTAACCGACTTTCAAAAAAGGAGGAGGTTCTATGTTCGTGTGTATGTATTTTTTTTTTTTTTTTTTATGTATGTTACCTGATTTCTCCCCCATTTGTGGACCGATTCTCAAAATTCTTTTTTTGTTTGAAAGAGTATACTCTTGAGGTGGTCCCATTTTAATTTGGTGAAGATCTGGTGCTGATCTTCGGAGATATACAACGGAACTCTTCAAAAATAGACGGCAAATCGGTCGTGATTGCTGGAATCGCTTGGATGTTTATTGTTTATACAACATCATGACGTATCATCACGCCTGTATGCTCTGAGGGGTACGCAGGTGGGTACAATATACCTAGATTTCGTCAGTTAGGTATGTTAATTTTAATTTATTAGGGATTAGTGGAAAACCCTATTATCATAACATGTATTGTTAACAACTAAGAATATAAAATAAATTCATGGCAAATATTTTTATGGCAACAACTAAAAATGGAAAAATAAAAAACTTTTTTGCAAAAAATAAAACCGACTTCAAAAAAAACACTAAACGGTGTAAAATAACTCTAAATTCGGAAGTCGGTGGCCCATCATGAGTAAGACAAACCCACCAAAGCCACAGAATTCCGAATTTAGAGTTATTTTACACCGTTTAGTGTTTTTTTTGAAGTCGGTTTTATTTTTTGCAAAAAAGTTTTATTATGCATGCATAACCATTATACTTTTGTCGTCGATAATTTATTACATGTATCTGTGTATATCCTTTGTTGGAGATCCTAAATAAATAAACGTAATAATGGAAATTTTCACAAAGTTTGCGAGTCCTAGCACTTGTTTACGTTTTCGTCAGTATTAAGAAATAAACTGATGCATAATGTGACACATGGTCTTATTAGCCGACCACCGATGGAGATCTAGACGTTGTTGTTGTTGTTGTTGATCTAGACATCATCATCTGCCTAGCCTTTTTCTAGCTTTATTAGGATTGGTTTCTAGTTTAACTTGATGCAGCTAAATAACTACTAGTGTTTTTTGTGGGTAACACATTACCCCATGGTTAAAATGGCTGTCAGAATTAAGGGCTTCTGGCGTCTTTATATATAATTAATCGTAGCTAAACCTTTTCGTGAAGCGTGCTTAATCCTTTGATTGACCTGTGGGGTTATTATAATTTAGCCACAAGCTGATTATAAAAGTTGATAACAGAACTTAGTGTAATCTTATTGCTTCGTAAATCGCTCTCTCCCATTACTCAGCACACATACCAAACCCTAACGCCTCTTGTCCACATGTTCAATTAATTCATTCACTCATTCGTTCAATTATTGCATTGACAACGGTACTACAAAGTACAGTGAAAAAAATATTGAATGTTGCCACAAATAAAATGCAAAACATTGAGTGTAAAGCGTGTGGTTTTTTATTCATCGGGTATTACTGCCGTTTTATGTTTTACATTGCGTTTTATTGAGAAAATAAAACAATTTTGGGCCTTTTTTAAGCATCAAAAAAACTTTATTGTTGTCGAAATTGCACCTAGCACGTTTTAGCGCTTACGACTAAAAACTACGCCACGCCAAATATGTATACTAAGTGGAATGCAATTGAAACAAAAAAAAACAAAATAAACAAACTGAAAGTAATATTATGCCATTCAACATTGCCACAGTCTGTTTCTGTTTCAAAGAAAAATTAATTACTTTTAAATTGATCATGAAAGCGGCCTTTGAGAAACCCAATTACAAAAGCAACTATTATTTTTTTGTGTTTATTTATTCAATCAAGAATTTGCTAAACCTTCTTATTCTATTTATTTCTTGTTTTGAAATTTTGTACCAGATAGAGAAGTTAAGAAATCCCAAGGTGGGATGACTTCTTTTTAGTTATAATAATAATATTAATATTCATTTAATTCGGACAACAGTCATCCATATTTGTTAGTAATACACACAGCTTATATTCTAGTGTTAATAACAGGACTGCGTAACTATATCTTTCAGGGTCAGTTGGAAAATTGACACGGTCTAACTAGAACCCGCATGAAAGTTTTCATCACTGCTGAATCAAGTTTGTCAGCGACTACGTTCAGGATACTGTTAGTGCTGCCACGCACTCTGCGCAGTAAGGAGGCGGTCCTTTTGCGTATTATGGCGTGAAAGCCATCAACGTGGGCTTCCGCAAACATGCTAGATGCACTACAGAAACGGGGCATCCCCAGCAGCATCCTGAAACCATTATTATATTGAACGCGCAAGGCACTGAGCGATCTCTGTGTATAGTAAAACCACGGGCTGCTTGTGTAGAGAGTCTGGCAGTACGCCTTAAAAAGCGAGATTTTAACATGCTCGTTTCAACGAGCAAACCTGCGTGCCAACATGTTATTCTTAACGGCCAGTGCCCTGCGCTCCCTTTCAATGTCCATTTGGTAATCAAGATCTTCAGTTATCAGTCAGACGTGTTGTCGAAAAACACCAGAAAGTGGCTACAGGTGGGTTTTTTGGGGACTGTCTCACTTAAATTTGAAGTAATCGTGATACCTAGTGATTTAGGCAGGGGAGGTTCATATACCTTTTACATTTAAACTGTATCTATTACTTTTTTTCCCTGTATTATCTTGGTACCTCTGCATAAGTATATAAGTGTGCTTGGAGTACTGAAATAAATAAAAGAACAGCGGTGGCCCAGTGGTGGCGGCCCCGACATACGAACAGGCAGTCGTGGGTTCGAACCAGGCAGGCGCATTACTTTGTGTCATTTATTTCATCACCACTGCTCTCAAAAACGGTGAATAACATCGTGAGGAAACCGGCATGTCTTAGAACCAAAAATTCGAAGACATGTGACATCTACCAATTCGCATACGCAAAATACGCGCTTTGACGTGTAGTTGAGGATTCAAGCCCGGTACTTTATCTTTTTTCTTAAATAAATACAAATATTACAATAGGAAAAAAACTATATTAGGCAGTCTATTTAGTCCAGAATTAAATAAAAATAATAAACATTTCCATCATGATAGTACATCGCGAAAGGATACAGGGTAATTCATCTGTACCCTAAAACAGTACAGTGGAGTAGGGTGGGGTATTTACTTCCCCCGAAGAGCAGGCCACTCTGTCAAGTTGCGGAAATAATAAATAAAAGTAGGTACCGTTCACGGTACCTACTTTTATTTACCGGTTATTATACCATCTCCTTTTTTTTTGCAAAACTTTGCTATTTAACTGTGTAGAATGGTCTGGAAGTAATGAGTGTTCGTCCCAGTCATTTTTGTATGCTTTTTTTCTGGGACATTGTCAGTTAAATTAAGTCTTGAAGTGTTTGTTAGTTAGTAAAGGGACATCTACAGGGTGAAAGAGATAAATAAATAGGTAAATAAATATTCCACAATTAGGTATTACAAGGCAAGTGAGAACGCCGGGAGGGAACGCCCTAGAAGGACATACGTAGACCTTATTGGTGAGGTTATTCAGCTGCGTTTGTTTGAACTGGACGAAGACCTCAATATGGTTGGTTGAATTTATTTCTGGTTTTGAAATTTAGTACCAGATTAAAACGTTAAAGGAATCCCAAGCTCACGATTACTGACAAATGCTTGCACTCACTGATCTGGTCCCCTCATTCTGTGTGGTTCTTACCTTAAAATACCTCAGACATTAATCTGCATGGATCTTACATGATTTGACCAAGATAATATTATGTCTGGACTTTAAAAGAGACTATGACCTCTGAGTTTCTTTCGGTGTTTCTTCTCAGAATAGTGAAATAGTGAAACTCCGATCTCATCTACTAGTTTACAAAATGACATGTAGAAGTGTTTGTGAAAACCTATTTACTAAAATAAATATCATTTATAATTTAAGGTGGGATAATTTCTTCTAAGTTATAAGTCAGACGTGCTGCTGAAAAACACCAGGAAGTGGCTAAGGACGGGCTTTTTGGGGACTGTCTCACTTAATTTTGAAGTAATCGTGATACCTAGTGATTAGGCTGGGGAGGTTCATATACCTTTTACTTGTAAACTGTATCTATTATATGCATTTTGTTTGTAGTCAGCTGCATTTGGTTGAACAGGACGAAAACCGCAATATAGTTAGTTGGATAATGTTGACATTTTGCGACGGATTTACCTAACTTCTACGTTTTTATATAATGTTTTAATTACTTAAAGCTGTAAAATTCGACGTTTTTTCGTAATTTTTTGTATAGTTATAATTGAAATCAATTATTTGAATCTTACTTTAGAGTAAGATTCAAATAATTGATTTCAATTATAACTATACAAAAAATTAACTAGCGACCCGATCAAGTTGGAAATAAAATTGAATTAAATAAATCTACAAGCACTTCTGTTAATCGTTTAACCATTGTCTGAGAAGTAGAAAAGCCTGCTAATGAAGGAGTATTAAAATTATAAGATTAAAAGCCAGAAACAGTCCTCATTTACAGGGAGAAAGCTTAAATTCCTTATTCATTATAATCCCAGGTCAGTCATAAGTCTGGTCCAACCTCATTACAATCTAAATTTATTTTTACAATTTAGCTCAGTTCTCGCAACCGTAACTAACAAATATACAAAATGACGCAGAAATTTCCCTATGAATAAATTTCATTTCTAAGCAAAGCATAATCCTCGTCTTGTTAGAGATAAGGAGGAGCATTAATTTGAATTCATCTCATTACGGTGTTCCCTTCGACCACTTGTTCCGAATAAATTATGAAAGACACGCGAAAATGGTTTATTATCCTTGCCAGTGTTCCCTCTCGCTCCTTTTTTGAAGATTTGTATGGGAGTGAGGGAGGCGGACAGCGTTCAAGTGTTTCGCGTGTGTGCTTTTGGTGAGTCCACATTTTTGTTCGTTTTTCGCGGTGTAGATGAGATTTGTATGCTGGTCTTGGCTTCGTAATTAAAACAAATATTAAAAAATGTGCAACATTAACTTGGGGGAGAGTTTGATCAGCGGCATTGTTTGTACAAGCTGCTACAACAAAGTCATCATCTATGTTAATTAAAAGTAAACGAACTTCGGTGCTTTCGATACAAGCTATTGTTCAATTTTGGGCATTATATTCCACAGATAGTTAAGATTCAAAACATACAACATGTTTTCAAAAACAACCACTGAAAATAAAACTTTTCCAATTATTAAGGCCCCAAAATTTGTTAAAACCAATCATGGGCTTATAATAATCACTATTAACTACTATCTACTACAAACTAATCAAGTTCTTGTCAAGGTCATAGTTTTGGGAGCACCCCTTAACTACCAAAGAGTATTAAATCAAACAGAACTGACAGTCGTAGAGGCTGACAAATTCAATTTCCTGCGGGTTCTAAGTAATTTGTGCGTTGCTTTTAGTTAAAAGGTCTCTATTGTAATTTGTTTGCGTAGTTCATGAACATTTTATTGGAATTATGATTTTGATTTTGAAATAGGAATTTTGTGGAGTAGATTAGGCTGGTTGTAATATTAAGACGATAATTATACAGTTATGATAAAAAAGACTCGTTTGAAAGATCATCACAAGAAGATGAGCATATATCACTGCTTTTTTCTGCATCACATAAAGGTTGACTGATAGAAATATGTCCATTTCATCAAATCTGCCAGTGTACATTACTGTGTTTAAATTATTAAATGAACAAATAAAGAGCCCTTTTTTTTTGAACAAGGAAGAGTAACATACTTAAAAACAAACTCTCAAAGAATAACTAGATCGAAGAAAAACACAGTACTAATCCACCAAACTTCGACGCGCTCCTAAATACTTAAAACTCCGTAAGCCATAAATACGGTAACGACTGAGGAAAAGCGTTTGCCGTACTTTACACTGACAAACATAATAAAATCTTGTACAAACCCATCATTCTCGCTATTTACATGGCCGCCACCACCGCTGTATTGTTTTTCAATCGGCCCCCTTGTCTCCCAGGGAGAGATGACGTCACAGTAAACAATATGGCGCCCGCCCGAGACTGTTTTCGCAGAATTACGCTTACACGGTAGCATTTTGGAGATTAACCCAAAATGAAGGATGACGTAACGATTTTTTTTGAAGATTATTTAAAAAAAATTGAGATTAAGTTTTTTTTTTGTTCTCTGCGGAGTTTTTCCTCGAAACTGAAACTGATTGAGTGGTTTCTTGGTACTTTCTTTTTTGTTTTTCAGGTAAATATTTTTCTATTTACTTATATACAAATTTATTATGAATATTATGAAGATAATGTTAAAGAATTTTATTTTTTTGTTTGAACGTTCTAATCTCTGGAACTAGTACACGGATTTGGAAAAATACATAATGGTTTGCCTTTGGCAGGCACTAATTTTTTAAAATAGGTTTTAAGCTATTTTACTGGCCTGTTGGTCTAGTAGTTAGTGGCCTGACTGCTAATCCGGAGGTCGTGGGTTCGAAACTTACCCAGCATAAAATGTTTGTGTGTAAAGGACAATCACGTGTCTGGGTGTATATTTATCCATAATAATGTATGTATTTAGTAATAAATATAAAAATGTTTATCAGTTGTTTAGTACTTTTAACACAAGCTCTGCTTAGCTTGGGAGTAGAAGGCGATGTGTGAAAGTTGTAGAACACTATACCATAATTATATTTTTTTTTATTACATTACACCACGCTAAGTCTCTCAAGAGCAGGTAAAATCACAGTACACTGTTAGTCAAGAATAATTGAATCTATAGTCTCGCTAAACAAGACGCGGAACCATTTTATGTTTTTGATTGATTTTCAATTAGTTGCTCTAGTTTTGCCGTTATTGAGACAAAATATCAGTGAGAGAGGACACTCAATGGCCCACTGACTCATTTAATTAGAACGTCTTAGCTTCGAGCAGAAGGGGCAATTAATATTGCATTCATGCGCAATGGATTGCTTGATTGGTAGATAATAAGCTACTGGATACGGTACTGTAGGTTTGTTTTGCGTACATTCCTCGATGCAAATAGATATTATTGACTGAGTGAATGCAAGCTCATGATACGCTAAGCCCTTTGAAAGAAAGATATGCCAAGCTGAATAAGTTATTTCCTTTTATTAGAAAAAATAGGCTTGTAGAAGTAGAAATGCAGAACATTTTATGTCCAAGATAAGTGAAAAAAAAAAAAATAATAATAATATATCTTTATTTCTCCCACAAAAACATGACTTAATACGATAACAAATAACAAGGTAAATAAATAATAAATCAATCTCAGTCAAGTGTATATGTAAATTAAATTGTTTTATTCTTTTCTTTCTTTTATTGTATTGTCCTTTGTTTCTTTGAGGTGTGATAATATAACTCAATGAAATCTACACCATTTCTTAAAATAAATAGTAGCAATTATTACATCTAAGTGTGACATCTGCAGTAAAATAAAAATAGATTATAATAATTTCGGCGTCTATCGTAATTGTAACATGCTTAATTGTACTTTTGTTACAAAGTGTGCATTAAAAATAACGTTTTTTAACTTCTGTCTTATGCGATTGTAAATGGAATATAAGTAAACCGAAGATATTATGAAAATGAAAACCGACGGTGATGACGAGGCTTGCCGAAGTCGGTTGGTGGAAGTGTTGCCGTGGCGTATATTACATGCAAGGTTCTTACTGTGGGTCAGAAAACACACTTGGTTCCGGCTGACATTATGCAAAATCACCGCGTGAAACTTAAGTGAAGTGAGCTGTCTATGCTTAGCACTAGTGTAAAACGACAGCTCATTTTGCCTTCACTTCACCTAAATTTTCATAGGGCGATTTTTATAGAATAGCAATGCAACAGTTTGATAACAACCCGTCTAGCCAAGGGGTGTTAGTAGTACCCAGTAACGGGGTTGTGATGGTATGGTAAGTAACGCAGCCGCTCCATATACAATAATAGTATTTAGCTGCATCTGATTAGACTTGAAGTCTACCCCAGCATCGTAGGTAAAAGGTTAGGCAGATGGACGAAGATAACTACGTATTAGGTATTTATTAATACATACTTACCTACATACATAAACTCACGCCTTTTTCCCATGGGGGTAGGCAGAAACTACAGAGCGCCATATGCTACGATTCTTACATACTTCTTTTGCTTTGTTTACATTCATACATGTTGTCATACACACACGCCGGTTGCGAGTACTACGCACCTGACCTTTCTGAAGAACCTCAACAATAAGGTCTATGTATGTCCTTCTAGGGCGTCCCCTCCCGGCGTTCCCACTTACATCTGCCTTATAAATACCTTTCGTTAGTCGCCTTTCATCCATCCTTTCAACGTGACCAAACCATCTAAGCATACTCTTTTCAATTTTTGTTACTACATCTTCTTTTAAACCACAACGTTGCTTTATATCATCATTCCTCAATCTGTCATTAATTTTTACACCACACATACTTCGCAAGGAACTATTAATATTATTATTATTAAGTATTTATTAATATTAACCGGTAATCCAGTTGTTGAAAACCAGAATTCTTCTCAATTGTCTCTTAGTCATTTTGAGTTAATCAGTGGACCACATACTCAGGAGTGCTTTTTAAAGTCAAGGCGAAAATTGATCTGACAGTTCATACTAATATTATTAATGTCGAATTTCGACTACTTTGCGTCCACTAGTAATATTGTATTCTGAGAACCAACAAATATACCTATCAAAAACATTGCCCCATTTTAGTGTAAAAAAATATGAAATCTAAATAAACTTGAAGTACTAATTAGATTGTAACCCTCAGTAGTGTACGACCTAATCAGAAACGTTTCCTGTGTAGTACGACCTGGTTGTGTCGCCTCCATGTTCCAATTTGAGTCCCGAATTCTGAGCCCTTCGCTTTCTGCAGCAGACGCGGTGCGAACTCGTCTAGATTGAGTTGTGGTACAAGGCATAAGGGGAGCGATTTAAAAAAAAAGTGACGGGAATTTGTCACCCAGTTTACCGATGGCTGTCGTGTTTGTCATAAGTGGGTTGTGGAGGTTAAGTGACTGCATACTTAACCTCTAGCTCCATGTAAAATATCATTATAGTTGGGAAAAGGTTTGGTAGATGAATATTTTTATTTGTGTGGTCATGTTTTAAACATAACGACATAACCATGCAAGTACTTGAAATCGTTTCCATTAGTGCACCTAAACTATGCTAGAAAACTAGTAATGTTAATATCAATTAACACTACTAGTTTTCGAGCATAGTTTAGGTGCGTTATCGAGCGTTATCATTAATGAGTAATAACTGATGTCAATACTCATTAATGATAACACTGACTACCTTCTGCCTTCGGACGCGCAGCAGTCTATATAATTATATATCTGTATTGTGGATTTTTTAATCTGTGCAGAATCATCATACGACGATTCTGCACAGATTCTTAATATTATTTTCCCTTTTAATACTTGCACCACACAATCACAGAAATGCTTTACATAAATGCCACAATAACGTTCCCGCTACCCACCAATAACTTGCCCCACAAACACATTACCGCAGCACACGACAACTTCATTAAAAGTGCCTTATAAACAAATTGCACCGGCAGCATCGTACAACGTTTTGCATGCTTTAAATATTGTGTAATTACCTACCATTTTGTTTTCATGCAACAACATTTGGAATTCTCTCTCATGTATTTTACGTGACACGCTTTTCGCTTGTGACTTGTTCTGTTCTCTCTGAACTTCATTAAAGGTACAAACAAAATGTAAGGTTACAAGCTTGTGTATTACAAATCTTCAGTTTCAGAGGACAAGCTCGTTAATTTTGTTTGACACGTTGTATTACAGCACAAAGGTATCAATCGACATCTCCCTAGATGACTTTGCCCGCATAGTGAGGTACAACCAACGTATACGAGGTACAACCCGTACGGGTGTTAAGCTATTGCATAGCTTCTATCGCGGGCCTTGAGCGCGGGGACCGAATCCAGAAATTCCGTAACGAAAAAAAACCTCACGATCCCCACTCCGACGGGCAAGGAGGTGTGGCTTGAAGGCCGTGCATCGTCTAACGTCGTTTCAGTTCGGCAGTCTTCGACACGGCGTTGTGTGCGATTAGATGGGATGTTGTGTGTGAGGAGTAGGGGAGGGGGAGGGGGAGGGGAGGGGGAGGGGGAGAATGTGACAGAGGGAAGGGGGGATTGTGAGAGGGGTCGGAGGGGAGTGGGAGGGGAGGGGAGTGGGAAGGGAGTGGAGAGGGCGGACAGAGAGAGGGGGTGGAGAAGGAGGGGGAGGGGAAGGGGAATGGGAAGGATGAGGTGAGAGGGGAGCGGAGAGGGGGAGGGGAAGAGGCAGGGAACAGGAGGAGAAGGGAGGGGAAAGTGAGGGAGGGGTGAGGGAAGGGGAGGGAGCGGTGAGGGGAGGGGAGGAATGGGGAGGGGGAGAGGAGAGGAGTTGATAAAAAATGATATGCAATAGCTTTACCGTGGCAGTCTCCGAGTGCCACACGTCATTTTTATTTTTATCTAGCCAAAGTCCCATTTAATTTAACGTCACGCTTACCAAGGCCCGTTTATAGATAGGTATACTACTAACACATACGAATAACCTTCCGTGTCTCGGAAAGCACGTTTAGCAATAGGTCCCATCTGTGACCTTTTAACAGTAAGGTGTATTGTGTTTCCCAATTGTCAGGTGTGGAGATCAGAGTGATAGGCAATGTAAAATACAAGATTTGAGCTGCTTCTGGGTTTAACAGAAGTCGACCAATTCATTGATGGAAAAAGACTAGGCAGATGGTGTTTTAACTTTAATTTATATTTGGTACGATTAATTTAAAATTTCTTCACGCTGCTAAAAGTATAGAAAGTGACGCATAATTTAAAAACTTCTTACTTCAAGATAACCTCACGAGCCAAGACCACTTTATTAAAAGCTTCGCGTGAAAGTTACAGCAAAGTAACACGCTGGTACAGCTCTTTGTGTGTTAATCAAGACTCTGGTTTACTTTATAGAGTTATTATGGCTGCAAAAGTCACATACAGGTAACGCACTCTCAAATCGTTCAAATATCAAAATCGTGATATTTAAGTTTGGTTTACTGATCGAGAGATTCAAGAGCGTGACACTAGTCGAGACAGTAACAATTAAAATATTGTCATAAAAAGTCAGTTTCTCTAGCAGCGTGTTACTTGTCCCGTAAGAAAACCGTCCGCCCGTCGCTCCGCTCGACAACTTAATTAAAAGCGCTGAGCAAGCAGAAGCAACTGCAATACGCTCGTGACACTCTCTGGGTGCCAATCAACTTTGCGTTATTCCACTAGGTACGTCAATTAAATAAATTAAATCGGGCAACTTCCAAAACTATCCCACCTTCCTCAAACGTCAAATATTTAGAAAACCGTGACATGTGGTATTTCACTGATATAGCGTGACAAGTTTTTTTATTGTTTGGTTTTGAACTCCCGTTTACATTTTTCCAAGCTATTAAATTTAAATAACCAAATTAAAGCACGCTTCTTAAGCAAGTTGCTTTAGGAGCGTGTTACTTGTCCCGGTAGTGAAACGTCCGCGTGTCGCTCCGCTCGACAACTTCATTAAAAACGGTGCGCAAACAAAACGCAGCTGCAACACGCCCGCGACACGCTTTGTGTGCCAATCAACATTTTTGTTGCAAACACGTAGAAATAGTAATTATTGTTCCTTTTTGTATTTATTGTCAAGCATCGTGTGTTCTTTGTGAAGCTTATTTTTGGTGTAACGATGTGTTATCTTTTTGGTTTGGCAATCTCGTTTGAGTGTGGTCTGTGTTAAAAAATCTGGGGATTTTTCGATTGGAAAATCTAATCTTGCTGTAACTTATTTTTGTCAAAAAATTTGGGTCATTTGTCGTCCGGTCTAAAAGCTTTGCGAGTATTTATCTGATTTCCAATATCTCGGTTTACCTATGCACAGACGCCAGCACATCAAGTTACCCCAATGTGTCAAATTTTCCCAATTGAATATGAACCTTAGGTATTCTTTTGACATAAAGTTGAAAAACGATCAAACAAATTTGACACATTGGGGTAACTTGACGTGCTGGCGTCTGTACCTACGGATGACCTTTTTGGTTATTATAGGTCAGGTGAGTAGTACTCGCAATCGGCAGCATGTGTGTATTAATATTTATACAAGCATGTAGTCAAACGAAGCAAAAGTTTCTGTCTACGACCATGAAAATCGCCTGAGTTTAAACAGGTTTCTACGCATGGACGATATCGCAGCCATGTCCAGCATAATTTAACTTAATTTCAGTTCATCAACAACTTTAAACAGCCCTGATAAACCACTGAATACTACATAAAACAACACATCAATAAAAAAAAACTAAAAACAAGTGAACACACAAACAACAGAACAACACTCCACATGTCCGCAAACATTTTCATTTCAAAATGTTAATTTAAAAATGGAAACGAACATGTTTAAGCGGGTTCGCATTAATCACTGGCTGGACATGTTGAATATCTAACAGAACGGGACAAAGCGGGACATTGAGGACTGTAAACAATTGCGGAAAAATGACGCCGGGGACATTATGCGGATGTAGTGTGTTATGAGGAGCCAGGGGTGTTGCACATACGGTTTCACAAATGGACGACTACAAATTGTGAACCTTTTTCCTCGTTAAAAAATCCATTCTGTTAACCAACTATTGTAAGTAACTTAACAAATAATGCCTTTAGAAAATTATGAACCAATTGAGTAAATATTTTAGATTTCATCATAAAATCAAGCCTGTTCTCTAGAATGTTAAATAATTAAAATAACGTACCTGTAGAACACTCACATTTCATTAGTTATAATGTATTTCAGTCCCATGTTTTAGGGGGTGAAGTTTATGCCATCTTAATGGGTACAAATCGCTGATACAAAAAAATCCAGATGGCAAAATTTAATAATTAATTTGTACAAACTGGGGATCGAACCTGGGATCTCATGCTAAGCAGTTTTAGCAGACCAACGAAGACCGACGAAACAGACCTCGTTTTGTAAAACTAAAATGTATGTTTTATTCTCCCCAACATGCGATGGAAGACACACACTTTTTCCACGGAATAAGGCTGTCTTGGATGCTACTGACACCGAGGAAACGTGAAACTGTTAACGAATATGAACAAGCGTGGTGACTAATTAATGCTCTTGCCTACTCTGTATCAGAAGTAGCCTTTGCCTCACAGTTGAGTATAATGAATAAATAAATAATAATACCAGCATATTACTGCTTTCCCTATGCAGGGCAAAGGCCTCTTCTCATACAGGGAAGGCACGAGCATCGACTACCAAGCTTGCTCAAGGCGAAATGGAGATTTAAAACTTATTTAAACTATTGGTACAGGACAGGTTTCCTCACAATATTTTCCTTCACTTGTGTCAATGAAATCTTAGCTATAATAATTAGAAAGTGGTTATATTGGAAGGACTGTGGTGAACGTGGATTTTTTCTGCACACAAACTTTCAATGGGCAAAAAATTAAAACAAAACATTATTAATCTCACACTTTTCCTTCCGCTCATTTTTTTGCTAAAGGGATCCAAAGATTTCGCTTATCGAATTAATATATAGATTGAAAAATGAAACATTATTATGAATTATACAAATTGTTCTTGTGATTGTCATGTAAAATTATAACTGGCAACTTTAATGTTACTTGATACCCCACCTTAAAGGTAAAGTTTTATTCTGTGAGGAGAAGAATTTTCTTTACTTACAAAGAAGAATATTCGCTAGTTCAGTGTGTTTTAACAGCTAACGAGCTTGCGAACTTTTGAACAGGCTACCCTATTACGAAGCTAAATGTTGAACTAAAGAGGTAGCTAGCATTTGGAGAATAGCGACTTTCTGTACCACTTTATTAAATATCACATGATGCATGTTTTCTGTAAAGGCTTTGCTTAAGAAGTTGAGTTATGTTAAAAGGATCTTAAGGGAGCCCGAACAATCGAGGCACAGTAAGATATTTAATAGAAGTCCACGTCCACGTCAAAGTCGGATCCACGGGTTCCGGATTCTGGCCAGCACAGCTCTGATTGACCCGTTCGGTTATTAACAAATCCCATTTCATTAGTCTCATTTTTTTATTTAGTAGGAACTATCATCTACATATTATATATCGCCCTATTTCCATCCTTCCTTTTCTGTCAAAAATACTTGAGGCATGCGTTCATAAACAGTTCTCTTATTTCATTCACCATAATTCCCTCATCAGTCCATTTCAGTCTGGTTTCAGGCCTGGCCACAGCACCGTTTCAGCTCTCCTTAAAGTGACTGACGATATTAGGCGAGGAATGGAAGAAACTAAAGTTTCTGTTTTAGTGTTAATCGACTTTTCAAATGCTTTCAATACCGTCAGTCACGAAGTCCTCTTATCCATCCTTTCCTATCTGATGGTCTCACACGAAGCGTTGGGGTGGTTTGCTTCTTATCTTCGGGGGCGTCAGCAGTCAGTTCACGCTGGTGACTCTTCTTCCAACTGGTGTGATCTTGTAACTGGCGTCCCTCAAGGCGGTATTTTATCTCCTCTTTTGTTTTCTATTTTTATTAATCTATTAACTACTGAACTTCAGTGTGCGTATCATCTTTATGCCGATGATCTGCAGTTATACTGTCAGGCTAGTGTTGACAACCTATCCGTTGCGATCGAGGAGCTAAATCGGAATCTAGACAAGATAAAAAACTGGTCTGATCGTTTCGGGGTATCGGTTAACCCTTCTAAGTGTCAGGCTATCATTTTAAGGAGCCCCCATAGCATGAGAAAGGTTATCACTTTAGGGTCTTCTGTACTGCCGCTTGGTTTTGACTACACTATTATCCCATTTAGCTCCGACGTCAAGGATCTTGGTCTGCATGTTGACAATTGCCTTGACTGGCGGAAGCAGGTTGCGACCATCAGTCAAAGGGTCACCGGAACGTTGCGGTCTCTTTATCGATTGAAAAATCTTCTGCCGCCACACATAAAGGCAACGCTTGTACAGGCCCTCATCTTTCCCATAATTGACTATGCTGATGTGTGTTACTATGACCTGAATGCAGATCTCCTCAATAAACTTGATAGACTTCTTAATAACTGCATTCGATTCGTCTTCAATCTACGCAAGTATGATCATGTTTCCATGCATCGATCACTTTTAAAATGGCTACCTATTCGTCAGCGCAGAGCCTTGAGGGCCTTGACAACCCTATTTTCTATACTTCACAAACCCACGTCTCCATCATATCTGACTTCTCATTTTCAATATTTGTGTTCTGCACACGATAAGAATCTTCGTTCCACAAATAATCGTCTTCTACGATGTCCTTCTCACCGTTTTGGTTTCATTCACTCTTCTTTTTTCGTCCAGGCGGTTTTCCTTTGGAATGAGCTTCCTCTGAACATCAGGATGGCAACCAGTTTGTTCACGTTTAAAGTAAAGGCACGCGAACACATTCACAAGGTGTTGGCAAACTTATCCCTAAGTTGAGTAAGCAGATTAGTTTCTCCATTAATATGTCTTTTATTAGTTTTTTTTTTCTTTTCTCTTGACCTAGGTATCTCTGGATTTTATATAATATGTATGTATTGTATATATGTATTTATCACAAATAATAATTTATTTTTCTTTCAAGTTTTAGTTACCTTCTTGCGCCTACCATGTTCTGTCTCTGCACCACCTTAAGGTAGACTGGTAGAAAATGCCTAAGGCATTAAGTCCGCCTTTGCACAGTTTATTTTACTAGGTCATAAAGTTTTAATAAATAAATAAATATATATAAATGAATCCCTATTTTCCTTAGTCACGGCATCACGCACGAACGGCTGGACCAATTTCGCTAATTCTTTTTTCGTCGAACCTATTTGTTATTGTCAGGAAAAGGAACGTATGAAAGAAAAAAAATAAGAAAGTTGAGCGGAACCTTAAAAAAAATTAAGAAAACTTGACGACAATTTTATTAGACATTCTAAAATGCAGCGCCATCTTTGATGAGGTGACAAAATATATCTTCCCGGTCCATTTTTACACGACATAAATAGATTCTAAGGCGGAACGTGGTTTGACAGTGCAGCCAGTCGAATATAAAAATTAATTTATATTACTGAGAAATTCTGAAGGCAACATCTCATTATTATTGTGCCTGATTTGTTCCCCAGGTAGGACGTTGCGTTGACAGCCTCACGACCAATAAGGCATCAAAGATTTTTTTTTTTACATTTTGTCTGGCAGTTTGATTTCTTTATGGGACCAACCCAAATGTTCTATCTTTGGTATTGTTCGTCAGCACGTGGAGCTCCTCAAGTTCCGAGTCGAGCTCACGATTACTGACAAATGCTTACACTGACTGATCTGGTCCCCTCATATCTGTGTGGTTCTTTCCTCAAAAGATCATCTCAGACACTAATCTGCATGGATCTTACATAATTTGACCAAGATAATGTCTGGACTTTAAAACCTCTAACTCTGAGTTTCTTTCGGTGTTTCTTCTCAGAGTCGTCAGATAGTGAAACTCCGATCTCATCTACAAGTTAAAAAATGACGTGTAAAAGTGTTTGTGAAAACCTATTTACAGAAATAAATATCATTTATCATAGACAATAAGTGATTATGTTAGGTACCCATTTAGGAACAAAATCTTCACAAGGATACCTATCCATTTCAATTGTGAACTGGGTCAATAGACGAACTGGCTGAAATAAAATACCCACGAACGAAATCCCTTAGGGCCGACCGTACGTAAATATTTTACATATTTCCATATTGATTTCCGAAGCAAATTCGATGGAAGTAGGATTCTATGGTAATCAATTGACAAGGAAAAATGTTGGTACTCTTGTTTATTATTCGCGAAAAAAAGAGAGTGAATTGGAGAGTGATTCTGTTAATTTCTACTTAATTTTAATGTTTAAATAAGTATCTATCTATTATTAATATAGTCAACTGAAGTGCGTGTGTCCTCGTACCAAATGTGTCTTACCCACTTCGATTCCGTAAGTTATGTTTAGTATTCATCCATGTTTGTGAGTCCCTCTAAAAACAGCTTTGTGCTAAGTGGTATCGTCTATGTCAGCTCCCACGTGTATCATGTTTTATACTTACTGTTAAGGTTTTTGTCTCAAATATCATAACGTAAGATAATTAATAATAATATGTCATAATACTACTCTTTAAAGTTATTCATACAAGTGCTTAAAGTTTGTCTTTCATACGCTCTTTCTTAATCTTTGTGATTATATATTAATATTTTTTAGATAATAACAAATTGTACCAATTATATAAATATAAAATAAATTAAAAAGTTGTGTCTTTTGAGGTCAGTCTGTTAGCCGTCTTTATTTTTTTACTTCCAAATAAACATTCTTGCCCTCAGTACTTACCACATTTACCTGGACTGAACCATAGTAATATGAATTTTGCGATACGCGAACTCTTCCAGAATTACAAACTGCTTATCTACGAAAGAAATCCAGCGATTCCATAATAATAGCGATTCTTTGGACGACTTCGCATTCGCCGTCTTTTTCTAACAAAGAGATTTTTTCATGTGTCTATCCTTATAAGTTCCCATCAGGGCGTCCTTGTATATTTCATTTATGGTGTTGGTTCAAACTGTTTTTGAAGTCCTCCCTTGAGTTGGTACAATTTGTTAACGTTTTGTACCATTCAGGATTTGGGCCGATTGGTATATTTATTTTCAACAAATTGGAAAGATTTTTTTATTTCTTTGTTTACTTCTTACTTTGGGTTTGATATAAATAAGATTGTGCTGAATGGATCGTGGTTTTACAAAGTTGTGTGTTCTTAGATTGTTTATACTCATATCTGAGTTTCTACTAATAATGTGGAAGTCAGTCGTAGTCTAGATAGATTACGAGCGTTTTAAATATTTTTAGGATAAGATTACTTTCTTGTCCATATGTCCGTGTGTCCGTCAGAGGTACTGATATAATATAATATATAATATATATCTGTCCGTGTATAACCGATTTTCTCAGATAGGGGTGGATCTAACAGGTTGATATTTATATCATATACTGAGGGTTTAAAGCCCTATTAGGTGTGTATAAAAATCAAGACTCAGCACGTTAAATATATCTGGACAAATTTTGCTTTTTGCGAAAAATGTACGTACCAGTATTTATCTTAATTTTAAACTTTTTTATTTTTCGGAATTTTCCCTATTCTAGTGCTATAAAACCATGCTTTTAACCAAAATTGACAATTTAAAATCAACTAGCACCATAAAGACACGTAGCACAGTAAGTTACTTTAAAATGATGTGATAAGTAATTATCAAAATCAATGCATTTTAGTAAGGTAGTTAGGTTAGGTAGTTAGGTTCGCTATATGATAGGTATGATGAGTTAGGTTAGGTTATACATATATATGTATATCGTCATTCTAATTATATCTATCACAAAATGCTTAGCTAAGAGCACCTTGCTTAATAAAAAGTAGTAGTAATAGTATACCTACTGGTATTGGTAGATGTTACTTATTGTTTTGTATAGACTATTGTAGTCATCTTATTATTAATAGGTAAATATATATTTTTCTATGACGGATTTTTTAATTGTAATGCTCATAAGGTAAAAAGGAACCCTTATTATAAGACACTCCTGTATATAATCCCTAGAAAAAAAACAGTTTGCTTTTGTGTCATTACATACCAATTTTTTAACCCCAAAGCTCTAACTAAGAGGGTATAGTTTGGAAGCAAATCCGTCACTGAGCATTAACCGCACAGTGTGACAAATTCAAATTCAATGTGGACAAAATCTTATAATTATTACTTACGTGTTAAGCTCAAGATCCAGGCGGAACTTGTGGTTGAAAGCTTTGATGAGAAGTGAAGTCCTATGAAAGTGTTTGCCAGTCTGAAATAAAGAAAAAAAACAGGTTAAGAACTACTTTATGAATTTTGTTCGTATTTTTTAACAGGTTGCCGTAGCACCGTGGTTAAGTATAAATATACGTAGACAGAAATATTTTCATGTTAAATTACAAGAATAGGCGAGTTTTATTATGCTATTTCCGTTTATGTCATAATGGCCTTGAGGTTACGGCCATGCACGATATTGTTTCAAGTCCTGGCAAGAACCATTATGAGTTTTTCAGTTCATATGTACTTTCTAAGTATATCTTAGACATCATTATCATCAGTGAAGGAAAACATCGTGAGGAAACCTGGACTTATAGTTAATATAAGTCTGTAATTGCCAATCCCCTTGAGCAAGCGTAGTGATCAATGCTCGTGCTTTCTCTAAATGAGAAGAGGCCCTTACCCTGCAGTGGGACAGTAACGGGCTGGTATTATTATAATTTTCTTATGCTATTTCGAGTATTATTGATAGTGTTTAGGGTACTGCTATAGGTACTTAAACCTAACTTAAATAAAAAACAAATAAGGGTTTGTCATCTCATGAGGTAAAAAACTGTCTGCGTGATTAAATAATACAAGAATTTGACAAAAATTGTCGGGCAGTAACCCACTAGACACAACACCAGTCTGGGCAGAAGATACCCCTTTAAAATTGTGGATAACAAGCTTTACAGCCTGTTCCACATTACTTAAGAGATATCGTCTCGTTTTCTAGTACGAAGAAATAAGTTTGTAGGTAGTTATGTAAACAAAACATTTATGAAATAATAACACAAAACATAATCATTTTGCTGACAGGAACCACTTTCGAGGATCCAGATTGAGTTAGGCGTAGGTTTTAATTAAGTTTGTGTTATTAGGTAACTAAAACACTGACTTTTGTGTACTCATGAAAGTTGAACGCCAGATTGCTACATTTTAATTTTCCTTTTGTATTTAAGTTTATTATTTAGTGACACGAATATTAAAAATGTCTGAGTCAGGTTATGATAGAATTTTCGTTTGAAAAACGGTCTTTTAAAACAATGTTCTCAGAATAATAAAGAGCAGAGAAGCATTATATTATAAGGCCTATATTTTGGCCTGAGATTGTGATCCTGAAGCCTGGATAAGCACTTAGACTTCAGACACATGAAATATTTTTTTAGCACGTCTTGTGACTAAAATGTTTGCCTGAAATAATGTAGGCACATGTTATGCTTATTATTCTAGCATAAAAATCTTTTTAGGATTTATGAGTTAGACATTTTTCGAAAGCTAATATTAGTATTAATAAGTCAAAAAATTGAACATATTAATGTTGACATACCAATTTTGGAGATTTAAAACATGTCTGCAGTGCGATTCTGGTCAAATCACCGCGTGAAAATGCAAGCGTAGTGAGAGCAAATTGAGCTGTCATTCCATACTAATGCTAGGCATTGACAGTTCACTTCACTCAAGTTTTCACGGCGAGACTTTTACTGAATCGACCGGCAGGGTAGAATTAGGAACACAAAAAATATAAGTAAATGAATCAAAGTAGATATATACATAAGCTCACGCCTTCTTTTTGGGAAGTAGGCAAAGACTATAAAACGCCACTTGCTTACTTTCTTTTGCTTCGTTTACGTTAATTCATCATCAAGAAATCGGAATACTACCCAATTTTATTCGGCTAAAAAAGGTGAAAGAAACATTAAATTTACAAAACAACTCAATTGAAACAGAAAAAGATCTCCGGATCATTTTTAATTTATATTTTTGTCCAATAAACACCCACATTTCACCCACCACGTGCATACATTGCTATGGACTTACCACACCTTTCCTAAAACCCCATTAAAACCAAAACACGCAAACCTGTTCCATGGTATCTGTTCTTCTGGTTCCTGGCCCCTGATGTCCCCAGTAGGCTTAATAAAAGAACTACTTAGTCAGTGTGTCTTGCGGACCCCATCGTGTTATTAACCCTATAAAATTTCAAGGGAGCAGGAAAAGATGTGTTACTTCATAAAGCTCTGTTTACTTGAGTTGTTGTTTAAATGTAAGGAAATTATGTCGAATTCAGATACCTTTTGATATTGAGAAGTTACAATGTTAGGTTATAAAACAAAGCTTACAAGCAAATATAAGTTTGTGGATTTGGTATATCAAAATCTTTTACTTCCTCCTCGAGTTCAAACAGTAGCGGCCCAGTGCTTTGTCTGGTCAACTTGTATATTTAAACCTAGGAAGGCTATTTCATATTCTTCACCGTGAAGAAGGAAAAGAAAGAAAATGGAGATAAAGGAGTTTTATTTAGTGAAATTGTGAGGAAACAGGGCCTGTCTTAGCACAACAAATCCAAAGATATGTTTCATTCATGACCTGCACGGTGCATTTGGCCAACTTCCACTAAGAATGGCCAAGGCCTCTGTCTTATAGCAGTGGGAATGGGCTGTTGTGCTCTGTGCTACTAACTGTTAAGGAGTTATATTGTCAGGAGTCAAACAATTCTGGAGATGGGATTAGGTCACGTTTACCATCACTATAACATTTCGCCACGTCACGTTTGCCATCAGATGTATCAGAATTAATGCGAAAAATTTCTAGGTACTTCATAAGATAAGCTGAAAGAAAGTAGATCAAATTTCCCTTGCAAGAGTTGATTACAGATAGAAAAATACAGGGGCATGTCTTCCAAGTAGTAGCTTGTTAAATACCTAACAAAAAAGTTCTTAACTTTTAGAAATCGTGAGTTATGATACTAGTCCACTAACCGCAGGCCAAATCACGATAATGCTGCAAAAGAAAACTCAAATTTTAAGAAAATTATTGCCAATTGATTTGGCACGAAGCCATACCTACGGTTTCATCTTTACCTTTGAATTATACTTTAAGGCAGTAAAATAAGTTTAAATCTTTCATAATTCTTTTTCTACATAAATTTTAAACTCCAATAAATCTTATTGACTTGAATTTTCTTAGGAATGTCTTTATTTTCAAGTTGATGTTACTTTAACTGCGGATTCAATAACATTAAGAAACTTTTCTTGAAGCTGTAGTCTTAAATGCTACATACATTCAATAAAATATTAAGAATACTGAATAAAATAAAATTTTGTTTCATATTTAATTTTGTCACAGATAATCATCGCCAATCGGAGTTTTTTTTTTATTTTTTGTTAATCTTATATCTGGAAGGTTAGAAAATTATTAAACTTTCGGCATTTTTATGATTGGGTTACCAATATATTTTCAGAGAATTACTTAAATAATTTCGACAGAATTAGAGTAGCGTTTACTTTATTTTTAGTAAGAATAAATTATGAGTGCACAGTAGTTCAAGCCTTGCAATATCAATGTGACATTTCAACTCTTATGAGTTTCTTTTTAAATATTTTTAATAACACATCTGTGAAGAGTGGTGATTAATACTCGTGTACTCTCAATGCAAGAAGGCTTCCCCTGTAGTAAAACAGTATGGGCAGGTATTTGATTATTAATATTAAAAGTATCTTAAACTGATTGATTGACTTACTGATTTTGCAAAGCCCCTATTTTTTTAAACAAAATAAAGTACATAAGCTTACTTAGTTTATCTTGGTCATCATGGCCATCGGTACTTAATATAAGTCTGAAATTGCTAATCTACCTTTAGCTATCGTCACCATGCTTGCAAGTGAAACCACATGAACACGTGAACATTGATCACCACAATAATCATGCTCTGTAATTTATTATTATAAAAAATAACACACCCCACAAAATTCCCACACGATTGCATGAACGTTTCATACAACACTTCCTTAAAGGAATATCAGCCAGAGAGGTGAAACAAATGGGTCATTCTTTGGGAAAAATAAGTTGTGACGGGTCAATGAACCGTAGGGCTATATCAGTCGGCAATGACGTCACCATTCCGCCAGAAAAAGCAAGGAGGCAAACATAATTATATAAGGTTGACTTTGTGATTGAATTTGCCAGTCCGATTGGCGTGATTTCCATTTTCCTTTTTTTATATAATATATTTAGTAGATTTTTTTCCCGGAGGTGTTTACGAGAATGATGACATTTAAAAATATGATGAGGAATTTGGTGTTATTTTTTATAGGTGTGGTTATATAATTACAGAGTCTATGAGTTTAAAAAAGATGGCTAAATGAGTTAGGCGTTAGGGAGTTCCCCGTGATCCACCTACGCCAGTTCACCTGGGTGGTTTTTGACATCGTTTGTTTTTTCAAATTTGTCTGGGAAGAAAGAATTAAAGGGTTATTGTAAACTCGCCACAGTCTTATCTGTCTCACGAAAACATACCACAGCTTTAAAAGTACCGATAGCAAACGAAGTAGTAGTGTTTAATAATACATACTAGTGTAGTGAGTAATAGTGTTTTCGTACCACTTGCTCAAAAAAGTGACATTCTATGCCACAAAAAGCGAACATAACAATAGTTATTTTTAATCTGTTATAAACAGGGAAAGAAAATTGTACTGGATTTCATTCATCCCCTAGGGAGAGAATGTGATTTAAATTTGGAATACTTACTGAAATTTATACTGAACTACATCTGTGTACCATTGAGTTTGTATGTAGGTTTGGTTTGTTTGTTTGGCTATAGCATTATACATCTTTTTGAAAAAAGATATAATAAAATACATATATAATACCTAACATTAATAGTAATTTTGGTGCGTAATGATAGGTCCACCACCGGACAACCGGAAAAAAAAGTACCTGTGGTACACCCAGATTAACTAACGTTAGTGGACCACGGGTGTCGGGCAACTCCCGAGTTAGGCCCGTCAGATAACAGAACTATTACATGAAAAATAAAAATGCTGCAGAAAGTGTATAATAGTGGATGTATGACCATAAATGAAGCAAAAGGAGTATGTTAGGATAGCAGCAGATGGTTTTTCGTGGTGTTTGCTTACTCCTGTGGGAAAGAGGCTTGAGTTTATGTTTTTGCGCTTCACCATCACTGATTGCATCACTGTTTACCATCAGGTAGGGTTGCAGTCAAGTACTGGTTTATAGTATTAAAAAACATGTGTGAAAATGACGGTTTAGTAGATACCGTTCTTGTTCTTCTTCATTATCTGACTATTCAAATTAATCTCTGGGGTAAATTTAAATAAAACACTTTAAGCACACATAATATAAAAAGTTAAGCTCAATCAAATCCAGAGATCAAAGTAAGTAAAGTTATAATAAAATAGGTTGATAATATTCTACTAACTTTGCCTAAGACTTTGTTTGATTATTAATCTCATAAATAAACTAGGTAAGCAAACGTCGGCAATTCTGTTTACCACTGAAACAAAGAAACCACAATATTTAGATAACAGTATTTTTTATCTCTCAAAGACGTACCCGATTACATTAATCCAGGTAACCCGAATCTTTCACAATCAAATGACAATTATTACGAACATATGAAACAGTGACAAACAGAATTTTATATAACGCTTTCTAATGAGGGAATTTTACACGTGTTGTTAAGCCTTTGTGTTAAAACAATGGCCGCTCACAAAGCTACAAAAGAAAGTATAACAGCTCTTTATTATCAAATATGTAGGTCATACTATATATGGGCACAATATTGTACCTGAGCATGCTGAGTAGGTATGAGGTTTATAAAATAACTAATTATTTAATTTTTTCCCAACGAATTTCTCAGTAAACTGATTTGTTCCCATTTGATAACAAAAAGATCGTCTTTATCATAATCAGCCCATTGAGAGTGTACTGTAGGTTCACCCTTCGACTACAAGAATATTGCAAAAACAATTTTTAAAGAGTAATTTAAAAAAATATATAATAAAATATTCAAACTAACTAAGGTTGGCTTGCTGGTAACCTTAGTTAGTTTGGATCGGCCGGGATGTACAGACGCCAGCACATCAAGTTACCCCAATGTGTTAAAATTCTTTGATCGTTTTTCAACTCTATGTCAAACAGTGTAAGGTTTATATTCAATTGTGAAAATTTGAGACATTGGGGTAACTTGATGTGCTGGCGTCTGTACCATATTATTTCTGACCGACTTTTTGTAGGACGTGTGCGTTGCACTATTGCTATCAGTGTGTTCTATCTTTCTTCTACAAAAAAATGGTCATCGATTATGGTAGCCTAAACATCAAATATGGCGTTGAATAATTCCTTTACATCGCAGTCGACTGCTGTTCTTAAACACTGCATTGCTGTGACAGTATCTTAATACTTTTTAAAGGTAAAACCAGCCCTTGGGTCATGGAAACTGTCAACCAAACACATCTAGTCCTTATCATCTCTACCTATGTATATCTTTTCTCAACCGTACTGGAGACGGCTTCTAGTCTTACGAATATGGCTTTTTATTTGTTCCCACAACCCAGCTATTGGTTAACCCAATACAAATGTTGATTAAACGGAATAAAACATTAAAAAAGAAAATCTGCGAAAAAAACATCGTTGAACCACTGTGCGCCCCGCTAAACGTTTCTTCGCTTTTCCTGAAGAGCTTTTGTACATATTTATGTTTTTTTGCGTGGTAGCCGCAGTTTTTCCTTATATATTTTCCCCACATCATTTAATTAAGCTAGGATATTATTGAATTTTTGTTGGGTCTTATTAAATGTATAATTAAAATCGGGATTTTTGTTGAGATTATAATTTTGCCGGCGGGCTTGTATACAAGAATTTTCATTTGGCTTTTGTTGAGTAATATTATAAAGTAATTGATTTGTTTTGATGGTTCGATTATGAATATTCTTTTGTGTAGCAGACAACACTGATAAAAAAATAATCAATTGGCTTACGTAAGGTGGTGAAAAATAATAATCATGTAATAGATATCTATATTTTTCAGATATACTAGGTTGAAATTTTAAATGATTGTGCGAATAATTCTTCTACATTCGTGTATGGATCTTTAGTATCGCGATGTTGCTAGTGTTGCTACATTATAATTCTAATGGTTGTGTACCTTTGCAAATCTAGTCATATATCGCAACCGGCGTGTGTGTATGACAACATGTATGAATGTAAACGAAACAAAAGACGTATGTGGGAATCGTAGCATATGGCGCTCTGTAGTTTTTGCTACCCCTATGGGAAAAAGGCGTGGGTTTATGTATGTATGTAAGTATCACATTATTTGTTTCACTAAACTAAGTAAACTGAGATGTTATACTAGATGTAACATCCTGGATTTTTTCATCTGTCTGTGACGAGATATTAAGGGCTCAAAACTTCAAAAGTAACCTTATTTTGGTAAATTCTTGCTTAGAATAATAGCAGGTCCAGTACTAAGCGTCACTTAAGTGCCTTAATATTTGGCTACTAAACAAATATTTTTATTGACATACTTATTTACATAGTGAGAAAAATATGATTTTCCCAGGCTATTGCTGGGGGCAACCGAGGAGGACGGAGGGTGACCCCGAAGGCGAGGGAGCATGTGGAGGATGCATGGGATTATTGCAAGCCATCACAGAAATTTAATAATCCTTCGCTTCAGGCGCTACACTAACGCATCAGTTAGCAGAAAAATAACCTATGTGAAACAAAATATCGCTCGAGGTAGGATTTTAATTTATTTGGCGACGTGTTTTTTAGGATTTGGTGACCAAGCCTTGCGGGCTATTGCACAGTTTCTAACTGGATTGCTTTTCCAGAACTAATTCCACAACTTTTCCACAACTTTTTTTATATAATTTGTTTTTGTATCGACATACTTTTTTTACTTAATCTTTTTTTTTAATACAGTCAAGACTTAGTACCTCTTCCCAAATAATAGCCATCATATAAAATTAGTTCCTAGTTTTGTATGATAAATAATAGGTATGTCTTTTTATGATTATGTTATTTATAATAATAATAAAAAGATATTTGACAGTACTACTTAAAAAAAATATACTATACTTTAATCTTAACACAAAATAAGGTTAATGTCAAATGGGAAAAAATTACAGCTTGGGGTAGATCGATGTGCTGGCGTCTGTACATTACATAACGTCACGCCTGTATTTCTCGTACGTTTAGGCAGAAATGTACCCATAAATTATTACTTCCATAAATACTGGTAATCTGCAGTTCACTTTGCTCTCACTTCACCTTACGTTCAGTGGCAATATTTTTACTAGAAAATATGGCAGTCATGAGAACAACTAACCTACTTTAACTAAAGGATAGTAAGCTACAAAATAGTAATGATTTCTTCCTAGAAATGTAAAAGACCTTATGATATCTTCTCACAAAGGCAAAATATACTAACAAGACGTCGATACGGTGAAACTTGAACAAATTGCACAAACTTTAAACTTATTCACTTGATACTACAAGTTAGAGCGAGATAACCATGTTTTTGAAGTGTACTCTGCAAGACAAGACGCGGGAACAATGAATAATGAACAGATTATACGTCGACTTGAACATGATTGTTTGTTTAAAAGTTGGTTTGGATATGTTATGAGCAGAGATTGGAATAGGTAGAGTACTTACATAAACTTCGAGGAAGTATTAACACGGAGTGGATAAAACAACTTCTGAACCCCGAGATAGTAATCGTGACGTTTAATAATGGGAATTAATATTTTTTTTTGTATTGGGAATTACATTCTTAGGTAGGTAAATAAAATAAACAAATACTTAAAAAGGAAAGATTTTCCGTTACTAAATAAATTAAATATTGTTATGCAGAAAAATTCAACCAATTTTTTTTTACCTGCGTATGAAATCAACAATAAATACCTATTTAATGAGTTTCATTTTCGTGGCAATGTAGAAGAAGACATTATTTGACATAATTATACTAAATCCCAAAATAGATAAAAGAAAGACTTTTTTTATTCCTTGAAACCATCATTTATTACTAAAATATTCAAACTCGTATAATAAAATTGTGATTACTAAATCCCGATATTAACACGCCACGATTAGTATTTTGAGTTTGTAAAAGAGGTTCTTTCCACTCTATGTAAATTAATTTCACGAAGTTTAGCCCTCGGGTTTTAGACTGTACATCGTCTGTAACACGTAGTGTGACGACACAAGCAGATATCATGAGTTTAATACACGGTAATGGACCCACCCCCCAGTTTTTTTTTTTGTTCAATAAATATAGGTGAGCCTTAAACTAGTGCGATTCACCATCATTGATTGCATCACTTGCACTCCTTACCATCAGGTGGGATTGCAGCAAGCACTAGTTTATAATCTAAAAAAAGAATAAAATACAGTACACAGTATTCAGTATATTGGTTCATGTCCTATCTCTGTATCATTTAATGGTATACTAGTATTAAACAAATAAGACATTCATCCGCATTTGTACAGTTATTTCAACCTATGCGTCAAGTTTTCATGAATAAATTAAACATTAATGTAATGTTTGTACTCATCGAACAGCGTTGGAGTATATCCATTTCTCGTGTGGTTTAATTTAATACAGGCAACTCCACTCAATATTTAACCGAACAGCTACTCCAAAACCCATTCTATCCTCAATTTAACCCTATAACGCCCAAAAATCGTTTTAAATTCGCCCAAACAAATATTGGTCCCTAAAAACCCGAATATTATTACAGCCCAACGTCCGACCGTCAATATGTATGTCACACGGTATTGGGAAGAGGGTCCCGATTTAATATACAATTAGTGAGGGTTAATGAGACTGCGCTGTCACCGGTCAATTGATGGCTACTGACAGATTTCCATGTAATTGGTTTAATGTAGGGTAGTTTTCAGATTAAATGACAGTTGAGAGAGGGTAGATGAGTGTAGGCACTTCATAAGGTAAACCGACAATCTAGTGAACAAAGCAGAGAGCCGATGGATAAGGGAAACGCAGCACCACTGGTTGTGGGAGCCTTTTAGGAACTCCTATGTCCATCAGTGGACGTCTCTGATGATGACTGATGAGTGTGAGTTGATATTTTATGTTTTTAGGGTTCCGTAGTCAACTAGGAACCCTTATAGTTTCGCCATGTCTGTCTGTCCGTCCGTCCGTTCGTCCATCCGTCCTCGCTTAATCTCTGTGACCGTTAGCACTAGAAAACTGAAATTTGGTACCAATATGTGTATCAATCACGCCAACAAAGTGGTAAAATAAAAATTGGAAAAAAATGTTTTATTAGGGTAGCCCCCCTTTATGTAAAGTGGGAAGTGTTTTTTTTTAATTTCAACCCTAACGTGTGTAATATATTGTTGGAAAGGTATCTAAAAATGAATAGGGGTTTACTCATATCATTTTTTGATAATGTCAATAATTTCGGAAATAATCGCTCCAAAAGTAAAAAACAATGTGTCCCCCCTCTAACTTTTGAACCATAAGGTTAGAAAATATGACAAAAATCTGAAAAGTAGAACTTTATAAGGACTTTTTAGGAAAATATTTTGAACTTGGACGGAAACAGTTTTTGTACAAAAAAGACAAAAAGTTGTACAAAATAATTTCTGGACTAAGTTTTGCAGTATGTATAATCGGATATGCAGGCATTTTTTAAACTTCGTTTATATATTCTACGGAACCCTACACTGAGCGTGGCCCGACACGCTCTTGGCCGGTTTTTTGCTTCTGCTATCTGCTAATGTATTCAGATACAATGCACTAATAAGTTCAATATATGTTTTTAAATTCTGGCTTATTGTCCTTCCATTTCATCAAGGTGTTGTTATTTTGCCACAAGAACTTTGCGAAAAATTCATTCATATTTTTTGTTTCGTAGAGTGAAACTAGGCTGCGGTATGCCCTTGGGTCACACTACACTTAATTGCATGTCCAAACTACCCACCATTTACTAACTACGAGGCGCAGGTTATTACAGAAACTAATTAATTTCTCAATTACAGTTCACGTTCAAATGTTTGCGTTGCCATAATTTCGCTATATATTATACGTATCTTTGCCTAGATCTTGTGCCATGCCTGGGTGTTTACCCGTTCCCTTATGAAATGGGTGTTACAAAACTCTCTAGGAATTAAATTAAAATTAACATAATATTATTCTTGCTATCATAGGGAGTTATTAGCAAGGGAGTTAGTTGCGGTACTTTTACTTCTAAGCAAAAACTCTATAAAGAAGTAAAAGGCGGGCGTTTTGGGGGACTGTTTTATATATTCGCTTAAAAAGCTGTTTCTTAACATAGGTTAAATAGAATATTTCGACTTGTAAGGTTATATTTTATAACTAGCAGCATCTTGCGGTTTTATCTGCTTCTAAGGTACGCACCATGGTAATATCCTTCTTTGTTACGTTCCTCAAGAGTTGGGGTACAATAAAAAACAAACACACTTCATAATTTTCTATATTATAAGTATAGCTAGTATAAGTACAGACGTCAGCACATCAAGTTACTCCAATGTGTCAAATTTCTTTGATCGATTTTCAACTTAATGTCAAACTGAATAAGGTTCATATTCAATTGGGAAAATTTAACACATTGGGGTAACTTGATGTGCTGGCGTCTGTACATCTAGTATAAATCAGTCATGCCATGTTATGTAGATTTTGGTGTGTTTTCGTCTCAGCATAACTTATTTTTTTAATAAAAGTAGGTATCCCAATTATCTTTTTTGAACAATTTAGCTTGGTACGATAATCGGTATGCTCGGATTTAGACTGTGTCTATAACTGATAAGGGTTCCAAATCTCTGCCATTATTTACGAAGGTACGCGAACTTTAAATGTCTCTTTAAACGGCGTCCTTTGCTAACGACACCCTTTTGGTTCGGGTCTACGGTGTTGTAAGGAATAAGGTGTATGATACGCTATTTCATGAATTGTATGAGAGGGTGTTTGAAAATGGTGCATTTGAGGGTGAAATAATAATGAAAATAAGTGTTACTGACAGAAAGAGTTAGAAAAAAATACCCTAAAAATAAATTTTGAAAGAAATTAAATCAGAAATAAAATTGAATTAACTGCCATAGGCTGCTGCTGCACACGTCAGTCACACATTTACCCACACAGAATACACATCGTGTGTGCCGTTTGTTAGAGTGCAGTAACGAAGTGGGGTAGGCAGAAACTACAAAGCGCTATATGTTACTTACATACGTGGCGAAGGGCGGGCGTTTTAGGGGACTGTCTTATGTAATTTTTGACGTTCAAAAAGTGCTGATCCTCAGCCTAATTTGAATAAATGACTTTTGATTTTGATTTTGATACTTCTTTCGCTTCGTTTACACTCGTACAAGTTATCATACACACACGCCGGTTGCGAGTACTACGCACCTAACCTTTTTGAAGAACCTCACCAATAAGGTCTTTGTATTTCCCTTCTAGAGCGTCCCCTCCCGGCGTTTCAACTTACATTTGTCTTCTAAATGCCTTTCGTTAGTCACCTATGTATATATGATTATTAAATGTATCTTTATACCGCCAAAACTGCCCCTTCCGCCCGATACTCAGATTTAAGTAAATTAGTCAATACAACTACCAAAAATATGCCAATCTGCAATAGTTACTGGTACTCTTTATGTATGTATAAAATACCAATTGGATTAAATTATTAACTTCTACTACTACTACTTTAAATACTATCACCTATTCCAGTATTGTAAGCAACATAGAGATACGTAGCACTATAGGTCACATCAAAACTATGTATTTTAAAACTTTCAAAATCAATGCTTTTCAGTAAGGTAGTTAGGTTAGGTAGTTAGGTTAGCTATAGGATAGGTATGATGAGTTAGGTTAGGTTATATGTATATATATTATGTCGTCATTTTTATTCTATCAAACACTGACAGTGTTTTAAGATGAATCCTAAGATATCTCATTGCATCTAGCTGTTAAAGGCTTTAAAACTACCGACGAAATAGAGATAAATACACTAGAAAAACATGACCCTACTTCTGAGAAAGTTGTATTCATTTGCAAATTATGGGTACAAAAGAAAAAGGTCTTATAATTATAGTGTCCATTAGCCTTATCCTTCCATAAGGCAAGCAAATTTACAAAATACACGATAGTTTAAATTTGTCATAAAAGAAAACATGAATAAGAATAGCACATACATTACATAGGTTTATCCTATAAATATTCAGTGACAGAGTAGGTAATATGCTTTTCCTACTAGATGTTTTTTGGTACTGTTCTTAAATATATTCATATAACTTATTTGTAAAATTGAGTTTGGTAAATGGTTATATATGCGTGGAGCCATACACACAATGGTTTTATTTATTTATGTTTTTATTTATAATTAATACGTGTAACAACTTGCACCAATAAACTGCCAATCGATTGTACCGCCTAAGACTGAAAAAAATAAAGTTTTCTAAAAACTAAGCTTTCAAAAAAATGTGAACCAACAGGATATAAACTGTGACTGTGTGTGTGTGATTTCAGATCCTGAACCTTTTCTTGGATTAGATACATTTTAACGCTCCAAGCAACGCCCTGTAAATAAATTAGGTGGTATGGATGGAAGTAAAAGATTTTTTTAGACGACTCCAGTAGTTTTTTAAGTTGATTCGTTACTAACAGAAATACAAATTTGTCCTCTTTATAATATTAGTCTAGACATAACATAACACCACACCTTTTATCCTAGAGGGTAAGGCAAAGTTGTACTAGTAGTAGGCACACTCACATTTTGCCAGTTCTATTTAAGTCCAATGTAATAGGGGGCGAGCCTATTGCCATCAATCGGATACAAGTCCAGACTCCGGACTGAGAAATACCATTACACACCACTCATTTTTAATTAGTAAAAATACTTAAAGGGCTTTTTCTAGACGGTCTTCTCATTATATTTGTAAAGTAACAATTAATAATATTCATAAACAGCAAAGTTATTAGCGTTTGTTTATAACCCCAAAAAGTCACCCAATTTATGGAAATATTGTACAGGCTATTCATGACATAGTAGTATGCATTAATCGTCATCTCTCGCTCAGGTTCGCGTGATCTCGCTCAAGCACGCCCCGCCTCCAACAGCTGTTTTCGTTATTTAAGTTTAACTAAATAGTGGCAAAATTAAAATTTTAATTTCGTTTTTTTTTACTTTTTATTACGCAAATATGATCAGTAACAGGTATGGATACAGCACAATTTTTTTTGTACTAATTAAAAAATAGTGGTGTATAGAAAACCTAAATAAGGCTTTGCCCGACCCGGGACATCATGCTCAGCAGTAGCACTTGCAACCACCAGACCAACGACGCAGTCAAGTAAAGAGTATAGTATAGAGTATATATAACAAATTCACTTCTTCCCCTTGTATAGAATATTTTAGTACTTATATACACATGTCCCTTTTAAATGCTTCCTTAACTCAGCGGTCAACCCGAATCGGGCCGACCCTAAACCAAATTTGCAACCACATTTAACACAAAGCATAATGAAATATCCGCGTCTATTCAAACTTTAGCTCCTGGTGGCGTATTTAGGAAAGCTACACCAGACAAATTGGTTAGAGTATTCATTTATATACCTGAATTCTAATATCAATTTTGTCATTGTTGTTGTTATTTTCGTTACTCGATTAAGTAACTAAAAAAAATACATTAGGTATAGATTTTTTAATAACTTGTGCTTATTAGTAAAAGTAGTGTAGAAAATACTACGTCAAAGAGTCTTCAAAATTAGTCTCGTAACGTGGCCATTTTATCAAAATTATTCTTTAATGTGTTTCAATCTTAGACTACAAAATTACTAAGAGAAACATATCCTTATAAGCGCATTTACTCTTCCTTATGCCAAACTCAAGTTATTCTCAAGTAGTATTTCCACATACGCCTCCCAGTTTGGGTCAGGACAATCGGGAGCCATGCTGATTTTAGTAGGGTCTCTCTACGATCTTTTTAATTAGCAAAGAGCCTATGTATCAAGTCTTGCCTTTGTTTTAGCTATGTGTTGAGGGTATTTTTGTTCGAGTGAAGTATGGCTTCAAAGTTTTCTGTTGTTTGTTTGAGGGGACTTCCTTGTGCCGTTTTATTGTGCTATACAGAGTTTTAAACATATGCTGTTTATTTTTATTACCACTTTTATTTTATAAATGAGAGTAGAGTAGAAAAGTTGTGTTAGAATTAAGAATTATTCTAAATCAAGATATGTTTTCATAATTATGGCAATTTTGTGCTTACCTACATATAGGTTTGTCATATGTTGCGCATAAATATTACACACATACATTTTTTTTTCTTAACAATTTTATAAACTTATAAACTCCCACCGATTTCAACGCCGACGCTAATTTCAACTCACTTTTAAACTGCCACAGCCAAACGCGTGATTATCATACACGGTTTCAAGAGAAATTAATCACCACTTTCAAGCCAACGAATAAACTAAAAGTACTTGAAAATAAATCTTTCGTAAGCGCACGAAAACAATTTCCGAATGAGAAGCATACATTGCGTGCGCTGTTCAAGTCGGCGGTAAATAGTAAAATCCTGCGAGAGTACAGTCGGCAATGTAACAAACACTTAGCGATAATATATTGCCTGTGCTAATGCATAGTGTTGTGGCTGAGATAATGTTGCTCTCTTTGTTGGGGAGTAGAATTTACTTATCTATGCGCTGTTTTGAATTTGTGAAGTAAGTACGTCGGTACGTTAGGACTTTTATTTTATTGTTTGCATTACCTAAAACATTACCCTCTGGCCCATATCGCTTGTGTCATCTTAATCCATACGTGTCGATTTTCCATTACCTCAATAGTTTCCTTTACGCAATTAATTAATTGATTAACTATCCATAATTACACTCAAAGCTTTTCTTTCATAAATTTCCTTATTGTTCAGCATCACATACCCATATTAACATAAAAAGCTATTTTTACGCAACTACTTCATTACGGGTGCCACGCGCAAAATAGTACACGCTTTGACGCGGAGTTGCGGATACCAGCCCGGTATCTTTTTACGGGTGCCACTTTTAGACGTCCTCATACTTGATCACTTTGTATTTTGTAAAAAATATTGGCTTTAGAAAGAAAAATAATTAAATCTTCCCAAATACACACATCAAAAGTGTCTAGGGATCAACATATATTTTTGCAATAACTTTTCTCCTGATTGATATTAATTAAAATTTTCTTTAAGGATTCATCAAATAAAGTGTTTTCGTTTGTCACAGTAACGATAAACCAAGTCACCTTTGCATTAATAAAGAAATTTGCCATTTTCCTAATAAAGGGATTTTTGACATTTGAACCACTAACATTAAAGTTCGAAAAAAAGACCGAAATAACAGTTTTCTTTAAAATTTTATTGGGTAACTTAAACAATTAATAATCCGTGTTTCTACCGCGAACACTAACAACACAAGAACATCGGTTTGGCATACTCAAAATGAGTTCATCCAAATCACGCTGTGGAATGGCCGCCCATGTTCGTTGCAACAACAAAAAAAGGTCTTCTTGCGACTGGATACCCTCCATATTCGGCAGAGCTCTTCTCTGTAGCATATCCCATGCATGCTCAATCGGGTTCAAGTCTGGCGACTGAGCAGGCCAGGGCAGGACATTGATGTTAGCTGCGGCGAGAGTCTGTCTTACAACTCGTGAGGCTTCATCACTCTTCAGGGAACTTAATTAGCGACCAAACAGTCAGAAACCGCTTGCATGAAGTGAACCTTCATTCCCGAAGACCGCTACGGGTACCACCTATAGCAATGCACAATCGTAGGATTCGATATCAATGGGCTCTTGAACACAGAAATTGGGCAGAAGAACAATGGCGTTTCGTGTGCTTTTCTGATGAGTCTCGTTTTGGTATGAGACCGGATACAAGACGTATACGACACTGGAGAACCCCTGGACGCAAACAGCGATTAAAATCCTGCCAGGAAGTCCATCCTTATAGTGGTGGAACCATCATGGTATGGGCGGGTATTTGGATCGGCGGAAGAACTGAGTTGATTTGGATCAGAGGCAACCTCAACGCTCAAACTTATGCTGAGACGATTGTATCAGACGTCATCGTTCCTCTACAAGTGCAAATCGGTCCCTTATTTCAGTTAATGCATGATAATGCACGACCGCACACCGCAAGAGTTGTAAGACAGACTCTCGCCGCAGCTAACATCAATGTCCTGCCCTGGCCTGCTCAGTCGCCAGACTTGAACCCGATTGAGCATGCATGGGATATGCTACAGAGAAGAGCTCTGCCGAATATGGAGGGTATCCAGTCGCAAGAAGACCTTTTTTTGTTGTTGCAACGAACATGGGCGGCCATTCCACAGCGTGATTTGGATGAACTCATTTTGAGTATGCCAAACCGATGTTCTTGTGTTGTTAGTGTTTGCGGTAGAAACACGGATTATTAATTGTTTAAGTTACCCAATAAATTTTAAAGAAAACTGTTATTTCAGTCTTTTTTTCGAACTTTAATGTTAGTGGTTCAAATGTCAAAAATCCCTTTATTAGGAAAATGGCAAATTTCTTTATTAATGCAAAGGTGACTTGGTTTATCGTTACTGTGACAAACGAAAACACTTTATTTGATGAATCCTTAAAGAAAATTTTAATTAATATCAATCAGGAGAAAAGTTATTGCAAAAATATGTGTTGATCCCTAGACACTTTTGATGTGTGTATGTGGAAAAGTTTACTGAGTTGTTTACCGATATTTGAATCGCGCAAAAATATATTCTTTTTACATTCTGATACATACTTCATACGTATTGGGCTATGATTTTTTATTTGACGTGCCGTTGTAACACGCACGAATAATCAAGATACAGTGACGTCAAATGCACCGATGTGTGGTTCCTTCGATAACATTGACAAAAGTGCGCACAACAAATCTTCATATAATATTAAATCAGAAAGGAACGTTAAAACAAAAAATATAAAATATTTATTTGTGTAAATGCTTTATAAATCTATTCAGCGATTTTGACGTCGCGCCGGTAAGTTATAAATAACCAAATCTAAATAAAGCCTAAGAGATAGTTATTCTAGGTATACCTAGAATACCTATCTCTTAGGCTGTTCTAGTAGTTAGTGACCCTGACTGCTATGCCGGAGGTTGTGGGTTCGATACCTATCCAGGACAAATGTTGGTGTGATAAGCACGATCATTTGTTCTGTGTCTGAGTGTAATTTATCTATAATATGTATATATTTAGAAATATATAAATATGTTTATCAGTTGTCTAGTACCCATAACACAAGCTCTCCTAAGCTTGGGACTAGATGGCGTTGTGTGAAAAGTTGTGGGATATTATTATCTTGAATAATGTATTAAGTGTCTAATACTTATTAAATTAATCAACGTATGTGTGCAATGCACATAGTCACAAAAATATCTATGGATCTTGTTTTCTGAAAATAAAATTTATTATTATTATTAAGATATTCGCCATTATATCTCACTGCAGGTCAAAGGTTTTTTTTAATATACAGTAAAAGTATGAGCATTTGTCAACAGTGTGACTATTTCAGATTAATACTAATCATGAATTTGATATGGTTCCCTCGTGATGTTCCCTTTACTAATGATAGTAGTTTCCACGATAAACTTAGAAAGTACATAATCCAGTCACATTGGTACTTCCCGAAATTGAACCTACAAACTCGAGCATCAAATTTAATAATAAGCACAAAATCCTAATTGACAAAACCCAGTCTAAAGACGACAACGAACAAACAAATCCGATTTCATTTCGCTCCCTAGCAACCAGAGATCTTTTGCAACAACTAAAATTCATTTCTCCCACTAAAAACGTAGCCGAAACACACTGTAAATCATATTTCTGTTTCTAAAAAAATAACGCACTAACAATTTGTCGACGTCGCCGCTATAATAACTCACAATTGCAACTAAATTGCAATATCTTCAAGTAATAAATCATCAAGGTATCGCGGGGACCGAAACAATAAGCGTCCTCACGTAGTGTTGTCACGTTACCAGAAATGTGGCACCAATTTCATGAATGTCGGGACCCGTAGAAATGGAATTGGTAACAGTTTTCGTAGGTACCGTAAAATGAGACTAGAAACGGAACTTCGAAGGGATTTTTTTATTTGGAGCATGCAAGCACTCTCATAATATTTTTGGTCTAATATACGGTAGCTTTAATAGATACACACCCACATTTCGTCGTCAGTTTACTTAATTTAGTCACGTTTAAGTCCCGTGTAATAGAATCCTATCAAAAGGGCTGATACTGTAAAATTTCAGTTGGAACAACACTTACATTTTCTAATTATTATTGTTACTTAATTAACGGCGATATCTATTTACTTGGCTACTACGAATAGTCATAAATACATAAATAAATAAATATTCCACAACTTTCACACAATGTCATCTAGTCCCAAGCTAAGCAGAGCTCGTGTTATGGGTACCGAACAGCTGATAAACATATTTATAAATACATACTTATTATAGATAAATTACACCCAGACACAGAACTAATGATCGTGCTCACCACACAAACATTTGTCCTGGGTGGGAATCGAACCCACGACCTCCGGCATAGCAGTCAGGGTCACTAACTACTAGACCAACAGGTCAGTCATAAGGTTATAGGTTTCAACTTGCAACCCATGATATGCAGCTCTGATTTTTCGTATTTATTTTTGTATGGTACATTATCACTAGCCTCAAAATTGGTGTCGAAAAGCAATATGACGAAACTAGCATCCCTGAAAGATTTGACGGCATGTGAAGCCAATTCATCTTTCGGCCGTATTAATAATTGAATTTCCCAACCTGTTGTGAAAAAGGAATTTTCAAATACGCAAGTTTCTATAGAAGAATTTCCTTTCTTCTTAGCTTATGGCAATAAAGTCAGTCTTAATTTAATAAAATAATAATAATAAAAAATAATTAATAAAATGTAAAATGTATGTGTGTATGTATAATGTATGTGTGTTGTAATGTGTGTGTGTGTGTATTAATTAATTAATAATTAATTAATTTAATAAAATGTAATTATTTTTAGTGCAAACACAGATTCCTAGGTTTATTAAAAAAAAAAATTGCACCGTTTCGTCACACCGTTTAAAACTGAATATTTTAAACTGATAGGTTTTGACGGTTTATTTTTTAATTCACACCCCCAAAATCGTTAATCTAATAAACAATGATACCAATTTAATAAAGAGCTACCAAAATCCAGAAAATTGACTCACCTCCTAGTCCGTAGGTCTTTTTTGTTGGCCTCAAGTGTAACCCAAAACAGTTTACGTGTTTTTACCCAAAATGGTTTGAATGTTCATCTTGGGTGAGATTGGGGCGCGGACCGTCCGAATAATGCATCTTTAGGGAGTTGTATGTTTTTATTTTTTTACTGTATACAATTTTGCGGTCGAATTGAGGTATTTTCGGGTAAACTCACTGCGATCCCCGCTGTATAGTATTTGATTAAATATTTTTTGGAGTTAGTTTTGCATTTTTTTTTTGGTGATGTAATTGACATTTGGTTAATAAGTTGCTAATGTTTATTACATTGAGGTGACTAAACTACCTAAACAAACTAAATAAATAAATACTCCATAACTTTCACACAACAAATCTTGCTTATCACACAAACATTTTTCCAGGGTGGGAATTGGTATTTAACCTACGACCTCCTGAATAGCACTAAGGTCCTCTAACTACTAGAAGAACAGGCTAGTCAAACTAGTTGAGCTTACAAATGGGTGTCTGTTACTGACTCCTGCACCTGTCCACTCATATCTGTGTAGTTCTTTCCTTACAAGACCATCTTTATAGACACTGATGTTTATGGTTCTCACATGATCTAACCAATATAATATCTGGACTATAAAAGAGACTATGACCTTTAATTTTGTTTCGCTGTTTTTTCGTCGAGTAGACAAATAGTAAAACTGCTTTTATGACTTTGAAAAATGTTTTACAGAAACCTACATAAATAAAAAATCTTATTACAGGACAAGTACAGACGCCAGCACATCAAGTTACCCCAAAGTGTCAAATTTTCCCAATTGAATATAAACCTCATTCTGTTTCACATTCAGTTGAAAAACGATCATGACATTGGGGTGACTTGATATGCTGACGTCTGTACATAATAATGTATTTGTGACCATTAGCCAGAACCAAGTCGATTGTAGATCAAAAATAATCGAACCCTAATTTAATTACTCTCAACAAAAAAAAAACTCCACCTATAAAAATACACGATACAACTAGGTATAATAATTACACCTCATTGCAGAATAACACACCCACTGTCAGCGTAACTTAAAGAATTAAACTCATCCGCAGTATAAACTGGGTTTAATGTAATCCCGTGACGGTTTATTTATGGAAGCACAACACTACCCGCAATAGTTTCAATAATTTGCTATCAACGTTCGTGCAATTAAAATTGTTTTGTCATTTGAGGTTTTGGGTTCCGAATTTTACTGCAGGGCGTGTACTTTAATCACAATCCTTTTGCCTTTATCCTGATTTATTTGGACAACTCTGAAAAGAAACACCACTACAAACTCAGACATCAGTCTTTTTTTTTAAAGTACTATCTCGTAAGTAATATCTTGGTCAGATCAACGTATAAGGACCATTCAAATTAATAATTATCTAATATGGTTTTTTAGGGAAATTAACATACAATTATGACTTCATGATCTCAACAAATCTCAAAAGAAAGGATTAAAGAAAGGATTTTTAAGTAGGCTGTGTGTACAAACTAAATTAAAAAAAAAAACACGAATTTATGTGACATTCAAGACCTAATAAAGCATTCGATTTGATATTCCTGTGGGATGTTAATTTAGAATGCATGATTATTAGATGGAATGTAGTAATATGAACGCAGTGATGGATGAATGAGAGAGTATGAATGTGGGAAGGAGAAAGAGGAAGATTTGAATATTTTAAATAAGGAAGAAGGAAAAAAGGATGACGAACGAGTGTCAAGAAGTGAAGACGTTTTTTATTACATAAGAAGTTAAAATATTTTTTATTAAAGAAGTTATAAAGATATTTTCATTTTATTACGGTGGTCCATACCCCTACATTCCTGTCATTTCAGCTGCATTTCAATATGTGGTTTAAGCATTTTTAAAGAACGAAGCGTTGTCCTCCTGCCATATTCCCAATTTATTTGAGGTCAGCTCGGCATATCATCTTCTTCCATAACTATCAATACTTATACGTCCTTTCTAGACGTATAACCTTACACAATCCATCCAAAATAAAAGATAAAAATAATAAAAATTAAAAAAAAAACTGTGATCTGGTCTTGTAATCTAACCTATATTCATACTTAATACTTTTCCCAATTATGGGAAGAGTATTAAGTATGAATGAAACGATGAACGACGAATTCATGAACGAGGATCATTTAATAATGATCCTCATTCATGAATTCGTCGATCATCGTATTATTTAAATTAATATGCATTAAACATACATACATAAACTCACGCCTTTTTCCCATGGGGGTAGGCAGAAACTACAGAGCATATAATATATATGCATATGCATTAACATCTAATATACCTAATTACCCCTACCATTGATACAGTGTACTAGTTTGAAGGGCGCAAAACACAAGTCAATTTCGCTATTAGCCAATAAGCGCCTTACCCGTTGAAGTCTGCTCTAGTGTTTAAGATATCATTATAATGATATTACGTAATACTAATGAGAGTTAAAATCGAGACAAGGAACAATGTGGCTTTTTGAATATTTTACAATCTAGGCAAGTACCAATGGGGCTTTTTGAATCTATTTATGTATAATCCTGGCAAATACCAATGTGGCTTTTTGAATTTCTTAACAATAATAATATTTCGGTGTAAATAATAATATTTTATTATTTAAACATGATACTCTCTATTTGCCAAACAATAACCCATTAACCAATTTTATGTTTTACAAAGTAACCCCTGACGGCAACCGTAATAAAATATCGGTAGCAAGTTAATATGAATAGCTGGCTGATAACGGTAGATACGTTCCTATGTTAGAAACAATAGATTTTTGGCCGTACGTAGATACAGGTTTTAGTATTGAGAACTGAAGATCTCGAAATATGATAGTGCATTGTTTGGGAGAGAACTGACTGCGTACCAGGCTTCCTAGACTTTGGAGTTCTTCATACATATTATTCTGTCTATTTCTATTAATAGGGTATGACCGATTATTGTAACTGTTTTTTTTTAAGTTAAGATTATAACTGATTTATTTTACATTTCATTGTTATTATTATTTGATGTTTGTTTTATTTTGCAACAAAGATTTTTGTAGTTTCTATTTTTAAACTTAGCCTAGACATTTAAGTACGTAGAATTAAGTTTTTTTTACCTGTAAAGGAAATATTTTATACGCTTTGCAAGGCAGCGCATAGCGATAATCTTAATATTTAACACCATGTAATTACACATTATACCTATGTGCCACAAATAAATATATTTGAATTTGAATTTGAATTTTGTTTTTTTTATTGACAGGCAGGCCTTACTCCTACTATACGCATAATACAACATGTAGTCATAAGTAGTGTGCGTTGACGTGTGTGTCTGTGTGAGTGTGAGAGTGTGTGTGAATGTATATGTAGTAGTAACAATCAATTTATTATTTTATTTGTTTAACCTTAGGTAAAATCTTGCCAACAACTAATGACTAATTAACAATTAAAGAAATACACTGACTTTTGGTTATTTATTTTCAACCTTACCGTGGAACAGGTTTAATCGAAACCAAAGAACACCGGCGAGGGAATTGTTGATGAAATTATAAAGCGTCTACGTATATGTAGAGTAAAGTAGTAAAGCGTCATCGTAATAGATACCAACGAAATAATTTACTTAGTTTTATCAAATCAATCATAAGGCCTATCAAAGTCTGGAAAAAGATAATTAAGAGCTTAATTGACTAGATTATTGATGAAATAATCATAGCTTTGTGTTTTTTTCTTTCTGGCTTGACTTCATGGCTTTTGGATTAGCTATACTTTTAATGTTGCCATGTAATATAAATCTTAGTCAAGTTGCTTAAAATGATTGGCTTTACCTAATGCATTAATATACTTAGGAAATACATGTCTGCATCAGAATACAAATGTTAAAATAAACACGATTGTTTGTGCTAAGATTATAGCGGACATATCCTCTTAAATAGTCTTAACCTCTAAAACTTAAAAAAAAAATATCTTTAATTCCTGACTTCCATAAAAGTATAACCAAAAAAATACTGTTCAGAAATTCAAACTCTATACTTTTAGATATTTTTCATAGGCAGACGCACAAAAAAAATGTCAACAAAAATTTGTTTGGGAGGTCGCCGGTGTTCTTTATTATGTAAGAGATTTACACGTTGGTTAAATACTGTAAGTATTTAATTAAACTTTTTAAAATACTATAAACTAGTACCTGACCGCAATCCCACCTGATGGTAAACATTGATGCAATCAATAGTCACCTTGATTGAAGAAGAGATTTAGAAACAAAAAGGTTTCTTGCAATGCTCTATGCATATTACTAGTAGTCTTGTTAACCCTCCAACTAAGCTATACGCTTGTGTCTGAAGTGGTTTAACGTCAATAGTGCAAGGGGTGGGGATCGAGCTCACGTCCTCTCGATCGCCAGACTGACGACTAGCCATTTGGCTATTGCCGCTTTGATTCACCTGTGCGTTACATTTAGCCCCATTTTATCGGTACTTTATATCTTAAGTTTCACGTGACATCCATGACTATTAGTCCTCAACGAATTAAAACATTTCACAGCAGCAACACTACCAGACAGACAACCTCAATACATATAAACAGATCTAAATACCTCCCCGCTCTTCAGATCAGCATAAAAATAAAATAAACGACTGTATCCTAGAAACGTCGATACCAATCAGGGATTTCGATTCAGTACGTAGTGCAGTTCCGATGGTTGCCTCGTGCCGATTCGATATTTTGCATCGAATATTGTTAGCGATTTAGTCAATAGGGTTGCGCATTCCGAGTGCGGTTGCGATTATCGATGCATTTCGTTTCGTGGATGGTATGGAAATCTTGAAATCTGAAAGTTTATAGAAGTAGGGTTGATAACAACTGATGGTTGTGTAAGTAGAAAACTTATACACTTAAAACTATAATAATGTAAATATGAATGCAGTGACAAATTATTTTTTATTTTTGATAAGTAGAGTCAATTGTGGGTTTAAATCTAGGCCAGTACCAAAGTTATTTTTCAATTCATAATTCATTTAGGTACCTTCGAAATTTAACTAATACATAAAAAATATCGTGAAGAAACCTAGATTAATAATTACCAGCCTGAAATCACCATTCCGCCTTGAGCAAGACTGATAAAAAATTGCCCCATTACCTGTCTCGCTGTTTGGCCTAGATATTATAATTAAAAACTGCAAAAGTATTTAATAAGTAAATCATTTTAAAACCTAGCAAAAAATACTTTATCCACTGCCTTTCGTCTATCCTTTTTGTGATGAAATAGTTGGTAATTGTGATTCTTAGTGACATTTGAATTGAATCAATTTCGATATGTGTCGGTAATTTTTTCATCTTAAGTTTAACGGAACGCGCTTAAACATAGATATCTTTCAATCCTATTGCATTCCCAGATATTCATGCTTCAAAAAGTCATGCTGTAATCCATCCTCTGCAGAAATAATATTACGAGAAATATTTCAGTCCTTTCAAATTATTTCTACACAAGAAATACAAGAGATACCGTTCCCCTTTTCATAACTTTCCATTGTTATATTATCAGCACACTTATATTATATAAAGTAATACATAACGATCTAATAAAATGGAAACTGATTGACGTAGAACAAAATCTTGAGCCTCCAAGTTACTTGGCTAACAAAACTTTTTAATTTAAATCTCTAACCGGCTCCTTATTGATTTTTTGTATGGCCGTACAAAATGGCGAATATTAAAGGCGATTCTGTTTTCTTTATACAATTGGATTTTCATCAATCATCGTTTGGGAATACTGTTATATTAAGTTTGACAGACTTTTAGGGGTTTTGAAGATGTTGTGTGAAGACAAAACATATTTTGTTCTTGTGTTTGTGTATTATTTGGTTTTTGAGATGACCGGTGGAAGAGTGATGACGATTTTGAAAGATTTGTTAGTTTACGAGGCAGACTGCTCTTTTAGAGCTAACGTTTACTTTAGGGTTTACGTTTTATATTTTTCCTCAATTTAATAATGATTTTTTTCTAAATTTGCACGCCAAGATAAGAGGCAGGATAACAGATTTATATATTTAGGTGCTGTTTGCTACATTCTGCGTGCGAGTAATGAGCTTTATGTAATTATAAACTATTTATGTAAATATCTGTACATATTATGAGAACAGAATGGAACAGAAACAGGGAAATGTTATTTAAAACTCACTTTATTATACTCGCCTTTTAATTAGAGAAGGAAAACACATTTATTCAATAATCTTGTACCAGCTTGTAACTGTACAACTGCAAAAGTAACCTCTTCTCATACAGAGAAGGCACGAGTATTATTAACCACACAAGGTTGACGATTTCTTACTTGTATTATTTGCTAGCTTCTGTCCACGGCTTCCCCCGCGAAAAAAGTACCTAACTTCCCAAGATCATCACAAGGAAACACATCGATGTAAAAAGTATCCTATGTGTTATTTAGATAATGGCCAATGACTAAGTGCAATTTTTTTATTAAAATCTATTCTATGGTTTACGCGCGATTGAGTAACCAATATCTAAATTTATTTATTACTTTCATAATATAATTTATATATTTAATAATATTATTAGTAATAATGTTGCTACGAAAAGGCCAGGCATAGCAGCAGTCAGTAGCAGTCTAGACTCTTGATTTATGCCCGGTTAATAGCACGCCCCTATAAGAATGGGACTTTAACATAGCTGGCGAAATGTGGGTGTACTAAAGGTAAACTTCTGCCGAGTCCTTCGGGGATTACATGCGTGATGTAATTTTATATTATAAAATATAAAGTTATATTGGCACTTTACCCAGCTTCAAACACGCAACCCTGTGCATGAGAGGGAGGTGCCTTAACCACTGGGCTTTTACGACATCGAGAGGGAGACAGCAAATGTTAATTCGACTGAATAAAATAATACTGTACCGTTCAGTGAAGTCATGTTTTAAAGCAATGCAATGGGCAGGCGGCCGCAATTTAATGTGTATTTAATTTTAAATTCATTAACTAGTGGTCGTTGCGGTCGCGCGGCTCGTCCGCACGAATAGTGAGCGCCATTTTGTATGTGACGTCATTAGGTAGGCATGCTGTAAGTATCTATTGGATTTGAATGTGGTACATTTTCCAAGAGTGTATCAGAATCTATCTATATATCATGTGATTCTGGATCCCCAAGCATTGAATTGCTCGTCGCTTATTTCTAAATTTTTACACTTTTTCTGATGTTTTGTTTTGGTAAAATCTGTAAAAAAAACTTAAAAAAAAGTCATCAACCCTGTCTAACCCTATAAGATCTTTCCATAAACATTTAAATAAGTAAGTTAAGTTAGTTAGTTCAAAGCATGATGGAATAGAAGAATATGTATAACGTTAATTTTAGTACATACTTACCAGGAAATCGTCGTGAGAAATAAATTCAGCTGTTCAGTACATGAATATAAACGTAACTCCACAAAATGTGACAACTGATTTTTCTCAGAAATAGTAGGTACAATTTGTTAGGACCACACTAGCGGGCTATCGGCCCGAGCAGCTATCGATTGCTAGATAGTGTTGGGACTGTCACGCAGCCTGTGGAGTAGCAAGACAGATTTCTTACGCCACAAGCATCAAAACTGACAGTGCATGCATCGGTAAACATTAACTATTGTATTCCCTTCAAAAAACACAACAAACATCCAAGTTTGAACACAAAGATGATCAAGCCACTAACCCAGAACATTGAACTTCGCAGAAGGGTAGTATCAAGTTTTAATAAGAGCACATTGAAGGCAGTCCCGGCTCACATTTCACGAGTTCTTCCCGCATGCAAACTTCATGTTGAGTATACTGAAACTTTTGACTTTACTTAGTCAGTGGAAGCGAGATTTTGTATGTTCTTTTGTTGAAATTCTGAATGGTGATGTCTATTTTGGTAGCTTACAGTTTATTATCTATTTATGAGGAGCTTGTGGCTTAATAATATTAGCCACACAGGTCAATTGCATTAAGCTACGGTTGACGAGGTCGGTTCGTGGATGGTGACGAGTGGAGTGACGTTAAGCCGTTGGTCAAGGCTGTCATTTTTAAGAATAAGAATATGACAATGCATGTGCTCAGTCAGACAGATGTATGCGTTTCAAATGAGAATAGGAATGACTTTGCGCCATGTTGTGAAGTCAAACCTGTCAATTCGAATAAATTGGGTAAGATCAGCGAAGCAAGGTTTTTTCTAAATATAATTTATTTACGAATTACTAACGAAAAATTATCTAAATTGTACTCTCAAAGTACTTGTTTATATTGGAGATAATCTCTCGAGCCTCCCATGCGAAACAGCACCTCGTTCACACATTTTCAAGCAGTCAGGGAGATGAAAGCAAAAACAATTATCAACAACAACAACAAACAACCGTGTAACAAACAGAATTAATAAATAAAACGTAAACACTCCACTAGACTAATTAATTTAAGTCGTTTTTTCATTTTGAATAACTTCGAATCAGTAAAACAAAAAAAAGAAAATAATTGATACGCGATTAAGGTTTCGTTGCAGGCCGTACTTTTAAGCGACATTTGACAGATAGAGGTCATTAACGTTCCTATTCTTATTTGAAACGCATAGTACAGACGCCAGCACATCAAGTTACCCCAAAGTGTCAAATTTCTTTGATCGTGTTTCATCTTTATGTGAAACAGAATAAGGTTCATATTAACTTGATGGTAACTTGATGTGCTGGCGTCTGTACATACGGGTTTGGAAAAACATGCATGCAAGATCCTAAATAACGGTGGATCACAACGTGTCTGCCATTTCTCATGGCGTGCAAATATAGGTACAATTAATATAAACAAACACTTGAAAATTACACTTATTAAATATCAGTTCCAGATTTCTTAATTTCACGATTTTAAATCATTGATGGTCGTTATGAGTAGTCAGATAAATCCATGACATTCAATTGTAACGTAATGTAGTTATGACGTGTGATGGTTACTATGTTGCTTAAAATGCCCAATTATCTTAAAGAACGTTTCAAGTTCCCTCATGACACACATAATAGATATCTAAGGTCATCAGAAAACTTGAGTCTAGATATGCCCATACATACCACTAATTTCTACGGAAAATGTTTCACAGTGGAAGCTGTTCGGCTATGGAATGCTTTGCCTGTGTCAGTAAGACAAGCTCAAACGTTACCATCATTTAAAGGAATGCTTAAAAATTATTACCTTTCTCCTAACACGCCTTAATATAACAGTCCGTTATTCTGTAAATTATTAGTATTTATGTATTGTATTTATTTTATTTTTTTTTATTTTGTTTTCTTATTTATACCTACTTATTTTATATTTGTATGTTAATTATTTATGTAAATAGTACACCACAAACTGCCTACTCATCTTTTCTCCTCCTCCATCAAGTCCATCCAAAGGTTGTCGGTAAGAGATCGCTTTTAGCGATAAGGCCGCCCGTTGTAACACCTTATGTACCCCTTAAAGTTATTATTTGTAAGTTTTTATGGTGTACAATAAAGAGTATTCTATTCTATTCTTAATTGCTAATAAATTATTTGTTTTTTCCTTGTGCGAGTCTAATGAATACTTTTACTTTCTTCAACAATAATCGTACGCCAAAAGTTAAAGATAGTGCAATAGTCTATACCTATATTACATCAATTTAGTTCACTTTAGCTGTAAGTATGTAGTAAATTGATAAGCAGTTTACACGGTTCAAGTAATCGCTAGATGCTTTCCATTGATCGGATAAGTTTTCACCCTTTAAGCATCTTCGATAACTAGTGAATTAGAGCGGAACGATGGAGCAACTGGACCTGTGTGCTTGCTGACGCACCTGTCTCTTCTACCCTTTTAGGTACAACCCTTACTTGGCACAACATGTGCATATAGTTTTACTGGTACCTTTCATGCTGAAACAAGCAACACTGCATGGCTGGCGTTAAATTTATACTCGTAGTGATTAAGTTTTGGCAAAATTTTGCATAAGAAGCTCTAAGACTGTCTATTTTACTACACACTCGATTTAAACCGACTTACAAACAAAGGAAGGTTCTCAGTCTGTACGTTTTTTTTCTTTTTTGGGTTATCTCAGAAGTCGGTCATAATAATTATGAACCCATTTGGAAAAATAACTTCACAAAAATCCGAAAGTGTTTAAAGTAACTCTATTTAGTTAGTTCACGATAACAAGACCAATAAGCTATTTGAATAAATTTAAATTTTTAGTCCCTCAACTAGATTACAAGAAATAGTAATTGGCCACTTAAGCTCATCGGCCAGTTCATGTCAGTGTAAAATCAAAATTTGTAAAGAAAATATTATTATTTTATTACCTTTGGTTAAAGCGTCTATTTATCTATCGACATAAATGTGCAAAAAAATAAATAAAACAGAATTAGGTAGAAATAATTTAATCAAATGAAAAATTAGTTATTTTAAGTAGTAATTGGCCATAAAATTTAGAAAATAGCCACCAAAATACTAGTAATTGGCCATATCAAACAGCAAACTTAATGAAGAAAAATCTAACAATATTGTTCTTAGTTTTAAAAATAAAATTAACATCTTAACTAAAATGAAAAGTCAAAGTCAAATCATTTATTTCAATAAGGCCATTAAAAAGGCACTTTTGAACGTTAAACTTACAAGTTAAATAAAATAAAATGGTTCTAGGGCAACTAGAACCATTTTATTTTATTTAACTTTTAAAAGGTAGTTTCGTATGGAGAAGAATGGGCAAGAAACTCCATACTTAATCTTTTAAAATAGTTTTTACACTTTTTTGTATACAATTAAAAATACATTACATGTCATATGAATACGATGTAGGTACCAACTCATTTTCTTCAGCTTCAGTAAGCACTGGATCAGGTCCAGACTTAAATTTGTGTTTGGATTTCGGATTCTAAATTGGATGCTACTTCTGGGCACTCCAAATTTATTTGCTGTTTGACGAATCGAACCTTCATCGTTTGCAATAAACTTGATAGACTCTTCTATTTCCTCTTTGGAGTATTAGCGTTTTTTTAACGACATTTTGGAAAATCTGTGCAACAAGAATCATTCCGTCAGTAACTGGCCATACAATTTTCACTTACTGGCCACCATGGCCAGTTACTAATAAATGTGTGTATTTCTACTTGATATTTTTTTATACAATAGAGTACCTTATGCAGTTACTAAATAAGTTTCATTTTTAGTGAAATTCGAGTTTTAGGCTAAACCCCAGTAACTGGCATGGGTGGCCAATAACTGAAAACATGCAAAAATTTCGATCAAAAACAAGCCACCCCCCAATCTCGGTTAGCAATAGATGCAGACAGAATAACACTTTTGTGAAGGATCACTTACCATCTATTCAACGCATCAAAGGCAATCAAGTCACGATTAGTTCACAAAATATCACGCAAATGAATTATTACATAAAGCATTTCGTTAAGAATTTTGTAACGATTTACCATTCATGTCAGAACATGAACACCGACTGTCGCAAAATGATCGATATTATTGGCGCTAGTGTCATAGTGGAAAAAAAATGTTACTATAATGAAAGCTACTTGAGTAAGTATTAGGAACAATACATCATAGATGGCGTACCGTGTGGATAACTCTTAATTTATGCAGTTAAAGTGGATAGTGGCCAATTAATGAAAGCGGCCAGTTATACCTTGGTTTACCCCATATTTTTTTCTTTTTTCTCGTAATCAAAGAATAACGGCGATACATCGAGTCAAAATGTCGCATGACGTCACTCGCCAGTACAGTTTAAACTAGATAATGACGTTACAAGCCCCTCTTCTCAACTTTGCGCTTAATCTAAGCAGTTTTCTATCAATTTGAAAAAAAAAATACTTGTGTAGGTAGGTATTATTTTTTATAATCTAACTTATGAACTTATTATATTTTGATGTTCATAATATTCTATCAAACACCCTATTGATTATTTGGAAATACTTCGTTTGTATGTGAATTAACGTAATGTGAATTATATTCTTCCTATTACTATTGGATTATGTTGTTTTGCCGATTTAATAACCAGTGGATACTGACTACCTGAAGATTAAAAGTCACCCCGTGAAAACTAAATGAAAATTAAAATTAATTTATTGAATTAGGGCTGTAAATCAGCACTTTTTGAACGTTTTAATTACACAAAACCGACTTAAAAAAAAACACTTAACGGTGTATAATAACTCTAAATTAGGAAGTCTGTGGCTTTGGTGGTTTTGTCTTATTCATGATGGGCCACCGACTTCCGAATTTAGAGTTATTATACACCGTTAAGTGTTTTTTTTAAGTCGGTTTTATTTTTTGCAAAAAAGATTTTTATTTTTCCATTTTTAGTTGTTCTCATACAAATATTTGCCATGAATTTATTTTTATGGTAATAGTACCATGACATGTATTGTTAACAAATAACAATAATATATCCACTTATCCCTAATAAATGAAACTTAACATACCTAGATATATTAACTGTCGAAATCTAGATATATTACACATCTGCGTACCCCTCAGAGCATACAGGCGTAATGATACGTCATGATGTTGTATAAACAATAAATATCCAAGCGATTCCAGTTATCACGACAGATTTGCCGTCTAGTTCCATTGTATATCTCCGAAGATCAGCACCAGATCTTCACCAAATTAAAATGGGACCACCTCGGGAGTATACTCTTTCAAAGAAAAAAAGAATTTTGAGAATCGGTCCACAAATGGGGGAGAAATCGCGTAACAAACACGAAAAAAAAAAAAAAAACATACCGTCGAATTGAGAACCTCCTCCTTTTTTTGAAGTCGGTTAAAAACAGTCCCTCAAAAAGCCCGCCTTTTGGCGCTTCCACATTTAGTGATTTGCTGCTAGTATGGGTTAACAACGTGATTCCGTAACTCCAACAACATTATCAGGGGTTGATTTTTACAGAATTGCACGCCAGGTCCTGAAAACGAGCATCAAATCACCCAGCAGACAACACACTAGGAAGTTCCCTCAAACGTGTTACAGGGACTATATGTCAAGCTATGAGGCCCTGTTTACCCGGCACACAGTTTGCTCAGGACACTGCAAACATATTGCTCGCACACGGGGGCAATAAGAAGAACGGTTTTTAATAGCCCATGAAAAGTATTGAGCGGGGAGGGTATCGTTTTACTAATAGCAGTTATACGAGTTGTAGTCTAGTGGTTTGAACGGCGGATTGACAAATCATAGGTCTCGAGTTCGAACCTAAGGCACGCAGCTCTGACTTTTTAGATTTATGTGCGTATTGTATAATTACACTTGCTTCGAAAACGGTGAAGAAGAACATCGTGAGGAAACTGGCATGTCCGAGAGATATTTCTCGATGGTATGTGATGCCAAGTCAGAGGCCCATGGGTGCCATTAAAACTCTGATACTAGTTAGATAACAAAAAAATATTCGGCACCTATTTTTTTCCTTTTTCAAATTGATGGAAAACTGCTTTGATAAAGCGCATTGTAGTTGAGGAGAGGGGGCTTGTAACGTCATCTAAACTATTTTCGTGAATATCTCTGTCTTCAAATCGTGTAATCATTTAGTACAGACGTGTTTTTGTTTTATACTTTATATGTATTATTGAACACTGAACAGTGTACTTACTATTTTAACTTAAAATACCAAGGAGACCTATCCACTTATTCAACTATCGCTCTTCTGAGATTTTAGGTTATTATGAGTCATGTTTTGACTATCGTATTTCACAGTATTCCGGTTACATACAGTTTTGCTAATATTACCACTGTAATCTACAGATTATAAGGAATAAACTAAAGTACATTTCATTGTTAAACGCCACAATTTGTGGTGGGCCTATTCCCCAAACAAAAAAAACTGTCTCCTTTTCCACTTAGAATATTTTTTAGTTCTTTTTTATTTATCTATAATAGGTATCTATTTAGAAATATAAACTTAAATTTATTAGTTGTTTAGTACCCATAACACAAGCTCTGCTTTGCTTGGGACTAGATGACGATGTGTGGAAGTTGTGATTTTTTTATTTTTTTTGGTTGCAGCCCGGAGTCTCAATTTGACATAACTGGTGAAATGTGGTTGTACTTTAGGCATACCTCTGCTAGCCCTTTGGGGAATACAGGCTTGATTTGATGGTATTATGTTTTCTCACAAGATATACCTCCACGTACGAATACGAAGCTAGGCTTGAGTTAGACCTGGCTAAGGTTTCAGCCTGTAACAAGGGATAGAGGACACTCGTGTTTATTATAAAAACAGTAGACACTCGGTAGGAAGTCTGAAGCAACAACCCGAACTTGTGTGTTATGTAAACTAGACTTGTGTATCTACTTGTCTAGTGTATGTTAGTATCTACTGTTATTGTAGTAAGTAGTGTATTTGTCAAGTGCTGTTATGTGTGAAGACAATCAATTCACCTAAACTTGACAAAATAAGGCTGATAAAATTGTATGTTTTTTTTAGAACTAAACTATAAAGTGTAGGTATATATCAAGAATGACTTTCGCATAATTATAGCTCTATTTTTTATAAAACATCACTTTGCTTCTCATCAAGTGAATGAAACAGCGTGGACATCTAGTTGATTAAAACATTAAAATTAAATAAAAATAAGTTGCATTACTTTTTCCAGTTATTAAATTTTAATTTGCTTTTGGATTTTAATGTTCAATTTCAATAAATCTTTGAAATTATATAACGCAACACAACATAACTAGCGTCTATTTTACAATAGGGAAAGCTATAAAATTATGTAAGTCTTCACAAAAAAAGGATTACAATGCCAAAAAGCTAAAAAAATACTAAACAACATAATGTCTTGCCAATATTGATCAATTAGTCAAATTGATTAATATTGGTAACTGAGATTTTTATTAAATACAAAGTTTACACTTTCACTGAACACAAAGAAGACACAATATTTAGTTACACAATTAACATGAGTCATATGTGACTCATGCGACAGGGAAGTGTTTAAGGTAAAATTTCCGAAAATCTTTTCTCAGTAATAACAAATTCATTTATGTCAGACATTGTCAATACATTTGAAAAAAATAAATAAATAAATCAGTAGATATTATCTATTAGTCAGTAAATGTTAGAAAAAAAAAATAAACAAAAGAACATCATATGTATTACTAACAATTTTATGAATGGAAATAATATAAGTCAGATTAACTACATCCGGAGCATTATGCCTCGTCACAGCAAAGAATGCTCTCTAGTCTAGACAAAATAAAACAAAATAATTGCCATAAATAAATAAAATGAAACGCCAATAAATAAACTAAAGCCAATAATCTGTACGATCCTAAACGAAAGTGTAGCAACACCAATTATCGTCCCAATCTAACGGCGGACAGGGGGATAAATATCGGCAAACTCTAAATTATTGTCTGTCCGTCTATCGGTATAGGCGCGCGGATGATTTGTGCGCTTTGCCGACAATTTTTCATCCACCCTGCCAGTACTAAATCACGCTGACAACTCCGCCCGGCTGAACTATCGGATAATTTTCGCCAATTTCAACCTTATTTTCTAAGCTGAAAGATCCCTTTTCAAGTGTAGCGATTTAGGGTAAAGTATCCAAAGGTCGGCTCCTTATATTTGATATTTGTTTACCGGCATATAATAAAATCCGTGTGAGTTATCACAGGTTGTGTTTGTCCCTTTTGTCTTGTTAAAAATGATGTGAGAGTACATTTATCACGGGCTTATTAAAACAGATGTTTACTTTTTTTATTGTTTATTTTTTTCGGGCTAATGGAAAAGCTATTTTGTGGGCAAAGAGGCCAATTAAACTATGGATGGTTGCTCGATAAAAGGCTTCTGTCATGTTCATACAATCCTATAATTTATAAGCTATAAAATAATTGAAAAAAAGAGGTGAATTTCTGATGATTGTCTAAGAAGAATTATTGTTCTTGCAAAAATAATACTTACTCACATACTTTTTTTTTAAAAATGTCACGTTATGTTTTGGGGTGTCAAAACTCCTCCAATATTTATTATGTAATTGCTCGAACAATCAACATATTGCAATCAATATTTTACTTATTTTGTTTTATTGTTTCTATTTTCTATTTCTTTTAGTATAACTCTTTTTTTGTGCTTCTGTTTATTATCCTTTGCTTGTGTTATGCCAAATAAAAGGTATTTCTTTCTTGATTTCCAATATCTACTTATCAAGAGCAGCGGTGGCCCAGTGGTGGCGGCCCCGACTTACGAACAGTAAGTCATGGGTTCAAACCCAGGCAGGCGCATTACTTTGTGTAATTTATTTCATCACCACTGCTCTCAAAAAACGGCGAAGGAAAACATCGTGACGAAACCGGCATGTCCTAGAACCAAAAAGTTCGAAGACATGTGACATCTACGGATTGGCACTGGGCCCGCGTGGTAGATTATAGCCTATGCGCAAAATACGCGCTTTGAAGTGGAGTTGCGGATACTAGCCCGTTATCTTTAATCATTTTTTTTATCAACTTATCAATCATTAATTCTGATGACCGTAACCTACTAATGGACAGACGATATCAAGACACACGCTATCCACTAACACCTTATTACCTCATTTTTATGAGATATAAAGACCCGTCTGTATTAATATTAATTACTAAAAGAATGGGGGATGATCTCTACGTCTATCACATCATCCCCCTTCATCCACATATCATCCAGCTATAAGGATAAATAATAATGTTTATTGAGACGAATGATAACAGAAATGTTTCTAGAAAAAGTACAGTCAGCAAAAATAGTACTAATGCCGTCCATTGTAACATCGTGTGCATTTATTTTTTATGGAAAGAAAAGAAAAATAAGAAAAACCATTTATTTGGCACACTCATAGGAATTTGAATGGTCCGAAATAGGCCGCAAACTGCAACTCCAAACTGTAACGTTCATAATCTTGCCGCTGTGAGCAGAGGCTAAGCGCGGGGCGACGAGCGGTGAGATTCAAAACTATGAAAATGTACGAAGCACGCCACGAGTCGGTCGAGCGGCGACTCGTAGCGTTTTAACACTTTGAATCTTACCGCTCGCGGCCCTGCAGAGTTTCTAAAGAATGTTTTTTAAATTGATTTTGAGTGTGGCAGAATAAATAGAAAATTATAAGGTGTAGAACTTTGAAAGGATCGTCTTTAACTTCTACAAAATATAATTATGTGATTCATAAAAACCCTTGCAGTTTTCGGACTACGACCCATCTCGGGCTGAAGGTACAAATGCCAGCTCATCATGCTACCGCAAACTGTCAACTCTTCCCAATTGAACATGAACCTTATTATGTTTGGAATATGGTTCAAAACTATCAAAGAAATTGCACACATTGGGGTAGCTTGAAATGCTGGCAGAGCTGTACCTTTAACATCAAAAACTAGATTCAATATAAGGCCAATCTCAACCCAATGCCACGAAATTAAAGAATAAATAAATTAAAGATAAACAATGAACACCGCCTATTGTAATGCCATGGACACGCTTACTATACAATCGCTCTCTAGGTGGCCTAAAATAAAAATAAATAAATGAAAATAAATAAAAAGTGTTCTATTAGCTATTCTATTTTGTTTCTTTCTACAAATTTTCTGTTAAGTGTTTAATAAATCTGTTGCACTGTACTGTTGAGTGCAGTTTGTAAATAATGGTCGCCATTTGCTTTAATTTTGGATGTCACCCGTTTTTCTTTTCGCGGGAAATAAACAAGGCTTGCAACTACTTAGTGCAAAAAAGACTTACTTTAACAATTTATGTGACTGCATACGAAATATTGCATAATCTACCAACAGCTTAGCCTTTTCCTAACATGGTCGTGTTCTTGACTTACTAGATGGAGATGTATCCCTTTATTTAACACGGAGTGATTATCTATCTTACAGCACAGTTAATGGGCAACTCATACCCCTTGGTAAGGGCGAGACTCCACCACGCGGAGACAAGAAGAGATGTGTCGAACAACCAATCAGCTTGCGTCATTTTGACAGCGCAGTATTTAGCTTCAGCGCAATACTTTATCTTATTGGTTAATTACGAGACATATTCTCTCGTCTCCGCTTTGGTGAAGTCTCGCCCTAAGACTGCTAACGGGATTTTGCCGGTTATATTTTAGTTTTATGTAATGTCCTGTCTACTATTATCTCAATCCCTAATACTTTGACTTATCTGGGAATATAATTCAAGAACTCACACTCAAAACGATCATCCGAACCAACAATGCGAAATAATAAAATTCAAATAGGTACCTACAAATTTACACTCTTCACAAAATTCCTTAGATAACCATGAAACGTTAAGCTTTCCAATTATAACAAAAATAAAACATCAGAAACTACAAAACACACAATAATTCTATTGTACCCATTGTATTCCACTTGACCTAGAATCTAGAATAATCACTTCCAGTGTATAACCTAGAAACTACTCACAAAGCACTAACCATTACTAGCATTAATTTCTATCATTAATATAGTAAGCACGTTTTTGTTGGCTGTACCAATTCATCATTGCAAGTGACGCGGTGGGTCAATCGGAGTATTCAGAGTTTCATCACTCAAACCAGGCTATTGTTTCGAAAGATATGGGCAAAGATTGTTCATTATGGCAGAAGTAGATTAGGCAAAGCACAAAAATCTTGCTAATTCACTTTCTTATATTTTTATGAACCACTAGCTGGGTCGGTCCGCGAATGATTGACTAAACACTACATACAAAGGCGTCGTAACAGGTAGTAAGAGCCCAGAATGTCTGATAACCTGTTTAATCAAACGGTCAATTAAAGGGTTACACGATAGTATTACCTGTTACTGGGTAATGGGTAAAATATGGAGTTGCTCCATGATAAATGATATTTATTTCTGCAAATGGACTCATACAAACACTTTTACATGTCATTTTTTAATAAGAAGATGAGGTCGGTATTTCGCTATCTGACTACTCCGAGAAGAAACACCGAAAGAAACTCAAGGGCCACGTACAGTCTCTTCTAAAGTCCAGACATTATCTTGGTCAGAATATGTAAGAACCATGTAGATTTGTGTTTGTTTTTTTTTTGTAGATTTGTGTGTTTTTTTTTTTTTTTTTTTAATGGTCTTTTGAGGAATGATAGATACTGAATAGATACATGTGAGATACTGATACGAGTACTACCTATTATTTGTAGGTCTTTGACACGTTCACGTTCAGTCGTTACGGGCAGTCAGAGCCCCAAAAGTCTGACTAATCAAAGGGTTACTCAGTTGAGTCTCTGAGTTATGAAGGTCAGATAGACAGTTGTTCCATGTAAAAAAAATAGTACTCAGCTGATTGTAGAAACTGGAACCCGGACCCAATATATATTAGTTGGGCATACGCAAGGCAGATGAGACGATATTTTTATATGCTATCTTATACTACAGACTATCTACAACGCTCTTTTTTGGCCTGTTGTAATATAGGTAGGTACGGTTAGCATAATATGGTCAAAGAAGCAAAACTAAGTGATAGTTAGTAGGGCCTTCAAAAAGCCATGCATGGTGATAAGAGTTATCCTAGTTGTGATGTTAACACGTTACAAACGTGAAGATTGAAAAGATTATGCTTAGATAAATAAATAAAATATAAATAAATATTCCACAACTTTTCACACAACGCCACTTAGTCCCAAAATCAGTTTGAAGGCTTGTGTTATGGGTAATAAACAGCTGATAAACATGTTTATATATTTCTAAATACATACATATTATAGATAAATTACACCCAGATACAGAACAAATAATCGTGCTCATCACACAAACATTAATTTGTCCTGGGTGGAAATCGAACCCACGACCCGAGTTAGTGCCCGTGACTACTATGATAACTACTAGACCAACCGGCCAGTCAAATATAGTTTGTTCTCGTTAACAAAATGAATGAAAGGCGACTACCAAAAGATACCTATAAGGAAGGAGCAAGTGGAAACTCCGGGAGGGGACGCCCTAGAAGGACATAACACAGACCTTATTGGTGATGTTCTTCAGAATAGTTAAGGGCGAGTGTAGTTTCTGCCAATCCTCATGGGAAAAAGGCGTGAGTTTAGAAGGTTAATAATTACTCAACATACTCTCAAGTCATAAACAAAGTTACATCAGAAAGCCAGGCACTAAAACGTAATTTCCACATCTATTAATAATTAATCTAGTTCGCTGTTTTTGCCAACCGTACTCATTCATCATACAAGCGAGCGATGACGTGATGAGGTCACTCGCGGTACCATCACTCACTATCACACATTACTCATGTGACTAGGTAAAGCAAACTCGCTTGTGTACAGGCTTCTAGCATAAATATCACTTGTATTCACGTAAAATTCAGAAGAGATTATCGAAAGAAATAACTTGTTCTTTTGGAAAAAGCTATGTATAATAATAGAGCATTAGTAGTAGTATTAATTAGGCTGTGATGACCCAGAGGTTAAGGCGTCTACCTCTTATGCATGAGGTTGTGGTCAAATCTGGGCAAGTACAAAATAATGTGACTTTTTCAATTCACATGTACTTTCTAAGTTTGTCTTAGACATCATTGACATCGGTGAAGGAAAACATCGTGAGCAAACCTGGACTAAATATAAATATTATTAGTTTGGAATCGCCAATACGCCTTGAGCAAGCGTGGTGATTAATGCTTGAGCCTTCTCTATATGAGAAGAGGTATTGTTTTAATAGTCGTATTCTGTGCACCAAAACCGACCGACCAAAACCGAACCGAATAGTTAGTTGTCTTTAATTAATTAAATTATTATATTTTTATAGTATGGTTTTGGTAAGTACGTCTTTTTGGAAAAACGTAGATAAGAGATAATAAACATTAACAATAATTTAGCCAAATTGAGATTCTCCTCCATTTTTTGTAAGTCGGTTAGCAAACAAACAGACACACTGACTGTTACAATACAATGTCCATAAACATTAAATAAAATATTGCTATATTGTCGTCAGCAAGACAAGACAAGACAGACGAGACCAAACATAGATTTCCCTCATGATGTGATAAATTAATATTCTTAAAGATAGAGCTACTAGAACAACCCTCAGATATAAACCCTTATTCCAAGGTTTTATTTTATTATTGCAACTGAACATAAAGGGATGGTTCTCTTAGAGATTACAGAAGTCTTGCAACGTCAATGGGAGGCTTAGAGGCTGCATCACAAAGAAACATTAATTGGAAGTGCTCTCAAGCTGATTTGAGTCTCCTTGCTCGACTATTTGAAAGACGAGGTTGTGTTTTATGTAGGTTGCGGTTATAATTGATTGTGGCTTCAGTTTAGTTTAAATTTTAAAACTCAACTGTTTTATCCGCCGAAAATATAACTATATTATTAAGAGCCCTTCGGGTTTAAAAACTAAGGCCAAAAGGTCTATGGGCCCATTTACTTTTTCAGGATATTCTCCAGTGTTTGGTAGACTTGTAACGTGATCAGAGATTCGGTTTTTATTGCGGCAAAAGACTCAACATTGCCATTAAATATGGCAAAGATAAAGTGTTGTGTTTGCCATAATGCTAAAGGTGATCTGCTACAGACAAAAAGAGATTTCAGAAAGTGATTTCTTTTTTTATTTACCTAAATTCGCCACGCTACTGATTGCTAGTGCTACTGTTAAGTTTGATATTCGAGGTGTGATTTCCAGGTTTAGTTAATTTCTGAGTAGCAGTTTGAAGTCTGGCTTTTGCCCGGTTGATAGTAACAACCTGATTACACGGGGTTCAAACCTATTTAGAGTCATTTAAGGTCGTAAACATATTCTTATGATGTTGGCTGATTGAATCAAAGAAATTTTTCTAGTAATCAATTTTTTTTTCTAGTCAAACTTAGATATTGGTTTTATTTTATTTGTATACGTTTATATATTTTGTTGTTTAAATTTAGTTTCTAGTATTTGTACGTTATAAATTGTAATTACGTTCTTATATGTTAATGTAATTAGTTTCCCAAAACCGTTTTAATATTAATAAATAAATGAATCATAATTTAGTGTTGCTGGAGGAGTTTGTTCTGCGACTTTTTCTTCTCAGCAAAAACACTAGGAAGTGGCGATGGGTGGGCTTTTTGGGGGACTGTCTTATGTAATTTCGACGTTCAAAAAGTGCTGATCATCAGCCTAATTTGAAGAAATGACTTTTGAATTGATTTGATTTGATAAATAGTAAATAAATCACAGAGTTGATTGTTAGTCAGATTAGTTTTTCATCGTCAACGTATTTTTATCTCCCTTAACTTTCTTTTTTTGGCCTTAAGTATATATACTGTGTATTTATCTTTTGTATCCCTTCTAAGTAATTTTATGTCATTATTATTTATTTTGTTGAACCTACCTCGTTCTATCTCTGCACCAACTAAAGGTAGACCTATGGCGTTAAGTCCTCCTTCGTTAACACTGTACGTTCAAAAAGTGTTGATTCTCAGCCTTTTTGAATAAATTAATTTTTGTTTCTTTATAAAAATCATTTATTCACAGTGTTAAAGTAAATAAATAAATAAAAACATATTATATTACATTCAACACTTCGAGTAAAACAGGCATGACGATTTGTTATGGGGCCCTAAAAAACGATACTAATCTTCAAAGACCCTTACACACGACACGTAGAATTCTAAAGCTGTGTCCACATGCCAGTTAACACATCCAATTACATGGGCTAGCGGAGCGAGTGCGAACCGTCCGAGCTTCATTAAGCAACCGCTCGCGGTGTCCTCAAGTGTAATCTTGCAGAAAATGACGTTGACGTGATCTGACATCTTTGACGTGACTGACGTACTTGTGTACTGGGGTTTAGATGCAGTTGATATATTATGTATCGGCCGTTCGATGCATTGTGCAGTTTACGATTACTATTATAACAATCTTAAGAGATCGTTTTTAGCGACAAGGCCGCCCCTTATAACATCCTACGTAGCACTTTAAATTATTATTTAAATAAATACACAACATTCCACAACTTATTATGCAACTTATATATTTATAAAAACATACAGTTTATAGATAAATTACACCTAGACATAGAACACATTTTATTGATCGTGCTCATCACACAAGCATTTGTCCTGGGTGGGAATCGAACCAATGACCTCCAGCATAGCAGTCAGGGGCACTTACTACTAGACCAACAGTCCAGCAAAAGTAATATTTTATGTATGAATGATATACCAATCGAGTAAAATTTTTACCTCCTACTACTACTACTTCAAATACTACTATCTATTCTAGAATTGTATATAACATAGAAACACTCTGCGTAGTAGTTCAGTTTAAAATTGCGTATTTTGTATCTTTCAATATCAATCCATTCCAGTAAGGTAGTTAGGTTAGGTAGTTAGGTTCGCTATATGATAGGTATCAAAAGTTAGGTTAGGATAAATATATTTAAGTTGTTATTCTGATTATATTCACAAAGTGTTTGAATAAGGGCACAATAGAGACTCGCTAAATAAAAAGTAGTAGTAGTTATTATTGTTATGGATCCATTTGTTGTCATATTTTTATCTTTAATGTATTTTTTTTCTAAACAAAATAAATTTATTAAAACAGCACGCCTGTGTACCCAAAGTTCACCTGTCGTGTTCAAATTTCACGTTATAGGGCGCAAGGCTTTTGCTATCTTTTGGGTATAATTCCAGACTCAGGGATGCTTCAGAAAAAAACCAGTTATAAAACCATGTTTCGCTATTTCAAACCCAAGAATTGAACCCAGAACGTCACACCTAGCAGTATTTCATGAGATTACTAGACCAACAAAGCAATCAAAATATTGTCACAGTATCTTATCTAATGTTCGAAAACAACCTTTAAATAATAAGTGAAACAAAAGAGCAAAATCAATGTATCTCTTCCTAAGCATAAAGTGGTACAAAACAACCAATCGAAGACACCCTAAGAAAACATAGAAGAAAAAAGAAATTAATCCATACAGCACCTAATCTAAAAAATATCACGAGCAAAAAAAAATATTTGCATTCCATTGCTTGCCAAACAAATTTCAATCTTGGGTTATATTTAAAAAACACCGCAGTGAACGTCGAACTAGTCGATTTCAATCAGCGATCGGATATCTAAGATAAGGTCGAGACTTCATTCCCTCGGCACAATGGATATTGAAAACTGATACCGCTCGTCTTTTGTTTGCCTTTTTAAATATTTTCGAGGAAATAGTAAAGGTACCATCTATGGATGACGAGATGCGAGAAATGTTTTGATTGTATTGTAGACAGGAATTGAGAAAAAACTTGGGTGTTCAAGTATTTATTGTAATTCATGATGAATGTGTCAATTTTTTATAGTTTTTAACTTTATTACAAACAGAATATGGTTCTTATTCAATTGGAAAATTTGGGGTAGCTGTATATACTGGCGTCTGTACTTACCAACATTATTCCTAATATATTTGTAACTACAAATGTCTGTTTCAGCCTCATAGTACGTTTGCATTTTCTAAATTCTATATTATTTCCTGATGTTTCATTCATCTTCTCAAGAGAAGTTGTGAAGGTAAACATTAACAACAGCACGCGTATAGGGAAGAGCGTAAAAATAGGCAAACTGTTTTCATTCTTTAATAAAATTGATAATATTAAATCGTAAACTATACTGAAATAGAGCTGAAAATAGCTTGTTAGATATATATATATATATGATCCCAACCGATTTCGGCCACAGCGACTTGGATCTGCCTATTAAGAGCATCGCTGGTGTGCCCTCTGGTGACTGACATAGCCAATTTTTGCCGTGAAAGTGCGATCACATTCACTGCAAGTCAGCACCCCTCCGACGTAATTGTAATGGATGGCCGCGGGTGGTCGGGCCTTAAGCTCGTCACGTTTAGCATCGAGCTCTTCTCTACGTCGCCTTTCAAACTCAAACACCTTAGTGCTCACGGTTTGCCTCCACAGTGACCGGTCCGCTGCCATTGCCTCCCATTGTGACGTGTCTAGGTCACATCGTTTCATGTGGCGCTTAAGCACATCTTTGTACCGCAGGAGTTGGCCGCCTTGTTTCCGCTTGCCATCCTGCAGTTCTGAGTAGAAGATTTGCTTCGCCACTCTGTCGTCAGACATTCGGGAGACATGGCCAGCCCGTCGCAACTGGCGCCGCATTATATAGGCCTCTATGCCGCCGACATTAGCTCGCCGTAGTACTTCCGTGTTACGAGCACGGTCTGACCAGTGGATGCTCATAATGTCCCGTAAGCATTTCAGATGGAATCTATCTAAGGTGCGAATGTGCATGCGGTATAAACACCATGTCTCGGAGGCATACAGGAGATTTGGCAGAACTATTGCCATGTACACAGCAATTTTCGTAGAGAGCTTTATGTCATGCGAGCGGAACACCTTGGCACGAAGTCTGCCAAAAGCCGCAGCAGCTGCTCCAATTCTGCTGTTGACTTCGTTATCAAGGAGACACCTGGATGTTATAGTGCTTCCCAGATATTTGAATTGGTCTACCTGCTTAAGCGAGACGTCACCGAGTTTAATGTCGACTGGGCTATTGTTCAGGGTATCAAAAGTCATGACTTCAGTCTTCTTTACACTGATCTTAAGGCCAAATCTGCGACATGCCTCATCAAGACTCGACATAAGCCTCTGTAGACCCTCTGGGGATTCCGCCGCAAAGCATAAGTCATCTGCATACATCATCTCAGTGATAGTCACGTGGGACACTTTGGTGTGAGCTTTGAGTCTAGCCAAGTTGAAAACACCACCGCCATTGATACGAAAACGGATACGAATACCCTCGGTTAAAGTCTGTAAGGCATCCCTAACTACAACTGAAAAGTACAGAGCGAATAAAGTTGGAGCGAGAACACAGCCTTGCTTTACGCCGCAGCTCACAGAAAAGAACTCTGAATCTTTGCCCTGCACATTGACACAACAACGCATATCATCATGCAGGAGTCGGATTATCCTTACAAACCTGTCCGTGCATCCAAGCTTCGTCAATACCACCCATAAGGCTTCTCGAGGCACACAGTCAAAAGGTTTTTCCTAGTCAACAAAACAAAGGTACAACGGTTGACCCTGCTCTCGACTCTTCTCTAGGAGGTGGCGGACAGAGAAGATGGCCTCACATGTGCCTCGATTCGGCCGGAAGCCAAATTGGGTCTCAGGCAGAATGTCTTCCGACAAGGGCATCAAGCGGTTAAGTAAAATTCGCGCAAACACTTTTCCTGGAGAAGTCAAGAGGGAGATTCCCCTATAAGAATTGCAGTCGGATTTGATTAGCTTGTTAGATATAATGCAGCCACGTGAGAACGCTCGAGCATTCTCGAGTGCCATTTTGAGCGATAGTTTTTGTTCAATGCACAAACAAGGAAAAGTTCTAAATTTTTTGGCTTTAATTGATGTTACTACTACTGGGTGTATTTTATTTATAATACATAGGTATATTTATCAGCTGTTTAGTACCCATAACACAAACTCTTAGCTTAGCTTGGGACTAAATGGCGTTGTGTTTGAAAAGTTGTGGAATATTTATTTATTTATTATAAAGACCCCTGTAAAAAGAAAACATTATTGGATTTCTATTGTGTCTGGTAGTCTTACCAGGCACCAGTGGAGAAGTGCCCATACATCTCGATTCGAAGTTTGGAGGAGCAACTCTACCGCTATTGAATAGTTCCAGTCTTAGCCAGTCTCCAGTATTGCCAAATATTATTTATTATTCTAAATACAATAAGGTTCTTGTTCAATTGGAAAAAAATTGACAGCTTGGGGTAGGTTGACGTGCTGGCGTCTGTGCAAATATTGGTCAGTTTTATTTGTATTCAATGTAAAAACCAATTTCATTAATTTGTGGCTACAACTCTAGACCCAGTTCAAAACAACTCAAAATAAAATTAACCAAATTAATGTCTAAGCCATGAACAATGACAGCAAATCACAATCATAATGTTGGGCTGATGATCTGTTGCGGTTTTTGCAGGTAAAACGATTCAATTAGCACTAATAGAAATCATTATTACCTAATTGACTTATATTAGAGTGTACGCGTAGTTGAAACACCAACATTGTTAGTAAATAATTTTATTAAATTACGTGTACCTAATAATAATAATAACAAGCTACTGTCCCACTACAAGGCAAAGCTTTTTTCATACAGAGCAGGCACGAGCATTGATCACTACGATGGATTGATTGACGATTTCAAACTTATAATTTAACCAGAAGTCCAGGCTTCTTCTCCATGTTTTCTATCACCAACGTCAATATATCCAAGATAAACTTAGAAAGTACCTACATTATATAAATTGAACCAGTCACATTGGTACTTTCTCGGATTTGAACCACAACCTTGTGCATGAGAGGTATACGCCTTAAACTCTGGGCCATCACGCCGTACCTTAATTAAATTTCAATTATGACAAACTTGCTTTCATACTGGCTATTAATAAAAGCTTAAGTTAAATAATCAATACTTCGTCTAGACGAAGCCACGCTAAGAACACAAATAATGGAAATTAAAAGCTAGAACAAAGAATACAATCTGCTACGAACCGCGTAGCTGTCGTAGGCGGCTGCTACGCCGTAGCCACGTAGACCCTTTCTCAACACAAAGTTACCGCATTATTACGTAAAATAACAACCTACTAATTTATAGGAGAAGGCTATAAATTAACTAGTCACGCTTGTAATTTATGTCCTACACCTCAGTAATATAAGATTTTCGTGTGCGCTCTAAGAAAAATATATGAAACATTACACTTTAGTTCGCTCGAGTTTTGCAGATAAAAAACGGCCGAAGTTGGGAAAAAATGTCGCTTGACAACTTATTTTAGTAGCTTTTTGTATTTTGGACAGAGGGTTACTTTGCCCAGTGTTGGGAAATTAAGTAAGCGGTAACGAATTAATCCACTTAAAAAAAGGTAAAATCTTGCCCGTATTTCCCAGAAGATTAGAGGTTTACCTTTATGTTTATGTTCTAACATTTCGTCAAACATGTTAGAACATAATAAATAGGTGATTAGCCTATTACCACTAACAGACATTTACAGAAATTTTGTCTCCTGATGGCCATTGAGAAAATTCAATATCACTGGCCGGCCCGAAAATTAAACCCAGATTCTCATGTTTAGCATCAAATGTTTTCTGCAATTTCATTTTATCGTTTGAAGTTATATGTCAGCTAACCTAAAGGTCGTAATTATAATCTAGTATAGACCAGTATTACTGCCCCAATAAGTGCAAAAGCGGTAAAACTTTATTTAACAAAACATCACGCTTGTAATCCACGAAGGGTTAACCAGAGTTGTACTGCGGTGGTACACCCACATGTCGGCAGTTGTTTAAGTTCCATGTAATAGAGGGCAAGCCTATTGCCATTAACCGGGCACGAATTTAGGCTCCAGACTGATACTGAGAAATTATATAATAATAGCACTTGCGAACACTACACCAACAAGGCAGTGTCCAAATAAAAAAGCTTAAAAATATACATCTATGCAACTAACCCTATGAGCAGTAGATATCTTGTTAATAAAAAAAACCATAATGAAACCTTTTCCTGTGTTACCTCTAATTACTAACTAGTAGTACGTATTCATAATTTCAATTATCTCGAGATTCGCATTCATTGCGATACCATTTTTGCGCTGATTTGGGCACTGTAATGTTCACAATTACCCCAACTAACGAGGTAACTGGATAACGTACAAAGACGACTGTGTTACCTCGAAAAAAAAACAAGGTCCTTTTTATCAGTTTTCTCATCAAAACATTTCCGGACCTTCTTAATATAGACCATCTCACATTACAATCTGTGTAGTATCATCCGAGCGAGTCCACAAATCCCTAAGGCAATCTGTCATGTAATTATCTTTCATAATAATATGTCTATTATTTGTTAGGTTATTATTGTCTTGCTATGAAGATAGACTACATTGTACTGAGATATTATGTAGCTGGATTATAGTTGATAATAATACTAGCATGTTACTATCTTATTGTAAGAAAAATATATTTTTCTGTATGTGAAGTGGCCTTTTTCATACAGACACGAGTGTTCCAGTTGTTCAGTTCAGTACTGCATTACATCAGAAGGACAATAGTTTTTTCTTAAGATGAATGCATTCATTATATAGTAAAGTGAAATATGTAAGTATGTGTGGTGCAACAATGAATGACAGATTTAGGAATGATGTGATAAAGCAACGTTGTGGTTTAAAAGAAGATGTAGTATCAAAAATTGAAAAGAGTATGCTTATATGGTTTGGTCACGTTGAAAGGATGGATGAAAGGCGACTAACGAAAGGTATTTACAAGGCAGATGTAAGTGGGAACGCCGGGAGGGGACGCCCTAGAAGAACATACATAGACCTTATTGGTAAGGTTCTTCAGAAAGGTAAGGTGCGTAGTACTCGCAACCGGCGTGTGTGTATGACAACATGTATGAATGTAAACGAAGCAAAAGAAGTATGTAAGAATCGTAGCATGTGGCGCTCTGTAGTTTCTGCCTACCCCCATGGGAAAAAGGCGTGAGTTTTTGTATGTATGTATGTATGTATGAAATATGTAAATGTTGACTACAGTAAACGTAGTCAAAATTCATATATTATTCATTATATGGCATGTTATTCGAATTATATAGTTAATAACTCCTTATTAATACAGAGGACGGGTGACTTATTTTTTTTTATACGGAGCAGGAACAGAATGTGACAGGATACACTTGCTATTGCTATTTAATCTGAAATAATCTGGTGATATAAGCCAACAGTTTGACAATATCCACCAGGCAGAGCCTCGTCTGACAGAAAAACCTTATAGTCGAAGGTCCTCAATTAAATGGAAGATGAAATTATTTGCACCATATTTTTCAATGTTCTAAAGGATTTCCAAACATAATACTAAGCTAAAGCTCAGCTCTCATTATTTTTCCTTTTCAAAATAGTTATTATGCTCAAGAAAATAATCGTTCATACCACTAAAGCGTGAAATTACGACATAATACATGGATTATCTGGTCAACGAATAGATGAGCTTCAACCATACACCATAAATTCACCCCTGATTAATCCCTGCTTAACCCCTAGGGAGTGAGCGCGAACATACTTACTTTGAACATTTCGCTCACACAATCATCAATGATTCAACTTGTGAAGACATCTATGATTGAAAGTCTTTTCTCCCTCTCGGAGCAAAATAACTGGGAGTAGAAATAGGGGGTAGGAATAATTACGGCCGAGGGGCTTTGACCCCAGAGGGGGGACGTAATTAAGGAGGGGGGACGTAGGATCATTTTCTCTTAGGTGAGCTTTTGTGCGTTGTGTGTTGGTTAAAAATATGCTAGACCGAATATGTTTGCACCTTTGCTGTTTTGTGAATTTTTAGCTCAGTGATTTGGGAGCGAGAAAAAATATTTGTGTTGTAATCAGTAAAGAAAAACATCGTTTTATTTGTTCACAATCGTTGTGTTTTATTATACATATTACAGCTACCCCGGCAGACTTCGCTCCGCTTTAGAATGAATAAACCAATGTGTTAAGTTACCTTCTTAGATTTAGCTTAAGACTTGTCAAATGTCAAATTGTCACCTGGAAAGAAATTTGTTACCTCATCATGTCATCCAAGATTGCGCTGCGTTTGAAATTACTAACTTATATGATTAAGAACAATATTCTTCAAATTTATAATTTCGAGTAGGTACTTTTCATTTTTTTTATTATCCTTTGAAGACAAATCCAAAAACACAAAAATCATAAAAATAAGTCCAGCCGTTTTTGAGTACGTGCCTACATACGTTTTTATGAAGTAGATAATCTGTGTTCTGATTAAATCTCGAAAAAAAGCTACAGTTTTATTATACCCATGAGAATGATTCCTTTTTACGACAGAAAACCCCAAAAGTTTTTATTCGACTTGTCTAGTAAAGACGATAAATTTTGTCTGTAACATTCTGTCATAACTATGGCAATCTATTATGTCTAAATGTTCCCAAATTCCCGGGAATAAAAAACAAAGTTCGTTTGAGACACTCGTCGAGTATCTTCTTACTAAAGACAAAATAATTAAAAAAAACTCCTTTACTTTGAACAGAAAGAAACCTTTTTTCAAGAAAATTAAATTCAAATTAATATCTGTACAGGAAGTTTCACTAAAAAGGTTTCAGCTATAAACGAGAATTAATTATATTTTATGAAAAAATATTTTCTACGATATAATATCATTTTAGGTTATTAACGTCAATTACTAAGTCGGACAGAGCTCCTTTTTCAACAATTTCTTGCGGCTAGATATAATATTTTTCAGAAATCCGAAGTTGCTTTGAGTAAATAACTTTAGTTAATGCAATTTTTCATTAAAACCATTTCCTGACACGTAGTATATAGGCTTTCGTTACGGCATCGACATAATTATGTTGATTTCTAAACGTTCAACATTGATACCAATTATTAGAAAGTTCCAGTCTTTTAAACTTCATCAAAATGTATGTAAATCGGTAAAGTTGGGTATAGACAACACGTGGGACATACCACACTTGTGTACATAGCCGAGAATGTTCCTCGTCTTGTGTAGATACGCCTTAATGTAAGGGTGGGTCTGTGTGGTGGACTTTCGATAAGAGAATTAATTGTTAGTTGCATTTATGGAATATTTCGCCCGGGTAAAATTTTCAAGATTAGGTATCCCAAGAGAACTCATCACCGGAACATAAAGTTTCTTATGTGCTAATCCAGAAAACTTTCTGTCTATGGGCTCGTAATTGAGTAACAAACATAGTGTGTACAGGAGTACTCCTTATCTAAGAAGTCCAGTTCACCCCTAACATTTTCATGAAAAAAAAAACAGTTGAGTCTAGCGTTTCCCCAAAGAAACATTATACAAAAACATATTCAAATACCTACAAATGGGGGTATTTCTGAATATAAACTAAGAAATAGCTTTGCACCTAACACAAACGTGTGTGTGAATACTAAGCGGTGAGAATAGACCTACTAACCATATTGTGATACAAATAGGGTTCGCAACGTTAGGTTTTATTAAACATGTCGGTCAGCACGCGAAGCCTGAACACTGTAGAAACAATTCTTTTACTTTGAGCACGACAATGTTCGTCAACAATTAAATAGTTTACAATATCGAGCATTATTTCTTGCTTGACCTGCGCGGGCGTCGTTCACGGGGAGGCGCGTCTCACGCAACGGGGCCCGGCTCCGTACGACGGAACCGGTAGCAGGGGCAGGCACGGTGCCTGCCAGTGGTAATACGCACGGGCTTGACGGACTTGTTCAGTCAATAACGCTAGGTGATACGGCCACGACGACGGGTACCCGCGACAGGGACCGTCGCGTTCCCATGTAGCCTACCCGCGTGTCCACGCGCGTAGACACGCGGGTTTAAGCCCTTATAATATGATCTGACCAAAATATTTTCTGGACTTTAGATACTTTATAAGGGGCTGACCTCTAAGTTTCTTTCGGTGTTTCTTCTCAGAGTAGTCATATAGTGAAACGCCGACCTCACCTTGCTAAAAAATTACGTGTTACAGTGTTTGTATGAACCAATGATATTATAAGTAAAAAGGTGTAGATAGGTTATAAGTGCTCAGCAAGCGAAACTTTAAAATGTGGCTAACTAGCCACATTTGATCTCAGTGTCGTGTCGCGCGCGCCCTCAACGGAGGCGTGCGTGCGTTAGTGTGCCGTTTTTAACCGACTTCAAAAAAACGAGGAGGTTCTATGTTCGTGTGTATGTATTTTTTTTTTTTTTTTTTATGTATGTTACCTGATTTCTCCGCCATTTGTGGGTCGATTCTCAAAATTCTTTTTTTGTTTGAAAGAGTAGACTCCTGAGGTGGTCCCATTTTAATTTGGTGAAGATCTGATGCTGATCTTCGGAGATATACAACGGAACTCTTCAAAAATAGACGGCAAATCTATCGTGATTGCTGGAATCGCTTGGATGTTTATTGTTTATACAACATCATGACGTATCATCAAGCCTGTATGCTCAGAGGGGTAGGCAGATGTGTTCAATATACCTAGATTTCGACAGTTAGGTATGTTAAGTTTCATTTATTAGGGTTAGGTGGATAACCCTATTATGATGACATGTATTGTTAACAATTAACAATATAAAATGAATTCATGGCAAATGTTTGTATGGGAACAACTAAAAATGGAAAAATAAAAAAACTTTTTTGCAAAAAATAAAACCGACTTCAAAAATAACACTAAACGGTGTAAAATAACTCTAAATTCGGAAGTCGGTGGCCCATCAAGAATGACAAAAGTACCAAAGCCACAGACTTCCTAATTCAGAGTTATTTTACACCGTTTAGTGTTATTTTTGAAGTCGGTTTTATTTTTTGTTGAAGATCGAATGTTGTTTAGGTAACCTATCTACACCTTTTTACTTTTAATATCATTGGTACTATAAACCTATTTACAGAAATAACTATCATTTTATCATTTCACTTCATCATTTTTAACCATTTATTAAATATACATTTGTACCTAAGCGTTTAGTATAAAGCTATTATTTTCATTTATTTGTGTAAACCTAGCAACCCTAACCGCAAACAAGGAGTGCCACATCTCCAGTGATATATGTATAAACGAGTACGTATTGTACGTATCCGACCATACAGCTAAAAGGAGGGTGCAGTATTGAACTAGATGAATTTGCTTTGTATGTCGGAGAGAAGTTATTAGCAACAGCAATATACTCAGATGTACAGATGAGAATTAGTACAGCAATTTTGAGAATGTTGTGTTATATTTTGGGTTTATTCGTAATAGTTCGCAAGTGAGTAGGTACCTACTCGTAATACACAGCTGATGTTGTACTGTTAAATTTCTCAGTACAGAGCAAAGTTCTGCTTCTAATACAAATGTGGAATGAGCAAATAGATAATTGTGCTTGCTCTCTATATTAGCTCTGAAACTATTTTGGTTTTGTCACAATTTCAATTCAAGACTTAAAGTTGTTTTGTTAGGTTTTTTTTGTGTTTAACGTTATAGTTTTTATAAGGTAACTAGGTATGCTTTAAAAATTTAATAAACTTACACCGCAAATAAGTAAATACAATAATATATATTCTTGCTTGTAGTACTTACTTGTATGTATTAAAAAAATGATTTTTTGTGATTGTCTCCATAATTATGCAGGCATTTGCGATTATCAGAATGTGTTTAATACACTCCAATTATTATACTAGCACCCTTAATCTTTCAAACGTGTCAATTAGAGACACAATAGAAACACAATGACAGCGCGGACACAGGTATCCTCTTGGGTTTTATGAATGAATGCGACTTTTTTTCACAGTTTTTAAACGGTATTTGTTACAAACAGAATAAGGTTCATAATAAATTGAAAAAAATACAGTGCTGGCATCTATAACTTTTTAGTACTTTAAAACCAACAAACTCTGCAGCTTAATTATATTATTACGTACAAATTAATTTACTAACACAGATTAAATAAATACCCAGACATCCTATTACCTTCAAGGATCCATTTATTTGCGAATACCAATCTACCATCGACAGGTATACTTGTCTAATGAAAGCCTGTAGTCAGGTGGCGGCTTGCATGCCTAATGAATACGAGTCTGGAACTAGGCGCATTAATTCCGTTGAAAGCTTAAACTTAGAAACCATACTTGAAGTTTGTTTGTATGTTCAAGACGTGAAGCATAATTTTGGATATTTTAATTTTAAAACGTTTTGTTTATACAACACTAGCAGGCGTCCCGCGGTTTCACTCGCGTAGGTCCCGTTCCCGTGGGAATACAGGGATAAAAAGTAAACTATGTGTTAATCCAGGGTGTCAGCTAACTCCATGCCAAATTTTATTAAAATCCATTTAGAAGTTTATACGTGAAAGAGTAACAAACATCCATCCATCCATCCTCACAAACTTTCACGTTTATAATATTAGTAGAATTACACCTGTAATACCCGATGGTTTAAGCAGAGGTGTACCAAAGTCAAAGTCAAAGTCAAAGTGAAACCATTTATTTCAATTAGGCCCCTATAAGGCACTTTTGAACGTCGAACAAAAATTAACTTTAAAAAATGATTCTAGTTGCCCCTTCCAAAAAGTAGATTTGTATGGAGAAGAAGAACCCTTAGTATACCCATGTTACTAAGTTATGTTTAAGTCGTATGCAGGCGGTAAGCCATATTGCCATTAATCGGGTCACAAAAGTAAGCAGTGGAGTAAGTCCAAACTCACCTTCCCGTTAAAAAATTACGTGTAAAAGTGTTTTTAAGAACCTATTTACAGACATAGATATATTATAATTTAATCTTGAGTATGTTTGGTATTTTTTAGTGCCCAATATTAAATAAATAAATAAATAATAAATAAATAAATATTCCACAACTTTTCACACAACGCCATTTAGTCCCAAGTTAAGCTTGAGAGCTTGTGTTATGGGTACTAAACAGCTGATAAACATACTTACATATTTCTAAATACATATATATTATAGATAAATTACACCCAGACACAGAACAAATGATCGTGCTCATCACACAAACATTTGTCCTGGGTGGGAATCGAACCCACGACCTCCGGAATAGCAGTCAGGGACTAACTACTAGACCAACAGGCCCGTCGAGGAACGTGTGTATAATTACGATATTATGGATACTTAGATATTGCTGTGTGATCTCTAATGATGTGATAGTGTATAATAAAACAAAAACTGCTTTGTTCGTTAAGCGCGCCACTTGAGTACAGCTTGATCGATTTAGCTATTTCTATTTAAAAAATCGCAAAATGTTTAAAATTCGGGAACTGATGATAAAGGTTTTCATTCTTGAAAATTTTTTGGATGACTCGAAATTTAAACAGAACAACACCCGTCGAGTCAGTTGGTACAGTATACTAACAAAAACAACTAATAATAGGGCAGTAAGTCCTGAAGTCCGTTTTACTTCAAACTGATGCTGTTTGTCATTATCTCAGGGAAAATGATCATTGTTTTCAACCAGAAACTTAATGGTGATTTATTGGCATAACTAACTACTTCCCGCTACTTCTATCCCCATCAACCACACCACTACCAAGTCCTCCCAAACAATTGTACACTCTAACATCATAACCACAAAGTTGAAATTAATTCGTCGAAATCGTGCTGCGACGTAATGAGGTTGAAACTTGATACACACGTTATGGCGGTACAGGTGTAATTAATTGCTTTAATCGGGTATTACATTGAATATCTATCACAACTCCATGTTGAGTGACTACGTGTATGAATTACTGAATTTTATGTGGTTAATTTACATATTAAAAAACTCAAATCCATTGACTGACTATTGCATAATTAAACGAACTTACCTGAAGTGAAGTTCTATTGTATTTATACGAAGGGCGTAGTCCGAGATATCTTCTATATTCACTAAGTATGTAGTTTCACAATCTTCGCATTGTGTGTACCGCGAATATTTAGAGGAAGCGAAAAGCTTCGTATCTAAAACGGAATTTAGGCAGTCTGCTGTCAACTCTTTTATCTGTGAGTCATTCATTATTTTCACACCGTGTGTGCTTGACAGAATAAAACTTTGCATTCTGCTTTTTGATGTTCATTGTAACGTTAAAGATGCCAAAAAGGAAGCGTGAGTGTAAAGAAGAAAGGTACCAAAGAACGATTAAAAAGTTGAAAAGGAAATTAAAGAAAATCAATGAAAATCGTTCACCATCACCAGAGTTTTCGACGCCATCACCTATACCATTATCGATGTTCGAGGCAGAAAGTGATGCCCGTGATAATGAAATACCCGTTACATTTCAACTTCAACATCCTCTCGGTTTTAATAAAACATAGCCTTTGTCACTTCATAATCCTAACGGATAAAATAATTTTAAAATACATTTAGTAAGTTTTGTGTTAGTATAAAATCGATATCCGTGTATAAAATAAAGTATAGATTAGATGCTGTACTTGTTTATTTAATTTTCTTGTGGTATTTTCTTTATTTTTTGTTCTTTAGATACTGGCTTTTTGACGATAAGTCTGGAAATCATAGAACAGATTTTAAACGTTTTTAATTACGAAAATAAATTGGTCTTTTACTATCTTATTGACACAATTTTTACTAGAATACTAAAACATCAGTTATCAGTATGCATAATCCGTATTTCTTGGCGTCACAGTTTCAACGCACCATTCTCTCGCATCATTAATTCTCTTTACAGCATAAACAAGAACGCTACCCACCAAATTAACAATATAAAACGGAGCTGCATATTTCCAAGCCCCTATAATCTAGCCCAGTGTTTAATTTAGACCTTCACAAGCCAGTGAGCGCTGTACTAATTTGTGAACCAAAACGTTGTCAGAATATACAGTACAGCATGCAAAACACCAGTCCATGTATGTTTCTGCGTTCAAAACAGAGGAAAAAGTGACTTCTCTTTGAAAATTACGCATAGTATGTGTTCTGTTTCACTAGTAAAGGCACTGCTTGTTACTGGTTTTTGAATAATATTTTTGTTGCCATTTGCAGGTTCGTTTGGTCTGTTAACCAAGCGCATCTTGTGTGAAAATGATTTGTATTATATTTTTTTTTTATTGTATGCAAAGTCGCTGGAGTAGTGAGTGAACATTATATGAGGCAGTTCTAGATATATCAAAATATAAAAAAAACCTTTTTGGACATGAAGGTATAAAAGAGGTCGGTGTGTCCTCAAAAAAAAAAACAAAACATTTAACTAGGATTTATGACAACAAAAGTTTTGATTTTTCTTCTTTATTAGTGGTGTTTTTTAGGAAGTGCGAAAATGCGGAAATGTATAGTAGTAGTGTATGTAATTAAAAGAAGCAAAATGACTACGTCCTATATAGACTTAAGGCTGCTTCGATTGTACAAGCTATTGCAATATTTGAGACATTGTTTTATTTTATTTTTTATTTTATAGACTGCAACAGATGGCGTTCTTTTTTCATGGAAAGTATGCATGGTTTGTATGTCATTTTGTCACATATTCATAGATTTCATAAAGTTGTGACATACTACACTATTGTGGTAGAACGAAAAGTTACTTACATACATAAACTCACGCCTTTTTTTGCCATGGGGTAGGCAGATCTACAGAACGTCATCTGCTACGATCCTTATAATTATACTTTCAACAAATGGTGAATGGTTTCTGAAAAAAAATCACCAATAATGCCAGTATACGTCCTTCCCGGCGTTTTTATATACATCTGCTTGTTGTAAGTGCCTATTTTTTGTCAGTCGCCTTTCTTTCATCCGAATGCGAAAGATTAATGAAATAAATATATTTTTTCTTCGTGATCACAAGTTATAGACGTGTCTTCATGTTTCGGGAATATGTGGTTCTTCGTAATTACTTTGAATGGCTCCCGAGGGAAATTTTTGGGGTAGGTAATGTATTTTCGAAGCTTATTTATTTGGCTTCGCGTATCCATTATGTTGTCATAATAATTAAAGAACAGAATGTTTTTCGGAGTTTAGAAGTCAAAAAGTTTAACAAACTTTATTAGGTACCGCACGGTTGGCGCAGTATTTAAGCGATTGGTTACTGAACTGCATGTAGTGGGTTTGATTTATGTGGTCTAGAGGTAGTCTCCAAGTCTAGCTGTTTGTGTTTAAATGCTTTGAAACGCACCTAAGAAACAGGAGAATTACTTAGTTATGGGGCAACGTTTTTGTTAAACAAGAATTGCCAACGTCTATTGTAAGAGCGTTTTGATTTTAGAGGTTTGAGGGACAGGGTGTAAAATTCCTCATCTTCTATAGAAAAAGGGAGGATTTTCTGACCATCCAGGTGTTGTGTCTGGCAGGCTACTACTGCCCGACTGTTGTAGTCGGGAACTTGTATGTGTTCAAATCGCGCGGATAACTTTAATATCGCGATGTAGGATATCGGTCGGATTAGTTCGTATGTGGCGAGATAGATGTCGCTAAAGATTAATGCTCGTACCTTCTCAGTATGAGAAGGCATTTATCGCTTATTTATCTAGTACATTATTTACAAAAAGACTTACCCTTGCGCGCGACCTCGTGCCTTGTTGATAGTCGTATCCCCTGCCCTGTAACAATAAGAAACGAACTGCATTACTAACTTAGATAACTTAGATCTGTGGTCATTATATATGGTCCTTAGACTAGCCTGTTGGTCTGGTGGTTAGTGACCGTGACTGCTAAGCCTGAGGTCGTGGGTTAGATTGCCACCCAAGACATTTTTTTTTGATGAGCACAATAATTTGTTCTGTGTCTGGTAGTAATATTTATCTACAATACAAAATTATGTTTTTAGAAATACATAACTTTGTATATCAGTTGTCTAGTACTCATAGCACAAGCTCCGCTTATTTTGGAACTACTAAGTAGGAAGTTTATTATTTATTTACTTAATAGGTCTTCAGCTACACATTATGCTAGTATTGTAAGTAATACTATTTAATTCATGTATTTGCTTATCTTTCTCCAACTCTATTATGGACGGCTTCTAGTCTGGAATTTAGAATGCTGGATGAAGGTGAAATGCCAGTATTTTATATGAAGCGACTGTTTATCTTAGCTGCTCAACCAGCTACCTAAACTTACTGTGCAACATGATACCTTTTGAAGATGGGTTGTCAGACTTTCGAACTTTCTGACTATGCTTAACGACTTTCCTGTCCCATGATCACATATGACTTATGTTGATTGTTTAATAGAATAGAATAGAATACTCTTTATTGTACACCATAAAAACTTACAAATCATAACTCTAAGGGCTACATAGAGTGTTACAATGGGCGGTATTATCGCTAAAAGCGATCTCTTACAGGCAACCTTTGGATGGACATGCTAGTGGAGGAGAAAAGATGAGTGAGATAGGCAGTTTGTGGTGGTTACATAAATATATACCAAACATGACTATATCAAAAGATGTATAAAAGAAGTATAAATAAGAAAAAGAGAAAAGAAATACAATGCATAAATACTAATTACTAATGTGTCTACTTTGTTGACAGTAAAAATGTTAGAGATAAATCTCAAAGATCTACGACTGACAAAAACTTCAACAGCTTAACATGGTTTCCGAGGCACGGAACGATTTCAGTGCAGGTATAATGGGTAGTCGGACCGACCTCAGCATGTGTAGTTTCAATTCACTTCAATTCAATTCAACCTACAATCAACCTGAGCGGCTGTTTGTTGGGCAAAAAACTCATAAAGGTGATATGATAAGATAAAATATATTTAAATATGGATTACTTACACTATTTTAGTGCTATAGAATTCATATCCATCTGTAATTTCTCAGTAGTAGCTCGGCAATGATATCATGAGTAAAAAGGTGTAATTAGGTTATAGGCGTTCAGCGAGCGACACGTTAAAATGTGGCTAACTAGCCACACTTGACCTCAGTGTCGTGTCGCGCCGTCAACGGACGCCTGGGTGCGTTAGTGTGCCGTTTTTGAAAAACGAATGTGGTTTAGGTATCCTATCACACCTTTTTACTTATAATATCATTGTAGCTCGGAGTATGGATTGGTGCCCGATTGATGGCAATAGGCTTGCCCCCTATTACATGGGACTTAAAGGTACACCCCTTTTTAACCCTTCGGAGATTACAAGCGTGATGTTATGTTATGTAGAATACGAGTTTTTTGTTTTCCATGTCATTAGAATGTTCTAGATTTCTTGGCAACAAATCATATCATTTCAGACACAAATTAGTTAGACATCACAATGTTTAATTCTGAACTTCAAGAATATTCCATTTCAATTATTTACACAAACCTTTTGATTTCAAGACCAAGAGAAGAGACGAACCCAACACTGCTTTAAATTACAAAACAATTATAACGGGGCTAAATCACAATTCACACGTAAACACACATAATTGGACCTCTCAAAGTAGCAACCTACTTTGGTAAGGTAATACTAAACAAACTTGTAAGTCTTGTAAGCCTGATAATCCGTTACCAAGCCTAGTGAGATGCGTGACCGCGAGTTATGGCAGCGTTTCAATCTAAGATCTGTTTATCTTAAGGATACTTGGGAAGTGAGTAGGCTGAGTGATCACTATAATATTCAGTTTAAATTTTAGAAGGAGCTGTTTAAGTTCTCAACCCTACCGTAGGAGCTTACAGCTGGGTATAAAATTATATTAATAATCGTCAGTCTACACTAATATTATAAAAAGAAAAAACTGTGTGTATGTTTGTAATGAATAAACTCAAAAACTGCTAAGCCGATTTTAAAAATTCTTTTACCATTTGAAAGTTACATTCACTCTAAGTAACATTGGTTACTTTTTATCCCCGTGTTCCTACGGTAACGGGAACTACGCGGGTGAATCCGCGTGACATCTGCTAGTAATATATAAAGCCGGTAGATTCAGTGTCATTCAGTGTAAGTCGTTGAATGAAGTAAACTGTCAATGCCTTGCATTAGCATGGAGTGGCATCTCGATTCGGCTTCAATTTACCTACATATTCACGCGGTGATTTTTACAGTATAGCACTACAGGACAATTTTTAATCACTAAACGTGGCGCGATTAATGGCAATAGGCTCGCCCCCTGTTATATAGGACTTAAACCTTACTGGCAAAATATGGGTGTACCTTACTACTGGTAAACCTCTGCCTTACTTTTCGGGGAATAACAGACGTGATTTATAATAAATTAAAATATGAGCATCTTACATTAAGGGACTAACTGGGAAATCTCGAAAAAATCAATACTCAATACTCAATATTTATTGCGTTGCATAATGTACACAAATGGTCTTGAGAATATAAAGGTACAGAATCATTATGGACCCTGTCGGGCACAGCAAAAACTTAGAAGAGAGAAAGAGGGCTAATCAGCTCTTGCATACAAAAAGTTTAAAGCCTCCTCGACCAAAATGTAGTCAAGCCATGTAAAAAACAGACAAGACAGCAGTTTAATTTTGTCCCTGTTGTCAACAGATAGCTTTTGCATTTTTCAAAACCGGTCATGAATAAAAGTATTTTGATTTAAAAATATTTGAGAAAAAAACAACATAATTATCCTTTTACATTCACGAGGGAGAAAGATTGAGTTGAGAAAGAAATAAAATTAAAAGTAACTGTTTAACTTATTCACCCCTTTAACCGCTAAAATATTAAAAGCCTTTCGAAAACCCATCGAGCCAAGAGCCTCAGAAGCAGTTGCTTAACCTTAACAACCGAGATTGAGCAGTTAAAAACTTCGTAAAACTCCGGTTAAATTGTACAGTAAAAACAAGTTAAGATTGTGGTAGCTGTCTTTGTGAGACGGTGGCCTAATGCAATTTGCATGGCGTCGGCAACTTTTAGCAGTAAACAGGGCCCCCGCCACAAGCCTTAACGTGTTTTATAAACTTTAAATTGATTCTGTATTTTACTGTTACCTTTTTGTTTCAAAATCTTAGAAACAAGTAACTTTGAACGTTTAACACGAAACAGTTCACTTTGATGAAGAGAAAGTGAGAATGGTTTTGGCAGTATTTTTTGCTGATTTTTTACTTAAAAACAAAACATTATGAAAACACAATATCACGCATGAAATCGTTGAAAGGTTAGGTAGAAGTGTACTTTCAGTACATATAACCGTTTAACCTATAAGGTCAAAGTTCGCGAGTGTATTCGTAAGGAGTTGACAGTAGTATCTTCACAGCGCTATAAAGTTTTCTCATCTTTCTATCTCTTTGTATTAGGTATTATATATATTATACTTATAGTGAACATGTTTATGTATTTATACTCAAAATATGTGTTAGAATTATTTTGCTTTCTATTATTTTCGTTTAAAATTACACCTACCACTGCTATTCTCTGCATAACCTAATGGTTGACTGTTTGAAATGCTTAAGTCCGCCTCTGTACATTAGTTTGCTTGAAATATTAATTGAATAAATACATCTACATTTTATCAGTTATGTTGAAGTCTTATTTGATAGCTAGCTAGCTAATAATATAGCAAATAATCTATTGCTTTATGAGTACATATCTAGTCTCCGGGTTTTTATTACAGTTTTTATTTAAATACTCATGTTACAACTACCTACTTTTCGAATTTCCCAAGCTGAAAGTTATTCAATAAATTATTTATCGTATCAAACGATTTCAAAGAAAATCGTACACAAAAATATTCAGAAAACTTTGAAGAAATCTATTTGTGGGAGGCTTCTGTAAAAACTCGGTCTCTACGCTTTTTTATGTAAAAATTAGCAAACAGTCGTCCTTTGTGTTAGAAAAAGAAATGATTGTAAATCCATGAAAATTGTCTTTAGAGACGCAATTTATTCCTCCCCTGAGGAGAGTGTGGTAAAAGTTAAACGCGAAAGCGCATTGCTTTCGTAAAGATGTTTGCACCTCACAAAATATTATTACCTACAATGAAAGGAGCCAAATTTTGAAAGGACCCCAAGTATAATATTTATATGACATGTAAGGTCTTGATTTTATACAAAAAAAAAATGTGTGCGTCTCAGGACTCCCGATAGAACCAAACTTATACTAATCTAAGTGGGTTAGAGTGAGAGAGTAGGAGCCTGTCTTCCGCTGCCGTAGGAAGGCCAAGAAAAGGAAGGCCAGACAGACTGGCGACGTAACGCGTTACGTAACGAAGCGGTTAACTCTTCCATAAGAAGTTATCACTTCAAAAAGTTACTGACGCAGTTAATAAAATACCGAATTGTGTATTGTTAGGTTAGTGCTAGACTCATTCGCTATTACATAAGACTTTAACACAACTGGCATAATGGTGGTGTATAGAGGCCAGCACTTCAAGCTAGCTACCAAAGTGTCAAATTTCTTTTATAATTTATGAACTTTATTACAAACAGAATAAGGTTCATGTTCAATTTGGTAGTTTGGGGTAGCTAAATGTGCTGACGCCTGTACCATTGGCATACTTTTGTTTATGTATCAGAAAAAACTGGTTTGATTTCATGTTAAAAACAAGACCTATATAGTGGTCAACTGAGGCATTCAATCCGCCAAACTCGCCCCGCTCTTAACTTGGTACCCAGGAAAAAATCGACGCATTAGTGATCCAGACATTAAGTAAACAAAATTAGTCGTCAGTAAACGAATCCCTCCTTGCCTTGTTTATCTTGCCAGTGTAATTACTGATTCCTCTGCAGAATCTGGGATTTAGTAGAAAATGGAATAGTATAATATAAACCTACATATAATGTACAGGGTGACCTTTGCTTCGTTAGGAATATATAATGAGTACATTTGCCACGAATATAACTATTCAATGAGACTAAAATTGAAACCGTGAAGAATAAATCAGATGCTGCATCTTCTTGAATTATACCAACATAGTGATACATTACGACGTTTATAAAATTACATAGTCAGCTTCACGTCACCGAAATATGACGGGTGAAGGACTATTGAAGTAACGGGAAATAGAGATGAAAAAAGCAATTGTATTTATTAAAAAGCTAAAAAAGTTAGTACAGTTTTCTGTATTTCGGGCGAGAGAAAATGTAAGAGAAAATGTATGAGAAAATAAGGGGGCGAATAATTTTAGAGTTGATCCTACAGTAAAAGTGGTATTAGTAAAGTGGTAGTATTTATAAGTATTTTAAATCTTTGAAAGACTGCCACCGCATTAAAAATCAACCTGTATGTTGTATGTATTCATTTAGTTCTGTTTGCGCCCTGAGGGATGCACGGAGTCGAGTCTTAAATACGTGTACTAGTTTGAAGTATCTCTGCTTAGAATAAATTAACCCGATGTAAGATGTGTAATTAAATAGAAGTAGTTAGAAGCAGAGAAACAAACGTGCGACTTCTATAAATACTTTGTTAACTGAGAAAACAAATGTGCTTTAATCGCTTACTTTATTGTGTAATCAATCGAAAAGCGTGAAGAAAGTGGGCCGTTTTGGGGAAATATCTTTTGTATTTTTGACGTTCAAACAGTGTTGACTCTCAACCTAATTTGAATAAATGAGTTATGATTTTTATGACAAAAACAAAAATATAAAAAGTTAACATCTACTTATTTTATTATACAAAATTCTCGTGTCACAGTGTTTGTAACAAAACTCCTCCGAAAACGCTTGACCGATTCTTATGAAATTTCGTATGTATATTCAGTAGCGCTGAGACACAAACACGTTAGGACTTATGCACGAAGATGCGTTTTGAATCTGGGATAGTTCCATTGTCACTTTTTCAATTCATGTGTACTGTCTAAGACCTATCTTAGACATCGATGTCATAGGTCAGGTTTGAACTTATAAAAAGTACAAAGTGCCTCATCACCATTTTCTGGTGGAATAAAGTTCGCTCTCTTACCAGCTAACAAGCGTAATTGCTGACGTTTAAATTAGTATTTTTTGTACTTTGCATTATTTATTGTTTATCTGCAGAATACGAATATGTATTAACAAAAAACTAACTCCTGCCTCGTTGGTCTAGTGGTCGCAAGCGCTACTGCTGAGCATGAGATCCCGGGTTCGATTCCCGGGTCGGGCAAAGTGTTATTGGGTTTTTCCATCTGGGATTTTTCAGTTGCAGCCCGGACCATGGATTCGTGCCCGATTGATGGCAATAGGCTCGCCCCCTATTACATGGGACTTAAACATAACTGGCGGAATGTGGGTTGTACAACCAGGTACACCTGTGCCTAGCCCTTCGGGGATTACAGGCGTGACGTTATGTATGTATGTATGTAAAAAACTAAAAAAAAAAATAGGGGAAGGGCTTGGGTAATTTAATTTGAAAATGTGGGTCTACAAACCCACCATAATAAACTTGGGAAATGAAAAAATTATTAAGACATAATTATTTTGTAATCAAACATGCTGTGTGTTAAAAGAGGTGCTTCAGCCTACTTAACGTTTGTCTTATCATGCTAGTTTACATTTAGAATAAGATCTTTTTGTTAACTTGTCATTACTTTAATGTCAATATTTGAAAACCAATCAATCAATCATAGGTGAGGGAAAATATCGAAAGAAAACCTAGAAATTTATTGAAGTCTTAAATCGCCAAGACACCTCGAGTAAGCGTGGTGATCAATGTTCATGCCCACTCAATATGAAAAGACGATTTTACCCCCCAATGGCACAGATCAATAAATAAATAAATATCCCGCAACTTTCACAAAACGTCATTTAGTCCTAAACTAAGCAGAGCTTGTGCTATGAGTACTGGGCAACTGATAAAAAATAAATACATAATTATACTGAACAAATTTTAATGATTGTGCTCACCACACAAGCATTTGTCTTGAGTAGGAAAAGAACCCACCAACACGCCAGTCAAAATACAGATACAGGTTGATGTTATTTTATTACTTAATGGTTGACATTCACGACCACACATGACGGATCATAAGACCATACAACGTTCTATAAGCATGAAAAATACTAACGTTTTAAAGTTACTTTTATGCGATCTACTAAATCTCCTAATGCTACCAGTGACTGCACTTGCACATTAATCTTTTAGTAGACCACCATTACAGCAACCACGGACAAAGTTTCATAGTATATTTGAAGCATTTTATTGCTGGCAACTAGAATTATTTGTTCGCGGGTTTCTGCGATTATGTGCTTAGGGACGAATCATAAAAGAGATCGTAAATATATGAATGGGTAGATAAAACTAGGTTCAGGCAGTTTGGTTTGCAGATAACGAATAGGTAATACTTGCGGTCTAACAGGAGCATGTAAGGGGTGAGGGAGGATTAAAGAATTAATTTGACTAACTAAGTATTGTACTAGCCTAATCATAACGCATTGCATGACAATTGGATAATTTAATTTAACTATATTTTTACCCTGTGTTAACCTGTGACATGAATTTTGTACGCCTCAATGGACTTCAATATATTATTTAATTTTGAAATCCATTGAATGAATATTTGCGGATCTGACATAAATATTTTGCTAATTTAATCACAGTGTGCTGCCTGACAAATATGTACCTACTATATTTTAATTAAATTGTAATTTTATATAAATTTGACTGCATTTATTTAAAAAAATCATAGTATTGTATTTTAATTTTATTGGAATTTAATATAGATTTAATTGAATTTAATTAATTAACTAATAGTATTGTATTTGTACCAAACTTGTGACATGAATTTTGTATGCCTCAATGGTGGGACATAGCAGACACCTGTATTTATGTCAACATCTTATGAACCTGTGATCCACAATAAATTATTTAAATTTGAATTTGAATTTGAAAGAAGATTAAGGGAAATTAATGCAACAACTCATATTCAGTTCCTTATAGATTTGTATTTTTTTTGAGAATCAGAATCAGAACTTTGTTTGTTTCTTTAAATAGTGCAACATCAATGTTTAAAAATCTCTAATTTGAAACGCAACATCATCGCCCTTTTGCCTTTTCTCAATTATTTTGGGTTAGCGTCCAGATTAACCAGATGAGCTGATTGCCAGTGTTTTATATGGAGGGGCCTGTCAGACCTCGACAACCCAGTATTTACTGGGTTGTGTAGGTTATACAAAAAGTCTAACCGAGGGTATCATGTTACCCATTTTGGGTAACACGCTACCTCTCGGTTAAACTGTTTGTCAGACTTTCGGGCTTCTGACTGTCAAAGATCAACAAATGACAGCCGGTACCGGCCGGTATCTGTATATTATGACTTGTAAGAATCCCTTATCAATAAAATACTATGACTACTATGACTATGACTACCAACGGCTTAGCGCGCTTTCCGAGGCACGGAGGAGTCTTCGTATGAAACTGTTGGAGGTTGATACTCTTTGTACTACCGTTAATGGCCGTTAGGTTTATAATCTGTCACATAGTGACTTGGTTATCATCATTCAAATATGAATGTAGTTCCAAATAAAATGTCTGAAGACTAAAATTTGTTTTCACGAGTAATTTATTATATCGGTCAAAGCACTGTGCTGGGAACGGTGACCTAATCACGGTCAAACTTAGTCGAGCGTAGTTTAACCTTCGAGCGAACCGTGCCGCTGCTATTATTCAGCCACACACAGTGAATTTTTAGTTAACTATGGTTTGATACATACATATGTACAGACGCCAGCACATCAAGTTACCCCATTGTGTCAAACTTTCCCAATTGAATATGAACCTTATGCTGTTCAACATAAAGTTGACAAACGATCAAAGAAATTTAACACATTGGGGTAACTTGATGTGCTGGCGTCTGTACAAGGAGTCAATGGTTTACTATCAATTTGACACTTTGCTAGTTACTAACAGTATAATAAGTATTTTACTGACAAAAGAATCCTTTATAAATGTGTGTTTCCATTAATCCTGTTTGCATTTGTTTTGGTTTATCATAGTAGGTACTTACGTGTTATTAGCAAAATTGTAAACGTGTAACTAGCCAGTACAGTTTATACTAGGTAGATAATGACGTTACAAGCCCCCTCTCCTCAACTTTAATGCGCTTAATCTAAGCAGTTTTCCATCAATTTAAAAAAGGAAAAATGTGTCGAATATTTTCTTGTAATCTAGATGAGGGACTAAAAGCTAAAATTTTGTCAAATGGCCCATTGATAATAGATAGTACATAAAAACTGACGTAGGTGTACACTTCCCAAATGTACATAAAATAGGTACTGACTATGTTCGATTTCGCACATCAAAAGGAGACTCTTTTCCATGTTCAGTTATGTTTTCGCCTCAAACGATCCAACCCGAAAGCCATTTACTTTAAATATGGTTCGCACAAACGATGCCATGTACAAAGGAGTCGTTTCTTCTGTGTTTATATGGAAAAATACGTGTACAAAGTTATGCCTTGTTGTTTTTTTTTATATGAATATCGATAGTGATACCTTTTGATCTAGTTATAGTAAGGTCATCAAAGGAAATATTGATATAACAAGGTAAAGAGTAAATATTTGGGTACTTGCGGACGGAGTGTGAAAATGCCTTTAAGAATAGCAAATAAACCTTTATTAGTTTCATATTTTACATGAATGTGGCAATAGGCTCGCCCCTACTACGTGGGACTTAAACATGACTAGCGAAATGTGGGTGTATTAATGGTTCACCTCTACCTAGCCTCACGGAGACGACCGGCGTGATGTTATGATGATGATGATGGAATGAATTATAATGGGTGAAAAACTTTAATAGGCACTGAATGTAAACATTTTACGTTGAGGAAACATTTCCTTTTTTTAAAAAAAGAAGCATAACTGTGTACATATTACTCTACTAGCATACCTACTTAAACCGATTCGAACAAGCTTAACCCTTTAACTGTCCACGAAGTAAGTATACACAATAGTTAAATAATTAACACGTGTCATATGTACTCATGAGACTGGGAAGTGGTTAAAATATAAACATAACCACTTACAATCTAATTATACCATTCTATTTGCAAATCTAAACAAAAATATTCTACTAATCTTAAATTTACATTTGGTCTAAGAATCAAAAAAGATCACGAATCTTACATTACCCTCTCTTACTGGCACTTAAATTATTATCTGTCAAACATTATTTTTTTCCCTTGATATGAATAATTTGTCGATAGACTATAACGAGGCAACAATATTATACAAATTTTATTTCTTACGGAAATATATACGAGTAGGTACTAAATGCTACGTAAAACTGATATAAACTCATTATAATCCTTATTTTGTGCTAAATAAGGGCGAAAGTGCGCCTTCCCTAAACAATGCTACCTAATTTTGTCATTAACTGAGACCTTCAAGACAACAAAGTGGATTCTGTAACTAACATTTAGTAAGGACAGAAAGACTTTTTTTCCTGTTTTTCCTAATCAGCCAATTCCCTAAGCTTAGACTCAGCATCTGCATACAAATTGTTTTGAATACCCAAACGTCCATAACTTTACTTAATTCTTTTGATGTTCTCCATGCCTGTTTGTCCTTCAATGAGTACATTATTTTTGGTCATGCGATCGTTACGATCCTAATATATACCCGCCTTAACATAATACTTGAGATACGCTTCTGCATTATGTATGGAGCAAAATATTGGTATAAGCAGTGATTGGGCGAGAATGCTTTCTTTCCAACCTTATAACAATTACGTAAGGTTCTGTTTTGATCGTCGGCATTGTTCTCGTGTTTTGGTGAACAATAATAATTAAAGTCAAGCCTTACCTTATAAGTGTGCTTCTAGAAGATTCTGAGGTTTCACTGTTATTTTATGTTGCTTAGAAATGATTTGTAATTGATATCTGTGTTGTGTTTGGTTTTATTTTGGGCTCTGATCTATATTTTTCTAAGAAACAATAATGATAGAAATATTATTAATTCAATACTGACCATGCGTATTTTGGTAACAACTGTGTATAGTAGGCATAATATTAATAAAGAAAATAATAACATAGCAGTAAATGAACGAAAGTAATACAGTATAGGGAAGTAGATTATGGCAATAATCTTCATGTGTATAATAAGACATTTATGATTGACTCGTGGTTGCTTTAGGAAGTGAAGACAAGTATAATAATAATATGTTAATTTGATAAACTTGGCTGACCTAGCTAAAATACTGGCACAGAGCAATATTGTATGCATGTAATTGAATTTGCCGGCAAAGAATTTTAACACTTTTGTGTCTAGCTTTAGAGTCACTAATACATTTTTTTTGGGATGTTGGATTGAAGGATTTTAATCGCATGTCTTGATGGACCAAGGCCACGAGGTGGTTGGTTCAAGCCTAGGCAAGTTTAATGTGTCTTTTTCAGTTCTTTATTGTACTTTCTAAGTTTATCTTAGATATCATAAAAGGTCGAAGGAAAAAATCGTGAAAAAACCTGGACTTATGGTTTATAGGTAAGTCTAAAATCCGATTTGAGCAATCGTGGTAATAAATACTCATGTTTTTTTTTATGTATGAGAAGAGGCTTTTGCCCAGCAGTTGAAAAGTAACAAGCTGGTATTATAAAAAAGATAGAAAGAAAAAGGAACACAATAATAAATAAAACTAAAACAAAAACAAGAGAATAAATAAATTAAAAGAAATTAAACAATTGAAATAGAAATATAATAGAGGCCAGGACAAAATTGTGTGCCTTACGGCTGCGCCAAAAGGATTTAGTTCAGCAAAAACACCAGAAAACTAGTGCCTGACGCTAGTTTCTAACAGAGACCTGAAATTATGAGGTGTCACGGACGTCAAATAGATTGGTGTTGTGTCTGTGCGTGTGTTTTATGTGTGTTTTATTAAACTTATAAAAAACAAAACATAGAGCAAAAACGACATAAATAATTAAATACACTGCAGTAAATTAATACCACCTAATAAATTATACACACATGTCTCTTAATCTATTTATATTTCATTATTAAGACTTCCACAATGCCGTACCCAGCACCTAATCTGTTTAAGCCTAATAAAATATTATATAAATTTCTAGGTCTTATAAATGCTCAGAAAAGTTTTGGGCACAGTCCCTTGCCTGGGGCAATATGACAAAAAGACAAATTAAATCGCCCATTATCCTCCCTTTTGCTCGTATACATTAAAGTTTTAGTATAGTATAATCCGCAAAATACTTCGGTTTGAAGGCAAAACTTCTGCTAGTTGTAGAAAGTTGACAAAATTTTGATAGTTAAATATTCGTGGGTTTGCCGTAAGCAATGCTGGGTGTATTTGTTTAGTTTGTGAATTTAATGCTGTTAACTGTTAGCGCTCAGTATTTTTGGGTCTAATTAATGAGGTTTTAGGAATACTGAGTTGCCATATACAATTAGTTTTCTGTATCTATACACTAGCACCTAATTATTTTAACGAGAATTACTTAGCGACCATTGATTTGGGCATGTCTTTGAAACCAATATTAGGACTATTAGTTATGTAGTACGTTAGAGGTATATAATTTCACGCGCAAAAGAAGAATTATACAAACGACAAATTGTACTAAGTGGTTTGTGTTAATAGAAGTGCATCAGTATAAGTACGTTAGTGTGAGTGTGTGTCGTGTGTTTGTATGTGTACATGTGTCTCCTAATTACTGTCTACACTGCATTATAATTTATGCACTCATCACCATTGATCGATAATCTTGATTGAAATAGGGAGACCGTGTCTAATCAGTAAGACAGTGGTCTGGGGCAGGGCTGTTCATTACCGCCCCGCGTAAACGGGCCTATAACGAGTAAAACTTTGAGTATTAGAAAGAATCAAGTCTCAACGGGGGTAATAATTTTATTGTGGTAATTCAAGCCATAATATTTGATAAGGTCGTGTCTGACCGATATAAAATATGCAACACTTGAATTAAACACAACTCTCTAATTCGCGATTATCGTAGACGTGCAAACAACAATTTAGTGCCATTTAGTTTAAAAAAATTACATGTATTAAATATCATTTCATCATTTCATTTCAACTTCACAGAACAAATTGTGGGTGCCTAGGTCCTGCAAATGCTAAATAGTTCCATTATTATTTCCATTTAATTTAAGAGCAAAAAAAAAAGCATATTAATATAACCTACTACACAACATGGCCATATAAGCAAAACCTTTAACTACATGAGAGTCATCCAAGAATATCTTCACATCCCTCTCTGTCTTCATTATCTCAGACAGATGCGACAAAATCCAAGTTCCATTCATAAATAAAAGATCTGCAAAGTTTAAGCTTATCTACTCTATGTTCTAATCCGGAATCTGTAAGCGAATCGTACACTTTTGGAGTCTTCATCTTGTAAATTGCAGTTTAACTCGAGAGAACTCTTTAGATATTCTTTACTGTGACTTTTTAGGGTTCCTTTGTTAGGGCGCTACGGGGACAATATGACTAAGGGTCAGGCTGTTTGTCCGTCTATTTGTGTATGGACAGTATCTCATGGTTTGTATTAACAGATATAGTACATAGACAGTTAAAATTTACACAGAGAGTGTTGTATTTCTATTGCCGCTAGAATAAAAAAATACATACGTAACTTAGTGCTTACTACAATAAATCCATATATTGCCAGTTTAGCTTTAGTTTTTTGTAAAAGAAAGCGAGCCTATGGACTGTATAGAAATATTCCACAAATAAATAAATATTCCACAACTTTTCACACAACGCCGTTTAGTCCCAAGTTAAGCTTGAGAGCTTGTGTTATGGGTACTAAACAGCTGATAAACATACTTATATATTTCTAAATACATACATATTATAGATACAGATATACATACATATTATATTATACACACAGAACAAATGATCGTGCTCAACACACAAATATTTGTCCTGGGTGGGAATCGAAACCACGACCTTCGGCATAGCAGTCAGGATCACTAACTACTAGACCAAAAGGCCAGTTTAGAAACTCAACTACCCCACAGTCAAACCACTACTACAGTTGTGTGGGGCTAAGTGTATAAGTTATATACTTATCTATGAATAAATAATAATAGCCTAAAGCCACAACTAAAAGTACTAAAAATTAAACTCTGCAGGATTATTTTAGGACTATTATGACAATATTTTTTTGAATATTAGGACAATAGGTTTTATTTTAGACAAACCCCTATGTGTGCAAGGCCTGTTAAGTTGTGTGTGTCTATATTGAAATTAAGCAAAGAACACGTAATGGTTCAATATCGTATATTAAATATCTAGTAGATTCTGTTAGAAAACGCTCCCGCATATTATTACGTGTCGAGATATTAATATGATAATAATACCAGCTTGTGGCAAATTTCAATATGTTAGATTCTCTTTTTAATATCGTGGTCCAAAAAAGGAATTGTGTCATTTGGACTTTTTAAATACGGCTTAACCAATATAAAAAAAATCCAGCCTGTTACTTTCACACTCCAGGGTAAAGGATATCACGCTCTTTGTTTCCATGTACAGCAATATTATACACCAGCCTAACTAGTTTTCATTTACGCTTAATTGACAGTTAAAGAATGAATCTAACACTAAATTCACACTAATACAATGCGTAAACTTTAAAAAAATACACCAAATGGATAAAACATTGCCAGACAAAACAAAAATCCAAATTCTCTAAAGCAATCAAAATTAACAGACAACCCTTAAAGTTCGGGCCCACACGCGCCAACAAGTCAAAAATAGATTCAGAATTAATATAACCATTTCCGAACAACATCAACGTTGCTATCCGTAGAGTTCAAACGAATTTATAACCAGAACAAACTATGTACAACGAACTTAAGTAATTTTCTACTTTTTAAATCACAAACCTACTTCGAAATTTTGAACTGTCATAAACAATGCATAATTACGTTCTTCCCAATCTCCCCAATTTCCTTATTAATCCCACCAGTTCGGATTTCAATATAACGTCGAGGGAGAGAGAATGTTTATACATATAATTACTTGGGACCTTTAAAAGGCAGAGGAACTGATCGAAGAATCTTTCGCAACTTCAAACAAGGTCGAAGCGAAGTTAAATTGGCTCCAGAACGGATATTTTGTGTGCTCAACCGTATGGGGGAGGAATGTTCGTCGGATGATCTTTATATCGTCGTAAAGGCGAGTAATTGAACCCAAGATACTTTAGGCCTTCGCGCCTTAGAGATCCAAGAACGAGGGATGCCGTTAAATGGGAGTATGTTGTGATATACCAGGCCTTCAAGATGGTTAAAGTGCCTTAGTTTACCCCGCGAATGTGGCTGATGATAAAAAGTAATATCGATGATAATGGTTTTAAGTCCCTTCTTATCTCTTGGTATTATTTTTTTAATACACAGCCTTTGTATTTGTTATAAAAATATCTGTAAACTACATTTTATAGAGACCCGTTGCTTTGTTGAATCAAAATCAAATCAAATGTCATTTATTCAATTAGACTGAGGATGAACACTTTTTGAACGTCAAAATAATATTAAACAGTACCCCAAAGGCTCGCCCTTCGCCAATTCTTAGTGTTTTTGCTGGGAAGAAAAAGTGTCGGTACAAACTCTTCAGTAACAAGTCTGTGTGTGAGTCTTAATATTACAGATATGGCTTAATTATTAATAGGTACTCAGTTATCGAAATTTATCCTTTTTGGCTTTCTGCGCTCTTTTTAGATTAAAATTTTCACAATTCCAAATTACACCCCTACTTGGTGCACTAAATGTTAATTAAAATAGATCCCAAGTTTTTGAAATAAAACGAAATGATGAAATGATGTTTATTTCTGAAAATAGATTTTCCCAGATACTTTTACATATATGTACATATATATTTTTTAATTAAATGGCATTTTCAAAGTGATTGATCCCTAAGAAGAAATGCCGAAAGAAACTCAGGGTTCATGGTCTCTTTTAAACTCTAGACATAAGATTGTATTAATTTATTAAGTCAGGAAACGCCTTTTGAAGAAATTTTATTTCACATTATTTGTTATGAATACATGACATTATGTATTTTTCGATCGACTGCATTTATTTTAAAGTTTTCCAATTACCTCGCTTCCTAAAAATATACTTTTTCGAAATTCTCAACAATCTAAACATACGTCACTATCTACAGAAAATTACTTCTTATCCCGAATCGCTTTAAATACACAACACAACTTTGCGTCTACCGAAGTTTAGTGCGCAAGAATTTGGGACAGGCTGCCCAAACTCAGTAAGTGAATTAAAAGTCTGTTAAAACGACCCGGGGGTAAGTCTGGACTTCTAGGCCAGTCCCTAAAAATTCTAGACCTATATTCGAGTTAATTTAAAACTGATTGACAGTAGAAAATGGCGTAGACAGAATTGTATATTGTAGGAAAATTTACTTTGTATACAAATATATATTTGAAATACGCGTAGCTTTTGGAAAGAAAATCTGAATTCAACATTGTTTAAGTTTGCCGAAAGTTTTTTTGTTACAAAATGATTAGAAAGTAGATAATATAATAATTGTTTACAGTACCGATATAAGATCAAATCGAATATTTAGACAAAATAAATAATTTTATTAATTCTTTTTTGCACACAATGATATTTTAAATAAAAAGGTGTAGATAGGTTACCTAAACAAGACTCGTTATTCAAAAACGGCACACTATAGCACGCACGCGTCCGTTGACGTCGTGACGCGACACTGAGGTAAGTGTGGCTAGTTAGCCACATTTCAACGTATCGCTTGCTGAGCGCTTATAACCTATCTACACCTTTTTACTTATAATATGATTATTTGCACAAGCATTTGGATTACTAAGCGTGTCGATGGCAAATACAGTGATTCAAAATAGCATTTGCTATTGTGGAGAAAGAATAACGAAACTATACACCTAATACACTTAACTCCTCAAATGTCCTTATGAGCCCACGGGGGATCGTAAGCCGTACAAGCAATGTTCGCCGACAAACGACGACATGCGACGGGAAAAAAAAAAACATAAAATGCGCCTGGAATCTCCGAAGGGCCTCTGCCTACGAGGTGTACTTGGTAGTAACACCCACATTTCGCCAGTTGTGTTGTGTTGTTGTATGTTGCTCTTTTTGTTACGAAACAGTACAGGTTCAATTGAATGAAATTTCCAGTGATAGATCCTTACCTTGGGAGTGTTGACCTCGCGCGTGGAGATGCCCATTTTCTCGTGGTGTCGCAGCTGCACCGGGTAGATGATCTGGTAGTAGTGCGCGCCGATGTTACGCACCAACTCCTGATTCTGACGGTACTCGCGTAACAGCCGCTCAACTTCACCTGGGAACAAGAGGAAGGTATATTGAGAATGTATTCAATTTCTAGCTTTAAAAATTGTACAGGATCAAACTTAAGAAGGGGTATAAATCAATAATGCTAATTGTTGGCGACAGATCTGGCAACCCAGTTGCTAGGGGCTCGTTGTTGTTTGGCTATCGACGGGGCGGCTTGCGTGTTTCTTTTCTTAATTTCTTAATATTGTTTCCTACTTATTTATAAGACTTTTGTGATCTAATTATTATACCCAATTGCACCTTTAACTGTATTTGATTTGGTGTCTAATACTAATCGTATATTAAATGCCTACCTACATAACGTATGAAATAAACAAGACAAAAGGAAAGTAACTTAGACTTTGAAGTAGCTTAGACTTGTAATCTACTTTAAAATAGTACTCATAAGGCAAAATTGTCACAACATTAAACTTAACATAAAACTGACATAAAACATAAACGTTACGTTATTAAACAAGCGAAGTTGACAGACGTAATGCTCCAGCAGTATCACCTACACCATCTAAACAGACTGGTTGGATCTCTGATTAGAAATCCACTCAAACAAAAAATAATCAAACAAAAATCAATCGTTCCAGCCATTTATGAAGAGTTCAGTGACATACACTCGTACAAATGAAAATTAAAATACACAAAATATTCAATAAATGACGGTAGGCTTTGACTTCGCGTTCTAAGGGATTCCTTCTATTTTTTTATTTATTTCCTTAAATCATTTTCAACTCCTAATATAATAAAGTACCCATTTTTGAAATGATTAATTTCCTATTGGTAACGGGCAGGCATTGAAATAGTTAATATTTTAATTTCCTGACTTGTCTTATTGACAAATAATAGTTCCTACATTCCTAGGTATTATTGCTTGTGTATTTCATTTTTTTTTTTCAAATTTAATATTCAATTTCTTAATTCTAAAACAACTACGAACCATAAACAAGCGCCAAAATACCTATCATTATTGTGAAAATTTCACCACTTCATTCAACAAATAGAAAACACAAACAAATACAAAGTAAAAAACCAACCACAAAACTCTAACCGCCAAAACCCAATTTGCGGCTGAAAATAAAAAGAATAGCCACATTGGCCACCTGCATTCTAAGTTTAAGATCGACGGCTATAAACGGGCACAAAGCTCACGTTTTATGATAGCCTTAAACCCAACAACGGCCAGCTAGATTGGAACTCATTTAACTCATGAGTGCTACTTCGCGACTTGGTTCAACTTGACATTTTATATGGCGCTTGAGATGTTTTGTTGTAAGCTGTGCGACTGTGTTGTGTTTCTGAGTTTTATTCGTCAAAAACGTACCTACAGTTAAGCAAAAGTAAAATGGATGGATGACGTCAGCAGAATGAAAGAAAGAGAGCGAAGGACATTGAAGTTCTGCATAAATTATGACATGGTTAATATAAAGAGGTATGGTAAGTACTAAGTAATCATTTTGTTCGGTCTCATAGTGACATTAACTAGTGGTCCTGCAGTGGCCGAAATATAACTATTTTAATTTACTGAACTCTTGCTGTATATAAATAACTTTAACTCTACCAAATCTCACACTACTAAGTGGGTGCAACATTGTTAACGGATACAAAATTGTCACGTATTGATAGTAGGACTTCAAAAACTAAGTAAAACAGTAGAAAGAAGACACATGTTTTGTTTTACATGTTCACGCAAGATCACGCTGCGTTTTCTGTACCTACCTAATTCATATTCCTCAGGAATTTCAACGACCTTATCAAGTTTTATATTAAATCCACCTTCATCAATATTAACTACCGTTCCGCCTTTAAATATACAGGGTGGATGGAACATCGATGCACAGTTCTTTTACTTCAATTTAGAAAAATAATTTTACCATGAGTTTAGAAACATCATACTTAAAAAAGTTAAAAACCTTTATTGTTAAACATAAACTTAACACCACCCCTGTATTGCCAAAGGGTTAGGCAGAGGTGTACCTACACCCACATTTCGCCAGTCTTGTTCAAGTACCATGTAAAAGGGGGCGAGCCTATTGCTAAATCGACACTCAGGGCTGCTATTGAGAAATTTCAAATGGGAAGACTCAACAACACTTTGCTCGACCCGGGGATCGAATTCGGGACCTCATGCACCCAAACATACCATCACACACACGCATACACAGAAGCATGCTTAATATCTAGGTTATTTAAATATTGTATATTGCTGTGGAAGAGCGGAGTCTCCTAACACAGGCATTACATGCTTCAAAGGAGGCTCCAATCACTTACTAATGAAAACTTTTTAGTTGAAAAATAAAGATTTTGTATTTGTATTTGTATGCTCAACAGTATCGCTTGCAACCACAAGACCAACGAGACAGTCATTTTTAACAGTTTGAAGTATTATGTACAGACGCGAGCACATCAACCTACCCCAATGTGTCCAATTTCTTTCATAGGTTTTCAACTTTATTCTAAACACAATAAGGTTCATGTTAAATTGGGGAAATTTGTCAGTTTGGGGTAGGTTGATGTGCTGGCGTCTGTACAGTAAATTCATAGTACCTATCAGTTTGCTTTCCACCTCTACTCTGTATAATAAAATATAGTTTTCACAACTTCACCACGGAATAAACTCAATCCATCATTTGTATTTTGCTGTCATTTGCACAGTCACTGAATGGCCCTCCAGGCACTTTTGTAAAGACGTTTTTGGTTCAAAGACTCCGGATAATGTGCTCAGTGAGAATGGACGAATAGCTCAATGACTTCGGTCATGGTCTAACCTTTTGAGGGATAAATTTTAGGTTACTGAGTTTATTTATTCTTAAGGCAAAATTTTTCGAAATTTTAAAAACAATGGGATCAATCAAGGTGAAACTTTGTTATCAACAATAGAGAGAAACTGTTCTTTGTTGAAAATATTATTTATTTATGAAGTATAGTGATAATTGTTACTCATCCGTCACATGTCCCAAAGGTTCATTTGAAAATCAGCGTCAGGCAGGATCTCAGCATCTGTCTGGCATTACCGCTGAAATGAACCTTTTGGCGCAGCCGTGAGACATGCCATTTTTGGTCTCTTTTTTGTGTTATTGTTATATAGAATGTACTCTGTGTGTTATTGTGTTTTTACCGTGCGTTTATCGAGCTGTTGTCAATAAATGTATTTTATTTCTTTCTTTCTTTCTTTGTTGCTTCTTTGACAGCATTCTGATATTTTTTTTGGTTTAAAAGCAAAGGAATGTGAACCCGGCTGTCATTGATTGCAGTACCAACTGTCGTGACGACCAATGACTTGATGGTTGCAAAATGACAATCTATCGAAACTCGTATTGTGCGGAATAACCTGATACAGCAATCAGTACTTGATGATACTGCTCGCATTGTGAAGCTCTGATACCCTATTTCTAATATTAATCCGATCATTGTCCTTTTATTAGATACTTTTACGTACTGCAGGGAATCTGATTGACATCAGGTCTAAAAATCTGTGTTATTTATAACCCGTAAGTCTAAAGCACAGTGAGCATTCAGAATTTTTAGAAACGCTCAGTTGGTCGTAGTTCTCACTCAATGGTTTCCATCAGGCGCAGTTGAAATATTTTTTTAAGCAGTAATCTTTTCATTACACTATCTAATGACTGAATCACAATTGAGTACAAGCTATGGAGATCTAAGCGTCGTTGGTCGAGTGGCGTCAATCTCTACTGTTGATGGGAATAAGCTTGCCCCTAGTTGCATGAGAAACAGTGATGAAAAAAACTCCCCAGCAACACGTATGTCTGGTATGTAGGAGGTACATAAGTTTACACAATATTGGTCATTAATAAGCATAATCATTAGGACTCGTTATTCCTTCAAACAAATTATATTAAAGGGAAAAGAGAAAAATACTGAAAAAGACATCTTACTCGTAATAGAAGAAAGTGACACTTCTCGTCTATTAAAAGGTCTTTTGACTTCGTTCGTTATTAACCACGAACTCTATATTTCTATTTCCATCGACATTAGCAAACAAAACCTATCATTCGCTTAATTAATATACCATGTCGCGGCATCCACCATAATTAATTATTAATATATGATTGGCAGTTCTGGGACGACCTTTCATTTTGGTTCTATTGAGAGCTCACATATACACATATACATTATGTATATGTATAGGGATGTTTGAGTTGGGGTCTGATTGTAATGAATCAAAGTATGGCACTTACAATGAAGGATCGATTGTTGGATAGTTTACGGGTTTGTTTAAATATATACATATAGTATATCAGTTTATTTACACCTTCGTTTTGTTATAGAAATGTTCTCTGAATCATATTTTATTTGACGAAGCATCTCCAACCATAGAAATATACTAATTATGGCATGCATGTCCGCAAATGTTACGTAGGTACTCTCTCACTTATATAGAAGACTCAGAGTATGCACAATTAAATTAGCAACAAGTATGCCTTAATAAAAGAAGCTTCTTAGCTGTCGGATTAGGGTAAACCCTGTAATGATAGTTTAAGGTTTTAAATAAATAAATAAATAAGAAAGTATTCAAATCAAAAACATGAAAGAAAAATCGAAAACTAAACAGAAAATGATTTAATTATTTGCTTAAAATAAATCTTTCAAACATTGCATAACGACATTTTGCTAGTTTGTAGATAATAGAGTATAAGAGATTCAATAGCTTGTAAGTAAGCTCATTACTCAATCTCGTCAACCATTATAATTTCACAAAGCCAACCAAAATACTTTATACTAAACCACCTCAACAGTTCATTACCAAAAAACGCAATTCCGGCTCACCTGAGTACAGGCCAACTCAAAACACGAAAAGCTCGGTATCACAGAACAAAACAAAAAGCATGTTACACCAGCAATAATCAGGGCGTGAGTCTCTCGTATCCCTATTTCGTAGTGACTGGAATACGCCGACATTGTCATACGAGAATTGGGGCGTACGCAAACGCGGCGTACTACGAGAATACGCCATCTTGATGTTTTGATGTGTAATTAAATTGACGCTGGCTGCTGCACTCGCATGAGCATGGGAGTATGTTACATATTGTCGGGATTATCTGTATTTTGTATCATATTGTGAAGAGAATGAGCTCGTTTCGTAGTTGGTTTACAACACGTAGATGTGAAGTCGGTAAGTGGCATGATTTTGAAGCTTTTTGTTTTAACAAGTGGGACGTTTTGTAACGTGTTGATTTTTTAAGGTAATTTTATTATTTTTCTAGGAAACTTAAGATAATCTGTGGCCCTAGTGAAAAGGGGTATAAGTCCAATTTTGTCGAAAATGAGTTAAGTGATCAGAAAAAAATGCTCTATCGTTTGGTGAAGACAGATCTAAGCTATCTCTAAAAATAAGAAAGTTGCTTTGTGTAAAAGGGTCCAACTGACACCAAAAAAAACAGTAAAAGTCGGTTTTCTGATCACTTTGGTACACTTAACTCATTTTCGACAAAATTGGACTTATACCCCTTTTCACTAGGGCCACAGGATTACAATATTTTCAGGATATTAACAGATTTAAAGATTATGTTATTTTTCTTGGAGGTTGCCGAAATTAATTAGAATCGAAAACGAAAAAAGATTAAGAACACTGTGTTTCCGAATATAAAAATAATTTATCCTAAATATTTTTTGCCAAAATCACTCAATTTCCTCCACAGGTTTCGAGAAACCCGCCTCCTAATTTAGCCACGTGACCTATAAACGAAACTGGCGTATTGATACGCAATTTGGACCACCTCGAATACGAAATCAGGCCCAGAGTTAAAGGGATGTAAAACAAACGAAATTCGTAAACACAACACCCTTTTACATTAAGTCCGAACTAATAGTAAAGTCGGGTAATCCGTAACTTAATTTGGAACAAACTGTGGTTAAAGCGAGTGCCTAGTAACGTGTTTGTGTTATCGAATGGTTTGATGTGGGCGTTTCGGAGGACTGGGATATTGAGCAAGTTTTTCTATATACTCAGTTAATATTGAGTACCTAGTTTTTGCCGCACGAAAACGTTACGTCAATACAAACTACTTTAAGATTGAAAATTTTCGTAACAATAAACTCACACCTTTTTCCCATAGGGGTAGGTAGAATACGCCACGTGCTCCAGTTCTAACATTATACATTTATAATAAAATAACACACACACACAATACACATACACACACAACACACAACACCCACACACACAACATACATAAATTTATGGACTTGTTTTGCTTTGATAACGTTAATAAATCTAGTCATACACGTACGCCAGTTACTCGTACAAGTACTACGCCCCTAATCTCTCTGAAGAAAATCACTAAATTGTTTTTATTTTTATAACATGGTGGGTTCTTAGCGATAGGTACGCACTTGCTCCGAGTAAAACACTGGTATGTAAGTAAATCTTTTTAAATACTTTTATATGTCAATTTATGTTAACCAATTGGCGCCGGCATCTCCAAAATGAATGATCCCTGAGAAGGAATGCTGAATGAAACTTTGGGGTCATGGTCTCTTTTAAAGTTCGGACTTATGCGTGTCTAAAGATACGCGTGGCAAAGTAAAGATAGATGTGATTAATAGGAATGAAAATCATGTAAATTGACAAAAAAAAGACCAAAGAAACGTAAGCCATCAATCGTTTCTTGCTGCGAGTAGATCTAAATAAAATAATTATTTTTCTTCGTTCTTAATAAATGTTCACAGCCATTTCCAATCACCACTTTCATTTTCATTTAAATTAGTGCTCACACCGCCTCGCCTCGCCTCGCCTTCGACTTTCTGACGCCTTGCGCCGCTATTCGCTGTCTTCACTAATTATTTCCATACGAGGCTAATTGGCTCAGTTTAGTTTCAATTATGATATTACTTCTTTAGCTCTGAATTTCGCACAGTTTCGGTGAGAATATCATTTAGTTTGGGCGCTTAATTTCATCTTTGCATGGATTATGAATACGTATTTGGATGGTTTTGTTCGGGTAAAGGTTTGATAACGGAGTTACTTTCTGAGTTGTTTCTTTACTTGTTTTAGATCATCCAATGTTATCCAGGAGAAACAGCAATACGTATAGGTAGTTCATTTGAAATTTAAGCAAACCGTGGTACAGTCCAATTTTAATACTTATTCCGTAGTTATAAGGATCGCATTAAGCAAAAACGCTGTTATAGTACCAATGTTAACTGCAGCCACCGTTTGTCTTGCCTACATAGCAATAGAAGTCAAAATCGATTGAACGGACTGTAAAAAGGGTTTATTATTAAGTCTAATCTTATTTCAAACGGTGTATAGGTATAGTCAAACTGCGGGAAAACAAACGAAAAAACGATTTTGAAACAAACAATTGTCATTTTTTTATAACTTCGGTTTGAATTCCAAATTCTAAAAAGAATGAAAGTTATCCATTGTTAAAATCCCAATGTCTAAGATTCGAAACTTAAATATTTTTTGTGCCAGAGAACAGAGTGGCAATTACCGGATTTTTAAGAACCTTCGCTGTTTATGCCGAATTAAACACCGTTTTCTTATCTTCTTCTGTTGTAGCACGTTATGCTATCTAAAAATTTAACAAGAAGACATTTTAAACTAACAGAATGAGTGAACGTGAGTAATAACGGCGAATGAGAATGCGATATAAAATCCGTCATAAACCACGATAGAAGATTTCATAGACATTTGCATTCTAGTCTTTTTTCTTTTTTATTATTGAAAGGCACGCGTTTGACCACTATCTCACGTGATGGTAAGCGATGATGTGGTCGACGATGAAGCACGCTTGCTTAGAAGCAACCTGTTCACTCTTGACTTGAAGACCCCTAGGTTATAGCTATCAGGAAACACCGACTCCTGCAGGGAATTCCACTCTTTAGCTGTTTGCACAATGAATCTGTTTTAGTAGGTATGTATGGTTGGGATATCTACCATGTAAGTACCAGTGGCGTAGTGTCGTACGTCTGGTAGTCTCAGTCTTAATCTGTCTAAAAACTAGTCTACTTTCCCTTAATTTATGACAAGTTTTTGTAGTTATTTGGCGCTAAGATAAGACTTTTGACGGGTGTTTTGTGGGACTGTCTTAAGTAATTTATGACGTTCAAAAGTGCTGAACCTCAGCCTAATTGGAATAAATGACTTTAGATTTTTATTTAGATTAGACTGCAACTCGTTTTTAAATGTTTTAAAGAGAATTGTCTAATTTTTTTTATTTTTTTTTTATTGAAAGGCACGCGTTTGACCACTATCTCACGTGATGGTAAGCGATGATGTGGTCGACGATGAAGCACGCTTGCCTAGAAGCAACCTGTTCACTCTTGACTTGAAGACCCCTAAGTTGTAGCTATCAGGCACAAACACCGACTCCGGCAGGGAATTAATTATTGATTCCTTGTTACTACACCAACCTACATAAAATCTACCATTCTTCTTTTGTCTCGCTAAGACGACAATGTCGACGACACCTGTTCGGAAACGCGCTGAGGCGACGACGCGTTCCTCACAAAAGATTTAGCTGCCTGTTAAAGCATTCAAAGTTTAATTGAATCCTATGAGAACTTAATTGGAAGCACATGAATATGCTTCTTGACATTATGAACTTAGCGTTGACAGTACACGAGGAAACGTGTGAATTTTTTAATTAAATAAAATGTTGGTTGATGTGTAGTGACAATTTTCTTATTATAATAACGCAATGTTTAGACTCCGGACCCAGGTTAGCCGAAGCTGATGAAAAGCTAAGATTTTTTTTTTTTGTCCAAACACAAGTACATATACACACACAATCGTGTCATGCCAGATGTTACATCAAATAATATCATAGTCATGTTTGCCTGAACGCCGTACAAATATGTATAAGAAACAGGACGGCATTCATTAATTTTAAATTCATCTGTTATACATAACAATTAACAATCTAATTAGCGTATAACATTAAAGGGGAAAAAAACCCATTCAGGTGTTCATTGAAACGTAAAAAAAAGATAAAGATACCAGGCTAGTATACGCAACTCCACGTCAAGGCGCGTATTTTACGTATGGGCCATAATCTACGCGGGCCCAGTGTGATTTTGTAGATGTTACATGTCGTCGAATTTTTGGTTCTAGGACATGCCGGATCCCTCACGATGTTTCCTTCACCGTTTTTGAGAGTAGTGGTGATGAAATACACAAAGTAATGCGTCTGCCTGGGTTCGAACCCACGACTTACTGTTCGTAAGTCGGGGCCGCCACCGCTGGGCCAGCGCTGCATTGGAACATTTATTAATATTGTGTCCACTGCGTGTCTTGTCAGCTTCCGTTGTGACTTTTAACTCATTTATGTACTTTCAAAGATTGTCTTCGACATTATGTACATCGGTGACAGAAAACATAATGAGTGAGGCTTATGATAAATCATCATTTTCCTGTCCTTGCCCCGTGATATTTAGGGTCGGCGCAACATATTGTTTTCTTCCACTCTCCTTCATATCATTTCTCATACAATCTATTCATCTTTTCTTTGGTGATCCTCTCCCTTTTCACCCATCAATACTCAAATGTTTCACTTCTTAGTCACATGTGCTCTATCCCTCCTTATCACAATATGTACTTTCTATATATGAGAATCAGTCTTTACCTTGCAGTGCCAGTAACAAGCAGGTTTTTATAATTTGTCACATCCGGTTATAAGCAACTGAAGCAAAAAGCGTGCCGACTGCTGTGAACATCGCTCACAAACTTCAGATCGGTAGCGCTTGACAGAGTCGTGGGGCGTTGTCAATTGGGACGAGCGCTGTCAGGTGCTATTCCCTGGAGCGGCTGGAGCCCTACTTACTCTTTGGCAAGAGGCAACAACACGGAACTGTCTTTTCGTTTTGTGTCTATTCTAACTACGATTCATTGCATATTCACCCTAAGTTGTACATCAACAAATTTTCTGTAATAAATTGTTACGTGATCTGCTAATTGTGCAATGTTTTGCACGATACCCAACGCGCAACGTCTGCCCATATAATATCTGAAGAAAGAAGTACTCCAAACCCCGGCCTTCCGATAAATAATACATGTTAATTATATAAAACCTGATTGAATACTGAGTCTCATCTCCAAACAGACGACCCATTTTTTCATACATAGCACAGTACACTCGGTAATGGAAAACATACTTTTCACCCACATCTCGCGCACCCTCGTAACATTTAAAGTGTCTAAAAACTAACAAGTCAGCGTACAGTAAGCTGCACGTAATGTAGTAACAGTCAGTTTATCGGTCCGGCCTGTGTGCCTAAAATGAAGCTTGACGAAAATGTTACGTCAATTGGAACGACTTTTAAATTGAAATATCATGCAGGTACCCATGGCCATTTAGGTTTGAATCCATGAAGCAGACAATAGCTGAGCGATTCTTCCTTCAGAAGACCATCACAGACACTAATCTGTATGGTTCTCACATGATCTGAACAAGATGATGTCTGGATGTCAAAAGAGACTGCGGCCTGAGTTTCTTTCGGTGGTTTGGAAACACCGATTACACTTTACAAGTAAAATAATAACATGTACCTAAACGTGTTTGTAAAAAAAATAATTGCCCAAAATAAATAACAATATGATTTAACATTTTGACGGGTGTTTAATAGAACACCTTAATGCGCAGAGGCAGTTCAAGGTGAAAATTTTACCACTAACATGCAGCTTACTGTACTTATAACAAAAACCCCTTACGCGACTTAATTAACTTTAAACAGATGGAGCCGAAAACATATATATTTACTCTTAATCTTTGCCATGTAACCACGACCAGATTACAGAGACCTTTTCAACCGTAGTGTGTTCCTGATTTCTTTGGTTTTTTATATGAGCGAGGGGGGAGGTGAAGGTCTTCTTAAGTCGGCAGGTTTGTCGGTGTGTTTAGGAACTTAAAACGGGCGTTGCTTAGCTATGATGTATTGCTTTATTAAAGTTAAGCGTTGGAACAAAAATGTTATTGCGGTAATAGAGCTGTATTGATGCGGTCTAAAAGTGACCGGAATACTTCAGGTTCCCCAACCTAGAAATAGGTACAGACAAACATAACATCACGCTTGTAATCCCCGGAGAGCTACGCAGAGGAGTACTTACACACGGCTACACATCAAAATATACATTTCCACTATAAGGTGCTCTCGTTTTGTATAGGATTTTAGTACAATGAGAGATCAGCGTAAACTAGAAATAAATAACATGATGTGGGTAGCCGTGTTTATCTGTTAGTAACACTCATATTTCGCCAGTATTGTTTAAGCCCCATGTAATATGCGGCGAGGCGGCGAGGCTATTGCCACCAATCGGACACAAATTAAGACTCCAGGCTGCTACTGAGAAATTCCAGATGGAAAAACTCAAAAACACTTCACCCGACCAGCAGAGCTATTCTGTAAATGGTAAATCACTTCGAAAGTCATTTCGCAAATCATCTCGAAAGTCATACTTACTACGCTTCTCATGTCGCCTGTACGAGTTTCGATATTCACACATGTCAACGTCAAAATACTCACCCGTTTTAGTTCGCCTCACTTTGATCATCACTTGGTGGCGCCAGTGTCGAAATCACTCCATTTAAGAATACGATTTTTAATTTCACATGATTTCACTGCAGATTTAAAGTGATTTCGCAAATGAACTTTTCAAAATAGCACTGCTGGGGCTTAAAATAAAAAAAAATAAAAATATACAGAGTGGTGTATTTCATAGAAGTCACCATTATGAGCCAGAAGACTTCCTGATTGTAGTTGCATCCAGATAGACTGGCAGCCGAACCCAACATAGTAGATACAGAGAAAAGGCTAGGCTAGATAACGATGGTTCAACAGCGTCGTGTCCTGGTACGCAGCACACACACCGGGCGCAGGCGGAGGGCGGACAACGCCCTCTTCCAGCTCCCCTAAATGGGTTCAGGGGCGACGGACTCGGTGACGTCGGCCGCCCCCCACGTACATGGACCAGAGGTGGCGGTGTCAGGTCACGCGCGCACCTCTTAGACGTCGCGAGGGGAGTCTCACCTCACCCCCCTCGCTGACTTGGCGAGGCCAAGGCCAAGGCTCGGGGAAGTATCTTATGTTCCCGTGACCCCCAGCGCAAGTGTAAGAAGGAACACGGGGTGGTTTTTAGTCAGCAAGAGTCTGACAGACCCTTCCACCCTCCCCGGGGCAGGGGACATCCATTAGGATTTTCCACCTACCACTAAAAAAAAAGCATTTTGAAACCCTGACGCAAAAAAGAGGTGTTATAAATTTGATGCCGATTTCTGCTTGTCTGTCTGTGTGTGTGTCTGTCTGTGGCATCGTAGCTCTCAAACGAATGGACCGATTTCGATGCGGTATTTTTTTTCATTTAAAATCCAGTTTCCTTGCGGTGCCGGTGGTTCTTAGCTAATATAAGACATACCTACGAAGAAGGTTCCTTATTTGAGTAGTACCCCGACGCGACATAAAATTTCGTGGCTAAAAGAATTATTTTTAACTTTTTTGATGTGAGCTGTACCTATTTGGACTACACATGAATTATGCATCTACACACCACCATAATAAATCATATCACCCTATAGCATATTAATTACAGCGGCGGCCATGTTCCACAATATTTGACAATGAAAAGCAAGCGAACATGACGGAATAGATTTCGAAGCCATTGTATGGTGTTCAACATATATTGTGTTAGAAGTTTATTTTAAAAGTTAATATGCTGATGACATTGTTGGAATAATTTTGGACGCTTTGTTAAGGTTTTGGTAGATTAATCGGTTTTTGTTTGCTGTCGGAAATGTTTGTTAAGTCTTTTCGTAAATAAGGCATAAACCACTATATATTCTGTTTTATTTTGATATAAACCTTCCGAGTTAGTGTAATGATAAGTGTTAGTGAAATGTAGTGTCAGTGTTATGTGCAACAGTGTGCACATTAGGCACATAAAGCGCGAAGCGCTTCCCCTAAACAGACTCTAAGATTACGTCAGTGGACAATTTCTTAGTTCTTGTACCAACTTTTTGTAAGTAAAATTACTTCTAAATCTGTAGACTAGATTGTAATTACAGTATTTTTCTTTTTCTAATACTTTACAAATATAAATATAAAAAAAGTTGTTAACACCTTCACGTCTGTATTTCTTGTCTTGCATAGCACATCAGCCTACCCCAATGTGTCAAATATCTTTGATAGGTTTTCAACCTTATTCTTAACACATTAAAGTTCATGTTCAATTGGGAAAAGTTTACAGTTTGGGGTGTCTGTACATGGTCATGACAGCTAATAATAATAATAATACCAGCCTGTTACTGTCCCGCTGCAGAGCAAAAGCCTCTTCTCATACATACAGAGAAGGCACGAGCATTCTCAAGACGGATTGGCGATTGCAAACTAATATTGAGTATTAGTTCAGGTTTTCTCACGATTTTTCCCTTCACCGACGACAATGATGTCTAAGATAAACCTAGAAAGTACATATGAATTGACAAAGCCATATTTGTACTGGCCCGAATTTTAACCGCCCCTAAGACTACCCACTTTTTTTTTTGAGGGGTGAAAAATCCTCATGGATGTCCCCCGCCCGGGGAGGCGGAGGGGTCTGTCAGACTCTTACTGACTAAAAACCACCCCGTGTTCCTTCTCACATCTGCGCCGGGGGTCACGGGAACGGAAGATACTTCCGCGACCCCCGACTGGTGCCGGCCCCGCGGGCCTCGCCAAGCCAGCGAGGGGACTGAGGTGTTAGACTCCCCTCGCAAGACTACCGCACTGACCCAACCTCGTGCATGAGCATTAGGTAGAATATTTTTTTGACATTAAACTGTCGCTGAGATAAGATTGCAATTAATTTTGTTTTTTAATTCGAGAATTAGCCTACTGGTGTCAGATTTTTGAGTCGCTCATGGACCTCTGAATATAGGCTTCACATGCCGTCAAGAAATGTTTTCTCGCGGTATTTTCACATCACAGCAACTCAATTGACATCATTCAACTGTCATGTATACTACCACAAGCCTCCCATAATGAAACTCTTACCAATCAACAACTTAAATTGGATCCCAGTAACAACATATAGGTACCGATTCAAGTTTATAGTGTGACGTCACCGTTTAATTATTCTGCCTATATGACGTTACATAGTCACCGCACTTGAACAATGTAACGACTGTTTTGTACTGGAGTGCTTAGCTGGTGTAATTTTAATTAATTATAATGAGTCGCTCGTGACCTGGTTTGTGAGGAATTGTCGAGTCACTTGCTTTTTTGTGTAGGTTGTGTGTATTTTGGTTATTAATGGTGGAGGTGAGGTTTTGAATCGAAAGTAGAATCGTATGACAACGTATTTGTAGAGGGGTTGACTGTTTTGTTGTTCCAGTGGTCGCGGGTTCGATTCCCGGGTCGGGCAAAGTGTTATTGAGTTCTTTCATCTGGAATATCTCAGTAGCAGTTCGTAGTCTGAATACGTGCCCGAATGATGGCAATAGGTTCGCCTACATGCGACTTAACTCTAGAAAGATAGTCTGCGTAAAATTGACGCATGCCTGTTCGTATTATTGCTCTTTCTTTCTAAATAGTGCGAATCCGTAGCTATGCGTTTAGGACATCTCATTAGTCGCTTGGACCTTCCGTGAGGCGCACGCGTCACTGAGGTTAGTGTTACCGATTTTGAGTTATGACGACCCCCATGAGTCAAAATTACGCATTATATTTTACGTGACTTTTAAAATGTTAAGTAAAATGGTAATGCTATTGTTTTTCAACTGATTTGCTTGTTATTTCTTTTTGTTGTTTGAGTTATAAGTAAAACTGGCTCATTTAAATAAAAAAAGTGATTTATAATTTTAAAAAATTAACCTTTTTTTGTTAATTTATTATAAAGAAGAGATTCAAAGATTTTGTTGTTTTTATATAAATTAATACATTTTAAAACATTAAAAAGGGTTTTAAGTATTTCATAGGGTTGTAAATAAATAATTACGTATGGTTTATTCAAATAAACAATTACACTTGACATTATAGCTAATAGAAACTAACGTACATCACAATATATATCTTTCTAGGGTTATCATAAGTAGGGAAATGTGGGTATACTACCAAGTACACCTCTGCCTAAACCTTCGGGGATTACAGGCGTTATGGTCTTTTCATAAATTTATTCCCAGCCAAGTATTGAAAGGGTAATGCACATTTCTGGCCATGTTTATTCCATCTATGTAATAAATACTCATAAAAATATACTAATTAACTAATATTAGTAACTTATAATTATATTGCCATTAACACTTTGTTATAAGAGGTATCAAAATCCGATTTTTTATGACACTCTATTGTTTACTGCAATGTAACGTTTCCATTCGGTGGCCAGTACTAGTAAAGTAAAGCTACTATCAAATGAAGTAAGCAATCTATATTTATAAAAATTAATTACGTTTGACATTTGAATTTGTCACATTATGCATACGTTCTGAAATTTAGTTCTTTACTAAACTTGGAAAGAAGTTTTAAGCTGCATTAATAAGTGTTGTAATACAGAAATCAACTTTCGGAACATACAATGACGACAAAGACGAACTTCAATAATTCTTTGCGTATTGGCGTTTCATTATATTGTCTAAACTTTTTAGTAGACTTAGAAACTAAGTACAGACGCCAGCACACAAACCTACCAGAAACTATCAAATATCCCCAATCAATTTTGAACCTAAGGTATGTACCTAAGTTGAAAATTTATAGAGGAAATTTGACAGATTGTAGTAGGTTGATGTGCTGGCGTCAGTACCTATACAACATGCTACTCAGTGACCGTATGTAACAGAAAAACAAGCAGCGCAGTAGTTCTGTTTAAAATTATGTATTTTGTATCTTTCAATATCAATGCATTTCAGTAAGGTAGTTAGGTTAGGTAGTTAGGTTAGCTATAGGATAGGTATGGTAAGTTAGGTTAGGTTATATGTATATTATGTTGTCATTCTAATTCTATCTAACACAACATCTATACATCTATACATATAATAAGACTGTAAAAAAACTGTGTCTGTACATTGAATATATTTAAAAAAATAATAATTGAGGGGGGTTTAGAAACAGTAATAGAACACGAATCCAAAAAAAAAAGTCTGTCTGTTTGTCTGTTTGTCTGTTTGTTTGCACACGCTAATCTTCAGAACTACTGGACGGATTTGAATGATTTTTTTTTTGTTGTATAGATATTAAGTTTGGGCAACACATAGGCTATATTTTATCTTGGAAACTGGAACACCTGATGCAGAACCGCAACAGACCAGCTAAACTATAGGCGATACAAAAATGGTACGATAGCAAAAATTGTTCCACGTGATGAGCATTTTCTGCTGAGAGAATAAATTTGAAGATCCGGAACACCTGATGCAGAACCGCAACAGACCAGCTAAATTATAGGAGTTACAAAAATGGTCCCATGGCAAAAATTGTTCCACGTGATGAGCATTTTCTGCCGAGAGAATAAATTTGAAGATCCGGAACACCTGATGCAGAACCGCAACAGACCAGCTAAACTATAGGAGATACAAAAATGGTACCATAGCAAAAAATGTTCCACGTGATGAGCATTTTTTGCTGAGATAATAAATTTGAAGATCCGGAACACCTGATGCAGAACCGCAACAGACCAGCTAAACTATAGGAGATACAGAAATGGTACCGTAGCAAAAATTGTTCCACGTGATGAGCATTTTTTGCTGAGAGAATAAATTTGAAGATCCGGAACACCTGGTGAGGAACTTCAAGAGCCCAGCTATACTATAATATATATAGGAATGACGTCTTAGCAAGTGTTGTTATGCCTTATGAGCACTCGCTGTTGACGTATAAAAATCGAAGATCTGGAACACCTGTTGTGGAACTCCAAGAGCCCAGCTACACCATAACTCATTGGTATAAAAATTAAAGCTATCACTAATTTCATTGCATAATTATAAAATAACATAAGTACCTCCACGCGGTGAAGGTGGGAACAGTTCAGGACTGATTTCCGATGACGATGGCATATCATTGAAAATTAGACTCTACTGGCCAAATCGCCTATTTTTTTTTTATCGTTTAAATATGCCTTCGGGCTTATGTTATTTGAGTGTTTAATTTCCTTTTCCATTTATTATCTTTGTTACATGGTTGCCTACCCGGTAACGCAGGGGTGCAGCCACTTAGATTTTAATTGATCAGGTATCATCACAATAAAACTATAACCATGCCTAGAAAGAGGTCAAATCTTTCCCAATGTTCCAAAGGTGCTAAATGATTAAAGATCATAAGATCCCAACAATCTACCGAAGAGCGTTTGGAGAGACTTGATGCTGTTCGAGAACATGAGGCTGTAACTCGCTCCGTGGAAACTTCTTGGGATCGCGAAGCACGCCTGTATTCTCAGCGTATTTACGCATCTACCAGGTATCCAGGTCTCTAGACACCAGTGAAGAATATGTGCGCGACTGACCGCTGATCGTGAACATCATGCAGTGTCTCGCGACTTGGAGACGTTCACGGAGCATGACGTTTAAGTTTTCAGCGTATATACGCATCGACTCTAGAGATAAGTGGGGGAAGGAGATGCGCGACTGACCGCTGATCGTGAACGTCACGCATTATATAGGCTATAATTTATTTTGGAAAATCGAACACCTAAAGTAAAAGAGATAAAAATGGTGCCATTGCAAAAAATATTCCACGTGAAGAGTGTTTTCTGCTGTGAGACTAAATTTGAAGATCTGGAGCACCTGTAGTGGAACTTCAAAGCCCAGCGACAATATAACATATACATAATAGAAATGGCGTCTTAGCAAAAGTTGTTAAGTCTGATGGCATTTCCTGTTGACCAACAAAAATAAAAAATCTGGAACGTCTTGAATCGTCTCGCGCATCCCATTGTTTTTTCGTCCCCGGGCTATTAGAATTCGACATCAGACGTTTCAGATCTTCGATTTTGACGACCCCATTGTCGCTGACATAAGCAACAGGATCCGCGTACGAAGTCGCGGGCAGAAGCTAGTGTTTAAATAAGAGAAAGATTACATACGCATTACAGACTCGCTAGATAGGTACAAAGTAGCAGTACCTAGTTATTAATGTTTTCAATCTATTTGTTGTCATCTTTTTAAAATTAATTTTAAAATAATATATAAATACTTATATAAAATTTTCATTAACATTCTCAATATTATTTAAGATCTAGTCTAAAATACTAATAAGCAATTTAATTCTAACTTAATTAATATGTTACGTGACAGATTATTTTAAAAGCTAAGAGTAGTAGGTATCTAAATATAAAACTCTCGTATCTCAGTGTTTGTAACAAAACTCCTCTGAAACGGCTTGACCGATCTTATGAAATTTTGCGTATAAATTCAGTAGATCAGAGTATAGGCCGTAAAATATTTAAAAAAAAGTTCCACTGAGTTCTATGTGAAAATCAGCCGTTATTTCTTTAACTATGATTTCAAACATAATGCCTATCATTTGTTTCTTTTATGTTTATTACTTGGTTAAAGTTCCCTAGGTAAATTATTTTCCTTTATACGAAACAAAAACCAAATCATTTTCAAAATGGATAGCCTTTTAAAAAACACTTTTAAACGTACCGTGTTTGTTTCAAAACTATGAAATTTTGTGTGTGTAGTGGTGAGAAAATAGGCCGTAAATATTTTTAAGAACCCAGAAATGCCATCTCAAAAACCCTCTCAGAGTTACAGTAGTTGTGCAATATATTGTTACGGCAACATTGTAACATTGTATAGCACGACAGCTTCAAACTGAACGCATTACCATACTTCTGACACACTTTCATGGTTTCCCATTATCATCTCTCGCTTGCACAGCTTTCGACAACGGCAAAGAGTTTTGCACGACTATGGCGGATCCAAAATGGGGTAATGATTTTAAATGTACACATTTCGCGTATATGGTTTGAATGAAAGTTATGTGTTTTCATACTTAGCAGCTACAAAAAATGGGAAGAGTAAAAAAAAGTGGAATCAGAAAGCAGTGGAAGGAAAGGCAGTTAATATTAAAGGGACAATTTAATCTTTTATGTGACTACAAACTTTTAATACAGTTTAGGTGTACTTGAATTAAAAAAAAATAGTAACTACACAACACTAAGACTGAATCCTACCCGGATTTAGTGTTAGTGTTGTGTCTTAGAATTGAATTGAATAAACTAGAATCTAACCGAACTTAGTTGGGGGAATACGAAGAACTTTTGTATGTGTGTTATAAAATCTGTAAATATTATGTTTCAGGCAAACAAATGAATCTATCTATCTATTTGTATTAGTAGATATTTTGATTACGTTTTTTGGTGAAGATAAAACAAAAATACAAGGTATAGTACAGTAAATTGTCAGCAGTTAGCAGGTCGTAGATATATGTGATAAGAAGGATACCTCTCAAATTAATGCCTTGCCTTGGGTGACGAACCATCCTGTCGATTCAGTTTAAGCTACTGCTTGAAAACTGAAGTGAGAAAACTGAAGTGAATTGAACGGTCATTGTTTAGCATTAATATGGAATAACAGCTTAAATCGCCTTCACTCGACCCATATTTTTACGGGGAGATTTTCTCTGAATAACACTGCTGCGCTGGTTTTCAGTGTACACCTTAATTTATTTATTTATTTAATACTTCAAGCACACTAATGTACAGAGGCGGTCTTAATGCCATTGGCATTTTAATATTTATAAAAAAAAAATTCTTAATTAACATTTAGGTGACGGTGGTGGTGTTTACAGTAGGTATTTATAACTGACTACTATTTTTGTAAAAACGCCCAATGTTTCCTTTAAGGTATTAAACATTGATTTATTTATACTTATAGATGATATGACGGTTTTCTCGCAATCTTCATAGGATTTACGCAACAACTCTTTGACCTTTAAAATGCTTTCACTCTGCTCTTTACTTTGTGTCCTTCTGTGCATTCTGTGAAAACCTTCTTGTGAAGTGAACTGTTAATCTCGAGCATTAGAGTATTATCTTTGACTACACTTAACCAATTTTTTTACTGAAGTATTTTTTACAGAAAATTAATGCTGCTAGTTAGTTTCGTGGAGAACACAACCAACCACCAGCAATTGTTGTCCAAAAATACTTCACCTAACCATTATCGAACATATAATTCTAAAGTCCCACTTCCCGACCGTTTTAGAACGTAACCGCAACCGATTCACGTTAACCTAATCGCCAAGAGTTACAGGACAGTTTGACGACATCCACTGCGGTATTAAACCAGTAAGGCAGCCGTAAAACCACTAGATTGAACCAAACGTTCCACACAAAAGCTGAGCGCATGAATCGTCGAGGTCTGGTCTGAGTAACGGCGACATGAACTATGCATCCATTTTTACAGTCTAACAGCGGAATGTTATTGAGTCCTATAAAACAAATGCATCCTTAGCTGGTAACATTTTATGTTTGAACTGGGAATACTGTGACGTTGTGGTTTTGCAGGATTTCTATATCACAAAGACTGGGAATTATAGAGATGTTAAGAAAGCTTGCAAGCAATGCTTGTATTAGTGTTGTAATTAAATCTTAAAAAGATTGGATGTTCTGTTGTTTATTTGTCTTTAAAAGCAGCACCGATGTTTTAGCAGTGGTTATTGGCTGATATATAAACTATTCTTGAATATTACATAAATAACTCACGCTTTTTTTCCATGGGGGTATGCAGAACTTCCAGAATGTCATCTGCTACGAAATTTACATAAATAAATATTCCACAACTTTTTAACACAACGCCATCTAGTCCCAAGCTAAGCTAAGAGCTTGTGTTATGGGTAATAAACAGCTGATAAATGTAATTATATATGTCTAAATACATACATATTATAGATAAATTACACCCAGACACAGAACAAATGGTTGTGCTCATCACACAAACATTTTGTCCTGGGTGGGAATCGAACCCACGACCTCCGGCATAGCAGTCACTAACTACTAGACCAACAGGCCAGTCATAATTAATATATAATAACAGTGTAGTTTAGTTACTATCTAGGCAATGACAACTGCAAATATGACCCACGATGACGTCGACTTCCAAATTACATTTCAACATCTATGAACTGCCTTACCCCGCACCCCACTGCCCGCTCCAACCCGCACTCTACCCTGCAACGCCCGAAGCTTCGCGCAGATGACGCGTGCATTATGCATGGGGCTGCATTTAGCGATAGGGCCTGTGGTCTTACCTACATATGTATGTATGTACGTAGATATATTGTTATTCATGTCAGCGTGCTGCGTTCGAAGCATTGTAAGGTGCGATGTGCAAGAATTTTGAGCAGGAATTGCACCTTAATTTTAGTGTTGAGGTGTAAGGTGCTTTTTAAGTTAAAATTGGGACAGAAAAGTATTTAAGAATAGAATATATTTTATTTGCCAGAAATATGGTATAACTACATAATGTGGTCACAATGTTAAATAGTGCTACAGACATGTCTCACCGTTTAAACGGTATGCAATAGTAAATTGAGTACTAACATAATCATAATCATTTCAAAAACACATTAATTATTCTTTAAAACAAGAATTAGGGAAGAATATAAAGAACTGTATACGGTTGAAAATTAAGAGAAGATTAAACATAAAGGAGAATATACGTAAAGGTGAAAAAATAGCCGACTTACTAAAAGTACTTCTTATAAGGCAGGATAAGTATACTTTAACGTCGTGAGGGGATGCTTTAGACCACATTTTATATTTAAATATGTAGGTAATTAAAAATAAAAAAATATAACTAAAATGAATAATTATGATCCTAGAAATAAATAATAGGTATTTGCAACCAATTTGCGTGTGTGTATGACCGTAAGCAAAGTAAAAAATAAGTCTGCAACGATCATAACATGATGCGTTCTGTAGTTTTTCCATGGGAAAAAAGGGTGAATTTATTAAGTATAAGTAAAAACATAGGTCTAACTAAAAATAACTATATTTCTCCAAAAACAATAAAACTTAATCCCTTTGCACAAAACTTTTAAAACATGCTAAGCGAACGCCTGTTCCTAACGTAAAGATTAAAAAGCTAACTCTAGTTCGTTTAAGTTCGGGCGACTTCGTGTAAGTTCGTACGAGTCATTCAATGGGTCTCGAACTTGCTTCTACTCTATTTAAAGTTGAAATTGTTGCGTGGCACTGACGTGATCGGTGCAAGTTAGGGGTTAAATTAATATTATGTTTGAACTAGAATTTGTGAGCTTCTGGTTAAATAGTATCAACTGTACGGATTGTACCAAGGTTAAGTTACGCTTGCCAAGGTAGGTGTCCGTGTATGGGTGTACATTCTATATCTAGACCTCTCCGTGCCAAGGAAAACACGTTAATCGCGTCCTGACTCCCACATAAAATAAATAAATAATAAATATTCCACAACCTTTCACATAACGCCATTTAGTCCCAAGTTAAGCTTGAGAGCTTGTGTTATGGGTACTAAACAGCTGATAAACATACTTATATATTTCTAAATATATACATATTATAGATAAATGACAACCAGACACAGAACAAATGATCGTGCTCATCACACAAACATTTGTCCTGGGTCGGAATCAACCCACGACCTCCGGCATAGAAGTCAGGGTCACTAACTACTAGACCAACAGGCCAATTTAAAAATCGAGTATGTATATCTATGACAGTCGTTACGGGTCGTCAGGGGCCCGAGAATCTGACAACAAGTTCAACCAAGGAGTGCTACCCAGTATTTGGATTGTGGAGGTAAAATAGGCAGTTGTTTTATGTTAAATAGGTACTGATATTTTAGCTGTATCCAGTTAAACTGTCAGATGATAATGATGACGACTTGAGTTTGTTCCATCAATCAAACACAAATCCGAGACTCCGAGTTTCTGCATAATTCTAGACAGAAGAACTCAAAAAGTTTTGCCCGACCTGCCCCCCTAGCCAAGTTACAAACGATTCGTATCTATTCTCTTTCTACAATCGAGAACGCCTCAAATCCCTTTGTTTTGACCACGTGACTTAGCGAAAGGTGATAAGTCACGTGGTCAAAACAAAGGGATTGTAGAAAGAGAATAGATACGAATCGTTTGTAACTTGGCTAGGGGGGCTAGGGATTGAACCCGCGACCTTGTGCTTAGCGCTTGCGACCTATGACGAATGATGTAGGCAAAATAAAAGAGAACTGTTCAATTCGAAGATTCGTGTAATTGCCATTTATTATTGTGCATGAGTAGTATGATATCATACACATACATAAATAGCTGCTTTTACTAAGCCACAAACCCTTTTCTTATAAAAACATCTCTCTAATGATCTTTTAATAAATATCATTTGACTCCTAACGCAAACGACTGAAAAAAATAATAGCTTACTTAAAAAACATTCGACATTTTTTTGTGTAATTATTATGGTATGATCGTATATAACAAATAAAAAAACTCTTAACTAACTTGAGTTCGGCCATGAAAGTTTTGTTTATCAAAAATTGTGTTGATCCCGAAACAGCGATTAAAAGTTGGACGATATGGTCCTAAAGTCGAACTTAACTGACCTCTCGCCAAACATTTTAATCCCTGTTCGAGTACTACTTTGTGTGTTCCGTTCATATTATGAACAAAATAAACTGATATTGCTATGTTTTTCGTACATTATTATTTACGCATGGAATTCTAACATATTGAATCTTAGATTTCTTCGACATCGGGTACGGAAACCATCATGGGGAAATCTGTACCTACGTATAAAATCAATACAGGAATCGGCAACCCGGCTTAAACAAGCATGACGATTATTGCTCTTTCCTTCTCTATATAAAAAGAGACATAAGATCATTTCATAAACAAAGTAATATTTAGAAGGGAGTGTTCAAATGGAAGTTTCATAATGTAAGGGAATGTTGTCAATGTCAGATGAATACATACAAAAAAATTAAGCATTCAACATAAGTTTTAAGTAAATGTTGTAAATAATACTTACGAGTATAAACAGTTGAGTTTAGTTCTTTTTCTCTCTGTTTAGTTCTTTTTGGCGTCAATGGTAAAAATTACAGAATTAATTCTGAGTAATCAAGTATTTCGAGTTTGCACTCATCATACTCGTAAGTATTATTTACAACATTTACTTAAAACTTATGTAAGTTGCCATAAAACTATATTACCTAGTAGTTATCAATTAGTCATAAAAAACCAGATTCTTGTAAAAAAAAAACATTCAAAATCTAGCGCAATCACCTCTACAACAATCAATGACAAAACCTTGCCAAAAATGTAGGGAAAAGACGTATTTTTAATAGATACGACTAGACTAGAAGTAGATTACAAACGTTCCTAAAACACAGGAATTGCCTTTCTGGTATATAAATATACTGTTCAACAAAATATAACTGATTCCCAACTTAATTAACGGAACAATACATAAATCTCTAACAATAGTAGGTACCTAACCCAGGATCTCTTCAGGAGTTTCAGTCGCTTTCAGGGCTGTAACAAAGTGGTCGGTCAAGGGCCTTGCTTTCTCTGCAACCCTTTGTGAACCTTTTCTACTTGTACTGCCAAGTTATGTGGGGCAAATTGAGTGGTTCACTAATACGTCGATGGAGAATATGAGTGGTTAAGGTATGGCACCTACCACTCAAGCACACGAGATTTTGATTTAAATTTGAGCAAGTACCAAAGTGACGTTTTAACTGTATTCAAAAAGGAGGCTCGCAATTCAACTGTAGGTTTTTTTTGTGTGTTTGTTACTCCGCCATATATAGACCGATTTTCAAAATTCTTTTGTTGGTGGCCAAAATTGAATGAAACAAAACCACCAAAGCCACAGACTTCCGAAAGTGGAGTTTTTAGGAAGTCGGTTGTTTTTTTGTTGTTAAATGTTTGTAGGTATAGGTTAGCCAAAGTAACTTTTACGTTGTAGACTGTAAGTTTTATAAGTAACTTTTATATAGTACCTACATAAAGCTGTCACCGCCATTTCCATTCCTGAGATAAAACTTATCTTATCTGAGGAGTAAAAATGGCAGTGATAGCTACAGTAGCCGCCATAATTATTTTTTATTATTATTTATTATTCAGATAAAAGTTATCTGACTATTGAAAAATTTGCCCTGAACCTAATATTAAACTATTATATAACTTCGAAAAGTACATCCGTAACGCAGTCAGCTGATCAAGTGCCCATAAGACTAGCGGCATTGCCACGTTGAATGGTGATGCTTAACCTCTGGCCAGCCCTTGGGTCACAGTTAGCGTCAACTAATCGAGAGATGGCTTTGAAAAGATGATAATAAGTTAAAATCTTGTTTTCAAAGCCATCTCTCAAAGTAGTTTAGACATCATTGACATCGGTGAAAGAAATCGTTGTGAGGAAACCTGCAGGCTTAGCCATATTACAAATTCTATTTCTATTATCGTAGTCGATAAGGCGACAATAGAAAGAAAACGGCGTATATGGAATCAGCTGTTTGTCAACTGTCAAGTGTTGACGAGTAGAATTTGTAATATGGCTGAAAATGAAATACAGTTGATAAACAGTTAATTCCATATACGCCATTTTCTTTCTATAATAGAAATTGTATTTGTAATAGGGCTAGGCGTGCTAGACTCTTAGTTAATTTAATTTGGAATTGCCAACCCGCTTTGAGCAAGCGTGGTGATCAATGCTCGTGATTTCTTATATAAACAGCGGCCTTTGCCCTGCAGTGCAAACACAAAGGCTGTTGTAACAGGCTCGTATTATAACACACGGTACACACGGCTACACATCAAGTCATACATTTCCAGATTACACTGACCTCGCGTTAAACGAAAATCCTATACAATACGAGATCATTATTATACTGGAAACGTATAGCTTGATGTGTAGCCCTGTGTACTAGATATGAGAACGGATATAATTAATCATTGGACTATTTTTTTGGTCTTGAAGCATTACTTAAAATTGTTCTCGGCAAATGCTGACCTCTAATATTGTTCTTTCTTGGAAAATAAACCTTAATATTGAACCTGATGGATTACTTTCAACATTCTTTGTATTACATTCATCCTTTTCAATTTTAGGTTAATTTCAAGAGTAGATATTGACCGCTAAATTTTCATGTCTGTTTATACAATTTGGTTGAAAAGGTACCCTATAGAGTAATTAACGGGAGGTAGAAAGGTAAAGATACTTATAACAATAGTGTATTTTAGAATAAAATTAATAGCAATAAAATATACTCGTTAATTAAGAATACGAATTATTCATAATACGATTAAAGTACATTGTTTTTCTACCAGTTTGAAATTAAATGTGTTGGTAAGTGGTGTTATGTAGTTTCTGTCTACCATACTCATTGCGCGTGAATTTTAATAATGTATGAATAAAATTCCGCCCACAAAACAAAAGAAGAAGCCATAAAATACTCAACACGTCAGCAAAAATGAATCCCCAACACATGCACATACGAAAACAATGGAAATATACCAATTAGTGCTTTACAAAGAAAACGTTTACGTAACGTAACGCGTCGCGTTTCGCGTAACGCGCGCGTTCGCGTTAAGCGTCGATTTATATGCGGGGAGCAGGCGATGCGCTGCGAATTACGACGTCGGTCGGTTATGTTACGAATAAATTTTAACGATTTAGCTCCTTGTGGTTTATGTAATAATTCTGGGGGATGTGTTGGCCATACACAGAGAAAGATAGACTGAGACCCTAAGCAATCTGCAAATATCTCCCCATGTAAGTGAATAATAAAAATAATAATTATTATTCTTTATTGCATAAAGAAAGATGAGTGATGTGTGTGTGTGTGTGATTTGTGGTGTGTGTGTGTGTGTGTGTGTGTGTGAGTGTTTGATTGTTTTTTTTTCCGCCTTGAGCAAGCGTGATGATCAATGCTCGAGCCATCTTTGTATGAGAAGAGGCCTTTGCCCTGCAGTGGGACAGTAACAGGCTGGTATTACCTATTATTTATTGCATACCCACAGACAACCATGATACAAGTATGAAATACAATTTATTTAATGAACTTCAACAACTGTTAGCCAAATCTTTGGCTTCTAAAAAACATTGGCTGACATTAGACTGATTCGTCCTATTCGGGGGAATAGGATTACGAATCAGTCTACTACTAAAAAACTGTATCACGAGCGGATAGTGTTCCTCGTCCTCCGAACAGCATAATTTCCACAAGTCGTAAGATGTGACAGAAAATGTAGCAGGTTCGATTAAAAAGACTTTACATTTTTTTTAAAAACATAATTTTTTAAGTTATTTTTAAAAGAATTGTTTACACTAGTTCTTTTAAAAATAACTTGAAAAATTATCTACTAAATAGATGTCTTTATGCTGTCGAAGAATTATAAATCCACAATTGATGTTAGATATTATGGCATTCTATTCTATTACTATTTTTAAATAATTATTGTTTTATGTTTATTTTTTATTAATTCATTATTGAATTTTTATTGATGAGAAATTTATGATTATGATTGTATTTTATATTATTTTTTTAGTTTTATTTTTATGAATGACTGTAACTAATGACTAATGTGTCCTAGTTTGCTGTTGTGTTCTGTTATTGACTTTATATCTGTGTTTGATAATAAAAAGTGAACTGTCATCTCATACTAATGCCACGGTATAACAGTCAACCATACGCTTAAGTGGTGGTTCCCCATAGGATAAGGCAACTATTTCCTCTGCACGTGGTTCAAATCCGGGCAAGTGCCAAACTGGACCAAGATTTGAAACAATTTTTTCATTAATTGAATTACATGTTATTACACCTTTTTTTTCTATATTGACACGCTGTTGGTTATTTTTCTATCTTTTTAAGTTATTGATTCTTAATGAGTCGAACTTAGTGTGTTATTGTATTTATTTTTTCTCGATTTGAATTTTCTCAGATGCAGTCGGGAGTCTTGATTTGTGCTTTAGGCTCGCCTGTTGTTACATGAAACTTAAACATAATAAGCGAAAATGTGAATATACTAGGTGCACCTCTGCCTATTCAATAAATACAGGCGTGATGGTATTTTGTGAAATAAATTATTTGATATCGACCGAACTATCTGTAGGTAGGCTGACATGCCGTTGTGGACTAAAACCCCATTTAAGGATGTTGAATAAAAAAAAGAACTGTAGGTACCACGCAACTCTATTCAAGTAAAAAATAGCGGGCTTATACAGTTTAACCTATATTTTCAAAATGTCAATCAAACAACCAACAATGACGATTAAAAACCAACGTAATAAGAGCCTGTCATGTCAACAAATGCGAGGATTTTCACGAGATATTGCGACAAAATCAATTCAGACCCTGTTGTAATGTAGCTAAGGTCGTTAATCGTATGTGTGTGTACATGACGCGATATTAGCATCTCTATAGCCGGGCGCACGAAATCAATAAATTCAAACGCTTCGTGATTTCAACAGTGAATAGTTTGTGGTGTCAGCGATAGCGGATTTAAGCTAGGCCTTATTAGGCGGAAAATTTCGCAGGCAATTTGTAATAATGGTCACTGAAATAACATTTTGTGTACCTTTTATTACCTCGTCTGTCGATCTGTTTAATTGTTTTTTATTTTTACGGCAAGCAGAGCCGATGTCGACCAGTTAATCCAAACACCAATGTCTAGAGTGAATAAGAAAAGCGAGTGTGTGTACACTAGCATAACAAGTAACACTTATTAAAGACGTGTGTGTGTGTGTGTGTGTGTGTGTGTGTGTGTGTGTGTGTGTAGTGTATGTAGTGTGTGTGTGTGTGTAGTATGTGCTGCTTATCCTTTTTTAAAATATGTTGGGGTCAGCTTCCAGTTTAACTGAATGCAGCTAGATACCAGTGTTTTACATGGAGCGACTGTCTGTCTAATCTTCACAACCCAGTTACTGGGTAACACAATAGCCCTTGGTTAAACTGGTTTTCAGATTTTCGAGCTTCTATCTGTAACTACTGTCATATGATAGATATAAAATGACAGCCGGGTCTAACGAATGTTTTCCGAGGTACGGCGAAGGCATTCTTTTTTTCATGATTACTCACTTTCACTGTCAATGTGAACTGTCAAATATCATAACATAATAGCGGGATGTTGAAAGTGCTGTATAATCTGGACTTGGGATTTGGATGAACCTGTGAGTAAATTGATGTAACACTACAATCAACATACATACATAAACTCACGCCTTATTCCCATAGAGGAAGACAAAAATCCAGAGCGCCATATGCTACGATTCTTACATACTTCTTTTGCTTCGTTTACATTCATACATGTTGTCATACACACACGCCGGTTGCGAGTACTACGCACCTGACCTTTCTGAAGAACCTCACCAATAAGGTCTATGTATGTCCTTCTAGGGCGTCCCCTCCCGGCGTTCCCACTTACATCTGCCTTGTAAATACCTTTCGTTAGTCGCCTTTCATCCATCCTTTCAACGTGACCAAACCATCTAAGCATACTCTTTTCAATTTTTGTTACTACATCTTCTTTTAAACCACAACGTTGCTTTATATCACTACAATCAACCATGTGTCAAAATAGGTATAATCTGTTAAATTCCGTAACATTCGTTCCGTTCATTTCCATTATTAAAACCAGGTGTAATCAAAATGAAAGATGTGTCAAACCTTAACTCTTGTTCATTGTCCCGATTGGTTATTGATTATTCAGTTAAACAATTGCAGTTGTTCACGTGCGTTTGACAATTATTTTGTCATTTCATAGAGACTGGGTGTAAGTGCCCCACTACAAAACTATGCATCAAGTAAGTATGTGCCACAGTAAAGGCTACGAGGAGTTGATAATAATCGGAAAGTACCATTAAATGAATATAACTATTAACTTCTATTCATAATTTTAAAATAACCGTCAAAAGTTAGTCAACAAATGGTAAGTAAAGTAGCTGTATAAGTAGAACAGCAATTGTCCTCTTGTCGATACCTACCTTATTTTTTTTAAATCAATTTAAATTTATTTCCAAAGAAGCTCAATGGTTTTGTCTTTTTTGTGTTTTATTGTTCCTTTAATTACCTAGGCACTTAGAACTAATATAATTTTCATCAATCCACCAGATATTTTTTCCTCCAGATTTATACAATAAAATCCCAAACTACCTCGTTTTATCAGTAAAAAAGTGTGCTCATCTACCTAAAACTACCATAACTCTTTGGACCCAGATGAGATATCCACTAAACCGCGGACTGAACCCATTTATCGCTTTCAATGCCACCTAAAACCTCCGCACATCGGATCTACATTTTCGGGAATAGATGGCCAGAAATTGGCATAGCCGAAGTGTGGCTGCATAGCCGTAGTGTAGCCGTATAGCCGTAGTGCGGTCTGTAATGTATTATGTGTTTGTACAGATATCTTACAACATAAACTTTAGTTAACTACCTGCTGAAGGATTTTCTACTCTGTGCCGGTTTAATAGAGTTTGTTTTAGTGTTATGGGTTTTGTTAAAGGTTTTGGACACCTGATGGCCAATTGGCAAGATTGTGGGAGAATTATTACTCGTTGGCTGCGATATGGATGGAGGCCCTGCTTTGCGATGCAGCATAGATATCAAAGTGGAATGAAATATTGTTTGGTACATTTCTCTACACACATTGCGTTAACCTGGCAAATTTTCACTATTGATTAACTTACTTCTAGTTCGGTTAGTAAGGCATCGAAACAGGGGATATGTTTTAAAACTGTATGTCTAAATAAAATATTAAGCAAAGTATTAGTAGCTGCACTTCGCGTCATCTTTCAAGGCTAAGGCAGATTCGTACATTGGTCCCATTCGTAAAACTCTGGCAGTCAGAAACTGGATTGTGTAGGACAGCTTATAATAGGCAGTCGTTTTATGTTAAATACAGGAATTCACAGCATACCTACTTTCTTGTTGGTCTAGTGGTCGCAAGCGCTACTGCTGACCATGAGGTCTTGGGTTCGATCCCCAGGTCGGGCAGTGTTATTGGGTTTTTCTATCTTGAATTTCTCAGTAGCAGCCCGAAATCTGGATTTGTTTCCGATTGATGGCAATACGCTCGCCCCCTATTACATGGGATATAGACATAACTCGCGAAATGTGGGTGTTCAGCCAGGTACACCTCTGCCTAGCCCTTCTAGGATTACAGGCGTGACGTTATGTTATGTTGCTCACTGCAAACTCACAGTTAGACTGGAAACTGAGTTATTTTTTTTATATTATAAGCCTGTGCTTGACTGTAATGCCACCTGACGGTAAGCAGTGATGCAATCGGTGATGGTGAAGCGCACTAGTTTATTAAAGCCTATTTACTCTAGCCTTGAAGACACCTAAATTATAATCGAACGGGAAGACCGCAGCAGGCAAGTTATTCCAGTTTTTCGATGTACGCGGTAATAAATGACGACGCGAAACGTTAAACATAGTAGTAAAAAAAGCATGTGTCTAATTTGGGTTAAGTTACAAACATTATACCCAAACTAAGCACAGCCACAGATTATATAAATCCTAACATCTTGACGTCACAAACAGTCCTTCAAAAACACCCAAATCATTCACAGAAGCAGCTCAGTACATATAACATATTTGCACCGAGCTCCCATTTAACGAACAACCTGTACATACATACACAGGATGGTGTAAAGACAGAGCTGAATCAAAATGCGTGAAAATCAGCCGAGCGTGGACGTCGCTTTACGAGATTTTCCGCCACTCGGCGCCTGCCACGTCTCCGCTTATATTCAGGTTGTGTAGCAAAAAGGACGAATTAAGTCTTTGAATACGTTCGTTGACAGGTAAGGTAATTTTCAGATTAGATTAGATAAGGATATTGTGTGTTTGAAGAAGTTAATAGGTTTGTGGAGTGTGTAATGTTCTTAATAAAGTAATAACTTATGACGGCAAAAAGTCAAATATTTGACTTTTTTTATTCATAAATCATAATCGGTATTTTTGGGACCGCGTGGGCTTAAGTTTGAAGTTTGGGGTCTTTATGAACCATTGCAAGATTTCTTAAAAGGGCCCGTATTAAAGGATACCAGTTGAAAATTTTGTAATTTTTATTTTCGCATTCGGTATTTGTTCAATTTTCGAGAGCTAAATAATAGATAAATTAAAAACTGATAGCAAGCAAGATGTTTACTTTACATTAATTAACCAGATTACTTGTTCTTATATTATAATTAGCATGAATGTGCATGCGTGTGTGTGTGTGTGTGTGTGTGTGTGTGCGCGCATGTGTGTGTTAGCATTTGTTCTGTGTCTGGGTGTAATTTGTCTATAATATGTATGTATTTAGAAGTATATAAGTATGTTTATCAGCTGTTTAGTACCCATAACACAAGCTTAACTTGGGACTAAATGGCGTTGTGTGAAAAAGTTGTGGATTATTTATTTTATTTTATTTTTAATTTTTTTTTTATTTATGAGATTGCAGGGCGAAACAATTTTCAGTCTCCTATCTAGGGCTTTTTGGGACCAGTCCTTATCGAAGAAGTCCAACTTATCCAGGTATGTGCCTGGGCTTGCCGCTACGTGCTGAAGTTTACAATATATACAGCTTTCTATTTTTTTTAAATTCCACAACCAAATGAAACACTCTTCCATATTTAAAAAACATCGGTATTCGATAACAGAACGCACGACATCACCTAGCGACATCGTTCGCCATCTTGAACGAAAATTTACATGTCAATGCGTTCCGCATGGAAATTCAAACATTCATACACGCTGCCACGCGCCGTTGGACGTGACCCGATCCCTAATCGATTTCGAATCGGATAGAACGGAATAAGGACATATTATGTGTAGGCGATTTTTTTTTTGTAATTGTGTTGCAAGTTGCTTCATTGATCTAGTATGGCGAGGGTCGGGTTCGGGTTAGTCTGTTAAGAATTCTTGGAGGTACAAATATATGTGGCATAATGCTGGTTGGGTATTGTGTCTCGTTAGTGAACTTAAGATGTATGAACGTTGATAACGCGGTTGGTGCTCTGCTGTTTTTGATTACCACATGGGGAAAAGGGCGTGAGTCTAAGTATGTATCTTAATGTTGTGTATGACTACATATGCGAATGCAAAAAAATAATAAGAATCGTAGCATATAGCGCTCTGTAATTTTTGCCTACCCACATGGGAAAAAGGCGTTAGGTTATGTAATGAATGTATGTATGTTATTGTTGTGAGAATAACGTATTTTTTTATCATTAATATAATACCAAATTGTTACTTTTCCTCTGCAAAGCGAAGGTCTATTCTCATGATGAGAAGTTACTGGTATTTCAGTAAGATGTTCAACGCGGGTAGGCAATTTCTGTTTTATATTCATTGCAAGCCTAGATTTACTCACGATGTTTTCCTACACCAACTTCTGGAATTTGTAAGATTAATTTAGAAAATAAGGGATCCATTCTTATTTTTACGCAACGGGACCCGAAAATTAAACTGACACTTTAGAAAGAAAAAAGGCTAATAGTAAAGTGGGCGGAACTTAATGAATCAACTGGGTAAGTACCAATGTCATTTTTTCAATTAATAAGTACTTTCTAAGTTTATCTTAGGCATCATTGACATCGGTGAAGAAAAATATCGTGAGGAAACCTAAACTTATAGGGTTAATATCAGTCTCAAATCGCCAATCCACCCTGAACAAAACGTGGTGATCAATGCTCGTGGCTTCTCTGTATGAGCGAGCTGATGTTATTATAAGGTGCGTAGTACTCGCAACCGGCGTGTGTGTATGACAACATGTATGAATGTAAACGAAGCAAAAGAAGTATGTAAGAATCGTAGCATATGGCGCTCTGTAGTTTCTGCCTACCCCCATGGGAAAAAGGCGTGAGTTTATGTATGTATATAAGTCAACTAGCAGACGTCACGCGGTTTCACTCGCGTAGTTCCCGTACCCGTGAGAACATAGAGTAAAAGATATGCTATGTCACCCGAAGATAGTTTAGTTTCCCAACGGTGAAATAATTATTAAAATCGGTCCAGTAGTTTCGGAGCCTATTCAATGCAAATAAACAAACAAATCTTTCCTCTTTACAATATTAGTACGTCTACTAACTAGGTACTAACACAAGGTTTTATAAATTCACTCACATTTGCCTATCATTTATACTTAACAACCATTCGAAAACGCCGTCCCAATTTCAACAAGATCTCTAAACAATATAAAATTCCATCTCGTATGTAGATATCTATGTGTATGTGAAGAGTAGATCCGATTCTGAGACAATCTCGTTGGTAATGCCATACGTAATAGCTACGATAAACTCGTGCTGTTTTCAGTTTTCATAATATGTACTGTTTGCGGGCTAAGGTTCAGCGATGGGGCGATTTGGAGATTCAGAAAGCGTTTTGGTAACCTCTTAATCTATATTGATAACATAAAGAGCTCTCTCTATCTGATTGTTTGTTTGCATTGAATATGCTCAGAAACTACTGGTCAGTTTTAAAATAATTATTCACCGTTGGGAAGCTAAACTGCCCAGGTGACATAGGCTACTACTTTGTATCCCTATATTCCCACGGAAACGAGAACTGCGCGGATGAAACCGCGTGACTTTTGCTATAGTTAAGATAAAGTCTTCAACCAAAAGACGTTTACTGCTGGACATTGGTTTCCTACAAAGATTTTCACAACGATTGGTGCTGCACTGTCTTCATCCATTGACGTACTGCAATCTTCACCAAATCCTCGGTCCATTTTGTGAAGGACCTGCCCATGCTTCGTCTTAGTAAGCAATAACAAGGTTTGCAGTCAGCACAGAATAATCTTCCCAACTTACTGGATGATAATTCTGCCAGCAACGTACCCTGACAATCATTCGAGTGATGTCGGTTAATTTGGTTCTCTTGTCGTGTTCATTTCTGATTCGATTCCCATGAAACTCCAAAAATAGCTCTTATATACCGCCTTCTTATGAGCTTATTATCTTCTCACTAACCCATAGGTCACGTTTTGAAGGAATAATAAAAACCCGGTTAATCCATATTACACAATTTGCGCTACGCAGCCTCTACGGCGTAGCAGAACTCACCTATGCGCTACGCCGTAGCTGCCCTGGCAAATATGCATTTTGTAGCATCTGCAAAGCTACGTGGTCGAATACTAATTGAATTAAATAAAAGGCACTTTGTATTTGAGGTAAATTCTATTGCATTTTGAAACGCAATGGAAGCCGCTTTATTCCTGCTGAATACACGTTTCCAAATTGTACAGTGAATTCACAAAACTTATTTCGATAGGCAGACTGTTCTGTTATTTTGAAATGTAACAATTAGCTGTATTTATAAATGAATTACCCGTTTTAGAAATAAGACTAAAGAGGTAGAACATGTAGAAATGAGGTATTGAAGAAGGTGCGAATTTAGGCATGTATGTGTGTAAAGAATATTTTAGCTTTAAATTAAAATGGTAAATATTAACCATAAGACAAAAATTGCTTTTGGAACGGTACAAACCACGAATTTTGGCCCAACAAACATGCTAACGTAAAATTTTGTATGTTCTGACCATTTCATCTGCTTGGAGTTATCCTGCATGTTGCCTTTTCCTCATTACAAAAGCTTGCCTACAATAAAAAAAAGACATAAAATAACATTTTACTTACAAATCGAACCTCTTCATCTTTTAACTTAAATTTAACACGACCCATGTTCATACTGCGCCGTGTATTGGAATGTCCCATCGCGAAACTGTCGCGTGCATGCAAACGACTTGATTCATCTCTCACCAGCTCTCACGACGCCTGGCGATACAATCGCATACAATATCGTAATTTCAAATACATGCATTTCAACGAAATTTTATTTTGTTTTCATTCAAGTAGGATAGAATTAGGTTAGTACTTAATAACAGAAGTAAGATACTTTGCAAACAAAATTAAAAATATTAATTGAACATTATTCTTTTAATTGATTATTTTTTTGTTAAACAGTCGTTACGGGTAGTCAATTCGGAATACTACTCTTACATCATAAAAAGTTTAACGTCTTTATCAATTAATAAATTCAATCGTACAAACTTTTTACCCAAAATTAGTGGATGGAGATAATGTATATGTATTAATGATAAAAAAATATTTAATAATGAGCATTTTTTTAGAACTACTTCCATACATGAATAACGTGTATTTTGTACGTATTGTTGAGGTCTGTGATCATCGAAATTCACAATAAAAAATTAAAGTGGAGACTTAGACCTAAGAGCCATTGCTATACAACAAGACATGGGGCAGTCGATTGCTTATTACTTTGTCGATCAATAATTAAGCACTGAAAAACCTGAACATAGACCTATGAGATTTAAATATATTTAATTTAGTATACAAGCTGTTAAAGCCTTAGTCAAAAAGCATTCGAAGCAAAGAAGTATTAATTTACTCAGTGACTTGTAAATCTGGGCTCTGTCTATCTGTCTGCCTATCAATCAACCGCACATTTTTTGGAAGAACTGAGACTTGCGTGCCATTTGGCTTCTGGTAGAAGATTTTACTTTGACAGACTCACAAAAAAAGGTGAACTGTCTCTTTATTCCAGTGGTGCCAACAACTGCTGAACCTAAAGTCTTGTGTTCGTTAACCGAGTTGGATTCAGTTTTTTCCAACTGGAATTTATCAATAGTAGCTTGGTGTCAGGAATTTTTACTCAAGACTTTTTAATTGTTAACTACATAACATAACGTCACGCCTGTAATCCCCGGTGGGCTAGGCAGAGGTGTACCTTGTAGTACACCCACATTTCGCCAGTTATGTTTAAGTCCCATGTAATAGGGGGCGAGCCTATTGCCATCAATCGGGCACAAATCCAGACTCCGGGCTGCTGCTGTTAATTGTTATTACCATAAATACTTTTTTGGTAATAACAAAATAAATTTAGTTATAGGCATTTAGTTATTTGACAATTTCAACACACAAAATCACGCCTCGATTTCTCGAAAGTTATTAGGCATTAGTTTAAAATGGTTATGACAAATAGTAACACTTTGCCCTACCCGGGAAACACTCCGAAACCGGTAATAGAGACTAGCAAGACAAGACAGTTCATCAAAATAGTCAAGACCAATGCAAATTCAAATAATGTTTTGTTCCTTCAGCGTTATGCACTACTCGTACAGCTACGTAAGTACATCTACTCCATCTTGAGTAATATCAGAAGTTCTTATTTGCTAGCCAAACAGGTAAACGTGATATGGAATACCCGTACAAAGGCAGATTCTGCTTTCCATTATTTGATAACATTCTATACGTAGATGTACATATATATACTCACGCAATTTATCTGTAATAGTAGTTGCTCCAGCAAACATTGTTCATTTTTAGAATCAATTTAAATTGTGTTTTCATCAAAATTACTTGATGAGTCATATTTTTAAGTTAAACACCCTTATCACTTAGGGGTATAAAAAACTGTTTACTTTCTATTCTCAGACCTACTAAGTATACACACAAATTTTCATAAGAATCGGTCAAGCCGTTTCGGAGGAGTTTTGTTACAGATACACGAGAATTTTATGAGAAAGAAAAATGGTACGTCTGAGATAAACACTAAAATCTTATTTAAAAGAGGTCTGGAAGCCGATTGTAAGTTGATAAGTAATTTATCACGTAACATAAAATATCCTTTTTAGAAGTGGAATGAAATATCTGTAGTCTTTTCCACGACAATGTCTAAAAAGTTTAAAAGTAAATTCTAATAATAAGTTAAGCCTGCGATTACTGACACATTCTTGCACTGACAGTTCCACTCTTATCTGTGTAGTCCTGACCTCAAAAGACCACCTCACACACTTATCTACAGGGACCCCACATGACTTGACCAAGATAATAACCTGACCTTTATAAGTGAGAACTTGTTATTGGCTGTCAGTCTAACTTACTGTTTCTTATCTGATTTATATTAGCAGTAAGTCCCCCATACCATTTAAATAAATAAATAAATAATGTCTGGACTTTACTGGAGGCTGTGACCTCTGAGTTTTTTTAGGGGTTCCTTCTTAGGGTAGTCAGATAGTGAAACATCAACCTCACCTCAAGTTATTTACTATATTTAAATGCGTAATTAATTATAATTCGGTTACTTTATTAGAACTACAGAGCTCACCACATTCACTTCATGAATTTGCTTTGCAAACATTAGTGAAAATTGAAAGAATTTCGCGCAACCAATATTTGTAGAACATTATCGTGAAGCTTTAAAAGCCTAGTTGCAGTTTCAGGTAAACACTATTTTCATTTCACTTTTTGCTTTGCGATATGACCGGAATACTGATACGTTTCTGCATTTTTGATAGATTTTCTTCGTACATGACCTGTTTCATGTTAAAATATAATTGAACTTATGAAGTTCCTACTAAGAATTATGAATAAAATGGGAATCTTTTCAGTCAACTTCTTACAATCCCTGACTCGTAAATTTCAGTCGAAAATCTATTTATGGAAGTTTTCAATTAGCAAGGTAGATAATGTATCTTTGTTATTATTATACTTCTGTCTGTATAAATTCAGACAGGTACAATTGCCTAGCACATACCGAGCTGGACGCCCATTTGGTGCAGCCTTGAGACGCACACCACACACTGTATATACAAAATAATACTTATTATATCTCTTACGTATTGTGTGATGGTCTATGTCTTTTGTGAGCACTGAATAAATGTTTATCTATCTATCTATCTACAAAAAAAACTCCGGGGTTTCTAAAACCATGGAATTAATTGATCTCATGCTATCATGTCTTGTGCGATTGTTGTCTTTTCCATTTTGTATACCTTAAGATTGCCTCCAAAGCAGCTAACAAAACCTGACACGCAGGTCATTTCTCCTAGATTCTGACTCTCTAAAGTTATCCTCCAAGAAGCGCTTAGAAACGTCGAGAACATTCCAACTGCGTATTACGATACCAGACTACTCCCTGGAGCCACAGCTTATACATTACACCGAGAAACTCCAAACAAACAATTTCAAAACGAAATAAAATCTCCACCAACATCATAAGCACACGTTTCTGAACTTGGGAAGCCGACGAAAACCGGAATCGTTACAACTTCAAACCAAATGAAACTAGCTACTCGATACACTTTGATGTGGTGACAGTGATTTTAGTTTGTAACGAATGAGTTAAAATATGTTGGGTATGCCTTTGTTGGCTGTTCGTGTGAGAACTGTATAATAGACTGATCAAACACACCGTTTTACAAACAAAAGCTTGTCATCGTATTTGTGGGGCTTGCCAGTTGACCCCTACTTTGCGACTGCGAATTTAGTGAACACACACGAATTGTTTCGCTACTTCAAAATCTAAATGTCAAAGAGCAACCTGCGGTACTTCGTGTAAATATTGTATTATGAATGTGCAACTGAATTGTAACAAGAACATTTTGTGAAGAAGTTTCTGTTTTGAACTTGGTTGTGTTAGAAGATATTTTTAACGAGACTAGAATCTGTAGAACATAAAATCACGTCAGTGTTCAACGAATTGAGAGAGAGAGAGAGAGAGAGATAAAGAAATAGAGTATACAGACAACAGAGGTTCTAACACTTCTAACGTGTAAAGTGTGTTTGTATGAACCTATTTACAGAAATAAATATATTTTTTTATCATTTCCTCCAAAATTGTTCAAGCGTAGAGCTAAGTTGTCAACCAATCTCAAATCCAAACTTTGGGTTATGACTGAATCATTTGTAAAATTCCAACAACACTGTCTGATCCAAGAATCGAACTCATAGTTGTCTAGTAATAGACTTATAATTTATTTTCGTTAACAATCAACATCCTTACAACAAAAAAAATAACAAGCAAACAAAACAGTTAATTTAATTGAAACATTACAACAGTGACAAATTAGCGAACGACCAACAGAAATCACCTAACCGGTACAGTATACGCGAAATATAGTCATAAAAAGTCGTCAAAAACAGTGTAGTCGAAAACTGGAATGGTTATGGCCCGGCCCGGCACGGCTGTGATGTACGCCCGCCGCCGGATATCCGGCTGACGAGCGTTTTTACATCTCGCTGCTAGTGACTAACATGGCGGCGCGAGTTGGCTTCTACCGATGTCAATGGAGTTTAGTTTTGTCGATGTTTTTTGAGGTCATGTTATGAAAAAGGTTTCGTGAATGTTTTGAAGGTATATTTTGAAATGTGTTTTTGTCAGAATTTACGATAAAATACAGCCGGTCGCTAAAAACACCCCGTATAATTTTGAGTGAAGTGAAAGGTTAATCGATAACATTCGTCCCAAGTAGAATGACAGCTCATTTCACCTTCACTTCACCAGTAGAGCGATGCCGTTAAAATCACCTCTTAAAAGTGTAGTTGAAGTGAAGGCGAATCGCGCTTTCATTCTATATTTATGCTAGGCATTGACAGTTTACTTCTCTTAGGTTTTCACAGTAAGTACCAAAAATAATTACTGGTTTTGTTAAATACATACAATTTTTATATAACGGATAAGGAATCTTCCAGAATGAAAAAAAATTGCAACTAAGGCTTAGAAAAAAACCAGCAATTGAAGTATTATTTGTTGGTGGAGCTTAGAAATGCATTACTTCTGCTTACTGTAAGTCCGTCCGTTTTTTGAAGTAAACTATAAAATTACTAGTCTGAGTATAAATGTAAATATGTTTTTTTAATAATTACTCACCAACTGGGCTTTCTTCATTCCAAAACGAATCGTCAAGTGTGTAATCGGCTTCTGCAACAAACAGAATAATGGACTTCAGTAATATGTACAACAATTTTAATAGGGTTAGGTAGAGGTATACCCGTAGTAGATCCACTTTTTGCCAGTTACGTTTAAGCCCCATGTTATAGAGGAGAACCTATTGCCTTAAATCGTTTACAAATACGGACTCTGGGCTGATACCGAGAAATTTAAAAGGTTTAAGTCCACTAACGCTTTGCCTGACCCGGAGATCAAACTCTGGACCTCATGCTCAGCAGTAGTTCTTACGACCACTGGGCCGTACCAGTATTTGATAGAGGCATTTTAATATTTGATAGCGGTATTAAATAAATGATAAAATTAATGATGTTACAGCAGACATTACTGATGAAATATATATATAAACATCACAATAAACCAGTTCCAATAAAATAAGATATAATATATTACGGAGAATTTGTAATTACTCCTTTTCGGGTATAGTTTAATCAAATTATGAGCGCGTGTCATTTGAATTTTAAGTCGTGAAAACAAGGTTTTAATTGCAACAATTGCGTTAATTGCTGGACCTGTAGCCCTTCACAATAATAGTTAATAAACCATAACGCTACCTGCAGCGAAACGTGTTGTTTCATTAGTAGAAACTCGTTTTAAACTATTTTAAAATTGTCATGTGAATATTTAAACAAAATACGAGAATTAAAACAAGTCTAAATCTGTCACGTCCTCGACGAACAGCGTGTTAAACAACGTGTCATATTGGTAACATTTGAATTATATGTGTAACGTTATCACGTCAAACACGTGAACTTTATACGTGGGTGACACAACAATTTGGATGGGTACATAGCACAGTAAATAAGAATAATTAAAATAGGAAATTTAAATAAAGTTACAATAAAATCATCCTGAAAGAAATCACATAGTCTATTAAGAAAAACAAACAGTACAGTTATCTGCAACTGGCAGCGTGACATCATTAAAATAATAATTTAAACTAATAGACACACGAAGTAAATATACTTACATACATCCTATCGTAAATACATAAGAGGTACATGTTATTAACGAAAATGAGCACTGTAATTCAAGAACGTGTTTAACTACTGACAGCGTGACAGTCGAAGACAAAATACGGCACTACAAAATGTAATACAATCTGTACAAGATATAAACACGTATCTAAACTAGCGAATATTCACATTAAAAATCTATAATGCCGACGAGCGTGTTTCACTCCCGCCGGCAGCGTGTTAGCGTGATACTCCAAGTAATAATTTTACAAGTTTAGACGTTATCTGCCCTTGTTACGGAGTTTGTCAAATTTGCGCTCGACGCGAAATAATCTGCCTCTAAGCGATTACCTATTTTGAAATTGACGTTATTGAAGTTAAATCATTGCTTGTGTAAGTCATGATTATGTAAGGGTCGTGGGTTTTGACGTTATATCGCGTGTAAATTGTTCATGCTCAATGAAAAGGGGCTGTTTTGGTGAAAAAATGTTCAACGGTGTTCATTTTTCTGTGCAAAAAATTGCTCTATTGGATGCAAAAATTGCTCTAAAAGCCACCGATGAATTTTTATGATACAAAAAAATTGAAATCGAGGTTTATTTCTATATAACTGATGTTAGGTTCTTTTTCACATACAATATGAATTCAAGATATAAATAGCAACTGTAAAGTCAAATAAAGAGAACAATGAGTACCTCATGTACACGTATTACGAAATAAGCTTTACCGATATTGCGAGTGAAAATCTTATTTTGAAGGATTATTATAAGAATGGAGATAAGTAATATAACCTTTTTTTAAAAATAGTCATAATAATAATATCGATAACGTGACACAAAGTGGCCAAGTCTTTAAATTACATTTCATAATAGTTATAATAAACTTTGGAGAATGAGGAACAGGGTGTAAAGTTCCTCATCCACCATTGAAAAAGGATCCTCCGACCAGACGGGTGTTGTGTCTGGTGGGCTAACTACTGCCCGACGGTTGTAGTCGGGAACTTGTATACGTTCAAACTGCGCGGATAACTTTGATACCGCGATGTAGAATAGTTCGTATGTGGCGAGATAGATGTCGCTACATCACGTATTCTTTAAGAAAAAGGCAGACTAACAAAGAATTCCAACAAACAGGTATTATACCAAATACTAACAAGTAGCGCATAATACGCCAAACTGGTCTGAATGATTGATCTTGGATTTAGAAGACATAGAGTATTAGTTTTACTTGAATACATGCACCAAACGTCAAAAAGTGTGTATTATTGATACATACATAAACTCAAGCCTTTTTCCAATGGGGTAGGCAGAAACTACAGAGTGCCATCTGCTACGATTCTGAGATCCTTTTTTTACTTTGTTTACATTCATAGATGTTGCACCTGCAACCTGCACCTGCACCTGATCTGAAGAGCCTCACCAAAACGGCATCATTGATCTCAGTTTCAAAAGACTTCAGTATTTATTTTCCTTGAATGTTGCCGCTATAACGAGATCGAATGTGATCAAATATTGCTCGACCTGTCACTAGCTTCTCTGTTCATCGGTAAGTCACGCTCTTGGTAACACAACATCTGCCGCCATTCTTTAAAAAAGATTAGAACGGAAACAAACATCATAAATCAAACGGAGCGGCGAAAAAAATATGCAAACACAAAAATAAATAATTACCGGTAGTGACATTGCCACAAAATAAATTATACAATGGGCTTGTTTCAAGGGGCTGGTTTTTTCGCCCATTCATCGCGGATACATCCATTGTTATTGTAATTAACTCGTTTTTCGCGGCTGAAGTTCAGACAAAAGGTACGCTGAAAAAAAAAATACATGATGTTAGGGTTGCCTCCTCTGAAATTAGTGGTAACGAAACTGTTAGCACTCAAGACTTATTAATTGAAATTTGCTCATTAAAAATTTTTGTAATTTACTGTAAGTATAGCAATTAAACTTTACTTCCACACTATTATAACATTCACATTTGACTAGTGTCAAACGAAACCATAGACTGTTGACTTCAAACTGTGGAATACATTCCACAGTTTGAAGTTAGAATATTTCTCACAACTGCTTTAAATTTTAATTAAGATTCGTTAAATCAATACGCAATAGTATTTTGCCTGGCAACCCTTAAGCAAAAAACACTTAGTTCCAACTGCGTGGTACTATTAGTGGCGATAAAGTTTAGTTTGTAGTAGTTATCCTACAATTGTGACAAAAAACAGTGTAAATTGGTCTTTCGTTTATTATAAATAGATTGAAAGACTTAGGGGCTATATTTAAAACAATCGTGGCCCGTTTGGTATACTAGGAGATCATATCAAGACTAGCTTTTATTACAGATATACAACATTATAGTACCTCCGACAACTTATAAAGACATTAAATACAAAAACATAAAACCATAACCACAAAAATTTACTCATATCATACAAACCATATTGATTAAAATTTACGATCAAAATTAGCAATAAAACCAAAGTCACAATAATTGCATTTAATATCGTAAACCATTCCTGCAAAATCGCAAACCAATATACCTCCAAGGGTGCTGGTGCTGTTTCATTATTGTGACTTTAAAACTGATCATCTGTTTAGCTTTTTCCCAACTAATTAGGGGTCAGCTTTCAGTGCACCCAGATGTTGCTGAAAACCAGCATTTTACTAAGACCGACTGTCTATGCAATCTCCTTAACCCAGTCCAGTTGACTGTCCAACGCGATTTCCCTTGGATAGGCTACACAAACCACTTCGACCCAAATTCTTCAAGACCATTTAAGAGAAAAATGGCATCAAAATAAGTGAGCTATCATACACAACGGTCCCTAGCAATATAAACGGACTTAAACAATGATACAGGGAACGCTACCATTAGCTTTTACGATACTATAAGGGAGTAAAGGAGGAGTTTGTTCCACAAATATTGCGGCCCCAAGTAAGTAGATTACATCCTGAATTTGAAATTGTGTTATGAAAACATTTTTCTAATTTTGTATCGTTTGCGAAGTAAAGAGCATTAAAGGTTGAATGTTTAGGCTTCTCTGTTATGTTGAAACGTGATTATTTTATATTTTGTTATATAGGTAAGGTGTGTGGAGGAATAGGGGTCCTCGTGAAGTATAAATAAATTCCAACTCACGGTTTGTAAATAGGTATATTTTCTCCAACAATCCTCGCACACACATACGCTATGAATTATAGAAGGCGCAATGGGAAGAACAAGCACAAGCACAGCGTAGCACAATAGTTTATGAAGATAGGAAGATAGTACAGTTCAGGATAGTATAGAAGATGAGATACACATAAGATGAAGATGAAATACAAGCAGGTTAAGCGGTTCGCGGCGGTACAAACAGATGAGCGATAAGCATGCGCTCCGCGTCGTAGTTAAGTCTCGACTGACTTGACCTTGCGTGGTGACCGCTGGCCAGTATGCGCAAGCGACGTGTACTTAACCGTTAGAATAGTGAAGTCCAGCGCGTCGATAGTTTATCGCGTATAGTATCGATTATCGACATCGACCAACTGGTATAAAGTATAATGTATACATATAAAATAAGTAAGTAAATAAATGTAAATATGTAATTGTGTAAATATAATATTAAGTATTAATTGTATGTGTGTTATTGTGAATTGTTGTACCTAGTATGTAAGTTTAATTAAGTAAATGGGTAGGCAGTAGCCTACACCACCCCCCTCCAGAGACCGTCAAGGGCGATAAAAATCTGTAAACCTCACTCGACGTCCAGAACGGGTAATATAATCTTGCGGTTCCTCGGGTGTGGTATTTTCTTTTTGAACAGACAGCGTGAAAGCAGGCTTTAGCCGATCAATGGACACTGTAATTTCCCTATTTTTTATTATTATTTTAAAAACCTTTTCCCCTCTAGAAACAACCTTATGTGGTCCGGAATATGCGGGTGTGAGTGAACCCCGTGATGCGTCATCTCGCAGGAAAACGTGATCACAGGTTTCAAGTTCCTTATAAATAAATATTTTGGACTTACCATGACGGGAAGCTGGTACAGGTCGCAACTTTTCTGCAAAATTCCTGAGCCTTGCGGTAAATTCGGATATGTCAGTGGTACCGCTAACAGTAGGCTCGAAGAACTCGCCAGGCAGTCTCAGCGATTCACCATATACCATTTCCGCCGAGGATGCTTGTAGGTCTTCCTTGAAAGCTGATCTTATGCCCAACAATACCCACGGCAGTGACTCTGTCCACCTGTCATTGGCATGACAGACTATTGCGGCTTTAAGTTGACGGTGAAACCGTTCAACAAGTCCGTTGCATGCCGGGTGATAAGCTGTTGTCCGCTTATGCTCGAATCCGGCTATCTTCGACAGACATTGAAATAAAGCCGATTCAAATTGACGACCACGGTCAGTCGTTATGTCTGTTGGGCAGCCGAACCGAGAAATCCAAGTGGACAACAGGGCTTTGGCAACTGTTTCTGCCGTTATATCTGCTATCGGTATTGCTTCTGGCCAGCGAGTAAATCTGTCCACAGCAGTTAAGCAGTAGCGGTAGCCCTCAGAAGGAGGTAGTGGACCAACTAAATCAATGTGGATTTGTTTAAAGCGGGAACGAGGTAAATTATAGTTGCCAAGTGGGGAAGTCACGTGACGAGTGACTTTGGCCCTTTGACACGATATGCATGAGCGTGACCAATCCCTACAGTCTCTTCTGACCCCTGGCCAAACGAAACGTTCGGAAACTAATTTGGCCGATGCGCTTGCGCCAGGATGGCTCAACGAATGCAAGCTATCAAATACGTGCTTACGGAAGTATTTTGGTACGTAAGGCCTGGAAGTCGAAGTACTGACGTCACAGTACAAAGGAATGCGGCTTTCAGGGACATGGAGTTTTTTAATTATTAAAGATGAACCCCCGCGTAAAAGTAGTTCGAGTTCCGGGTCATTGACTTGGCCTTGAGCTATCTTTTCAAGGCTAATTGGGCCCACTAGTTCCTCAATGCGCGACAAGGTATCAGCTACTATGTTGTCTTTGCCGGATATGTGTCGAATGTCCGTAGTGAATTGCGATATAAAGTCTAGGTGTCTATACTGCCGAGGCGAGCAGTTTTTCTTCCGTTCATGGAATGCGAAACTGATCGGCTTGTGGTCAGTATAGACTATAAAGTGCCTAGCTTCCAGCATATGTCGGAAATATTTTATAGCCTCATAAATGGCGAGCAATTCCCGGTCATAAGGCGAATATTTAGTTTGAGATGGGCTCAATTTCCTTGAAAAGAAAGCTAAAGGTTGCCATGCGTCCATGTTATATTGCTGAAGGACAGCACCAATTGCCGTATCAGACGCGTCGGTAACTACAGCAAGTTTTGCACTACAGTCTGGGTGCGCTAACATTGCGGCGTTAGAGAGACTATCTTTACAGGCCTGAAATGCCGTTAAAGTCTCCTCTGTTAAGGTAATTGGCTGTGCTCCCTTGATCGATCCTGTCAACAAGGCATGTAATGGAGCTTGGATCTCGGCTGCTTTGGGAATAAATCTCCTATAAAAGTTGAGCATGCCTAAGAATCCTCTGAGCTGCCGCACGTTCTTAGGTGTGGGAAAGTCTTTAACTGCCTGAACCTTCGACTCAACCGGCCTGGAACCGATTTCCGATATGCGATAGCCTAAAAAAGTAACCTCTTCTGCTCCAAAAATGCATTTTGAGGTGTTCACCAACATACCGTACTGCTTCAGCCTCTCGAATACCTCTCGCAGGTGCTGCTCGTGCTCTGCCTCACTCTTGGAAAAAATCAAAAAATCGTCAAGGAAACAGTAAACAAAATCTAGCCCCCTCGTCATCTCATCAACGAATCGCTGAAAAGTTTGCCCCGCATTCCTAAGACCGAACGTCATAAAAGGAAATTCAAACAGACCAAACGGGGTCGTGATGGCGGTCTTAGGAATGTCCTCCGGGCTGACAGGTATCTGATTATATGCCTTTTCAAGATCCAGAGTGCTGAAGACTTTACACCCAGCTATACTATGGGAAAAGTCGTGGATGTGCCTAATCGGGTACCTGTCAGGCACGGTACGGGCGTTGAGCTGCCGATAGTCGCCACAAGGACGCCAGCCGTTGTTTTTCTTCGGCGCCAAGTGCAAGGGTGACGACCATGGGCTCTCTGAAGGTCTAGCTGTTCCAACGGTCAGCATAGACTGGAATTCCTTTTCAGCTATCTTGAGCTTATCCGGAGCTAAACGACGGGGAGATGAGCTAACTGGAGGACCTGGTGTCGTGCGAATGTGGTGTACTGTTTGGTGTGGTGTAGTGTGATGCTTACCAGCTGGTCGCGTGATTTCGGGATACTCATTTAAAATTTTATGAAACCGAGTCTCGCCAGTCACGACTTTTACAGAATACACATTCTTACAATTAGCTAAAGCAGCAATAGCTGTCACTGATGTTAAATTATCTATAAGGCGTTTGTTTCGACAATCTACAATAAGGTTGAAAAAATTTAAAAAATCTACACCAATGATTGGTTTGGTTACATCGGCCACTACAAAACGCCATTGGAATGTTCTACGTAAACCAAAATCTAATTCTAGGGTAACATAACCATATGTAGCGATATTCGAACCATTAGCAGCACACAAATTATAACCAGTCCGGGTACGACGATCGTGGATCATTGACCGTGGGAATACACAGAGGTCGCTTCCTGTATCGACCAGAAACTGCATTTTCGATGAACGGTCAGTGACGAATAGGCGACCAGTTGCATTTAAAGGGCAATCGTCGGTCGTCATTATCGACCGCCCTTTGAGTTTTCCGACTTGAAGTCACAGGGTTGTACGCACTTGTGAGCCTTGTCCGCAAACTTGCCATGATACCAGCAAAGCGGGAACTTCCTATAATTGGACTGCGAGCGCTGCCTAGATGTGCCTCTAGTGTCTCTGGAGGAGCGAGAGCGTGACCTGCTGCTTCGAACGGTCGCCATCTTCTCGAACTGCTTCCGAAGTTCAGCTACTTCCTTGGTTAGATCGCTGAGAACTGAGCCAGGGATGGAGTTGCTAACAGCGGCAATCTTCGGAGATGATGAAGCCAGATCGTTAACCCGATCGGCTAAATCGGCGAGGTTCTCTGTCGGAGTTGCACCTGGTTGACCTGCGAGCACCGTCTGAATACCATGGGGGAGTCGACTGATCCAAATTGTTTTTAAAAATTCATCCGGTACGTCCCTTGAGAGACTTTTGAGGTGGCGGAGAAATTGAGACGGTTTACGATCTCCGAGTTCCTCGTGCATCAACAACTGCTTGATTTTCTTCTCTTGGGACGCGCTGAGTCTCTTAATCAATTCTGTCTTCAACTTCTCGTATTTATTAGTCGCTGGTGGACTGATAATAATGTCCTTGACCTCCCTGGAGTACTCATTATCTAAGTGTCCGATGACGTAATTAAACTTAGTAAGGTCATTTGTAATTCCGGCGATGGCAAACTGACCTTCAACTTGGGCGAACCAGATTTCAGGTTCTTCGGGCCAAAACGGTGGTACGCGAACGCCGACTTTAAACACGTTGCCTGAATCTATCGACATGTCGTCTTTCCCCACACTAGTGCCGGGCGGACGTGATGTATCGGTGCCTTGTGCGTCTTTATATAAATCCCTCTCCATGCTCTTACGGGGTCACCAATATAGGTAAGGTGTGTGGAGGAATAGGGGTCCTCGTGAAGTATAAATAAATTCCAACTCACGGTTTGTAAATAGGTATATTTTCTCCAACAATCCTCGCACACACATACGCTATGAATTATAGAAGGCGCAATGGGAAGAACAAGCACAAGCACAGCGTAGCACAATAGTTTATGAAGATAGGAAGATAGTACAGTTCAGGATAGTATAGAAGATGAGATACACATAAGATGAAGATGAAATACAAGCAGGTTAAGCGGTTCGCGGCGGTACAAACAGATGAGCGATAAGCATGCGCTCCGCGTCGTAGTTAAGTCTCGACTGACTTGACCTTGCGTGGTGACCGCTGGCCAGTATGCGCAAGCGACGTGTACTTAACCGTTAGAATAGTGAAGTCCAGCGCGTCGATAGTTTATCGCGTATAGTATCGATTATCGACATCGACCAACTGGTATAAAGTATAATGTATACATATAAAATAAGTAAGTAAATAAATGTAAATATGTAATTGTGTAAATATAATATTAAGTATTAATTGTATGTGTGTTATTGTGAATTGTTGTACCTAGTATGTAAGTTTAATTAAGTAAATGGGTAGGCAGTAGCCTACAGTTATTTTAGCGAGTCGAGTTGGTTCGTAAGTAAGAGGTACTTTCGATTGAAGACAGGAAATTACTTATTCTTCAACGTTGACGTTATCTTTAACCAAATATGACTTACAAAAGGTTTTTTTTTTGTGAAGTAGACTACGCACGTGTATCATATATTATGATACTACACATGTCTTCTTATTCTTATCATTGGACCAATGCAAATCATCACTACCTTCCTGCCCTTCTTCAAATTTATTTGGGTTCGATGCAGTATGTTGTTTAGTTTCTATATAGGTACGTAGGTACAGACGCCATATTTACATCAAGCTACCCCAAATTGTCGAATTTTCCCCATGGAACATGAACCTTATTCTAATGGCAATAAAGTTGAAAAACTATCAAATAAATTTAATACATTGGAGTAGCTTGATGTGCTGGCCTCTGTACATCTTCTACTACGTTACCGTTATATTTTAGAGCGAGCATATTCGTAAGAAGTTGGCAGTAGTATCTTTACAGCGCTAATGTTTTCTCTATTTTCTAATCTCTTCATAATTTAATTTTTATATATATTATATTTATAGTCTATATATTTATGTATTTATACTCATAATATGTATTAGTATTCTTTGATTCCTTTTTTTTCCCCTTCCCCCCGGAGCTCTGTGCGGTACAGACGTGTTTTAAGTTGGCTGCTATATTGTTTATTTTTAATTTAAATAATTTAAATCAAATATTGAAATTCGTGCAAGTACCAGGCGCGCATAAGATAAGAGGAGTGCGACGAACATCACCTGTAGAACTATCTTCACACTACAACTGCGTGAGTAATCAACTGCGTAATTAGCAAATTAGCCAATAAGGCATTACCGGCGCACAACGGTTACCGCCCACCTACCGAGCCAGTGCGCACGCACTGGGAGCGTAGCTGTCGCCGACACCGAGTACCAGGAGCGCTAGTCCTAACTTACGGTGCTCAAGTAAACATGATTCGACGTTCGCCGCCGAAAGTAGCGACCTCCTCGGAAGCTCTGAACTCCCCATACCACGGTGGGTCGGAACCGAATATTCCCACTTGCGGTCGTGAAGAGGTGAATCTTGGTGACTGCTCGTCAAACGTAAGTACACGAGTACCTAAACGTAAACACGATCAAGAATATAAATCGGAGTGGCAGTCCTTCAAAACAGAGATTTTGAGTACATTACAGACTTGGTCTGATTCACAAAATAATAAGATCGACCAAATACTATCAAGCGTGAACGAGATCCGAGAAGAATATCGTGAATTGCGTAGATCGGTAGAGTTTAACTCGGAGAAGTTTGACGACATAATTGCTAGTGTCGCGAAATTAGAGACTGAACGGCGCGATAACCAAAAACACATACAATCACTCGAAAATAAACTAGAATCTGTGGAAAGAAGTTTAATAAGTTCAACTATTGAGATACGCAACATCCCTCTAAACGATACGAAAGAAACCACAGAACATCTGATCAACGTGATTAAAAACGTGGGGAAAACCGTCAGTTTAGACGTTGAAACATCAGGTATCCGTGATATTTTCCGAGTTAATAGCAAAACAGACGGTTATAAACCTATAATCGTTGAGTTTACTAGTAAACTAACTAAAGAAGCTATGCTAGCTGCCGTTAAAAGGTTTAACCAGGTCAATAAGGCCTGCAAACTGAACACTTCCCACCTACAGTTTAAAGGGCCGCAGACTCCGATATACATAACGGAAACTCTAACAACTAATGCGAAGAAGATTTTCTATTTGTGTAGACAATTTGCTAAGGAGTACAAATACACCTTCTGCTGGGTATCACACGGACGGATATTTCTACGTAAAGCGGAAGGGATGAAACAAATTAGAGTTGATAGTGAATCTGATCTCACTAATCTAAGAAAACAACAATGACTATCTACTATAATAATAATTATTGTCAAACTTGTTAATATGCGTTTTTTGGCATTTTATGTTTTAACGTTTCTAATTTATTGTTTACTTTTAGTTAGACTTACATTTGCAACCAATTTTTATCATGTTTTTACATTGATTTATGTTTGTACCTACACAAATTCACAGATCATCAAACTCTACACTCACCCATCTTTTAGATCACATAATATTACACACAAGGCTCATGTTTACAAAACCTCGCGAGACTCTCATTCCCATTTAGCAAATGTACCCATAAAAACTTTATATTTACACCAGCGACTTATCAAAGTAACACTTATGAATATACATAAAATTCGATCATAATTCCCAACTATCAATGAATAGTGAATTAGATGAGTTATCCGTCGCTGATTCCAGCTCTTGTAATATCGATGACTGCTCCTGTTTAATTTATAGCGAGAATTCTCCCTTGAATATTATTGTACAAAATATAAGAAGTGTTAGCCGTAATTTTTCAGGATTACAAACCCTCATCGAACGATCACAAGTAGACTGGGATGTGATAATTCTAACAGAATGTTGGTTATCTCGGTCACCGTTTATTCCCATCATTGATGGTTACCAGTTCGCAAACACACAAACTAACAGGACACAAAATGAGGGCGTTATTGTTTACTATAAATCATCCCTTACCTATAAGATATTTGAACCACCGCTTCTGGATGGCAATTGTCTTATTATAATTATAAATACACAGACTGTGGTTCTCTGTATTTATCGTCCCCCGGGGGAAAGAAATGTCTCTAAATTTCTTGAATCACTAAACAATATTTTACTAACATTAACGTCATACATTAATATTTTCCTTACAGGCGACATTAATATAGATATAACGCCATCGACTTCTGATCCTAGAGCGGATATATACCTTAATTTATTAGCCTCTCATGGTATGTTGCCTGCATACTATATCCCTACACACTCTCTAACATGTCTTGACCACGTAATTGTCAAAGCAAAACTTTCAGTTAAATGTTTTGTTGCCCAAACAACCCTAACTGACCATTACACCGTCATTGTAAGCCTTTCTCACGTGAGATCCTCTCACCGCCATTCAAAAACAATAAAACGTATTCATTATCCATCCCTCGACGAAAAAATTAAAATGATCGACTTTGACAGTGTTTACTCTTTAGATAACCCTAACGAAGCTATATCTTTCTTTCTTAAAACCCTTACCAATTTGATGATTACTTGCACTAAAAAGATCACAGTGCCGAGACGTAAGCGATTAATTAAGCCTTGGATTACTCTAGGTCTACTACGATGCATGCGAAACCGAGACAATCTTCATCTTAAGTCTAAAAAGCATCCTAACGACGAAGTTGCAAAATTAACCTACACACGTTATCGTAATTATTGTAATGATATTCTGAAAAGAGTTAAGCAAGAGTATGATAAGGCTGAACTATCGAAATGTCAAGGCAACACTAAAAAATTGTGGGACACCATCAAATCAATCACTTATACCACGAAACAGAGTAGACCACCTTTGGATCTGATTAATCCAGATCAGCCAAATCTGTCTGTGAATAAGATAAATCACTTCTTTACGGGAATCGGTAAATCTTTAGCAAGATCTATCACAAGGTTTGACCCTACTTTTTACCAGACTTCATCTCTGCCGTCGTGTCCCTTCTCTTTTGTTCTTCTGCCCACTGATGTGGATGAGATCAAATTCATCATTACAGCTCTTAAAACAACTTTCGTCGTAGGGTGTGACGATGTTCCCAGTGAATTATTAAAAAGATACGTTAACTTATTATCTGATCATATCGCGTTTATTTGTAACCTCTGCCTTTTCACGGGTGAATTCCCTTCTGACCTCAAGAAATCCTTAGTTCACCCAATTCATAAGTCTGGTAGCAGAGATTGTGTTAATAACTACCGTCCAATATCCATTTTGCCTACACTATCCAAAATTCTCGAGAAAGTTATTAATAAGCAACTTACCAACTACTTAGAAACAAACAAACTTTTATCGGACAATCAATATGGTTTTCGTAAAGGTAGATCAACAAGCGATGCCGTACACCAACTAACTGACACCATAGTTTCTAGGTTAGATGAGAAAAAAAAGGTTCTTACAATTTTCCTCGACTTGGCTAAGGCTTTTGACACAGTCTCTGCGCCACTCTTAATGGAGAAGCTTGAGCACCTCGGAGTTCGCGGCGAACAGTTAAAATTGTTTAAAAGTTACCTGAATGGGAGAACGCAACGAGTTGTGGTCGAGGAGTGGTTGAGTGATGATTGCGAAGTCAATATCGGTATTCCTCAGGGGAGTATTTTAGGGCCTACCCTCTTTTTAATTTTCATTAATGACCTCTGTCAATTGAACCTTACTAACGGCAAAATTATTACTTTTGCAGACGATACGGCTATTCTATTTTATGGCGATACTTGGGAGGAGGTGTACCGCTTTGCTCAATTGGGATTCTCACTCGTTATGACCTGGCTAAACAACAACTTGCTCTTTCTTAACACAGACAAAACCAAATACATAGCTTTTTCACTTTCAAACAGTCACCTTACTCAAGACAGTTTATTAAACATCACGGCCCACTCATGCAATAACAGCTCTTCCTGCTCATGCCCTAAACTTGAAAAAGTGAACTCTCTCAAGTACCTTGGGGTAACCATAGACAAAAACCTCAACTTTAATTCCCACATTGATCTGTTGTCCAAGAGAACTAGGAAGCTCATCTTCATTTTTAAAAACCTTCGACATGTTGCAGATGCAAAGATTCTTAAAACAATATACTTTGCGCTATGTCAATCTGTACTAGGTTATTGTATTTCTGTTTGGGGTGGTGCCTCTAAATCATGTATGATTAAAATCGAGCGAGCACAAAGAGCAGTGCTTAAGGTAGCCCATGCCCTACCGTTTTTTCTCCCTACCACTGAACTCTACGATAGGTGCAAGGTTCTCACTGTTCGACAACTGTTTATCGTCCAAATAATCTTGCGTAAACATTCTGCGCTGAACTACAACTCATCCTTGCATGCTCATAAACGCATTAAGTCAAATGTATGTCCTACTCAAATGTGTAGAAGTAGTCTTTCGCGCCGAAGCTTTTGTTTTCTTGGCAGTTATTTATATAACAAACTAAACTCTAAACTAAAAATATACCCGCTAACCAAAGCAAAATGTAAGCAAGTACTCACTACATATCTCTTGGACCTTGATTATGATAGCACGGAAAGCCTCTTAATTGTTTTAAGATAGATATGTTTTCAGCCTACATATCGCACCTTACCACACCGCACCACACCACACCACACCACACCACACCACACCACACCACACCACACCACACCACACCACACCACACCACACCACACCACACCACACCACACCACACCACACCACACCACACTACACCACACCACACCACACCACACCACACCACACCACACCACACCACACCACACCACACCACACCACACCACACCACACCACACCACACCACACCACACCACACCACACCACACCACACCACACCACACCACACCACACCACACCACACCACACCACACCACACCACACCACACCACACCACACCACACCACACCACACCACACCACACCACACCACACCACACCAGTCACCACTACACTATAATACACCTTACCTACTAGTACACCTTCAAAAATATTTTAATTGCGTAAATTTCATTTTCCTTTCTGTTTACTGTCTTCTTCTGCCAAAGGTTCAATAATATTTGTCATCATTTAAGTTGAATACTGAAATACTGTTTATGGGGGGGGCCTGGTAATCTGTGTGACAGGGTTTTCCTAGTACAGATACCAGTCTCCCACAAAGGATTTATCTAATGTAGTATTTAGCATATTTTTAAGGCTCCTTTGTGGAAGAGAAAATAAATGTTTATTATTATTATTATTATTATTATTTTTACATTTTTCATTGCACCTACCACTGTTTTTCTCTGCTTCACTGGTTGACTGGTAGAAAATGCCTATGGCATTAAGTCCGCCTCTGTACATTAGTGTGCATGAAGTATTAAATAAATAAATAAATATTAGTACCTAATTACCTCTTTTATAGGCATAATGATCTTTCTCTTGGTGCGTCCTTTATTTATTTAGTCTCTATTTATTCTTGTAACTATCCGCACTTATACGCAAACGTTTTCTCATGACTTGCTAAGCACATCGAATCATAAATAATGTCCATACTCAGACTTTATCTTATAAATGCTCATTTTCTTACTTTCAAAACAAATATTACAATTACAAGTCCATTGAAAAATGTTTTACAACCCAGTAGAGCTATAATCTCAACCCAAAACTAGCAACTTTGCAACAAATAAACAAAAATAACAACAAACGCAACTTATTCGCTCCTCATATTTTATCGCACAATGCTGCAGACGAAAACGACATCCATAAAAATATCGTCTGAGCTGCGCTTTTGAAGTCATAACAACGTCTCGTTACGCATTGTTGGGATATATTTCTAAAACTTTTACTCAACAACACGGGTATGCATCAACAAGCATCGTGAACTAAGTTAGCAACTGCACTAGATATTATTAGATATAGATGATTCTTGAACGCAGATACATTGTACTGGAGAGTTAACTGTTTGAGTAGATTGAGATCTAGACATTTATTGTAGAACCTAATTATTTAATAATATTTTTTTTATCTTTCTTCAAAAATACGAAATAGTTGGTTGCACGTAGACATACGCACAGCTTAATCTATTAAAAACTAACGCCAAAGGAATCCTACTGACATTTAAATAATTATGTAAAAGTGTATGTCTTAACACAATGTAAGGATGTTTGCTAGTTTTCCACCACTAAACAAATTAAGATGAAACTTTTATATGTCATAGCGTTTACTTCAAAATAACAAATAGGCAATATATTTTATATTGGTATATGCGCAAACCAGTTTGCGTGGGTGGCTTTGTTCTGTGTCTGGGTATAATTCAGAAATTTACAAGTATGTGTATCAGTGGTCTAGTGCTCATAGTAGTGGATTTATTTATTTTTATTTATTTAATTACCTATGCGGATGAATGTTTTGACGCCTTATTTATGTTAGTTATATTACTTTTCTTTTTGTTTTTATTATGTATGTAATAGAATATTTTTTCTTACTTGTAAATACAAAGTTCATTACCTGTTAAAAATATTATGGTTATTTTAATTTTACTTGACGCACATTTATCAGATAATGGCAGACAAGTACGCTCAAAGGTGATGCCAATGTCTTAAGAAATATCTTTATGCATACCCGTGATAGGAGATTTGATTCTTATTCGCACGAAAAGTGTACCAACGTGAAAACCTTTGTGAATATTTCTACCAGGCTATATTTTAAAACAACTCCAGAAATAATAAATATTGGTCCGGCTTGATTGACTACGGCTTTTTCAACCGTATGTTATATTTTTTGGTTTTGTTGAAAATGTACAAACGCATACCTGTGTTACAAAAAGATAGTTATCAACTTTTATACCGGAAAAAAAATACTTGAACGAGCTTCAAAAATTTTGATGAACTAGTAAACTGAACAAAAAATATGGTTTCATACAATATTCACATACCTTTATCTTATCTCGAGTAGGTACCCACAGACACTGCATCCGTCATTAATGTTATGATAATACAGTCAATGGTGGTTGAAACTCAATTAATAGGCATATAATTCCTAGGGGCCAGACAACGGGTCAGTCCGGAAGTGCGGTGGCCATTATTGCAGGACACCGGAAGTGATTAAGAGCAGTAGGTGGCGTTGGCGCCCAACATGGGACCTTATCTATGTAACGTTGCATTGTTGTTGACGGGATTCCAACATAGAAATATTCACTAAACTATTTGAATATTATTATGAAAGCAATTAAAGCTACATTCGTTAAATTAGGATGAAATTTTGTTTCACACATTTAATATTGGCACCCGCGTGGGACCACGTAAATAAAATTACAAAACTAATTTATCAGAAAAGCGATAGCCAAACAATAAACAAAGCATTAATAATTGCTATTAACAGAAGGCTTTTCTTATCGCAAACCCTTGATCAATATTAGATTCTCAGTTTACAATAGCAATTATTTATTAATACTACCCTACGATTAATGCAAACGACATTGTATAAACAACAAGTAGGTTGCTACCGTCCGTCAAAAATATATCACAAAACTAATTTCCTGTCCATTGTTTCAACCAGAGTTTGGTACGCGTACCCATTTCCTCCAGGTTGTTTTTTTCTCTTTTTTCTTCCCCCCCAAGTGTTTCTGATTAAAATTAATTGCGTTCGAAGAAGTTAATTGTAGCGGGGAATGAACGTTTGAACATAAATTGAGTAACAAATGGAGACGCTGTAGACCGTTATTTGTTAGTTCACCCTATAATTTGTTATGCTACCGTCGAGTTAATAAATCTGAAATGGGGGTAGATTGCGACCTGATAAATTGCACTTCAAAGGATTTCGAAAACCTGTGTTTGTACAGCTCAATACTGTTCGGGAATCTAATTTGTTCATTTTGGTTCAGTGGAAGAGGGTCGTGTTTGATTGCAAAACGGTTATTTAGAATGTTGGGATTATACGGTTCAAATTGGTCAATTTGATTGGTTATTGTCATGTGTATGTTTCAACATTGATAAAGTTACAATATGGCATTTGATTCATGATTATTTAAATAAAATTTGGTGGCCATACCATGACGTGTAATAGTCATCATTGTTTCATTATTAAAAAGGGATAGCGCTATTCACTTAGCATAGCTGCGTCTCTGTCTAGTCATTCTATGTGAAACACTGGCATTTAGCTACATACGGTTATAATATAAATAGGGACCTGACCTCAACACAGTTAAATAAATAATATAAATAAATATTCCACTACTTTTCACACAACGCCATTTAGTCCCAAGTTAAGCTTGAGAGCTTGTGTTATGGGTACTAAACAGCTGATAAACATACTTATATATTTCTAAATATATACATATTATAGATAAAGTACTGCCAGACACAGAACAAATGATCATGCTCATCACACAAACATTTGTCCTGGGTGGGAATCGAACCCACGACCTCCAGCATAGCAGTCAGGATCACTAACTACTAGACCAACAGGCCAGTCGCAGCTTAATTGTAACTAAGGAAATATGGAATGAAATATGTACAGACGCCAGCACATCAAGTTACCCCAATGTGTCAAATTTTCCCAATTGAATATGAAGCTTATTCTGTTTGCATAAAGTTGAAAAACGATCAAAGAAATTTGACACATTGGGGTAACTTGACGTGCTGGCGTCTGTACTATAGACACACCTTTGCCTAGCCCTTCGGTGAAAATAGGCGTGATATTATGTAAAACGAACGTCCGTATCAAACTACAATTGCATTAAGCTGAGCGCAACACTATAGAGCAGCGTTTCTCAAAGTAAGCGAATATTGGGTGGGTCCTGGCAAAAAGTGACGATGATTTGACCGACCGGGTCATTGGGCCGGGTGAGACGCGATTTTTGTCTAAAAATACTGATAAAAATGGGACGTATCAAACTCTTTGCTAGTTATTAAAATGTAAGTCGATGCTAATGCTTTATTGACAAAAGTTATAACGATATGCATCACTCTTATTAAAAATATAAATCCACTATTGATTTCACCAAGATGTAACTAACTCCTTTTGAAAGCTATTATACCAGCGTGCAGCGCAGTGACTTTTTTTTTAAATGTTACGACAACATGCTCAGTTACTTTTTGGCTTCCTACGGGACTATTTTTTTACAATTAAAATTTTGTTTTCTCGTTAGTTTAACCATTTTTTTATTTTGTCCTACCTGCCAAAAAATACGTTTGTTTTTTCTTTAAGTGGGTCGCAATTCTGTAACTTTGGGAACCACTGTTCTAGGATATAAAATGCGTGAGTAATTGCAAAATCCTGCATTTTGTGCTGTCTACTCTGAATACAGATGAGGTTTTGCGTTTACGTGGCAATTACTAATCTAATACGTACATAATATGGTGTCATGATGGCGCTGGACATCTACGTGTGCTGAATATGCAAAATTTTGCACATCAAATGCTAATTTGTTGCAGTTTGTCCAATAATTAAGTGAAAACATTGTTATTTTACAATGAGACTGTTGATTACAAATTTAAGTGTAGTTGTTATGAATAATTTTCGATGTCACTGTATTTTAAATGTTATGATAATTCGGTTGTTGAAATTGGAACGAGTGGATTCGTTTGAAAGTAGACACAAAAACAATTGTTAACATTTATTGTAATTGTGTGAATTGTCTCATTGGCTTCTCATTTGTAAACAATAACACTTCAATGGGTGATGAATTGGTGATCTCAGACTTCAATAAAAAGTTAATTTTTCATTCACAAATGATAAACCTAGAAAGTGCATAGGTAGGTATTAATTAAAAAGAAACATTTGTGTGCTTTTCCGAATTAGATCTCTGAACCACGAGGTTTTTGCACGAGCATCAATTAATAAATAAATAAATAAATATTCCACAACTTTCACACAACGCCATTCAGTCTTAAACTAAGCAGAGCTTGTTATGGGTAGTAGACAACTGATAAACAAAAGTTTGTCATCATTAGTATGTTTATCAGTTGTCTAGTACCCATAGAGTCAAAGAGCGTTAATGAACTCAAGGTCATAAACGCTTTTTGACTGTATTAACATATTTTCTGTGTCATCAATATTGATAATTTTGACCACCATTACTAACAGAAAACGGTTTTTAGTAAGTGAACTCTTTTTGTTGATCTATTTTGGTTCTTCGGAGAAACCTAACATAATATCTCATATGAAACTAAGATATTGTAGTTTAGGTTTCTAACAGTGATAAAATGATAAAAACCGGTTAAAGTCGTTCAGAAGATTAGCCACACTGTACAAACAAACTTATGATATTATTATCTTTATATAATATCAGTACATAAGTAATAAAATTAAAAACAAATTTCTTTTACCTTAACCTTAATCCACCAGCCATTTTCAATGGACATCAATGTCACTTGCCACAACATCCATTTCCATTGTCGACTCAGTACCTACAACTTCACAACACCTGATACTCCGCTCTTCGTTCATACTCATATCAGTAAGACATAAAGAATTTAAATTCACAAAACACAATGCCCTAGGAACAATCCCAGTGATGGGAGCAACAGATCTCTTCCGGTTTCTCGCGTCCCAAGCAATATCTTATATATTTGACGCGCCCTCCAAAACGGAGATTATTCTAAAAGAATTGTTGGCGGGAGCCGCGTTGTGGATAAAAATGAAAATCTTAGCGTGATTTTGAGGGTAGAATGATATTTCGAATAATACCCTCATTCTTCATTTCTTAATGAAATATTGTGTAGGGAATGTTTTGAGAAATGTCGCCACTTATTGCGAAAGTAATTTGATGGTTGGTGATATATCTTTGTGTAAGTAGAACCTACCTGTTTATTCTTTGGGTACCTAATCTCCTTTCTCTTGATATCTCGAAGCATTTTACCTGACACTCTATGTAAATAAAAAATACAAATTAAAATACTCACGTGCTTTCATTGATACTTATAAATCAATAGAAAGAAGAGTTATCGGTAATCTTTATATAATACTAGCTTCTGCCCGCGACTTCGTCCGCATGGAAAAGATACTTTGGGCTAAGGCTAACTTTAACCCGCGACTTCGTTTACGTAGAAGGTAAAAATATTTTTAAATAATACGTACGCTAAGGAGTATTATAGATTTTTTTTAAATGTTCTGACCTCCTTAGCGTAAAAGGTTAGCCTCTCCTAGCTGACGCCCGCGGCTTCACCCACAGGGATGTCGGTTATCCCACCCAGCTCGGTGTCAGGCCTGCCAACGTACTCAAAAAGACAAATTATAAATAATAAGTTTCCTTGAGAACCACTCAATCCATTAGTGAAAACAGCATCGGCGTAGTCATTTTTGAGTTTATCGCGAACGAACGAACAGACAGACAGACAGACCGGCAGTAAGACAGACGGCAGCGACGCAAGCGCGGATCCACCGTTTTGTGAGCACTGTGGGTAGGTACCCAGTGTACCCACAAACCCAAATTGTGGTCAGATAGAACAAATAATCGTGCTCATCATACGAACATTTCTCTTGGGTGGGAATCGGACCCTCGACCTCCAGCATGGCGGTCAGGGCTTCTACTGTGTACATTTTGGAATTGAATAGAATATATTTTATTGTAATGTAAATGTAAAAGTGTAATACCAATCGAGTAAAATTATAGCCTCCTACTATTACTACTTCAAATACACTACCTACTCTAGTATTTTATGTAACATAGAGACACGCAGCGCAGTAGTTCAGCTTAAAACAAATATTTTGTTTCTTTTAAAATCAATGCATTGCAGTAAGGTACTTAGGTTAGCTAGTTAGGTTAGCTATTGGATAGGTATGATAAGTTAGGTTAGGTTATATGTATATATACACATAATACTAAATTTTCACCACTATATTTACCCTCTCAAGGATTGAATTCACAAAATCGCGTTTCGGCAATAATCATCATTAAGAACTTACGAGTGTAACCCAAAATATACCTAACCTTTAATGGAATTAATTTTGAAAACCAGAGAACTTCCATAATAACTTTGCACCCTCGCTTTTAGCCCCTTAAGGAATGATTTTTGAAAAAATATTTTATGAGTACGTGTTTCTGTGTACTTTTAATGAAGAATCTTCATACTGATTTTCATTCGCATATCTTCAAAAACCGCAATGTATCATACTCCCGTTTTATCTGCATTTTTTTTGCCCTTCCGTTTTATCCCCTTAGGGGGTGAAACCTCCTTTCTTGAGGCCTATTCAAACCTGAGCGATATTCGCTGCCGCTGTGAGTAAACTACATAACGCGCGGGTTTCGCTCAGTTATTTAGTATCAAGTACCGCGGCTAGAGCGACCTGAGCGATATTCGCTGCCGCTGTGGGTAGAGGTACATACCGCGCGGGTTCCGCTCAGGTATTTAGTATCAATTTCGCTACCGTCTGCCGCAGACCGTAAAATCGTATATGTAGACAGTAATATTACCACATACCCACTGGGTTTACTCTGCCGCAGACGGTAGGGATTACCGCTTAGGTCTGAATAGGCCTATAGCGCTCCCCTGCGTTACAAAAGAAATACTTATGCAAAATTTCAAGTTTCTAACCCTTATGGTTTAAGCCATGCGTTGATATGTCAGTCAGTCAATCAGCTTCTCCTTTTATAGACATAATTAAATAGAAAGAAGAAATATTAACGCTAGTAATTTACTTCATTGTAAAGTTGTTGTTACTTTTATTCGTTGTTATATTAGGATCCTAAAAACCGAATAAAAAAAAACATATTTTCAGAAACAATTTTATTGGGATACAAACATTTTCGCAAAAAACTATTAAATTACTAATACTATCTAAATTAAAATCATCTTTCTTTACTAGAATAAATGATGAATAAATGATTTTTATTTCAGACATATAAACTACATAATTATGCCTGAAATATAAATAGAAATGATTTATATTTAAGTCTAGGGTTGGTTTGGTCGTTGTCGTGTAAAAAATCGTAACGAGTAGAATTTCGACAGTCTGACAACCACTCTAACCATAAAGCCCTTTACCCCATAAAGGTTATCGTTTTGGCGGACTGCTAGTTTTAATAAATTATGTTTTATTCTGATTTATCCAGTAATTGGGCTGTGGATGTCAGGTACGCCATAAATCCAAGTATGCAGCGGAGTCTTGACAGTTGAGAAGTTGACCCCAACATAGTTGTGGTATAATTCACCACAAACTGCCCAGTCATCTTTTCTCCTCCACTATCAAGTCCATCCAAAGGTTGTCGCTTTTAGCGATAAGACCGCCCATTGTATTACCCTATGTAGCCCTTAAAGTTATACTTTGTAAGTTTTTATGGTGTACAATAAAGAGTATTCCATTCTATTCTAGTTGGGAAAGGGCATAAATAATGATGATGAGATATTATGACAAACAAATCATTAGATTCTGTCATTTGTAAGCTCGTTTAATGACATCGCTATTTGCACGAAATGCTCAGCAGGATATGCCGAAACCAAACCACTATAAAACCCATTTGTACCTTAGTCTGGCTAATAAACATTTTGGATTTCATTTTGATTTTTTGATTTATAGTCGGCTTAACACGTTATGTAAATTCCTCGACGCAAAATCAAAATCTCCTGTCTCCGCATCAAGGAGTATTCACTATAAATCGAATGACCGGCCATCCAATAGTTATGTTGAGTTCGTTTTGTTGGCACAATTGTATCAATATTGGACATCGTAACTCGATTTCTAAACGTAGCACAGTGCGCTGTCAAGTAACTGACGTCACTAAAATGACGGGCTTGTGGCGAACGGTTTCAGTATAGAATATTATTATTATTTACAAAATCGGTATTGTGAGTCGGAAATGCACAAAAAGCGTTATGTACGGTTTTAATTAATTTGTTTCTAAAGATTACAATATTATAAAGCACTTTTACAGTACCTAAATATTAAACATTACTTGATTAATACATTGTTGTTTGCTGTAGAGAAGTAGTAAGGGTTAGTAGTGTTAACATTACTTGTTGTAACTGTAGCCATATGAGGGTAGTAGTTAACAAAAAATGTGTTGCATACCGCTGCGCCACGTTTTTTGACGCGATATGTGCGGTGACTCGTTATCTTTGTTGTTAAGTTTGAAATCTAAGGACTCGTCTACACTTATGCATATTATTTTCAGACAATCCGCAGCTATAGTCAAAGGTTTATAAAATATGATAGACAGTCCCAACGGCTCAAAGTGGTGTCCGAGTATTATTTTACTAGAATAGCTTAACCTAACAAAGGAGATTATTTAAAATGTTTTTTAAAAGAAACAGGAAAGGCAATATGCCAGCTTAATCCCGTAATTAAATAAAAATTAGGTCCTTCTCTAAATTAATAAAATATCCAGTTTACATTAGCATAATCGTGCCGTGAAACCCGTTCGTATACACCTAGTTACAGGTAACGGTGTGTCCCTAGTGGTTACGGCTCGTACAACACGTCTACGTTTAATTATTTTAACGTGTCCCAACGAAATTGTAACTTAATTTCTATGATTAAATTTTATTCGGATCGGATTTTGAGTGTGTTTAATTTTATGCTGGGTTTTAAAATATTGAGCACGGTAAATAGAGTTGACAGTGTAATTAAGTACTCACACTGGCACCGTGCGTGTTTGACGCGAGGCGATTTCCGTATTTTTCTTCGACCGACGACCGACGACGAATGTCAAAATTCTATCAAAAATACGCCTAGATTCCCAAAATTTTTGAAAAGTGTTTAACATTAGATTGTCGCTGAAATGTGATTGCGACTTTGAAAGTTTTTAATTACGTTTTAATTATTCACCTTCTGGTGTTCAAAAGTAAACAAAGCAAATGAAGTATATAGGTAACAATCATAGCAGGTCGAGTTTTGTAGTTTTTGCCTACCCCTATGGTAAAAAAGCGTGAGTTTACGATGTATGTGTAAATAAATTTTAATTTAATTAATAGATACACATGTGTTTTGTTAATTATAATTGATTTTGTATAGATTGTCTCCTTAGTCTCGTGATTGCAAGTGCCAGAGAAACTAGGTCGACTGGTAGAAAATGCCTATGGCATTAAGTCCGCCTCTGTACATTAGTGTGCTTGGAGTATTGAATAAATAAATAATAAATAAACTTACTAAGCACATCATGCTCTACTGATGTCCTTAGTTAGTTTCTCTGGTTAGACAAAATATTTGGGTGTTTAGTCATTACTTTTCAGTGCCAGATATCAAAATACAATAAATTTAGTCAAAAATGTCGGTCTTTTGATCACGGTAAAAATAATTTATGATAATGTTGGCAACAGCCAAACCCACCAATGACAATAGATAATAATTGCATCGATTGCAAATTTACACAATAAGAACTTACTCACTGCATTAACCCAATCCTAATTCAGTAAACTTTTTACACTTAATATTCTGCACCATTCTCCCACATTGCCGAACCCCGACACAACTGTACAACAATTAACACTAAGTGTGAACGTCGCTTAGCCATTCAATTTATCCGGGAACAGCCGATCCAATCCCTTAAACCTAACCGATAAACTCTAACCCTACCGCTGCCGCTTAGGTGTCAAAAAGACCGAACAATACATTTCCCGCGAAATCCGCTCAATTCACAACGCCTCGACGCGGATCAGGTAACAAATCACTGGACGAACCCCCCGCTACCCCCTCTACTGGCCTCTTACGTCACAGCCCTCCACCACTCATTTAGCTCAAAATCGTGTCACGTCCACGAAACCCGCTGTATAATTACAAAAACGAGTTTGGATTCCGTTACAGTCGGTATCATGTGTGACTTGAGTTACGATTGTTTTATTTGACTTTTGAAAAGTTTGGTAATATGAAGCGGGAACTAAAAGTGCAAATAAAAATGGCCGCCCGTTTTATATTTCGAGTGTTTGCATGGAGTGTTAGCTTTCATAAATTGAATAATAGCGTGGGTATTGGAAAGTTTATGAAAATTTATTTAGTATACTCTTCCTGTGTTTTTTCAGGTAATTTTACTTTCAGCAACACAGGTATAATGGTAGGAAAATGACAAGATCGAAGCTATCTATCTCGAAATTGCTTAATTGACTACATATTGTAATGCTTCACGCTCGACCATCACTCAACTGAAGTGCCGCTCGACGTCCGTGTCCACTCAACTAGTTCACACGTACCCGCAACACAACAGATGGCGCCACCGTCCTCCTTCGATTTTATAACAAAAATAATTCCCTCTCTAGTGAAAACATTTTCCTTCGCCGTATTTAAATTGCAAGCACTTCATCACTCTGTAAAATTTACTTTCTGCACTACCCTCTCTCCACAATCTCGTCTAAACAATCTTAACGAACATCGACCAATGAATCACTCTATCAAATGGTACCCGAACTCGATGCGGCCTATTAGAATAAACTGTGTTGTTACCCAACTTTGTACCCAAAAATAACTCAAATGTGATATTCGGTTATTCCTTAGAGAACCCGAAGTCCGTAATTATGTCACAGGGGGGCGGGAGGGACGGATATGAAATGACAAAAGACGTATTGGATATCACCGTGATAGAATACCGGTACCGCGACTGGTTTTTCTCCGTTATCGTACGAGATGTGTCAATATTTTCCGGGATTTTTGTTCGAAACGATAAATCGGTTGGTTTTTGCTTCGTTTTTGCGATACAGTTTTGGGATTGAAGGCCTGGGCCGGGATATGTTAGGTTTGAAAGGAAAACGCCCAAAAAATGCCTGAAATAGACAGAAACTACTAATAGTCCTTAATTATATCAAGAATAAAATATATACAACGAAATGTATCTCAAGTTTGTTTACCTAGGGTGAAAATATAACGATAATTAAAATATTTATTTTGATATCCGTCATAGTCATTCTTAATTTATAATGGCGGTCAGTGTTTGTTTGACATGAGTAATCGACATTCAGCCTAAACAGATATCGTCAAATAATCCTTAACGAACTATTTTATGGAATTATTGGATAGTTATCATTCATTTAATATTATTCGACCTATTAATACCGTAAATATAATTAAAATAGTTTATGCGTATGAATATTTATCAAAATAAAAAACTCGAGTTATAAATCGTATCGTAGGCTGTATGCATCACATGTCCTTTGCCTTATTGACAATTGACATGTATGCATTTTCATTTTTTCGATTCATGGTTTTGCGGATTTAGGCGTTTGCGGCTCGAGTAAATTCAGGATATTATATTATAACGACGACTGTGGCTATTTTTTAAGGATTTTGCTTTTACTTCTGCACACGTTACCCATTTTTGAACACGACTTAGATTAGACCCGCCTAAACGTCAACTCGGCTTTTTGACGACGGATACGACTCAGCTGTTGTTTTGGAATTGTGCACCGTGTACATTTAAGAATGGATAGAAACATACACTGTACTTATTCATTACTATCTCGATATTGCAACGATGAGATGTAATCTCATATCAGTGCAAAATGATGAAGTACGTAGTATCCTTAACCTTGACTTAACCTATATTTAAGAAAAAATGTTTGGAACTGGCTTCTACCAAGTTTTTTGATAATTATTGAAATTGACATGGGTTTCGAACGATTTATAGTGCAATTTGGCGTATATTTCATTGTTGTTCATTTCAGGCATTTTTTTGTGTGGCCGATGGGCATTCCCCTTTGGTGAGTTGCAGTGGCAGGGTTATTGAATATGGAGGTTGCTTTTAGTACGGTTTCGAATACATCATGGATAGACAGAATCCGCTAGCAAAGCCAACTTTCCAATATTGTGTAAAATAAAAACAAGGAATTCTGTGAACCAATTCTGTGGACTGGCCACTGATCTCCGTTTCCAAGAATTTGTTGACAGACAAACAGAAGGGTTGTAATTATATATATATAAAGTTGTTTGAATTTTAATAAGTTACAAGTTGTCGGAATCGTTTCCCTTTTCGCAAAGTATTACATCATTTTTAACATAGAAGGCAAAAAGATGTTGTTTGGAAAAAATGAATATTAAACATAATAAGATCCTTCGAGAGAAAATGGAGTTTATATTACGATAAACTGTATGACGGATTACCAAGCTTTTCGCCGTTGTAATGTATTGTGATGTTTTCAACGGCCTTGTGGGTCTAGCAGTTGCAAGAGCTACTGCTGAGCACGAGGTTCTGGATTCGTTTCCCGGGTCAGGCAAAATATTCTTCTTTAGTTCGGTTTATATGGAATTTCTAAGTAGAATAGAATACTCTTTATAGTACACCATAAAAACTTACAAATTCATACTTTAAGGGCTACATAGGGAAGACTAAGTAGTCCTCAGAGTTTGCATTTGTGACTCATGGGCCGGATGTGATCTCCTAGCTTAGCCCCCAATAAAATGAGAGTTAAATAAATAAATAAAAAGTTTTAATTGTTTCTCGAGACTTAAAATAAAACTAGACAAATCATGGCTGTATTATAACCACACATCTGCCTTGCTCTTCAGGGATTACTGTCGTGATGGTTTGTACTTTACCGCACTGTAACCTAATCACCTTCAAAGAGCTTAGCTAGACTTACCACAAAACGGAGCGAACATATATTTCTATTTAGATATTTATATCTTTGCCGTTTTGAGGCAAGCTTAGATCGCTTTACCCCTATTTCAATAAACCACCCTTTACGAAACTTTTCATTCTATAAACGGATTCAACAATCGGGGTTTACAGATTAACTTTTCAGACTTCAAAACTTTGTATAATTGTTAGGTGAGCTGACTGACGGATAAATTAGTACCTTTGAGTTTCAATCTGTGTTACCAATGGCCCGAAGGAAAGAAAAAAAGAAAGAAGGAAAGAAAAAAAGAAAGAAAGAAAAACGATAAAAAATGATGTACCTACACGTTTTTTATACAAGCGAACATGAAATTCGTAAAGGCATAAATAGAATTAAAGGCACATCTTTTATTTATTTTATAGTTTAGCCTAGCCGGTTGTTTACACGATATATTAAATCAAAGTTCTCGCTTTAAGCCATTTCGCTTATGTCATTTTACTTACAAGCCACATGCTCATTTTATTATGGTTATTCATAATGTTATATTATTATTGGACTTATAGAAATAGCAATAAACAAAACATAGATCTGAAAATTTAACATACAAAGCAAAATTATGAATTTGACTTTAATTTAATTAGGTATAAATTTCTATGCTCCCACATCTAAATATCCTTAACCGAAAAAAAGTTTGCAACTGCTCAATAGACCCTAAAAACTGGGTGGCGGTTGTTAAAAAGTTAAGATGTAAGCAGAAGTCGAGGTGGACCCTAATTAGCCGGCACGCTTACATAACAATTAATCAAACTTTTGTGGTCCAAAACTTATCTATCGAGGTCGTTTTCGGAAATCCATTGGGGTGAGAAGTTTCGGGGACGGTTTTAACTTTGTAATACCTTTTTGTTATTTTGTATGTCGTCCCTACGTGTAATGCCCGTTTTCACTTAAGTCAAGCAAATAAATATTGACAAACAAACAGATGTTAAGGACGCGTTTACAAATCTGACCAAAATGAACAGTTTTTCGGTACATTTTGCGGCAGAACTAAACTAAACTGAATCTAAATAATAATTACCACAGACAGATTACTCCTTCGTCTTCAAAAGGTCGCAATTTTTTATTGTAAAATCTAGGTAAATAATATTGTAAATAATCATTTCCGGAACCTCTTTACACAAAATTGTCGATTTCGTTTTGAGTTTAGGAACATTTTTCTTCTATTTAATAACAGTAATGTGTTTATTTAAAAATATTTTATGTAAGGAGACATGATCAACTCAAAAAGGTGGCAGAAAAAACTACCAAAATATTCCAATTAATCCCAGAAAAAAAATCAAATCGATTTTAGTTTTTCAACTAATTTTGCTAGATTGCGTGAACCTTAATGGCTTGAAGCTAAGGGTTATTTTACTGATCACTGTCGTGAGTTATTGCACAAAAATTTAAAACATAAAATATTAGTTTGGACGCTGTGTCGCTTGCAAGCAGCAACTCCTGTTAAATAAGATCGCTATACAAAATATTTGACATACCAAATTTGATACTTTACGTGTTTTGTGCGCAATTAAACGCAATACCTAGAATTGAAGCACGTCATTTCGTAGATACGTCCTTAAGAAGATTATCGGACTAAAGTTAAGTAACGCTTGCCGAGGTCGGTTTATGGATGGGTGACCATTCATTCGACTTAGTGACTTAGACCCAGGAGACCGGTCGTTGTGGTGGTATTTTGTGGAGAAATGAAGATTCTGACCATTCTTTACCTGCTTCGAGCCTCGGAAAGCACAGGCCCTGGCTGTCATTAGTAGATCTGTTGTGACCGTTACGAGTAGTCAGAAACTTGGAACCCTTAACATCTGACAAACAGTTTAGGTACCGAGAGGAGGAGGAGGAGTATATCGTGTTACCCAGTTACTGGGTTAAAGAGGTCATTCAGCTGCGTTTAGTAAGACAAGAAGCCGACCCCGATAGTCAAAAAAGGCTAGGCAAATGATAATAAAACAAAATTAAACGCCTAATGAAGATAGTTCATTGTTCCAATTAGTCGAATTGTATTTGTATCGTATTAAGGACATAGCAACAAGACAGCACGTCCTTGTACAGTCTAACAGATAATAATAATAATAACCTCCTTAAATCTAATATCGGCACATATTTGTATCTCTGTACAACTCGGTATTATCGTTGAAGGTCACTTTCGGCGCCATTTTGGATCCGCTGACCTTTAACGGTCATATTCTGAATATCGAACTTGTCTACAGAATATCATAAGATTAATATTTATAATTATATTGAATGGATCTTTATATTTTGGTCTTTAATAAGGAAGATAGGTATTATTTTATTATGTTGCACTTGAGGAACGGTCAATTAAATACGAAAATGCAAAAACGACACCTGAATTGGTTATGTACTTAAGTATTCACATTTATAAGGAAATCTGGGTTTGTATAGATGAATAAAAGGTAAGGCAAAAAAAGTTGCTAAATTTTATTCTTCTGATGTTCGTAATACCTATACGAAATGTTAGTTAGTTGGCCTTTCACTGTTAATTATAGTACCTTCCAGCCCATAATTACAGTAAGAACAAAATGGAATTCATAGAATATTCCTACTTGCGGTCCTTGGGACCAAATTAAACATCTTGTAATTAACCACTTTAAATGCTAAAATTACCGTAACTAATGAGGAGTCCCCACTAATAATGTCTACGACCTCGCTTTCACACAAATTAGTCCATTTTCCTCACGAAAAACCAAAATTCTTCTACTATCGAACGCTCGCATCTTGAAATTATGACCATTATCATCGTTATAGCTTTCAGAATAGGGCCACTAAATCAGGTAGCAAGCACATCAACCGTGTTAAACGAAACTGAATCATAAAGTCCACACATAAAGTATACTCTTGATTGTGGGTTTGATATCGTATGTATTAAGGATGATTTGGCCGGTCGTAAGCAATTTCCAAATTGGATTTTGTAAGGGTAAACGCACCCGGGGCAAAACGCGATGTTTCATTAAAACTTGTGACTTTATCGTGTAACGGCCCTGTGATGTGGTTCCAGCAATTATTAGTTGGTAATTATAAATTTAATTATAGTTTCCAAGTTCATGTAAAAGTGGGGTACGCTGCAAGGTCTTGACAAATAGGAGGAATCTTCTTAGAGTGACTTATTGAAATGTCACGGTAACATCATCTTCCCAAACTAAGTGCCTATCTATGTGTTGGCTGAACTTTAAACTGAAAAAATGCCTAAGGTGTTTATTAAAAATATCTCAGATTGTGTATTTATGTGATATTCCATGTTTTTAAATGGTTAACTTAACTTCACTGTCTCACTGGTGTAGTGATTGCAAGTTCTACTGCCGAGCACGAGGTACCGGGTTCAATCCTTGGCTCGGGCAAAGTGTTAGTGAGTTTTACGTCTGAAATTTCTCAATAACAGGCTGGAGTCTGGATTTGTGATCGAAATGTAACTGTGGCATTTGCATGTACACCTACATAACCTTTCGGAGATTTACAGGCTTAGTCTTAAAAATTACAGACTCGCAACTGTAAAGTAATATATATATATATTTTTTAATTTAACAACATAGGCCCACTAGTTAGTACAAAAACCAACTTATCAACTGAGGGTCTAAGTCCGACTTATGAAAAAAGATGTACTCTTGAAACAAAAATAAGCTCATCTAAAAACAAAAAAAATACCTTCTATTGTAACAGAATACCAAACTCTAATCTTATAGATTACAATTAAACAGACATTATCAGCTCCCCGATACTAAGATAGTCTCCCTAAGATGACATCATGTAATGGAGCAGAGAGGAAATTTTTTTCTTACATTAATTCAATTGAAACTTCTAATTAGTTTGCTCAATTAGTGGAATTACTATCAAGAGACTGAAGGTGACAGAATGGCTGAAATAAGACAGTTATGTGACTACTTTATCGAAGAAGGCTGAATTTTCTTGTCCTTGCTTTAATTAGCTAATGATTTTTATAGGTATTCTTATTTTTACTACAATGGTTTTTATTTCAGTTTGACTGGGAAGGTCTGGACTGTTCAGGTGACGCTGAGCAGAAAGTTTTCTTAATATTATCTCGTTATAATTATGAGAACTGCTTTAAATTGTTATTTTTGTAAATGTTATAGTAATGTACGATACCTTAACGGTTTTTAAAAGAATCGGACGTGCTTTTTATAACAAAATCAGAGTCAAGTGGTAATAAAAATAATAATTCCAGCCTTAAAAGGTGGACCTGTCGGGCTACATGTAGCTCAACGTCGACTTAAAAACTCGACTAACAGTAGGAAAGAAATACCACTAAAGAAAGAAGGAGTCTTTTTGTGTAGTTAGTAACTAGCTGTTATTGAGTTTTTATATCTGGAATTTCTCAGTAGCAGCCCACAGTCTGGATCTGTGCCCGATTAATGTCAATAGGCTCGCCCCCTATTACATGGGACTTAGACATAACTGGCGAAATGTAGGTGTGCTACCAGGTACACTTCTGCCTAGTCCTTCGAGGATTACAGGCGTGACGTTATGTATGTGTAGTAACTAGCCTGGTTTTTTCACCGCATAAAAATGCATGGGCCTCAGATTTGGCCTCACATGCCGTTGAGTAATAAGTATAAGCATGCCGGTTTCCTAACGATGTTTTCCTTTACCGTTTTTGAAGCAATTGATAATTATACAATACACATATTGATTCGAAAAGTCAAAGATTCCCTGTCATCAAATTTCTTGTCAAGTCACAGGTTTCAAACTCGAGACCTGTTATTTGAAAGACTACAGGTCACACCACTTCGCTACATTTGGGTAGGCGGCTGGTATTATAACTTAAGAGAAAGATTTTACTAGACTTGCCAAATCTTGTAACCAACTCTTCTCATCAATATCTACAGCTACTAAAACTAAAAACAACAAAAACAAGCGATGGTCGAGCATCAGACACAATTACGTTACGCTAATCAAACGGCACGGCACGCGATCTATCGTGACGTGACCTATAACGATACGTGCTAACAAGAATGGCGCACGACACGACACGTTTTCGCGATCCAAGGTATTGGCAGGAGCGTTTGTATTGCATGACTGATTTCATTAATGTTTAAGAAAACAATAAAACACACTACAATGAATTGCGACCACATTGACACACTTACACCCACTTTTAAAAGATTTTGCAATATTTTGTTTGAGTTACTTTATCGTAGAATAATTTGTAGGTACACCACAAAACCACCTATTTACATATCTTTTCTACTTATCTATGAAGGCCTTCCAAAGGTTGTCAGTAAGAGATCGCTTTTAGCGATACGGCCGCCCATTGTAACTGGCCATGAAGCTTTTTAAGAGTTTAATTGTTAGTTTTGGTGTGGAATTAAAAGTAACTATTCTAATCTCTCCAACACCTATTCTATTTTCCTATTCTATTTTCTCCAACACCTTAGGTAAATTTAAGTTGCTGTTACACTCAAAACTTAACGTTGAGTAAGTGCAGTTGACCTACCTGGCTTACCATTTAGCTCAATATTTTTTTAATTTAATTTTGTTTGTTCATTTTATTTGTTCTTTTTATATATAGCTTACTACGAATAGCTTATTTTACGTTACTGCCTTAATTTGATTAATAATAATTGGTTGTTTAATATTTTAACGCAAGTTGTGGTTTCCTTTAATTGAAGGTGCACAAGGAATTGTACCTATTTATACTTTGTTTATTTTAGCGTGTAAGGTGTAATCTTTGTTTCAGATCCAAATAAATACAAATACAAATTCTATTCTAGCATCCACCTATCTGCCGTACGACTGTCAAAGATCTACAAATGACAGCCGGGACCAACGGCTTAACGTGCTTTCTGAGACACAGAGGGGTGTTCATTTATGTAATAACTGGTCACTCATCTACGGACTTATCTTGCTAACCTTCACTGGACCCGTGCAGCAGCTGTTTTGCCATAAGTTTCTCTAGGTCTTTCTGACCTTAGTAATTATTGTAGCATAACATATCACCTAAATGTACCTATAGACCTTTCTCACATCTTATTCACAGTAAGAAATTAACAGAAAAAATAAATTGATTAACAAAGTAATGAAATTATTCATACTTGAGCAGACAACCAATGCTTTTTATATGGTGTAGGTACTAACAATAAAGATAATTCTACTCTCAACTAATAAATTAAAACGCAAATCAGATAAATACAAACAAAACGATCAAGACCCACCGCTCTGTAAGGGTCTTAGCATCTTCGCAAAGAAAAAAACCGCCCGAGCATACAAGTTGAACGAATGAAATGAATGGAAGAACGAATGGTATTGTTCAAGCAATCATTCCCCTGGGTGTGTTTTATTGCGCCGCTATTCTCATCGTACTGTTATTGTTGGCATTTTTATGAAAACGCTACGATTTAAGTTCCCCATACTTGTTTTCAATTGAAACTATTCGTGCAAGTCAAGAATTATCGCTATTACTTTTTAAACGGTTTTTAACGTGTTAAGAATAGTTTTCTTGATTTCTCGCGTACGGAGAAAATATTTTTATGGCCTACAGATAGTTTTACTAGGTATGGCTGTTTGCGTAATACTTCCACAAAATGAGAAAGGTATGATTATTATAATTCAGTAAAGATTGACTAACTCGTTGGAAGTAGTGATTTTTGCGTGTTTTTTTACAAAATCAAGTAAACTGCTGCTGCTCAACTTAAAAAAATACGTTCAGAGGCCAGGCACATTAAGCTACCCCAATGTGTCAAATTTCTTTGACATGATAGCTTTTCAACTTTATTAAAAACTGAATAAGGTTTATATTTAACACGTTCGCGGACACTACGGTTATAGCAGTCATCTGTGATTTACTCGGTGACGCATCGGCTATAGCCGTTTATTTTTTTCGCACTCCAGGGGCACAACGGCTTTAGCAGACTATTATCTATACTGCCACCGTACATTTTATCATTAAGTGCCCCCAGACCAAAACTTTCAAATCGCTAGGTGTCATATAACATCTCTTTTTACACCTTCAAACCTGTCACTAGTCGTCCTTATTCTGTGCGCACGCACAGTGACGCACCTGTCATAGCAGCGTGAATTGTATGGCGGTTTGTTCAGTCGAGTCGGTCGGCGAGTGCCCGGTGGAGCGGATGTGTCGTTTGTGGTTTTTGTTATATAGTTAAATATGATTAATTTACCACTAATATTTAATTAAAATAAAGTAATGTCGATATCAACTAACATTTAATACCATTTTTGCTACAAATTCGTCTGTATTTCTGTATTATTGTAGGTAACTTACTCTGATGAGGATGGTAGTAAGGTAAAACATTTTATAAGACTTAAGGCAACACAATCAAGTGTTCCCTGTAGAGTCTCCAGCTTCCTTAGACGGTGAAAGCGTCCATATTCCTGCGTCGGCTAAATCTTCAGGTGGCTTTGACTTATTGCTGTTTCGTCCGCTGCTCGAATTACTCCGCCTGCCTCTGATTACTCTCCAATTACATGAAAAGATCTAGGAGTTCATGTTCATGTACCTGCTTGATGCTTCAGTTGGCTCAGCTGATTCAATTGCTGATATCGAAAATGAACATACTTAATTTAATTCAGACAGAAACAGACAGTAGGATCTTGCATTCGTTTAATTCCGATTCTACTCCACCAATATCAATAGGATCACCAACGCTTTTACAGGACTGGATGGACAGTGGAAATTCAATATCTTCTAAAAACATTGATATGACAGTACAAATTCCGAGTTACTCTAGATTATCAACAACCTAGTACATCATCATTTTCAGATGTACCTAGGGCCAAGGCTATAGCGGTTGTGTGAAATGTATATAGTTATAAACTATTCACCAGTGATGAAGCGGGTATTGCAGGCGAAGGCTATGGCCGTTGTGATTTTATTTATGTCCTTAGTAAAACCTACCAGTGACGATGCGGCTATAGCATTCCATACAAAATTAAGTGACAAAGTGGCATTGCAAAATCAGGCCGAGTGTCCGCGAACGTGTTAATTGGAAAAAAATTGCCAGCTTGGGGTAGCTTGTTATGTTGGTGTCTGTACAAACTTTGAAAAAATCACAGCATAAAATATGTACCTTGTCTCTCCAACCCGCCTAAATGGATTCCACGCGTCTTAAAAGGTATAACGACCGCCATAATTACGAAACTCGGCCAAAACAACATCGTTTTTTACAATTAACTTAAAAAAAAACGCTGTATGGAGTTTTATGCTCCCTAATCCCATCGCGGCCATTAAATCGTCATCAAGAGGAACTGGGGCCATTTTTCTTAATTACCTGGACACCTGGACTGGTTTTGGAAGAGTGTCATCTGAGTACCTACCTTGTTTGCTGGAGAGTTTGTTCCGCTGTTTGGTCTACGCAACAAAAATACTAGGAAGTGGCGAAGAGTGGACTTTTGGGGGACTGTCTTATGTAATTAAAACTTTTAAAACTGCTGATCCTTGGCCTAATTTGAATAAATACATACATACATAATCTCACGGCTTTTAAACCAAGTCAATAGTGTGAAGTGGGCGGGTGAGCTGTCTAGGCCATATGGGTTGGAATGCGGGGTGAGGCAGGGGGGGTTGTGCTCGCCAACGCTTTTCAACCTATATGTAAATAGTCTGATTGGCACGCTCAGCAGCATGCGTGTCGGGTGTCATATTGATGGCGTGTGTTGTAATAACATTAGTTACGCTGACGACATGGTGCTGCTGAGTGCGTCAATCTGCGGGCTAAGGTCACTCGTAGCCACTTGCGAACGATATGCCAAGCTACATGGTCTGGCTTATAATGTCAGCAAGAGTGTAGTCATGGTCTTTGGGGCCAGGGGTGAATACCCAGATGCAGTGCCTTCAGTGAAGGTAAACGATGTACCCCTGGTGAGGGTGGACCGGTTTAAGTATCTGGGGCACTTATTGACCTCTGGCCTCAAAGATGATGAGGATATTGGTAGGGAGCGGAGGGCGCTGTGTGTGAGAGCAAATATGATTGCCTGCAGATTCAGGCGTGCCTCTAATGAGGTAAAGCGCACTATATTTAGAGCCTACTGCACGTCTTTTTATACTTGCAGTCTGTGGGTCTCAAGGGCATGTGATGCCAAGTCAGAGGCCCATGGGCGGCATTAAAACTCTGACACCAGGTTAGTTACTAACCACACGATAAGAAGAAGAGTCTGTGGGTACATTATACTCAAAAGTCATACAGCGCCCTTCGCGTCCAATACAATAACGCATACAGGGTGCTGATGGGGTTGCCCCGGTACTGCAGCGCGTCAGGGATGTTTGCTGAGGCACGCGTAGATTGTTTCTACACGGTGATGCAAAAGCGGTGCGCATCCTTGGTCCGTAGGGTACGGGGCAGCGCCAACAGCATCCTGTCTATGATAGCTGGCAGGCTTGATTGCGTGTTTGTGAACCATTGCTGCAAGGTTTCAGCTGGGCCTGTCACCTTGCGGCAATGAAGTCACATTCCGTTTATGTATAATCTTTGTTTGTTACTAACTTAGTTTGTAAGTGTATTGTTACTAACACTGTGAGTCCTGTTACTTGTTTTAATAAATTATTATTATTATTATTATTATTTTTCCCATGGGGGTAGGCAGAAACTACAGAGCGCCATATGCTTCAATTCTCTTTTGCTTCTTTTACATTCATTAATGTCTGTTCATTTAGATGTTTTTGATTTTGTTGTCATTGTGTTGGCTTGTAGTTTTGGCTTCGCTTGTTATGCATAAGGTTGTAGGTTTAAATCTAGGTAAGTTTTAAATGTTATATTTTTTTTAATTTATTTATATAACTTGATAGTTTACCTTTGATATAATTTTATTTTCTGAGCACCAAACTAAACAGACCAAATAGTACACTGCTATTTTTATACTTAGAGTTTTACTTTATGACGGGAGTACACTGTATTTATCAACATAATAGTTTACTTATTTACTTTATCAATGATATAGCTATTGAACAACGCTAGTTTATAATCTAGGTACATGTCTTAGTAAGGTATAGCATCTGATTTAGTGTATACAAAGTTAATAAAAAAAAACTACTTTACGTAAGTACCTATGTAGATTTTGGGCATTAATATTATATTTTACTAGCAGACGTCAAACGGTTTCACTCGCGTAGGTCCCGTTCCCGTGGGAATACAGGAATAAAATAAGCCTATGTGTTAATCCAGGGTGTCAGCTAACTTCATACCAAACTTTTGTTAACAATGATTTTCTTGAATAAATTATTTTTATTACATAATATAATGTATTAGACGAAGATAATGTATTGAACGAGAGTAATTATACGTACCTAACTATTCTGTTTTGTAGTTATCGTGCCTTTTAACACGCCTTCGAGCGGGTTTTTTTTATTTTTGTATGACATCTTTAAGTTTACCCTATTGTTAATAAAATGTAACTTCATTTTATTTAATTGAATTTCCAAATAAGCCAACACTTACTGCCATATACAACTAATTAACCCAAACACTGCAACAGAAAATCCCACCACTTTGTTTCATAAATATGTCCAAAAAACCGATTCTCTCATTAAGCCTTCAGCAGAACGGGTCGCTTGTAATACCCGGTTACCCGGTTATTTCTCCAACTTTTAATTCGACCGCTTCGCCCGGATTACTGGTTGTGACTGGTTACGCCCGAACGAATTTCCAGGCGTTTTAACTGGCTTTAAATGTCAGTATACCTTTTATACCGTGGGAACGCAACCTAATTATGTTGAATCAATTTTTATGTTAAATCTTTTGCGTGAGGTTGGGGTATTTTATGCTGGTCTTTTGGGTACCGTATCAAAATTTCAAACCCAATTATAAAAACAAAAATAAAAACAAGAAAGGAATAAAAATTTGGAAACAGAAAATGTTTACTTAACCTCAGTGTGTGTTTTAGATTCACTCGCTGCTGAATTTTATTTTCGTCATATAACATTAATATTTCATTATTAATTATTAGTATTTTTTACCATTGTAATCCTCGATGGGTTAGGCAGAGTTGTACTACATTTTTTTTTAAACTTTAGTTACTATGGAACCAAAATACCTAGGTATTAATGTCTAATAAAAACTATGTAAGTCAAACTTATTCATACAACAGCTTACCTACTTATCTATACATATAATCTATACATATAATAAGACTGTAAAAAAACTGTGTCTGTACATTGAATATATTTAAAAAATAATAATTAAGGGGGGTTTAGAAACAGTAATAGAGCACGAATCCAAAAAAAAAAGTCTGTCTGTTTGTCTGTTTGTCTGTTTGTCTGTTTGTTTGCACACGCTAATCTTCGGAACTACTAGACGGATTTGAATGATTTTTTTTTTTGTTGTATAGATATTAAGTCTGGGCAACACATAGGCTATAATTTATCTTGGAAACTGGAACACCTGATGCAGAACCGCAACAGACCAGCTAAACTATAGGCGATACAAAAATGGTCCCATAGCAAAAATTGTTCCACGTGATAAGCATTTTCTGCTGAGAGAATAAATTTGAAGATCCGGAACACCTGATGCAGAACCGCAACAGACCAGCTAAACTATAGGAGATACAAAAATGGTCCCATAGCAAAAATTGTTCCACGTGATGAGCATTTTTTGCCAAGAGAATAAATTTGAAGATCCGGAACACCTGATGCAGAACCGCAACAGACCAGCTAAACTATAGGAGATACAAAAATGGTACCATAGCAAAAAATGTTCCACGTGATGAGCATTTTTTGCTGAGATAATAAATTTGAAGATCCGGAACACCTGATGCAGAACCGCAACAGACCAGCTAAACTATAGGAGATACAGAAATGGAACCATAGCAAAAATTGTTTCACGTGATGAGCATTTTTTGCTGAGAGAATAAATTTGAAGATCCGGAACATCTGATGCAGAACCGCAACAGACCAGCTAAACTAATAGGAGATACAGAAATGGAACCATAGCAAAAATTGTTCCACGTGATAAGTATTTTCTGCTGAGAGAATAAATTTGAAGATCCGGAACACCTGATGAGGAACTTCAAGAGCCCAGCTACACTATAATATATATAGGAATGACGTCTTAGCAAGAGTTGGTATGCTTTATGAGCACTTGCTGTTGACGTATAAAAATCGAAGATCTGGAACACCTGTTGTGGAACTCCAAGAGCCCAGCTACACCATAACTCACATAGGAATGACGTCTTTGCAAAAGTTGTTCGGTCTGATAGGCATTTCCTGTTGACTCATAAAAATCGAAGATCAGTAACATTTGGTATAAAAATTAAAGCTATCACTAATTTCATTGCATAATTATAAAATAACATAAGTACCTCCACGCGGTGAAGGTGGGAACAGTTCAGGACTGATTTCCGATGACGATGGTATATCATTGAAAATTAGACTCTACTGGCCAAATCTCATATTTTTTTTTATCGTTTAAATATGCCTTCGGGCTTATGTTATTTGAGTGTTTAATTTCCTTTTCCATTTATTATCTTTGTTACATGGTTGCCTACCCGGTAACGCAGGGGTGCAGCCACTTAGATTTTAATTGATCAGGTATCATCACAATAAAACTATAACCATGCCTAGAAAGAGGTCAAATCGTTCCCTTTTGGAACACCAAAGGTGCTAAATGATTTAAGATCATAAGATCCCAACAATCTACCGAAGAGCGTTAGGAGAGACTTGATGCTTTTCGAGAACATGGGGCTGTAACTCGCTCCGCGGAAACTTCTTGGGATCGCGAAGAATACGCCTGCATTCTCAGCGTATTTACGCATCTATATCCAGGTCTCTAGAGACCAGTGAAGAATATGTGCGCGACTGACCGCTGATCGTGAACATCATGCACTGTCTCACGAGTTGGAGACGTTCACGGAGCATGACGTTTAAGTTTTCAGCGTATATACGCATCGACTCTAGAGATAAGTGGGGGAAGAAGATGCGCGACTGACCGCTGATCGTGAACGTCACGCAACATATAGGCTATAATTTATTTTGGAAAATGGAACACCTAAAGTAAAAGAGATATAAAAATGGTGCCATTGCAAAAACTATTCCACGTGAAGAGTGTTTTCTGCTGTGAGACTAAATTTGAAGATCTGGAGCACCTGTAGTGGAACTCCAAATCCCAGCGACAATATAACATATACATAATAGAAATGGCGTCTTAGCAAAAGTTGTTAAGTCTGATGGCATTTCCTGTTGACCAACAAAAATAAAAAATCTGGAACGACTTGAATCGTCTCGCGCATCCCATTGTTTTTCCGTCCCCGGGCTATTAGAATTCGACATCAGACGTTTCAGATCTTCGATTTTGACGACCCCATTGTCGCTGACATAAGCAACAGGATCCGCGTACGAAGTCGCGGGCAGAAGCTAGTATATTATAAATTTATATTTACTAAATCACTTTTTAGCTTAAACATACGCTATAACTACATTAAACTCAGTCAAATCCAAATATAAAGCGTAGGGTGTTAAATTGTGATTCAGTTGGAAATAGGACACCAACACATGTACAAAATAATATAGGACTAGCCAAAAAAGGCAGCTATTCGACACACGCTTTCGAATCAGACGCGTGCTAGCAATAAAAAATACCGCTCCGAGTATGACAAATTCAAATCACATTTGTAACATTCCTCGTTCGGGACGAAATGTTCGGGAAAAAACTTTTATATCGTTTAAGTGCAGTTGACGGCTTCGAATAAGATCGGCGGAGATCGGTGGAGATCAGCGGAGTCCGGGAGTTTTCGGGCGACATTTCAAAGCAAGTAATTCAGGTTTGAAATAGTAACTGTTCTTCTAACTTATCAGACAGACGTGTTGCTAGTGAGTTTGTTCCGCCAATTCTTCTTCCCAGCAAAAACACTTGGAAGTGGTGAAGGGTGGACTTTTTGGGGGACTGTCTTATATAATATTGACGTTCAAAAAGTGCTGATCCTTAGCTTAATTTGAATAAATGACTTTTGAATTTGATTTTGAGTAAATAAGGCAAGGCACGCACCTCTAACTTTGTATAATTATCACTTTTGCTTTAAAAACAGTAAAGAAAAACATCGTAAGAGAACCGGCATGGCTGAGAGAAATTTCTCAACGGCATGTGAAGCCAGTTCAGTTACTGGGTAACACGATACCTCTTGGTCAAAGACATTCAATACCTATAGACCGGACATCACAAACAAATTTTTCGTCCGAAAAAGTCTATGAGTTTTTTTTAGTACGCTCCGCTGCCGCTCCAATACTCATATATTATTCTAGATGGCGTTACTGAGACACGGGATCAAAGTTTTTCTATGACATTTTCTTGACATGCCCGCTCTATAGTCTTTTAAATCTCTTTGCTCTTGGTAAACAGGGGGTCAAGTCTGCTATTGCAATCGTGTCTCAATGCCCGTCAATGATCGATTGATGACGTATAACGTCAAACTTATGATACATATTTCCCATACAAAAACTGTCGAAGTTGTCAAATATTCGATCAATGACCGGTCATTAAGACACGATTGCAATAGCAGACTCGAGCCCCTGGTTGTCAGATTTTCGGGTTCCTGACTATCTGTAACGACTATCATAGATCTACAAATGACAGCCAGGTCCAACGGCTTTACGTGCTTTCCGAGGCACGGAGGAGTCTTGATATGTAATGAATAGCCACCCATCCACGGACGAACCTTATAAAGCGTAGCTTAACCTTCGATCGACCCGTGAGTCTGATATTATCGTCATGTAAGTAAATATGCGAGGAAATAAAAATACCAGCCTGTAACAGTACCACAGCTGGGCAAAGGCTTGGTCTTCTTACACAGAGAATATCATTCTAAATAATACATTAAACCAGCGCAATTCAAACAATATTTCCTCACAGAAACCCTAATATTGGAGCAATATTAAATAGTTAGGTACTTACATAATATAGTGAAATACGTTCAGTTCGGAAGTCCATTTGAAAGCGTGGTGAATTCAATTCAGATATGATTCCATTCAAGTTGATGTGCTCCACAAAATGTATTATGTACAAATACTTGATAAATATCATAACTGTATTACATTATTGAATAAGTAAAGTAATATTATAAAGACGAAAGATTTAAGTTTTTGTTTGAAGGGATTTATTCAAAAACTATTCAACCGATTTCAAAAATCTATTTTACTGTATAAATGTATACTAGACGGTACATTTTCTTTTTGTAACATAGGCTATATTTTATTTATAAACCACAACATCATGTAGTGAACTGACAATCATAAAACACCTTATTGTAATGCACTTATGCACCTACATTTATGAACAAATTTGATTTGATTTGACAAGGGGGTAACTTAAACATACCCCGATGTTTAGGTTCAAAAGCAAAAGCACGAAATTCACGCGAATGAAGGTACAGGTGAAGTGCACGTGAGCTTTTTACTTAACTAGGTGCCGTTTACTAGAGGTCGCAAGCGCAACTACTGAACATGGGGTTCTGTCTTCGATTGCCGGGTCGCGCAAAGTACTATCGACTTTTCCATCCGATATTACTTCTGCCTTACCCTTTTACGAATACAGGTGTAATGTTATATTATATGATGTTTATAAGTCAAGGCTACAACACCGTCACATTTCACACAAAACCTGCAACCATTCTAAGAAACTTCAACAAACATAATTATTTTCTTCCCAAAACCAACATTGTAGCCAAAGTAACCCCAAGATACCCCTTAACAAACACTAACTAGAATATAAATATGCAGTCGAACTTTCCGAGCCATTACGCGAACGAAATCGTAAACTAAACAGTAACCCGCAGGCTAGAACTACATATTTATGAGGATAAAACATAATAAACAAACCTTCAGCTTCGATTACAGACCTTATAAGAAAACGAACGAAGTTGAACCTTATGCGGATAAGTTAAGGGTGGTGGGTGAGATATTATTAAGCGCGGTGGGCTAGCGAAGTGAAGACAGACCCGATATGCTCTACAACGTTCCCTTTGTTTGTTACCGATTGTTTTCTGTCATTGTACAGCGCTGGAGGATTTTAGGGATCCGCAAGAGAGGATTTAAAACGGTGAAGTGACCGTGACTATTAACGCCTAGCCTTTTGGGGTCGCGGCTTCTAGTCTAGGACGTAGCTTAACACCAGTATTTACAAAGAGTGAGTAGGTTACTTCTAGGCAAGCGTGCTTCATCGTCGACCACGTCATCGCTTACCATCAGGTGAGATAGTGATCAAACACGATATAATAAGAATCAATAAGATCAATTATAATAAAATAATAAGAAGCGACGTCCTTCTTTCTAATCTCCAAAAACCTTAAATGGGTAGCACAATAATCCTTGGTTAAACCGTTTGTCATACATTTAGGGTTCCGACTACACCGTAACGTCCTTCAAAGACATCATCTTGACTTCAAAGAACAAGAGTGTAAGAGTGTAAGTTTCATTAGAAATTTTGTGTCACACACATCACACTATTTCTAAACCACTGAAAGCCAAAGTCAAATACTTTATTTCAGTTAGACCCAAAGAGATACTTTTAAATATCAAATCTATTAAAAAGAAAAAAATGAGTCGCTTAGAAGTATATGCGCGCATAATTTCCGAATGACTGCACTATCAAATTCAAATTCAATAATTTATTGCATATGACACGTGTTTTACAAGATCTTAATAATAATAAAATAGTTCACATGGACCCTGTCGGGCACAACATTTTTTACACTGATGATAGTAGCATTTAAGGATCAGTCATTAAACATTAATAAACAGTAATTAGAAATTTAGAATATTCATTTAAATATGTAAGCAAATGTCATAGGAAAAATTAAAAATTAAAACAATTAAGTAAAATTATAAAAGTCGAAAAATAGAAATTAATTATAGTCAAATGCATCATTTCAAATTGGATGATGATTCACTAAATTGGATGATTCTTTTTTTTTGTGTTTAACCCTGAATGGCTAAACTATTTACAATTATTAGACCCGGTAGGTAGTGCAGTGATCTGGTTAAAAACCAACGTTCTGTACGGACACGACTGTCAAGTCCCCTAGTTTCAAAAAATATTTTAGTGGCGTCTTCCAAAAAAACAGTCTTGTTTGGAAATGGACTAGATAGTATTTGGAATTAATCGAGCATCCTCTGAAACCAGCAACTTTTGAAAACGAGATTAAACTGTAACGAACAGTAGTAAAGCGTAGGGTTAATGAAGCTCGACCAGTCCTGGAGAAACGAGGTCTCAGTTCCCGCAACGAACATAATCAGAAAACTAATAGCTTAGGATAATTATGTAATTTTACAACTCCTCCGCTGTATTTTTTTTTACCAGATTTGGGCAGGTACCTATTTAACAAACTCATCTAGAAATTATGAACTAATAATAAACCTAACTAAAAATACATATTATCATGTAATCAATGATTGGACCAATTTAAATCGGGTTTTCTATTTACAGAATTTGGGTTACCACAGTTTATTTGCAACTAACGTCAGGTCAGAGAAGATACATCGTTTTCTCAAGCAAAGCTTTTAACAAAATCAACACATACGTTGTCAAAATCGTTAGTATCACGTACTGCAGCTTTCATTTCAGCAAACCATAAATCAACAAACATTTTTTCTTTAAGAACAATGGCTTGAATAAAGAACTTTTACCATTAAACGCCGTATGTTGCAAATTCATTGGATTTATTGTTAGTCATAATTCTTTTATGTAAAATTATGTTTCTTTTTCTTACCAATTTTGTAATGAAAGAAAAGTTGTAGAACACAGTGACTTATTGTCACAGTCTTAACTTCACCACGTGATCTAATAACACAACTGTCACTCTAATAAATCCGAGGGAGAGTGGAAACAGTTTAATCTTGCAATACCGAGTACATTACAAATACAACAAATTCACACAAAAGTTCTGTTCTCAGCATCTCATGCACATCTCTAAAACGTATCTTTACCACAATACACAAAGCCATCACCCAGAAAAAGTAATACAATATAAAATCCGCCAACAAAATACACACGGAACCAACCCCCGTCAGCAGAGCGTCGCCGTACCTCGACGATATAAAAATGTACACAGCGAGAGTCTGGGATGTTATTTTCTTAAAAGTGTTTACCCGGCGATTCTCGGCATATGGACGCAGTTTCGCTTTCCAAGGATTTTTAACGTTTATATTTCAAAGTCTTCGTACTTAAAATTAAAAGTTGGTGGTGCCCGATAACTGTGCAGTCTTAAAGAAATTGTTTGGAAGTAGTGGCATAGTTAGAAGCTAGCGGTAAATTAATAAAGGGGATGTAGTTTTGAAATAGTTTGCTGCAGACTTCAGTGGTTTCAAGTTTTTGCTGTACATCAGCTTTTATTAAGGATAACTTGGCTTATACTTTATAGTTAAGTAACTTAACTTGGGTTTGACTAGAAACGTTTTAAGGAAAGGTGATTTTATTGGTGTAGTGTCTCAGTCTACATGAATTAAATTCTCTTGCGGAGTAGTTAATTAGCAAGTGAAGTGTGAGGTTTTGATGGCAATAGGCTTGCCTTCTAGTAGATGGGACTCTAGCGACTGGTAAAATGTGGGTATGCTATAGGTAAACTTTTCTTTGCCTAGGCCTTCAGGGATCGCAGGCGTGATTTCATGTATGATATTATATAGGCATATTTTGTGTGTAGTTAATGTCAACTGTTTTGTGATCCGGTGTTTCTATAACACTAACGATTTTAAAATATTTTTAAAGTAAATTTTAAAACCGTCACAGAAAGGGTTGTGTCCCATTGTGCGACACTAGAAAAAGGTGCACAGCTAAAGTAAGGTAGACGAGTGACAGTTTGAATAATTTTCATATGGAATAATGTTCTGAAATAAATTATACCTACCATTCTAAAAGCGCTTGTGTATTAAATCCTGCCAGTACTAAGATTCTTCTTGCATACAAACATCACGACAACGAACAAACACATAAGTCTGTTTATTATTCATATTTTAAGTCTTACTTTACTTTGATAAACTGGTGAAACCACCTCACATAGTATGTATATTAAACTTGAAATGTATGCAGCTGACTATTTACATACAGTGTTATGCTAAGCAAGTGTTGAAGGCTTACGTCTTGAAATGAAGACACATGGCGTCGTTTATCATCTAGAATGTTAGTTAGCACGGCAGTGCCAACTGGACGATCTAGACTAGTCTAGGCCGTCTCGAGGTCATGCCTAATGCTTTGTGATAAAGGGTTAAACTGCCTCAAGTTAGATGTATTTGCATTTTAGACACTAAGTTTACCATCTTACATTAGTTGTCGAAGTTATTATCTCTACACTAATGTTATATTAACAACTATTTAATTTGTAATTATTACTGTATGAGTGTTTTGTGTATTTAATTTATTTTCTAATGATTTTTGTTTTAATAATTATGCCTAATGAAATAAAGAAGTTCAATTGAAAATTAAGTCTATATAGTATACCTACTAATTTAACATTATAAAAACAAAAGATTTGGTAGTTTTATTTGTTTGTGCCACTACCATTATTACGAGATTAATAACATTTTAATCAATAACAATTAATTACATGTACCGAATAAAAATATTAAGGCCTTAAATACCAAACTTTTTCACAAAACGGTTCTATAGTTTTCGCCCCTACAATAAACTTAACACTGCTGTTACGTTTAGCAATAACAAAAATCTAAAATCTCTATATTTCACAACCAAAATGCAAAATTTGCCACATTTAATACCGCAAAACCCCAGCGACGCGAATGCAAGGACCAAAAATCCCAACCCGCCCTAATCCAGCTACAACTGCAATGATACAGTAGAAAACAGCTCACAATTCCGCCAGACGTCTCATTACAGGCACAATAAAGTTGCTACGTCCTGAAGCTCAAACAATGGACAGAATCTCGGCCAGATTTCATTTAGAACCGCCGGGTATTGTCCCTCTCTGTTTATCCTCTAGCTTGGTCTTAGTTGCGTTAGGACTTTTGGCGCCGAAATTTATCATGGACATTGTTTTAAAACACCAAATAAAAAAAAATCATATACAGAAAAATTCGTAGAACAAATGTTGTTGTTTATGATTTTAGTAATCTACTCCTGCGAGGTTGTTGGTGTTTTACAAAAAACCCAGTATATAAAAAAAAGTAAAAAAATATAAACCACCAAATACCAAAAAAAAAGAGTGAACAAAAATTTACTCTCATAATTTTTCCCTAACGCGCAAAAAAGCCAGCCTGTTAATGTCCCAATGCAAGGCAAAGATCTTTTTTCAAACAGAGAAAGTAGGAGCATTAATCACCACGCTTGAATAAGGCGGATTGGCTTTTTCAAACTTATAAATTAACTGTCAATCCAGGTTTCCTGGGCCAAACTATGTTAAATTTTTATGGGACGAAATGGCAACTATTCCGCATCAAACTAAAAAAGAATCACGTATATCGGATAGTAAATCTCAGCGTATTCGGAGTACATACCTACATTTAAAAATACTAATCGATTTGATAACCTCCTTTTGAAGTCGGTTAAAAACGACAATATCAAAATTAGAACCAAAAATGGATGTTTTAACGTTTCAAATTCGAAGCAAAGGATTTATTTGGTCCTTTGATTTTTTTAAATCTAGAGTAAACGATTTTTGTTTTCCTTCTTTATTGATTGATTAGTTCCCCTTAATAAACCTCTAGTGTTCCAGTAGCAAACAATTAAATTATGAACTCACCCATTAAGAACCATAAATAAGTGCCAATTAAATTCTTTCCGACTGACAACAAAACAAACTGGACCATAAGCAAAAAACTACAACATAAATACAAACCAATTAATTCATATTCAATTATCGTATTCACGGTGCGCCGAATAAAATGATCGAGTACTCGATATTAAATAACGTATCGATTATAGAAATCGAATAGGGTGAATCGAGATCGACAAATCGAATAGGCGTCGCGCGACATCACAATACATTTGAGATAAAAATAATAAAATCCGTGTTCTTGTGACGACACAGTTGCTGTACGACATTAGGGTTGGGAATATTGATACTAAATGTCATTTGTGTTGAAGATTAGATTGATATTCACGTGGTTTCTTTTTTATTTAGGATTGTTATAGATGAACGAGAACATATTTAAAAAAAAACTGTACGGAAAATACAATAAATGCATAATTACATCTGCATAAGTGACGTAACTTTTGAAAATAATAAATGACTTGTATTTGAGACTGACCTGCAGTTGTTAGGCGACCAACACACGGCACCGCACTAGGACAAACGTTTGTGTTATGAGCACGATAATTTGTTCTGTGTCGGAGTGTCATCATCACCCATCATCATTTCAGCCGAAAGACGTCCACCTCTGAATATAGGCCTGCCTCAAATGCCGCTACAACGACCGGGTTCCATCTGGGTGTAATTTATATGCTATGTATTTAGAAATAGTAATTGATCAGTTGTTTAGTACCCATAACACAAGCTCTGCTTAGCTTGGGACTAGATGGCGTTCTGTGAATGTTAGGAAAATTGTTTATTTGTATACAGTTGGTATATAATTATAGACTCACCCTCTGTATATTTATTTAACTAGACCAAGTAAGCTATAATTAGTAGAAAAAAATTGGTTCGAAGTTCACTCCAGACAAGCATTGTGACGCAAGATTTATAGTCAGATGAATGTTACATTTAATAACCAAATAGATTACGATAGTTCTACTTAGTCTCTACCCTTAATACGTCATCAAACATGTCTAACAATACACACAGTATACCACTTTTGACACATTACCCAATGTATAAAATTTTCCAGCCAGATAACATCGCGTCCAATAGGGAATAAAACCTTTACAATGCAAACCCATGTTACCATGACGAGGGTCCCATGAAAATAACACCATCGGGCAGGTTTACTCAACTAATTAACTTAATTTTCGATCGCCATAATAAGGAAATACAGTGTTATAAGTAGAGGGTAATAATTCGATAAAATCTGGTGAATCCGTGATTTACTGTAGCAATAAAGTTGGCATTTCATTTGTTGAATGTTTTACTTTATGTGATCTTAAGTTACGTCACATATGAGTCAGCGAAGGGATCAGCTAAGTAAGACACTGTGAGACACAGGAATAGTTAAAAGGAGCACAAACTTATTAACAACACATTTAAATCCAAAGTCAAACATTGCGTCAAACAAAAAAATCATCATGTTTTTTTATTTCTTTAGATACGAGTAAAGTATTGTGTTCATTTTAAATAGTAAAAAAAGAAGTGTTAAAGGTACAGTCAGGTTGTTTAACATTTTTAATTATTACCTTATTTTTGTTAGAGCGTGACGTCACCCCAGGTCATGCGTGAGGTCACACTACGTTACCAACTGACAACGGCCTGGGACTCCAAAAGTCGTGAAATTGGTGTGACATAATTAATGGATGACCTTAATTTCACCAGTATCTAAGATTTGGTTTGCATTAAGTATATAGTTCAAACCCTTGTTAATGTAGCAACTGTAATTCGAAGCTGCAAATTTATTTTTCTGAATGATCCTGGATCCCCTAAAAACTTTTCTTAAATTAAAACTTTCAATCAATGAATCAATCAAAACTTACTTACTTTACTCATAAGTAAAATTTTAATTACTTACTCAGTCATGTAAAATTTTAGTAGCCAAGATGTTCGATCAAAGGTAGATACGATCGGTTACAACAAAACTTCTTATGGGACATCAAAAGAGGGTTTAAATACAGGACAACATATGGGGTTGGCCACCATGATTCTCACATTCCCAAGATACAAAAAACCACTAAAAATAAACTACCTAGAGAGGTAAAAAAATCCCATTTTGTCGGATCATATCTCATTCGTATTAATAGGGGACATTTTGCCGAGGAATACGAGAGAAAAAATGGGTAGGCTGGCCAACTGCTCTGGATATATTATATCTTACTTTTATACCGTATGTATTGTGTTTGATGACCAGGGATTAGGACCTTCCTCGGCCCCCTCTGCCCCAACAGTTCTATACGGATAAGAAGCTCCTTTACTGTGTACGAGAGGTTTTGTTAGATTGGTGGTGTGTCCCATCGGTTTCTTCATTACGGCACATGAGATATTATTTTGTAGTAAACGATCTTAATGCCTAAAGATTAAGTGTTTGTGTTCGTTATAAGTTATTGTTTAAGTCTAAGTCACGTACCTATGAAGTGCTTTATTTATTTTGATTCTGATATATTTAACTTACAGGTGTTTATTTCATTTCAATGTTCCTGCTTAAAACAAAGTGATTTTGGGCTTTTTCACCTAAATTTGTTTAGCAGCAGCCCTGAGTACCGGCTTGATGGCAATAGGCTTGTCCACTATTACATGGGACTTAAACAGAACTGTCGAAACATGGGCCTACTACAGATACACACCCCGTATTTGGTCTCTGAAAGAAAGAAGTTTGTAGAACGGGTCTGCCTTTCTTCCGATAAAATATGGATGTACATGTCTGCCTTACCTTCCGGAAAATGCAAGCGTAATGGTATTTGTGTGAGTTAAGTATTAACTAACCAGAATCATTTTCAAAGTGCCATAAAATGGTCTTGTTGAAATATCTGATTTGACTTTCGCTTTATCTATCCGAATACTAATACACTTATTTATTAATAATAATATAAATGGGTAAATTTTCTTAGTTAGTTGACGTTGGGAGTAATCACTGGTTCTACTGAACTGCAGTGCTATTCTGAAAAGTTTAAATTTGCGAAATCACTTCTGAATCTGCAGTGAAATCATTTGAAATTAAAATATCGTATTCTTAAATGGAGTGATTTCGACACTGGCGCCACCAAGTGATGATCAAAGCGAGACGAACTAAAACGGGTGAGTATTTTGACGTTGACATGTGTGAATACCGAAACTTGTAAAAAACTAAGAGGAGAGGCTGTTAAAGTATATAAGATATATTGATGAAGTATTAAAAAACACGTATTAATAAAGCGATTGAACATTATCCAACAGCTTTACTGAACGTTAGTAAAAACGTACAACAATACTTAATGCGTTAATTCGCAAGTCAGACTGTACAAAACACAACACAAAGCAAGAATAATTTATTCGACACGGAACCGACAATTTCGTAGGAAAAACAACATCAACCAACTGATTACGGCATTGGCTAAAGCGCTTTTCACTTAAGGGGAAAGGGATACGATTTATCACTTACAATTTGTACCGCTGCATCGATCGCTTGAAGAATAACGCCCTAGAGTATTCTTGGGGCATGTTCCCACAAGAATCCTAAATAAGTTGTGTGAAACGTATACTTCAGAGACTTTAGTGATGGTAACAGGTACGGGAAAATACCAGGTATAGGTTTTTTTTAGTTCTAAAAGTCGAAAATTTGTTGTCAGAATCCTGTGAGAATATCCCAGAATTATATCCTTTATCTTTTGTTATGTATTTATGGAAAACTGTTGTTATGGATGGCTGTTATTATGTTATTAGTTTGTAAGCCTACTTACCTAGGATGTATAATTATAAATATTTAATGAAGAACTCCTTAATTTTTTGTACTAACTTGGCGCGAAATAAATTATTGAATTTTGAAGTAAGTGAGTTATTTCCAAGCATATCGTTGTAGTGTTTCTATGACACAATTTAATGTTTCTTGTGAGTACCAAATTACAATCAATGAACTTTAGATAAAGAAAGGCTCATTTGTAGTGGCTTTTAAGACTTCAGTAATTTATTAGTATCTTAAAAGAAGAGTAAATACAGTACTGTTATCAACGTACTAGTAACAGAGACAAAGCTATTCCGCGAACAGTTTACTCCAAATTCCGGGAAGTCAAGGCAATGAACACAACACTAGTGACATACTTTATTGAGCCAATGCTTGTGCGAAATTTATTGTGTTCGGTGTAAACAAGTTCCCTTGAATGTGGCAGTTAATTTTGTTTATATGCGACGCCGAATTTAAGGTTGTCCGTACTGTGGTTTAGTTTTTACACGCGGTGTGGGTATTATTGAGAATGTGACGGTGTAAAAAAAAAGATACATAAAGAAAGAAACCGGGCTGGTATTCGCAACTCCACGTCAAACCGCGTATTTTGCGTATGGGCTCTAATCTACCACGCAGGTCCAGTGCGAATTGGTAGATGTCACATGTCTTCGAATTTTTGGTTCCAGGACACCTCATGATGTTTTCCTTCACCGTTTTTGTGATGTGATATATATATATGTGACGGTGTAACTCAGCTAACCTTGTAAATTTTACAAACTAGAATAATATCTAGTTTGTAAAATTTACAAGGTTAGCTGAGTTACTAGATATTATGTAAATAGACTAGATATTATGTAAATAGACTAGATATTATGCACATCGACGTTAAATCAGTTACTATAAGTTCAATCAATAAATCAATCAAATTATTTATTTTGGCTTTGTTTTGCCAAGTGATGGCATATAAAATCAGGAAAAACACAGAACAAAACTAGAATTACAGACGAGAAAGTTAAGTATGTCAACGTTCAGTTAAAAAGTTGTCGAATGTCAATGAAATAAAGTATATGTCACATTAATAAAGAGCTAACTAACAAAATTATAAGTGTTTTTGATTCAGCAAGTCGGAACCATTGGGAATTCATGATTCTGTTCCGCATTAAAATATTTCGTCGGTTTTTTCATGACGTTTATTACTCTTAAATGTAAAAAAATACTTCACGGGCTAAGCTCGCAGTCAAAATAATATATCCACCGACGCCGCGACGTCCGGATAACCGTACCTACTACTTGCTTTTGAATGCGCTTCACATTAGTGATTTATTGAGCTCAACATAAAGATCAAAACTAGGCTGAGAATCAGCACTTTTTGAATGTTAAAAAATACATTAGACAGTCTCCGAAAACGCCACTCCTTCACCACTTTCTGGTGTTTTAGAGTAAGTGATGAATTTTGGCAATATTGGTTTGGTTGTTGGTATTTTGGTATATTGGTCTTTATAAGTTAAGATTATTTTCAACAAGTGAAGGTTTTGCAATCACTTGGAGCGATTGCAAGAAAGAAAGAAAGTTTAAGCACGTTTGTTTGTTTGTCTGAAGACAGGCTTTTTAGGCAGGACAGGCTTTGGGGGTTTGGATAGCTTTTTTTATAAAGAGAAACACTAAAATAGTGCGCTAAAATCCATACACATTCTACCTGGACTAAGTTAAATCTCACTATTTTTCCCATTTCAATTTCTAAGAAGAAACTCCTACGCTTTTACGTCGTGATTCTTGCACAACTGAAAGAAAATCCAAGCTTCGCACTTTATAAATCACTATATCGTGGTCCTACACCTCGGTCCTTCACAAAATCACTTAACAACTCGGAACTAAAAATTCAACACTTGATAGAGCAAATGTTACTGCGGTTCTTGGTACAGTGTATCCAGAATGTGATACTTTAAAGCGTAAAATCTAAGGTTGATCTTATGTGGACATCGTTTAAAGTGTCAGCTTTTTTAAACTATTCCTTATTCAGTGCCAATAAGAACGAATAATAATAAGAATATTCCACAACTTTCGCACAACGTCCTCTAGTCCTGAGATAAGCAAAGCTTGTGTTATGAATAGATTAGAGTTGCATACTCTTTACTGTACAACTTAAAAAAACTAACAAATAATAACTTATAAGAGCTACATAGGATGATAGAATGGGCGGCCTTGTCACTAAACGCGATCTCTTACAGACAACCTTGGAATGGACTTGATAGTAAAGGAGAAAATATGAGCTGGTAGTTTGTGGCATACTATTTTGGGTACTAAACAACTGATAAATATACTTATGTTCGTATTTCTAAATACATACATATTATAGATAAATTACACCCAAACACAGAAAGAGCTCATCACATAAATATTTTGTTGAATAGTTTAGACGTAGCTTAGGCTGTATTTAGACGTATACGAAAGCTTTAAAACGTCGGCCGTCTTTTAAAATCCTCTGTGTAATATTACCACTCGGTCAGAGTGCAGTTTGGCGCATGAAAAAATGAGAAATGGAGCCTGTTTTCTACTCCATATTTTGCAAATTTAATTTTGAACCTAGTTTCCAAAAGGATAAACTTTTTTTGAGACAAAACAGCGTGCTCTCTAGATAACTAGCATTCATTCGCGCGAGTGCGGCCGCATCGCCCGCCTATCACGCTTTGGCTGCACGGCGCTCGCGCTATGCAATTCGTGGCCAAATAAATGCGCCCTTTAGGTATGCGAAATAAAACGTGCAGGATACCAGACAGAACTTTGCCTACCGAGTAATATTATTGACGTGAAACATCTATAGGCGAGGGTAATCCTTGTTGGCGTGGCGATATAGGCCGTGGCGACTCATCGCTACGCAATAAACTGAGTTATTGCTGATAGTCCTGCACTAATCGTAGGTTTTCCTTGGATGCATTTGCATAATGCATGCAGGGAAAATCTGCGATTGGTGCCTCACTTCAGAAAAAACGACAAAGAGCCTCTGCGAGTTGGCTTCGGCCCCTCGTACGGTTTCCAAAAGTCCGGAACCCAAGGGTTCCGAGAAATAAAAATGAAAATATCATAATAATAATATTCCACAACTATTTGTTATGTTATTGGTACTAAACAACTGATAAACATTATTATACATTACTAAATACATATAAATTATCTATAAAATTATAAAAAACATTCATTATTTTGTGGAACAAATGCGTAATGGTAATCTATTCGTCTGTGCATAATATATCTTATACAAAATAATTTCGATGTTTCACATCTGCCCGGCATCCTGAGACGCTCATATGTTTTCACTAAGCAAAACAAATGAATCACTGCATCCATTTGCGCGATGCGACACTCGAGTTTTACTTAAATCACAAAATCCACCATTTGATTCAACACTCCACATATCGGACACAGTCAGCACAGTCTCTCAAAACAAACAACTATGCATGGGAAAATTTCAAATTGATACAAGAAAAGCGTTGCTGGCTCTCTGCCAGGCCCCGTTTCACTTGGAGAGGGCTTTTGTAGACCTACCCGCAGCGTGCTTGCAGAACCTCAAGAAGTGAAAACGCTGGTAAGCAGCTGAAATAGTTGGTGCTTTTATGTGGCTGACCGGCCACTGAATGGCATAGGCTTATAATAAGTCTAAAGTTTTCGGTTTGGCGTAATTTTATGGTTATTTCTTTAAAGGTGCTTTATATTTGTTAGATACTATATCGAAGAAATTTAAACTACCTATAGAGAGGACACGCGAAGAAATTTTTTATTTTTTTTTATTACTGATAGGCACGCGTTTGACCACTATCTCACCTGATGGTAAGCGATGTGGTCGACGATGAAGCACGCTTGCCTAGAAGCAACCTGTTCACTCTTGACTTGAAGACCCCTAGGTTGTAGCTATCAGGAAACACCGACACCGGCAGGGAATTCCACTCTTTGGCTGTTCGCACAATGAATGTGTTTCCATAGCGTTTAGTACGTATGGTTGGGATATCTACCATGTACCGGTGGCGCAGTGCTGTACGTCTGGTGGTCCGATGATGGAAAGGGCTTGGTGGAATTAAATCGTGCAATTCCGATGCACACTCTCCGAAATATAACCGATAGAAAACCGACAGGCTAGCAACTCGGCGTCGATGCTCAAGACTTTGAAGATTTGACTCAACGAGTGCATCATTGCCGATGATCTTCTTGGCTCGTTTCTCAATAGACTCAAGCGCATCAAGCTGGTATTTGGCGGTAATGTCATAGAAAAACTGTTATCCCATATTGACAGTATATTATTCTAGATAGCGTATCTAGAATAATAAAGCAATATTGGTACTCCAGCGGAGCGTACCAAACTAAACTCGTAGACGTGCGTGTCAACTAGGGCACAAGTATGTGATGAAAACAAACAAATTCATGATGTCCTGTCTACTAGTTTTGAATGTCTTTGGCCTTTTCTAACTATAAAAGTGTTAAGCTTCGAAGCTTGGCTTTTAGTTAATAGTCTGCAATTTTGTAAATAGTACACTTTGTGTTGCCTCTTCTACATTGTCTTTGTTTTTCATTTATATTGCATGTACTTTTAATTTTATGATACCTTTTTTTTGAACATTTGCTTTTTGTCTCTTTCTGTCGTTATTTATTAATCTATAAGTTTTTATTTTCGTCTTCTTAGTTTTATTTAAAATTTTGTGTCCACACTGCATCTTTGTTTAAAGCATATGTGGAAACGTCGTGGATTGTACACTAGCCTATTATGAATATTCTGTTTTATTTACTGTAACATATATTGTACAATTGTTTGTTTTCCCCAAATAAATAAATAAAGCTTGCCGAGGAATACAGAAACAAATTCACGATGTTTTGCCAAAAAGAGAAAGATACAAATATAAACTTTCTCGCGTACAGCATACACGCGAAACAACATACCTCCTTGTTCCACTAATTAGTTCATCACAAATTCACTAGATGCCCCATTTTTCAACAATGCAAATTGCAAATCATGACGCCATATTGTTATAACAATGCAGCAATTTCAACCTTATCATGTAGCAAGAAGTCTTATATTCTTAAGCACGTATTATGAAGTAAAGACTTTTTAGAACAAGCCAGGATTAGTGGTAAATGTTAACGAGACTCATTAGGCGCGGAGACTGTTCGTTATAATGGACAAATATTTTTTGGTCTTTTCGTCCGCCATAATTGAAAAATGTTGGAAAGTGTACAACGGGTTGCTGTGCCCGGGGGTAAAAGTGGGAAATATTTTTCGAATACTAAAACGTCCGCTGGGATGCGGAACTATTAAAACAGGGGCTAGTGAGTTGGTTGATCGTATTTAGTCAAAAAAATGAATACTGCGGCAAATTACTAGAAAGTTTTGTTATGAGATTCAGCTCCAATGGCGTTAATTAGAAATGAAAATTAAATCGATATTTTTTTGTTTGTTTACCTACAGCAGCAGGGCTAGCATGGGCTGGGGATATAACTTTTATCCATCGGTTATTTCCACTGACAAGGGATACAATTATCTTATCCACCTGCCAAAGCACGGCAACAGGGGGAAAGAGAATTATATCACTTTTTGACATTAGACGTGGATACTCATCCACGGCTTATAGCATGGCGACTAGTGAAAGATTTCGCGATTCGAGCAATCCCAATTGACAACAAAACAAAATAAATATCCAGTACAGATCTAATAAAACGATGAAAGTACTTTGGTTTACATGACATTCTCGACTATTGTGTAATTTCATAAAAGTTTTCTTTTAATGGCAATAATTTCGAGGACAAGCGTGTCCCCTGGTTTATCCCCGTGAATAGTTTATCCACCCATGTCGCCATGCTCGGAGGGTGGATAAAAATGACAGAGGAGAATAGTATTTTATCCTCTCCCCGTGGAATATCTATGGCTTTGGTGGTTTTGTTTTGTTCATTATTGGCCACCGACTTCCGAAACTGGAGTTATTTTTCACCTGCTAGTTTTTTTTTAAGAAGTCGGTGGTTTTTTTTGTAAAAAAGTTTTTATTTTGTAATTTTTAGTTTCTTTGTATGTAAAGAAAGTCTTTCAAAACATGAAAGAATCATTGAAATTGGATAACAATTGCTAAAGAAGTTCTATCTGGTCTCTATATTACAGTTTATACTAGTTTAGGGGCCAGAGGGTTCAAACTAAATGTACCACGTTTTTATGTCAATAAATCTATTTTTATTTTATTTATTTATTTTTATCTCTAAACATTAATATGTACATCTTTGCCGGCGCCTTTTAAAATAGAATGGCGTAATGTTATGTTGTGGAAATACAAAAGCTCAGCATAGACATCTGACTATAACAATCGCGAATCATTTGCTGTTATGCGTTGAAGAGTTCCGTTGCTTGTCTTCTTCATCAGTTTTTCTTCACCAAATGATACTTCCTAAATGAAAATGCTTGATTTGTTACTAAAAATGTTGAAATCGGTGCATGTGTGCCTATATTTTTTGAGGACTTCCATCAATTCCTCAAAGATCCCTCATCAGGTATGAGTTTTGATACAAATGAGACCAATCTGTTAGTATGCCCTATCAAACAAAAAAAATAAATTGAAAATCGGTCCATAAATAACGGAGTACTGAGGTAACAAACCCTAAAAAAAATATATATACAACCGAATTGAGAACCTCCTCCTATTTTTGAAGTCGGTTAAAAATAGGTTCTTCCATTCTGTTTCAGGATATATCCTGAAATTTAAGAACCAACAGACTGAACATACACTCTGCTATATATGAAAGATCCGATCCTGAACGCAAATACATGGAAATTAAATAACCAATACATAAATTAAGTTAAATAAGAGCCGATATTTTTTATTATACCCCCGTCCCGAAAATAATTTAAACATGCAAAGAAGGCTCATAACATACCGAATCAATTCCCCATTACTTTCCCGTGGGTACATAATGGATGAACCTACATACATATTATGGACTTTGTTCCATACAAAAAAAGGGTTCATAGATTTTCCCTTAGCATCTCTTGTTTATTTTATATCCGCAACAAAATAGACCGTATATGTACACGCAATGAGTTCATTTTCTTTTGCTTGTACGATATATTTTTTACGCAGTTAATGTGTTCGCAAATGAGAGATAGAGAGGCATTAAATAGATGACGTCATCGGAAGTTGCGTCATAGCAAATACGAGGCAGTAATTCAACTCGATCGGGTGATTTTTTTAAATGTTGATTGCTCTTTTATTGTAATTATTGGAAGCTGCTCTCGTTTTGTGTGCTTTCGTGGAATTAATTTATTCCCTGTACCAACGCAAATATACTGGCATTTATATACCTATCGTTTGTTCGTTCTCTCACAATGATTAAACATTCAGTACCTAATTAAAAAACAAGGAGTTATATTATTATGCCAAACTTATATCTCGTAATTTTTTTTTGTAACACATTGATAAGATCATACCTATATTCAAGTCACTCCGCATTTATTATTATAGGGGGTTACAGACGTCTAGCTTGTAGCTCAAGTAGTCAGCAGCCCTAATACTACGCTGGAGGTCGTGGGTTCAATTAAGTATCTATGTTTATCAGTTGTCTAGTACTTATAGCATTAGCTCTTTGGGAATAGATGGCGATGTGTAAAGATAGTGGAATATTTATTTTTTGATAGATTATTTACTGTGGTAAATGCATCAAAGTTGGAACAAAACCCATTTAGAGGACAACGCCTCAATCAGTTCCCTCAGAAGCAAAACAAAGAATCTTAAATATCAAACAAGAACACGCCCACTTAACCCCAAACAATATCACATTAGGAGGGTCAACTTCATAGAAATTATTCATCCAAGATCGACCCAAATATCTTGATTGATACCTTAGAGGTACTTGTACCTCCCCCACCGATACTGCCTCAAATTATTTCAAAGACGCAACGAAATTGAGTTACTCCGCTCAATTTACTATGGGGAGCGGGAGACTACAGGCTTAACAAAGATGGAGCATGTGATATAATATATGATGAATATTATGTAATACATTCACTTATAGCTAGATTCTGTTGCTGGGGGTAAGTTGATTATGTTTGAAGGTCATATTTTGTGTCGTTGTTGGCAATACAGTTTGAGGGTGAGTTATACTGTCGCCTATATTCTTGTTCAGAGGCCAGCATATCAAGCTACCCCAATGTGACAAAGTTTGATAGTTTTTCAACCTTATTGCAAACGGTTAATGTTCATTTTCAATTGGGTTTATTGGCGGTTTGGGGTAGGTTGATGTGCATTACTTAAGTTAGACCAGTAGTCCTAAACAAAATAGTCCTACCAGCCTCATAAAGATAACAAGGTTAATAATAAATCAAAATCGAAATTAATTACGTAAAAACATAGACTTGGTAAAGAAAAACCTTTTCTATGGCTTTGGAATACGATCCAATGTTTACGATCAAATGTTTGAAGCCTTTAAAATATTTCAATACCCTTTTTTGGTTTTAATGGGCAATGTAACTGGAGATCGGCTTTTGAGGTTATTTTTTATGATATTATAATTAAAGGTAAATTTTACCTTGTTTACTGTGTGGGAGTTTGAAGTTTTCTTTTTACTAGGTTCCGGTAAAAGTTACAATGTTTTTTATTTGACCGAGTCAAAATATCCTGCGTATTATCTTATCATATTCTATTTCTTTAAAAAAGAAAACGTTTCTCTATTTTAAGAGTTTTGCTGTATCGTGGGTGTATTTACAGACATATAAATACACCCACGGTACAGCACCATGCACCGGTGGCGCAGTGCCGTACGTCTGGTGGTCCTAAGATGAAAAGGGCTTGGTGAAATTAAATCGTGCAACTCCGATGCACACTCTCCGAAATATAACTGATAGAAAACCGACAGGCTAGCAACTCGGCATTGATGCTCAAGACTTTGAAGTTTTGACTCAACGAGTGCATCATTGCCGATGATCTTCTTGGCTCGTTTCTCAATAGACTCAAGCGCATCAAGCTGGTATTTGGCGGATCCGCCCCAATGATGAGAGCAGTACAGTTTTCTTATTAAGGCCTAAAAGAGTAAAAACAATAATATTTCAACCATTCACACTTTAGTCTTAAAAGAGCAAGCTGATACCGTCGATAGCTGTGTGGTTAGTGAAAACTTTCAATCCACTACGACAAAGAGGGTTGGCACAGAGCCAGGTTCCACCAATCAGCTGACTACTGTAAACTGTGTTAAAATGTGTTCGGAAACTGAGAATAAAATCTCTTGTCCTAAAATTTTATGTCGGCCATTTTTATTCATTTGTGAAGAATTTATTTCTTGTATTATGCAAAGGTTCCGTGTGATAGTTGGAAATGGTGTCATGATTTTCTTTCTTAGTCTACTTAAAAGAAGCTTGTGCCTTAATAATAACTGCCACACGTGCCCATCGAAGGTTAAGCTGTGCTAGCTGAGATCTGTCTGGAGATGGGTAGTCATCCATTACAGACCTGGACTCTTCAGTACTTAAGAAGGCACGTTAAGTCGTATAACCTGGCCTGACTTTTAACAGTAATTGCGAGTAGTTGAAAATCCCAAAGTACACTAGAGCTATGCAGTTGCTCCTGGCACAATCTTTAAACGTCACTGCGGGTCAGACACCCCATAGTTACAATTAGTAATTTTATTGAGAAATAAGATAGACAGTCATTACATAAATGTAACATTCAGCTGTATTTATTAAACTGGAAGTTAACCTAAACACAGTTTGATAAAGGTTAAGCAGTTGATGATGACCAAAAGGCGCAAAGAAAACGCATGGATTTAAGAATTTTCTCCAAATATTCTTGCGTTCCAAGAGACCAAAGGACCAAACATCACTTATTTTATCAAATTAACCGTAACATCGATAAAAACGTATTCCACGAACAAATCCTAAGGAAAACTCATAAATTATTTATCATCACATATTATTATTTGTAACAAAAAATTACCATACTCCCATGCAAATGTGTTCTTGGAAAAATAACTTAAAAAAAACACAGAGTGATCTATATCTAACATGAGAATCATTTACATATCAACGAAGAAGTTTGGCTTCGAGCCAGCGAAGATTGATGGCTGAATGTATGCATATCTCGTGCTTCAGAAAAAAAAAGTTTATATTGAGAGGCACAATGTTTTATTACGGGTCTAGTCGGTTTAGGTTTTAGGACTTGTGCGGTATTTGACATGGACCAGACTGAAACACAGTCAGTTGTTTGTTTTATTAAGTCTGAATGAAAATAATATTATTGACAGCGGTGAAGGAAAACATCTAAACATCAAAACTTCGTTCCGCCTTTGAATCAATTTATGGTGTGTTATCAATTTATTTATTTAATACCTCAAGCACACAATGCCTTAGGAATTTTCTTCCAGTCAACCTTTAGGCCACGCAGAGATGAACAGTGGTAGGTGCAATTCCGTAAGAAATATTTAAGAGAAGTAAACATCATTACCACCTACCGCTATAGGTAGGTACCGGACTGGTAGTATCCGCAACTCCACGTCAAAGCGCGTATTTTGCCGGGCCATAATCTACAACGCGGGCCCAGTACGAATTGGTAGATGTCACATGTTTTCAAATTTTTGGTTCTAGGACATGCCAGTTTCCTCACGATGTTTTCCTTCACCGTTTTTGAGAGCAGTGGTGATGAAATAAATTACACAAAGCAATGCGCCTGCCTGGGTTCGAACCCACGACCTTGTTCGTAAGTCGGGGCCACCACCACTGGGCCACTGCTAGGTAGGTATCATTGTTATCTATAAAGACTTGTCAAATATCATCTGAACTATCCCGAAACTGACATCTGATGATGGATTTGGAAGACATTTTGTCACCTGTCGTGCCTTTGCATTTGAAAAAAAATATTGAGAAAACGAATTTTCTTTGAATTGTTTACTTTTTTTAATAGACAAAATATAGCCTATGTTCGTCTACACGATATTATCTAACTATAATTATTATCCAAATTAAGTAATTAATCTTTTAATATTATGATCGAATCGTTTGTGTTAATTCTTATAATTTATGTGTTATTTCTGATAATATTTATGTGCTTGTATTTGTATTATATACGATTTTTATTTTATTTATTTATTTATAAAGAATGTGCATAGGAATCATACTAACACAAGTATGTACAATAATCAATATCTCATTTAATTTGACACCCAAATAGCTTACCTACCTCCCAAAAAGTAATAAAAATCAAAACTCAACAAAAGTAAAAGACAAACCTCTGAAAGTCATTAAGACGGTGCACACCACCGGAGTCAAAACTCGTAAAAACATTAAAATAGCGTATAACTCGGTCGTAAACAACAGTTAATATGCGCCAAACGGTTGCAACAAAATGACTGTGCCAACTAGCCATGTTACTTCTGTGTTATAGCCTTTAATCGCCTGTGTACACTGTTCTTAACTTCTAATTCTTTTGTACGAGCTTAATTTATTTTTGATTTCTTCGTATTTTGTTAGTAGCTTTCTACTACAGGTAATTTAATAAAACTCAACTTGTTCTAGAAGTAGCGCGTTTGTTGTAAAAGGTGTATTTATATAAACTTGTAGTTGAAACTTACTGATTATTACTGTTTAAAGAGAATCAAATATTAGGCAAAAAAATATTCTGGACCTCTGAATCTTGTAAGTTTTTGTGGCTTTTTGATTATAAGTAGTTGATAATCAAAAAGCGACAAAAACTTACTAGATTCACAGGTCCAGAATAATTTACTTAAAATACTTATCAGTTTTTGCTTCGATTGTTTATTCAATTTCCCTATAAAACAATGACTGAGTTTCCTAATAGGTACGAGTACCTCAGCAATTAATCTCATGCCCAATGCAAAGTACTAAAAACATTCATACAAATAATATTAAATCTCAATCTATTTCTAGAATATAATATATAAAATTCTCGTGTCACAGTCCTTGACCGATTCTTATGTAAATTTGTGTGTACATTCAGTAAGTCTAAAAATAGGACGTAAATTAAACAAATTCAATGCAAGAACCACAACATTTTCCACATATTAACAAATAAGTATGCTATGATAAGGATTTATCGGTTTGTTCTATCTCTCAAGACAAAGTCCCATTATTATAAGCACTAACCTCAAAATCGCCATTAATTGACACCCAATCAAGGCCTACCTACCCCCGAACGAGGCCGTAACGGTACTTTACGTCACTAAAACGTACCACTCGTGTCTAAATTCTCACTAAGAGCATTACAATGAATCTGACAGTGAGGGAAGGAGTGCCTAAGCCCTCTTTAACCCTTCGAGGGAAGAGCGGTTAATGTTTTTACACCGTTTAGCTAATGTATCATAACTTGGGTTAAGTTTGTGGGTTTATGGATATGCAGATACTTATTAAAAGTTATATGGGGAGGAGGTTTTAGTCACTCGAGTATTTGTCTCAGTCTAGTATATTATTAATAATATATTTATTCAGGAATTTCTCAATAGTAGCCTGGAGTCTGGATTTATGCCCGATTGATGGCAATAGGCTCGTTCCAAGCCAAGCACTAATATAGACATAATAACATACTTCCAACATGATAAAATAAAACTCCATAAACATTGATGTTGGCAAACGTAAAAATACTTCCCAAGACCCCCTCCAAGTTACATCAAATAAACTTTACTGACTCTCTTAATATCTCTTTTAAATTTTACGATCAGGAGATAGACGAAACGCTATTCGCCATTTTATTAGCTATACCATCATTTCGGTGTAATAAATTGATAAATGATTAAGATTAAAATGCAATTTCCCTGACGATGGGGGAATTAAGGATAGCAGCATGATACATAGTGTTATTGTGGTTTAATAGATAGGTGGTTTTATGGAATTGGTACTCACAGTGATTATGAAATATCTTAAATTTAATCTCACATATACTTACTGACACGTACGAATACAACCTAGCTTCTTCACGTAGGTAGCTCAATTTTCTTGACAGTTTAAGATAATTATAATTAAATGCTGATAATTTAAAAAACACGGGAACAGGAATAATTGTTCTTTTATTTTCAGGTAGCGGAAATAGGCCCAACGGCTAAGACCTGGCAATTGAGAGGTCGTGAGTTCAGTCCCCATGCACTCATTGCACAATTGACGTGAATTCAATCCAGACACAAGCATATGTAGCGTAGTTCGAGGGGTTAACAAGACTTCTTATAATGCGCAACTCACATTTCTAGTAAGGTTTACTAATAGGGAGTTTTGTTATTATATTGGGTTAAGCAAGCATGGATTTCTAGAATAGAATAGAATAGAATAGATAGATCTATTCTATTCTATTCTATTCTATTCTATTCTATTCTATTCTATTCTATTCTATTCTATTCTATTCTATTCTATTCTATTCTATTCTATTCTATTCTATTCTATTCTATTCTATTCATGGATTTCTACATAATACAGGATAGAAATGTCCCTTCTACCGCAAATTATGTCGCAAATCTAAACACCATGAGTTATGTACAGACACCAGCACATCAAGTTACCCCAATGTGTCAAATGTTCCCAATTGAATATGAAACTTATTGCTATTTGACATAAAGTTGAAAAACGATAAAAAAAATTGACACATTGAGGTAACTTGATTTGCTGGGGTCTGTACATGATTTGACAGGCTTGTTATTGAAGTGGTTAGTGGCGATAACTGCTATGCTGGAGGTCGTTGGTTTAAATCCCACTCAAGACAAATATTTGTGTGATGAGCACGATCATTATTTTGTTCCGTATCTGAATGTTATTTATCTGTTATATGTATCTAGAAATATACAAGTGTATTTTTAACAGTAATAGAGTACTTATAGCACAACCTCTGCTTAGTTTAGGACTAGATGGCGTGGTGTAAAAGTTGTGGAATATTTAACCAATACCTTTTAACGAGCAATCTCTTATACATATAATCTGAATCTCTGAAACGGCTCTAACGATTTTCATGAAATTTAGCATGCAGAGGGTTTTGAGGGCGATACATCAATCGAACTAGGATGGGTGAAAATAACATCTAGATACTTTTATTTATTTATTTACGTCTTACTTCCTTGAATATTAGTGTTTTGCACAATAAAAGGCTAGCAATAAGAATAAGAAAAATAAACAATGCTAGAATAACGTTTTCAAAATGATATTCGTTATCTGCTATCATCCGATTTTATCCGCATAAGCCCCGTGATCCTTCAATCAGGAGGGATTATAACCATCCCGACCGTGGCTGGAACATCGCTGTGCAAATTGTTTTGTTCAAGTCTATGAATAGACAATACTATTTCTATAATGTGTTTTAGGTTTTGTATCATGAGAAAAAACTTCGATCAGTCATAGTAAAAAATTCCCAAGTTCATATGAACCCAGTCTGTTACAGTCGGGAGTTAATAGACTTTTTTTGGATAAGCTCGTTCCATCGTCGACTTCATCTTTGTACTCAGGACAAGATTGAAGTCAAGACCAATACATGTAAAAAAAGAACTGAAACGTCACCCGTTCCCGCAACCCCGACGCGGGCTGAGATGAAACACCGTGGAAGGTTATTGGTCAGCAAGATTCTGCCAGACCCCTCCACCGTCTCCGGGGCGGGTGACATTCATGAGGATTTCTAACCAACAGCAATAAATGAGGTGTACCTACCCGTAGATCGCCGTAAGATTCTGACAGATCCCAGAAAAACATTGGGTTTTTATCTTAGTGCATACCAGCCTGGAGCCAGAATTTATCTTAAGGCGAGCTCATCTTTTTACGCAACTCAAACTATAATAAGGCAGCTCTAATACTCCTTATCATCATCTGCCTAGCTAGCCTTTTCCCAACCATGTTGGGACGGCTTCCAGTTTAACAGGATTAAGTTGAATACCAGTTTTTTACATGGTGCGACTACCTGTCAGACCTCCACAACCAAGTAACCGGGCAACACGATACCCCTTGCTCCAACTGGTTATCAGACTTTCCACCTTCTGACTAGTAACGAGTGTCAAAGATTTAGAAATAAATAAATAAATTCTCCACAACTTTTTCACACAACGCCATTTACTCCCAATTTAAGCTTGAGAGCTTGTGTTATGGGTACTAAACAGCTGATAAACATACTTACAAATTTCTAAATACATACATATTATAGATAAATTACACCCAGACACAGAACAAATGATCGTGCTCATCGCACAAACATTTGTCCTGGGTGGGAATCGAACCCACGACCTCCGGCAAAGCAGTCAGGGTCACTAACTACTAGACCAACAGGCCAGTCAAAATGACAGCCGGGACCTAATGTGCTTTACGAGGCTCGTAGGAGCCTTGGTATGAAATCAATGGTCAACGATCCACTAAATGACCTCGTCAAGCGTAGCTGAAGCTTCGAACGAGTCGTGCGGCTGTCATTATTTAGCCACAAGCTCCTTTAATACCATCATATAGTCTTAAAAAGACAAACAGCAAAATCTTTCATCTACAAACAGAATACCTCATGAATTTTGATAAACAGCGATCCATCAAAATTCAAAAGTACAACTCCAACTAAAACCATAAAATCTTAAAGCGACCACAGACGCTCAAAATCCGATCCCTTCATCCGCGATAAAAGCCAGTGTTTCAAGCCGGTATTAAATGAATTATTATACTGGTGGAAGAACCATTTTGTGACGTTAATGAGTACTCTGTGGAACTTTTCGACATTTCTTTTGTATTCATGAATTAAGTGCACTGCGACAATTGTAATTGAGTTATGAAGTTGCTAGTTTCTGTTGTTAATTTTTTCCCCTTTTTTTTCTAGTTAAGAAATTGTGTAATGGTTTGATTTACTTATTCGTTGTAAGGAATAAAATTGAATTTGAACACACGTGGTGTTCCGTGCATCCTAACCAAAAGCGACGATACAAAGGTCTTGTTCAACTTCATGAACCACGTACTGTTTAGTACAATTGTTTAGGATCCGATGGGACTGACATACGCTACGTGTTAAAACCCGTATCTTAGACAACAAAAAAAAAAGATTGAAAATATCATAATATGACAAAACCAATCACGACACTTGTACTGAAAGTATATCCGAATTTTGCCAGTTATGTTTAACCATGCCATCAACCATCAACAAATCCAAGAATAACCAGATTGAAAATTCCAATATTATTTGTTTGACCCGGGAATCGAACCTAAACCTCATCTTCAGCAGTAGCGCTTGCGACCACTAGTTACACGACACAGTATCAGATATCTTTAGTAAGTAGGTATGTTTATTACTATATAAGGTTCAAGTATCAATCTAGTTTTCATTTCACTTATACCGTTAATTAAATACTCATATTTTGTACATACATACATACATACATAAACTCACGCCTTTTACCCATGGGGGTAGGCAGAAACTACAGAGCGCCATATGTTACGATTCTTACATACTTCTTTTGCTTCGTTTACATTCATACAATATGTTGTCATACACATACGTCATATTTTGTACAAGTTCCTCAAAAATCACCACAGACTCTGATTTTCGAATTTTCGATCTAACCAAGATTATCTAAGAAACTAAACGACAACGAAAGAGAGTAATCGACTACACAACACCAATTTCATCAAGTTTAATTAGTACAAAAGTGTTTTAAAACCATTTGACACAAATAAAGATAAACTAACATCTCATTTTCTTTTCAGGAAGTGTCTATTACACAAAACACTTCTATAGCAACTGGAAATTGAAAAACATTACAACAAGAAACCCCTTGCTTTTGGCATAGCATAAAACTCATTCCCAACTAATCTTAAAGATCTCCACTCCCAATACCATTCCGTAACATTAGGTACGTACAACAAAGGTCACATACAAAACCACAGCCTATTCAAATGCCCATAAAAACCCGTGTGCCCATTACCAGAGAGGCAATAACAAAACAGAATAGAACTCATTTAAAACACTCGAAAACACTACAGCGAAATAAACAGGCCCATTTTATAACCAAAGAGTTTTTATCGAAATTGTTCGGAGCGAGGTTTCCAAGAGAAATTTAAATGCATTAAGTTGAAACCTAGCCGATTACTCGCGGGATTCACTTGTGCCGGCTTTCACGTCTAGCGATGCTTTTTACGCATTTTAATAATATGTAACGTAAGCCGAGATGAGCTCAAGATTTCGAAACTAATCTGCATGGTTCTTACATGATCTGTCGAAGATAATGTCTGGATTTGAAAAGAGACTGTGACCTCTAAATTTCCTTCGAGGTTCCTTCTCAGAGTACCTATTCAAACCCTTAATAAACAAAACCTTGGCTCAACTGGACCGAATTGGATCTAAGACCGTAAACTCAGCAGTTCGCCTCAAGACCGCTAGACCAAGGAGGCAATCATTTGTGATAAACTGTGTCCTTTCTACATTAAGACATTTTTAAACTAAATATACCTAGCTTTATACTTATAAACTATTTGTTTTGTTATAGTCTGGGATGATCTCAACTTAGTTCCAAGAAAGCTATTTACATGACTGTGCACAGAAATCTCTTAGATTAATTTTTCCCTGGTGGTGAATTTTATGACAAAATAATAAGCACGTCA